>CAMAPF010000975.1:2800000-4105135 GCA_945859915.1 Cuscuta epithymum
CTGCTGTGCATGAGCCTGCCAAGCAGGGGCGGACCGTAGTATAGACCCAGGGGGGTTACCGCCCCTCCAACAAAATTTATTTTTAGTGTATATATATAAGAAAAATAATTTTCACTCCTCGAAATAATAATTTTCGCCCCCAAAAAATATTTTGAACCCCCCAATATGAATTTCCTCAGTCCGTCCCTGCCGCCAAGTCATTCTGTTTTTCACTGGTTTTGGCTATGTCGGCCGCCGATAAAGCTCCTTACTCACCCAAGGCTGTTAAACTTAAGAAGATCTCATAGAGTGACTCATCAATTTCTTTAACTAACGTTGAATGCAATAATTAAATGAGCAAAAAAAATGTTTGTACCCACTCCTTTACCTACTTTAGTACCCACCATGTCTGTGAAGAGTTTTTTTTGTCTGTGAATCCCGGTCACTATTGATGGTGCATTTGCATCATTCGATTTAACAACAATCCATTAAACATAAATTAAACCCCAACGATTGCCTAAAATGCACCAATGCGTTGGAGAATATTCTCCTAAGGTAGGCCTAGAATTAATAATTTTAGGCCTAGCCTCTTTCATTTGAGGTACTTACGAATCAAATTTTTTGATGAAATTTTGTGACCATATTCTCAATGGAGGGTAGACTATGTCTACTAAATATCAATTTACAGTTCAATAGAGAAGTCAGATAAATAAATTATTGAAAATTGTACAGTTATATACTCCGTATATAAATAAGTTTTCTCAACATTTTATTTAAGTGACTTCTCGTTTGAGTTTTAATCTGAAATTTGGTAGACGTAATCTATATTTCATGGAGAACATGCTTTCAAAATTTTCATAAAAATATTCGACCCGGAAGCATCTCAAATGAAAGAGGCCTAAAACTTGTAAATAAATATTTGAAAGAATATCTTTTTAATGGGATTATTAAGAGAGGAATAGGAACAATTTGAATTATTTTGATCAATTCTTCATATAAATAGTTTATAAAGCAAATGAAATTTCAAGAGGAAACATTATTGAAGTATGGAGGAATTCAGAAAAACAGTTAAAAGTTGTTAATTCTCACATACTGGGAGGAGCAAGGTTAAAGGGAAATTCATAGTGATATATATAGCTTATCACGGCAAAGCCCATAAATTTGATAATCGGTAGAGTCGTCCAATATCATAAAGACAATTCTCATGACACGCCGCAAGTTATTAGATCATAATATATGGATTTATATACTCAAAATCGTTATTGTTTATTCGAATTAGAAAAATAGCATAAGAATTAGTCAAGGAGAGTTAACATTGTGTTGACACGTGACAATATTTTCCCAAAATGTAACCATGAAATGTATTACTCCGTATTTACATACAAGTTAATAAAACTTTCCAAGAATTAAAATTCTCTATCAAAATACATCAAAGTTATATTAGTATTTACACACTAAAAATAACTTGATTAGATTAATTGACTATGTATATATCATGAAATTTTGGAATTAACCTAATTACAACTGGGTAATACGGAGTATAATAACAACGCTAACATACACAGTAAACAATTATTACTGTAGTTCCGCTGTAGCAACAATAAATGGGAGCTGAGTTTAAAATCCAACCATTAACTTGAGCGTTGGATTAAAATCCGGGTTCGAGTCCCGGCAGCGGAAATTTTAAGTTTTTTACATTTATTGATGAGTAATACTCCGTATTGATTTATTTTTTGAGTATTAAAATTTTCATTGCGTAATAAATACCGTATACGGAGTATTATTTTAGAATCTTCCTTTTCGTCTTTCCCCCAGAACCAGAGTACAGTGCCTTTCCCCGCCAAGTCATTTTGATTTTCACAATTTCACCGGTTTTCTCCATGAAGGTCGGAAAGGATCCAAATAAACCGATGAAGCCTCTTAGCGCTTTCTTCCTTTCCCTGAAGGAGTTCCGGAAGACTTTTTATGCGCGGCGGCCGTTCAGGAGGAAATCATCTGTAGCGGCCTCTCAAGCCGGAGGTGAAGAGTGGAGGAATATGTCTGCCGCCGATAAAGCTCCTTACTTACTCAAGGCTGATAAACTTAAGACCGAGTACAAGAAGAAGATGTAGTATATTGACGGAAGGTCCCTAAAGTTGAAATAATCGATCATTGCTTCATTGGGATTATTAAGAGAGGATCACTAATAAATTGAATTATTTTTATCATTTTTTTGTATAAATATTTTATAAAACAAATGAAATTTCAAAAGAGGAAACATTATTGAAGTATAGAGGAAATCCAAAAAACAGATAAAAGTTGTTAATTCTAACATGTTGGGAGGAATGTAGGGATGGCAACGGGGCGGTTCGGGGTCGGGTATACCATTACCCGTACCCGCCCCGTTTGATAAAAATTTTCCCCGAAACCGCCCCGTTACCCGTCGGGTATTTTTTACCCGCGGGTAACGGTTTTCCCCGCGGGTAACGGTTTCCCCGCGGGTAACTGTTTTACTAAAAAATAATTTTTTTTCTTCAAAATTAGTATAGATCCTAAAATGATTATTAACTACTTATCATTGACCACCTAAATTAAAAAAAAATTAAAATTAAATAGTAGCACAGATAAAGTTTTTTAAAACATGACAAAAAGTTACAATCGTTTGAATCTAATATTCACAAATTATATATGTCTAGATTCAAATTGAATCTCTTACCACATCAACATCAAAAGAGTAAGTCTTGTCTCGATAGTAAAATCTAAATATGAATAAAAAATACATTTAACTTCCAAACATTCAATAAGCATACCCCCACCAACATTCAACATCTAAATCAATTTAAGAACAATAATGTATACAAGTAACATAATGAAAATGGGAAGTTTCCCCCCTAAAATATCTCTAATAAAAAATATATGACTATAAGTTACCATGAGTATGTTTTGTAATCACTACGACATAACATTTGAATAAAATTATAAACACTAAAGTTACTAGAGTCGCATTTTTGTCCACAACTTTTATTTTGATTATAGATTTGGAATTATTTAAAAGGCACTTCTAATACTGTGATTTAGGTATTCTTGTAGTTACTGTTTTAGAAAGAAAAAAACATAATTTAAATTTTAAAACTTGATATAAATTAGAGCAACCAATCAAAATTAATCTAATCATCCAATACACCTTTACAAAATTATTAGCAATTTCATAAATTAAAGCAAGCTAGAGTAATGTTTCGCAATATTTTGACTTTAAACTCATACGTGAGTTTTATGAAAGTTATTGGGTGAAAAACTGAGAGTCACAATGTGAAAATTGCGTAAAGAAAGTCACGAAAATCAAATAATCAATATGTGAAGAAAATAAATATTGTAGAAGTTTTTTTGAAGGAATATTATAGAAGTTAACAAAGGAAGGATGATGAAATATATTGAAGATTTAAAATCTAAAATAGTGAACTTTGAGCACCAACTCATCAGAATTGTAAAGGATAGCCGAAAAGTTGAATATTGTTTCAAAGTACTAGAGTGAATAAGTGTCATATACTAATGTACTAATATTCATATATATTTAATATATTAAATAATAAATACATAAACTATTAAAATGTATAAGTTAATTGTGCGGGTCGGGTAATGGTGCGGGTAACCGTATCCAAATTAAACGGGGCGGGTAACGGGGGCGGGTAACGGGGCGGGTAACGGGGCGGGTAGGTATAAACCCATAACCGCCCCATTACCCGTTTAAATAAATCGGGTATTCCCCGCCCCGTACCCGTTACCCAGTCAAAGCGGTTTTCCCCATTTTGACCGGTTCGGTTCGGTGCGGGTATCCATCGGATCGGGTTAAATTGCCATCCCTAGAGGAATGAAGTTAAAGGGAAATTCATAGTGATATATACTGCGTATAACTTATCACGGCAAAGACCATATGTTTGATAATCGATAGAGTTGTTTAGTATCATAAAGGCAATTTTCATGACACATCGCAAGTAATTAGTTCATGATTAAGGTTTATTAGCTCATGAGTTCATAGCTGTAAGAATTTGTGTTTGAGCATAACTCAATCACAAATAAATACATGGTGACAACTCCGGTACTCATTTAAAAAATCGGGGTACCGTACCTATCATGTATTTGATTGGTCCATGTGGACAAAGGTATGGTACTTTTTGAGTACCATAGAATCTACCTAAATACATATAAGCATGATGCAATTGTTTATTGGAATTAGAAAATTAGCATAAGAATTAGTCAAGAAGAAATAACATTGTGTTGACACATGACCACACTTTCCCAAAATGTAATCATAAAATGTATTGTTTATAGAAAAATTAATAAAATTTTCCAAGAATTGAAACTCTCGATCAAAATATATCTAGATTATATTAGTATTTACACGATGCTAAAAATAACTTACTTAGATTAATAGACTATGTACTTCATCCGTTCTTAAATAAATGCAACGGTCAACATTTTACACTTGACGAGACACAACTTTGACCATTAATATATATAAATTTATATTAGTAAAAAAATTAAAAAAATTAGATATTGAAAATTTACAATGAGACAAATAAAACAATATTTTTTTCATAAAAATGTATTCATACATTAATAAATAAAACGTAGTCAAAGTAGACCATGTGAATAGTGTAAGATTTCATATGTTGCATTTATTTAAGAATGGAAGTAGTATATACGGAAATGTTCCTAAATAGGACTAATGAGTTCCTAAAAAGCACAAATAGGACTACTACTTTTTAAATTCCCTAAATAGGACTAAACATAGATTTTCTACCCTAAATACCCCTAAGAGTATTAATTCATAATGAAATGCTTTAATTCATAATAAAATCATAAAAAAACGTAAAAAATATTTAAAAAACGTAAAAAAATTATAAAAAAATTATAAAACATTTATAAAATAAAAAATTTAATTTTTATGTTTTTAAATTTCTTTTAAAAAATAATAAAAAATAGTAAAAACCCATAAAAAAAATGAAAAAAATTATGGATACATTTCCCACCGCCATCCTCCGCCTCCCGGCACCACCACCTCCGATTGGTGAAATTTCTTCCACTTTTGGTAAAAAAAATGCCATCTTTTTCTGAAAATGCCAAAAAGATGGCATAGTTACTCTTTAATATGCCAACATTTTCATTGAATATGCCATCATTATGGCATTATTTAAAATGTTGGCATATTTTTCTCCGGTGATGGGAGCTGGTGGTGCTGGGGGGTGGCAGGGGTGGTAATGTTTTTTTAATTAATTTTACGATTTTTTTTTAAAAATATTTTTTTTTAATTTTTTAAAAATATTTTTATTAATTTTCTATTATCTTTTTACGATTTTTAGTATTTTTTTCGATTTTTATTATTTTTGTATGATTTTATTATTAATTAAAACATTTCACAAGTTACAAGGGTATATTTGGCCAAACACACATAAATAGTCCTATTAAGGGAATTTAAAAAAAGTAGTCCTATTTGTGCAATTTTGCCACTTTTTAGTCCTATTTAGGGAATTGACTCTAGTATATATCATGAAAATTTTGGAATTAACCTAGTTACAACTGAGTAATATAATAATTACCCTAACATACACAGTAAACAATTATCTCTATAGCTCCGCTGTAGCAACTATAAACGGTATAGCTGGATTAAAACCCGGGTTCGAGTCCCGGCAGCGGATTTTTTTTATTTTTTTCCATTTATTGATGAGGAGTATCGATTTAATTTTTGAGTATTACAATTACAATTTTTATTGTGTAATGAGTATCGCTTACGGAGTATTTTTTGAGAATCTTTTCGCCTCCCCCAGAACCAGACTACAGTGCCATGAAGGTCGGAAAGGATCCAAATAAACCGAGGAAGCCTCTTACTCCTTTCTTCCTTTTCCTGAAGAGTGGAGGAATATGTCCGCCGCCGATAAAGCTCCTTACTTACTCAAGGCTGATAAACTGAAGGCGGAGTACAAGAAGAACATGCGGGCCTATTGTCGAAAGCAGCAGCTCGATAATGGAGGTGCTGAACAGGAACCTAAAAACTCTGAAAGTCCTTCTCAACAAAGCGATGATGGCGGTGAGTAAAGAGCACATTGTTGAACCAATATACCACCACACAAATTCAACAATTTTTCGGCATTTTTTAATTATTTGCCGGTCCTTTACATTACGACTAATTAGCAATTACTTGTTACTTGTAATTTTAAAGGAGAATGTGAAGAAAGAAGAAAGCCCTCTAGTGGAAATGCTGAAACATTTCCAGTACAAAAAGTTAGAGGTATGATTTGATGAACACAATGATTCCTTTTTGGATATGTTACCTATTGAGTCTTAACTCGATTTTCTGGTCTTGATCGAATATATTTTATAGTTTCTACTCATCAACGAAGCATCAGAACATGGAAAAAGGTGAATTGGTGTTTCAGACTGGGGACTAGATTTTGTGTTACTGGAACTTTGGGATAATTTGTCAGATGAAAATAAGAATAATTACTTTGATTGTATTTGGCAAGGGTTTATGGTAGGGGTGGGATCGGGATGATCCCGATCCCGATTGCCCAAATTCCGATCCCGTCCTGATCCCGAGTCAAACTACAAGAAGATTCCGTATCCCGTCCCGATTAAGTCGGGATCCCGACATTAAAATCCCGATTAAGTCGGGATCCCGATCGGGAATCCCGTTTAATCCCGCTAAATCCCGACTAGTACATACTTTTAGAATAATTTTTATTTGTAACTTCAATTAATTAATAGTATAATTTTTGAATAAGCTATCAAGGCTTAGTGAAACTTACTTCAAACATTATATAAAAATCACTAAAAGAAGGATGTGTATCGTATATTATTTAAAATTCAAAACTAAGTAGACTTATTCATAAACTTTGTGACCAATGAATATAATGTATAAATAGTTTAAATACATATTATGATTATTTACTAAAGAAAAAAATCTTAGTCTCGATCATGATTTTTAAAGGGTTCATCAGAACTGCAAAATTTGTAATATTGTTGTGATTTAGATTGTCGGGATCAAGAATAATCTCTATTTAATTAGGATCCCGAATATTCATTTTGGGACAAATGCCGAATAGTTTTAGAAGTTTGATATTGTAAGATACTCGTAGTAAAAGATTAATCTATGTAAGGAATAAGTAATTAAAAAAGATATGAAATTATTTAGATACATATTCATTTTTATAAATGTATATTCATTTTTATATATTCATATATAATTCTATACATGTGTATATATATATATATACACACACAATGTCGGGATGTCGGGATGTCGGGATTTTCCCGATCCCGACTTTTTTAAAAAAAAAAATCCCGGTCCCGTCCTGACTTAGTCGGGATCGGGAAAAATTCCCGACTAGTCGGGATCGGGATTGTCGGGATCGGGATTATCGGGATCGGGATTGTCGGGATCGGGAGTCGGGAGTCGGGAGTTTTTTCCCAGCCCTAGTTTATGGCTCATGACATTTGATTATATGGTTAAGTCTACTTGATTTTTTAAATAAAAGAGTGTGAAAATCGATTTTTCAAACATATAAGTAAGTCAAAAGCTACTTATTCAGTTATTCTGCTTAATGTTAAGAAGAATAAGCTTATTAATGCTAGCAAATAGGACCTGTATTTCTATGAAGGAATAAATTGCCAAGAACAAATAAATATCATGCAGCTTATTTCTCCATGGACTGGGTAGTATTCCATCCATCTATTTTGTAATTCTTATGTGTACACACATATACATTCATCTTTTTTTGCAGGCCATGTGAATATTTTTAGCACAGCAGACCTTCTTATCCGTTCAAAGAAAATTCTCAGTCCTGATAAAGGGAAACCTGGGCAAGCCTCTGATCCTCACACTGGAATAGCTTCCAGGATCCCTAATACTGTGTTGTTGCCTGATGCCTCTTCCCCCGTAGATAATTCTATGGGCCTTCCACCTTCGTCAGCTTGTCCACCATGCCACGGACATAACAAAAGAAACTCACCTTCTTCTCCCATTGCCTCGTGTGCTACAAAGAAGCCCCGAGTGAGCATGGACAATGAACAGAACATTTCATCAAAAAAGGGTACCATCAAAACTGAAGAAGTGTCAGAGGACGGTTATCCTCCGTTTGATATGGAAATACTGGAGAGTATATTTTCAGAGAAACTGTGCGAATCTGTGATGATATATGCCTTCAAGGTACTTTATGTAGTCATTATTTTTCTAGGTTTTTTTCTGTTCTAAAATAAAATTCATGAACAAAAGTATGACTATATGATTATTGATTACTATGATGAACATCACCATGCCTACTTTACAATCACGTCAAAACACTATTATGGTCACTGCTTAGTAAAAGTGCTATTCTTTATTGTCCTCTAATTTTGTTTTATTCATCTGTTTGTCATTATTTCTCCTTTTGTTTGGTTTTGTCCTCCTCACTTTGTTGCCTTGCAGTGTGTTTTTCGCGTCCTTGAATTAAAAAATGATGCCAACACTTCTGCAAGTGATGACAAGAGTGCTACTGGGAACAAGTTTGATATTCTGATTTCACGAGTCTTGCAAATGAAGATCATTCAAGAAGATCTTCAAAGAACCAGAAAGTCAATCATAAAAGATTTTCTGGCCTCCAATGCCTTTGCAGATATCAAGACTGACTTTATTAGCAAGGCTATCCAGGTGTTGAGGGCTTCTAAAACGTGTACGAAAGAGTTGGATGACCATTTGGAGGAGTTTAAAAGTTCCGATGAGCACAAAAATGTACTGCTTGATCATCTCAACAGATACAAAAAGTCAGAAGAATACAGGAGAGAGTTAGCCGATCACCTGGAAAACTACAAGCATTCCGATGAACACAAAAGTCTATTGGATGATTATCTTGAGAAATACAAAAAGTCTGAAGAACACCGGAAAGATTTGACCGACCATCTTGTGCTGCATAAAAATTCAAAAGAATACGAGAAAGAGTTAGCAATTCATCTGGAAAAGTACAAGGACTCCCCAGAGCACAAAAAAGCCTTAGCTGACCACCTTGAGGAGTACAAATCTTCCAATGCGCACAAAAAGGTATTGGCTGATCACCTTGAAAGATTCAAGAAGTCTAATGCACAGCATAAGAAGTCAGAAGACCATACGAAGGAGTTGACCAATTACAAGGGCTCAGAAGAGCACAAGAAATCTTTAGCTGACCACCTTGAGAAGGACAGAGCTTCTAAACTTCACAAAAGGGTACTGGCTGATCATCTTGAGAGATACAAAAGGTCAGAGGATTACAAGAAAAAATTGGATGACCATCCTGTGCTGCATAAGAATTTAGAAGAATACAAAAGAGAGCTAGCAAATGTTGAGGAAAAGTACAAGAAAGATCTGGCAAATTACCTTGAAAAGTATAAGGGGTCCAAAACACACAAGAAAGACTTAACTGATTATCTTGAGAAGTACAAGAAATCCGAGGAGTACCAAAAGGCCTTGGTTGATCATGAAAATACATTTTTACAGACAAAACGATGCAAAGATATTGTTGCCGAGGAAGTGGTGCGGTCTTTCATACAAGGAGTGTCAACTGCTCAATTTTGCATCTCCGATGCTCTTCGCAAATGCTTCCCAGACTTTGATACTTCTTCCTGGGGCTTTCCAATAAAAATTGAAGACCCGACAGGAGTTCCTCCTGTGCCCAGCCTTGTTGAAGAGATTCTCCCTGCACATCCTGCTGTTAACAATCTGGTGAAGTAATGAATTCACGAGATTGTTTTCAATCCTAGCAAAACAAGAGTGATGCTGACGTAACTAGCAACTTTTTGACACCTTCATGATGACTTGTTTTAATTGAGTAATGTTAATGTTAATTGGGAAAGGTTACTGAATTACCATGTCTTTTATTTTGGGATTTTTTGTGGTGGCAGCATTATAGCGAGTTTCTATGTGATTTGATCTCTCTAAGATGACAATGTTAACAGTAGTAATACTATAAAACAATATCTGATCATTTAATTTATTGTTCCTAGTATTTAGTTTCCTTGTACGGAGTATAAGTTAGTTAACTTTCCTTGTACAGTGTATTGACGGAGTCTAAACACTGTTTTCATATGAACGGAGTCCAAATTTAACAATTTGGACTCTTCACCACTACAAATGGTCTTAGAGTCTTAGGTATAAACCGGCCATATTTCTCTGATACGGGAAGATCCCAACTATTCACTAACCCAACTTACTTTGGCGTGATTACTATACATTTCAGCTCAAACAAGTAATTGGTCTGTCCAAGAGCACTTGCATTTCAATATTTGTCTTTCTATGGCCACCATAGGCATGGAACTGGGCCGGTCCCGGTTCTATATAATTGAAGGCTGGTACCGACTCGGTTTGGTCCGGTACTGGTTCCTGTCCGGGTCCGGGCCGGTTTCCGTCCAATAATTACATTTTTTAAAAAAGTAGCAGTTGGTGCCGGAATCGAGCCCGGCCGATCCGGTCCCAAGAATTTAAGCAAGTAGCCCGATCCTCTTCTACCCCGTTCCGGGTACTGGGCCGGTCACGGGTTGGGCTGCCCAGACCCAGTCCATCCATAGGCCACCATTGTAAGAGGAATAAACTCATGTATAAGGCGTTGAAATATAATTCTTATACGGAGTATTTAGTGGTTTTTTTTGTGGTTTGTTAGTTTTGCTTGAAACACGAGCATAGGCCTCGGGCTGTATAGGTGAATTCCTTGGTACATGAGTGTGACAAACAATGACAATGTTGGCATTGTTTGGAAGGTGAAGATCAAAATAAGTTATGAAATTCATATTTGTCAATCTCTTGTAGACTTGCACAAAAGTGGGTTCGGGCCGTGCTTTTCATAAATTTTATGTCCATCATATGTGGGCGGGCCCAGCCCGGCCCGCAAAACGGGCCTAACTCCATGTCCATACCCACCCATAAGAGCGGGTCGGGTAGTCCATCGGGCCGCCCGGCCAGGAAGAACTTTAAATTTTTTAAAATTATATTATTTTTTAATGCTTTATAAATAATATTACAACATATAAAAAATTGTTAATACGTTTATTATGTTTATAGGACTTTCACTGCATGCACAGCTAGTGAGGTAATAACCGAGGCGCGTCTATTGCTGGTTGAAAACTATTTCCAATCCCCCTCGTTGGCTTAGGTTCATCCTAAGCCTTGGAGAATTTTTGGAAGGGTTTCTTTCATTAGAAACCCTATAAAAAAATAAAAAAAATAAATAAATAAATAAAAATAAAAATAAAAATAAAAATAAAAATAAAAATAATAATAATAATGAGAAACCATATCTAAAATTTAAAATTCAAACACAAAGTATTATCTTTAAGTACAAATATAGATATTATATCGGTTGGACTATTTGTTAAGAACTAAAAACTTAAATGAAACATAATAAACTATAAATATGTATAAAGATAAATTAGTAAATATAAATATACATGTGTACATGTAAATAAATAAATAAATTAGTGTATATATATATATATATAAATATATATGTATATATATAGTAAATGTAGCGGGCCGGGCTTATCGGCCCGAACGGGCCTACACCCTAACTCAAGTCCGCCCATATGTTATTGCGGCCCGGCCCGGCCCTGGTGGGCAGTGGCGTATCTATTATGGGGGCAGCGGGGGCAGCTGCCCCCACTCAACCCCAACCCAACCCCTATATATATGTCCAAATTTTTACAAGAAATTAATCAAATTAAGAGTTAAATGTAGAAAAAAATTCTAAAATAGGATTAGAAGTGTTTTCTTTAATATTAAAAGAATGAAAGGCTAAAAAAATTCACTAAATTATGTTATGTTTAAGACTGTTTAACTTATATTTAGGTAAATTTATTACATTTTATGTGCAATTACATCTTTACACACCCGTAATATAAATTAATCTTCTTTTTTTTCATACTTGTACATAGATATTATAAACTAAATTTAATCAAACAATATTAATAATGTGATTTGTTATTTGTGAAATATGAGACTAAATTGTAGTCAAGTTTGCCCCCACTCACCAAAGTTTCTGGATACGCCACTGCTGGTGGGTAAATATATATGCCCAAGCTCGCCCATTTGTGCGGGCGGGTTTTGTACAGGTCTAATCTCTTGCATCTATACTAAGCATCTATACTGAGTTAAGATACTATGAAAATATGATACAAATATTTCATATGCATATAGTATGAACATCGCAAAATCTTCACAAGTATAAAACCGATTCTTCCCTTGTAATTTTCAAGTTAGTTACAGTTTACAAAAATTTATATATATCTAGAAACTAGACTAAGGGCATCCACATTGTTTAGATTATTTAGAGTTTAATTGGATGATGTGTAAGATTATTTTAAAGATTATCATTGTGAGTGAGAGATTATTTAAAGAGATTATTGAAAAAGATAATCCGGTATCAGGATTTGAATCCCGGATTATTTTAGGTTGTAGTTAAATTTCATTTAATGCATGGTCTAGAAAAACTAATTATTTGAATATCCTGATTGATGGAGAGTTTTAAGATTTGAGATTATTTAAAATTTATTTAATAAATATGATGTGTCATAGAAAAACCATTTATTTTAAGATCCTGAATGGAGATAATGAACCTAAGCCAACGAGGGGGATTGGAAATAGTTTTCAACCAGCAATAGACGCGCCTCGGTTATTACCTCACTAGCTGTGCATGTAGTAAAAGTCCTATAAACATAATAATCGTATTAACAATTTTTTATATGTTGTAATATTATTTATAAAGCATTAAAAAATAATATAATTTTAAAAAATTTAAAGTTTTTCCTGGCCGGGCGGCCCGATGGACTACCCGGCCCGCTCTTATGGGTGGGTATGGAGATGGAGTTAGGCCCGTTTTGCGGGCCGGGCTGGGCCCGCCCACATATGATGGACATAAAATTTATGAAAAGCCCGGCCCGAACTCACTTTTGTGCAAGTCTACAAGAGATTGACAAATATGAATTTCATAACTTATTTTGATCTTCACCTTCCAAACAATGCCAACATTGTCATTGTTTGTCACACTCATGTACCAAGGAATTCACCTATACAGCCCGAGGCCTATGCTCGTGTTTCAAGCAAAACTAACAAACCACAAAAAAAACCACTAAAAAAGAATATAAATTGCAGAAATTTAGATAAATAATATATCAAATTTCATAATTAAGAAATTCATATCGGTCATTTTACGTTTTAACATTTTGTTACTAATAGAATGTGATGGTATTAATATGCTGATTCAATGGCTATTAGCTGGCAAAATCAAAATTGAAATACTGAAAATGTCAATTTTACAATACTTAGAATATGAAATGTCGTGAAGTTCTAAAGTCGAGAACAAAAATGTCTCACTCACAAAAAATTGACCAATTTGTCACTTGGGTTTCTTTTTTTACCAATATGGCTCAAGAGTTTTTTTTATCAATTTGAAAAAATACCCTGTTTTTTATTACAAATTTGGTAATTTGGCTCTAAAAATGTGACAACTAATATTTAAAAAAAATTATATTCGAAGTAACTTATATAATACGGTGACAAAAATATACTACGTATAATATATTACGTATTTATGGTGTCAAAGATACTCTTGTATATGATATACTTCGTATTATATTACTAGTATAAGGCTCATAATAGATACGTCTATATTCGTATTTATATAATTGCTTTCCAAGTTCTTAACAGCGGCTATCGTAGCCCTGTGGTCACCGTGTTATTAAGGTATTTTTCCTCTAACGTCCCAGGTTCGAACTCATGGTTTTTTGGTCACCGTGTAAAAACTTGTTTTTTTTAATTTTTTTCACAACTTTCTCCATCAGTAATGACAAATGACATGGATAATGATGACTGAGATTTAATGACATGGATTTCCGGCGGACAAGTGGCATATTTTGGCCGGAAAATTGAATGGTACCGCCGGATGCAACATTTAGACGTAGTTCAGGTACTAATTTGCTTCATTAAAGAGTTAAGGTAATAAAATGCATCATTACTCAATGTCTCTTCCAAAAAAAAATCTACAAATGTCATAACTTAACATGAAAACGCCAAGTTCGCATGTCTTGGAATGCCACGATTTCGAGACGGCGGCATTGGTCGTGTAGGAACCGGTAGGGCGACATTTTTATTTTTATTTTAAATAAAATACTGCCTATAAGTTTCTTATTCAAATAAGATAAGAACAAATGAAAAAATCTTATCATGCACGCAGGCATGTATACAGTATGTGTATAGGCCTGCCAGAGGATCGAATACGGACCAACTATAAATTTCATATCCATATTCGTTGAGTAATTTTTGGTCCAGATCCAGACCCATTTACCCTTCGTAACCTGAACATATGTTCGAGATTTGGATTCGCCGGGTCTCGAATCTGGGTCGGGTATACCCGGAAAAAAACTAAGGCACTGTTTGTAATCACTTGTGTTTAAATAAAAGCACTTTTTGGAAAAAGTGATTAGTGGTAAAAGTTGGTAGTGTTTGGTAAAATAAGTGTTTTTTATGTAATAGAAAAAGTAAAAAGTAGATTCTACACGAAAACCGAGAAAGTAAAAGTTGATAGTGTTTGATAAAATAAGTGTTTTTTGTTAAAAAAAAAAAGCCACAATCACTTATTTTAAGTGATTGCAAACAGGTCCTAATTGACATATACAAACAAATATAGTACAAAACAATTTTTTGTTCACATTGGAAGAGATCATATGTAAATATGCAAAATGTTGTTCTTTCCATTAATCTATATATCCTCAAACTCAATAGAAGCAAAATTCTTAAACAAGAAAGGGCTTCATCATATCAAGAGGACCTAGAGCAATAACTCATTAGGGAAAATCCATGATAGTGGGCTAACTGAGCCTACAATTATTAAGACATTTTTATATTTGATTATTTTCTTTGTTTATGTTTAAATATTCTTATGTATATTATGTGTATCAATAAAATTATAACTATAATTATCCGCCACGTGCCGGAACTTAAACATTCATATCCGACCTATTTTTCTCTCTCAAGTAACGGGCTCAGATTCGGATTCGGAAAACAGTTCTAAATTTAAACTCATACCCTCAAATAATGTATACCTATTATTATACATATAATAATATGTATAATAGACAAAAAAAAATCTGTTCACTGATAAAAGACCGAGCATTTATACACACTGGTCACTGGTGTGTAAAAAAAGGAAAAATTCAAATAGAATTGGGATTGATGCTCAAAACGCGATAAAATATGCTCTTAGAATGTGTGAAACCCATGTTGAGACTTACAATAGTACTAAATATTGAGAGTGCAATACTATATATGTAATGGCATGTTAATATGTTCATGTTTAAAATTCCCTCCATCTCAAAGAAAGGTTCTCACTTCCCTTTTTGAATGTCCTATATAAAGATTCTTATTTCCATTTTAGGATATAATTAACAATATTAAATGACAAATTAATCATTAAATATTAATTAAAAATAATACTCCATACATTATATCATCATAGTTATCAACACTATCCAAATTGTATTATATATATACATATTAAAATTATTTCTCAAAATATATTCTAACTATCTTATTTAATAATTGTCTAAATAACCTTGTCATTTTGTCATGAGAACCTTTCAACAAGATGGAAGTAGTAGTATATGAAGATTATGAACTAGAGAAATAAAAATTGAAGAACTTAAAGATAAAGATCAAGGTATTTTGGATATTTGAGCAAACAAAATGACTGCCAATGGCTAAGGAAATAAAATGAAAAGGAAGAAGAAGAATGCTACGGAGTAAAAGTTTAGAACCCGAAGGGCTGGTTTGAGTACCCAAAATCCACATCCGACCCATTTTCTTCCCAGGGTGCTAGGATCCCCCCGTTTAGTTCCAGATCCGCAGGTTTTTTATTCCGGAACCCTTTCCACCCCTATTTATAGACTACATATTCCTGTAGCTAGGGGCAGAGCTAGAGGGGGGAAACCTAGGCCCTGTCCCACTCCAAATTTAAAAAATGTCTTAACTTAAAATAACTCTGCATAAAAATTTTCCAAAAGTATTTTGTGTACCGCCTAATCCAGTTCAGTGCCCTGGCTCCGCCCCTATCTGTATCCTCTCAATGCATGAAGAGTTGGCATGATATTCCATTATATCTTGATAAATAATCCCTTCCCATTAGGCATGGATGGGTTCCCACAAAATAAAATTTAAAATCATTCCAAACAAACAGGATTAATACTACTTGACAATTGCTAGTACATATCTGAACTTGTCAAGTTGCTAAACAAAACTTCCGACCCTCTGCTCCAGAAAGTCATGGATGCATCATCAAAGAACAGCTTCCCACCAAAGAGATAGTCTCAAAACCCAACAGTTGACGGTCAGAAATGTAGTATCATTTGCCAATAGTTTGGTCTTTCATGGTAGATGTACTTTGCTGAAATGTCAAAAAGTTAACTAACCGACGAAAACTAGTGTTAAACTTGTGAAGTAGCTGTTTTCATCATGTTGTTAAAGAAAACCTCTAACTGTGTGCTACTAGTCATGGAATAATCACGGCAAGGAGAGCATGCATCAATTAATGTCGGGCCCCCACGCTTGCGTAGCTCATTAACATGCACACCCAGTCTTTTCCCTACCAATCTTTTCAGAGACTCTATGGATTTGCAGCTCGACAGCTCAAGGTCAGATATATGAATTTTCGATAGTTTTATCTTCATGACAGATATAGCCTGCGAATATGACAAAAGTATATTTGAGTCCTTCTGAATTCCATAGCTCGCTAAATCCTTAAAATCATCAAGAAGTTTTCCCTCAAACACAAGCCTCTGGACATGAACCGGTACCCCGAACTTGGAAGAAATCATTTTCTTGAGATATATAACCAAGTCCACTAGGAGGATGTCGAAGGATGTACTTTTGCCAGACCACTTGATGAATACCTGAATTGGTGAGGCTATCTCTGAGATGGTATCATCTGTTGTGATGTTGTAATACGACACAGTCTTCGAGTCATCCAGATTCTTTCCATCGTAAGATAGAGCCCTCACTGGGTATCCAACATTGCTCTCAAGCAAAGTTTTCACATCAAGTATGGTGTGCAAAGTCCTCACTTGTATTTTCACAGTTTCTCCACTTAACATTTTCACGGAAACCTGCAAAACATCCTTTGGTATGAAAACCACATGAAGCGTTGATTCCCCATGAATATCAAGAAAAGCGAATGTCTTGTTGTCATCTTCTAGCAGCTTTCCTGCGTAAACAAGGTTGTATTGATCTGACCCTATGCTTTCTTTGGCCTCAATAAAGGCCTTGACATTCTGGATTGTGTCTTGACTTCTCACTTGAACCATTATTGTTTTCTTTCTGGATGGTATTTTGATACTCAACCTCAGTGGCACCGAATTGCTAACATAAGCATTGAGTGTGGAGTTACTTGAGATGCCATAATCAACAAGCCTTTTGTCACTCTCAAGATGATTGCTGCAAAAGAAGAGCTCTTGAAGGCTCTCTGGAATCCCTTCCTTTCCATATAATAAAGATTTTACTCTTCCAACAGTCTCGGTTTTTCTCACTTTAAAGTTCACTGTTTTAATGACCCTCAGGCATATATTTAACTGCTACAAATTCAATTATGTAGCAAAAGAGAAAAAACAATACAGAATTAGAAATAATAACACGAGTAGTATTAATCAATTATGTAGCAAATGAGAAAAAACCAATACAGACTTTGTCCAGGTTCTTTTCTCAATGTCATTATCTTCCTCACCTTAGTCCTGTGCTATCATATGTATAATGTGGCGCTTTGTTTTAAAAATCATAGTATTAAACAATTAAAGGAACATACGAATGAAGCTATGACAGATGAGTTGTGATGATTTGAAGAAAGTAATTCAGCTTCTAGCAGTAGGCAAAGAAGTGTCCACCAATGGCAAATATTATTTCCAACTGAAAGGCCTTTTGAAAGCGAAAGATTGTACCCAAACAAAACAAAAAACGAAAAGGTATACAATAGTACAAACATTAAACTATACCAAACTCAAGACAATTATTGACTGAAATAACAAAAGCTATGAAAAGAGAGAAAGCTATGAAATAACAAAAAACAGTTAACATTAAGCTATAGCAAACTCAAGACAACTTATTGACTGAAATAACAAAAGCTATGACATAACAAAAAACAGAAAAAGTATGCAAACAATAAACTATGGCGAACTCATAACATATCTCAACAAGCTAACTTGGTGAGCAATACAACTTTGCCCATTCCACTTCCTCTACGAGCACCCGTATACACAATCCGTGCAGAGGGGTGATAGACTGATAGGGTAGAGTTTTGGTTAGAAATATAAATTTTGAAGCAAGAACCCTAAAAGACTTTACTTGGCTAATCTGGATTTATAAGTTAAAAGAGATTACAGAATATAACAGCTAGCACATTATACTTGTACAAAAAACCCACTTTATCTGTTTGAGAAAGAGGTATGGTTCTTATTTTAGCACGCAGGAACATGAAATATTTGATCATCAACAAAAAAAAAAGGGAATTAATTAAAACAACATGCTATTACATATCTGGGTATGGAGTTGCTAACCTCTTCTTCTTCTTCATCGCACGGAGCGATCGGATTAGAGGTGGTTGACATGAGGCGATCGTGATGGATGTTCGGAGGAAAACCAAATCAGACTATGGCTGCGTAGATGTAGAACAAGCACCTACTCCGTGATGAACTGAATGGCCGGGCACTAGATTAGCAGCACATGCGTCTACATAATTTTGTACCACACACCTCACTATTCCTTGCAGGACAGTGTCCGAACAAAATTGAAAAGGGAATTTTGAAAATTTCCTAAGATAGTATTACCACGAGACTACTCCGTCTCATTTTATGTGTCTCACTTTGACTTGAGACAATTGTTAATAAAGTGGTTGAAAAAAGTAAAAGTTGTGGTTGAAATTTGAGTATAACAAAGTGAAATTTTGTAAGCCACATATTTCTTTCCAAAAGAGGAAAGTAGACACTTAATTTGGACAACTCAAAAAGAAAAGTAGGACAGGTAAAATAGGACGGAGAGAGTATCATTTTATGTATTCTATTTTGATTTGACACAATTATTTATAAAGTGGTTTAAAAAGTAAAAGTTATGGTTGAGACTTGAGTATAATGAAATGAACTGCTCTAAACCACATATTTTTTCTAACAAAATTAAAAGACACTTATTTTGGGACAACTCAAAAAGAAAAGTAAGACAAGTAAATGCGACGCATAGAGCAAAATGTAGGATTAAAAATTACGGGATATCTTTAAACATTGTAGCACCTTGTTTTTTCCTTGGTAATAGGACTGAGATGGATTCGGGATTTCTCGTCCCATATCGAAGAACCGTTCTGATTCATCCTAGAATCGGAAGAACCAAAAAAATATAGTACTGAACCGTACCATACCGGTTTCCTTACATAATATGGTAAGATATCGATTCTTTATTGAGAATCATTTCACAACCGTATCGAATCGAACCGTCTCAATCCGTCCCGAAGAACATGTTATTTGATATAATATACTCTGTATATAACATATCATATTCTACAATATACAATATATAACATTATTAAGGTAAGTGTGGTTCTATATGCAGCCGCCAATTTTCTAATCAAAGCCACATAATTTTTTAAATATCTATTTTACCCTTTTAAATAATCGACCACTCTTGCGGAAAGATTAGGATACTCCCTTCTTCTGCAACCAACCTTTCCTCAAACGAGAACAATTGAACAAGCTGAATTGTCAACAACATAACGAAGGGGCGAGAATTTGAGAGGAAGAAGAAGAAGGAGAAACAAGCAGTTGTGATGGGATTTAGATCTGGTATTCCAGACCGGAAAGAAAAAAGGAAGAATTTGGTCAGAAGTCTGTACTCCCACACCAAAATTGCAAGCCTGCGACTGGAAGTAACCGGTGACGAGGTTCCTGTGGAGTTGCCGTTGTTGGAAAATATCCCATAGAATCAGAACAAGGTGGATGAAGTGGAAGAGTGCGTCATGATTTCTATGCGATCGAAGTATGCCGACTAGACTGAAGGGTAAATTTTATAGGACAACAATTAGGCCTGCATTACTGTATGGCACAGAGTGTTGGGCGGTGAAACAATGTTACATTCAAAAGATGAGTGTGGCAGAGATGTGCATGCTGCGTTGGATGTGTGGGCATACTAGAAAGGACCGCGTGAGGAATGAGACAATCAGAAAAAGGGTGGGAGAAGCACCTATTAAAGATATATAAGATGCGGGAGTCGCGCATACGGTGGTTTGGTCATGTGCATAGAAGAACGAGTGATGCACCTGTCAGACGAGTTGAGATGTGTGGAGAAGAGGCAGGGAAGAGAGGGAGATGCAGGCCCAAACAGACGTGGGTTAGGGGAGTCAGAAGTGATATGCTTCTTCTTGGATTGGATGAGGGTATGGCTTTGGAGAGAGCAAAATGGAGGGCGGGTATTCGTGTGGATGAGTGATCTTGTATCATTATATATAAATATTACTTTATCCTTTTTATTTTATCTTTTATATGTATATTCATCTCTTTTATATTATCTTTTTTATAATAACTTATCTTTTTTATCTTTATTTTCTTTCTTTTCCTTTTGGTGATATCATGTATCGATTCATGTTAGCCGACCCCAATATCATTTGGGACTAAGGCTTTGATGTTGTTGTTGTTGTCGTTGGACCATTTATATTATTTAATATATATTGGGGACATTTATTTCTTACCATTAAGTTTGTCATTTGACAAATTTGGTCTCTGTATTTATGTATAGTTAGCATATGATGACTGTGTTTTAACATTAAATAATACATAAGGGACCAAAAGGGTTTTTCTTTGATACAACATAAAAGCACACACACTCGTTCCAATTCTTACGGCAAAAGGGAAGAGACATGTTTCTTCCTAAGGGTCTCAAGAACACCATTATAAAGAGACCCAAGGGAGACTTCACAATCCATCGAATTTGTAGTTTGTATCCTTAGAGAATCAAAACGTCACGGCTTCATCATCTTCTATGGCACCGTCAACGTTCGGTTTCTCCTCAACCGGTTAGTGTTCTTATTGATTGATTCTATGATTTTATCATGCTTAGTGATATCATGTTTAGTGAGATTAGATCCTAATTGGGACTGAATTTCTCACAGTCGTGAGTTCCGCTGCAGAGGTTCTTGTGGAGTTGCCGACGCCGTAACCACTATCTCCGGCAGCCGTGACCAAGCAGCACCGACAGTTGTAACCAAAGCTCACATAGTTTGGTGAATCGCTTTTCACATATCTGCTTATGCTAAAACTTCACACGGTCGTAATTATATGCCTTTTAAACACGGAATTCTTCCATCAGTTGATTGTTGACCATTTAGCTTCTTCAATTGTGTGGATCGGAGTGCCTGTAAAAAGTAATAGGGGGGTTTGGATCTGATTCTTAAATCTGTTTCTGCTCCTTCAAGGAGCAGAAGCAGAAGTTGAAGTGTTTGGGTGAAAGTGCAAAAGTAATTCTGATGTCTAACTTACTCCTACAATCAATTTTTTTAGAAGCTGGTGGAACCATCTTCTGAACTGATTCTAATTCTGCTTCTAGTTCAAAAAAGAAGCAGAATCAGAATCAGTTCCAAACACTCCCATAGACATTTCTTATTCAATTGTTTGTAGTGGTTGTGTTATATGGAGTATTATTAAGGGTAAACTAGACATTTACTTATCATAGTGGCTACAAATAGTAATTATGTGGCTATAAATAGAATATATCCCTTGGGGTTACATTGATTTAACCCATATTCACTTAGCCCAACCCAAATAATAACTATATCGAATCTATGAGCATTACTCATTTAATTATGATGGACATTCTTAGTTGTACAAATTTATTCCAATTTGTTATGGGCAATCACTACTACAAAAACACCCTATGAAATCGCCTCATATGAATCGCATTGACATCACATGTGATGTATAAATTTTATGAATCGCCTTTTATAAATGATATGATGTATAAAATCTTTCGGAAAAAAATGAAACAAACTTACGAATCAATTGATATAAAAAGTGTGATGCATAAGCCACCTAATGCATCCAATACTTTTGGAGCCGACACGTAAACGATTTTAAAATTTCTACGGAGTATGCCGGTCAACCAAAACAGAAAAGGAAAACATCAAGCCGCACCAATTAAATCAAATCAATTGCAGTTAAAAATGAAAAAGTAAACTCACAAGAAACATGGAGTCTATTACACGGCCAGATCTCATGACCTTCCAAACAGTTGGGCGGTGAATTTTCATCGCTCTCAACGCTCGTAGTACCTCCGGCGACAATATACTACGGCGAGCTCTCACAGGAGACAAATATCAATACAGCAATTCCAGCGAGAGCCAAACGGGTAAGGCGAGAAATCAACACAGCGATTCGAGCTCTTCTCTGGCCTCTCTTATTGGCAACAAGGAAAGTCGAGAAATCACCGCTTGTACTTCGCTTCAGTCGGCTCTCCAGTTCAGGTAATTTTCCAGTTCAGACATGAAACCTATTTTGAATTGACTGCTAAAATTCATATGTTGTTGTCTCAAATTCACTTCTAAATCAAAGTCTGAAACTCATATAGAAAACACATACAAGTGAATAGATGTGTCGTTTTTTACTTGTGCAAGTAAATTCTATTCACTGCCTTGTTTATGTCTAATGTTAGGATATCATGCTCGTAAAACTTGCTCATGGGAATGTCTAAACATTACTTCTATGTATTGTGATGAGACTATTATTTTCAAATAATTACTTTATCTGTTAGTACAAGTAAGGTCAAACATCCATATTGAGAAAATATAAACACAATATAAAGTGAGCCTGATCATCTGTAAAGGCTCAGTTATGCAAACAACATAGAATTAAAATATAAAAGGATTTGCAGTTTTAACAAATCATAATATACTACGATATCTGTTAATGGAAACATCAATTCAATTCAAATTGAAAGCTTCAACTGCCTAAGGAATAGGACCTGGCAATATGTTAGCCTTCAGATCAACTATGGTAAAGTCCAGCTAAATTTCGTTAGAAATGTAATGTTTCAGGGATATATTTTTATACTATTAACCTCCGTTACTGACTTTCAAGTGTGTATATATGATCAGATTACTCTAATCTGTTGACTTAATGCTCGTTTGGTAGATTTTTATTTTATACTATTCTTTATCGAGATACACATCTTATTAATAAATTACATACACATATAGAATAAAGTGAAATATACAAAATATAGTTTTATTCATTGATCCACATCCACTTGCTTTAGTAATAAAATAACTTCATACAATAATTGATAACTAGCATTCCAAATATATTAGTTAAAATGCATAGTTAAAAACTAACTTATACAAACATAAGATAATAGTTTTTCTGGAAGTAAATGGATACAAATAATTTAATACTCTAAAGACAGATAACTTTGTATGAACTTTTGGGATATATTAGTTTGAATTGGTAGTAGTTTTATGCGATTGATGATCCTTCTCAAGTTCAAGTTAATACTTTTTTTTATGTTTTTGATATTACATAGTTCAGCATAATTTGATTTCCTTAACTCTTTGTCTGCTATTATCTTTATGTTTCTTTAATTGGTTTAAATTTATTGATATCCTAAACCTATGTTGATTAGATATGGACAAGCATTGGATTTCATGTACACGCACTACATCTGAATTCCAACAAGGGGTTGAGGACTTTATTCAATTTGCATTCACACATAGAAAAGAAGGGGAAAAGTTGCCTTGTCCTTGTAGGAAATGTGGTAATATGTGTAAGGTATCTAGGAAAGATGAATTGCGTGAGCATATTTTCTGTAATGGGTTTTCAAGGAATTATACTGAATGGATATTTCATGGCGAAAGGGAAATGGGTAGTACCATTAACCACCATGAATGTCATGCAGATCACTTAAATCAAGATCAAAGTGATGAAAATGATCAATTAGATGAGATGTTGCACGATATGGAGGATAATTTCACATACATGCCACACGTCTTCGATAGTATACAAAGAGATGCTGAGAAACCTTTATATGAAGGTTGCTCAAAGTATACTCGATTATCGGCAGTATTGAAATTATTCAACCTTAAAGCGGCAAATGGGTTGAGTGATAAGGGCTTTACAGAATTATTGAAGCTATTGAAAGACATGCTTCCCATGGGTAACGAGCTTCCGGATTCCACCTACCAAGCTAAGAAGATTTTGTGCCCAATGGGATTAGAAGTTGAGAAGATACATGTTTGCCCTAATGATTGTGTGTTGTATCGGAAGGAGTATAAGAATTTAAAACAATGTCCAAGATGTGGAACATCACGGTATAAGGTGAAAACCAGTGTTCACGACACAAAAAATGGCCCTCCTGCTAAGGTGTTGTGGTACTTGCCTATAGTGCCAAGGTTTAAACGCTTGTTTGCCAACGCTAAAGATGCAAAGAGCTTAACATGGCATGCAGATCAGCGCAAAGAGGACGGGATGCTACGACATCCAGCAGATTCCCCACAATGGAAAAACATTGATAATGTTTTTCCAGATTTTGGATGTGAGTCAAGAAATTTAAGGTTGGGTCTCTGTACAGATGGAATCAACCCATTCGGTAAGATGAATAGCCAACATAGCACATGGCCAGTTTTGTTGGTTATTTACAACTTAGCACCTTGGTTGTGCATGAAACGCAAATATATGATAATGTCTTTATTAATATCGGGACCTAAGCAACCGGGGAATGACATAGATGTCTACTTAGCACCACTGATTGAGGATTTGAAGATGTTATGGGATGAAGGAGTGCCCGTGTTTGATGCATACCGTCACGAGTCTTTCACGTTGCACGCCATGGTATATTGCACGATAAATGACTTTCCCGCTTATGGGAACTTGTCTAGTCACACAACTAAGGGATATAAAGCTTGCCCTATCTGTGAAGATGATGTCAAAGCTATGCCTTTAGCAAAAAGCAAGAAGATAGTGTATTTAAGTCATCGAAGATTTTTGCCTCGTTTCCACCCTTATCGAAGGCTTCGAAAGGCTTTTGACGGAGAGCAAGAACATGGACTTGCTCCCCGACCTCTAACGGGGAAGCATGTTTTTGAACGGGTTAAAGGAATACATTGTATATTTGGAAAACCCTACAAGCCATTGAATGAACATTGTTGTTATAAAAAGATGTCTGTGTTTTGGAACCTTCCATATTGGGAGCATTTGTCAGTGAGACATTGTATTGATGTTATGCATGTTGAGAAAAACGTTTTTGATAGTCTCATTGGGACACTTCTTAACATGCCCTTTCATTTTGCACCGAGTATTTGGCAGAGACACAAAGAATCGGGCTTCCTAAACCGCGTCATGATGAGGAGAGAATTCAAGGTAAGGGTACAGTTGGTCGTAAGATACACACAGTTAGCCGTGAAATCCTTGATCAGGCTTACTTATACATATTACAACAGAGTGTTGTAGTGAGTCCTTACATGAAAATACACATGGACATTCTGCGGCTTGAAAATCCAGGAATAAGTGAAAAAAGGCTCAGAGATAAGCACAATCGATTATTTATAAACTGGTTCAAAGAAACATTGAATCTTGAGATGGCTCAAACGCCGAATGATGTCAATGAAGTCCTTAGGTGGTTAGCATTTGGTCCATCACTCAATGTCATATCGTATGAGGGTTACGATATAAATGGGTATTGTTTCTACACTAGACGAAAGGATGATTCTAGCACCATGCAAAATAGTGGTGTGAGTTTAGTAGCATCCGCACTACATTTTTCGAGTGCCAAAGATAACAAACCAGAATATGCAAGAAGGGCATACTATGGCATTATTGAAGACATATTTGAACTTGATTTTACTGGATTTAGAGTCCCTGTGTTTCGATGTAAGTGGGCAGATATGAGGAGAGGTGTCAAAAGTGATGCGTTCGGGTACACATTAGTAAATTTTGATAAACTTGCTCATCGTGATGAGCCATTCATAATGGCATCACAACCAAAACAAGTCTTTTACATAACAGATCCATGTGAAAGAGGGTGGAGTGTAGTTATTCAAGGTAAAAGACATGGCGTTGCAGTTGTGGATATTGTGCCAAATGAAGAAGAGTATGATGAGATTGAAGAGATTCCTATACTTTCTGTTCATCAAAATATACCACTTATTGAAGATGACTTGGGTGGACATTATTTGCGCAATGATCATGATGAAGGTGTATGGGTTAGTAGTAAGTCACCGAAGACCTAAAATGGTATGTCAGAATTTTAAAATGGTAGTAAGTTCCTTTATTTATTCTGAAAATCTTGTTTTAATGTTCTTTTTCTTTGCCAGAACCTCATCTATGATATCCCTTTTTATGTTTAATGACTATAGTCTACTTCAGTCTCAAATTAATAAATTTTAGTTTAACCTCAGTAGTGTATAACTCCAGTAATGCATGACATGCAGGGGGGAAAGACTAGCAGCATCAACTCAACTTATAAGGATTGTAAGCTCATATGCTGTATATTTTTTTTCAATTAGATGTTTCATTTTACTTTCGTTTTTGTTGCTTTGATAAAGTTTAATTTGTTGGTTGAAAGCATAGGTATACAAACTTTAATCTACCGAGCATCAGAAGTCACACAAGGTGGACTATGCCCTACTTTATTCAACTATTTATAACAAATTTTTTCAGCTATTTATCAAAATTATTTTAATCAACATGAACTCATTTCCAGATTTTGTTTTGCAATGGCTTCTGAGGTTGAACATGAGAAGAAAAAACAAAGTGGGAAGACTAGAGGGCCAACAACGGCCAAGTATATAATGAAAGAGGATAATGGACCATATCCTCTTCAATGGGATGAATATGATCGCCCAATTGGAGAGCATGAGGATAGGTACAAGACCTATATATGTTGGATCAATTTCACGTGGATATTTTAAAATCTACATTGATAAGTGGCCCAAGGTTGATATGGAAACAAAGGAAATGGTGTGGAGTGCTATACAAGTATGTAACTGATCATGTTTTAGTTTTCTAAAGAATATTAACCTTTTGTAAAACTCTAACATAATTTTTTTAATTGTAGAAATTGTTCATGTGTGACGACAACAAAAAAAGTGTGGTGTTGAGAGATTGCAGAAATAGGTGGAAAGGTTTCAAGACAAGATTAACTCGTGATTACTTCTTAAAACGAAAGAAGAATGAAGTAGATCATCCTCCATGGAATATATACTCAGGAATCACTGAAGATGATTGGAAAAAATTTAAACAGATTCGTGAAAGTGATGAGTTCAAGGTAATTCTATTTTATAAAATTGGCTCCCCACATCCTGGAGAATCATCACTCCTGTCATATTGTTATTGTGATTATATTTGTGATTATATTGTTATGAATATGATATATGATGTGATGATGTGGGGAATCATCACTACTTCATCTCCTGCATGATATAATTTTAATGTTCTTTGCTACATATAACAATAGCTTTGTTTTATTTTCATTTTTTGGTAACCTTTACATTACTTTTGAATCTTTCTTTGCTAACTGTACATCTTGTTCTTCATACATTTCTTCATACATGTCAATTGATCCTGGTAGTCAATATTGATTGGTACTCTTTTGTTATGACTCTTTTGAAATGAGGTTATGTGCTCTGCATTAACATGATGAATGCTTGTGTTTAATTTCTGATAGTTGACCAGGAGCATTATTCCATCTCTAACTTACCTCTATACTCATGCTCATTTTTTAAAATATGAAATAATGTCCCTCCTTAATTTCCTAATAACTTCATATACCTCTTACTATTTTGTGTAGGAATTAAGCGAACAAAATTGAACAAACCAACAAGAGAATGAGCACCCTCATCGCATGGGTCGGGGAGGATATGGTCACGCAGACCAAGAATACATGCGTGCCAAAATAAAGGAAGCTCTTTTGTCAGCACCCTCTTCTTTAGGTGCTGAATCAGCGTCATCTACTTCCATAGTGGCTACTAGACCTCGTTATATAAAGTGGATTGATGGAAGAACGGACAAGAAGGGACTTATCCCGAATCCTAAGACTCGGTTGGTGGTAAACACAATAGTAAGTATAACAGTTCATTTCAACTCATCACCGTTATCATGGGTTTAAACTTTTTCATTTAGATGAGGCTACATGAACTTATAATGTTTATTGTTGATTTATTTTGTTAATTTATAATGTTTGATTTTTAATTTCAAATAGCATGATTTGGTGGAAAAAGAAAAGGCTGGAGAGTTTATTCCAGTAGGAAGCCATGACATTTTGACTGAGGCGCTTGGGAATTCTGAACATGGTGGCCGTGTTAGGGGAATTGGAGGGAAGGCCAATCTCACATCTTTTTTTAAAAGAAAGAAGCGTCGACAAAATGAGATAATGGTACCTTTAAAACAACTGCAAGAATATGCCAAGCTAGTGAGGGACCAAACTATAGCTGAATTGGAAGTAAAGTGGGAGCAAAGAACATATGAGATTCTGAAATCTTGTGGTATAACTCCACCGTGTGATGTTGAGTTGAAGACAAGAGACTTTACCCCTCCTATTCCAAATAGTAGTAGTGTTCACTCTTTTGATCCCGATCCATTTGTAAACACATCAAAGGTATGACAAATTTTTCATTATTTTCTTAAATTACTCATTAATCATGAATAACTAAAATATCTTATCTATATGTATAGGATGAACTTCCCTGTGAGCTAACAGTACCTGGTAATCGGGTGGTGGCAAAAGGAGTACTATGTAAACATCTAATGGGGGAGCTTGTTCATGGGACTCCATTACTCAAAGACCATTTCAAAGTAAAGATTTTGCATGTACTTGCTGGAGAGGAGGATACACCCTTACCAATGCCATTCTTCGGGCATGATTTACTTGGTGATGTAGAAGGAAGTTGGGCTCAATGGCCAAAAAAACAAGTTCTACTATCACAAGAGGTAAAATCCTAATACATTTCTGAATAATGCATCTCTTATTTAATGACAATAATAATACATCTCTGGATAATGACAAAGATATCAAAGCCAGTGTTGTCATTTATTTTTCTTATACAATGCAATAGGAAAAATTAATGCAAATAAGCAATCCAAATATGAAGGAATTATCTACAATGGATATAGATATGATATGCCAATAAAATGGAAGAGAAAAGCTAACATTTTTTGAAATCAAACATCTGTGAAATGAAAAGAAAAGTTCAATCCTGAAAACTCAATTCTGAATAGCAGGTTAACCACCCACAGCGGAAAAAGAGAATGCAAGCAGATAAAAGCTCAGCTGATAGTAGGTTAAAATTTCAACCCCTGTCCCAAGAGGAACAAGATCTGGACAGTTCACACTTCAAAATCCATCCTTCCATTGTTGGGACATTACCTCCAAGCTGCAAGAAACTCTATGGCATGCTTCAATCTCAAAAGAAGGACTTCTGTTTTAATGTTGATCTTGGTGAATATCTTTTTCCCTCTTTTGGAAATCAAAAATCGAAAGCTTATGTAACCAGTGATGACATTGAGCAGTTTTTTAACATGGGATGGCTACACACATCAATTGTTCACATTTGGATAAGGTAAAATAGAATATCTAAATTTTCTTAATTGAAATTTGTGTTTTTTTGTACTAATTTATATGCAATTGTCTTAGGTTTTTGGACTCTAATTCCAAGCATTATCAAATTGAAGACGAGATTGGATTTCTATGTCCTTCAAAGCTTGCCATGATTAAGAGTAGACCTTCTTATCTTGCGAGTTACTTGAATCATTCTATTTCCCAACTCAGAATGAAGAAATTCTTATTTGCTCCCTTGCATCAAAGGCAAGTTTACTCATTAATTGAAATAGTTATTAGTGATACATTATCTATTGGAGCTATTAGTGAGATGCACCTATTGTTTTAACCTATATTTTCTAATTCTAATAATTAAAATTTTTATTGCAGCCATCATTGGATGCTTGTTGTGATTATTATGGAACGAGCTGAGGCTTTACTCTTCAATTCATTAGGAGTTGGGTTAATGGGGCCCGGGTTTGAAGATTTGGAAATCAAAGGACATTTGTCTCTGTAAGTTTATTTTTGTATAATCTGCCATAAGTCTACAATTGATTATATTCTCATAACTTGCAATTCTGAAGCTTCTGGTTTGGCATTTATTTTTATATAATCTGCCATAATTGTCATTAGGGGAATAATTTTATAGGTCACCTGAAAAAGAGTCAAAACCATACTGTGCTTGGAATATTTTTAATGAGATTATGTTCTCATAATTTGCAATTCTGAAGCTCCTTATTTGGCCATTTAGGGCTTATAGGACTCTAAATTTCAACAAAGGATCTAGAAGCTCACTAAGTTGGACTGAAGTTAAAGTAAGTCTTATGTTTTTTCAATTTATAAAATTGTCTTTATTTGTACTAATTGGATTTTTGCTATTATTTAGTGTCCTCAACAATCACGTAAAGATGAGTGTGGCTATTACGTCATGAGATTTATGTATGATATATTACTTGGATTGCTAGAAAATAGAACTATACAAGAGGTATTTATCTATACCACATGATTTATATATTTATATTATGTACTATTCAAAAAATTGATAGTAACTTCATAATTTGAATTTGGCAGCTCTTTTCTCCAGATCCATACACTCAAGAGCAGATCAATGAGATTCGGGATACTTGGGCTAAATATTTTATTAATAATTGTGTGTAGTTCGATTGGATTATACTTTTTAGATATACAATCTACATTTGTATGGAGTGTGGAACAGTTCAGCTCGTTTTATGTGTCTTGTGTTTCAAAATGTTATGCTTTCAGATTATCCATTGACATTTTGAGATTGTATGTTTTATGTTTAGAATAAAATGACATTTAAATCAGTCTATTTCATAGCTATTGTTGGTCATTCATGGTTTCAAACATAATCTAAAGGAATAATTGAATTTTGAGATTGTTATGTGTATGCCTATATTTCAAAAATACACAACTTTATGAATCGCCTCATTAAACTAGCGATGCTTATGCCCATTTTTCAATTAAAAAAAACAAACTTTACAAATCGCATCACTCGAATAAGCGATGTATAAAGTTTAACTATTGCATCGCCAAAAAAGCGATGCAATAGGTACCTATACTTTATGCATCGGCACTTTATGCATCGCACCAAAGGTGATGCATTAGGGGTGTTTTTGTGCGACTCCAAAACTTATTTTTGTAGTAGTGAATTATAACCTTATGATTGTTAATGATCAATTATGGTAACCATGATTACTTTTGCTCCTTTAATGTTTCATTTTTAAAAATAAAAACTTTTAAAACGAGCGTCTAAATATTTCTTTCTAGTTTATATGTTATTTTATTATGTAAATTATTTACGAAACTGAATGTTACTAAATAACCATTCCGAATCGTATCAAAAACTGGAATGGGACATGATATTTGAGACGGTACCTGTATCTTATTTTTTTTTTAAATCTTAATTTGAGACGGGGTAGGTTCTTTAAGGTAACTGCTCTGTACTATCGCATGCTCACCCCTTCTTGTCACTTGGTAACATTAAAATAGTGTCATATTGGAATCATATTGTCATATTTTGGCACTACGAAACATTATTAAAGAATAAGAGAGGAGAAGGTTTTTAATATATTCTTGCACACTTTCACAAGTGTACAAGTGCTGCTATTTATACAATTATTAAGCATCACAATAAATTAAGTAATGACAATATCTTAAATGACAAAGATATTAACACTTGTAAGAGCCAAACCCATACTAACATACTTGCAAGGCATTCCAGTATGACCCAACAAGCAACATGTTACAACTTCGTCCGGCCAGTAGCATTACTGCGGAATCCAGAGTGGCATTCATCAAGTTCGGCCTCGTTGAGGCAGCTCGTCCTAGAATGGAATGGGACCGCTAGCCGAGAGCTGGGCTTAAGGTGTGGCCTTGGCCTTGGCGTTGGGCATCGTCCCTCCGTACAAAGGACTTGGGATACTATCTTGTCTAGACACTTGAACTATATGAAAATATATCCCATCACTACTACTTCGTATTTTGGAAGTCACTTTGTTATTATTGCTATATATTTAAAGTAATTCCGCAATTAGAAATGTCCTCGCATCAAATGTTCGCATCAAGTATTTGTGCAAAGTACACATCCGGAGCGCAAATGATGTATTCATGCACATTAGTTGTTTTGTAAGTAATTTTATTTATTTTCATTTTTTTTTTTGACACAGATGATTCGTCTCTCATTAACTCCACTTGATATATACAATGTGAGTGAGTAGGATAATCAAATAAAATATATAAAAGGTCACAGAAATGTATAATAAATTAAAATAGAAATGTTGTTTCAGATTTATTTAAGAGAATTGTTATACATATAAATGTTCTTATATATTCATGTTATTACTGTTATGTTGCTCAATTTACATGTTTTTATCGTTATTTAAAACACCATTTGCAACAACACATAAAATTCGTTGCAATATACGCGTTGCAACCAAAATTGCATTACAATATTTTGCAACGGAAATCCATTGCAATACTTGCTATGGAAAATGCAACACAATAGCATTGTTGCAAACAAAATGCAATGGAAAAACATGTAGTTGCTGCTTCCATTGCATTGCAACAGATTATTGCAGAAATTGCAAGGGCGTAAATAGCAACTTATGATGGATTTTTTTTGCCCGTTGCATTTTTTGTTGCAAAACACGAATTGCGGTGAAACTTTCCGTTGCGAACCGGATTTTTTATTGTAGTGATATAATCATAAATGAGTTAAGCATGTTAACATGAATGATTTTGGTTATAATATGGTGGTTTCAAGGGAGTGAGTATTCGGGTTTGCGGAAAACTCTTTCAACAAGAACAACATTGAATAATTATGAAATTAATAAATTACTTAAATATCCATATTTTTACCATGAAATTTATACAACAGGTTTCATATGTAAACCTCTAAATTTTGGACGTGAACCTCTAATTCCCCATGAAATTAATAAAACAAGTTTTATATGTGAAACATAAGTCGTTGATGATTTTTAAGATAATACTACATCTACTATAAATATTTTTGTAAAATGCTTACTTTCACGCTTCACATGTAAGCATGTTCTTGTTAATTCAAGTTATCATTATGCTTATATTGATCTCATTTTCGATGAGAACAAAGAGAAAATTAGGGTGTTCATCAATTCGAATTTGTTACGGTTATTTTTTAAAAAGGTTAAATTGCGAATTGAATTGTACTACTAGAGTCACTTTCGGTCAATTTCATATGGTTTGTATAGATTTCAGTCAAGTTGAGCATGTTTTGATCAACTTTTGTCAAGTCACTCGATTTTCAAATCCAAAGTCATAAACGTATAACCAAGAGTTGGGTCAGTTATCCAAAGTCATAAACGTATATCCAAGAGTTGGGTCAGTTTTGGTTAATTTCTGTTTTATTTGGTTTAATTTTGACTAGTTGGATTTGATCAATTTGTCAATCTGTTTCAGTTTACCCATATATTTGTCAGTTTATCGATTTTGATAAAAGATTGTACAGTTAGATACATATTTTTGTATTTTAAAAGTTAGGTTAGATTTTATGAAAGCTCCATTAAAAGATATGGCAAATGGTATTTTTTAGTAGTGTAGGGTTGTGTGTGCAGGGAAGGTCAACTATGTTTTCCTGTGAATTTATATGTTCGTCATGCTTAGGCAAAATCATCATCTAGATGTTGGGCATCCTTGGAAAACTCTTCGTCACTATATGAGTAAATGCTCTGTTCGCTACACTATCATTTCTTGGTCACAGCATTAATTGGAATCACTATTAATAACATTTGGTGAAATCTTTATTTTTTAGTTGTTAACTATGGTCATCGGACCAGGGGAAGGGTTTTTCGGAGTCAAGGAGGAGAACAAATAGATTTCAAAGGGGGCCAGATGAAAGACACGGACAGCTTCTGAGCACAAATTTGAAATCCGATGGATCTGGGAGAAGGAGCAGGTTGTTGACAAAGGGAAGGGGCTGGTTGATTCAATCTAAAACAAAAAACGGGGAGAGGGCGAGCTGCAACTGTGTGGCTCGCCAGTCATGCCACTAAATCTGTTTCGATTCCAGCAGGAGAGGAGAGGAGGAGCAGAAGAGTTCGAGTCAGGATATTTTTACTTATTTTATTTAATTTATTTCCCGTACTGTTATTTCTTCATTGTTGCGGACATTAGGGGTAGGTGGTACTCTAGCGGTAGGTTGAGGTTTGCTTTTTCATACTTGGTTTGGGATGATATTATTGGTGGAAGCGATAAGGCTAGTTTGACCGTTAAAAGCTTCGAAACTCTCACATGGTTCGCGAATAGTCTCGCTCCTTCCGGGGTGGTCTATTCTAAGTCTAGCCAGAGAGTGAGGGGGCCTTTGGGCTATGCGGAGCCTCATGATGAGGTTTGGCGTTACACGTGGGGTAGTAATTTTAGTTGCTTGATTGAGGAAGTTTGGGTTGATTGTAAGGGGGGAAGTATGTTGAGTGGTTTGATTGATATAATATAATCAGTTTCCTTTCATAAAAAAAACTATGGTCATCGGACAAGTACCTTGTGGTTCGATGACATCACTGTGACACTCCCAAGGAAGAGGTCACAGGTTCGAAACTCATCCCAGTCAAGGATGTTGGCATTTAATAATGAAGTATTGAACCGAATCTATAAAGAGAGACTACAAAGTCTAGCCACAAAAAAAAAAGTCTAGCCACAAAAAAAAAACTATGGCCATCGCTTTACAACATAGCAAATTTGTTGGTCATTGCGTTAGTGTTAGGGTTTTTGTAGATTCTTAGTTACTTCGTATTACTTACTAGGGCATAATTTTGAATGCTGAAATCATGTATTGTTTTTTCTGATGCAATGTGGATTGTGAGGTTGCCATGTGTGATTAAATACAAATTAAGATGGACTAATTTTCTAGATTACTAGTGATAGAGGGATCAAATTCTTTCATTTTTTGGATCAAACCTAGTTAACTATGAATTTATAGCAATCCACATAATGTATTTGATGAGCGTTTGTGCATTTGTTAATATAGTTAGCTGTTAATTTCTTCCCCATTCAAAAATCAAATGACTTGTGTCAGTTAAACTTTACACCCCGCTTGTTTAGTAACTCAATGTTATCAGTCTGTATACCAGGTATAGTGGTAAAATTTCAGGCTTTTCTTGGGTATATACTATGTATTTTGTTAGTACATGTCTTGATACAACAATATCTAAATCTTAGTCTCAAAAGAGTTTGGAATCGACATATGAAATTCGAGTTAAAATTGCATGTCCTGATAATTGGAACATATCACTAATTGTGTGTCTTGATAATAGGAAGATATCACTGTACCAGAAGAAGCAGTGACTTCACTAAGGGGTGCAACACCCCGTTTTGGTCCTGAACAAAACCGGGCCAGGATTGGCAGGCAAATTACCCGGAACCGAATATCTAAATTTGGAGGGTTTGGGAAAGGGACCTGGCCATACTTATTCCAGCTGCAGTTTCAATTCCATACTATTGTTTTCAAACAGGGTACAAACCAGTCTCGATCTGGACCGCAGCCAGGGCAGACCCACAATTCCCTATTGTAGTTTACACATGACCATTGAAGAGGTTCAGGAACCAGCCCACGTCCATTGCAGAGGATCAGGGAACCAGCCCAAGTCTGCCCCTAATTTCACAGCCCAATTGCCCATCATGACAGACAACAGCCTTAACCACAGGTCACCAAATTAATGTTGCATGGAATGGATTCAACTTAATTATACTCCATACATGATAAGTTGCAGTTAAAGTTAGAGACCTCAAATCCAGTGGTACATCACATAGGCTGTGTTTGGTAATCAAGCTTTACGGTTAGCTGGTTGTCTCGAAGGCTTTGACCCACAGATTGAAATAGCCGTTTTAACTAGCTTATTCTGTTAGCGGATTGTAAAAATGATTGGTAAAATACATGTTTGCAGAATAGCTGTTCGGGGATATAAAAAAAAATACTACGTAGTTTTTTTCTGTTATAATGCTTATATAAGAAGGGAAATTGTCCCAATAAAATGTTATATGTAAGATCAGAAATAATACCCCATATTTTTTATTTCTCTTTAATCCTTACTCAGTGAGAGCCATATGGCCTCCCTAGGTGACCTACTAATCTTCAAGAAAGGCTTCAAGTATTTTCTAAATCCTAATATACTTTTTTGAGATTGTAGCGCATATATGTTTAAAAAATCAGGCACCACTACTTTTGCCTCCTCTGATCGGGATATCAGACAACCTGTTCAGGGTTACAGGGTATCTAATGGAGGTTGATTATAATAACAGCACAACTAAGTTCATAGGTGGAATATAACTATTGCTGACTTAAAGGGACTCATAGAATAATGCCATCAAACATGTTTCCATATTTCATGCGTAAACTGTGTTTCTTCTCAATTTCAAATCGAAAAAGTTTGGACAAAACCAAGCAGCTCTTGCTTTCAGGTTACATAAATAAACCCCTTAAACCCTAGCACACGCCTCTAAATCCAACCGAAAATCATTGTGAAACAGAGAAGAAAATAAAAATAAATCAGACCTCGTCCTCGTGAAGAAGCATATTGGGGATTCCCTTACTCACAGGAAACTTCCGGCCAGTTTGCGGGCAAACCAGCGCTCCTTCTTCGAGGTGAATCTCGAGGAGCGCGTGGTGTATCTTCTGGAGGAACTCTTCAGATTCGAGCATGGAGGCGGCTGCGTCCGCATCTTCCGGGAGCTCCGCGTAGCCCATGGTTCTCGCAGCCTCCACCAGCGCCTTCCACTCGAGCTTCTGGAAGTGGTTCCTGATGAAAACGGCGTTGAATTCCACCGTCTTTTCCGTAGCCTTCTGAACCTCAATGAGAAGAGGAAAACCATTGGTTACTCCCTTAATGTTACAGGATAGCATGTTGTGAGTCAAGAGCCTCATCGCTGGTTCCTGCAGTCGGCTGCCTACTGCGGAGGCGAGGGGGTCGTAAGGTATCGAATTAGAGCTCGTCTCAAGAGTTGGGGGAGTGTTTATCGTCGGATTTTGGGTAAGAAAAACCAAAAACCAAAGGCGGAATCAAATTAAACCGAATTGCAGTCAAATAAAACTGAACCGTTAAAAAACCGAAACCGTATGTAAAACTGAACTGGATCGTAGTTGTTTGATTCGGTTTTGGTTTTTACCCCTCAGAATCGAACCGAACCAAACAAGTTAAAATATGAAATTTATTTGTTAATTGTTAAGCATTAATCCTAATGTCATCAATAGTCTTTGGTTTTCTTGTGCTAGAGAAATAATGTTTGTGTTATATGTTTAGTTTAGTTTAGTTTGTAAATTCATTTACACATTCATTGCATGTAATAATGTAGCTTTATTGATTTATTATGTCTTTTATGTATGTATGTTGCAATTTGTTGCGTAATGAAGATAGTTTTTACTACTCCGTAGTTATTAATATTGATTAAGTTTTATTTTTATGTAACTTAAAGATTTTATATTGATAAAATAATAAATGTTCATCTCAACTATATAGTCTATATCACATGGAACATATATATTATTGAACTTTTTTCAAACTAGTCAGTAGTCACAAACAATGTAACTTAATAATATATACATTTTTATCTCTCTCGAATACTCATATATTTCAAGACAAATATATTTCTTCTCATTCTTATTTTATTTGTTCTAATGTGCTTACATTCTTTATGTAATACGGTTGATCCCTCAAACTATTATATCAATTTTATGGTAACCCCAAAAAAAACGAAACTGAACCAATGAAACCATGGTTACAAGTTTCAGAGTGTAAAACCAAACTCAAACCGAACCGAACTTTTTACTTTGGTTCTATATTTGGTTTTATGTAAAAACCGAACCAAAAGAACCGAACTCGCCCCTAGGTTATCACTTTATTGGTTTACAGTCGTTTTAATGGAAGGAATATACCTATTTTTCAGATGAACTTTTATACAGATATAGGGTGGACATATTGGTTTAGTTTAAGTGTTTAACCAAACCGAATCGTAACATATCAAACTAAATCAAACTGAAACCAGATCATATGCAGTTTGAGTTAACCATATTAAACCAAACCAAACCGAAATTGATAAAACTGAACAAAACTGAATCTAACTAAAGAAATTCAATAAATAATTTGTATATTATTGAAAAATAACAAATCTAAACTGAACCAAACTAAACTAATCCGAAAAATAGTATGGATTATGTTTGATAATAATTCATCCAGCCCGTTCTAAACTGCATCGAACCGAAACCGATAATAACCGAACTAAAAATCAATATTGCCACGAACAAAGATTGTAATAATAAAGTACGTCACTTTTCTTTGTTGTTACTGTTGGCTCTATCCTTCCAAAATCAACGTGTTGACCGTGTTGCTCTTAAGTTGACCTCAGTGACGATCTAACTTGGAGAATTGACCTGGAGAATAATCACTAAAAGGAACTGAAAAATATGTTAGAAGCTCGTGACGCGTCAGATGTTGTCCTAAGGAATTAATTCCGGCGTATGGTACGGAAATTTCCCCCAAGATATAATGAGCCCTTAGGTTGTAAAATCGGTACCAGAACTAACTAGAAGAATCCCAGTAGCTCATATAAGATATAAAATTACTTTGAGGACAACCAAAAACTTGTCTCATTTAATTTTCCTCATTGGAATGCATGAAAAAATATGTACTCCGTATTGTATAATTTTGTGTTGTTGCGGCACTTATATCCAATCTCTACATCTCATATGCATGTATGTTTTATGTATATGTATGTTTTTTTGCTAATACTCATCAAAAAGCACCACTTCCACTAGTGGCATGCAGGTGTATATATATACTAGTTTTCTGCACGCGCGTTGCGCGATTAAATAAAATGCCTAATGATTTTATCTAAAACAGTATATTATATGTTGATTTGATATAGTTGGTGTTAGTAGTTGACATGTTAACATTTGTGTCAACTTAAAAATTAAGTATTTAATATGCCTTCTTAATGAAAGAGGATCGAAAAATAAAATAAAAAAATGCAAATTCAAATAATGGCTAGACTCTACTTTTCTAATCTCATAAGAAAAAGTATCATTAACATAGTGAGAAATATCTAATACATATTTTAATATTGATGGTTGAACTTTCTGTAGGAGATGAAATAAAAGGTACAATAAATACAAATCAAGAAAATATAAGATTGACCCATATCCACAATACATATTTTTATTGTTTTAGAGAAAGTAGTAATTTATTAAGTATTAACTGTGGTATTTGATATGTTTACTTCTATTCAACCAACTTCATAAATATTTGGATGTGGGATTGATCAAGAAGATCAATAACTTATTGAGTAGTAAACATTTGTAGTTGTATTTTAAATATGTATTGTGTTACTCTGTACTGCAAGCAGTCTTGACACTTTTGGTAGGCAATACAAAACTAACGCATCAAATTACTATCAAAATATTGAACTCATATACATGTCAGTATTATTCCCTTGAACTAAACACAAGTTTTTCTATCTATCAAATGTCTATCAATAAACAGTTTCAATTATTGGCGAATTTTCCATCACAACATAAACTAAAGAATTAGTAACAAGAGTGCAAGCAATTTTTTTTCTTTTTCTAAGAGCATCTCCAACCCATAGGGTGGATTGGTGCTTATGTGTACAATTAATGGAGAGGGTCCATTGAGCATGTGGTCAAAATAAATAAATTGAAGAGGGTCCATTGTTTCCATGCTCCAATGCAAAAGATATCCATGTAGAAAATTAAAGTAATGATTAAATTATTACTCATGTGTTGAGAAGGGAAGGTGAGACCGAAGGTCTCAAAATGGACCTCCTAGTGCACCTTGTCCATTTCTCTCTCTTGCCAACTCAACATGACCTTGTCCATTTCTATTTACATTGGAGACTACATTCTTTATCAAAGTGCTCATTTGATGATGTGGAAATGCAATCCACCATTGCATTGGAGATGTCCTAAAGACCTCATTTAGTGATTCACAAGCAACAAGCTAAAAGGTGGATGGAGTCTAGTATGTCCAATCCATGAGAGAAAGAACTAAAAGTTGTATTCAGACTATAAATTTTCTTCATTAGACTATATAGTATATAGTATCCATTTAGTTATGCACGATCTTCTAAGCTCAAAGTACAAGTTCACATTAGCTTATAATTACACCAACACATTTTTTATACTCAAAGAACTCTTACCCTCATTGACTATTATAAGCTTTTAGACATAGCCCACTATTATAGGAGTAAATATAATTTAATAATGTAACTCCTACACAATGTAACGTTCCTAGCATTAACTAACAATATTCAATAGTAAATTAAATATAATTAATACGGAGTAACTCTAATCATGCTCATCCATGCACCCAATGTATGATTATAAGAGCTAGACATGAAAATACTATTTTACTATAAACTAGTATCCTGCGTTGCACGGGATGTAATACGCCAACGTTATAAATATTACTCCGTAATAAATAGATTTACAATCATATTACTACGTATTATTTATCACAACAATGATAGTCATAAATAAATAATAACACATATTAAAATTTTAAGAACACAAATTGCAATGCTAAAGATCAATTTGTGGGCGGCATTTTTTGAAATTTTTCTTGATTTCCTATATAATCACATATCAAAAACTCTATTTAGCAAGACAGACTTGTCACCCTTAAAACGACAGTACAGAGATGTCAAGCCCATGTCTGAAAATAGAATGTCCCCTTGATTCTTGTTCATTGTCATCAGGTTAGCTAACCATTAAGGGGAACTGCCAATGCATGAACGTGAAAGATCAAGAGACTCACATCCATCGGAAGTAGAAATCTTCTCATTTGCATTAATTTGGGGCATCGATCCTTTGACCCTCAGTTATATGGGCCCCATGTTTTGTGATGAAAAACCGAGTACCATTACATACGTTAGTAGGGTTGTGTATGAACCGAATCGAGTCGAATAATGAGAATTTGTATTTGTATTTGTTTAATTTTTTCAAATACGAATTCGAATTCAAATATGAAACGAATATTAATTTCGATTTGTATTTGTATTTGTTTAACAATACGAATAGTTAACGAATCATATACGAATATCGAATCGATTTGAACATGGGTTAAAAATTAGCCAAATAACACTTTAAAATAACTTTTCTTATATACCGTATTTTTTATGTAGTAAATGCATGTTATGACTTAATGGAGTATGCATTTTTAGATGATGCAAAATAAAGTGAATTAATTTTATGATTAATAAATATAAATTTATTTCAAACTTTTTGAAATAAACACTAACACACATGTATTAGAAATTATACTTATAATGTGTGAAATAAGTTGATAATTGTATATATCAAAGTCAAACAACTCCGATTTTATTCTTCAAATCCAATACATAATTATTTGTATTGTATTCGAAAGACATTTGACCCAAAAAAATGATTTGTATTCGTATTTATATTCTGGTTTATTACAAATGGGCTTGGAATCTGTATGCAAAAATGTATATATGGGCTACACTTTGAGGATATTTCTATCTTTTAAAAGTTATTATAGTGTTATTACTATTATTAATAATATTGATATTAATATTACCATTGTTATTAATCGAATATATTTGATTAATATTCGAATCGGATACACTGATATTCTTATTTTTATTTGATAACAACTCGAATCAAATTTAATATTCTTATTTGTATTTGTATTTTCTGAATTCGAATCGTCTTATACGAATTCGAATCGCGAATCGAGCACAAATTATTTGATTCGTTTACAACCCTATACGTTAGCCGAGTTATCTATGTTTCTCACGAGTCATGACTTAACAATCCATAATATTTTATATCATTCTTCCCAGTTTCTTAAAGAAACTCATTGTCTGATGTTGAAAAACATGTTGAATTTAAGTTGAAATAAGTCTTTTCCTTAGAATTGTTCTGCATCACCATAATTTTAGGCTTGATAATAAAACCTCCCTTCATCATTAGGCTAGTAAGAAAAAATGGTAGATTAAATAGTCAACTTTGCAATAGTAAAATGTTTATCTAAACTTGAACCTAATTTGCCCAGAGTTTAACAGTTTGTTTTTAAAAATATTCTTAACTTTCAATTATGCGCTATTCTCATATATACGGGGTAACATTGGAAGGGATGTAGCGCAACTTGGTAGCGCGTTTGTTTTGGGTACAAAATGCCACGGGTTCAAATCCTGTCATCCCTACTTAATTAACGCTCTCCTTTGAGGAGTAAGAGATGATCGAGATCATCTAGTGAAATTGCTTCAAAGGGGGCAATACTATAGGGTTATCAGTAGCTGGAAGCTAAGGCACAGAAATAAGGGTATCATTTCAAAAAAATTGCCTATTGTTAAAATGAATATATAAATATAAATAGAAAAACACAGACTGACTGGACCGCTCCCTATACAGTTCGTATACCGTGAAACCGTCCCACGATGAGCATCATGCTCCCACTCCCAAAACGATGTAGTTTTGGACAATTTAAAAAAAATCAAGTGAACAGTACACGCGTGTACAATGACTTTTTTTTGTCCCAGTAACATAGATGATGTAACTCGAGTGTAAAGATATGTAACTCGCGTTATTGATCAATGTAACTCAAGCCCATCCAAAATGTAACTTGTCAAATATTGATTTCAATGTAAACAATGAAAAAAGAAAGTCTAATCGCACAATTGTTTTACGTAAAATGTGAATATGTTTTGTTTTTAATATCATGGCCATTAAAAATATTTTTTTAGAACAGATCATTTTTTTGTTTCAATAGTAGGGGTTGATTTTTTAATGTAACTCATGTTATTACAAATGTGACTCGCATTGATGCCAAATGTAACTTGGGTGTATACACAATGTAACTTGTTGGGAAATTGAACAGTGATTTTTTTTTTTGTGTTTCAGATACTATAAAAATTGATTTCAATGTTTTATTTTTAATATTAGGGCAATAAAAATAATATAGCTGAAGTTTATTCTGTGATGTAACACGCATACATTAAGATGTAACTCGCGTATATTAAGATGTAACTCACGTACATTAAGATGTAAATTGCTCAGAAGAAGATTTAATTTCATGATATATTATCAAATGTTATTTCAAGAATCAAAATAAACAAACTCAATGTCTTAAAAACATCTAAAAAAATTATAAATTCAGTAGTAATTTCAATTGAAGAAAAAAGTAAAAAAGTAGTGTATGATTATATTTTTTTGGAAAAAGTAGTGTATGATTATTAATGCATTGTACTTATTTTATGTGGATTAATAAAATGTTGTATAAATTATTGAAAGTTGCCTCAACAATATTTCAAAAAGAAGGTAAAAAGTCATTTTTAATACTTTTAATATTTTATTCATTTGAAATACTCCAAAATTTTCAAACAGTTAACACAAACTATTACTTGTATGATTTTATCCGATTAATTCTACTCCTAAGAACAGATTCGTGATTCTTGAAAGATTAAATTTTGAGTTTAACGAGTAATCTTTCACATTCTAACACCATGTGTACTTCGTACACTTGTGCCGGTGTGCACAATGCATGTGCCCTCTACTATTAGTACAATTAGAGAATCAAGCATATCTCAGAGGTGAATCACAATTTATTGGACAATTCTTCATTATTTGTTATAGTTATATCGGTGATCTGCTAGTATTATAACAAAGAGAAAGTACGATTAATTGTAGAAAGAGATAGATGTCTTGCAAAAAATGATTTTGAACTGTTACAATTGTCCAAAATAGGACTATTTATTGTAATAATATATAACAAGTGCATCAAATGTTGGTATATGTGTTAGCTAGTCTATAGTGAAGCATTGCAGTGTATGTAAAGAGGGCATGTGTTAGCTAGTTTATGGGTGCCCACACTAAAATCTATTATGTCATGATCGAGGAGCATGTGCCCTCGCAGGGGCGGACCGTAGTACAGACCCAGGGGGGTTATCGCCCCTCCAACAAAATTTATTTTTAGTGTATATATATAAGAAATATAATTTTCACCCCTCAAAAAATAATTTTCGCCTCCCAAAAAATATTTTAAACCCCCCAACATGAATTTCCTGGGTCCGCCCCTGTGCCCTCGTTCACGTGTCTTGATGCTGGAGTCAGCTATCGCCTTGAGTATGGCTGGTTTTCTACCTCTTCTTATGTTGATGGTGGGAGTCTGAGGAGATGATGGATGAGGGTGATCCTCGCGTTTAATTTCATTTGAGATCACTGTGCGGGTCATTCAGATCGTTTATGAGGGTATGTACCCACATTTGGCCGAGGGGACTGACCTAGGGTGTAGTTTGTTTATTATTGGTCCATTCCAAATGTCTTGTAAGAGTGAGTCGTGGGTCCAGGCTCATATACTTCATAAGGAGTTCCACATTCCTTCATCGAGACTCGAGAGCACGTTAGACGGGGGGGGGGGGGGGGGGGGGGGGGGGGGGGTTGTCTCATGTGTTGTTCCTTCTTGTGGGGTTGAGGTAGATGTGTAGTCCCCTAGTCTGCCAGTTTTGTGGCCCGAGCCTAATATTTTCTCAACGAGTAGACTTGTATTTTGCCGAGGCGTCCCACCGATCCCCTACAAACAATCCAATTTCATTGGGTAACCTTAGTGGAAGTGGAGGCAGCCCTATGGGAGAAAACCTTTGTGGAAGGTCCTACGCTTGAGATCATCAGAGTCCGTGCATTAACTGGGAGCGATGTATTATTTTAGCGGCATTCTTTTAAATTTGGTTGCAAAGTTCCATGACATGACCCACCTCACTGTGGCCGAGGGATGAAGTTGTAGTGTCCGCGAACTTCTCCTTTTGACGAGGACATTGAATAGAATTGACTTGGTTAAAGCTCATAGCTCTTCTCATTTCTTCCGAATGTGTACTCTTTCCTGATATCGAAAATGGTACTAACTTGATTATTCTGAAGGCATTTACCTTTCTCGGTTAGTCTCACGAAGGGGGCAATTGAGAGTGTAGTATGTTCCTTATTGGACTAGTCCAAATGTCTTGTTGATGTGTGTGAAGTGGATCCAGGTTCATCTACTCCATCAATTTTCATCAAAAGCTAAATGTTCAATTACAATTTGACACGACACTAAGTACTCGATCTGGCTTATTTGAAGAAGCCTTAAAGGTAGGGGTGGGACTGATTTAGTTCTTCATATAAAATTTAGGAGGAACCATTGGGAACAATTAATTTTGTTCTAGTAAACAATAGTGATCATGCTTGTGCATTGTGTATATTTTAATCATATTTAAGAGATCCTTTCTTGCTTTAGTTGGTTGTCCAAACTCGAAATTCTTATATTGGTTGGAAATCAGTCAACCAAAACAAAAATGCTTTATGCCTTTATCACATTATATGGTCCAAAAGCGTAGTAACACTTACCCTTGGGGAATGAATGTTTAGATTTCTAAAATATCAAATATAAATCTTTCCAAGATTTACAATTTCTTAGACAATATTCGATGTGTGATCTCAGGGAACATATTATTTTCTAATATCACGAAAGTAGCCTGATGGAAATATAGAATAAATATTAGTCTTGGCTTCCATCTTAAACTCGCATTTCTTCTGGATATCTCTGCAAAATTATATGAATAAATGAAGTTGACAGCATCTAAAACAGTTTTGTGATGCAACACACCTACTACCATTTAGAAAGTAGAATTGAAAGTAGAATGGCTAGAATCAAGAGATCTTCGTTCAAGGGGCAACATTCTTAGATCGGTAAAATCCTTTTATACACTCCATTTATACGCCATATTTTGCTTGTGTACAAAATTTATCTAAAAAATGCAAGTTTTTTTAAGTATACAAAATTCACTCTGTGGTCCGTACACGAGGCGCGACTCTCTTGGGTTTAAGTAGTGAAGTCTAGCTTAGCATAAAGAGAACAAATAGCTCGACTGCTCGACAATTCGACATATGTTTAAATTGAAAAGTTACAAGCACTAACATCGGTTTTGTGATCAAGGATTTGTGTTCTTTCACTTATACTTCATATTACTCCAAGAAAATGCGGTTCATACTTTACACTTTTATCAAGAAAATGCGGTTCATACTTTACACTTTTATCGCTTAGGTGTCTAGTTAGAGGCTTGGAGCTTTTTTCGTTCATGATGCATTAATAAGAGGATGAAACCACACAAATGAGTTGCACACTTACACAGTTACACCCACAGTTCAACAAGTATCTGAATTACAAAATTTAGCTTATTAGCTAAATGTTCTATACAAATAGGCCGACATGATCTTTCAATATTGATACGAAAATGATAACTAATATACAATAGTACAACGACAGTCATGTGAGTTGTTTTGACAGCCAAATATCAAAACGGAAAAAATCACAAATCAGAATTAAAGCAAACCCAGTGGGAGGTAGCAGATAGTTTCTAAAAGAAATATAACCAGCAAATTAATCAGTGAGTTAAACTAACCGTCCCAACCCGACTTGAGCTGGCCTCGCCAAATGAAACAGAAGCTAGAGACTTTGAGGCCCATGCCCTGGCATTCATAGCTCTTTCCTGCAAATTGCTTCGCTTGCACGGCTCCTTCAATGAGTTGAATACCTGGAATCCCCGATGCAGGTACAGCAGAGGATGCTCCCACAAGGAGCTTATCCTCATGTTGTACCGTGTATAAGCAAAACGAGCAAACCTACGGATATGTGGAAATATGGCATACATCAATCTAAGAACAACAAATATAGTTGCCAACATCAAGTACGTGTTCTGCCGAAGTAAATTCTGTGGAGACCTTGCCCATGAGAATGGGCAACTTTCTGGTTCACTACCACTTTTATGCCCATCCTGGTGTGTGGAACATCCAACCTTGTCTAAGGACATGACATCATCAATTTTTGTCTTAACACCTGTCCAGGAAACACAATAACAAGAATATATAAATATATACTAAAGCAAAAGGCAAAGGGGATAAGACATACATACACCATTATGTTAAGTGAAATTTTGCCAGATATAGATTGTAAAGGTACTAAAGTGATATTGATGCACTTTGGTACAACTCTGAAGTGAAGTATGTGTACAATAAAATACATTTTATTGTTTGATGATGGCATTATTTAAAATTCCAATCAAAACAATATGTTTTGGTAACGTGAATCTCAGAAGCAACATGTGTAATTAGTTGTGTTACTGAGTTGATGAGGTCATCACAAGTCAAATGTAATTCTGATTTGTTTCGATGACTTGGCTAGCTGCATTTTTGTTAATTATTGAATATTGAATTTGTCGGACTAATCGGGACCCAAGTTTGATAACAGCGAACCTGTGAAGTAATTCATTAAACATACCTTGTTAAGAAAACAAATGTGAAATTCAAAATGTTACTTAAGATGCAACAATACTACTACCTAGTACCTGTGGTACCATTTATAATATTGCCCCAATCCAAAATACCTTTTTTCTTGGAGAAAGTAATATGTGGTTCACAATATTTTTCTCTCCCAGATAAATCTCACTCATAGAATTTTTTCTATCTTAATTTCCTTGCCCGGTCAAAGACTCAAAGTGAGCATTACAATTGGGACAGTTTAACTTTGAGCACACATATAAAGGCAGTTTAAAAGTAAAATAATACTACGTAACATATATTAGTAATATGCACAAGCTGCAAAAGCATCTTACCGGTTACACCACCATAGAAAGTAATTAAAGAATCCAGGGTCCTCAGGCCATGATATTGAACACGCATCGTAGAATTCAGAATTAACAGTGTAGGAAGCCCATGAACTCCATACTTTGAGAGAGTACTGAAAATTCCACGGTATGTTAGATTCTTTCTAGTTTCTACCTAACAAGATGTGATACATATTAACTCTGAAACAATTTCAAGTTTTCTGACCTTGGCTTGATAGCTGACTCTTCAAATGCGTAGTGGGGAATTGAAGGGAACAGAGAAGACAGAACAGAAAAGACCGGTCTAAATGCTTCAGAAAACGGACACCATGATGCATAGAAGAGGAAAACAGCATAGTTATGTGATCTCTGTTGAATCATATGCAATGATCTCTGCAATATCATCTCATTTCCCTTCACAACAAGAATGTGAAATTCGGTTAGGATGTCCACAAAAAGGTAATTACAACTGAAATTCCAACTCGTCTTTCAAATACACAATACTTTCCTGTTTAAAGAAATTACAATTAAAATTTAAAAAAAAAATAAGTCTTGTCAAATACAAAAAGATTCACAAGTAATTTTCCTGTTTTTTTCATTTTCATTTACCCCAGTGCCGCAAAGGCTCCCACCTACGGTGGGGTAGGGGGGGTCGGATGTACACAGTCTTACCCCTGTACTAAAGGGGGGGGAGACTGTTTCCGGATGACCCATAGTGAAAATCGCGTCCAAAATTGCATGGACTGACTGCTGCTTCATAACAAAGAAGCGCAGACAGTTTAGTGAGCCATTTTGCTTTATTTTATCATACTCCCAAGTAATTTTACTTGCAAAGAAAAAATAAAATTACATAGATCAAATTACTTAACATGTGGAATGTTGCATTCTCTTTCCTGATCGTAAACCATATTAATTGAGGATGTTTTTACTTGGACTGTAATTTGCTGGTCTGGTCTGGTAAATGTTTGGTCTCTATGTATTTTATAACAACGGAAGTCTGGTCTGGTCTGTTTAAGTCTGTGCTGGTCTGGGATTGAAAACAGTTCAAGTAAAAACATCCTTACAACAATCCCACATCAACATTTGGCATGATATAAAACTATATAAGTAAAACATACTTACCTTCTCTGTCATTTTATGTTTTTAAATTTCCTCACTAACTATAGGTACTATTTCCCTATTTTCTGTCTTTTAAGTTTTCAGAATGAACAATGTTCCCCACCTCAAATGTGCATAACTCCTCACAATTTTGAGGTTATAAGGTAAAAGTGAAAAGTATTTAGCTATGTAATTTGTAGCACGTTTTGTTTGACATTCTCGACTTTAGCTGAAAACTGAAATTCACAATTTCCAGAGCTCACAATGGCAAATTGTACAAGTACCCTTACTTATCAAATGTAAAAAAAACTCCCTATTCCCCGTTCCAAAAATACATGTATACAGGCTCTTCACTATGTGTTTATTAGACATATGGAAATGGTGCCAAAAGTTAATATCACAAATGCACATAGATAGGGCTTCAACAGAAGTAGTAAAGACAATTTGATTATGAGGTTCACATGTTTGAAATCGTAATTTAGCCTGACTCATAAACGTTTATTATAAACTCATCTTGAAAAATAAAACAAATTCTGGCACTTAAAAGGGATTCTGAATTCTGAACATAGAATGTAGTGACAATTTGATACATCCATTAAGATCATTGGAGAAGCTAGAATAAACTCTATATTCAAAATTCAGTCAAAACTTGTCGGGTTTCATGCATTTACATCGAAAACTATGAACAAATGTCTAAAGTGACATTTGTTACATTAGGGCTCGCTCGGTAATGCTATCAATTTTTGTTTAATGAGTTTAAAATTATATGATATATGTTGTATAATGAACTCAAAATAATGATTCTTTGAGTGATCATGTTAGTTTCGAAAACTGCAAACATCTTTTTCTGATTTTCAAGATTTTATTTTAAGTTTAAAAAAACAAGAAAACAATATCAAATGAGGCCTTTGCTACCAGATTTAGGAGAAACCCCTAATAGAGACCATATGTATGAGGGGATATAATTATAATTAAGTACTATTGAAATGGGAGAAAGTAATTTAGAGGGTAACAAATCTTTTGTGAAGTGGAAGTCCAAACTCCGAAGTCCTGGGGAAAAAGTGACTAGATCTCTTCACTATATGTTAATTGTTCTGATGTTTTACTTTTTAGTCAAGTCGCATATTTTTGCAACTTGTGAGTCATTGATGTAGAAGGGGGACCTTGTTGCACCGTTAAGGTGTTGGTCACAAGGTCATGAGTTCAAACCTTGGGAGCAGTTTCTTGTAATTGGGCACTTTCCCTGAAAGTCTGAAACTCACCTTGCAGGCTGCTTCGTGCTGCATCGTGCACCAGGCTGCCTTTTTTGAGTCAATAATGTAATCAAAACCATAGGTATGGTTAATTGCGAGCTTTAAACAAAAATGGCAATAAAAGTGATTGGGATGCAAATAAAATCTTTTTGGCCCACATGAATGGAAATCGAACAAAGGAAATAATAGGTATTCTTCCGATTTGTTGCCCTCTGCAGATGTCATCCCCTTCCATTACTTCTTCCCCTCAGTGTCAACATCGATCCTAATTCCTAACAATACTAAAATGATATGACACATGAAACAAATAAATGACTTAAAACGTATAATATTAAGAGCTCGTTTAGTAAAAGTGTAAAACTGAAATTGGCTGAACTGGCTGAATCTGTTGAAATTGGTGAAATTGGCGGAAGCGGCTAAATTGACGGAATCTGCTTAATTATAGAAAAGTAACTTCAACCTCTGCTTAATTATAGAAAAGTAACTTCAACCCTTGTTTATTTTAATTATTACACAATTCAACGCGCAAAATCAAAAGTTGGCTACTTTAACCAAAGCATTACATTGCCCCTTTCCTTGTAAAGTTGGTGACTGCTATAAAATAGAGCTAACTAATGAACAAACTAAGTGATTTAATATCATATTTTAAAAAGGATCATCTAAACCTAAAAACATTAATGTAAAATGGAGCAACTTTTCAAACAAAAGTTTGATGACCTTTTCATTGGATTTTGGGAGTTGGTGACTATCTAGTATACACTGCTTAATTTTACTGTGTTGTTCATGGGTCAACACTGTAAAATGGGGTTTTTGCTTTGATATGTTTACCAGTTTAATTCTGCATTGATGGATTGTTTGAAAGTTTTAATCTACCTATATATCCTTGCTGGTTGGGTGCACGAAAATTAGTGGGGATATGCTGCTTTGATCATGAAATCCATTTAATTTTATCCCACACCTATGCTGATTATTTATGTGCTTTTCATCAACCAAAGATCACATATGTTTTAGCATCTTCCATTCCCATCTTATTAAATGTGTAGTAGTTAAATACAATGCCTTGGTTGCGGTTAATGACGTAATGTTTGTATATCTTTTGTACTTAAATTTGCTTGTGCACTGCTCAACATCTTTAATTTGTTAATGATTCATTGTAATTAAATATACTTGGTATCATCACAACATAATATAGAATTATCAAGAGCGACAGAAACCAATGAATGACTAGAGCTGTAACCAAAGTAGATAGCTGTAAAAGATATATTAAGCTGATACTTCTATATTATGTTGTGATGATACCAAGTATATTTAATTACAATGAATCATTAACAAATTAAAGATGTTGAGCAGTGCACAAGCAAATTTAAGTACAAAAGATATACAAACATTACGTCATTAACCGCAACCAAGGCATTGTATTTAACTACTACACATTTAATAAGATGGGAATGGAAGATGCTAAAACATATGTGATCTTTGGTTGATGAAAAGCACATAAATAATCAGCATAGGTGTGGGATAAAATTAAATGGATTTCATGATCAAAGCAGCATATCCCCACTAATTTTCGTGCACCCAACCAGCAAGGATATATAGGTAGATTAAAACTTTCAAACAATCCATCAATGCAGAATTAAACTGGTAAACATATCAAAGCAAAAACCCTAATAAAAAAAAGAATTCTTATTTCAACTTCTAAACATCACTATCACCTGCCTTTTAAATGTCTGGAATTATGTCTAGACCTTTCAATAAATCATCGTGAAGGGAATAAATATAATACTAATAATAGTAGGTACAGAAACTTACAAATCCAATTAAAAATAGAAGCGAATCCAGGAATATAACCTATTCACTTAATTCTTTTCACACGCATAGTCAATTAACCAACAAACTCCTCAAAAAACAATGAAGAAAGTCATAGGAAAATAAATAAGACGATAAAAACAAAGGATACAGTTGGGATTGCTTACCTCAACGATAGCGGCCGCATATGAAAAATCGATCTCATCAACCGGGCATGTGAAATCTCGGAGCCCCAAGATCGAGTCTTTAGCCGAATTCCGCAAGGGGCACATTGGGGGAGACGGCGTTGCGAGGCTTTCAACGCAATTCAGGATCCCAATTATCGCCATCAGAGCGAATCCAGCTCCCGGACTCCTCAAACTCGCCATTCCAGGAACAAAGCGAAATTAATTGACAAGTAACGCCCGCGGACAGAATATGAACGAACAAATCGGAACTTAAACCAAAGCAGAACAGAGGAAGGGGGTCGGCGTGGCTGCGACGGGGGTTTCTGTGTGAAGGGATGTGACAGAGAGAGCCCAGCGCATAGAAGCGTTGAGGCTCAGATTTTGCTGGGATAGATTATGAGTTTCTCTATATCGGTATGACGCTTGGTAGGAGAAAGTTGAAGGTGCGACTGTGGGTGACTGAAAGGGATAATAATTTCCCATATATGTTGAGGCGTGAATAATAGAGAAGGAAACGCTGCTCACATGTACGGAGTATATGACAGAAAATAAAATAAAAACAATTTGAATATCTTAAACATTCAAGAGAGGTTACTACTCTCACAAAAAATAATATATATGCCACACTTTATATAAAATGTTACGGATATTTTAACACATGATCATATGTTTTTCATAAATATAGAAAACGGCACAATTTTTTAGACAAATATTTGAATAAAGTAATTTGGGTAAAAATAGCGGAAAGAGTAAGTTTCGAAAAAATGAACATACAAAGTGAAAGAAATTAAAGTGAGATAAGTTAAGATGGGGAGAAATTGTGAATCCCAAGAGGTTGAAAAAAGTGGGGGGTTTGAAAGAAATTGGAAGGGAAAATCCTAATTTGACTTGCCAAATTGAAGCTATAATGGATAGTTGTTTGGTTGAAATACAAATGCATTTAACATATTTAATTAGGGAAAAGAGACAAATAAGACCTTGAACTGATAAAAAAAGTGCAAATCACTCCTTATATAGGAGCTTCTATCTAGTCGTCGTCATTTGGGGAGGTTCCCGGTGTAATTTTTCGATGACGTTTTTGAGCATCTTCTTTATTAAGTCTAGTTTACTCATACCAAATTTCAGATAAAAGTTCAATCGGGAAGGCAGTCAAATGAATTTGTGAAGATAACTGCGTAGTTGAACATCGCAGTATATTTCAGAAAATCATTTGATTGCTTTCCCGGTTTTATTTTTAGCTGAAATTTGGTATGGGTAAACTAGACTTAATAAAGAAGATGCTAAAAAATATTCATAAAAAAATGCGACCAGTAACCGCCCCAAATGGCGACAGCCGGACAGAACCTCCTATATAAGGGGTGATTTGCACTTTTTTGGTTAGTTCGAGGGCTTATTTGTCTCTTTTCCCTATTTAATTATGCAAATTATGAATGTTCACTTCAAACAAATGTAGAGCCCGTTTGGTCATCTCTTTTTTTTGGCTTATTGGGCTTATCAGACAGCTTTTTCACCAAACACGTAATTTTGATTTTGCGCGTTGAATTGTGTCATAAGCAGAAAAAGTGAGGTTGGAGTTACTTTTCTGGCTGTATTGGCTGAAGTTACTGTAGAGGATCATTTTAGCTATTTTTCGTATAATTTTTTATTTTATTTATTAATAACAAATATTTTAAATGTATTTTTTCATGAATTAGCAGAATCAGCCAATGCAGCCAACTTTATAGTCTTATTTGTAACATATGGATGGAACATGGAATATTCGAAAGTTGATAAATGAGAGCAGCATTAGGATCTCCCTTTGTTTGAGAAGTCAGATGTCTATGGATGTGTTTGATAAAATTTTTGAACAAAACAAGATTTGGTCAAATTCTCCCGGCTGATTTCTTACTTTCAAGATTTTTTACTAATACAATAGGGGAAGGAATGATTAAAAGGGTCATTTCAAAAGTTGGTAAAAATAGTTTAGAAGATTTTTTGCACGCTCTTGATAATGGAAGATGGGTCTATATTTTCTCTTTGATGTTGCAATAAATCACCTAGAAGGAAAATACTTGGGCCGGTCCACTAAGGAACAGTACTTTTACTCGATTTTAAAATGACTCTACATATTTATTAATTTAAATGAAATACAAAGTGTTTTGGAAATGTCAATAAGAAATTTGATCAAATTTTATGGGATAAATGGAATACTTATTTATCTATTTATAATATATTTTAAAATGCAAGCAAAATTAAAATATTAATCATACTTAATTGGGGGTTTTCAAAAATATTACCAAAATAAAACATATTACAAAAATATGACTAATAGTTACTACAATATGATGTCATGTTAACTTAAGTATAAAAATAAAACATAAGTTATTATGATTTCAAAACTATTCAAGTCATTAATCACATTTTTGTCAACAATCGTTATTAAAAATATTGCCCGAATATTACATTACAAGTTTCTGTTTCTAATAATATAACTAATCTCAGATTTTCCAAAAAGGTAATCCTTCCGTTGTCCCTTCATTTTCTCACCCGCAGGCCGCACCAGACCTCCATCTCCCTCCATCTCCAGGGCGCTTCTTCTTCCTCTCATGCACACCAGGGCTCAAGGCCATACTAGCGATTTCAAAGCCCATGGCAATGCCATCGTCGCCATCGTCTCCTCTACCTCTCCTCCGCCACTCTGTTCCGAAGTTTTAATTTCATGCGCGATGAAGAAGGCGAATCTACACATCCCAGGTCTTTTCGTCTTTCTTCTCGCTGGTGGTTCTAGACGTCGGTGGAGACGGTTCGGATCTGTCGGATCCACCGTCCTCGAAGTCAGAGAGGGGTCTGAACAGACGGGCTGCCTCTTCCTTCGCTGCTTCGCCGCCTCTGGTTGGCCGACGCTTTGTGGTTTCATATCTGGGCGGTGGGCGGCTATGGGGGTGGGCTGGCCTGCTAGAGAAGTGTCTATGAGGATGTCCGCTGGGGCTGGGGGCTGTGGAAAGGCGGCTAAGTGTGGCAGGGGGCTGGGGTGACAGGGGAGGGGCTGCGGTGATGCAAGGGAGGGGCTGGGTGAGGCAATGGCTTGGGTATGGTGGTTGCAGTCGTTGGCCGGAGTTGGTGGCTGCCGGAGGCGGTGGCGGTGGCTGCCGGAGCTGATGGCAGGCGGAGGTAATTTGCCGGTGTCACTGTGGCGGTAGCTAGGTGGTCAATATTGCCGGAGTCATTGCGACCTGAGTCACTACGACCGAAGTCACTGTGACCAGAGTCACTGTGTCCGGAGTCACTGTGGCGGCATGCGGCGGAATCACTGTGGCGGCGGGTGGCGGAGTCACTGTGGCGGCGGGCAGCGGAGTCACTGTGGCGACGGGGCAGTCACTGTAGTCGGTGGGGTGACTTTGGTCGGAGTCACTTTACACTACAGGGTTAATTGTGATGTGGGTCACATTTTTGGAATTTTTAAAATCAGATCACTTTTTTTATCTTTTATCCTACTTTTAGTAATATTAGAATAAAAATGTCATCTTTATTTTAGTCATAAATATGTACTACCTCAGTCCCCCTAAGTTTGGGACAAAAGAAGGTGGCACGGTTATTAATAAAAGTGGGTTTATGTGGTTGATATTGAATTGATAAAGTAAGAATAAAGTAGGAATGATTTAGAACCACACAAACTTTACCAAATAAGGTATGAGACAATCTTAGTGGGACGGACCAAAATGGTAAAATGGGACAATCATAGCAGGACGGAGAGAGTAATTATTTCTACTTAGAGCCCGTTTGGTAGCACCAAAATCGGCTGTTTTGGCTGATTCTGCTGAAATTTATGAAGTTCTGGCTGAAGTGGCTGTTTTGGCTGATTCTGCAGATTCAAGAAAAAAATATTTAAAAAATATATTTTATTAATAAAATGAAGAAAAATTTATATGTAAAAATAGCTAAAGTGGTCATCTACAGTAATTTCAGCCAATACAGCCAGAAAAGTAACTCCAACCTTACTTTTTCTGCTTATTACACAATCGAGCGCGCGAAAATAAAAATTACGTGTTTGGTGAAAAAGTTGGCTGATAAGCCTGATAAGCCGAAAAAGGAGGTCTCCAGACGGGCTCTTAATTTTCTTAGAATTGAAGGATACAAAATCAAACAAATAAAATCATTGACTAGCATATCTTTTGCATTCCTAAGCATTACTAATAAATGTCTTACATGAATGATTTTGGAATAACGAACAACGCATTATAATATTACGTATATGGTATATCTTAAAATATTGGTATATTGAGTTTTTTTGAAGAGTAAATTATGTTTAGTTTACTATTTTTTGAATCATCCTCCAAGATCCAAAACAATTCAAATCAACCACCCGTTTATACGATACATTTTGATTGTTAGTGTTTCTTTCCCCTCCAATGAAATGTTGGCTTTGCCCCTGACCGTTGTGGACCTATTATTCCAGGTATGGACCGCATCGGACCAAAACCGAAAACCTCAAAAATTGGACCTTAGACATGACTAATACGTAATCAGGTTGAGATCTGATTTCCCGTTCTTGATCACAATGTGTTTCATCCAAAAATATATGTATCAGTGTATCACAAAGTTTTCCATTTCTCCAACTTGAGGAACAACTAAAATGAGTTTCACAAATTCGAAAATAATGGAAACATATTTCTCCTTTTCTAATTCTTAAAACCAATAAAGTAAACACGTATTCCAGTTTTCAAAGAAAGAGAGAGAATTTTGGTGTTAGTAACCCAGCCGGCCAGCCCTCATGGTTTCATTTGTCTATTATAGATTTCCTTTTTATGAAAATTGAGGAATTCGTGATACAAAGTTACAAACAAGAGTGCCAAGGCAAACGCGTAAATTTTAAAAGCAGACCGAAAACGGACAAAAGGCCTGAGTTGCAAGGCTTGAAAATACATCACCAACGATTTAACTGTCTGCAACACGTGAGATCTAGCTCGAAAAAAACATGCAAGCGAAGTGGAAGTCAATAAATGATTAAAAACAAATCTAGAGTTGAGCCCTTCTGAACTCCACAGCTTGCTAAATCCTTCCCATTTGGAAGTCTCTTCCCCTCCAACTCAAGCTGTTTGGTAGCACCTGATTTTACCATCTCGGAACCGATAATTTCTTTCAGACGTTTAACAGAGTCCCCTAAGCAGACTTCAATAGGTGTACTTTTGCCACGCCACTTTATGAATATCTGAGTCATCTGACGAACCTCCTCAATTGGTGGAGGCGGGGGAGGCGGTGGTGCCATCTCTAACATGGAGTGAATTGAAATGCTGTGATGTGAAAGTGTCCAACTGTCCACAAGAATCTCCCCCTCACAAGTGAGATCCCCCACTGGGTAGCCAACTATGCTTTCAAGCAAAACCTTCACATCAAGTATGGTGTACCCCATATTCACTTCCACATCCAAAACTTCTCCGTCTAACAGTTTCACTAAAATCAGAAACATACCCTGGGGAATGAAAACCACATGAAGCGTTGACCCCTCTCTGATCTCAAGAAACGCCAACGTCTTGTCTTCTTCTAGCAGCTTTCCTGCATGAACCAAAGAGTGGCTACAGGAAGGGATGTTTTCTCTGGCCTCAATTAAAGCCTTGATATTCTGGACCGTATTTTCACTTCTCGCCTGAACTAATACGGTGTCATGCCTTTGTGGTATTTTGATCGTTAAATTCAGCGGCGCTGCATCACTCACATATGCATTGAGAGTGGAGTTAGTAGAGATGCTGTAATCAACCATCTTGGTGTCATTCTCAAGGTGATTGCCATTGTAAAACAGCTCCTGCATGCATTCTGGTATCCTTTCCTTCTTAGATAGTAAGGCTTTGACCCCTCCAACAGTCATACGTTTATTCACCTTGAAGCTGACTGTTTTTATGATTCTCAAGCTTACATCCATCTGTTAAAAACAAAAGTCAAATGCACTTTAATTCCAGTGTAATAAATACTGTATATGATGTTGTAAAACCACACTCTTTGGAATTTAGTTCCCCTTCCATTTTGACATTCAGGTACATTAAAAACTTGAAAAGTATGTGGTTGAGTTGTGTACAAGAAGGAAGTTACATTAAACCATATGTAATATACATACATGATTCCAAAAGGTGCTAAAATTAAAGGCGGGGTCTAAACTCGTTTATGAGTGAGGCAGCAAGAAAATGCCACGCATAGTAGATCACTAGATCAATGTGTCAAATAATGGATAGTTATTCTTATGCCATAATACCCATACTCCATAAGGGGGTCACATGAGTTGCTTTGAGAAAATGGACAGTACTCACCTTATATATAGACAGGTAAGACAGCTAACAGCATACCCTGAATTAGTCAAGTAAAAAGACAGTGGCAAAATTCTGGACTAACAAAAAACAAATATTGGCAACAATTAATCATTTCCCCCATAAGAATTTGAGCTTGCATTACAAAGTTAAGCTCTAAATATGTGTTTTACTTGATGGGACTTGCAAAATCTAACAAATTATGTCTTATACTTGTACGGAGTATTTGTTTTTTTACATGTTCTACCATTCATTTGATCAGTTTTGAAATTTAACAATATTCACTACTTCAAATTTGTATATATCTAATCATATTTTAATTTGGGTTTTACTCACTGATTAGTTTAACTATAATGATTAATTATAAACCACACAGATTAATAATATTAACCAAAATCTTCGGGAAAATAAAAAAAATGGATGAAATACTAATAATATTCCGCTGGAAGACTGGTCCCAGTGAAAACACAAACTTTTTGTTACAAAATGATTAATCAAAAATAAATATGGACTTGTGTAACGAAAATAAGGTTTCAGAAAGAGGCAGACTTCTGATTTTAGCAACATGGAACTTTAGTAATTGATCATCAAAAACAGGTTGGAGCTGAAAACATTGGATTAGTAATCTGTAATCTGTGTATGTAGTTGCTAACCTCTTCGTCTTCTTCCCCATTGCGTTGAGGGTTAGGATTAGGTCGGGTTGACATGGGGAGACCGATCCAGGGAGGTTGAAGTAACAGAGTGAAAACTTGAAGGGACTGAATGGCCGGACAATACACAGAACTTTTTTGGGAGCGAAGAAGCTACTTCGGGCTGGAATATATGGGGTGTTTGGAAGTGATTCTGCTTCTGCTAGGTGATTATTATATAGATAGTATTTACGTTTGACTAGGTGATTATTATATATTTACGTTTCCTTCTAAATGAATTTTATTTACGAAAGGATGTTGTAATACTATTACCTAATGTTTTTGCTTATAAAAGATACGAGTATTTGTATTTGTGTGTGTGTTTTGGAAAGGCAAATTTATCGGGATATGACTAAAACTCAATAAGTTTCTCAATTTATGACCTAACTAGTTTTTATACATTTGTATGACCAAAAATCTAAAAACAAATAGAAAATTCGTTTATATTTAAATGTTGAATGACAAAAATATCCTTATTTAAAATATGTGCATTTTGCACTAATTTCTTCCAATTAAAATTACTGCACTTTATATTGCCGTTAATGCACAAAATTAATGCATGACTTTACTGCACATCCGGTAATAATCACTGCACTTCCGCCAAAATTAATTCTCTTCTCATTCACTTGATGAATTTATTTTTTTATTTTTTGTTTTTTTAGATTGAATAATTTTATTATTTTATGCCTAATTAATTATATTGCATTTCATGATGATATTAGTGCTTTGTGTTACTACAATCATGGTCGTAATCACTCCACAACTTTTTTAATGCATTCATTCACTGTCATGTAAAACATGTCTATTACCATATATAGTCACTGCCCACACAACACTTATTGAAATCTTCACTATCGATGTTCAATGCTCATATTTAATGCCCACAAACCATAATCAATACCCATAAGCCTAATTTCACAAATACAAAAATAAGAACTAAAAAGTTTAAAGAAATTAAATGGTAGCACTACCGATTAACAAAAACCCATGTGATGTCATGGTCCTAAAGAGAAATCGTGTAATATCCTACGCCACATAAAAGAGAATCTCGCAGGGCCTTCGTTTCAGATTAAACAGAGGAGAGGACGAATACATTTTCGTCCACATGTTAGAGTTTACCCAGACGAGCCTTCCTCTTCGGTAATCGGTAGAGTCATTGATGGTCCATCCCTGAAGGCAGCGGCGAGCATGGCTCCGGACGGCGGCGACACACAGATCCAGGGACGGCCCGGACGGCAGCGTGGCGCTGATGTTGATCTAGGCAGTGGCTGCTGCGAGCAAGGCTGGGGCTAGGTTGGCCTGGGACTGCGAGCAAGCGATTGTTCTCCTAGATGGCAGCGAAGCGTGGAGCGGCGGCGGTAGGGGGCGGGCGACGGGTGGCTGGTGACAGCAGACGGTGTGCAACGGGGCGCAGGAGCATGGTAGATCTGTGGAGGCGGAAGACTGAATGCTAGGGTTGGAAAAAAATTGGAACTTAGGGTTTTATAGATATAATCTAAAGGGTATATTTGTGAATCAAAATTATTTATATATTTATTTATTACGAATTTTAATTGAATATAATCAATTTTAGTATTAGTTTGGTAAAAAAACTAGTGAGGTCATAGATTGAGAAAGTGAAGAAGTCTTAGTCATACCTAGGATAATTATCTCTTTTGGAAACAAGTTAATCGAGTTTTAAATTGGTTACGTTAATTTCCCAAATGAGAGATGCAACCCGAAGTGATTTTTTTCCAATACCCGACCCTACCCGACCCGTTCATGCATGGGTTACCAACTTATTTTGTGTATCGCGGGTAGGCCCAAAAAATATAGCTAACCCGACCCGATCCGCCCGATGTGCAGCCCTAGCCAAAAGCTTGCTAATGTCGTGTGTGTAAAATACATGGAGACATTTTTATAGACATTTTTTATCAGTATTACTAAAAGAAATATAAAAGATACACATATGATTTGTTTTAAAATTTTCCTAATCATTCATTTTAACTGTGCAATTAGATGCGCAATTATCTTCAAAAATAAATTTGAATGCATTCCCGGTTGAAGTTTTAGTTGAAATTTGATATGAGTGAACTACCCCAAATCGTGACGGCTGGATAGAGCCTCCTATATAAGGACTTATTTGACCTTTTTATGAAAGTTCGAGGACCTATTTGACAGTTTTTCCCAGCAAAAAAATTATACCAAAAAGTAGCTAAAATGATCATCTACAATAACTCCAGTTAATTATGTCAAAAAAGTAACTCCAAACTTTCTTATTTTGATATTATACAATCCAGCGCACGATATACAAAAAAACATATTAAAATTCATATTTTTATGATCTTTGAAAAAACACAAATATTGCATTTACAATGTACTACGTAACTAAATTGACTATGAGTATCCTTTTATAGTCACTTTGATATAATTTTAAACACAACTATAGTAACTAAAAATTAATAAGTCATATTTGTATCCATTATTCTTATTTTAGTTATATATTAGAAATTATTTATTGATTTATTATGGAATAATTGATATCGTGGTTGGAAAATAGGAAATTCTAGTAAATCTTCATTTTTTTTTAAATTTATATATACAATATTGGTGTTATATGAAAGACCCTAAAAATGATGAATTTTGATATAAGTTTTTTGAAATTTAGAGTAGAAATGAAAAAGTTATATAATTTTTTTTGTTAAATCTCTCCTCACTTCCTCTGCCTACCTGTTGATACTAACGTATTTATCATTTTGTAAATAAAATGTTGAATTTGACACATGACATTTTTATTGAAAATGAGGTAGAGGTGGATTCATACGATTCATTAAGGCCAGGTATAATTTTCTTTTAATGAGCTATCTCTTTTCTTATATATAAAATAGATAGATATTAATGGTCAACTGAATCTTATTTATAACAATAATTGAAGACTAAAAATATTAATGACTTGTTTTTTTGAAAGGAAACTTATATCATTATTTTACTCAAACTCTCAGTATATATGAAGCTGAGAGATGATACGATCGGGCGGAATACAAACCACCTAAAAACCATCCGACATAGAAAGAGCAACGCTAGGTAACTTATGAGCTACTACATTCGCGGATTTTCTACCATGAGTGACTTCTATCCTATTTTCATTACGAAGACTTGTTATTCAACACAACTTAATTTGTTCAAGGTATGTAAAAATTCAATAGCTCATGTCAATTAAAAATAAGACCACAAATAAATTATTTATATAAAATTGACAATGTGAAAACATTTAGGAGCTAATAATTTGATAATTTGTTTCCCAATCAAACTATGTTTATTTCGATTTTAGGGAGGCGTTTACCATTTATTTGTCTCTCACTATACTCCTGTTACTTATTAATTTGTTTTAAAGTATGCTTTACTTTAATTAGGATGTTTTTACTTAGACAAAAATATTCTGGTCTATCTAGTATGTTTAAGTCTGATTTAATTTAGTCTTGTAGGATAGATGTTTGACCTTTGTGTACTTATTACAACTGCAGAAGTTGATTTGGTTTGATCTGTTTAAATAAAAACATCTTTATTGTGTGATGCAAATTTTCCTCCAAATTTTATGAATAGCCATACTAAAATGCAATATGAACCCATATTAATAGGAACTTGCAACTAACCGAACTCATTTTCTTTAAATTTACATAGGATCAGCCGATCAGGTGTCCCGGACCATTCAAAAAACAAAATAGTTCAGAGTTCATAGACCCGACCAACCCGAACTCATGCTAATCCTCACTTGCAAATAACTAAACCCAGTTTCTTTGAATTTACATCAAAAAATCTATTTGTACACATTTTTCATAACACACCTACACACTCATGTTTGTGAAGAGTATTTTTTTGTTTGTATACAGACATAACGTATTTGAAAATGTGTTATGTCTATATACAGACAAAAAAATACTCTTCACAAACATGAGTGTGTAGGTGTGTGTATGAAAAATGTGTACCTCAAGCTGGATTGAATTTACATAGGGTCGTGTGTCTGAAACCCAAAACGATCCCCGCCCTACCTGAACGGCTGAACCCCACTGATGCTCCCCTATTTGCAGTGGCGGAGCCAGAAATACGGTCCAGGGGGGTCGAGAATCAACTTTATACATAATGAAAACGGTGGATCGTTTCCAAACAATGTCCGAGTTGAATATTTTATATGTAGTTTAGATAAATAGGCACTCGTAACAATAAAAGAGACAGTTTTTGCTCTATTTTTGAGTCATGTCACGTAAGTAATGAGTTAATTATACGCTGTTTTTAAAATTTGGGGAAAAAAATCAATATTACTCATCAAATTTTGCTGATTTTACGTTTAGATAGTGATGATTTTGCAGAAGTCATAACTTTTTACTCGTAATGAGTTACGGGGGCCATAATATATCAAATCGAAGATATTTCAGAGCTCTATGCTCTCAAACTTTCCGCGGGGTCGACTGACCCCCCTGACCCCCCTTGGTTCCGCCCCTGCCTATTTGTATTGTGGGGTATTCAAATCATGTTTATAGCACGAAGACCGACATGACCAAGTTAATCTTATCTTTTTGCGTTAAATGGTTAGCAATTTATGCAAGGAAGTGATAGACTCAACATTTGATTATTGGGCTTATGCTTTAACTATTAGTGTTTTGAATCTATTGTATTGAATATATTGTAAACATGTTTTATTTAATAATTTCAGCAGAATTAAGGAAAGAATCCGATTTTAACATATCCAAACGGGCTCTGAATTTGTCATTTCTCCTGAAGAACATTATTATTAACAATATAAAGGGAGAAGACTACCGGATATCGTTGACGCAAATTATATCGTACCGCTATATTTCCCTGTATTCTAACAAACCTTCAAAGGTTTAAAATCCCTTCTATAGTTCTATATCTAAATTTTTTTCCAAATGCCTCGATTTAAACCATTGACGTCGACGCCAATCGCTAGAGCGATTTTGCTTTCATTCTTTTCAAAACTTCCCGTAATGAGTCACAAGCTCTCAAGTCTCGAAGTGAGACTTGATAAATTGTATAGCGGTACGATATAATTTGGTCTCTAACGGGGCATAATAAACTGACAATAATATAATGAGTGACATAATAAATTGTATTGAGGAGAGAAAAATAAACAAAATCATAAATTAATTAACTAACTATAATTATCTAGGACATCATCATCATTAACTAACTATAATTATCTAGGACATGACTAATCAACTTACGTCATCACTAAGGTGAAAAACTATTAGTCAAAATTTGAGTCCGGGGGAGACATGTCAGTTGTGGGTAGCTTACTCCTTACCTATTAACCAAATTGACAAATGTATATTAGAGTCCTTACGAACACCATAGCTTGCCAAATCCTTTTCATCCTCAAGCATCTTTCCCTCGAACATAAGCCTTTGCGCATGAACCGGTGTTCCTGTCCTGGAACCAATCATTTCCTTCAGATGCAAGACCGAGTCCCCTAAGCGGACTTCAAAAGCTGTACTTTTGCCACCACTCTTTATGAATATCTGGCAAACCTCCGCACTTGGTGGAGCTATCTCTAAAATGGAATCACTTGAAATTCTGTGTTGTGAAAGTGTCATACTGTCCAGAAGACTCTTCCCATCGCAAGTGAGAACCCCCACTGGCGATCCAGCTATGCTTTGAAGCAACTCCTTTACATCAAGTATGGTGTACCTCATATTCACTTGCATTTTCACAACTTCTCCGTTTAACAGCTTCACTGAAATCTGAAACATACCCTGGGGAATGAAAACCACATGAAGCGTTGCCCCCCCACGGATCTCAAGAAACGCCAACGTTTTGTCTTCTTCAAGCAGGTTTCCCGCATGAACCAAAGAGTGGCAAGAGGAAGGGATATTTTCCCTGGCCTCAATTAAAGCCTTGATATTCTGAACTGTGTCTTGACTTCTTGCCTGAACCAATACAGTTTTACGTATGCGTGGTATATTGATAGTTAAGTTCAGGGGTAATGTGTTACTAACATATGCATTGAGAGTGGAGTTAGTAGAGATGCCATGATCCACCATCTTGCTGTCATTCTTAAGGTGATTGCCGTTGTAAAACAATTCCTGCATGCATTCTGGTATTCCTTCTTTCTCACACACTAAGGCTTTGACAACTCCAACGGTCATACATTTATTCACCTTTAAGCTGACTGTTTTTATGATTCTCAAGCTTACATCTATCTGTTAAAAACAATAGCCAAATTAAATGCTATTGCTATTTAATTTCAGTCTAATAAGTACTGTGTATATGATGTTATAAAACCATTCCCCTTTGAATTCAGTCCCTCTTCCATTATATTTTGACTTGGACGTACATTAAAAACGTGAAAAGTAAGTGTTGAGTTGTGTACAATATAATGAAGTAACATTATATTAACCATATACACTTGCATTCTTCCAAAGGTGTTAACATTAAAGTCAGTGTCTAAACTTGTTCAAGAGTGAGTGGGGCAGCAGGAAAATGCCCCACATAGCAGATAAAATGTGTAAAAGGCAATCAACTGATCAAGGCATAAGCCTAGCCAGACTGTTAAAAACATAAGACAAATAATGCACTTCAACTTCAGTATATTTAGGTAATGTATATGTTATAAAACCACACCCTTTGGAATTTAGTTCCTCTTCCATTTTGATTTACAGGTACATAAAAATTTGAAAAGTGCGTGGTTGAGTTGTGCACGATAGAAGGGAGGAAGTGCCATTAATAACCATATATGATATATAATATAACAAATGCATTCTTCCAAAAGGTGCTACAACTAAAGGCCGGGTCGAAACTAGTTTAAGAGTGAGCCAGCACAAAAATGCCCCACAAAGTAGATACATGTGTCAAAGTTGAGTAATACACCCTCCGTTCCAAATGTATGTCCTATACATTTGGGTTAACATATTAAGAAAGTGGGGTATAATGACTCGTATAACCTTAGTTTATTGCACGCTTCATTCTTTTACTTTTACTATCCATAAAAAGGAGGGGTATAAATGGTAATCTACTTTAATTTCCTTACCAAAAAAAGAAACAAGGCTATCATTTTGAGACAGCCCAAACAAAAAATATAAGAACATCGTTTTTGGGACGGAGGGAGTAATTGTTATGTCATAGTACCCCATATGACTCCATGAGGGAGTCCGTGAGTCTCCTTAAAATTTTTGGATGTTACTCACCTTTTTGAAAGCTAAACAACATACTCCAAATTAGTTAAGCCAATAGACAGTGGTAAGGTTTTGGACAAACAGATTACAAACATTGGCAAAAAGTAATCATTTCCCCTTAAGAAGCTGGACTTGTATTACAAAGTCAGGCTCCAAGTATGTCTTTTACAAGATGGGACTTGCAAAATTAATAAATTCTGTCTTATACAGTTATACTTGTATTTTGTTTTATACATGTTCTACCATTCATTTGGTCAGTTTTGAAATGTAACAATACTCTCTACATCAAATTTATATACGGAGTATATATTATCATACGAGTATTTGAATTTGGGTTTTAATCTTTGACTAGTTTAACTTTAATATTTGAGCATACGAATACAATCTAATTAAAGATTAATCCTAAAAACCAAGCATTAGTAAACACAGATTAATAATATTAATCAAAATCTTCGAGAAAGTCAACCAAACGGATGAAATAATAATATTTCGATGGAAGCCAGCTCCAAGTGAAAATAAATCACAAATTTTTGCTACAAAATGATTTATGATATATGAACATATATGGACTTACATAACGAAAATAAGGTTTCAGAAAGAGGCAGGCTTCTGATTTTAGCAAGTAGCAACATGCAGCTTAAGTAATTGATCATCAAAAACAGGTTGGAGCTGAAAACATTGGATTACTAATCTGTAATCTGGGTACATAATTGCTAACCTCTTCGTCTTCTTCCCCATTGCTTTGAGGATTGGGATTAGGGCGGGTTGACATAAGGAGAGACCGACCCAGGGAGGTTGAAGTACCAGAGAGAAAAGTGTGAATGGACTGAACGGATATGGACACTATAAATTAACAGAACTTTTTTGGGTAGCGAAGAAGCCACTTCGGGCTGGATTGTATTCGCCTTAAAAGCTTGCTAATGTCGTATGAGTTTTACGAAGTTGCATAATTAATTCAAACTAAAATGATTGACGCGATCTTTCATACATCTAAGTATCTCCTTATACGTTCCTTGCATAAATGGTTTTCTCACGGATGTGGTTCATATTTTTTGTTGAATAATGAGAAATTATTCGGTTTATTCCAATAGGAGTAAAACTTTTGTAAAAATGAAAAGTACCATTTCTTATGTTTTTATTCCCAAACAAATAGGATTATATTACTCCTTTTTTATGGTATACACTTTTTTTCATTCCATTCTTACCTCTTCATTAAATCAGAATAAAAGGTAGTCAAGAGTCATAATGAAATATTATACTCCCTTCATCCCGCTAAGAAGTTCCCGATTTGACCTACACACATATTAAGGAAATAATCTTACCAAGGGGTAAATTTTAATGTTTTAACACTGTTTCGACACTGTTTGACACTGTTTTGATGTAGATAACTCTCCATTTAAGAAAAGGAGAACTTCTTTTGGGACTGCTAAAAAAATGAAGCGGGAACTTCTTAGCGAGATGGGGGGTAATTCATAATGAAATCGTAAAAAAAAAATCATAAAAAAATATATTTATAAAAAAATGGATATCTTTCTCACCGCCTTTACTGCCTTTAAGAAAATGGCATATTACTCTTTCATAATGCCAAAATTTTCATTGAAACTACCATTAATGCATGTGTCATTTTTTCTGGTGACCAGAGGTGGTGGTGCTAGGGTGACAGAGGCGGCGATGATTTTCTTTTTTATGTTTTTTATTTTTTAAATTTTTTTTTATTTAAGTTTATTTTTTAAAAAAATTTCATTTTATAAAGGAAAAATTGAAAATAATAATCCCAACTATTGCTGGTCCGCTGATAATAATCCAAACTATTGATTATTTTTGTATAATCCCAACTATATGGATCATCCGCCAATAATGGTCCATGACCAAATATTACCTCCTATAAAAAGTGAATTTTAAATAGAAATTAAGCGTAAAATTAAAAGTTGGGATTATTTATGGGGATTACTTGTTATATCTCTTCTCATCCACTTTAGAAACTACGAGAATTTATTTATAGGGACCATTATTAGCGGAAGGTCCCTAAAGTTGGGATTATTCTGAAATAATCGATTGTTGGGATTATTATGGGCGGACCATCAATAGTTGGGATTATTACTATCAAATTTTCCTTTTATAAATATTATACTGTTTTTTTTTTATGATTTTTATGATTTTATTGCGAATTAAAATATTTCAATAGCTACAAGGGTATATTTGTCCAGAAAAGTTGCGAGAAAAGGTATGATAGCCTAGGAAGTCCGACAAACCCGCTAGACGTCGAGACCCCAATAAACGACGTGATTACAACACGGAAGACTATGTCGCATTGAGAAAAGAAGTCACATACCTTTTAGGAATGACTATTTGACTGAAATAATGTCAGAGCATACGAAATCCCTCCTGCGACAAGATCACAAGTCGTCATGAAATGAACAATGACCCCCGTCACCTTCGGCCCCTTGTAAGGTAATCAAATTTATTAACGGCGGATCTTATTTATGTGGACTAACCTATTCCGCAGCAAAAAGACACGATCGGGAGTATTCCTGAGACAAGTCATTGTAGGTTTATAGGGTTGAAAAGCCACATGATGACTGGAGGAATGGGCCGATCACTTTCGACGAAACGGACATACGTGACCTGACCTGGTCTCATCCTGACGCTCTGGTTATCTCCTTACGGGTGGAAAACTATGAAGTCAAACGAGTCCTTGTTGACAACGGGAGTACGACAAACATTACCACCATGGAGATGTTGAACGAGATGGGGATCAAAGAAGATGATGTTTCAAAATCAGGATCCACCCTCATCGGGTTCAAAGGAGAACGAAGTCATACTTTAGGTAACATATCCCTACTTGTTTATGTGCATGGCTTTAACGTGCAGGTTATGTATGATGTGATCCAAGACCTCCCCGCTTATAACATGATCCTGGGAACTCCATGGCTACACCAAATGGGAGCCATTCTGTTAACATATCACCAAGTTGTCAAATTCTTGACGCCTTGGGGAGTGCAAACCATCCAAGGAGACAGGGCAGCAGCCAAGTCTTGTTACCAGACTGACCTAAAGCCGACGGCGGGCCAGTCAACTTTCGCATAGCAATTAAAGGGTGACTCAGACCTGGAGGAGGAAGATGACGAGAACACAGAAGCGATCGTCGTCGACCCAGAGCATACAGAATGGGTCATCCCTACCAGGGAAAATGTGCCGACTCGTTTCAGAGGCGAACTTATTTAATCCCTCAAAGAACACAAGGATTTTTTGTTTGGAGTCACGAAGACATGACGGGATTTGACCCCAAAATTATAACCCACAGACTAAACTTCAACTCGTCATGTCAACCCGAGAACGAAACGACATCGTCAAAGAGGAAATCAATTCCAAGCTTCTTTTAGCCTTTTACTTGTTTTCTTTATTTCTTTTTCTTTACATTTTATTCAAGGACCTTTTGCTTTATTTTTTTATATTCAATTACTATGAAAATGTATAATATAAAATTTTAATACAATGTACAAGCTTGTTTTTTTTTTCCTTTTTCAATCAACCTTCTAACTTTTTTCTTTAATAATTTGTGCATTATAAGTATTTTAGTTCTTAAATATCTTTCTATTTTTTTTCTTTAATGTTATATCTTTCTATTTTTAATTTAAAGATAAATATTTATTAGTTCTTAAATATTGTGTGTTAATTACTAACATGAGTTTTGTGTTATACTAAAATAGTAAAATGAGTATAATGTATAATAAAAAGGAAAAATTGAAAATAATAATCTCAACTATTGCCGGTCCGCTAAGAATAATCTCAACTATATATTGATTTTTTTATATAATCCCAATTGTATGGATCACCCGCCAATAATGGTCCATGACCGAGTATTATCTGCTACCACATGTGAATTTAAATAGAAACTAAGTGTATTCTAGATTTAATCCGAACTATGCTCGTTCTTCTTTTAATAATCCAAACCATTAATTCAATTTGTTTTACAAAAAGTAGATATACATATTTAATTTCAAATTTTGAATTTTATAAATTAGAGTTTAAAAAAATATAAAAACGTATTGCGTTTTAGAAATAAAAATGTTACTTTTTTTTCAGGGAAAAATATATTTTTTATAATAATCGTTTTTGGATTCTTTTACAATAAAATATACTTTTTTTTACTTTTAAAAAAAATATAATATCGTTTTTGGATTCTTTTTCTTTTACTTATAAAATATCTTTTAAAAAAAATATACTTTTTTTTACTTTTAACTAATCTCAAATTATATAATATTTTAGAATGATTAGATTTTCAATTTTTTATATTTTGAAAATAAGTATCAGTATTTTTATCTTTTTCACTTTCCTAATTTTGAAAATCAAGGTTTTCATTTTTTTAATTTGAATTTGTACTTGATTTGAATTTCATTTTTCCTCTAAGGTTTTTATATTGACCTTTTCACTCTCCTTCTTTATATATTTAAAACATCTTACATGTTATGAAATTTAAATTTTGAAATTCATATAATTATATATTCTTTAATTATATATTTTATAATTATATATTTTATAATTATATAGTTTATAATTATATATTTTAATTATAGTTTTCACTTTTCATATTCTATAATTATATATTTTATATTCTTTAATTCTACAAACTACCTAAAAAAGTTAATTAAGTAAAAATAAATTTATATAATCTTTTTTACCCTTTCTATTTATTTTTGGAAATTTTTAATTTATTTTTTTGGGTCCAACAGAAGTCGACAGATGATAGTTTGGATGATTAAAATCTGATATTTTCTTTTTAATTGGTTGAACAAGTAGCCGGTCAAGTCGGACCATTATTGACGGAAGGTCCCTAAAGTTTGAAATAATCGATAGTTGGGATTATTATGAGTGAACTGCAAATAGTTGGAATTATTACTATCAATTTTTTCAAATAAATATGCACAAACGAGTATTTGAACACATTAAAGAATTCAAATGAGCTTTTGAATTTTTCAATGCTCATTTTGCAAGTTACTTATGTTCATCTCGTACAAGTTTATACTCATTTCAAAATTCATATTAATGCATATTTCAAAACTATAATATTAGATTCGCATAAGAGTTAGATTATATACATGAGTGTAGATATCATGTTACTCAATTGCATGTTTCTGATACTCAATAGAGGAAGTTTAATGTTCAATAAAATGTCTTGATACTCAACAGACAAAGCTTATAATTTTCATATCATTGCTGATTTGATAAATAATGTATGCTCATTTAATTTGGTGTTGTTATGGTCATTGTTAAAATGTAAATTATGTCAAAGCATATTTCAAACGTACTATATTACATTAGATTCACGTAGAAATTGATTATAGATATAAGAGCACAGACCATGATATTTAATGCATTTCTCCACACATTTTTCCTCATTAATATGTATTTGCCAATTCAGCAAGAAAAATAATTCTAACTTTACTCTTTTTTATTATTACACAATTCAGTGCGCAAAATTCGTGTGGAGAATAGTGAAACAATTGTTGTAAATGATTAAATGAGTTTATGATACATAAAAATGTGGTCGACCACTTTGTTCAAAAGATGTAAAATTGGGACTATCTCATACGAAAAATGAACATTTGGAAAATATTGATGTTGAAGAAAAGATCAATAATAATGAGACCCCTAAAGAAGATTCAAGTACCTTTGAAGAAGTAAAAATTCTAAACAAAGATAGAAACATTAATAAAATTGAGATTTCGATTAATCGCGTTCTAATGGAATACAATGGAACAAGAAGGATATTGATGTTAATGATATTTTCATATGCCATATCAATAGATATAATGAAAGAAAACGATAACAATGACTCAAATCTATTGATAATTGTTGCTTTAAATATGATTAGTCAAAATGAAATGAAGCAAATAGGTGGAATTATATCAACAAAAAAATACCATGTTTTTGGACCAATAGTCTAAATGCCAAAAGGCATAAAACCTACGGAGTATAAGTTTAAAATCAGTGTGTGCAATAACAACAAGAAAAATGAAATCGTAAGATATATAGTGTGACTTGTTGTCCCATGGAATTTTGTTCAAATGTTGGAAGTTGATTATGAGGAGACTTATTCTCCAATAGATCGATAATGCAAGAACTTTAAGATTTTAACTAACATGTTTGTTTATGAATGGCTTTAAATGTGTCTAGCCTTTAAGATTTTAACTAGCATGTTTGTTTATGAAAGGCTTCAAATGCGTCTAGTTATGTAGTGACTGAAAATTTATACGATACACTCCATGCATGATATATTTCAAAGTTCCTGCAGGATTCAAACAACCGCATGCGGCATGCTTATAGCTCAAAATTGGAAAAAGTATTATATATATGGACTAAAACACTCTTGACGTATGTAATATAATTGTCTCGTGAGTATTTGATTAAAAAAGATATAAATTTATTCTATTAGTCCATGTGCTACCATTTAGCGTATCCAAATCAAGATTCGTCATCATATAATTTCATTGGATTGATAAAAAAATCATTTGAACTCCTAATGATATACTACTTATAAAATATTGTAAAATATCCATTGAAAGAATTTGAAATACAGGACTTTGGGGGAATAAAATTTTCTGTTGATATTCACATTGAACATTTGAGAAATGATATTTTTGTTCATCAATTGTATTCTACCAAAAAATTCTTGAAGCGGGTGACACGAACAAAGTACACCACTCCATTCCTAAATGATGATTCAATCTCTCAATGCGTACAATGATCCTTTGTAGCCTTGTGAAGATGGTCAAGAAGTCCTTGGTCCGGAAATACTACATTTGAATGGAGCACTAATGTATTTGGCAAATAATACTCGACCATATATTGATTTTTATAAATTTGTTAGCCAAGTATAGCTCTTTCTCCAACAAAAAGACATTGGAATGCCATCAAATCTATCTTTCACTATCTTAATGGTACGACTGATCTTGGATCATATTACATGAATGGTGTGAATGCCAAATAAATTGACTATGTCGATCCATACTATTAGCATGATCCACAAAAGGCAAAATCATAAACAAGATATTTATTCACTTATGGTGACACTGTTATCTTATGGAGATCAATGAAGGCATTAACTATCAAATCATTATATAATGCAAAACTGGATGCTCTTTATGAAGCATGTCGAGAGTGTGTTTGGTTCTGACAACCAATCATCCAATAGACTATGGGGGTGTTTGAAATTGATTCCACTTCTACTTCTTTTTAAAAGTCAAAGCAGAATCAGAATCAATTTTTCATAAGCTAGCCCCCCAACTTCGAAAAAAAACGAATTATAGGAGCACTTTAGAGCATCCATCACTAACTAGATATCTGCTTCTGCTTCCCAAAAATAGTTCTACCAACCACTTCCATACTTTCAAACAACCACTCTAATATCTGCTTCTGCTTCCTGAAGGAGCAGAAGCAGTTTCAAGAAATAGATCCAAACACCCCCTATGTTACCCAAAAGTGAAGCCTGCGGTATGAGTATACCCGAATTGGAGCATGACAATCGTCTAAATGAAAGAATGCTAAATGTGGAAGGAAAGGAAAAATATGTTTAGGTATTAAAGTCATTTAAGTCCCATTCGAGTATTATATATCGGGATTTTTAATTGGTTTCTAATTTTATGATTTGGTCTGATCTAATTTGGTCTTATTAAATTTGATTTGATTTGAACTCGAATGATTTGATAGGTGTCTGTCGCTATATGTGTATTTTACAATCGCCAAATTTTGCTCCGATATAATTGGTTTAAATATGATCTAGTTTGGTCTTAGGCTGCAATTAGTCCAATTAAAATCATCCTTTCTCCGTAATTTTTACTTTTATATGGAACTATTTCTCTTTAAAATAAATATCATTAAGGGAGTATTTATAGGTTCATTTGAGGGACATAAGTAAGAGAAATTTTCTTAAAAAGGATTTTAAGAATGACACAATTTATAAATAAGACTACCATTATGTTACTCCCTGTTTTTAAAATAGGACTTGTTTGCTCGGTCACTCCTATGTTGGAAAGTTTTAAAGTAACATATCCTTTTAATAGAATTAAATATGATGTGCTTGAAGAACGGAATATGTTTAATCTTAATTTTAAATTTTATGTATGTTTTGATCTTATATTGAAAGACTTTTATAAATAAATCGAGTGAAAATGTGTAGGAAGATTATACCAAAATACTCTTTTTGTCCCATTTAAAGGTTCTCATGTGATTTACGATATTTGACTGACCATAAAGTAAACAGATCCCTGTCTTTAGTAGAATTATTTTTAGTAAATATAATTTACATATTCAGAAACTACATTAAAAGTTCTATAATACTCTGTATCTGATAAAAAAAATTAAATTTGATAAAAGTTGGATATATAAAGTAAAAAATTAAGAACAATGCACGTTGATCGGAGAATACTGAACATGAATCAATGCACATTGACCAGAGAATAGTGGACGAGGACTTTAAATGGGACAGATGGAGTATTATTTTTGAGTTTGAAGTTTAGAATGTTTTCTTTTGAACTGTTTTCAGTCCCAGACCAGACCAGATCGGACCATACCAGACCAGATCAGATAAGACCAGACTTCCGTAGTTATGAAATACACAGAGACCAGCCGTTTATCAAACCAGACCAGACCAGTTCAGACCAATAAATTTCAGTGCAAAAGAAAACATCTCTAGTGTGTAGCTGGATCTCACATTTGAACCCAAAGCACCGAGCTCTTGCAAATAGATTCGGGTTTAACTTAACGTGCTCCGTCGGTCTCTACATTATTGTTTTGGGAAATACGGATTGATTATTACTCAGCCTAATTATTCGAGTTTACTCTGTTCCTCAATTTCTCCATCACTCTGGATCACGTTACCGTCAGCAAAGACACAGTACTACGATCTCCGTATATGAAGTTCTTTTGCTGATTGCTTTCAACAATACAATTGAAGCACCTGATAATTTCGATTCATTCTAATTTTAATGCATATACGAGCTAAGCCAGAAATTACTGCTCAGTATCTGTAGAAGCTAAGGATCAAAACTAAGGATAGACGGGATATCATGACGGCCTGGAGTCGGCCGATAACCGGTGGCTCAATCGGAACCCAGGCGGTGCCGAATTCGGGCCGCCATTTTTATCAAAATCAATGCGAGCAGAAAGCAAAATTCCAGCAGGTAATCTCCCGATCCCCCGCCGGTCATCTTTTGATGCAACTGGGGCAGAATGGGGTCAGGAGGAGACCGGGAATCGTTTTCAGATCGACGGAGGCAATGCAATGGGCGGTCGGTGCCGCCAGCAGTTACGGCGGTGCGAGAAGGCGTCGGTGCCGTTGTCCGTGTGCATTTGGAGATATTGAAGGAGCGGAAGTTGTTGAGATGAAGGATCGAGGGAAAAGCGGTGACGGACGGAGGGCGGAGGTGTTGGTTGCAGCAACCGCTACGGTGATCCTCGGAGTAGGAAATCGCGTCCTCTACAAGCTCGCTCTTGTCCCTCTTAAACAGTATCCCTTTTTCTTGGCTCAACTCGCCACCTTTGGGTATGTGACATTTTTTTTGGCAAAAGTTTGGGTATTGTCTTATCTTTCATGTTACATTTTCTATCATGTTAAAATATTTGTTTACACGGATAATATGGACTACAATTTTAAATAAGACTTTAAATTACTTCTATCAGATTTAACTTTAGGATGGAAACCTCGGATATAATAACATGATATGAGAGTTAAGTTCAATTGTGAGTTCACTCGTTGTTTAGAACTCATAGTAAGAGTAACTTGTTAAGGGTCTATATGACATATTTATAGATATTGTTCAGTTTAGTTTGGACGTGTTAAAGTATTTGACTTTTTAGGATGAAACTTCGGATTTTAACGTCAGTATTTTATAACAACAATTTCTATAGTTTTTTTTAACAAGGTGACTTATATTGATGATAAAACATTTAGCAAAAGACAAAAGAGATAAAGGAAACACTTCCAGCCACCAACCCTCGAACCAGCTTGAGAACCAATCACCCTAGACAGAGCAATATGATTCGTTGGTTCTGCAATGAGTCTAAATGAACCAAATGTGGCCAGAGCAAAATCCTCATCACTCCTACGTAATGTAAGAGTCTGACAGAAATAAGCGTAGGTGACAAACAAAAAACACGACGTTTGAAGTAAAAACAAATTAAAACAAAAATAGAGATAGTCTTCCAAATCCTAGTCGCACAATTTCTCCATGGCGGCGGGTCAGGAAGGGACGAATCAACATCTCTTCATCTTCTTTCGCCTATTCTGGATCACCGCCACCACCACCGGTAGCACAAGCGAGAAGACAATAAAGCAAGAAAGTCAATTGCCTCATATAGTAAAGTCAACACCTCATCCGATGTAACCAACAGAAATCTCTGCATCGGCACCCCACTTGATCAATCACCTCCCATCCTATATTCCTATGCGGAACCCATTAAAGCAGATGGCTATTCCGACCAACCATCCCTCCGTTTCACGTTGTCCAGGTATCCCAAAAAACCACTTTATGAAGAACAGATCGCGCATGAGAGGCCTGCCAATTGCGCTTCCGCTGATCCAAATCACCGACTGCCATATTCAATTTTCTCCATGACACCACCTGTTTAAAACCCTACCCAAACACACCGATCAACTAACGGCATAAGCCGTCGGCCGGAGAAGAAATAGTAGCTAGGGACAAACCCTAGACAGACCGCGGTGATTGTGATACTGTGATCATTTAATAGTAAATATAACAATTTCTATAGTTTATTAAGTTGTTTAACTTTATTCTATAGTTTTAATTGCAATGTTGTATAGTAAAAATAGAGGTTGATTTGTTTAATCAAATCTATTATATATATTCCCTAGAGTAATCCATTTAAATTTAGAGCATGTTTGATAAAACTTAATTTAGTCGAATATGACAAATTTGTTAAAATTGATGAAGTTTTGATTGGAGCGACCAAATTTGATAGAATTATGAAAGTTATATTTTACGAGAGAACACTCTAAGTAAAGTTGTGCTTCTATCTTCATAGGTAGTACGAACTACGAAGTATACTATTCATAAACCTTTTCTTATGCTAGTCGCAAATTGCCTCACATTTCTTAGAGGAAAGCACTTAGGTGGGTTCGTTAATAGCATCATTATGCTATTTATCTTCCATTGTAACTTCACAAGATTAAGTAGTAAAATTATATCATTGACTCAATGAGTTCTACATATTGCATTCTTTTAAAACGAGTGAGTTCTAATTAACTTGTCGATTTTCTATATAATGTTTTTGGAAAATATCACATTAGAGACGACCTTGTATCATAATACTAATAATTTTCGTTTAGACTTATCATTTTTAACTACTGCATAGTTTGAGTCTTTGAGATACAAAACAAGTGTATTTTAAGATTTACTTGGTAAATTAAAAAATGTGAATGATAAATTAGGCCAATAGAAAAAGAGACAATACCCTAAATAGAAGTAAATAAATTTTTAATTGCAAAAATAGGAGTAAAGTTTACAAATTTCTTAAATAGTTGAACAGAAAGACCCTTAATGGCTTGAAGTTTGGCCACACCTACTATCGCCAGTAGAACGCAGGATCGCCGCCGGTCGTTAGCCGCCGCCACAGATTTGGCGTCGCTGCATATCTGACCGTCGCTGCTACAGATCTAACTGCCGGTGCAAATCCGGCCTCCGCCGCGGCAAATTCGGATCGCCCTGCAAATCGCCGCCAGGCTCCGTCGTTGCCACCTCAACTGGACTGCCCATCACTACCGCACTTAGAGCATCTCCAATGGTAAAATGTGCACGATGCACACGTGGCATGAAAAATGACCACATAAATATTAGTAAATAAATTCTTTCTCTCCTTATTTGAATGATTTTATACAGTTTTGGTAAGTTTTTCTCCACAATGTCAAGGAGACCGTCTAGATGTTGACATTGTTGTTGACATTGCAGGGAAAAACTTACCAAAATTGTATAAAATCATTCAAATAAGGAGAGAGATAATTTATATGCCAATATTTATGTGGCTATCACTCATGCCACATGTGCACCGTGCACATTATAGCATTGGAGATGCTCTTATGAAGCGACCATGGTTATGCAAGAGAATTAGAAGACAATTATTTACATTAGAAAGGGCAAATATGAAGTAAAAGTCTTATATGCAACAATAACAATAATATCCAAATCTTAGTCCAAAAAGATTTTGGTATGAACTAACATGAATTGATACATTTAAATAAGTCTTATTTAAGGAATAAAAATATAACTACTCCTATTTAGAAATTTAAGCAACAATTTGCTCCTAAGTAGGGCAATAACTCCTAACAAAACATGTTTGCTTTCAGCTGGTGAAAGCTAATAGATTTTACGGTGCTAACATAAAGACTTTTTTTGTTGATCTTTTATTGTAAGAATTACTCCGTATGTGGTGATAAAGCATTTTAGGGCAATAATTGATGAGAATAATGGAATGTCAATTATTATCGCCTTACAGGCTTGCGTAGAATATTCAAAGAGTTCAATTTATTTCCAGTATTGGAATTGGGTCTTTCGTGGTATGGTAGGGACCATAGAGTCCTTGTCGCATCCGCTATTCAGCCAAAACCACATGATTATGCCACTTATTTTCCGAACGACATTTTAAGATCCCGTGTCTTACCGGCGGCCGTTCTTTTCGTCTGATCTGAATGTTTCTGATCTGAATTTATTAAGTTCTGATCTAATCTGATCTGAATTTTTCTAATATGATCAAATCTGAATCTTTCTGATCTGATCTGAATCTTCCTGATCTGATCTGAATATTTCTTTAATTATAATTATAATTATTATAATTATAATTGTAATTATAAATATAATTTATAATTATAGTTATAATTCTAAAAATATTTAATTATAATTATAATTATAGTTATAATTATAATTAAAGTTATAAAAAATTATACCTACTACACTGATTATAATTATAGCTATAATTATAATTGTAATTATATTTTTAATTATAATTATTTCTATAATTATAATTAATCTGTATAATAATAAAAATAAATAATAATAATAATAATAATAATAATAATAATAATAATAATAATAATAATAATAATAATAATAATAATAATAATAACAATAATAACAATAATAATTATAATAATATGGAGTAATAATAATAATAATAATAATCATAATAATAATAATAATCACCTCAATAATAATCATAATAATAATTATTGTTATTATTATTAATATTATTTTATAATAATAAAAGTGATAAACCACGTTTGAAATTTTCTGACCTGATATGATCTGAATGCTTCTGATCTGATCTGAATCTTTCTGATCTGATCTAATCTTATCTGAATCTTTCTGATCTGGTCTGAATGATTCTGATCTGATCTGATCTAATCTGATCTAATCTGAATCTTTCTGATCTGATCTGAATTTTTCTGATCTGATCTGAATAAAATAAGAATAAGCAATAAGTAATAAGAATAAGACGAACAGAACAACGCCTTAATATATATACTCCGTATTTTCTTGACCCTGACCGGCTGACCCGATTCTGTAAAAGTTAGCCTGGGATGAAATGAGTTAATCAGCCTTTCTAAAATTCCTACCTTGCCTAGAGTCTCTAAAAACAATTGACGAAAAATATTATTATTATTATTATTATTATTATTATTATTATTATTATTATATTTTTTTCTAAAAACAATTGACGATGATGATGATGATGATAGACCGATGATGATGATAATAATAATGATAATAATAATAATAATAATAATAATAATAATAATAATAATAATAATAATAATAATAATAATAATAATAATAACCGCAACAACAATAATTATATAATAACGACTGCGGAGTATAAAGGGGGTGTTTGGAACTGATTCTGCTTCTGCTTCTTTTTTAAAAGAAGAAGCGGAATCAGAATCAGTTTTCAGAAGCTGGTACCTCCCAGCTTCTAAAACAACTGAATCTGAGAGTAAATTAGAGCTCCAGAAATGCTTCTGGAATTTCACCCAAACACTCCAGCTTCTGCTTCTGCTTCTGCTCCCTGAAGGAGCAGAATCAGTTTTGAGAATCAGATCCAACCACCCAAAATACTATGTAGTAATAATAATAATAAGATCCACCGAATTAGAGATCCAGGTTGAATGAACAAAAACCCACCACTCGACTGACTATTGAACTTTATCATCCGCCCCAAAATTATCTTTCATTCTCTTATTTTTCATCATTTTGAAATGCATAAATGGTATTCTAATTATTAGTAGTGAGTATCATAATTATACATAAATATTTCAATTAACAATATGGTTCAAATTTCTAGCCAAAAATCATATGTGACGGCCAATATTAGTAAATGATTTATGCCTTTCACCTTTCTATCTCTTCTCAATTCTCATATACATACAACAACGGAGTATTATAAAAGAATACACGTTGATAGAATCTAATCTGGTGATATGGGGATCTGAAAATGCGACAACAATAAATGCTAAAGAACGTGGTTGTATTGTTGGTCTCATATTGAAGTGAAAAGGGTGGGGAGAGAAATCTTTTACCACGCATGGGTATTTGAAAAATTGATTAAAAAAATACTACTCAAGTGTAATCGTTTTTGACAATATACTCTTAATATTAGCAAAAGAATGTACTTCGTATTATGTTTACCTAGCTTTACCGAAAAGAATGTATACCTAGTTTAAAAAAAAGCTCTCTACATTGTCAATTTGTCACATTTCCGGTATTCAAATTTTGCATCCTAGAATTTGCCTCTAGTTACTATATGATGTTGAGGAATGAGGATAAGAGACTAGAAGAGCAAAATAAACCAAAGGGCTGTTCTCTATAATATATGCAAACTTATAGTCACTCTTGACTGATAGAATGGTGTCCCTAAGGCTTTCTTAGTTAGGGGAGTATTATAATTGCCTACTGATCTCACTAGAGTAAAAATACGGTCGAGGAAATTAGTTAGGGGAATATCAATCAATTAAAACATGTTGTCAAAATTAGAAATTAGCTACTCACTCCATCCGAAATTTCCTTCTCGGTTGGACCATTGATACACTTATCAGAACGTGAAATTGTATGGTAGTTGATGTGAAAATGAGACAAACAATATTAACCACACAAAGTGAGAGATCCAAAAAGAAAATTGGGCGGAATTGTGGAAAATTCCCAGACAAAGGAGTTTTTGATCATATATGGGATACCAATTTCTTATCCCTTATTCTATTTTTACTCTAGTGAGACCCTTGGCAATTATATATAGGTGCCAATAAAGCCTTAGGGACAACATTCTATTAGTCAAGACTTGCTATAATTTCCCATATATTTTAGAAAACCATCCTTTGTTTTATATATCTCTTCTAGACTTCAAGTCTATTATCCTCAACAACGTATGCATACATGTATTAACTAGAGGCACCAACTATGTGTTAACAAATTCGAGGTTGTATTATGTTCAGTGTTCACTACCTCTTCCATCATTTTCTATGGAGACAAAGACTCACTATTTATTGAATTTGAAATATGATGGAATAAAGCAAAATGACTCACTAAATTGTATGCGCTTCTTTGTTATGAAGTAGCAAAGAATAGGGGTAAGGTTGCATACATCCGACCCCCTTTACTCCATCGTAGGTGGGATCCTTTGCGGCACTGGGGTAATGTTGTTGTATTTTTTTCACTTCCGGAAACGAAATTGTCACAAATTGCCAATGTAGAGAGCCAAATTGTCAAAAGTATATTGTTTTGAAGTAAAGCTAGGTATACATCCTTTTGGAGTAGAGTTTGTGGCACAAATGGGAGCCCTTGTGATTAATACGCCCCTAACTAATCGAGTACTCAACTATAGACCTGATTATGTATGTTTTAGCAAGCCTCCATTTCTTTGACTGTATAATGCCTTTCTAGTTATCTTTTACACCACTTACCCCAACATCATTTTTATTCAGGCACACATACACGAGACTCATGTGTGCACAAAAACACCAAGGGATGTTTTGTGAGAACAAAAATCATGTTTGTACATTTAACATTGTTGCTCATTACAAAAGCAACACTATTTAGCAGGTTGAAGTCATTACAAAAACAGACATACGGGTTTGTTGGCCTTGATGTTCTACGTCTCACATAACCTTTTGTTTTGAGTGCAAACCAATTAACAAGGTTTCCTCCCATAGTCCCATTCCTGTGAAAACAGTGAGTTTGCCTCTGACAAAATCTTCTGATTACCCTTACAAAAAAAAATGATCACCTTCACATTAGGCAGCAAACAACTACCCTTGTTCAATTACTTGAGCTTTCCTTTCTTATTCCTTGTTATAGTTGTTTTACATTTTCATTTTCCTCTCTAGGTATGTGCTTGTGTACTCATCTATTCTTTTTATTCGCTACCATACTGGGAAGGTTACTGATGAAATGCTTTCACTGCCTAAAACTCCTTTTCTTGCTGTTGGTCTCTTGGAGGCTCTTGGTGCTGCTTCTGGTATGGCGGCAGGAGGTAACATATACTTACTATTCATGCTTTTTTGCATTCATCGAGTTATTCCCAATCCCCCACCCCCCACCCCAACATAAGATTGGTCTCCCAATGTTGCCTTTTCCTTTTCCCCGATCTTTTATGTTTTCAAAACAATAATGGTCTCCCAGTAATGATCCATTTTGGTAGTGGTGGAGCTAGAAATGTCATATTAGGGGAGTCTCAACTTCTCGAAGACTAAAATTTCATATTTCAAGATATTTTTTATACTCCTTAATTTATTAATATTTGTACATATTTTTAAGGCAAACAATTGGGGGGATGGCTCCTCCCTGTCTCCGCCACTGCATTTTGGTTTAATAACAAGAGTTCAACTGAGGGTAGGACCAAAGCTTGTGCATAGTTGCATATTGAATATTGCTTCTGAGGCTGTTGATTTTTATAACTATCTTTTTGTTACGGTTGAAATGAAAAACAGCATTTCCTTCACCCCATCAGAAAGCCACAAAAGTCATTTGATTTTATTTTCAATACTTGTCGTTATTTTAGTATTCACCCGTATTTGACTGTTTCAATGTGCTTATCCTTTTGACATTCTTGTCACCCTATTTAGCCTGTAGTTTAAGTTCTATGAGCATCATTTAATATCACAAATATGGAAATTCAACATGCAAACTGATGCACAGTAATTATTATGAACAGCTACTCTTTCGGGTGCAGCAATTCCAGTTTTGTCCCAGGTATGAAACCCAATTTTGTGCAACATGATATACAGTAATAATTATCAGACTAGCTTGTGGCAGTAAAGAACCAGACCTTAGGTCTGGTTGGCGGTTGAGAAAACAAATGGGTGCTTAAATGTGACAAAAAACCAACATGTGACATAAAAATAGATTACATGGTCAGAAACTTCCCCACCAAACCAATTCTTACAATTTCCATCCCAATATTAACTTCTGTTTTGACTTCATAGTTTTCAGTTTTCACGTAGATTAAAAAAGTGAAAATTACATGGTTGAGAGTTATCCGGAAGAGAGATAAATAGCATGAACAACAAATTCTGTCATAAAAGGAAAATGAAGTTTATTTTGAGAGGACGAAACATGAACTTGTGAAGATAATTTTGGGATGGAGGGAGTATAAAATAGTCAATAGTGTACCTAATTGTGTGCTCCCTTTGATAGTTTTCAAAACACACAATAGCGATTGCTGATAAGTCTATCTTACTGGGTAATCCAACAAAATAATTTAAGCATTGTTCCTACACAATTGATGCGCATCCCTTTGACAGAGATGCGCATGCTACGTTGGATGTGTGGACATACTAGAAAGGACCGCGTGAGGAATGAGGCAATCAGACAAAGGGTGGGAGTAGCACCTATTGAGGATAAGATGCGGGAGTCGCGCTTACGGTGGTTTGGTCATGTGCATAGAAGACCGAGTGATGCACTTGTCAGACGAGTTGAGATGTGTGGAGAAGAGGCAGGGAAGAGAGGGAGTGGAAGGCCCAGACAGACGTGGATTAGGAGAGTCAGAAGTGATATGCTTCTTCTTGGATTGGATGAGGGTATGGCTTTGGAGAGAGCAAAGTGGAGGGCGGGTATTCGTGTGGTGGAGTGATCTTGTATCATCTTTTCCCCTCTCTTTTTTCCTTATTTTTTTTATTCTTTTATCCTTATATATAAATATTACTTCATCCTTTTTATTTTATCTTTTATATGTATATTCATCTCTTTTATTTTCTTTTGTATCTTTATTTTCTTTCTTTTCCTTTTGGTGATATCATGTATCGATTCATGTTAGCCGACCCCAATTTCATTTGGGACTAAGGCTTGGATGTTGTTGTTGTTGTACTGTTCCTACACAATCTAGGCAGATTTTCTATGTTTTTATTGCTATACAAATTTTCTGCCGCTTCCAGGATCCTAGCTAGATCAACCTAGCTTACCTGATAATTTGAAACTGAAATCACTCACTTTTTCCTTTGTTGAACATAAAGCTCTCATTTAATTTATGCTATTAGCCTTTTTGACAGAGAGAAGGAGGGGGGCTTCTTAATTTCTATGTTCATTTGGAGAGAAGCCCTACACTTGAAATGATATGCATTTGTTGAATTCCTATACTTGAAATGAAATGATTAAAATTATTGACGCTGACTGACTAATTTTTGCATTTTTTAATATTCGCATCTTTCTTAAGTTGAATATCAGGGGGGTTCATATTGCACTCATCTGTTTATTTCTGCAGAGCTTTCTTGTGTGGCAACTTCTCCTGTCTTGGATTTTCCTTGGGAGAAGATATAGTTTCAACAATTTGTTTGGGTGCTTTCTTGTGGCAATGGGTGTTATCGTTACTGTGGCAAGGTAGACACTTACTTAGAACTCGAAATTGACATCACCAGGATTAATGCATTTTCCCTTTATGTCGACTTTATCTTATATGTCCTTTTGCAGTGGATCTAGTGCTGGTTCTATGATGGGAGCTGGTGTGTTTTGGAGTCTTTTGGTGATTGTTTCTTTTTTGTTTCAAGCAGCCGATACTGTTTTGAAGGTTGATGACATTTAACATTTTTTGTTCTCTCATAATGGTTGTATTACATTCTCTTATCAGCTCATTTCTTTTGTAGGAAATAATATTCCGGGATGCTGCTCAAAAGTTGAAGGTGCTTTTTCTGCAGCATACTCTTTTTGTTATACAATGTCGCACGCCAACTGCCCAAGCTGATATTCTTGCATTGAAGCGCATTCTAAGTGTTCAAATATTATCTCATTATGATTCGTTGATGCGTATTAACTAATCATGATTGTCAAATTGTTAAAACTAATTACTCCCCCCATCCCAAATGAAAGTGTCATATTGAGCAAGGTTTAACTTTTTCGAATTTGGTAAGGTACAACAGTCATGAATCATACTGATGTTTCAGAAGTTAACTTAATTTATCATATGTTGTCTGTGACTATTTCACAATTTTTTAAGCTAAATACAAGAAAATTTAGATTCATTTGATCAAAGTGGCTCCTTTTTAAGGAAAAAAAGTATTTAAAACAAGACCCTTCTTTTGGAATGAGGGGGGTATCAACCAATCGGAATGAGTGACACACCAGCGACATAGAATATTTTTTCAATTCTAAACTTACAAGATGATTTACCATTTTACATGAACCCAAAGGAGATATACTTGATCCTAGGCAAGCCCCTACTCCTATCATGAATGATAGCAGGAGTATTTCATTAATCTGAAGAGTATAATTGTTTTGGCAGGGAGGTACTGTGGATCTATTTGTTGTGAACACTTTCGGGTCTGCTTTCCAGGTTGGATGTTTTGAGTCTGTCTATTTGCATGCTTATTACTCGCTTTCTCTCCCTGTCAATTTTGAACATAGAAGCCTGAACCACACTTTCTCTTGCACGTCAGGCAGTTTTTATAAGCCTTCTCCTACCTTTTCTATCAAAGCTATGGGGCATCCAATTTCTTCAATTGCCAGCATATATAAAAGATGGTGCAGCCTGCTTTTTGAACCTCGGAACCATACAGGGTAACTGATGATGACTTTTACTTACAGATTTGATAACATTGTGATTTAAAAAAGAACTGCTAAATCACATATTTACATGCTTTGGCTAATAGGATGTGATGGAGCACCAATGTTACCACTGCTGTTTGTCATTGTCAATATGGGTTTCAATATTTCATTATTACACCTGCTTAAGATCTCTTCTGCTGTGGTATCTTGCCTCGTCTCCACATTCTCAGGTATGTTCAATTCCTTGCATAATGCCGTAAAAGGCATCAACTTTGGTGGATTTTATGTTAAGAGGTTACAGCAATGATAAAAGTATAGGTGCTTTGAAATATCGATATGGGAAAAGTTTTGAAAAACTACAGTTTCCAAGTATTATTTTGAAAGCTATTAATAATTCCCAATATTTGTTGAAATCTTTGAGGGGTTTTTATATTTCTTTATAACTGTAGAAGTTGCTTGGAGATTCTAAAGAAATTTCATCATCTCCATATCGATAACTAAGACTTAAATACGGAAGTTTAGATGAAAATTTCAAAATATAAGCTATTTTCATCATCGTTATTAGATCCCCATATGCGACATCACATGCTTACTACATCACTATATCTCTTGCTTATAACGTCTCTTTACCCCATTCAAATATCCAAGACTGATATTCTGTGGGTCCATTATATCAGTATTTAAATTCTTCGGGTCCCACACTGTGGCGTAATACACGGATGCTAATAGCATCTCTCATTTGTCTAATGATGCAGTTCCCATATCAGTGTTTTTGTTCACACTTCCTTTACCATATCTGGAGGTCGCATCATCTCTCCCTCCAGGTTTTATATTTGGAGCAGCCATCCTTGTTCTGGGAATGCTAGTTTATGCTTGGACCCCGCCGCCGCCATCACTTCATGTGGCTGAGCCAAACTCCTGATTCTCATGGGCTCTCAGAGTTATGTGGCACTGCAATACCTTTGCATTGCATATCTGCCATACTCCGAGTGCGAAACGAAGACAGTTTGATGAATAATACGACCGAAACTGGATGTTTCTGACTTTCTGCTGATTTTCAAGCTCTCCTAACCGTTTCTGATCTGTCCTCATCACGAAAACGTTACATGATTGAACCAATCAGGCAAGTGAGATTGGTTATCATCTATCACTACACTTCACACATCACATATATATCATCTATTGTATACGATGTATATACATTGAACCCCCCCCCCCCCCTCCCCATCCTAAAAAGTAAAAAAATGTTTCACACTTTTTTTAGGGAGAATTTGACTTTGCACCCCATGTTTTAGGTGATATTTGACTTTGCACCCTATTTTTAAAATAATTAATGTATGCACCCCATCAATCCAAAAATTGTGAAGGAATGGGGTGCAAAGTCAAATGGTTTTATAGGGGATTGGGGTGCATACATTAATCATTTTGAAAATAGGGTGCAAACTCAAATATCACCTAAAACATGGGGTGCAAAGTCAAATTCTCCCTTTTTTTTATCCAGAGAAAGAATTCTCTTTGATTGAAGGGAACTATTTTTACATGTAATTCGCCAAAACTTCCAAAAAAGTAGTCACAAGTATGTAATACATTGTTATTACTTGAGGGTATGGACGTATGGTTGGTAGTCACAAGTAGTCAAATAAAACGATGTATGATTTATTGTATCCTTATTTTCTAAAAAAAAATACGTTTATGTGTACACTTGGGTGGCTAAAATTAAAGGATTTGGTTTTATTTTTACATAATGTTTGCTTCACTTTTTGCTTAATCTTTCTTTATATTAACGAAACCCATTGTTTGGATAATCTTTAACCAAGCATTCCAGCCCAACTGGTTGTGAGGTTACCGTTCTTAATGGGAGGTCTCGATTTCGAAACCCGCTAGGCACATAAGAGTTCGAAACTCAATGGAATGAGTTTCAGCAACACTATGCTTCACAATAATTTTGTTGTTAAAAAGATCAGCTTTGTACCTTGCAGTGACATAAATTAATAAATAATCGTTATATCGTTACGTGTTTTTGTTTAGTGTGCTGCTTATTGAGCACGCTAGTTTGCTTAATATATTTTCTCTGATTATGTTTTTTTAGTGTCCCGCTTAATGGGAATTAAATTGTCATTCATGTGAATCTGAATGCTATATCAGGTTACATTGTACAGCGTAATAGCAAATATGGAAATTAGAATGCCAGATTGGACGGAGGCCATATAACAGAATCACACATAAGCTTGTGTCTAAAGATCAACTTTACATATTGTTTGCTTCACTTTTTGGTTAATCTGTCTGTTATATTAACGAAACCTACAACACTATGCTTTACAACAATTTTATTGTGAAAAAGATCAGCTTTGTACCTTGCAGTGACATAAATAATCGTTATCCGTTACCTGTTTTTTTAGTGTGCTCCTTAGTGAGGAGGTATAGTATGCTTCACTAAGGAACATGCTTGCGTGGTCGAGATTTTCTAAATATTTTAGATGAATGAATATGAGTCATTATAACATTAGTTTGCTTCTTGGGATGTTTTTAATTGGACTGAAAATTTCTGGTTTGATCTTGTCTAATCTAGTCTAGTCTGATCATAATTGGTCTCATAAATGGCTGATCTTTATGTATTTTACAACTATCAAAGTTTGGTCTGATACTCTGATCTGGTCTGGGGTTAAAATAAGTTATACTAAAAATATCCTTAGTGAGCACGCTAGTGTGCTACAATTATTTTCTCATGATTATTATACGCTTAACATAAGATAGATAAGGGCTTAACATAAGATAAGGTTAACCATTGCAAGTTTGCAACATAAGAACTCAGTGTGTTTTTTGCTACAACAGAAAATAAAAATAGAAAAAAAATTCAAATCTAAGACTCTCTTAGCCATTACCATCATCCCAAAGAATTTATTTGATCCAGTTTAGTTTGGTGTTGACTCAAGAACTGAAAGACCCTTTAGACTTTAGACTTTTAGAGCTTCATGTGCCACAATAGTGAGCCTATCGGCACATTTCCTTCTCGATAAATATGTTTAATGTGAACGACCTAGCCATCATCAAGTAGTCTTTGGCCTAATAGTAGCGGTCCAGAAGCTGTGCCTTCACTTGAGAGCCTTTATCATACTTTATGAGTTCACTTCCACGATAACTCTATTCAAATCCATCTCTCTAATTCACCAATAATGACGAAGTTCTTAGAGTTCCGCTTTGAAGCGATCAGTTTAACCCATGTTCAATGTGAAACCAAGAATCCATTCCCTTTTGTAATTGCGAATCACTCTACCTGCTCGTGCACTCGGTGCTCTTTTTGTCCTTGAACTTCAAGCTTTCCTTTTCTTCAACTCCATCATCCCATAATCATCCATCATTTCATTTTAAAACAAACATAATGTGACTTGTTATTTCTCACTTTCTTTGATTGTTTGAGAAAGATTTGATAACTGAAATTGACTTATTTATTTATGAGCAGTATAATCAAATAAGTACAATTAATGATATAGATTGTAGAAAAGTATAAACGAAAAATTAGGAAAATATGAACTAGAGGATGAAAAAGTAAAGTAAAATTCACTGAAAAATGATTTTCTTGAATATCATGATCATGGTGCAAAAGTTTGTCCGACTTCCCGCCGAAAAATGATTTTCTTGAATACGTAGTATTTTTCTCAAAAGAAAAAAAATTATGGTGTGTCTATAGTGATGGATGAGTCTTAATATGTGCAACTATATTTACATTGAAAGTTGAAAAGGTACATTGGACCATCCACATTGTATGGCTTCTCCAAGTATGGTCATGTACTCATGTCTAGTGCAAAAAAGGTATGAGCAAAGAATGTATAAAAGCCTTAACTTATACGAGTAATAAACTTATAAACATAATTGAACAAAACACTATCCATGTATGCAAGCACTTAATAAAAACTAGGGAAAATGGAAACTAATAATCCAACCTTTTAGCGGTCTTCTTTTAATAGTCCCACCTTTTCGTTATTCATGAACAATCCAACCTTTGCACCTCATCTTCATTCACTGGTTCCCGACCGGTTGATGATCTGGTATTCCAAGTTATTTTCTTATCTGTGCAAAATATTATCTTTGTGAAAGGTGGAATTTATGGTATAATAGTTTGCAGAGATAAGAAAATAACTCAGAATAGCTGGTCATCAACCGGTCGGGGACCAATGAATGAAGATGAGGTGCAAAGGTTGGATTATTCATGAATAACGAAAAGGTCGGACTATTAAAAGAAGACCGCTAAAAGGTTGGATTACTAACTATAGTCTTTGGATCGATAATATAATACAACATGCAATTTGTGTCTTGGACTCTTGGAGTTATAATTTAAAAACTCTTGCGGTTTATATTCTAGTGCATTTTAGTCGTGACTACAAAATAGTGTTTAACTCTACCTTCTCATCAGGCAGTCCGCACGGAGGCCGCCATTCGGCTAAAGGCACTTGGGCCCCTCCGGATCGAATTTTTCGATGAAATTTTGAGCACGTTCTTCATCAAACGTAGATTATGTCCACACACTTTCAACTTAAAATTCAATCAGTAAATAATTTACACTTGATGAAGAACTTGTTCAACAAATTTCAACAAATTTCATCAAAAAACTCGATCGGGAGGGGCCCAAATGACCTTGGCCGGATGACGGTCTCCGTGCAGACCGCCAAGGAGATGACCCCTCTACTTTTATTTATCCCATATACGGAGTATATTAGTTCCTTAGGAATCTATAAAGTTATACAACTTAAAAGCGTAAGACAATGGTTATATTTATTGTTTATGGATTTAATATTTATTGGTTTACTTCTTTTCATCTACAAATTTAAAATATAGTTACTCAAAATATACAAAATATACAATAGTATGAAAATCTAATTTTATTTATGAGAAATATAACCAAAAGAAGTAATACCGCTGTACGGTTGTATAGTTATACCCAACGCCTTTCAAAAAAAACTTTGTACTCCGTATTACATACTACGTACAGGCGTACAGCGGTACAGAGTAAGACACAGTGAACATACAAACCAAATGGAAAACAGCTACCATCTATTGCAGATTTAATTTACTATATAAAATGCTCTGTAAAAATAACTAATCAAAAGTTTTATGTTTTGTCTACAAAATTAATTTTTTGTTTACTATAAGCTATGTTTTAGAGATGAGTAAGCAATTTCTCAGCTGAACTCAGAATGAAATTTAATAGAAACAGAGCTGTTTATTTGAAGGGCTCTGGATTAGTAATCAATCATTCCAGTGCCTTTCCAGTTCCAAATCGTCCCATTTTGAGTTCATGAAATAAGTTTAACCATGATCATAACGAAGTATAACCAGTCCAGATTACCCAGGCAATTATAAATCAGTTCTTGGGTAGGAGCAGTTAGGAACCATAAGTTTAAGAAATAAGGGATCACTTAATTTGCTTGTAAAGCAGCCAAACAGAACCGATTCCCATTCCTTAATTAAGGAAATGTTCATTTTCAGCCACTGAAAATGCAGAACAGTTGCAACAACAAAATCACAATAGGCAAATTGGTTGCAAACAATTGTAACTTCTCCCACGAGGCAATTACCAAAGATGAAACAGCAGCAACCCGTTCCGGGAAACAGAAAAGTTAAAAGGGAAGAAGAAGAAAAATCAAAGCCAATCTCTTTCTTGAGCCAGCACATGTAAGCAAAGGCACTGTACATAATAAATTACAGAAAGCTAGCGAGCCACCCCAATTCCTTTCCTTAGCAACCATGTAACCGCACCTTCGACCTCATTTAATTATTTTTTGCCTTTAGGAATTCAAAGAACCTCAGAATAATGGTTTGAATTCAAGGAACCTCGTACTTCAACCTAGGAAGCTGTGTTCCTCTTTCCCTCAAGAACAGCACCTTCTTTCAATGCAATTTGTGCATCGTTTTCCCTCGACAAGGTGAAAAGTGAAACAGCCTGTAAATAATACGCGACATGCCAAACAGGGGATATGACTTGTGCCTGCACTGCATCATCGAGGGCTTCCTGTGTCATGTCACTCATGAGATATGACAGAGAACGGCGAGCATAGACTGTCGGGGACACCATCGTACCCACCTGGATAAACTGCAATTTCAAAGAAACTAGATTTAAAATGTGAATATACATTTGTTAGCCAATTCATGATATGTTAACAGGTCTTGTACAAAGCGGGAGACTTAGAGACTGGTTGGTAACTGGTAAGCCATTGTTTCACGTTATTAGCAGAAGCCATGTTTCCCTGATTAAGGGAGTGTTTGCAATTGCTTCAACTTTAAAAAAGTGATTTTTTAAAGTGATTTGGGGAAAAGTGATTAATAGTAAAAGTTGGTAGTGTTTGAGGAAAAAGTGATTCTAAAAAAGTAAAAGTTGGTAGTGTTTGGTAAAATAAGTACTTTTTGTGTAATAGAAAAAATGAAAAGCAGTTTAAAGCACCCCTCCACCTGCTTCCAGCTTTTAGCTTTTAAGTGATTAATTAATTTAAGCAGAAGCTGTCATTTGAAAACACTCTTTTTAACTTTTTTAAGCCAAAAGCTGAAAAGTGCTTTTTTTAATCAACTGCAAACACTCCTTAAAAAAGGAAAAGGGAAAAAATAAAAAAGTCCAAATAATTGATAAACTCTCAGTAGTAGAGGCGTCTTTCTTGACTAGCCAACCAGTAAGTTGAATCCATCTAGATAATGGGTATCAGATATTCAGATCAAGTACCCCGTATTAAGAAAATAAAAACTAGACAAGAGAAAAATGACCAACACAAAGCAAGTGATCACAACTCTTTATGGGCTCGTTTGGCTCGGGGATTTCAGAGGGAGGATAGGGGAGGACTGATTTATATTTTATTAATTTATCTCCATATATTAGTGTTAGACTAGGGATAACTATATGATTTCCATATAGTTTTTTGTCTGCATTTTATATACAACTATCTAAACGTAGATATAATTCAAAAAATAAATACAACACCCCTGAAACTAACAAACCCCTAAAACAATGATTCAATAATTGATGGATGATAGGTCAAACCTGTGTGTAGCAGTCTATAGCAGCCTTGAAATCTTTGTGTCGGAAAGCAGCATCTCCCTTCTTCTTTGAGTTTAATGTCTCCTGCATCTGATTGGTCCACATCTGGAATGAAAGCTGTAAACAACATGAATTTTGAGTTAAGCACAAACCATGATAAATGGCTTCTGCTAATGCACTAACCACTCCACTTTATGATGGTGTGTGTTTAGTTGATGGACCCCATTATTCACTACAACCAAACACAACACTATGAAACAAATTCATGGTTGGAAGAAGAAAACCTCAGTAGCTGCCCCTTCATCATCTTTGTAGCCAAGCTTTTCGAGGATTTCATGTATGGCAGTCAAGTCCTTTCGTAAGCAAGCTTCACCAAGTGGAGATAATGACATAGATTCACCATTCATTGGTATACCCATTAATACATGAGACGGCACCTAAATATAATTAAGGTTCCAGCATCAGTTAGTCTCGTATTCCATCAACTATAAACTACTACACAATTTGGTCCACGACTTTCTTCTGGGCGCAATTTGATTCACAACTAAGCAGTTTAGACTCAAGTTAGTCTTTATGCATAGCTCTAATTAAAAAGGGTGTTTTGGACTAAATTCAGTCCAAATTACATAGCTGGGAGAGACGAATTGTGTCCAAAATGGGTTCAAATTAAGTGAACACACGGAAATACACGTCTTGTTTAGAAACATGTATGAAGACTAAATTTAGACTCAAATTGAGTCCACATGTCATAGTCGAGGATCAAATTGAGTCTAATAAAATGATGAGGGACGAATTGAGTAATATCTTAATAGCAGTATAGCACACAAACACAAAATGGGAAACGTGATGAATGAGATTTTCAAAAAAATATAGGGTACATAATGTGAGGGAAACGCATAAATATAAAAATACTCCGTATAAGGATATATTTATAAATATTTTTCATATATATATATATATATATATATATATATATATATACATACACATTTTTTCATTTATACATATCCACATATTTTTTTCATATAACTTTGTTAGATAACCAATGATAAATAGTTTTACATGTTACTACATAATTAAACATAAATTGCAATACTTTTCTCGCAATGTATTGCTTTATGAAATATCAGAATGTTGCTAGGAAGAAGTCTCATTAATATTTACTAAAAAGTTTTATAAATGCACTACTTTTCATCAAATACTTAGGGAAAAGCTAATTACTTAGGGAAACAGGTTTCCCAATTCTTCTAAATACAGAAACGGTCCTAAAATGGGAATTTGGAGTTTCCGAGTTTCTGGCAAGCTTGCAAGTTTTCGAAACGGGGAAAAGTAAGCCACGGGAAGTTTCCATGCTTCACAGGTAATATTGTAGAGAATTAATTGATTACTTTGATTAACATACTCAACACCAGGCTTCTACATCTATTTTAAACAATGTGACTATTCCACTGGTAAAATTTGGTTCTGGCAGATAAAGAACAACTAGAGTTCAAGCTGCTAAAGCAAATACAGTATGTGATTACAAATCATTAAGTCAAACTGAAGCCATGAAAAGTCAAATCAGAATAGTCAGAATAGTAGAGTTATATAACAAACCTCAGTTTCTTTCTGAAGAGGCATCAACGCAGCAACTAAAGACTTTGCATTTGGTCGCTCACGAGGCTCATATTGCAAACACCTAGATGCAATTCTAACCAACTCCGTTCCATCATCATTAGAGAATTGACCTTCTAAGCAAGAATCTGTTAGCATCTGAAGATTCCGGTCTCTTATCAGATCAAGGGCCTGAAAGATAAAAGTACAAGGTAACCACAGTGTTGGGTGGAAAACATGAAAATTATCAAATTTTGCTAGATAAAAGTGGTATTTATGAAATTGAAACTTTAGATACATCTATATATAATAAAGAGATGCCATTAGTCCACTACTTCAGAAGAAAAAGAAAAGATCTTTTATGCATGACAACTATTTTTAACCAATAGGAGAAACTTACATGACTTGGCGGAATGTGTTTGCCACTGAGAAGGTCAAGCAAAAGCGTTCCAAAGCTATACATGACACTCTCTGGAGTTATTCTTCCTAAAAAAGTTTCAAATAACAATATGGATGATGTGTCAATAAGATAACCTATATTTGGTCTATATGATGAAAACTACAACTCAATATACAGAATGAGAACTCATTTAGAAAGGAAAAAATGTAAACATTTGAAACGCAAACACTTTGGTGATAGTTTTTACCAGTCCGTAAATATTCAGGTGGAGTAAATGCCAAATTTGTGCTATAACTTTTTCCATCCCTACTGTTTTTCATCAAACCGAAGCATGATAGCCTGGGATTAGCATCCTGTGAAATCAAGAAATTGCATTAGTTTTTAACCATTCCACATCTAAAGGTATCAGGCATGAACGTAATAATGCCCTAAGAAATCACCAAAATCTTGGTGAAAGTAAAATTTATACGTAGTATATATTACTTACATCGTCAAAGACTATTCTATAAGCATTAAGATCATGATAAAGAGCACGGCCTTTGCTTGTACAATATTCTAGAGCCTGTGCAAGGTATAAGGCAACTCTTAATCTCATTGCCCACTTCATTGGTTGAGTTTCCCCTGAATATAAACATTGCTCAAGTATAATACACATACACACATATCACATAACAAAAACTTCAACAAGTATAAGCACATGAAACATCAGTTCTTCTAAAATTAGATTTTAATGGATCAAGTATCCTATATTATTAAACAAAATTGCCTTTGAATTTTTAATTTAATTTAACATTATAAATCAATCCTTATAAGTTATAATTTGATGGGAACAAATTTCATCTAATTATAAACACGGAAATGCATGCTAGCACCCTTCATGTTTTGAAATGAATCAAGTCAATCAACACTCACTCGGCAAGGAGTTTCAAAGCTTTTTCTGCTTCATTTGTAAAAGTAGAAAACTCTACCAACCCTTAAACTAAATTGCAAAAAATTGAATCTTCATAATGGTGATGGCAATTTTATACGTAGTATTTGAATTTTCAATTAGGTTTAAGATAAATACATTAATCCATATAATTTGATCGCAAAGTCATTTCATTTAATACCAAAGACATAAATGAAACTAAAGTTTCAGGAAAATATAGAAATATTAGAGGCTCAAGAAGATTGAACTATAAAATTATAGTTTTTCATATGACGCGCAAAATGCATGCTGGCATCCATTTTTTTAATAGCACCCACCCACACTCAGCAAGGAACTTTTAAGGCTTTGTTGCTTTGTTTGTAAAAATCAAAACTTTACCAACCATTAAATAGATCACAAAGGCAAACTCCTCATGATGGCAATTTTAACAAAAAAAAAACACATTTACAATAGGACTTACAGTGAAACAGATGTTTAGCAAGTGTCTCATTGGGCATGAACTCTGCAACTAACAACCTCTCATCACCTTCACAGCAACAGCCAAGAAGGTTCGCCAGTCGATTGTTCCTAAGCTGACCAACCGCCCTTGCTTCTTCCTGAAGATCAAATTTGTAGTTGATCATTAGGAAAAAGAGTATTCTGGAAACAGAAGAGCAAAACAGGCTAGAAGTCATACTTTATAGTAGTAATAAACTAATAACTAACTCACCATAAACTGCCGTGCATCTGGCCATGCAGATCTATTGAAGCGCTTGACGGCTATCCGCCTCTGATTATCCATTTTTCCTTTATAAACCACATTTGGAGCTTTCTCACCATGCTCTGAAACTATACTCTCCACTGCAAAGTCAGAGGTGGCTATCCTCAGTTGTTCAACTGTGTACTCCCTAAAAGTGGGCAAGTCACTAACTTCATTTGCATCTTCATCATCTGCCAAGACAATTTCCACAAACCAATGAAAAAAAAGCAGGAATTTGTGCTTAGAAATCAGAAACCAAGTGAAGTTTCACCATACCATGATTACGATCTTCATGAATTGGCCCATTTTGTCTCTTACAGCACCAAGATGCGAATTTGGAACACTTACAGCCCATTTTTGCTGTCGCTTCCCACACCAACAAACTTCTCCCAGCTGTGTCTGCTTTTGCAACTCAAAAGGAGTCCATCTGGCTTGACATGTCTTCAATTATTTTATTACCATAATAGCAGATCTATAATCTACATGGGTTTCTAGTTTCTATTTGGAAATTTGGAATCAATATTTTACAAGGAAATTATATCAAGTAATCAATAACAAGCATATAAATCCAGTTTAACTTTTAATTTTTTGCAAAAAGAGAGAGGGAGGGAGAGAAAGACAATCATATCATATCTCACATGTGCGTGTGAAAAGCGTTGAAATGCATTTGAATCTTGGGTCCATAACCAGAAAAAATAGCAGATAGAGGAAAAGGCTAAAAACCCAGTATTTTTTTTCTTTTTAGAAAGGGGAAACGAAAGTAATTACCTTTTAGGAAAAGAGATTCAAGTCCGGGTCAACCCACACCCCGCGCTACTCATATCTGATCCCAAAGCTTCGAGAAAGCTTCTTTATCTCTATCCTTTCCAGCTTGAACTAGATAAGACCTGATCTCAGAACCAGATATGGGTCAACTTCAAGTCAAAAGCAAAGCTGAAACCAAATGCAACCAGAGGTATATATGAGTGTGCAAAGACAGAGATGCAGAAAGTGTGAAAGGGTTTTGGTTTGGTGGGTACAGAGAGAGGAAGGGAGAGGAGGAGAGATGCTTCAACCTGCTAGAGAGAGAGCGGGTGAAGATGGGATTGGTCCAAAATGGAAAGAGTGAAAGTGAATGAATATATTTGATAGATTGATTCTAGTTTTTTTTAATATCAGAGAGACAGACAGATGAGGGATTCAATAAAGATGGAAAAACAAGAATCAGATGATCGGACTTTCTGTGTGTATGTATGCAATTTTGTGTGACTGTATGGGGGAGGGGTGGGTCTGGGTGAGGGTGGGGTAGGGGTAGGTACTAGGTAGATAAGTAGATCGATCCCCTCCCTATTCACCTACAAGCTACAGCTTTACCCCGTACTGCAGCAGCTTCCTTTGAGGCTTTAACACCTTTCCTCTGTTTTACTGCTCCTTAATCACCTTCTTCATCCTCTCTTTGTCTCTGTCTTTTCTTTTCTTTGCTACTGAACTTCTTATTAAGTACTCCGGAAGTAAGCACATACAGTGGTAGACTTATATAGACTTACAGTTCAAAATTCAAAATTTGCTTCTTCCACCGAATTCACGTTCTTTAAACTTTTCAGTCTAAATTATTTCTCTGTCATGTGATTCATGTCATTAGCCGTAATCTAACAATATTACATTAACCCGGATGGTAATCTGAGTCAGCCATACAACGGTTTAAAAATGTTTGATTTTGAATTTAGAGAGTATTCACATGATATATGGTCCATCTTACACATGAAATTGATCACTAATGCTAAAGTCACCCCATTTTGTACCCCATTTTGTACCCTCTCCTATGTTTGTGGTTCACAAAAGCAATGAATAAAAATGGAGCAATTATTTTAATTGGGTTGGATTTTGGTGAGCCACAAATATAGGATGAGGTACAAAATGAGGTAGAAAATGGGGTACCTCTGGCATTTCTCTGAAATTGATAGTGGGGTGTTTGGGGTATTGATAATGTTAATAGGATAAAATGATCCATCTTACACATCAAAGTACAAAGTACATGAACTTGCATTTTTATAGTCGACGAAGTACATTTCTCCTGTTAAAACATTAAAATAATTGACCAGCTTGACCTAGCCAAATATGAATTTGTATTATATTTTAACGTGTCATGTTAGCTATTCAAATGCAATTAAGTACATTTCCTATGTCAGGCCAGCTATTTTAACATTCTGACAGAGCAATTATACTTGATTGACTATAAAAATACAAGTTCATGTACTTTAAAATTTCAAATGTAGGATGAAGTACTACTTACTTCCGTCGAAACAACTTCATGTACCATTTTGACCATTTTCTCTGTAATAGTAGACTATTCCATAGTAGTTCATTAATAGTAGACTATTCCTGTAATTTTCTTTGTTAGTCATTGATATATAACGTTTTAGACCTGTAAACCGGTAAGTATGATGAAACCTTCTAAAATTAAGCCGTGTAGTTTTTTTCAGCGTTGAAAATAAAAAACATTATGTTGTGCATTGACAAAATTAAAAGAGCCGGATTCTCAGTCTTCAATGACTTCAAAGTTCAAACTAACTTCATGATGTTCGATGAAAAATACATACAGTGATATTTCCATTATAAGCCTTATCTGTAAAGTTTCTTTGCTAGTCATTAACATATAACGTAACGTTTCAGGCCTATAAATGAGTAAGTATGATCAAAACTTCTAAAGTCGTGTGTTTTTCCGCGTTGAAAACAAAAAACATTTACGTTACGCGTTGACAAATTTAAATGAGTTGTATTCTCAGTCTTCAAATGACTTCAAACTAACTTCATGGTGTCCGATAAAAAAATAAATACAATGGTATTTCCATTATAAGCTTTATCTGAAAAACTTCTTTACTCGTCATTAATATATTCAGTATAATGTTTCACACCTAAAAAACGGTAAGTATGATGAAACCTTCTAGAATTAATTTAAGTCGAGTGTTTTATTCAGCGTTGAAAGCAAAAAACATTTACGTTACGCGTTGACAAAATAAAAAATGGAAATAGTTACATATTTATGACTAAAATGAATTCTATTTACAAAAAAGTGATTAGTGACTAGAGCAGTAATGAAATTATAGTAATTTATGTTCACTTTTTAAGCTTAAGTTACCATGGTACTACATTGTAGTAACTAATAGTCATTTTTGTGTAAATGGGTTTTATTTAGTAATTTTTTTGTAAAAAATCCAATTACATGAGGTGAATTCTGAGTCTTTGATGACTTCAAACTAACTTCGCGATGTTCACTGAAAAATACATACAATGGTAAATGGTAATTTATATATAAAATTTCGCACATAAAAACCGGTAAGTATGATGAGACCTTCTGGAATTAAATCGTGTGTTTTTCCAGCGCTGAAAACAAAAAACATTTACCTTACGCGTTGACAAAATTAAATGAGATGGATTCTCAGTCTTCGATGACCTCAAAGTAATGTCACAGTGTTTGATAAAAATAAATACAGTGGAGTACGACTTGGATCTGGTACTTACTTTGATATGCTTTTATAGAGTGCAAATGTTTTGCACCCGATAAATTGATAAGTATGATCAAACCTTCTAAACTTACATGATGTATTTCTCAGTGTTGAAAAAAAAACAATTAAGTCACGTGTTGAAGTAAATGAGGTGCAGTGTGGAATGTCTCAGTGTTATAAAAAAATAACATCACAATATTAGATGAAAATACATACAATGGAATTTAGGGTACAACTTGGACTCGGTGCTTATTTTGATACGTATCTAAAAGATACGTATCAAAGTTTTAGTCCCAAAAGATATTGGGGTTGGCTAACATGAATCGATACATGATAACACCACCAAAAGGAAAAGAAAGAAAATAAAGATTAAAAAATAAGCTATTATAAAAGATAATATAAAATGGGATGAATATACTTAAAATGATAAAATAAAAAGGATAAAAATAATGTTTATATATAAGGATAAAATAATAAAAAAACAAGAAGAAAAAAGATGAGGGGAATAATAATAATAATACGAGATCACTCCTTCACACGAATACCCGCCCTCCACTTTGCTCTCTCCAAAGCGATACCCTCATCCAACCCAAGAAGAAGCATATCACTTCGGACTGCCCTAACCCACGTCTGTTTGGGTCTTCCTCTCCCTCTCTTCTCTGTCTCTTCTCCACACATCTCAACACGTCTGATAGGTGCATCATTCGGTCTTCTACGCACATGACCAAACCACCGTAGGCGAGACTCTCACATCTTGTCTTCAATAGGTGCTACTCCCACCCTTTGTCTGATTGTCTCATTTCCCACGTGGTCCTTCCTAGTATGCCCACACATCCAACGCAACATGCACATCTCTATCACGCTCATCTTTCGAATGTGACATTGTTTCACCGCCCAACACTCTACGCCATACAGCAATGCAGGCCTAATTGCTGTCCTATAAAATTTACCCTTCAGTCTGGTCGGCATACCTCTATCACATAAAAATCCCGACGCACTCTTCCACTTCATCCACCCTGTTCTGATTCTATGGGATACATCTCCATCTAGCTCACCGTCCTTCTGAATTATGGAGCCCAAGTAACAGAACATATCACTGACCGGTATCTCCTTACCATCTAGAGTAATTCCACTATTACCACTACTTCTACCTCCACCAAACTTGCACTCCATGTACTTTGTCTTGCTCCGACTTAGTCCGAAACCCTTGTTCTCCAATGTTTGTCGCCATACTTCCAACTTTGTTTTAAGACCTGATTGTGTCTCATCAATCAATACAATATCGTCGGCAAACATCATGCACCACGGTATTTCGTCTCGAATTGACTTCGTAAGTTCATCCATGACTATGGCAAATAAGAAAGGGCTCATAGCCGATCCTTGGTGCACTCCGATAGTAATAGGGAACTCCACAGTCCTCCCTACATTAGTATGAACACTTGTAGTACAATCCTCATACATATCCATGATGATGCTGATATACTTGTTTGATATGCCTTTTCTAGTTAAGGCCCACCAAAGAACTTCTCGAGGTACTCTATCATAAGTCTTTTCTAAGTCAATGAACCCCAAATGCAGATCCTTGTGAGCGTCTCTATACTTCTCCATAAGCTGCTGAAGAAGGTGAATGACCTCAGTTGAGCGAACAGACATAAAACCGAATTGATTCTCTAAAATCTTCACAGTTCTTCGAAGTCTTTGCTCAATCACTCGCTCCCAAAGTTTCGTAGTGTGACTCATAAGCTTAATCCCTCGATAGTTGGCACATTCTTGTACATCACATTTATTCTTGAATAAGGGGATAAGAGTACTCTTCCTCCAACTCGTTGGCATCTTATTGTTTCTCCAAATCATGTTGAAGAAACTTGTTAACCACTCGACGCCTCTCTCACCCAAACTTCTCCAAGCCTCGATCAGTATGCCATTTGGACCCACTGCTTTCTTCCGCCCCATCTTCCTCAGAGCTTCCTTAACTTCCGTTGTTTGGATTCTTCTTACAAAATCACGAGTTACCATACAATCTGGTATGGTCAAATCACCGATATCTTACATTTTGTTCCCGTTGAAAAGTGTATCAAAGTAAGACATCCACCTCTCTTTTATCTCCCTATCCTCCATTAGTACCCTTTGATCGACATCCTTCACACACTTAACTTTTCCTATATCTTGGGTCATACGGTCACGAAGACGAGCAAGTCTGTAAATATCTTTTTCTCTTTCCTTAGAGTCCAATTTTGCATACAATTCCTTGTTCACTTTTCCTCTTGCTTCTTTTACAGCTTTCTTTGCTCTTCTTCTAGCCTCCTTGTACTCCTCTATGTTCTCGTCGCTCCAACTTTTGCCCAATTTCTTATAGCATTTCCTTTTGATCCTTATTGCCTGTTTCACCTCATCATTCCACCGAGATGTGTCCTTTTTTGTGGTAGACATCCTTTAGATTCTCCAAGTATCTCTTTTGCCACTTTGTTAAAGGTTGACTCCATTGATAACCACATGTCATCCACATGTGCATCATTATCAATGGACCATACATCTTCCTCCAACATTTTCTGCGTAAAAGTTTGTTGGAGATTCTCCTCTAACCTCCACCACTTTATTTTTGGCTCCCCTTGTACCTTAACTCTCCTTCTCTTTTTACCTTGAAAATCAAGCACAAGCATCCTATGTTGAGTGACAGCACTCTCACCTGGGATAACCTTACAATCAGGGTAGCTAGTTCTCCAAGTCGTCCGTACTAAAAAGAAGTCAATTTGGGTACTATTAGCTCCACTTCTATAGGTCACAAGGTGAGAGTCTCTTTTCTTGAACCAAATGTTCATCACAGCCAACTCATATGTCGAGGTAAAATCTAGAATATTCTTCCCCGCTTCATTTCTAGTGCCAAAACCATGTCCACTGTGGATACTCTCAAAACCATCACGACTCGGGCCAACATGCCCGTTGACTTCGCCTCCTATGACCAGCTTCTCTCTCCTTGGCACTCGTTGTCGCACCTCCTCCTCAAGATCCTCCCAAAATTGTTGAGTGATAGATGCATCCAATCCCACTTGTGGTGCATAGGCACTTACCACTGACACGATCTCATCTCCTATTATCAACTTAATGCTCATGATGCGGTCGTTCTTCCTGAACACTTTCACCACACCCTCGACATAATCTTGTGCCACCATAATGCCTACTCCATTTATGTTCCTTTCCCCGAATACCACAACTTAAAACCTCCGAGATTGATCTCATGTGCCTTTTATCCAACCCACTTAGTTTCTTGCATGCACATTATGCTGACATTCCTCCTTTCCATAACCTCAGCTATCTCAGATGATCTTCTCGTAAGCGAGCCAACATTCAATGTCCCAAAATGCAATCTAGCACCCTGCCTAATTTTCTTCTTCACACCACATCGACTCCCACCGTGTCCTTGCATATTTGACACCATCCTCGGACATTGGAGTGGCGTGTCGCTTCCGGTCGACGACCTAGCAGCCTTAGCATTCTTATCACCACACTCAGGCTTGAAGCTAGTGTAGCACACCCTGCATATTTGACACCACCCCAGGCGGAGGGATGACGCGTCGCTTACGGGCGACGACCTAGATGTAGCGATATTCATATTTCGATTCATGTCATGTGATGTGACCAAGTAATAATGTTGGTTGTCACGCGCCTACCACAACATCATCCTCTTTTATCCTTGCTCGGGACAGGCATGATATCAAAAAAATGATCTCATGGCGGAGTTCCACACAAATAAAATAATTAAAATTATTATCCAAACTTTACTATCATTGACAAAAAAAACAAAGTGACCCATTTTTATGAGACGGAGGAGGCATTATAGAGTACGTGATAAAAACTAAAATAACTATCATTATTTTTAAAATTTTTATAGACCATCTTCCCCAGTAGTTTGAAATGCCTATTGCCCAAAACTGCCAAAAGGCCAAAATAGATAGATCGCATATATAATTAACAAACATTTTAAAACCAGTCATCTCCTCATCTCCTGTACATTTAAAGCATGCCAAATTTTTATATTTCGTGTAAATTTATAACACGTATTACGTGTAAAACTTGGATGCTGTTAGTATTGTATGAACTTGTAGCGTGATTTATTATGAACGAAGTTGCTATAATCAAATGGGTTATGCTATCAAATATGGACTTAACGAGGGACCTTAATAGCCAATTTTGCAAGATTCAGATTATTGTAAATTGAAACATGAACGTGGAAATTAAATACAACTCACGTACTAAGTTATCATCATTAGACATGTTCTCCAGTTTCGAATTGTTTTTATGGTCTCTTTGAAGTGCTAAAAATGCTAGAAAGTAAAAAGGAAAGCACAAGGAAAAGTTTGAAGGAAATAAAATATATGGGAAAATAAAACATTGATTCAGTAACAGACTAACACTAAAACTGTGTTAATCTTGAAAAGCACCAAATCAGTCCTCGAACTAACATCAATAGTGCAAACCATCCACTCTGCCCGACCGTCCCCATTTCAGGCGGTTTCCGGTGGAATTTTTGATGATTTTTTTAGAATCTTCTTTATTAAGTCTAGTTTATCCATACCAAATTTCAGATAAAAGTTCAACCGAGAAGGTAGTGAAATGATTTTCTGAAATATACTGTGTTGTTTAACTGCGCAGTTATCTTCAAAAATTCATTTGACTGCCTTCCCAGTTGAATTTTTATCTAAAATTTGGTATGGATAAACTAGACTTAATGAAGAATATGCTCAAAAAAATTCATCAAAAATTTCAACAGGATCCGCTCCAAATGGCGACAGACGGGCATAGCCTCCTATATAAGGGGTGATTTGCACTATTGATGTTAGTTCGAGGGCTGATTTGATACTTTTTCGAAATATATATTTTAATTCATATATGCATATATATATGCTTTTCGGTACTATATACAACAATTTATTGGTGGGGTTCATATAAACGGACAAAAGTCTACAAATACTACTCGTATAAGTTAATATATTAATCATATTCCCACTTTATATTTTTTGTATTGTTTCTCGAGAAGTTTTAATTTTAATTATTTGTTATTTACACTTTTTCTTAATTGATATGTTTTACATCTTCCTTAAATTTGTTATCCTTGTTTTTTGTTCTCTTTCTTTTTGTATTTTTTAGTTTTACTTATTTTTTAGTTTTACATCATCTATATGTAATCGTACTATTTACTATTTTGATTATCTCTATTTTAACTTTCATAAATAAATATAGTAATGGATGGACTATGGAGTATATCAATTTCCTTTATTTTATGAAGTAGATCCATATATTAATAAAGAAATGACACTCATTAAGTGATTGGCATTTTATATTATTTCCATTATGTAGATCATCATTAAGTGATTGACATTTTATTTCCTTTCTTGGACATTAAAAAAATCAAACATAGCCCGTGAACGAAAAGATTTGACGGAATGATTTGATAGTTGCTTAAAACTTAAAAGTATTAGAGCTAGTCATAATAATTGTTACTCCGTAATAAGTAACCAAAGAACATTGATGGCAGAATTACAATTTTCCCAAGAAAATACAAGTCAAAATTGACACAAAAAAATGTTGGTATAAGATGAACATATTGTTTTCCTAATAATGTAAAACTACAACTTATTCCACCTAAGATATTTCTTGTTTGAAAAAGAGGCATATCATATCCTACCTAAGTCAAGCCGACGGTAAGGTTCGTAAAAACATGCAACCAAGAACCTAAGCAAGAAGCTCATGCTCACTATGGATAGGGAGGAGTGCGAAATGTGAAAGAGTAGGAACAGGTTTTTTGTTCGTCTTAAAACATGGACAATTACGAAATAAAGTAAAGTACAAAAATCTATACAATTATTTTTATCAGGAAAGAAAATATCAAACAAATACAAATTTGAGTGCCTCTATCCTATTGGTGCCTTAGACATTTCAAATGCAACAATATGTATAGTACAACTGTACAAATGTGGTATGAGAGATACACGTAAATACATTTTTTTCTTTCCTTTAAAGTTTTTTTTGTTATGTTTTTCTCAACAATGTCTACATCTAGACACTCTTCTTGATATTGTTGATGAAACTCACCAAAAATATATAAAATTTATACAAAGATGAGAGATATTAATTACTAGTATGTATTAATAATTACGGAATAACCACAATTCGAATCCGAAATATACTTGCATATAGTGCATCTAACTGCCTCTCTTTCTTCTCTCTAGAGAGAGGGGAACCCTAGCGGCAGTCTCCCCTCTTTGTAGGGGTTTAGATTTTCCGCCGCCCTATCGATCAATATGGGGTTGAAACGGTAGATTATACTGATTTTAAGTATTCTAACGCTTGGGATTGCAACTACGTCGGAGGAGATAGTGTTGACAGATGAACGAGGTGCGGCTGGGAGGTTGTATCGAGGTCGGATCGTGAAGCCTTGGTCGGCCATTCCGACGGTGGTGGAGTTGGTATTCATCTATATTGCAAGAGCTCGTCCTCCTCCGGAACCACCTCCATATCAGGAAGAGCTTTGTGGAAAGATTTTATTTCGGTATTATTTTCTCTTTAGTAGCAATTGTTTCTATTTTAGTCTGAGTAGATTTGGTTTAAATATTTGGATTTTTGGAGTTCTTTTGATAGGTAGGGTTTCAGTTCCGATCGTTTTAGGCCTAAATTTGTCCGTTTCAGGTTTAGCGAGTCATGTTACTTTGTATGAGTTGGCTGACTCTAAGTCTACTCATGCGGTTCACGATTGGATCTGTAAATTCTGTCTGAAGATTGTCTCGTATGTTTCTCGATTTTAATATAACAGCTGCTCTTTTATGATCAAAATAATAATTATAGAGTATGTGTTTACTTCTAGCTTTCATTCCACATATGCACCACCGTACACATTGTGACATTAGAAATACTTTAGGCTATTGCAGTCATCCTCCGTCAATAATCCTAATTCCCAACCAACTTATATAAAAATTGTGTAGTCACTCTCTCAATTCACCTTTTTTTCCTGCAATAGAACACCGTCAAAGTATTCACCAAGCACAATTTTTTTTAATTAATTAAATCCTTGTGTTATTATGCATAATTTTTTGCCAATACTTCTTTACAAATAATTATGATTTAAAAACTCAAACATTCCGGTGTAAAAGTAAATAAATTTGATGTTTAACTTTATTGTTTTTGATAGAGTATATGTGCTCAGACCCCATGGCCCACATACTCAGAATGTCAAAGACACCAGATGGACATCCATGTGGCAGCCTTCGGCCAGGTGGGTACCGCAGCGGCCAGAGACAGAACTGCCCAAAGTACTTTCTGGAGACAAAGTGAGTCCCCCGTCGGTCGGGGATCGCATCGGCCAGGGGACTGCATCGGCCAAAGGCACCGGATCGGCCAGGGACTACCCTGGCAAAATGTACTTTCACGTTTAAAAACACTAAGTATTGTACTCAGCCCATTAGTGGCCTTATTTCGTCCAGAAGAGGTATGATTATTGTAATGGGCCTCATAAGCCCAAGACTAGGAGTCCAATTCCACATTTACTCCTATAAATAGCCCCCCCGAGGGGTAGTTATAAAGGATTTAGAAATATTAATTGCTCACTTTCTCTCTTTCTAGCTTTCACTTCTCTCTAGAATTAAATACTCTATTAGTTTTTATTGTAGACCTTTTAAAAAATAATAGAAAGATTTTAAAAAAGATATTTTTATCATAAGATCTTAATTTCACACTTGATCTACTCAAGAAGTACTATGACATAAAAACTCGAGAAATCGAATTTTCTAATTTCTTTAAGTTATATATATGCAATATTAGTGGTATTAAAATCATACGTAGTAAAAAGTTGAAGTATTTTGATACTCCGTATGTTTTTTTTATAAAAATTGGGCAACAAGTAAGATAACACTTAAAAAAAGATTGTTTACCGCTTTTCTCCCTTTTTTTTTCTCCAGCATTGCTAGGCAGCCTATTGCCTTTTCTTTTCAAGGCGGTGAGAGGGGGATTAGTTCCCCAACCCTATTGCCTTCAACTAGGGCTGGGCACGGGCCGGGTCGGGGCGGGTAATGCAAAATAAAATGGAACCGCCGGTTCCGTTGTACGGTCCGGTCCGGTCCGGGTTTTGCAATTTCCAAAATAGGAACCGGACCTTACCCGGCCCGTTTGAAACGGGTCGGTCCGGTCCGGGTTTTACGGTTTCTATTCTCATGTCTTAAAATTAGTAAAAACTCACAAAGTTCCAAAAATCAATAATCAATAATGTAGTACATTAGCAAGTTTCAAAATAACAACATAGTGGTGCACATGTAACACAAGTGACAAGTCCAATACTCCATAATTTCATGTATATAAGTTCCAAACAATTAAAGAAGTCCCAAAAATCAGCAACATAGCCAAACTACATATTTTCTAACATTTGAATTTAAAAATGTTGTCTAACATCACATATTAAGGTGATTTTGTTTTTTTATTATTAAATTTTCAGTATTAGCCAAAGTTGACACACACACGGGGGTTGTAATCACAATTTATATATTTTAAGAACAATATTATAAAAACAAATATAACAAAATCATTTTTAACAAACAATTAAATTCCATAGAAAGGAATAATTCAATAACAATAAAAAGTAATAAGAAATTTATGTAAAATTTAATCAATAATTTGAAAGTAAAATGATGTTACTATAACTCAATTTGAAATCCTACTTCTAGTAAAGGAAAACAAAACTATTTCAAAAACGATTATCACAAAACTATTAATAAATTAATATACAATATATAACGGGCCGGGCCGGGTACCCGGTATGTTTTTATTTTGGAACCGGCCCGGGTCCTTAAAAAAAATTACCCGGACCTACCCGGACCGTTTTATGGGAACAAAAAATGGAACCGGCCCGTTTTGGACCCGAACCGCCATTACCCGGACCGGACCGCGGTTCCAAGACCCGTTTGCCCAGCCCTACCTTCAACACATTCCTCTACACGTCAACCCAAAAAGGTGGAATCACATGCGCCCGACGCTACTCACACATTAATCCGGCAGAATGATGGAAAAGAAAATAGATCTCAAAAACACTTTCGGAATGAAATAAAACTTTCACAATATTCACCTACACACATGGAGAAGAAGGAAAAAATAAATTTCCATTTTCACCTTGCAATTTGTGGTTTAATGCACCAAACCTTCTCGTGAAATATAAATTCGGCGCATTAGCCCCATGTGAGTTAAAAAATGTGTCAAACTCCTCGTCTTATAGTTTTTCATACGCAAAACCCCTTTTATGAACAAATTTAATTGCCAAATAAATAAAAAATGATTATTTTTTTTTGTATAATTTGGAAACTTTAAAAAAGTTACTTACATATTAAAAGTGATTTTGAAAATTCTAAAATTTGTTCTGGGAGAGGGCTTTGCGCATGAATAGTTAAAACATTCAGGAGTTTCACGAATTTTTTAAATCAAGAAAGACTAATGCTCCGAATTTATATTTCACGAGGGGTGTTTGGTGCATTAAACCCTTGCAATTTGCAACCAGCCTTATACTTCAAATTATATCATATTATATCATAGAGAAAACTTCATGTCAGGCCGGCCTGACGGGCTGCCCCGTCCGGCCGAGCCCGTTTGGGCACCTTCCCGGTGGAATTTTTTGATGAAATTTTTTGAGCTTGTTCCTCATCAAGTCTAGTTTGTTCATACCAAATTTCAGCTCAAAATTCGATCGGGAAGGTCGTCAAATGATTTTTCCAAGTTAACTGGTCCGGAATATGTATTTTCCGGACCAGTTAACTTGCAAAAATCATTTGACGACCTTACCGATCGAATTTTGAGCTGAAATTTGGTATGGACAAACTAGACTTGATGAGGAACATGCTCAAAAAATTTCATCAAAAAATTCCACCGGGAAGGTGCCCAAACGGGCTCGGCTGGACGGGACAGCCCGTCAGGCCGGCCTGATGAGAAGAGCCCCTCTTATATCATATACAGCGGTTGTACGTTATTTGTGATTCAGCCAGCATCATTTTTTTGAATGGATACAGCCAGCACATTATGCGTTTTGTTCGATTCTAAGGCTAATAATTGTGGTTCTCCCCTTCTGAACTTTCTACGTTTTCCTCCTGCAATTTTACGATCCTCTACAACTTCGCAAGTGAAGAGTCTCACCCCTTCTTCTCTATCATGTTCGCACCCAGCAGAATTAGCACGATATTACTTTAATTCGTCAAATTCAACAAACATAACAAAAGAATTAAACATACATGATTTTTTAGAGAAGCAGCAATTCGGGCTGCAAAGTGAACTAAAGGAGAAAAGCAGGCCGTTTGGTAAGACTGTTTTTCGGCTTATCAGCCAACTTTTTCACCAAACGCGTAATTTTTTTTCCCGCACTGAATTGTGTAATAATAAGAAAAAGTAAGGTTTTTTTTAAGAAAAGAAACTTAATTAATATCAATCAGATCATTGTTCAAAATACAATTAAGAAAAACAGAAGGAACATCAAACCAAGTATGCAAATCAGCTAAAGAACAGGCCACTCTTGCAAGCTCATGAGCAGCCTTGTTCGCTGATCGCCTCACGTGAGTAAAAGAAATGCAAGAAAAGGTAAGGTTAGATTTACTTTTCTGGTTGTATTGGCTGAACATACCGTAGATGATCATTTTAGCTATTTTTACATATAATTTTTTCTTTATTTTATTAATAAAATATATTTTAAAAATATTTTTTTCTTGAATCAGCATAATCAGCCAATGCAACCACTCCAGCCAGAACTTCATAAATTTCAGCAGAATCAGCCGATTTTCGTGTTACCAAACGGACTCATAGACAAGTGAGAGTGGTCTAAATGGACCACCTATCATATCTTAATTCAAATCATCAAGGAGGTAAATTTGAGAACCTTTTCTCAAATATGATCCTCTAGCGCCCGGGGATAGGACAAGTGCTCACGCAATCAATGTTTTATATTATCTCAAGATAGTATATAGATGACCATAAAAACCTATTAAATTATTCGAGCAACCCCAATTTACTTCTCTAAGGTGTTTAGGGTGAGTGCTAGAGAACTCATGAATCCATGATTGTTTGGTTGAATCAAGATCGCCTTAGGTGATATTGCCCGTTGCTATTTACGATAAATTTAATACTTTCTTGATGAAATTTAAATCATCATTAGTATATAAAATTTAGATATATAGGAAATACATTTGAAGTTTTATTGAATGGGAAAAATAAAATTTGAATTTGATACACAAATTGAGAGCCCCAAATTATTAAATATGAACGAGATGGAGTAGTCTTGGACTCGGGTCAGGCCGCCCGGCCCGGGAACCGGCCCGGCTCGCTACTGTGTGGGCCCGGCCCGCTGAACTGGGTATGGTTCCGGGCCTAGGCCCTGTCCCGGGGGTTAGGGTGGGGCAGTCCCGGTTCAGCCCACTCTTTGGAACCGGCTCGGCCGGTCCCGGGCCCGGTTCGTTTTTTTTTTTTGTTTTTTCATTTTTTTGGACTTTTTCTTGAGTTGGGCTGGGTGTTTTGGGGGGTTTGGGGGGGGTGGGGGGGGGGTCAGGGGTTAATTAGAAAAGAAAAAAAATTAACATGGACCCGGCCTGTCCCGGACCCGGTGGTAACCCGGGCCGGTCCCGGGCCTTCACCCCAAACATCAAAAGCCCGGCCGGGCCTAGGCCCAACCCGGACCTGACCCGAGTCCAACACTAAGATGGAGTGCTACGAGTGCATGCAAAATTTAAAACGGATCTTTTTCCAAATTTTGAAATCACTAATTTTTGGCATTAATGATTTATTAATAGATATGATTACGTCTTGATTTCCCTGCATATTAATCATATGGAAATGCAACCAAATCTTGTGTATATATATTTGCAGATACGAGTACATGATATGATATGACACTTGGTTTTTGATAGGATAAATGCGGGGAGTATCTGGAATATGTACCATGTAGTATCACAAATTATTTTTATACTTTTTTAAAATTTGAAATCTCTAATTTTTGCATTAATGAATACATATATTACCTTTGATTACATTAGATCCTGATCACACTTTATCCACATGTATATATTATTATTGTTGCACATACACATTCGTCATAACTAGCCTTCGATCCAAATGTAGAGGGAGTAGCAATGTCGGAAAAATGTCTAATCATGACTTCTTTAGCACTGCTAGTTTGTCACCCGAGTTCAACCATTAGATGTTTCAAACCAAAGCCAAAGCCAAGTGTCGTTTCTCCTAAAAGAGAAATGCACAAGCCTCCTCCTCCAAAGAACAATCAGAACCCTAAACCCCAAGAGAGTTTAGATTCACATACTAAAAGGGTTCTTTCTTTTCCAAGGAAGAAAGAAATTCAACTATTAGAAGAGCTCACCGGAGGAGATCCCACATTGAGCGTTGTGGAGGCAGTTTTTCGGGCAGGGTGGAAGAATGGTGTTGGGTACAAAATCCAAAAGGTTTTTAGAGTGAATCCAAGTGAAGAAGTTTACAAGAGGTTTGAAGAGTATAGAACGATGGTGAAGTCAAAGAGAACGGAGAGTGGAGTGGGAGGCGATGGGCATGAGGTTTTGAGATTCAGAGGGGCTGCCATTACTTGCTCATTAGGGTTAGATCAATTCTCGAAGACCTGTAAGAGGAGGAGCTGTGGGGTTTGTAGAATCATCACAGGCCGTAATTATACAAGTGATGATGTAGCGACAATGGAGAGGTTGTCGATAACGCTTTCTAAGACTAGTTGGAGAGCGCATAGAAGAGTTGAGAAATGCAGCCGTGAAAACACCAGGGTGGCCATTGTGGTGTGCAGAGTTATTGCGGGCCGCGTTGCTCTTTGCTGCAATAATAGAAATATTAGAGTAAGCACGGAAGAAGAAATTGAAAGTTTTGATTCTGTGGAGTATATGGATGGTTCTGAGAAGCTAATGATTTTGGATTCAAGAGCTATATTGCCATGCTTTTTGGTTTTGTATAACCTTTAGCCCAATCTAACGCACTATGAAGTTCTTGCGTTTCACATTTTTCACTTTGATCAAAACATGCCAATATCAAAAAAACGTGGTGTCAGTTTCATAAATATTCTGCCAATGTGAAAAAGTGCAACATACGAACTTCATAGTACATCACATTGAGTTAATAGTATTGTTCACACTGTTCTCACGTTAAACATTGTTCTCATTTGATCGTAAATCAGTCTATATATACATATACATCATGACCCTTTTGCTCATTTTTAGTTGAAACATGGAGCCTGTTCGGTAGGGGTAAATCTCAGTCCAGTTCCGGGTCATGGAAAGGGTGGAACCATAACCAGATGTATCTGATCCAATTCCAGTTTGGTGCCTTATCCTTCTCAGGAAATAAAAAACAGTACCAGCACCGGTACAGTCAAATTTTGAAGGAACCGTGTTTGGATCGGTTCCTACTACTAGTTCCAGGTTACAACCATATAAACATACCACTTTTGGGCAAAATAATTTACCAGTCCACGTCCGGTTCCAGATCCGGGATTGCATCTACCCCAACTGTTTGGTAGCAAAAGTCATTTATTCCGATAATTCTACTCATGAACATAATGGATTTTAGAGACGACTCCTTATTTTCAGAAAATTCAGCAAAATAAAACACGTGTATTACATATAAACTGAATACCTCTTACCAAATGGGCTCTGCTTTATCTTACATATAAACTGAATAGCTCTTACCAAGTTTAGCTTTTCCAGATCTCTGTTTTGCATGTAAATGCTGACAGGTTTTAATAATAAAATCATTGCATCATGTTTCTTGAAGCGAGTTTGTCGCCAAGTATGGTAACCTTCCAGGAATCCACTTGTAGCATAAAAACAGAGAGTTTCTTGGGCACGACTGCAATTCATCACACATTGCCATATATTTATGAGGACAGATAAATTGATAAGAATAACACAGCAGCATTTTAAAAAAATGCAAAGAGAACCATCAGAAAATAGTTTTGCATGCTAAAACTGGGAGAGAAACCTTTGAATATATTGTCTTCTGTAATTATTCCAAATGTTTCTACAGTTTCACGGATCATGATACCACGCAGTCCAGTATACCCATCTAGCTTGCAAGCAGCAACTGAAAGAAATTTTATAATTAGCAACAGACATGGTGCACAATATAAAAAACAGCATAATGTTACTACATGAAACATTAGCAAGTTGATGGCTTACAGTACTAATATAATGTTGTAATTAACAGATTATGCATTGTACATCATGGCTCTATTTGTAAAATTTACCATTTATTTAACAAAAAACTAGTTGTCACAAGACGTCAAGAAGTCTGGTAGCTTTTGCGTTTCTGGTTTAAAATGCTTATTATTGTTTCTGGGCATTTAAAGTAAGTGGAAATAATTACATATTTATGACTAAAACAAAGGTTGCTTACAAAAATGTGACTAGTGACTAGAGTAGTAATGGAATCATAGTAACTTATGTTTAATTTTTATACTTAAGTTACCATGACACTACATTGTTGTAGCTATTAGACATATTTGTGTAAAGAAGTTTTATTTTAGTAATATTTTTGTAAAATTCTCTTTAAAGTGCGCCTATATGTGAATATAGGCAATAGTATATAAATCTGTAATTAGTAATTAGTGTATAAATCAACCAAGAATGTGTTATTATTCTAGGTTAGGGCATTTTACTTAATAAGTTACTGTTATGATTATGCTTTCTATATACAACAATTTATCCCATCGGTAATAGGACATTTTAGCAATGTGTACCATGATTCGTTTTCTTCGCGGTATTCTTTTAAGTTTGTTGTAAACAAAAGAAAAACAATCAACCTAGAATAAGTGCGCCATGCAAGTCTGCATTTAGGAGATATTGTGCCAATTGATTTGTCCTGCAAGGTGAATCCATTCGGTCAAATTAGCACAAGGTTGGAGGATTCAGTAAGTCAGTAACAATGGAATTAACAAGCACTAATTGGCAAAGAGCAGCACTTCAGAGAAAAATATAGTACAAAACAGTTACCCTGCACATTTTATAAGTTTATTTATGTAGCACTTCCACATTTCATGCATTTGCTTGTAGATCTCATACCTAGGAAGTAACCAAAGGCATTCAGGAAAAGTGAAGGAGCACAACCAGATTTATGTATATATAGAACATAAATATGATACGATAGTATTTTGTTCGCTGTAATACGATTCTCAAGCACAAAGTTGTCTAGGATTCGATCACATGAACCTTAAGCCTATGTTTGGAACACGGAAAATTGTAGGGAAGGCAAATAAGTGTAATGATTTTTTTTTTTATGTTTGGCTTTACATTGTAAATTACGATGAAAACTCAAAACCGATTAAACCTTTTTAGAATTTAACAAGATTTCTTAGTCTTTGCATAGTGGAAATCATCATCATTACCCCAGTGCCGCAAAGGCTCCCACCTTCGGTGGGGTAAGGAGGGGTCGGATGTACGCAGTCTTTGTATAGTGCAAATATATCAATAAAATGAATTCAGAAAAAAGACCCGTAATTGGTATATTGGTCTGAATCAAGTTTACATATCCCACATACTTTTTCTCCTTCCAGCTCTCCAAAATTTTCCTCTACTTTCTTCCCCATTTTATTTCCTTGGCATTTTACTGGTTGCAAATGGAACACATAAACCTTCAGCAAGAAAGTAGTTAACTTACTTATGAAACTCTGGAGGCAAATCGAATGATTTACATTTTTTATGTTGCTTTAGTGACATGCGGCTTTTGGACCGTTTTGACAGCTTCTTTAAAGCCCGTAAGGAAGCATTGTTAGACATGCTACTTTTTTGGACAACATTATCTAGAAGAATATAGTTGTCTACTTTAACACTTTTGGAACCCTGCAAATACTTCTGTGCTGAATCACCATGTTGAAGAAGCTCATGCAGTACATAATCAACAGTACTTCTACCATTAGCAACCTTGCACATGAAAAAACATAAAATAAATTCTCTAAACTCTAATTAAGACATCTTTAGGTTCATGACTAGTAGTTTAATCCAAATAATGAGGATTATTACCTCTCCGACAGTTGACAGAAGATTCCCATCAACAGCATGAGAGAGTTGAAGGTATGCCGGGTGCTGTAGTTCTACATCTGTTGCATTATTGCAAGAGAATCTCAGTGTACACAAATTATCACCAAGCAGAAAAAATACTTTCATTAGTAATCTCAAAATGAAACGTAAAAAAGTTTGAATCAGAATTGTACCTTGTGATGAGGAATGACCTGAAAATGAAACCTTGCCTGAAAACAATAACGGTGTTAACAAAAACCATATGCACAGAAAGCCCAAAATTGTACAGGTTTATACCCATAAATTATAGAAAAGTCAAACCAGTTTTCATTTTCTCATAAGAAGATTAATTAATAAGTTAATAACTGAAACTGCTACCTTAAAAGCATACGCAATACAGTTGTCATAACACTGCTACTTCAAAACTCGACTACGAAGAACATGCTTAGTGAAGAAAACGGAACTTATGGAAGCACTGCTGTCTGGATGATTTAACAACGGCTCAGCCAGAAACTTAGTATTGGACGTTTGATGGCTTAAGCTTCACATTCCAACATCATCTATAGGTTATAAGTATTTACACACACACAAATTGGGGGTGGGGGGGTCTCCTTTAGGCTTTAGTCCAGTGAATGAAAAAAAATTCTACACTAGCTCTGCTTGATAATACCCTGAGGAACACAATGACACATACTTCCACCGTCCAAGCTTAAGTTTCTCACTCTCCTTTTTAAGACGTCCCAACTAAAGCTTCCCATTTCTTTTTAGGAAATAATCAACACTCCTAAATGACAAACTAATCATCAAATATTGAAAATTATACACCTATAACATCACAGTAATTATCATTAACTTAATTACTCCGTATCTTATTATGCTATGTAGCCATCAGGATTACTTCTGAAAATATGCTCGAATTACCTAATTTAAATATTATCTAATTAACTGTGTCATTTTTCAATACGAATCTTAAGCCCGGGCGGAAGTAGTGCTTTAGAATAACTCATCTAACTGAACATGTTGTGACTTGTGAGAACCTCCTTCAAGAAGTGGGTTTACGCAGTTTTTCCATACATCCATAAGCGCACGCATCAACCATGAAATTTCAAGGAACATAATTTCAAACTGGCATACTGGCATGTGAAGAGAACCAGCAAAACTGACAGGGTAAAACGAGATGGAGCTTTTATTAAGTCGTAAAATCTAACCTTTCTTAGGTGTTGCATTCGAAATCAACGGATGGGAGGAAAGTGGTTCATCATCAATCTTAGAAGGAGATTGATTTACATGAGGAGTGGTGCTGGTATTAGTTCTTCGCTTCTTGGTCTGGAGATCCTGTTGACGGCGACCGTCGGCTTCCGCTTGAGCAAACCTCCGTTCTAACGCCTCTAAAGCCCGTTTCCTTTGTCCTTCGGGAGCTTTATCCGTCGCCATATCCAAGCTGGGAATGATCTTCGACCGACAAACAAAACGTTGGCGTTATTTTTTGGGAAAAGGGGCAAAAACACTGGTGAAAAGGGGCAAAAAAGCACAGATAAGTTTATACGTAGAACAGAAAAAGCTACGCTGGTGAATTTCCAAGCGGAATGGGATGCAAAGCGTCGGAGCTATAGAAACCGGAAACTGCGGACCTAAAGTTGTCACCAAGGGGGGTTCATGCCCTTAAACTTATTTTGCGGGCAAAAATCTTTAAAATCTTTTAGCAAAGAGATATTATCCGAAATAGGACTAAAAATATTTGAAAATTCCAAAATAGAATTTTCATGATTTTGATTCCAAAATAGGACTAACTAGTGTAACACTCGGGACATGCCCCGGTAGTGTTAATTTGATATGAGTGAAGTGACAAATACTGATAAACATTGTGAGTTATTCATATATAGGATATTATCAAAATTTTGGCTATAGTCAATTTCTTTACTCCCTCCATCGCTTTATATTAAACCAAACACTATGTCAATGTTGTTGAACTTTGATCGATTATATATTTATATACGGTAGTAATGATAATATGAAAATGATATGAAAATGTTTTTTGTTAAAACTTCGTGCTCATAAAAGTATAAATTTATTAAGTTTCACATAAATATATTAGTTAAAATAATAGATCAAAATTTATCATTTGGAAAAGTCAAATATCTTTACAAAATAATAAGCATGAATGAAGGTAAGCCTCTTTTAGGTATAAAAAATTTGTTGGTGGTATAGCATAGCTTACTTCACATGTACTATGTGCTTAACTATTTGTGCGTTTTCCGGTCTGTACATCTCCCCAACCAAACGTCGGCTGTCATCCGTTGCCTCACATGCCCAACCCATTGTCCCCTGTTCCATCGTTATTAACCGTTGCGGACGTCACTGGCTTGCATAAAGGCAGACGGCTCATCGCATATTCGCATCCCTTCCCTGTCCTGCAACAGCCAATATAACAATCTATATCTCTCTGAAACGCTCACTCTCCTCTTCCGATAGGCTGCCTCGATCTCCCTCCAGCAGGCTAGCGGGTAAGTTTTGTAAATTTTACTATTTTTAATTTCAGTATTTAATAATCTGTTGGACGATTTGTTTACTTTTGAATATGTTATAGGTGAATGGATGGTGTGATTTCATTTTTGAATTGAAAATTAGTGATTGTAAATTTCTTAACACAATGGCATTTAACATTTTAATATGATAGTGTCGTTGAAAGCATGTCGGATTATCTCATTTTAGGGCCCCCAATCAAATCTGCTTTGGAAGTCTTTCTCAGGTAACCTTATTATCATTATCATTTGATTTGCAGCTAAGGTCTACTTGGCTATCCGGAAAGAATCCAAACTCATTCACTCCTTATGGTCATTTCAAACTTTTGTGTTTGTTTCCAGATCGAAGTGAAAGATGCCAAAATGCTATTGAGGCTGCTTTGAAAGTAAGATTATCTAAAATGCTTTTTGTGTTCTCCACATTTTGTTAATTACAGTAATTGATTTAATTTGCTTGTTGACTTCCTCTTTTGATATGAAAGTTCCATTAACTTAAATCCTTTGGGCAACCTTCATGAATACTTGGGTGACTTTTAATGTTAAGTTAACTCATAACTTCATAAGAATACAAGTCATATATGCCTTTTTTCTCTCAGTGGCCTGCATTTTAGGGGTTTAGATTATACTTTGAACTATATTCTTAAAACAAGTTTGACTTAATGTGTAGTAATTATCAAGTTTTTAATAATGGCAAATTCTACACACATACACAGAGAAGTCGAAAACATGGATATTAAATGTATAATTGACTTAGTATAGTTGTGGAGAATAATTTAACTGTAATGATCTTCTGGGACTTCATCAGTTATGAGTTATGAGTAAGTAATCACACCCCTTGATATTAAAAAAAGTAAATTTGTCATCTATTATGCACTAAAGAGCTTTCTTTCTTGTAGATTCTAAAGAAACTTGGATAACATGATTCTATTAAATGAGTCCTCAACAAGAATGGTCAAATACTTGCTGATGCATTTTTTGTTCTTTTGGTTTTTGTTATGTCTCGCGTAATCAGGGCTTGTCAATTTGAAGGAACTGCAGACTTTTTATGATAACTTGACAGATGTTGGGGTGTTCATATTGAAAAGAATCGTCTCATGTTGTTGCTGCTATCTGTATGTGGCTTTCACAGTTCACTTCATTAGGTTGTTACAAAGCAATGGGCTTTATTTGTTGGTGCATAGAGGCTTCTTAATATTTCTATATGGCTTATACTCATTTCCCCATATTTCTGTCATACTCTTTCTTTAAGATCGATAAATGATATCCATCGATAAAAGCAATCGGGCAACTTATTACCTCCATTTGTCCACTATAAGTAAGTTCTTGTGACAGTACCTCTCTTTCATCCTTATCTGCCTTTTCAATTTGCCTTGACCATTCAAGTCTGATTACATTCATTCCTTTTCGCCATTCACTGCAAACATATCTAGATTAGTCTTTCAGGTAATGCCCGTTTCGTTCTCTCTGTGTTCTTTTTTTAAGGCTTCCTACTATTTTCTAAATCCCCATACCCAGCCGCATTTTTAGAAAAGGTTAAAACCAAGTTGAATGATATTGTACTCATTTCGATTTGTGGACCTCTCGTTTTGATTCCCCTACTATCATTCTATGCAAAAGAGAGGGTATGAATCAAGTATTGAGGACCTCTCATTTCGATTTGAGTTTTGTGGTCCTTCACCTTATCCAAATTCAGACCCAATCGTAAAATTGAATTTTTCCTCATTTGCTATTAATTATGACTTTTTATGCCAGACATCTAAACATGAATTTGATTTGAGAACATATAAATAATTATGCAGAGTATTAATTATTTTTGTATGTTAAAATAATCTGCCTATTAATACTATGAAGATGTTAAAAATAATCCCTCTGTTGTCTGAAAATGAATCTTTTTTTACCTTGGTTGGTTTAATGTTTTCTATTTCTGGCTTCACTATATGTGTTCAAAGATGAGACCTTGGTTTAATGGTTAGTACTCTTCATTTTATTCACAAAATGTACAAGAAAAGGTTTGAGAACTACTGCTTAAAAAAAATAAACAATACTATGTCACGTCTTATTTCATTGGTTTGTTAGGATGTAAAGGTGACTTTTTTTTTGGTCAAAGAAGGCTAAATTCATAGAAATAGCATTCAACAAGGGTATATAACTAGAAAAAAACCACAAATAACCATCCGCCCGTGGCCGAGACTGAGAGCTAACCACCTGTAAAAAAGCAGTATAACTCGCTAGACCAAATTTGGGCAATTTAGAGCTAATGACGGTTACCGCAGATTCTTCCTCCCCCCACCTTAATGCAAGAGTCTTACAATGAAAGAAAGCACAAACAGTAAAGAAAACAATGCGTCCAAAATAAACAAAGCCAAAACAGATAAATAAAAAAAAACACCAAAACCAGTTTTCTTCTCCACTACCACCCAGAAAGTGCACGGCGGGTCTAAGAGATCTGACCCGCCCCTTCTCTGTTTTTTGATCCATCTAAAGCCATCTCCGCACCATCCGCTCCCTCTTTGATCTGGTCTTCCCATAGACGTCTGCGTTTCAGGTCCCCAGGTGGATCGTCCTCGCTCTCGTCCAATGGAGTCTTTGCAACCTTCGACTCAGTCGTATGTTCTCCCCCAAGATCAGACTTCCGCTGACTTCCATATCCATCTGAGCTAGAGGCTCCATCAGATAACCATTTATTAGGTCCAGTAGGGCTGGTCTTCACCCTCCCGCCTGCTCTAATTTCCACCCCATAAATTTTTTCAGCTACAAAACCTTCTTCATACTTCAAAGGATAGAACTTGTCAGAATGACCAATAATACCACAGATAAAGCAAAAACTGGGTAGTTTTTCATACTTAAAATCAACCCAATGTTTTACTTCATCCTGCATCAAATTGGTCCCCCTTTTCAGAGGTAGACGAACATCCAATCTCACTCTTATTCTTAGATAGGAATTCTGCTTTCCATCAAAGTGACTCATCTCAAACTTAATAAAAGAGCCTATAAAATTACCAATTTTCCTAGCAGACCTCAGATTCCTATATTTTAAAGGGGCATTATGTACTTGTACCCAAAAACTGGCTCCAAACAGATTCAAGGATTCGGGTATATCATCAGGCTGGACAGCTTTTAACAGAATCAAATCTCGCTCAAATAACCAAGGGCCTTCCTCAATCACACGGTTCATGTCCAAAACATGATTAAAAAGTAACAAATACCTATGTTCGTCGATTTCCTTGATAGTCATACCTTTCACTGGCCTCCAGATCGAGGTCATCAACTCTTGAAAACCTGATAGCTTGATTTTATGATCCGAGATAACCACCCCCACCGCCGGGAACCGCTTCGGTTCATGCTCCTCCTCGACATCCATCTCTGTTTCTTCATCGAAATTCAGTTCACTCTCATGGTCCTTCATTGATAATTTTCTGTACGAAGCAACAAAATCCTCCATGTCACAACCTTCACCCACCCTCGACGGCCTACGTTTACACCGAATCGGCTCTTCAACCTCACCGCCCCTCGTCCGTAGCACCTATCGTCTTTCTCAATCTCAGCCGAACCAGATTGCTCTCACTCAGCCTATCTTCTTCAACTGCTTCGCTCGATCCTCAGCCAATCGGCCGATATCGGAAACCAAACCTAGCGGCGGCCAACCCTAGGAGGACCGAAGATTTAGAGAGCAGAGCTCTCACTCCGGATTATGTGTGGATCCTCAATTATGAAGTTAATTTCGATGTAAAGGTGACTTTGAAACTAGATTTTCCTAGGATAGTTTTTTAATCTTTACTGAAAATAGGTTGATAAGGTTCTCTAATCTTTTAATTCATTCAAAATCAAGTACTCCGTATTATATAGTTATAAACCATATTTTTACCTCCTCTCCTTAATCGGTAACAAGGGTCTGGCGGCTATCATTTTCTTTTTGATGGCAGGTTTTTTAATATAAATACATAAAAAGCAATATAATTTCCCCTTTTCATTTTCACGTTGGGATTTTGATCATCTCATCAGGGGCATTTAGGTATGTATGATCTAATTATAATGCTTTTTCTATATAGAGATTACACAAGTAGAATATTACACCTTACACCAGTGGCATGGCATGTTGGAAGCTGACAGAGTTGAGTTCATGTGGACATATTCAGATATTCTCGGACAGAGTTATGCTAAGAAACACATAACTATAATTCTTAGACATAATCTTAGTAGTGTATTAGTTTTAGAAAGGTGTTTTTAGGAAGTTGTTTTTGACACTGAGAATATTTTGAGTAAAGTTTTCCTTTTCATCTATTTTTTAGCTCAAGTGTTATACTAGGTGTAGGACTGGTTCGGTTTGAAGACAAAACATGCGAAACCATTCGAAAAATCACAATTTTTAATATTGATTCAGTTCTTATAAATTATTTATAGAACCAATATGGAACTGAACCAAAACCAACCAACGTGAAATTGTACAAACTTGAGACTCATGAGATTGTTCTTAGGACATAACGCCTATCATTCAAAGAGTAAGATTTTTTTACTTTGTTTAGACCTGCGATGTAGTAATATTTAGAGTTCACAAATTAAAAGAGTTAGCGTTGTCACTAACTTGAAAAACTTGACGTGTATTGCAAAATTGTTACTATCACGATATTTTTGAGTTCTATACTTATATATAACAATTTGTCATGAAAGGCAATGTAAAGCTAAAATAACGTGGTGCCATTAATCACATTACAAAACAACTCATCCAACCTAACCAAAAACATCACATACGATGTGCTTCTCCGAAAAGAACAAACTCTTGTTTAACAAAATTGCAGTGTACTACATTTTAGTGTTACGCCATATACATTGGGCACTTTCCCGATCGCGCAACGCGCGTTACGAAACTAGTGGCTACATAAAGAGGGACGAATGTAGTATGAACTGACCACCACCATGGAATACGGGTGATGAATCGCCATCTATTGGAGTATGAACTTGGGGTTATATTGTGATTTATATGCTTAGTATTGTAATAGCTATTAATTATTTATGTGACAAATTATATGATGAGGATTATTATAAGAAGTGTTGAATCGGAATTGGGAACATGTGAAGCTTACAAATTTACATTATTTTGGATATTTACGTGTATTATTGGTGTTGGGCGATTACAGTCCCTTTCACGTGAACTAAAGTTCGATTATTTAAAAATTTGGTCTTGAATTAGAGCCTCAATCAAATGTGTAAGATCAATTTTTTATGATTAGAGTCCCATTACATGTATTAGAGAGTCTCATTATTTAAAAAAATTGATGTTGTACTATTATTTTGGAAATTGAATTGATATGGTTTTCAAACCGAGAATTATACTCCATTAATATGGTTGATATTAAGAAGTTGTTATATTTCTAGATATGAATATTTATGATTTGAAATTTAATTTGTAAGATCTCATCTGATCTAACCTGATTTTTTTCTGAATACAAATAATGACTATAATAATAACAGTATTCATAATTAATTTCAATGGAAGCAACATACAATAATAACCTACAAAAATATTTAGATTATATTGGAATCATCATAATAGTAAAAATAATAAATTATGTCTGAACCTTTCTTATTAGAATTTTTCTGATCTGGTCTGAATTTTTTATTTAATCTAATCTAGATTGAATGTTTTGGGCTAATCTTATTTGACTTTTTATCTGAATAAAATAAGAATAAGTAATACGGATATGTTTCTAAGAATAAGAATAACATAATAGCTTCTAAGGATATGTTTTTTTATCTAGACTTTCCACTAGTCGTCCCATCTTTGTACGAACTAATTAAATGATTTAATGTGTGGAGTCTACATAATGTCAAGTATTAGTTATTTAACGTTTTTCCTCCTCCTTTTTTTCTCCCTTTTTCCGTGATAGCTATTCCATCTCCTTTTTTTACCAAGTCTCCTTTTTGTTTGGAAATAATTAAATGTTTTCATAATAATGACAATAGATTTTTTGTTAATCAATAACACAGTGATATGTCACCAGTTTGTAACCCCGCTTTGTGTTTGAATTCCTAATATGTGTAAATGTTCACTTCCCACAATGTAAAGTTAACTATCTAAAGCTGACACATCATTATTGTTTTTTAACTCAAGTTTATTATATAAAACAATAGATAATTTTTTATATGTTTATATATATATATATATATATATATATAATATTGGTGTCATATGAAAGATCTCAAAAAATTATGAATTTTGATATATTTTTTTGTAAAAATTAGATTATAAATATAAAAGTTATATCACTTTTAAAAAAGAGATTTTTTCTCCTACTCTTTCTCTAAATCGGACGTAATGCACGGTTTTTAAGTGTGGTGGACATTGAATTAATTAATTGTTTTAATTGTGATGATAATAGAATTTGCATTATCCAATAAGAAGTTGACACATCATTGTTTTTTAACTCAAGTTTACTATATAAAACTATAGATTACTGTCATGTTTTGGCAGTACCAGACTTCAAGCATGGCAGTATTTTCCAAACTTGACAGTAATTACTTCTATTTTGGGAATAAAAAACATGTCAGTTCTATTTTGGAATTATCAAACTGTTTTAGTCCTATTTCGGGGATTTTCCCTTTGGGGAAAAGGGGCAAAAATACCCCTAAAATTGTCAACAAGGATGATGTATGCCCTTAAACTTTTCTTTTGGGCAAAAGTCTTTAAAAATCTTGTAAGACCATTTGGAGTAGTGAGGGAGTCTAAATGTCAAAAATGGACTCCGTCCATATGAAAACAGTGTTTTGACTCATATTTCTCTACATTCCAGCACCGTCAATAAAATACACTCTGCACATTTTTTTACATGTCAATTTAGTAAAACATTAATTAAATTATTATAAGTAATGTTTTCACTTTAATTTTTTCTCTGATTAATTATAAAATAAAAAAGACATATTTCGATATAAAAATAAATAAATTTCATTAATTTTTTTTTACATTTTTCGGTTAACAAAATATGAACTTAATTCAAGTAAAGTTCGATTATGAAATATTCAATTATTTGTGAAGGCTTCATGAATTAAAGATTTGTGTTTCATGTTTTTCCGGGGTTCAAGAAAACTTCAACAGTTAAAACTTTAAAAAAAATCATTTTTATATATTACATATTGGTGTCATATGAAAGATCATAAAAATTTATGAATTTTGATATACTTTTTGAAAAATTTGGATAAAAAATAAAAAAGTTATACAAGTTTAAATTTTTTGGGATATTATGATGCAGGGATGACATCAACATTGACATCATGTGCACCATAAAAGCAGCCTTCATTCTCTTTTCTCTTCTTTTTCTTTCTTTTTCTTTTTCCCACTCCCCTCTTACACAACCCTCTATATTTAATACCTTCCATCCCCTCTTCCATTTTTAATACCCCTTTTAAACTACCACTACACACAATTAGGAGTCCAAAAATTCTACATTTAGCATTTTGGACTCCTAATACCTCACCACTCCAAATGGTCTAAGGGGGGCAACCACCCCCATGATTTAACAGTGAACCTAGTCGGCAACCGTTTGTTGCCCCTTTGATTCTTTGAATGATCAATGAAGTAGTATGGAGTAGTATATTTTAATTTTATTTATTAAACTAGTTTTGTAAATTAGTTGGAATATAAAAAATTTAAATAAAACAATTAGAAATACAAGTAAACCATAAAAAAGTGACATAGTAATTAAATAACAATTGTACATAAAATTATTTTTTCTATCCCGCTAAGATTGTCTCATCTTTCATTTTTTATTCATCCCATTAAGATTATCTCATGCCAAATTTAGTACATTTTGTGTAGTTCTAAATCATTCTTGCTTTATTCTTACTTTATCAATTCAATATCAACTATATAAAATAACTTTTCTTAATAACTATGTCACTTCCTTAAGTCTCAATATCAGTGCGACAGAGGTAGTATATTAACAGTTAGAAAAGAATTACTCTGTACTATGACTAGACCCCTTCAATAACATTGAATTCGACTTAATCATTTTAATATACTAAAATGGACGAAATTTTGGCAGAAACAACTCAATTAATTGAATCTATTGAACTACAAAAAATAATATTTAGAATATATTTATTAATATCCCCTTTGTCCCATTCAACATTTTCCGTCTGTTGCATTAACTTTACCACATATCATAATGGGTAATATTTAGACAATTACAATTCATTTTTAATTTATTCACACTGTATCAATTTAACACTAATAACACAATCTAACTTTCCATAATAATCGCACTATTCCCTCTCATCACATGTAGTAATATAAAGAAAGAGTTAGATGAAAAATCTAAAATAGTTGGCTTTAAAAAAAAGAGTCAATTTCATCAACTTCACAGTCACTTATTTTGACCGTTGTACAATTAATCTAAAATAGCTGATTTAAAATAGTTTGACAAAAAAAATGATTGATAAGTTGAAACTCAAAACCATATATTACATTGTGGTAAATAAGGTAAAACATATGCAACACAAAATATAGCCTACTCGTATTTATTAACATTTAATCATAATATTAGAAAAATTGACATGTGTATTACTAACAAATTTTCTCCCGACTATAGGAAATTATGAAGTAATAAAGAGTTATATTAAGATCTGAGTTGCTCCTCATATCAAATTGACGTTTAGGATGTTTTTACTTGGACTGAAGTTTTCTGGTCTGATTAGATCTGTTTAAGTCTGGTCTGATCTGATCTGATATGGTCTTGTTTGATCTGGTCTGTTCAAGTATGGTATGATCTGGTATAGGATTGAAAACAATCTAAGTAAAAACATCTTTAAGACTAAGGACGTTTTCTTTTAGACTGTTTTCAGTCCCAGACCAGACTAGACCAAGCCAATCAGATTAGACCAGACCGGATCAGACTTCCGTAGTTATATATACACACATACCAAATGTTTACCAGACCATACCAGACCAGTTTAGACCAGATCATACCAGATCAAACCAGATCAGACCAGACCAACAAATTTCAGCCTAAAAGAAAACATCCTAAACCTCACATCTTAACTAGGGATGGCAATAGGGCGGATCGAGGAAGGTTTTACATATAATCGAACCCGCCCCGTTAGATAATTTCCCCGCTCCGTAACCGCCCCATTACCCAACGAGTAATTTTTACTCGAACCATAACCGCCCCAACGTGTATCGGGTAAAATTTCGGGTAACCGCGGATAACCACTTTATTAAATGAGTCATTAATTTTTTGATGTAAAAATAATACGTAGTATTTTAAAATGTGAAAAATGGCATTGCCTAGACGACTCTAAACTTCACACGCCACTTAAAGATTCGTATATCTACAAGACGAGAAAGGAAGCAACTTAAATTAATTTGAACCTAAAAATACTTAACCTAAAAAATAATTAATCACGAAAAAATGATAATAATCAAACAAGATTAAAATCTATTAAGAACTTTCATTCATACATTATAGTTAGCACATCTATAATCTATATATACATAATGTAAAGAGAAAGATCTCATATTTTAATAGTTGTAGACAAATAATAGATAAAAATGTAATAAAAATATAACTGCAAATTAACGGGGCGGGTAATGGGGCGGACATATATAAAACCGTAACTGCCTCATCTATAGATAATACAATTCAAAGATACAATTAGGGAAAGTTTTGACATGTGTCATCTTCTCATCAAACCTTCATTGTAATATCTTAGATTCTCTTTCCAATTTAGGGAGTAATATATTAATTATACTACCGTTACATGGGTATTCAAGTTAGGTTAGAAGTGTTTAACGTTACATGGGCGGTTGGAATCCTAAAGCTTCCTAGAGTTGTGCAACTCAAAAAAATAAAATCCCATATTTTTTTAAACTGCTCTAACTTTTCAAGTTGTATTCTGATTATTACAAAAAGTATATCAAAATTCATAATTTTTTATTATCTTTCATATGATACCAATATTGAATATATAAAAATAAAAAAGTAATTTAACACTTTAAAATAATTACTTTATTTTGGTTACTCTAGCATTTTGGTTAGATTAGAATTGTCCTTATATGGTTAATTTAGTACTAAGCTTATGGTATTGTACCCGACTAGGAATGTACTTCATGCCACCCCACCCCAAAAAACATCTCTATCTTTAAAATTGATATAACTTTCTTATTTTTAGTTCAATTTTTGTAAAATATATATCAAAAATTATAATTTTTTATTATCTTTCATATGAGACCAATATTGCATATCTTAAAAAATTAATTTTAAACATAGGAAATATGTAAGATTTTTGGATCAAAACTTTTTTTAAATAGAAAATGCATTAAATATGAATAAAAATGTTTTGAAATTCTAAAATAGGACCATCATGTTTTTATTTCCTAAATAGAAGTAATATCTGTCAAGTTTGGAAAAAACATGGCAAAAACTGTCATGTTTAAAGCTTGATAATGTAAAATTTGACAGAATTTATTTTAATTTAAGGAATAAAAAAAGGTAGACATATTTTGGAATTTCAAAACTTTTTTAATCCTATTAACATTTTCAGCCAGCAGATAAAATGTCCCCTAATTGCAGCACGCTCAAAATTATTTTTATTTTTATATATACACGTGTCATGTTCTAAGCAACCCATTCATTATAATATTTTAGATCCTCTTTCTAATTTGGAATCATGTCTATTAATTATTCTTACTTTACATCAATTAAAATTGCTAAATTTTAGAGCTACTTAAAAGCCTTCTGAGAATGAAATTCCTAAACAGCTAAACTTTAGAAGTCACATAATAGATTACAATACCACTGCCCTCTGGCCAATCCGGCACGTTAAAAACATAACTAGATTTTTTTCTAATTGGCTACAATAAATCAATTGGATAGAATAAATCATTTTGGACTCAAAACGTACATATACTCCGCATAAGTTTAAGTTTTACCCGAATTTTTAGTTACCTATACACAGGGGCGGAACCAGAACAAAAAGTAAGGGGTGGCTAAAAGTAGCGTACAATGCAAAAAAAATCGTTATAAAGGTTTAGAGAATATAATTTTTTTGGATCACACGAGGATGTTTTTCTCTATTACTTTCTTTTTTATCCCGTCTAGAAGATTCAGTGCCTCGTGTTACAAATTGTAAAATAAACATGATTACATGAGTAACCTAACAAGTTAAAAATATTTTCAACTTTAAATTCTTAGAGATAAAGCAATTAATCAATTAAAATTCAAAGCAAGTAAAGCAATGAAAGTAATTAATCTAAAAAAACATACAAACAATTTCAACTTCATATCAATTCAAGCAATTAATCAATTAAATTTTAAAGAAATTAAATTAATTAATCAATAAAATTACAAAAGAATTCAAACTGTCCAGTGATTAATCAATTCAATTTAGAATAAAAAAGTAATTAAAGCAATTAGCAAATAAGCAATTATACTAATTAAAAAGATTTCAATTTTGAAAGCATTTACGAGAGACCAAAGTACCGAACTGTTGAATATAGGCAACTGGCTTCACCGCTTCAGAGTTCAGAGTATTTATCGAACGGACTTCGTCACTTCACTGCTTGACAGCCTTGAATCACTTCGAATCTTGAGAATCAAGCTAAGGCGGCCGGCGGAGAATCAAGCAACTACGACGGAGAGTATATATTCTAGGGACGGAGAGCCGGCGATTGAGGACGAAGGGGCAATCTTGCATTCTTGCGAGGCGAGTGTGCTCTATCCTATATGCTTTATTAGTAATATACGGTTCGTGAATAATAGAATAATGCGTACGTTCGTGTATAATACGACACAATTATATAAAATACGGCTTAATATATGTTTCATACGTTCGTGAAATATATAAAGATACGGACGCGTTTTAAACGTTTCACAATTTAAAAATACGGCATATAATATGTGTCTTATATACTAATTTAATGATAGAAATAAAAAGTTATTTAGCATTTGAACCACATTCTTCAACAATTTAAAATGTACGGAATAATTTTTTCATATATACGGATTTGAACACATAAGTACAATAAGTAATAAAAATGGCATTGCCTATTTGAGTAGAAGTAGAGAGATATTATTAGAGAATAGTTGATATTACTGTGACCGTGAGTTTCGTGAGCCGCCACAACATTTTACGATCTCTTTGGAGTCTTGGTATGTGTGGAGAACATTAGTAGTACAATAGTAGTTTGAAAAGGATTACGAATTTAAGAAGCTAATTTATTAAATGTAATGACTATGAAACAATTAACGAACATATAAGGCATAATTTTTTTAAACAATATAAATAATATTGAGCAGCTAAACATTTCGTTTTAGTTGTATCACTACATTAGGCTTCCGTTTAATGGTGTGTGTTTTTGAATAAAATATGTATCAATACATACAGTACGTGTATTATACATTTTATGCTTAAAGTACGTGAGGTTTCCAGAATATTCTGAAAAATTCATAAACAAGAGTATTATACGAGAATAAAATACGTATCAATACGTACGGTACGTGTATTATACATTTTATTCTTAAAGTACGCGAATTTTTCCGTATTTTTTGAAAAATTCATAAACGGGAGTATTATACGCGAATTATACGTTTGAGTGTATTATACGCGAATTATACGCGAATAAACTAACAGAGCCTATATGCCGCTATGCGCTTATGCGGTGAGGATGCAATGTGAAAACGGGTTTATCAGATTGGGTCAAAAACGACGTCGTTTTGTTTATTTCTGTGCACTTAGACAAACGACGTCGTTTGGCAGATTAGTTGAATTAAAAAAAATACAGCCTGGAAGTCTTCTATCTCCCTGTTCGCTGAATCGGAGCCCCGGGCGCTGGTCTCTTCACAAGGAAGAAGATGAGAAGCTACAGGGGCGGAAGACTAAATACCCTATACTAATACTAAAAAAACTCCGGCGAAGGGGGGGCGGCAGCACCGGCTCGCACCCCCCTGGTTCCGCCCCTGCCTATACAAATACAATTGCACTCAAACACATCTGCCTGAAATTTGATCAAAATTATAGCTTAAGCGGTTGAATTGGCTGAATGTAAAAAACTATAAGAAAAATTCTAAATAGATATGATTTTACGAATAGATTAAAGAAAAACTATATAAAATATCTAAAATGACCTTCTACAATAACTTTAGTTAATTCAGCCAGAAAAGTAAATCTAACTTTACTTATTTGATTATTACACAATTCAATATTTCAGTGTGAAGAATCAAAAGTTACGTATTATAAAAAAGTTGATTGATAAGATTGATAAGCAGCTAGAAATAGAAGTTATCAAATGGATCTCTTAATTGTTTCTAGAACTTCACTCAAATAGAATTGCACTCAAATTATTTTCTGGGGTAACTTAAGCCAAACCAGTTAGAAAAATAAGTTCAACTTTATTTATTTTGATTATGACACAATTTAACGTGAAGAATAAAAACTTACGTGTTTATTAAAAAGTTGGTTGATAAGACTAATAAATTGAAAATAGAGATTATTAATCGGGCTCTTATTTTTTGCTAGATTTACGTGCTTATTAAAAGTTGGTTGATAAAACTAATAAGTTGAAGTAGAGATTATTAAACGGGCTCTTATTTTTTCTAGAATTGCATCCAAATAAAATTCATATGTGTATGAGTGCATATGATAGTTTTAAAAATGATTAAAAGCTTACTCTCTTTGTAATGTAAAATATTCTGAAAGTTTTCATTTGACATATTGTCTTTAGCATTTTCAATTTTGAAAAACTCTCATTTGGAAAATTTGGAATACAATAGGAATATTATTAAGTAACTATTGAAAAAGAGGGACACATAAATCAAAGAATAAAAACATTGTATTTGAGGTTTGTGCAAATCAACGTGCCTTTAGTTTTGTGCCTAAAACATTCCTACCGACAATCAAAGCAAAAAGACAAAAAGTTCAAATAATAGATCATTCTACGATATCAAATTCATCACTTGAATCCGTATATTAAAAACAAATGTGATATAAATATGTTTACTTTAAATGTACCGCCAATCAAGTCATTTTAACTTGCTATAACAAGTTATTCAAAAAAAATTAAAACAACTGATTAATCTTATAAAAAATCATATAAGTTTAAAAGATAAATTTATTAATATAAGATTAGTATAAGTTCAAAAATAGATAAATATTTTTAGATAAAATATAATCAAAAAATGATTATTATGTAATAATCAGAATAAGTAAAGTTGAACTTATTATTGGCTACTGCTTGGTGTGTGTTCTCTTTGAATAATCATAAAAAGGTGGCTGATAAGATTGATAAGCAACTGGAAATAGAAGTTATCAAACCGATCTCTTATTTTTTTTCTAGAATTTCACTCAAATAGAATTGTACTCGAATTATCTTCTTGAGTAACTTAAGCCGAATGAGTTAGAAAAATAAGTTCAACTTTACTTATTTTGATTATCACACAATTCAGCATGAAGAGTAAAAATTTACGTGCTTATTAAAAAGTTGGTTGATAAGACTAACAAGTTCAAAAATAAACTGCATGTTAACGTGCTTATTTACAGGCTATTTTTTTTGTAGAATGCATTCAAATAAAATTCATACGGGTATGAGTGTATATGATAGTTTTAGAAAATGATTAAAAAAGCATACTCTCTTTTGAATGTATAATATCCTGAAAGTTATCATTTGACATATTGTCTTTAGCATTTTCAATTTTGAAAAACTCTCATTTGGATAATTTGGAATAAAATATGAATATTATTAAGTAATTATTCAAAAAGAGGAACACATAAATGCAGAAATAACAACATTGTATTTGAGATTTGTGCAAATCAACATGCCTTAAGTTTTGTGTGCCTAAAACATCCCAACCCACAATCAAATCAAAAAGACAAAAAGGTCAAATAGATCATTCTACTACATCAAATTCATCACTTGAGTCCTTATATTTAAAACAAGTTTCATATAAATATGTTTACTTTAAATGTATCGCCAATTAAGTCATTTTAAGTTGCTATAACAGGTTACTTCAAAAAAAATTAAAACAACTGATTAGTCTTATAAAAACTCATATAAATTCAAAAAGTAATTTAACAATATAAGATTAGTATAAGTTCAAAATTAGATAAATATTTTTAAATTAAAAATAATCAAAAAATGATTATTATCTAATAATCAGAATAAGTAAAGTTGAACTTATTAGCTATTGTTTTGATTGTGTTCTCTTTGAATAACATATAATAATAATAGCATACATTTTGGGTCGTCGACGTGTTGCTACTAATCTACTACAGCAGTACGGGATACGTTATTTGTTATTTATTTATATTTTTGAATGTGTTGCTTGGCATTTTTAATAAGCTCATTTTTTGGAAGAATTTTTAATGAGCATCTGACCAATAGATGTTTGATAAAAACAAATATTGCCCGATTAAAGTACATAATATAGAATCTTCTTTTATTCAATAACACTTATTTTATTTGATAAGATCATAATACTCTCAATAACTCTAATAAAATAAACTAATGTCATTGCCTTTCATTCAACTAATGTCATTGCCTTTCATTCAACTAATGTCGTTGCCCAGAGACTCGCCAATTGTTGTCATGCAGTCTACTGTCATCATCATCACCACTCTTAAAATCTAAAAAAGCTACAAAACTCTATAAATTCATAAGGTAAATCACCAAAATAAATGGGGTAAGTCCCCAACTCTCTATTTCCACTTACCGAATATAATAAAATAACAAAACGAAACTTATACGGGGACAAAAATTGAAAACAAATTGAGAGAATAAACTATAAAAATGACAACATTAAAACAAATGTACATAATAACCTCATTGAGTCTATGGAGCCTTTTACAATAATCGAGAATTCATAGTCAAAATTGGAAAGATGATGTTGGTGTTCCCTCAATGAAAAGATGAGGATTGAAAAGATGGTGAGCTACCAATTTATATCAAGTTGAGATGCATGTTTACATCTTTATTTAGTCATCCAATCTTTTTATATATTATGGAGCGACATGGACACCGTCAAAATTTTTCTTTACATTCTATAATAAAATTTAAAATATAAAAGTGTATTTTATTCCGTGCACGGCACGGGTAAAAATACTAGTTACCCTAAAAAACAAAACAGGTATTCCTCATCTCATACCCGTTACCCGGTCAATGCGGTTTTCCCCATTTTGACCGGGGCGGTTTGGTGCGGATATCAATCAGTCCGATCACAATTCACATCTCTAATCTCTACGGTATTTACATACGGAGCATGTAATTGTTTTATTTTATATATTTCACTCACTTACAAAATTAGTTAATTAATAACTACCATTAAAATACATTGCATTGAAAAGTCAACGGAACCATGCTAAGACTTGCTCACTCCTTCAAATTGGTTCACGTAAACAAGGGGGTCATTGCCCTTTTTTGAGAGATTTTAAAAAATTTTGCCCAAAGAAAAACTTTAAGGGCATAGATACCCTTTAGTGATTACTTAAGGGGTGGTTTTGCCCCTTTTTCCAATCTTTTATAGGAGGGCAATTGCCCCCTTCACTCACGGTGAACCTTCACCCATTTGACGGAAGTAGCAACTGTAGCAATTGTTAAGTTGCTCCCTTTAATTCATCTAATTTGTTTATGAACTAATTTTGTAAATTAGTTGGCACATATTATGAAATACTACGTAAAATGTAAAAACGATTAGAAAAGAATGATATGCGACAAACTTAGGATGTTTCGAGTTGGATTGTAATTTGTTGGTCTGGTATGATCTGAACTGATCTGGTAATATCTGGTCTTTTTATATTTTATAACTACGGAAGTATAGTCTGATCAAGTCTGGTCTGTTTAAGTCTGGTCTGTTCTGTTCTGTGTAAGTCTAGTCTGGTCTGTTTAAATTTGGTATGGGACTGGAAACCATCCAAGTAAAAACATCCTTAATGGGACTACAAAAATGTAAAATGAAGCAAAGATAGATGACATGGAATATTAATAAAAATACATATTAAATTTAATTTATTTGTAATTCAATAAATTCAATTAATTGAGTGATAAATTTTAATACGTTCAACTCATTAAGTTAATTTTCGTGTTATTAACTAGTGTAGATCCCGGGACATGCCCCGGTAGTTTTAATTTGATATGAGTTAAAACTTGCATTAAACTTTTGACTATAATAAATCTCTATTATGAACTAATCACATATATTTATAAATTCATATTTGTTAAATGATTATTGTCGGCCATCATATACTACATCAGTATATATTTAACATTAGTCATTATTATTTTTCAGATTTTATTACTTCTGTAAGAGACACTTCACATTTTGGTTGTCAATAGAATATGAATGTTCTTTTAAATTACCAATGACTTCTTATTTCTCACTTTATTCTTTATCTGTCATTTCACCTTATACTTTTTGTGGATCTATATTGAACTTTTTTACCTTCTTACATGTTAAAATTGTAAAACGGCTGCACGATACTCCATACTTGCTTTTAAACATGTATGAAATCCAATCATACTCCCTATCTTACTATAGGAGAGAAGGGGTATGTGTTTATGGAAAGTTGACACTTATTTTAATCATTCTTTGTGATATCACAAGTGTTTCTTATTGTGACAATTTAGTCAACATTTTAATTTTTCACCACAAAATTAATTTTCCTCCCTCGTATGTGGTAAGATATGTTTTGCTTTATGGTTGTCAAAAAATATGAATGATGTCCTCACTCCTCAATTAAATTTAACTAACATTTTAATTTCTCATTTTACCGTTTCATCTATTATTTCACCTTTTAATTTTTGTAGACTTATATTACTTTTTGAATGTTAAAATTGTAGAACAATAAGTTCATTATTTATCTGCTCCTTGAGGGAGTATAAGCAGATATTGTACCATTTGGGTGAAAGTACATAAGTACTTCTCGGTGTTCCAAATTGCTCCTGGAAGCAGTTTTTTAGAAGTTGGGGAAGACCAACATCTGAAAAACTGATTCCGATTATGTTTTTTTAAAAAGAAGTCGAAGCATAATCAATTACAAACACCCCATGAATCCCATTCAATGTAATACTAAGTATGTATGTGTTGTACAATTATTGACCAAGAATTCCCATGTATTAGAGTCCCATTATGTGTAACATTGATGTTGTACTTTACGATTAATCTCATTCACTTTTATTAGAGTCCCATTATTTAAATAATTTTGTGTTGTACAATTCCTGAGATTTATTAGGAAATCTAACGGTGGTTTTGCTTTTTAAATTAGGATTTAACTTTATGAAAGAGGATAAATTTAATAAGCAATACGGATTATAAAGTGAGCTCGTTTGGTAGCACGAAAATCGGTTGATTTGGCTGATTCTGCTGAAATTTATGAAGTTCTGTCTGAAGTGACAACATTGACTGATTTTGCTGATTTAAGAAAAAAATATCTTTAAAATATATTTTATTAATAAAATAATGAAAAAATTATATGTAAAAATAGCTAAAATGGTTACAGTAACTTTAGCCAATACAGCCAGAAAAGTAACTTCAACCTTACTTTTTCTGTTTATTACACAATTCAGCGCGCAAAAGCAAAAATTAGTGTTTGATGAAAAAGTTGGCTGATAAGGCTGATAAGTCGAAAAACAGTGTTGTCAAACGGCCTCTTAATATAACTTTAGTTTTTGGGATTGTGCTGTTTCTCAAAATTATTTCCGATATTAATAAGCGTATAGTATAAATTAATTAAATGTCTTAATAGCAGTGCTAATAGAATTTGTGCTAACTAATGAGAGAGTGGCAAATCATTGATTTATAACTCAATTTTACTACATAAAAAATAGATAATTGTGTAACTTACTGATTAATGTTCTTGAGTTTACTCCTTCAGTCCTTAAAATTCTTCTCATTTACCTTTTTGGAACGTATCAAAAAAAATTCTGCTTTTCTTTTTGGAAAGTTTTGTGTGACTATCATTGATTTATTTTTTTCTTACTCAACCACAATAATACATATCCACTTTATTCTCATTTTTTTAAACTCCAATCGAAGAGAAAAATTTTGCGGGGCGGAAGAAGTACATTTTTTGAATATTATTATTGAGTTAAAAGTGTAATAATTGAGGTTAAGTGGCTAACTAATAATTGTACGATAGTATATTGTATCGATTTAAATTGACATAGACAATATTTATCCTTGGCTTTATTCGATCATTAGCAAAATTCATGTGTATATGCATTGTGTTGATTCAGATATAAATCGAACGTGGTTCAGATTTAAAAAATCATGTAATATATAAAAATGTTGACATCTTAAGATCCAGAATCCCAGATCCGAAAAAATCTGCTCCGCCTAAAGTGTAAATTAATGAGTAAATTCCCTAAATGAGACTAAAACAATGGAAAATTGCAAAGTTAGGACTACCGTGTTTATTTGGCCTTCTTTAGGACTAAAATACAGCAATTGGACAAAATTAACCCTGGAAACAAAAGATTAATGAAATCCCCAGCCCTCCCATGACACTCTGCAGCGAGAGACCACCAACACGGCAACACCTGTGGGATGACGTCAAAGCTGTTGCAACTGCTACATAACGAGACCACCGCCGCCATGTGAGACAACTGCCGTCGCCAGGTCAGACCGCCGCCGTCGCCAGGTCAGACCGCCGCCGTCGCCAGGTCAGACCGCCGCCGCCAACTCCATGAATTATCCCATGGAGGTGCCGACATCTTCTCTGCAGATGTCATCTCCTGTGCAGATCTACTATATTGCAAATGCCTCACATGGCTAGGATGCAAAAACATGTCATTTTTCAAACATAAGAAATGCCATCGGGATAAAACGAAAAATGGCTTGGATGAAAAATCATGTCATTTTTGGATCCAAACATGACATTTTTAGATGCAAAAACAGGTCATTTTTTTATATTACATCATGACATTTTTAGATGCAAAAACATGACATTTTTAGATGCAAAAACATGTCATTTTTTAGATAACAACATGACATTCTCAATATCATAAAAATGTCATCATTTTGTCAAAAATGTTAAAATCATGGACTTTCAAACATATAATATTGTCATCACCCAAAAAATTGCCATCATGTCTCAAAAAAATGGCCAATCATGTGTCAGTTTAAAAAATTGACACAGGAACATAATAAAAATTGATAGGCGGACAATCTGTCATGGCCAAGTTGACAGAGCCTCAAACTTCATATCCAAAAGAAAGTTAATCTAAAATGGAAGAGCAGAGAACAAAAGAGAAGAAGAAGGAGAAGAGGGAGAAGGAGAAGAAGGAAAAGAAGAAAGAAGAAGAAGAAGAATTACTTACCTGGAGATATTTCGACCTGAGCAAGGGAGCGTGGAAGCGAAGACCTGCGGACACGTGAGAGATGCGGAAGAGATCTGAGGGATCGATGGGGAAGGCGGAAGAGATCTGAGGGATCGATGGGGAAGACGGAAGAGATCTGGGGGGATCGATGCGGAAGAGGCAGATGAGATCGGAAGAAAGAAATATGAAGTATTTTTAGGGATTTGATATCAGGGGTAAAATGGTAATAGGGAGTCCTATTTATGAAATTTAAAACATTGAGTCCTAAGTTGGAGTATTCACTATGTTTTTGTCCTAATTAGATCAATTTCTTTAAATTAATTAAATGTCTTCTTAATTCTAATTATTAGAATTTTGTTAACCAATAAGAGAGTGACACATCATTAATTTATAACTCAGCTTTACTATATAAAACAATAGATATGAAAATATTTATTTAATATGAAATTAATTACATATTAAATTTAATTTCTTTCTAATTCAATAAATTCAATTAATTGAATCAATTCACTGGAATTTGATAAATTTTAATACATTCAACTGATTCACTTAATTTTCGTATTATTAATATGAAAATATGTATTTAATATGAAATTAATTACATATTAAATTTAATTTCTTTGTAATTCAATAAATTCAGTTAATTGAGTCACTTCAGTAGAATTTGATAAATCTTAATACATTCAACCGATTAAGGTAATTTATAAAATTCTACTAAAGTGACTCAATTAATTGAATTTATTGACATACAAAGAAATTAAATTTAATATGTATTTTTATTAATATTCCATGTCCTCTATCTTTGTCTCATTTTACATTTTTGTCTGTTCCATTAAGGATGTTTTTACTTGGACTGTTTCCCGTCTCATACCATACTTAAACAGATCAGATCAGACTTACACAGAACAGACCACACCAATCTTAAACAGACCAGACCAGATTGGACTATACTTCCGTACTTATAAAGAGACCAGATATTACCAGACCAGACCAGACCAGACCAAATAAGACTTAAACAGACCAGACCAGATCATAATAGACTTAAACAGACCAAACGAGGTCAACAAATTACAATCCAACTCAAAACATCCTAAGTTAGTCGCATATCATTCTTTCTAATCGTTTTTATGTTTTACGTAGTACTACCTCCGTCCCTTTTATATTGGGACGGAAGAAGGTGGCACAAGTTTTAAGAAAAGTGAGTTTGTGTGATTGATATTAATTGATAAAGTAAGAATATAATGAAGTAAGAATGATTTTGAGCCACACAAACTTTACCAAAGAAGGTATGAGACAATTAAATAGGGACATCCCAATATAGTAAAATGGGACATTAAAAGGGGGACGAAGGGAGTATTTCATAATATGTTATATGTGTCAACTAATTTACAAAATTAGTTCATAAACAAATTAGATTAATTAAAGGGAGCAACTTAACAATTGCTACAGTGCTACTTCCGTCAATTTGGTAAAGGTTCACCGTGAGTGAAGGAGGCAATTGTCCTCCTATAAAAGATTTTAAAGATTTTTGCACACAAAATAAGTTTAAGGGCATGGATCCCCATTGATGACAACTTTAGGAGTGTTTTTGCCCCTTTTCCCTTATTCTTTTGAAACAAACTTGTTTTTTATGGGTGCACACACTTTTTTGTACCCAGTTCCCACCAATACACTCGTTAGTGAATAAATCAATGTTTTGTATGTAAATAGCCTGTCTACAGACAAAACATGTTCTTCGACGAATTTTCATGGTGAGAACTGTTGGGTGTGTTTCGGAAAATAAAGAAAATTAATTAAAATAAATTAATTAATTAAAATGACGAAAGAAAAAACAAGAAAAGAGATGGAGCAGAATTTGTCAAAGCTCGTGCTACGCACGATGTCCTTAAAACGTATTTGTTGCCTCCCACGGTGCTAGGAGCGTTGCAACAATAGTTTCCCAGGATACGATGACAACGAACTAGTGTTTGAGCACTCAAACCCAAGTTCCAGCGAACGAGAACAAAGACTGAACACAGAAGGAATTTTCAGAGTGCTAGCAGTGTGTTTTAGAGGTGCAAAACGTGAACGGAGTGTATGAATGCGTGTAAGAACGTGTGTTGTTGCAAACCACCTGCCAGCCTTTATATAGGAGGATTTGTTGTGTGTAAATGGTGAATTAATGGACCTGAACGTTAGACATCAATGACCAGTCCGTTGGGCATTGAATCGTCCATGAACTGTCCATTTAACGCTGCAACGGTTCAGAAGCCATCAGAATTCCGACGTTTATAAAGGATATAAACGTTGGGCATTTATTGCTACCAGAGACCGACGTGTTCTGATGCCACCAGAGACCGAGGTATTCTGATCGAGGCCATCAGAGACGGAGGTGTTCTGATGCCACCAGAGGCCGAGGCATTCTGATCGAGGCCATCAGAGACCGAGGTGTTCTGATGCCACCAGAGGCCGAGGTCTTCTGCTAGGCACTTCTGTGAACCGGGAAAAAATAAACGTTTCGGGAAGAAAACAAAAATTATCCGTATCTCTTGAGAGATAGATTTTTGGACGACATTCGTGTCCGCAGGTCGCCCGCAAGTCGTGGTTTTTCTTCTCCGAATTCGGAATTTGATTTGCACCCCCCCCTGCGCGCGTGGAGAGAGCCTTTACCCTTAAGAATCTTAACTCCATAAGGGGGGAGTCCCTTTATAAAGGGTAGCAAATCCCTTGGGTTTTCCGGTGTGGGAAATTAACACACTAGAAACCCATCCTTTTTCCCTTCTAACGGGTAAACTTCGAAAAGCGATTTCTCATTCACCCGTTATCTGTTTTGAGCGTACCATATATCGAATTGTAGCCCTTAACAAGGACAATCCGAAACCACTTTGACCCGACCCAAATCGGAAGTGGACCCCACTCAAAAAATTGCCCCAAAATAGCCATTTAATGCAATTTTCCACACATTTTTTCAACAAGAACTAAAAAAGCATATACGACAGATAAAATTAAAGGATCTATAGTTTTTATACTCTTTTCATGTGGTTTAAAGAGGAGGAAGAGGGTTATGTTGATTTTCATGAGAATAGAGGAGGTAAAATTGCACTTGTTTCCATGAGGATAGAGGAGGCAATGTGCATTTGATTTACTTAAGAGTATCTTCAATGTTTTTGCTGCATTGGTGGCGAGGTGTCATCCAAGTGTAAACAGTCTATTTAGCATGTGAACTGCAAAATAAGCAAATTGAAGATGGTCTATATTATTTTTACTCCAATGCGGAAGGAACCACAATGAAAAATAGAAGGCGATCAATACATTTTTAAGGTTGTTGATAAGAGATCGAAAGTCTAGCAATGGACCTTGTGCAAGATTTTGGTCCTCTCTCCCCTTGCCAACTCAGCTTGAGTGTCTTCATTTTTTTTCATTGGAGAGCACATTTATTAAGAAGGGTGCATTAGGTGAGGTAGAAAGTTTTTTTTTTTTTGCATTGCAATTCACCTCTTCGTTGGAGATGTCTTAAGTAAATAAAATAGAAAACTTTCATGAGTACACTTCCTATTTTTGTTTGTGTACATAATCATCTTGTCTAAAGAATGTAAATTATTTGTATGTATAGAAAACAAGTGGGGTCCGCAAACAATGTACACCAAACATATAATGACGCAAACAATGTACACCATACATATAATAGTCTTTCTGATTGTGTACAATGGCCATTCTCGTGATGTCATTCTAGTTTTTTTTACCCTAGGGAGAGTCAATTGATGGGGGCATGTGGTAAACAGGGCTGAAACTCTTTGCATAGAGTTTCGAACCCAAGACCTCCCGTATGGAAGAGTGAGTCAGCGACCAACTGATCAGATGGACCACTTCTTCCATGATGTCATTCTGATAGGGACACAAAGATGGGCAAAAATACAGAATCATATCGAATTGAAAGTTTGAAACAATATTGTACTAAATCGAAAAATATAATTTGAAGTTGATTGACTATATGAACACGTATCCCCGGTCTTGCGACTATCAACCTTGGACAATGGCTCACATACGTTCGGCAGATATCTTCTATATTATTGTATTTTTTATATATCCATTAATTAATCAATTAGATTACTCTTTTAAGTATTTAGACCTATTGAGCCTATAATAGTGGCTCGACCAACGTTTTCCTATATATCCTCCCATTGGGAGGCTTGAGTACGCAAAGCCTAAATACACTCTTATTATTCGTCTTCTAGCTCTCAATCTCTCTTAAATTATAGTTTGAATACCTAATAATTCATCAGAAGTACATCCTCTAAATTATATCCTGAAACAAACCGTAAGGGTTTAAATAAATTATATGACTGGTCTTCACAAAGTAAGAACGGTAGTACCAGACATATATTAAACGAAATAGATATTTATACTTTATGTCGAGACGTTTAACGAAATATACTTTCATATTTATATTATCCAACTCTACTTAGTTTAGATAGATTTGCGTATTATTTATTAGAAAATGTTAATTGTGTACTATCCATTCAAATGTAGTTTAAATATCAATAGTGAAAGTTCACTTGTATCTTTATTTATTACGGAGAGATAAAAAGAAATAAAATTAATTAAGTAACTAAGTTGCTTTGGATGGATAATTACACTACAAATTCATAAAATGAAGTTTGATTTGGCTATATGAGCATAATTTGTACCTTATTGACATATTAAGTAACTAAGTTGCTTTGAATATAGGTACATTTGATTATCATTTGTAGTGATGCTGTGATGTAGATTGAACACAACTCGAATATTTTCAAGAGAAATTTTATTTATGTTGAAATCAATCTCTGATATGCATAATGACATAATAATACATAATAATGACAATTTAGTATAAACATGACATTTTCAATATGGCATTCCAACCATTGTAATTTCAAATTGAGATTGTCATCTTGAAAAAACATATTGACATATAAGTGACATTTTTTTCAAATAATCAATAGTTATGATATACCCTGATTCAAAAAGAGACATTTTGTCAAACAAGCAAAAAAACATGACATTTTTGTAATTTCAAAGCAATAATGTCCTAAAAGTCCCATTTTTCTTATTACGTACTAGTAATATCTTCATTCTCAGATTCCTATTGAATCAAAATTGTAAAATAAATTAATAAAACTGAAATCCACAATCGTTCGAGAGCTGGAATCTAGTTTTTTTAATCTAAATGTTTTCAAATCAGAAATAGGTTTTTTGTTTAATCATAAAAGAAAAAAAAACAGAAATCAGGATAATTAAAGAAAAAAACGGAGCACTAGGAAGAGGATGAGAAGATGATGAAGAAAAAGAAAAGAAGGGGGGGGGGGGGGGGGGGGGGGGGGGGGAAGACGAAGGAAGAAGAAGAGAGGAGGAAGAAGGAAGAAGAAGCTGGAAAAGATTACTGGAGAAATTGGTGTGGCACGGCTGGCGTCAATCAGGTTTGCCGCTGCAATTGATGGCGGAGGAGCTATGTTGCAGGTGGACTGGTGGAGGAGTATTGTTAGAGAACGTTTGGCAAACTGTTTTTCGCCTTAGTAGCCAACTTTTTACCAAACACGTAACTTTTGCTTTTGCGCGCTAAATTGTGTAATAAGCAGAAAAAGTAAGGTTTGAGTTACTTTTCTGACTGTATTGACTGAAGTTACTGTAGATGACCATTTTATCTATTTTTACATATATTTTTTTCTTTATTTTATTAATAAAATATATTTTAAATTTTTTTTCCTTAAATCAGCAGAATCAGCCAAAACAGCCGATTTTGATGCTTCCAAACGGGCTCTCAATTGGCTAAGGATGAAATCCTATTAATGAAGGGAATAATAAATTTAAAGTCTTATTTTAAAATTTTGACTATGTTTTAATCTCATTTAAGCACATTTTTTTTTTGTATTAAAGGGGGCTTATATTAATAAAATAGCATTCTGATAGGGTGTAAGATAATAAAAGGACCACATGTAACCATCCGCCTTGGACGAGACTATGAGTTAATCACCTTTGACAAAACAAGATAACTCGCTAGTCCTAAACTAGGCATAATAAAGCCAACGACGATTACCGTAGACCTTTCATCCCCATACCTAATGCAAGAGTTTTACAGCAGAGGAAAAAGTAAAAACGAAACATAACAGTCTGATCGTGGAAATAAAACCGCAAAAAAACAAAAACAAAAACATAAACACCAACACTCGTTCTCCTGAGCAGAATCATCAAATGTACCACCGGTGGGTCTAGAAGTCCTGACCCGCCACCTCCCCATTTTTTGATGCATCAAACACCATGTCCTCACCAGCTGTAACTCCTTTTAATTTGACTGGCCTTCCCAAATCCTCCTGCATTTCGACTCCCCTTGCATCTCCTCCATGTCACCTGTTCCACCCTGCTTTGACACACTTGCAATTGTCTCTGCCGAGCACTCGCGTCGATCCTGTGCCCCTATTCCACCCCCCCTTCCCCCCCCGAGATCAGTCTTCCGCTGCTGCCCGAACCCCCCGGAGCTTGAGGACTCATCCACTAGCCACTTATTAGTCCCTGTAGAGCTAGTCTTCACCCCACCACCAGCCTTGAGTTCAACCCCAAAAGATTTCTCTAGAACAATCCCCTCCTCATATTTCAAGGGGCAAAATTTATCCGAGTGTCCAATCACCCCACACGTGAAACAGAAATTGGGTAGCTTTTCATATTTAAAATCTACCCAATGTCCAATTCCTTCTTTCTTCAAATTAATGCCTTTCTTTAGGGTTTTTCTCATATCCATACAAACTCTAATTCTCAAATAAGATTTCCAATTTCCCTGGAATTGGTTCTTATCAAAACTAATAAATGTGCCAATATAGTTCCCAATTCTCTTAGCAGAACCCAGATTCCTAAATTTATAAGAGACATTGTGAACATGTACCCAAAATTTAGCCTCGTACAAATTCATCCTTTCAGGTATATCATCTGGCTGAACAACTTTCAAGAGAATTAAATCCCTTTCAAACAACCAAGGACCATCCTCAAGCACACGATTCATATCCATACCATGATAGAAATTGAAAAGGTACCTTTTATCTCCAATTTCCTTGATTGCAGCTCATTTTCCGGGATGCCAAGTTGAAGTCAACAGATCTTGGAACACCGGAAGCTTGATTTTCCGGTCCGTAATCACAACACCGACCAACGGGAATACCACTTTCTCATCGGCAGCATCCACCCCCTGCTTCTTCCTCATCAAAATCAAGTTCATTGTCTTCCTCTCCAATCGACATCTTCTTGTAGTTGTTGACTATGTCATCCATCGGCAAAAAACCTCCCTGCTTCGAGTCTTCCTCTCCTCTCCTTTTTGGCCGAAACCAAAAGTAAGAAACGCCGAGCAACCAGAGCCCAACAAACCTCACACCCGTACCAAGAACACCCTGCCGAACCTCGCGATAACAATTGCTGGATTGACCAAAGCTCGAGCTGTTCTTCGATCGGAATCAAAAAAGGAAGCACGAACCTCTAGCGGCGGCTAGCCCTAGAGAGAGACCGCGATGGAAAGTTTTTAGGTAGTCTATTAGTTTAAACTAAGCACAATAACTTTATATATAACTCATCTCCAATGCACATTTTTATTTGCAATCTTTTGAATGCACCCATTATCAACTATGTTTTGAAATTGCACCATATTTTCAAAAATAATCACACTAGAATATATATAACCCAAAGTTATAAAAAGGGGAAATTACCCTAAATATGACAAAAAAACGTTTGTATATTCCAATATAAGATTGTCATGTTTTTATATTCCAACATAAGACTAATTATTGTCATGTTTTGTTAGTATCAGTCTTTAAACATGACAGTATTTTACAAACTTGGCAATAATTACTCCTACAGCGCCACCAATAGCACCGCCGACTGCTGCTCCTGCGGCGATGCGTGCCAAACAGCTGTTTTCCCTAGCCATCTCTTTCCGTGAATAGCTCCGGAAGGATGGGGTTGAAGGCCCTTGAAAGCAGTGTTCTAAAACGCGCCAAAAGGCGTCGCCTGCGCGAGCCTAGGCGCAAGGCGTATTAAAAACGCCTCGCCTGGCTACTAAGCGTACCAAAAGGCGGCCCGATCAAAACTGAGAAAAAAATTAAACTGTTGAGGTACAAATGTACAATATGTCTGCGGGAGAGCAAAAGCCCGTTGCAGTAGCCCGACTTGAATTGAAAAGAAGTGGAGCCTTATATACGCGAAGTGGAAGGATGAGTTGTTCAATTCATCCGGTGTGGGAAATGTCAATAAAAGAGAAAAGAAGGCAAGAAGCCTTGCAACTTACGGACTACGGAGTACACCTAAATACAGAGTATTATTACTACTATCTACTGGCTACTAGCTAGTACGCACTTCACACTAAATTCTGTAACTATATTATTAATATTATTACTATTATTATTATTATGCTAACTTTGTCCTATTTTATTACTCATATATTGGTATTATTACCACTTTTATCACTAGACTCTTTTTCCGAATCCAGTTTTTGATAATTAAGTATGTTTTCAGTAATGTTTTTGAAAAAGCTCAAATACTAATATTGTTCTTATCGGAATTAGTGTTACTGCTTATTAGAGTATCATTATATTATTAGTACCCGCTATTTGTATAACCGCATAAGTACTATTACTATTATTACAACTATCATGATTTTTGTTATTGTTATTATGATTATTATATTATCATTGAACTACATTTTCCAATTCTAGTTTCATATTGAGTGATGGGTAAATTTCTATTTTGTAGACTACAAAACTACTTTTGTTTGGATGGAGTTTGAAAAAATGTTGATCTTATATGGGTACTACACATTATTTAATACAGAGTATTAAATTGACATACTTAAAGATGTTGATCTCAAGTCACACTTTTATCTATTTTTCTTATTCTTATTTCAATCATATATCAGGTATTATTTATTTTTGTTAATATTTTATCATTAAACTACCTTTTCCAGCTCTAGTTTTTGTGTAATTGGTAAATTTATACTCCGTTTTTGTTAGATTAGTGGTCATGAAAAACGTTTTTTTGTTGAAAATGAGAAAAGTGTGATGTTTTTCAATAACATTATTTAATATTAAATTTAAATATTTAAAAGAGCTCTAGGAAATCTAAAATAAACGATAAAAAATCAAAACGCCTTTTCACGCCTAAGCTCCGCCTAAGCCCGCCTAGGCTCCAAAGGCTTAAGGCTTGGCCGTGCCGCCTCGGCACGCCTTACGCCTTTTAGAACATTGCTTGAAAGTAAATAAAAGGGGAATTGAACCCATTTTCACCTAAATTTGTGAATGCACCATGTATTTTGAGAATAAAAGCATGACAGTTCTATTTTGGAATTTTCAAACTTATTTACTCCTATTTGGGGTATTTTACCAAAAAGTGTAAAAATAGGATGCAAATTTTCATATTTAATTTGGGTATATATAATACTCCCACCATCCCCCTATTAGTGCGACAAAAACAAATGGTGTGATTTTTTTAAAAAGTAGAATTATGTGGTTGATAATGAGTTGATAAAGTGGAAATAAAGTAAGAATTAGTTAAAGTCACAAAAATATTACTACCAATATAATATGAAACAATAATAGACATGGAGACATACAATACAAAATGGTAAAATGAGATAATTGATAGAGTAGCTATTTTAAATACATGGTGCATTCACAAATTTAGGTGAAAATGGGTTCAATTCCCCCTTTATTTACTTTCAAGGACCTTCAACCCCATCCTTCCGGAGCTATTCACGGAAAGAGATGGCTAGGGAAAACAGCTGTTTGGCACGCATCGCCGCAGGGGCGGCAGTAGGCGGTGCTATTGGTGGCGCTGTAGGTACGATTCCTTAGACCTAAACGCTTCCACTATTCTACTGTGGAGTACCCCCCCCCCCCCCCCATGCTCAATTGATTACGCGGAACAAACATGAAGTACCCCTATTACTGATTTGAAACAAATCTATTTTCGATTCCATTGTTCATTTAATTGTAATTGCTGTTAGTTACAGTAGCAGGAAAGAGTTTTGTTTCTTTCACTCATTCATATACATTAAAATCTATGTTGCTTCTGATGAGTACATATATTAACTAATTTGATTAAGGCATACCTTTTGAGTTGGCTGTATTTGTTGTGATCTAGCACTGAGGCATAAAGAATTTCTTAGGCTTCCACTCTGTTATTGTCTTATTGATGCTTGACAGTAATGGCTTGGGGTGAGTCAGAAATAAGAGTGCTTTGTTGATGCAGTCTATTAATGAGTAAATGGCCCTTTTTTCTTAAGTTTAAATTTAAAAAATCTTAAAATATTAAATATTTGGACGCAATGAGCTATGAATTGGTGCACGTTATAATGAAATTGTTCCAAGCTGTTTTTAGTTGTCTCAGCATGCTATTTGAACAATTATCCTGAAGTTTCAATGCTCCTGCATACAGAGAACCACATTATAATATTGAAACTCAACTTGTGGGAGTGATCAAAAGGTCCACTTTATATTGGTCTTGTGAATCTCAAGTTGTGAATTTTGTTTATCTTGAGTTGTTTAAAGGAATTTTTAGTTATTCCAACAGAGCATTGATCCATAATTTGTTATGTTTGTTTGCAGGTGCTGTATACGGCACTGTTGATGCTATTAGAAATAAGGTTAGGTCTTGTTTCTTTAAAGTTTATATTTTAATAGACATATAGTTTTTTAATGTAATACCAGTAGACACTGCCATTATCTTCTAGTTGTCTAAGTTTCACCATTCTAAATGACAGAGCACTGTCCTTAGGGAATATATGAGTTTTTAATTTTGACGGTACTTGGGCTATATATATATATATATATATATATATATATATATATATATATATATATATATATATATATATATATATATATATATATATATATACTGCTCAGGTCCCTCCGGAGGGACGGGAGGGACCGTCCGAACTTTACTGTTTGGGGCGGTTCCCGGTGGAATTTTTCGATGAAATTTTTTGAGCATGTTCCTCATCAAGTCTAGTTTGTCCATACCAAATTTCAGCTCAAAATTCGACCGGGAAGGCAGTCAAATAAATTCTTGAAACTTACTGCACTTTATATATGCGCAGAATGTGCAGTAAGCTTCAAGAATTTATTTGACTGCCTTCCCGGTCGAATATTGAGCTGAAATTTGGTATGGACAAACTAGACTTGATGAGGAACATGCTCAAAAAATTTCATCAAAAAATTCCACCGGGAACCGCCTCAAACAGTAAAGTTCGGACGGAGCCTCCGGTCCCTCCGGATGGACCTGAGCATTTCTGTATATATATATATATATATATATATATATATATATATATATATAAAAGAAGAAATTCCACTTATGGTCCTCCGAGTTTTGCACCAATTCCACAATTAGTCCTCGTCTTTCACTTTATCCATTTTTGGTACCTCACTATTGTTTTCTTGACCATATATAGTCCTTTTCTGGTAGTAAAAATGCCTAGAGATGGACCGAAAATGGTCAAGAAAACAATAGTCAGATACCAAAAATGGATAAAGTGAAAGACGAGGACTAAATATGGAAATGACACAAAACTCGGAGGACCTAAAGTGGAATTAATTCTATATATATATATATATATATGTATATATATTTTTTTTATTCGTGAAATTTTTATCCTGTACTTATTTATGCTATTAGCATCTATAACCAAATATGTTTTTATTAACTTCTTGACAAAGTAAAACGTGAACAATACATTAAAATGATATGGGTAGGATGCCATAAATGATAACTGGGTGGATTTGATGTCCAACTTTAATGTTACAGGCTTCTAGGCTAGTTAATAGAATCAAGGGAAAATTCAGTATCTTAGACATAACAAAGCCAAGTCCATGTTGAACACTTTCCATGATCAACATCACCATAGACTGATGGACCATAGCATACCTTTCGTTGCTTTTCTGCTTAACAATGGACTCTCTCACTCTCACACTCCCTTCTTCTATCCATCTTTCTCTCTTATTGAGTTCTAGTTTAGGTGATAAGCTGGAGTATCATAGGTTTGGGGAATGAGATAATGTCTCACCCATTAGTGATGCTACAGTATATTGAGAATATCCATAATATTCTATAGATAAACTATGAATGCGTACTGGCAAAGTTCTTTCTTTAGGGTCAGTTTGGATGGAGGGCTTCTGAGGGCTTGTTTGTATTTTGAAATATCTAAGATATATACAAGTGTGTGTGTGTGTTTTCTATTCATCAAGCTATAGAGACTAATCCCTCCATAGCATATCCCTTCAATACCACTTCATTCAAGCTGAACCTTACTAAAGGCTCTACTGCCTCTACCAAATCAAATATACTATCAATACCCTCATCCAGCTCAAACTTCAATCCCCTATGTGTTTTACTTGTCATTATGCATATATAAGCCTGTCTCTTTTCGCCACTTCATATCTCTAATTTCTCAGTTATCTAATTTCTTCATCTGCATATTACTTATAAAATTCCAGGTTCCTGGACTTCTGAAAATCAGGCACATTGGGCAGACAACAGTGGGCAGTGCAGCAATCTTTGGTCTGTTTTTGGGGGCTGGAAGTTTGATACACTGTGGGAAGTCTTACTAGGCCTTTACAAAACTAATCAATAAGTAGTTATGGAAGTGAACCATGTGCACAGATTGTGTGTACTGTTTAAAATCCTAATATTTTACGGTGAAATTGACTTTGTCCTTGTGAGAACTTGCTTTTAGTGTGGATGGTTTGCCGGCTGAATTACGAGTTGTTGAATACATGTTCTTTTTCATTTTCTTCAATTAAAGAGAAGATTAACTTGACCCTGTGCAATATGACCTAGTTTCCATCTGATCTAGTGTCTTGTTGTATATTATTCCGTTTTAAGCGTTTATATCTCGTTTTTCTTCTTCAGTTTCCTTTTCCTTATTTTCTTCTTTCCTTTCTTTTCCCGTTCCCCCATTCTTCCTCCTCGCAGACCTGCAAGCCTTATCTTCCTTGCAGACCTGCTTCTTCCATGGAATCTCCCCATTCCCTCATTTTTCTTCCTACTTGCACACCTGTGAACCGTCTTCCTTGCATGTAGGTGACTTGTGACGAAGATGCCCTGCGATGAAGACAACCGGCAACGAGCCCTTTCCCCCTCTCCTCCAGTAACCGTTGAGTTGTCGTTTTCCATCTCTGATCCACTTGGCTGTCGTTCCAGGTTGAGGGGGAGTTTCGTCGTCGTCATCCTCTCCAGATCACCGTTTGTCGCTGCTCTCGTTCATTTACCATCCGTTGAAGTGAGTAGAGAACTGTCTTTTTGCAAATGTCGGGGGTCTGTGCAAGAAAAAGAAAGGGTAAACATGGAATGAGTGCAATTGTGTGGGGTCTACACAAGGAAGAAGACAGGGGAAGAAATGGGAAATGAGAAAGTAGAAATGAAAGGAATATAAAAAGTGAAAAGAAAAGGAATCAGTGATGTCAACTGCCACGTGGGCGCTTCGTCAATAGCTAACATGCTGATTAGTGGGTTACCCGCCAAAAACCGATTTTGACAAAAATTACATAATAGGATAGCGTAATTGGTGAAAGTTAAGGTATGAAGAATCGGTACATAGTAGGAAGACTAATTTAACACGTTTCTCTATTTTCAGATAAAATCTAAGAGGCCGTTAGGAGCTCGAAAAATGGACCGATAAGCCAAAGTGTAAAAATATAGCCAAACATGTGGCAAATGGGTTGTTTCAGCTGTTTTTTCTTATCAGCCAAAAAAGTGGCAATAAAGTTACTTTTTGAGCTGAAACTGATTAATTTACCGATTGAAACATAAAGTACTCCTTTACCCTTCAATTATACGCGTAAGCTCTATCTTCTTCTTCTTCTTCTTCTTCTTCTTCTACGTCAATGGTTCACAAGATGACAGACCCACGGTTCTTTGATGTTTTTTCCTAATCTTTGGTAAATATTATTGATGAAGTTTAATCCAATTACGAGAGTTATATCTACGAGAGCAGATGAAAATTAGGCAGCGTAAGGCAGTGTTTTATTATCTGGAGTCTGGTCCTTTGATAGGAAGTATACAAGAAGTATTTATAGACTAAGAACTAGCATTCTAGGAGAAAACTGATACAATAAATGTTATTAATTATATTCTAATCGGATAAGACTCTTGTAACACTTTGGACATTGTGCAATCATTGTTCCTTCCGTTATTGCTGCCTGCTGCCAGATAGCTATGCTCAATTGATAGCCTGTCACGTAAGCCCTAGGAATATCCCGACCTCATTAGAACTCCGCCCAGGCTAGAGGTCTGCTGTCCAGTCTGGCCTGGTTGTGGGTTCATCTCGTGAGCCTGTCTCCCAATTAGGCCCAGTGGCTAACTAATATTAATCCTGTTTGGGGCTTGATTCCGTTAAGGGCTAATCCCGCTGATGGCTAATCCTGTTTATAGGCTGATCCCGTTAAGGGCTTAATCCCGTCAAGGGTTTGTTCCCGTTATAGGCAGTGGCAGACACAGGGGGTGACAAAGGGGGGTTGTTGTCCCTCCAAAAAAAAATTAAGTATATTTACCCCGAAATTTTAAATGTATATGTTTTTGTATGTATAATTTTGTACTACCGCCCCTGCTACCGGAAATTCTTGCGTCCGCCGCTGGTTATGGGCTTGATCTTAACTCCGTAATTGGGCCATGGTCTTGATCCATGGTACCATCAGTTATCTTTAAATAAACTGCTATAATGTTATTTATTAGAGTATTAAGTGTAATAAAAAACTGTTCGGGAGTCCCAATGAATGATGAGCTGTCTGCAATGATAAGGCTACCAAAATCTCATTTACTGATAAACCGAGAATGGAACTCAGGGGAGATCCCTAGCCTATGTATCTTAAATTGCCCATACAGCTGTCTGGAATGATTCGTTCTTCGTAGGCGTGGACAAAATGGTTTGGTTTGACCGAACTGAAAATTGGTGGTTTGGTTTGGTTTGGTTTTACTTAAGTAAACCGTTTGGTAGGAATTTCCTCAAACCGAATGGTTTGGTTTAAAACCGAAAAACCGTAAACCGAACTGAACACCGAAAACTTGTAATATGTGTGTGTACTTTGTATTTTTCTTCACTCTACATCTTTAGGATATAATTAAATAACTTAGACATGAAAAATGCAAATTTAGGATATAACATTTTAATTTTTACACATTTCATACATTCATTATGACAAAATTAGCTAATACAACATATTGTATTTGTTATGTTTTGTACTCTACTTGTATGAAAAGATATTTGACGATAACAAATAACATGTTGTAATAAATTGGTGAATATTACAACATTTGTACCACTGACTCATTTAATTTTTTTTTTAATATTTTATGTGACATTGATGGAGTATATGGCCCAGGAACCCCCGGCCCATAGACTCCTATTTCTCCTACACAAGTCCATTGAGCTCAGGAAACAACTCAGGCCCAGATACAACGGCCCAAGCCTCAAAGTAGCCCAGAATACACACTGGGGGCCTTCGGCTGAACCAAGCCTTCTCTGGCATAAGAAGCTGCTGGGAGAAAACGGGCGAGGACATGAGCCTTCGGCATTCTCATGCCCTCGGCACCAGGGGAAGCCTTCGGCTGAACCAAGCCTTCGGCTACACAAGGAGCCCTCGGCTACACAAGGAGCCCTCGGCTACACAAGGAGCCCTCGGCTACACAAGGAGCCCTCGGCTACACAAGGAGCCCTCGGCTACACAAGGAGCCCTCGGCTACACAAGGAGCCCTCGGCTACACAAGGAGCCCTCGGCTGAACAAGGAGCCTTCGGCTGAACAAGCTCAATCATCGAAGATTCCTTTTAGAGACAGCCAACCACCGCATTTAATGCCACGTCGCATCCGCCAACCGCATTCAATGCGGTTGACGTACCACTGCCGGTGCCACCAGGCTGACGTGACCCTTCGGCCGTTGGATTACTGACACGTGTCCTCTCATCGCATTTATTGCTGCTATAAATAGCAGCCCATTTCTCCTTGTAAATGACCATCTACACACAACTCCACACGCTGAGTTCATTTAATAAAATCGACTCTCTCTCCTCCTATTTGCTCTGACTTCTCTCTAAGTTATTCCCGCAATAACCCCTCGGATAAGATACCCCCCGGGTAGACTATCCATCAGACATTATAAATTCTAATCAACTATTAATTTATTTTTTGTGAGAAGTGAATCTGTGTTTCTACTGATCGAAAAAATGTTAGAAGTTTTAATTTATAATATTTTATTATTATTTTTCTATCTTTTATTTTGTTTTACATTTTATTTAAATAATAAATAAATGAAGATGAGATGAACTACTACTTTCATGTTCTAATCCTAAAATATACTTCCTCCGTTTCTTTTTAGTTGCAACACTTTCCTTTTTGGGAAGTTTCATAATAATTGCAACACTTCTATTTTAAGATATAAAAAAGTGACCGGTGGGCGTAGCTCAACCGGTAGCGAGGGAGTGCCACAATGGTTAGGTCTCGGGTTCGAATCCCGGCAACTGCGATAAGGGGTTACTATGCTGAAAAATGCATAGGGTTCTGTAAATACCGGGGACGGAGCTCCACCCTCTATCTGTCAGGTTGTGATTATAGTCCAACTTACATCCTCCCATCGTGCTGTCCGGTCAGTGTTGGGGGGCTCTCGGGGATGGGGTGTCATCTTTTTCTTTCTTTTTTTAGATATAAAAAAGTGTGCAATTGTCTTTAATACCCTCAATTATATCCATGTCAACTACCTCTCTCCGCCCTATTCCATCGTATACATCCATATCTTGAAAGCAATTTCTTGGCCATAAATCCTTTATGAAATATTGCGGACTTTCAAGATGAATAAATTGTTCCGGCCCGACCTTTCGTCCCTCACAAATTTCTAGGCCACCGACGGAGAGAAGAAAACAGAAGCAGGACTCACTGCCCATTGACGTCGTCCTCACCAGTCACCATTGTACACCTCGTCAGTGTACAACCTCAATCGCTCCAAATTTGCTGCCGATGCTAAAGTTATTCGGTGCCTCAGCTTCAGACACCAACGCCGCCTTGATTACAGATTCTGGATCTGGAGCTCTCACCAGCATTGACTGGCCGGTTTCATGGTCTATGGAGAGTCGATGGCTCACACGCTTAAACTTTGGGATATCATAGCTTCAACATAGATGATAGTAGGTGGTTGCCGCTCTCACCTCAAATTTGCAGAAATGGAAAGAACGGAAAATCAAGATGAAGGAGATGATATGAAAAGGTGAAGAAGATAAAAGAACGGCCATGAGTTTTGTTGTCAGACATTCTGAACAAAAGTAGATAGTCAACAGTGCAAATAAGGGCAAACTAGGAACAATGAAATGTTTTCAGAATTTCTTAAAACATGTGCCCGACTCTTATGTTGCAAATAAAACCGGAGGATAGTAGAACTTAATTGATCAGCTAAAGTAATAATCATAACAAACTGAATCAAGTCGAACTAAATTGTACCTAATAATTTTTACTTCGGTAAATCGAACTTCAAACCGAACCGAAATCAAACTGAAATTCAAATGGTTTTAGTTTGGTATAAATTCTCCCAACCCGAATAAACCGAAACCGAAGAAAACTGAACCGTAAACAGAATTGCCCACCCTAGTTCTTGGTGTAGAGCTCAGAGCAATTGAAAGTTTGCTTAAAAGCAATTTATTAGTTGGTCTTTTATTCTGCTGAGACTAGTGTGTTGTTAGGAATTTGTGTAAGTGGTATAATTAGTGAATCAAACAACATCAGTTTAATAGTTTACACCCATATATTTAACACAAATAAGCTAATACACTTTATAGTAATTTTATACTCAAACAGTTATTTCAGTCAACATATTATCAAACACTTTCACTTCGGCACATTCATTCTTTTCAGATGTTCCAGCTCTTGCAGCCGCTATTAAACAAGCGGGAGTAGTCGTGCACTCGTGCTCCATTAAACACCTCAAATGGAAGTATATAAATAAACTTAATTTAATTGTATTTTCTAATTTTGAATTCTAAAAGGAGTATGTTTCAAGAAAGTTGCAACAATTTAAAAATATAGTCACGCGATAATTAATAAGAAAATTTCTAGAAACAAACATTTGAATTTAAGAGGCTGTTTGACAACGCTGTTTTTCGGTTTTTCAGTCTTATCAGCCAACTTTTTCACTAAACACGTAACATTTGCTTTCGCGCGCTGAATCGTTTAATAAGCAGAATCAGTAAGGTTGGAGTTGTTTTTCTGGGTGAATTGACTGAAATTATTGTAGATGACCATTTTAGCTATTTTTACATTTTTTTTCTTTTTATTAATAAAATATATTCTAAAACAAATCTTTCTTAAATCAACAGAATCAGCCAATGCAGCCATTCAGCCAGAACTTCATAAATTTCAGTAGAATCAGCCAAATCAGTTGATTTTCGTGCTACCAAACGGGCTCTAAATGTCTAACACGGTAGAAGTATTATACTTGTACAAAGTAGTCTCTTACTTTTGTGCACTTTAAAATTATATAAATAATTAAAGAGTCTTGTTCGAGTCAAGAGCCCCTGAAGTGAAATGTGGTGAGGTATTCACTGTTTGCGATATTTTTCGATGAATTTTTTTGATGAAAGTTTTTTAATATGTTCTTCATCAAATCTATTTATATTCACCAAATTTCAATGTAATTGAATAGTCGGTTAAATAAATTATTGAAGTATACTGCGTTTTATGACCGGCTAATGATGTATGTTCATTGACATCTAATTGTATGAATATTCTTGAAAAGAGGTGAAATTGAAGAAGCAGTTAACTTGTGTTTTAGTGATTAATAATCCGTAGTTGAAGTTGGCCAAAAAACTAGGGCTGGGACTTTGGAACCAAGAACCGGAGAACCGAACCGGACCGAACCGTTATGACCCGGTTCGGTTCGGTTCCAACATTTATTAGTTATTTGTTAACGGTTCGGTTCCTAATTTTTATTAACGGTTCGGTTCTCGGTTCCTGAAAAAAATATGTACCAGAAACCGTTAAGGAACCGTTATATATAATAATTAAAATTAAATATATTTTTATGAATATATATATTGTAATGTATATTTACTTATTTATTTTTATATTATATTCATTATTTTAGTTTAGTTATTTAACTATTTAAAACTATTATTTATTTCAACCAGTTCTCTTATGCTTCTTAGGCCTCTCATTAGGTCCAAACTCTAGCTGGTCGGAACTCAGAAGGTCCAGAGTATTTAAAATTATTATTCTCTTTAACTGGTTCATCATATATGTATTGAGATTTCCAAAGTTGAATGTCTTTTTGGCAAAAATTTAGTCGTGATTTGTAAGAATTTTTTCAAAGACTAGGAACCGTTAAATGACAAGAACCGAACCGTTAAGAACGGTTCGGTTCCTTATCGGTTCTTTAAAATAATTTATAAGAACCGAACCGTTAGTAAAATTTCATATTTTCAAACGGTTCCACATATTTTGCCTAGGAACCGAACCGGTCCCAGGCCTACAAAAAACTGAAAAAGTTTTCCCAGATAGACCTGAAAGGCAACTAATGGTGGCGGAAGCAAGTCAAAAGTTCGCTTCTCCCCTTTCCAAACGCCGTCTCCCGGAGAATGAATGATTAGCTTTGGATTAATCCTAATCACAGCTACTACAAATTCCAGTCAACATTAGCCACTCAACACAGATTACTTATTTGTGAGTATAACAGTCTCAGTCAAGCTAAATCTACTCAAGAATTTTACTCTAATGGCTGACGCCGGTCGCACATCCACCGTCGACACCAACGCACTGGTGGCTATGTGCCTGGCACGCGCCGGCGTTGACCGGATGTTCGGCGTCGTCGGTATACCCGTTACTTCCTTAGCTAACCGGGCAGTTGCTCTCGGTATCCGGTTCATCGCTTTCCACAACGAGCAGTCAGCCGGCTATGCTGCCTCCGCGTACGGCTACCTCACCGGCAAACCTGGGGTTCTGCTCACAGTGTCGGGACCCGGATGCGTCCACGGCCTCGCCGGCCTCTCTAACGCCTCCGTCAATACCTGGCCGCTGGTCATGATTTCCGGCTCCTGCGATCAGAGAGATTTCGGCCGCGGCGACTTCCAAGAGCTGGACCAAATCGAGGCCGTGAAACCCTTCTCCAAGTTCTCTGCTAAAGCCACTGATATCACCAACGTCCCTGGTTGTGTATTCGATGTTCTGGATTGGGCCGTCGCCGGCCGGCCCGGCGGATGTTACTTGGATCTTCCGTCGGATGTGCTCCACCAGAGTGTGAGCGAATCCGATGCTCAGAAGTTGATTGCAGAAGCTGAGACTTCAAGGAACAACAAAAAGGCTCTAATAGAAAAGCCAATCGTCAAAGATTCTGATATTGGGAACGCGGTAGCTTTGTTGAGACAAGCTGAGAGGCCATTGATTGTGTTCGGAAAAGGGGCTGCCATTTCTAGATCTGAGTTCGAATTGAAGACCTTGGTAGAGAGTACAGGGATACCCTTCTTGCCTACTCCCATGGGAAAGGGTCTGTTGCCCGACAATCACGAGCTTGCTGCCACAGCATCAAGGTCTCTGGCTATTGGAAAATGCGACGTGGCATTGGTGATCGGGGCCCGGCTCAATTGGCTGTTGCATTTCGGGGAACCTCCAAAATGGTCAAAGGACGTGAAGTTCATATTAGTCGACATATCAAAAGAAGAGATTGAACTGAGAAAGCCATGGTTGGGATTGGTGGGAGATGCTACTAGGGTTTTGGGAATGATAAACAAAGAGATTAAGGATGATCCGTTTTGCTTAGGGAAGACTCACCCTTGGGTTGAGTCACTGTCTAAGAAAACCAAGGAGAATGTGTCTAAGATGGAGGCACAATTAGCGAAGGACGTTGTTCCGTTTAATTTCATGACTCCAATGAGGATTATCAGAGATGCAATCTTGGGATTGGGTAGTCCTGCACCTATATTGGTATCTGAAGGAGCGAATACGATGGACATTGGGAGATCAGTGTTGGTACAGACCGAGCCAAGGACTCGTTTGGATGCTGGGACTTGGGGAACAATGGGGGTAGGTCTTGGTTACTGCATTGCTGCTGCTGTGGCCTCACCTGATAGGCTTGTTGTTGCTGTAGAAGGTGACTCTGGATTTGGGTTCAGTGCTATGGAAGTTGAGGTAGTATGCTCTTTTTATTATACTAAATAGATTTTTATTGTTACCATTAATTAGATTATATCATATTAGGTACCTATATAATGCAGTTACAATTGTCTATTATACTTTACAAACATGGTTTTCCCACCTAGCAACGTTGTAGGTTCTTAAGCCTCTGTTTGTTTTAGAGAAGAAATAGAGAAGAGGGAAATGAGTTATAAAAAGATGGAGAAGAGAGAAACAATAGAGAAATATGGTCAGGTTTTGCGTGTTGTTCGGGAGGAGAAAATGGGTAGAAATTGCGAAAATGGTACTCTTTTTATAATTCCATAATGGGCATTTCTATTATTGTAAACATCTTATCCTTGTATGTTATTGCCATATGATTTCACATTTAAACCCTTAGGTTCTCTTTGGATAGAGGGTGCTTGCAGGGAAAGCTCTGGAGGACTTGATCTATTTTTTGAAATATGTTTGAGATTTAATGAAATCCAAAGGTTAAAATAACATATAATGGTCATCTAACACTAATATTGCCCAGACCCTTAAATGTAAATGATGTGCACTACATTACCCATGAGTGTTGATCTCACTCTGAAGAAACACAGTACTTGTTATAGCTTCACATAATCACATCTGGTAGGTGTTATTCCTTCTTCATCTTTTTCTGTCCTCCACTCATCTTCTTATGGGTAGATAAATTGTGAATATGCAGACATTGGTTCGATATCAGCTGCCAGTAGTGGTCATAGTCTTCAACAACGGCGGTGTATATGGTGGTGACAGAAGGAACCCCGAAGAGATTAGTGGACCCTTCAAAGATGATCCAGCGCCCACTTCTTTCGTTCCAAGTGCTTCCTACCATCTTTTGATTGAAGCCTTCGGAGGGAAGGGGTACCTTGTCGGAACTCCAGATGAACTCAAATCAGCACTTGCTGAGTCATTCTCTGCTAGGAAACCTGCCGTTATCAATGTCACAATCGATCCCTATGCTGGTTCTGAAAGCGGGAGATTGCAACACAAAAATTGAGGCACGCCACTTCACATCCTTTTCTTGTGACCAATGTTGTAAATTGCCACGATTTTCACATAGGCACCTCTAGTAAAGGGAATCCTTGTTTTTTCTTTCTTATTTATTAACCTTAATAATACAACCAAACTACAATTGGTTTACCCCTTAATTTTGGGAGTATTATTTTATGAGATGTACTGATGTACGTAGTACATGTTTTCTAATACTCCCTCCGTCCCGGGGAGAAGTTCCCAATTTCCTTATTTGGATGTCCCAAAAGAAACTTCCCATTTCCCTAAATGGAAAGTTATCCTACATTAAAACAGTGCCAAACAGTGCCAAACAGTGTCGAAACAGTGCCAAACAGTGTTGAAACAGTGCAAAACAGTAAAATTTACCCCTCAGTAACTTTATTTCCTAAAAATGTGTGAAAGTCAACCCGGGAACTTCTCCCCGGGACGGAGGGAGTATATATTTCAGCTCTACTTGTTTCCCGAAATATGTTTTCCGATATTTCTTGCATTTATTACACCATGTAAAATCATATACATACATATACATATATATATATACACACACATAAATGCTCAGGTCCCTCCCTTCCCTGTCCAGCCGCCGTCTGAACTCCGCTGTTTGGGGCGGTTCCCGGTGGAATTTTTTGATGAAATTTTTTGAGCATGTTCGTCATCAAGTCTAGTTTGTCCATACCAAATTTCCGCTCAAAATTCGACCGGGAAGACATTCAAATCATTTTTTGAAGTTGACTGCGTTTTATATGTATATTTTGGCACAGTCAACTTCAAAAAATGATTTCAATGCCTTTCCGAACGAATTTTGATCTGAAATTTGGTATGAACAAACTAGACTTGATGAGGAACATGCTCAAAAAATTTCATTAAAAAATGCCACCGGGAACCGCCCCAAACGGAGGAGTTCGGATGGTGGCTTCCGTCCCTCCGGTTGGACCTGAGCAGTCATATATATATATATATATATATATATACACACACACACACACACACACACACACACAAATGTTCCTGTTAGGTATACCTGACAGGAACCGCCGTCCGGCCTCCTCCTTTTGGGGGCCTTCCCGGTGGTATTTTTTTGCTCAAATATTTTGTGTATGTTCCTCATCAAGTCTAGTTCATCCATACCAAATTGCAGCTCAAAATTCAATCGGGAAGGTCGTCAAATGATTTTTGCAAGTTAACTGGTCCGGAAAATACATATTCCGGATCAGTTAACTTGCAAAAATCATTTGACGACCTTCCCGATTGAATTTTGAGCTGCAATTTGGTATGGACAAACTAGACGTGATGAGGAACATGCTCAAAAAATTTCATCAAAAAATTCCACCGGGAAGGTGCCCAAACGGGCTCGGCCGGACGGGGCAGCCCGTCAGGCCGGCCTGACATGAAGTTTTCTCTCTCTCTCTCTCTCTCTCTCTCTCTCTCTATATATATATATATATATATATATATATATAAATTACAAAGTACAAATTAATCGTGACCATCCATATGAATAAGATAACGGTGTAGATTGGAATGCTCCCCCACTAACCGTTGGTCCCCATGTAGTGCTTGGAAGGCAAACAAATCAATATATATATATATATATATAAGAGAAATTTTTAAGAGCATACAACGCGCCACGTAGCTCTGCCATGTCATCATACATAACAATTATTTAATTAGTTTTAAGGGAATCCAAGTTTAATTAATGGATCTTCAATATTTAATATCACATATTTTATGTTACTATTCATAGGTCATATATTAGAAACATCAACCTACGTACTTTCAACAAATTAACCTACGTATAAAATATAAGGGAATCAAAGTTTAATTAATGGATCTTCAATATTTAATATCCCATATTTTATGTTGCTATTCATAGGTCATATTTTAGAAACATCAACCTACGTACTATAGTTAAAAATTAACCTACGTATAAAACATAAGGAAATCCAAGTTTAATTAATGGATCTTCAATATTTAATATCTCATATTTTATGTTACTATTCATTGGTCATATTTTATGTTTCTATATTCGGAATTTAGAAACTTAAAAATTACATAGAGTTGAACACTTACTATTATAAATAGGAAGAGAATGTAAACTAAAGTATGCTTTCACAGTTTCACTATTCTTTCTATTCTGATTGAGTTTCTCCTTCGTTTGAAGAGTCCTATTGTTTAGAGATCATATATCAAGAATGCCCAGATTACTGACGTAGAAAAGGGAAAAGGATGCGAAAGAACTGAGTTACCCTTCAAGCTTCTTTTTTTACTCCGTATATTGGTTTAGAACTTTAGACAACTTTTTTTGAAAGGATTAGTTTAGAGAACTTATGATAAATGTCCAATTCAGAAAAGTGTTTTGAAATTTTAAAAACTACACTTTGAAACATTTTCAATGTGACTAAATAATGAGTAAAATCATTTGAATTTGTCACTATTAGAATTAATAAAAAATTATTATGCATACCATCAGACAGAACTTAATCGATTTCAGCATAATCAGTCAATTCGATCAATTTTATTGATATCAAACGGGCTCTATATTAAATTGAAGGGTTGTTTACTCCTTTTCTATTAAGTACTGTCTGTATTAAGACGTTTGTGTAGGTTTATATATATATATATATATATATATATATATATATATATATATATATATATATATATATATATATATATATATATATATATATATATCGGGATAAACTGATATATATATATATACTGGTGAATCACATATATGTAATTAATTGAATAAAAAACCATGTGTGACATGTCAATTGTCCTAATTTATCTCACATATTTTTGAGTTATTGTCATAATTAGAATGAAATGTCGCTTAAATTCCCAAATAGGAGTACGTATATTTTTATTCCTTAAATAGGACATTTATTCCAAATTTGTCCTTCATCATCATCATCATCATTCCCGCAATGCCGCAAAGGCTCCCTCTAATATACGGTAAGGTAAATTTGTCCATCTAATATAAATAATTGCCTCTTAGTTCTCTTGTATAATCAAGGTCAATCCCCTTTGGTGGATGCATAGTCCGACGGCAGCAGTGGTCTAATCTACAACGACAGTGGGCAGTACAACGGTGGCAGTAGGGGTGGCTCAGCTCGAGGGGTATTTTTGTCCAACTACATATAATAACTTTTTTTTAGAGAATTTTAGACAAATTAGCTTTTATTTACTCCCATCCCATTTCCATTTAGAGAATTTTCCCCAAAATTTTCTGTTTACAATATTATATGTTCAAAATATTTTTCTGATTAATAGTGTTGTTTATTTTTTGATATATTTACTATGTTTCAAATGGGTTTAAAACCTTCTTCTTTCCTAGATACAACACCCCGGTTTGAGGATTTCATTCTTGAAAACCTTAACTCTATCCTCGATTATTTCAAAGGCTGATCAGCTGATGATGTTGTAATTGCTCTTAATAGGATTAAAATATACATAGTACAATTTTTTTCCCCAAATAGGAGTCAATCTCTAATCTTTCCTAGACTAAATATTAATTTCCTACCTCTAATACTTCTAATCTAATTGATTGGCAACTGGGTCAGTCCATTGATGGCGGGCAGTGCGGTGGCGGCAGCGAGCAACCGAGCTCCGGCAACGGCAACATGGCAAGCGGACTGGGCAAAAAAATTTGAAATTTTTTTGGGACTGCCGGAGCTTCAATAACTGGAATCCAGCGGCGGCAGGTGGTAGGGACTAATACCCACAGGACATTTTTCCCAATCACAAAAAAATACTCCTATTTGGGGAATGGGGAATTTTGAAACCATACTCCTATTTTTGTACATGTCCCATTTTGTACTCCTCTGTATTTGGGTAGTTAACCAATGATGTTTCTGGTCAAGCCTGTTGTACGGTTGTATCACTAAAATTACGAGGTAAGTGTCACTTCAGTACACGAAGTCGTAGCCCATAGACTCATAGAGTAAAGAGTACCTGATGATGCAATCGAGGCTGAGAAGTACATAAAATCGCTAAACGAGTGTTAATTCGGTACCCGATTGTATTTAAGCGTAATAAATGCTGACATGGCCAAATGTTTACTGATGTGGCAAAATTAAAGATACAGTCAAACAACAACCTTAGCATTCTTCATCGCCGGACTGATACACATCTCACCGGGAGAAGAACCCAGCACACCAGAGTGGCCTTCCGGGTCGACCTCACGCCGGAGAGGACAGAGTGCTGCGGTGGAGAAGAAGAGCCGCACAGTCGGACCGAATTGCTGCACCGCCATCTCTCGCCTGAGACTGCACGTCGCTAGAGTGGCCGTCCGGATCGATCTCATGCCGGAGAAGACAGAGACACAGAGTGTTGCGCCGGAGAAGAAGAGCCGTACTGCCGGACCGAACTGCTGCCACCACCGTCACTTGCCTAAGACTGGACGTCATTATAGTGGCCGTCCGGATCGACCTCACGATGGAGAAGACAGAGCGCTGTGCTGGAGAAGAAGAGCCGTACTGCCGGATCGAACTATCGCCACCGTCGTCGCTCGCCTGAGACACCGCCACTGCTGTTGGAGGAGACAATCGAAGTCTCCCAAGAATTTCAGAAGTTCCCCTGCTTTGCCGGCGTGCAACTTCAGGGATGGAAGGGGATTTATGCAATTTTGCAGGCTAATTGGACTTCTTTTATTATTTCAAAATATTTTAAAAATTAAAAATGAAGGGTTTTCCAATAATAATTGCCAACTCAGCTTTTTATCCCACCTAATCTCTAGTAGGACTAAATTAGCACTGATTAACAGAGATTACGTACCTTTTAATCAGCTTTTTACGCTATCGGTTACAATTTCATGTACTAAACTGACACTTTCCTCCTAAAATTACTAGTCCAAAGTCCAAACCGAGCTTGAAAAACTGTGCGCGGTATGACCTAAGGATACGAAACCTTCAAATATCACCCATCAAAACATAGGATCGAACAGTTGGACATATTTCAATGATATTATGTGACTTAGATTTCTATCATTCATACTGTGCTTTCATTGGTAACTGAATCACTGATTTGGTGAAAATCAAGTGGTAACCAACTAACCATACTCACAAAGGCACATGGACACAGTGCCGATTGCCCGATTCGATTGCGATCCCGGACTGGCCATTTAAAAAATATATAAGGCCCGGGACGGGAACCGATGTTTCAGGTTCCGGTTAACATACATGTCCCAGCCTGATCCAGTTTTTTTATTTCAAAAAACCCTCTATCCCCCTCCCAAACTATGTCAGCTTTTAATTGGACCTCACCCGTTTTAAGTTGCTTCCCCGTGGTTCTAATGAAAAAAAGTGTGACCATAAGGTTCATAACTGAGACCAGACCGGCTAGTACCTGCCGGTCGGTCCTAGACCCAAAAAGTGAGGCTCAGGACCAGTCCTCCGATTTCCCACCAGTCCAGTTCAAGTTCTGGCTCGGAACCTTTATTTCCAGTCCTGACGGGACCTTGTCCACCCCTAGTGACACATATGTAGTCATCTCCATATTAAGATGACAGTCCCCTAGCGACCAAATGAAGCAACCTTTTGGTATGAACACTTAATTCAATAATAACTCCGTAAAATAGTGTACACTTGGAAATTGAACAAACCAATTTCATCTTACATGTGTTGCTACACATTCAATTTACAAGTGATAAAGCACAAATTCATGTAGCGTAGAGATTGACAGAAAGAAAACATCCCCACCTTTATAAATGCAATTTGTTACATGAGTTAACTTGGTGTTACATGTAATTTGTGAGCCAGTTCATTGGAAGAAAACTGAAAAATAAAATGCAGAAATTTACAATCTATTTCCAACAGAAGAGCGGCAATACACTAAGCTGAATTTACATTTCTAACCCTCACGTCCTCACAATTCTTCGGTAAAAGGCATGATCAAGGAGGTCAAAGGAAATGAACTATACCAGGCCATCGGAAATTAGGGTGCTAAAAAAGAATGATGGGTAAGCAGGATTGGACAGAAACCCCCACAAGCAAACAACTAATTCTAATTCAACCCTCAACTCAGTTCTAATTGGGTGTTATGTGGCTAAAGCGGTAACGTTGAGGAAGGTGACAAGAAAAGACCTTTTATTAGTGTGGATGTAAGAGTAACATGTTGGAGTTTATTCCTCACTTCCGGTGGCAATACTCGACTTGTCAACTGTGCGTACATTGTACTGTTTGTAAACTCTACCTCTGTTTTCTGCCCACCACTGTTCAGCCTGTTTCTCACTAAACCGCTTGCGGCTGCATTTAAACAGTTATAGAAAGAAGATACTTTCAGCTCATGCATACCATGGAAAGTAAGCTTATAAAACTTGATTGGTGAAGTTAAGATGTTCTTAATCAAAGTTGAGATATCTACTAAATGAAGATATTACATTTTCACTCCCATCACTAGTATATTATTTTTTCACTTTTGGACCCCAACTTCCTTATTTCACTTTTAGGATGTTTTTAATTGAATTGAAAAATTCTAGTATAGTCTTGGAATGAACTGGTCTAGTTGATGTTTGTTTTATCATAAAACTTTTATGTGTATTTAACTATTGTCGAAGTCTGATCTTGTCTGGTCTGTTTAAGCCTGGTCTAGTTTGATTTGAGACTGAAATTGATTCACTTAAAAACATCCTTAGTGCACGAGTATTGATTTATGATCAATTATCAGACCAATTGACTACATTTTGAGGTTGATTTTTTGCTAAATAAGTTATCACAAAGTCCGAAAGTGGAAAAAAGAACATAGTCGTGCACCAAAAGTGGAAAGAATGAAAGTTGAGGACCAAAAGTGGAAATGAAAGGTCACAGGACCAAATGGAAAACATTTTCTAGCTACTCCCTCATCCGAGTAACACAAAAGGGATCAAATAAAAAATAATATCCCTACACCTATTAATTTTCTTACATCCTTATTTAGTCCACTCCAATATTATTTTCCTGTTTTTAAGGTGATAGATATGTCTTATCCCTTTTTTCTAAATAAACCTGAAACACCCAATTTTTTCTTAGACATTGTGAGATGTCTAATCCAAAACATGAAGAGTACAGACACAGTAACATATAGTGAGAATTAAGATACCTGAAGCGGACACGCTTAAGATCCTTCATGCCACCCGGCAAAGAGGTAAGTGTAATATACACTCCGGCCTCATCTTGCTCAACCCATTCATTCTCCTTTCGGAGATCACTGTCTTTTTTTCTGTTCCCATTTCTTGCCATTGCATCAGAATTCACATGACCAATGTTCCAATTACCAGCGATACTTGATCCATTAGAAAGTAGATGGCTTTTAGATCCAATTGACTCTAATTCATGAGAAGATAACTGTCCAATATCATCATCAATATATACTTTTGAAACATCACTAGAGAAGGGACCTAAGCCAGGGGAAGCAGATATGGGAGGCTCGATATTCCGGGCTGCCCCGACCGGCAATCTCTCAGCCATGTCTTTGAGCTACATCAAGTGGTCAACATCAAACTGATATTTAGCCACAGCAATTATAAAAACAAATATTAAAATTGATAGACAGATAAAATACAAACAGGGGGGAAATGTCAAATCATGCGTACATTATGGTTGTTCATGTGTTATGTGTAGTTGCTAAATCAGGGAATCCTCTTAGTCAAATGAATAATAGAAGTTCAAGAATGCTATCATGATAAAAAAAATGCATAATAGAAGTTGTGGGTCCAGAAAAGATTGATAGGTATGGCTGATCGAATTTCAAATCGCTTTGTGGCCAATGTATACCAATGGTTGTTACACTTATGCAGCTCCTCTTGTCCTTAATTAACATATCAATTCTTAATTAATTCTTCTTTGTCGTATTAGCAAAACAAAACTCCCTTTTATAGTAGATATTACAGCACATAGGAACACCCAACAAGGAAATGAAGAAACCACAGCAGATCACTTTCAAACTTGAAATATAACCAATCAACAAAGTTTGAGCCAATCAATAGCCATATCAGTTTCATTGATCTCTTTATAGATTGTTCCTTTATTAATCGAGAATCACAACTTGTAGCATGCATTAAAAAGAGGAAAATTCCTTTTGTACACGTTTTTTGCACCCCCCCCCCTCCCCCCCCCCCCCCCGCAAAAAATTGGAAATTGTTTGTGTGGCGTGTAAAAAGGATGTGTACATGCCCAGGCTGTACACGAAGAATGGTTGTTAACAAAATCAAACACCAAATCCATAAACTAGGGATTACATTAACAAAATATACCCCATCATACCTGAGCAGTAAGTGACTTGATCACTTCTTTTGCCGCTTTGCACTTGGTACTCTCCTCCTCTGCTATTGCCATTGCCTCCTTCAGTTGTTTGGTAGTCATTTCTAGTTCTATCTCTTGAAGTCGAGCCTTGCGTGTTAGATTTTCCACCTAAAATAAATATCAAACTACATGCTAAGAATGGAAAGGCGATGGAAGCAGTGAAATGTCAATCATATCACAGTATCACACACAAAAGCCACTGGAAAGGCGATGGAAATAGTGAAATGACATACCTATCACAGTACCACATGCAAAAAGACAAGCAGTTAAAGAAAATCCGAGTCAAAATAAAGTTTGCAATGAATAAGTTTAGAGCTTTAGATAAATATTTAAAGTGCAAAATTTAGGTTTCATCCAAGAATATCATTGAGAAACAAATTTCCAAAAACAATGGCATGCAGATTTTGAGTTGAAATGTCACTCCAAATATTCATTTTTCTCGCATAATATAAAATTTAAGTGATTACACTCTTCACATAAGTTGGATTTACTCCATCTTTTTTTAAGTCAAACAAATCTTCTAAATGCTCCCTTGTAAGTTGTAATCCTTAGGATGTTTTTACTTGGACTGTAATTTGCTGGTCTGGTCTAGTTTGAATTGGTCTGGTAATGTCTGGTCTCTTTGTATTTTTATAATTATCCAAGTCTGGTCTGGTCTGGTCTGGGACAAATTACAGTCCATGTAATAGCATCCTTAATGAGTAGGAACTTGGAAAATCCATTGAGAGGCATGCCACTGCGAAGCATACAACAGGAAGCTACGAGATCCCCTTGACAGTTGATTGTATAGGTTACAACTTAAAAGAGACTACAAAGTTTAGGCTTCCGGAGAAATACACAAGAGTCTAAATTGAAAAGCACAGATAACCGAATCCTCAGATCCATTCATTGTAATGAAATTCCATCAGATAATCCATTCATTGTAGAATACTAAGATGCTTACCTGTGCTCTAAGTTTGATGGCTTCTTGTTCAAGGTTATCAAGTGTCTTCTTAGGATTATCTGAAGTAAGCCCACCGAGAGATGGGGTAGGTGTAGTAGAACGAGGTGGAGTTGGTCGTCTTGATACTGGAGATGTTGCTCTAGAAACAATTCTTGATCCAGGAACTGAAGCTGAAACAAATTTCTTAGATGAAGCAAATGCTGGATTAAAAGGTCTGGAGGAATTGAGAGTTCCCCATTGAGAGCTACTGGATGGAATAGGTGATAAACGACTGCTATTAAGTTCCAACTTTTTATTTTGTTTGGAAGTATGACCTTCCCCTTGGATAAAGGATTCCATTGAAGAAAACGTGGCGAAATAAGGACGGGATCTAGTATTCATTTTCTCCTCTTTATCGATAATGTCATTAAGTCCCTGACCCATGCTTCCTCTTCTCATGGAAGACTGACTTGAAGCATCAGTTTCGGCTGCCTTTTTTAATTTTAAAAAGCAATTATCGCAAACACGGTATGATTTATTAGGATTCGGAGCCATAGATGCCCTTAGGGATTTCTTACTGGTGCATGAGTGACAAAAGACAAGTCCACAATTATAACAGTTATGCCGTTTCCTTTTGAAATTAAAAGGTAGTCGACATCCTGAACACATGGATTGATCTGCCCCTGAAACCCACTTGTGAAGGCAGATAGCTGCAGTAAAATTGGTACCACAGGCAATGCTTTTGACTTGCTTGTCTTTTAGAGCTTCAACTAAAGTTGGTGAATTTCTGTCATCCATATCCCCATGACCCAGTCTACCATTTGCTCCCTTTCCCCACGTGTAAACCTCAGTTCTGGAGGTCAACACAGCAACATGGTAAGCACCACAAGCTATTTCCTCCACAAAACTCTTTGCAAGGTTTGCTTCAACACGACATGGAAGTTTCCCATCAGCTTGAGGATTTCCTAACTGGCCATAAACAGGGCTTCCCATGGTGTATACATGACCTGAAGTGGTTAGAGAAACAGTCAAGCTGTGTCCACAAGCGACCTGGCAAAAGTTGGGTTCAACCAGAGCAGCAACACAGGTCGGCACAAGTCTTGATTCCTTGTCACCATGTCCAAGTCGACCTTTATCACCATCTCCCCATGTAAACAGCTTTCCAGAAGAACAATTACTGGAGCTTGAGTTTCCAACCATCACTTCTACAACAGCAGCAGTATGCCAAACACCACAAGCTGCTCGTACAGTCCGAAGCCCCTTGAGAGATTCCACTTCCCTGGGTTTAGAAATGCTTTTTCTATCTCCATGGCCAAGAACACCAAAGGTTCCGTCACCAAAGGTAAATAATTGCCCAGCCGAGGTCACAACAGCAGTGTGCCATGGTCCACAAGAGATATACGAGACATGGATACCCTCTAAAGGCCCGGTTACTCTCTTTGGAACCCAATGGCTCACTTCATTCCCATGCCCAAGAAGACCAAAATGACCTTCACCCCAAGTATACAGATCACCAGAAAGTGTTACAGCACATGTATGATGTTCGCCGCAAGCAACAAGCTCTATGTTTGTAATGCTTAGGGAATCAATAAGCTTTGGGTTCAAAACATCTGAATCAACACCATGCCCAAGTCTGCCTCCTGATTCCTCACCCCATGAGAATATTTCTCCTTGCTTTGTGACTAGAGCAGCGTGGCAACCACCACAAGCTATATTCTGCACATCTAATACAACAGCAGATTCTAAAGCTTTAGGCAATAAAGAATCCATTTTGACATCCAAAGAGCGTCCAGAACGATGGGGTCCACCGCCCATTACACCATCCCCAGTACCTTCACCCCATATAAAAACATCACCCAGGGCATCTCCATCATCATGCCCAGAACCTTGACTTGTTGAACTAACAGCACTTGAAAGGCTTACTCTAAAACCATCTATCGCTGTTGCCTTGTGACCATGTATTCCATCTGAGCCACCAGAAGACAAGGAATGCAGAGAGACACTAGCAGAATCTGAAGGGAAGAATGATTTGGGAGGTAACAATATGGCATCAGAGAAAGTCTTGCCCATACCATTTTTTGGTGGGCTTTCATATGGGCTGTGAAGCCTTAGCTGATCACTAAGATCCTGTTTCAGAGAGGTAAAAACTAGTTCAACATATAGCACCAGGCTTTTTTTTTTTTTTGAATCCACATACATGTCATGGCAAAAATTAAATATGTGAAAACTTTACATACTGAAAATGTGTGAGAAGACAAGGCACAAAATACCTTTTGTGAGCTATTACTACTACCAAATGGAGAATGCAATGGGGAACTTCTTTGTGTGTAGGTCCTGGGACTAGTAGCACCTGATGAAATCCCATCACTTCTTGACTCTCTCCACTTTCGTTGATGACCACGTGAAATCAATGCCTTTAAGCCACTAAACCAGACTTCTGCTTCATCTTTGTCTTTACATATCTAGTACAGATAGAGTGAAGAGGACGAACACAGAAGTTACAGTCAACAGATTAACCTGAAATAGAAGGCAACTGCTAAGCTAGACCGAAACTCTTACCAAATCCAAAGACCTGTCATTGTATATCAGGGAGAATGATTGGTACTCCTTCTCAGGCCTTGGATATCTTTGAAAAATTGGCTAGCAATGAAAATTATTAAAGTTTAGCACAATCAAGTAACACAATCCAAGCTTACTAAAAACACCTTTTGCTATGAATTGATGAAAGAAATTGATCACTTGTCAGGTACAATCCACTGCTACTAGAAAATTTTATTTGCATGCTAGCATACATGCAACAAATTTAAGAGGTTTATTATTTTTGAGAAAAAAGATGTATAAGAACCATAGAGTTATTTATGATTGGGATATGAAGTTCTTTTAAGCTTGTTAATCATGTACAGATAAGCATATAGAGGAGCGCTGCTCACAAAAGGACACTTACAGTACGTTGTCCAGATATTATTCTGGAGACATGACTCAGCTTAAGATATTTCTCCTCTTTACCCGAAATCCAAATTAGAGTAGATTCATCCTGAAAATAGTACATAATTACATTTAAGACTTTAAATGGACTCTGAGTACAAGTGTAAGAAAAGGAGAAAACAAGAAAGTGTAACAACTTGAGGATTTGAGATTCCATGCACATAGAGTTACAAAGTGATTTAGACCATTCCTGGGCCGGACCTATCAACGTCATCGAGGTTTGAAGGGTCAACTGGGTCAGGCAAACAAGACCATGGGCTGTGCCAATGAAAGTGGTTGATCAGTGGACCAAGGCGAGCATGACTGTCTTACAGTTCACGCAAGCAGTCACATATGTTATATTCTTATAAATTTTGTCAGATTCTAATTAAGTAGTTTTAGCAGCTCTACGTTTCTTTTTATCAATAGGACTCTTATAATAACTATATAAGGATCTTCAAGTCATACTTAAATAATTTATAAAATACATTTGGAGAATTGATTCTGGCATGTCTTGAGCACCGATTGATTCAACAAGAACAATTGATCCACAAAAGAGACACACGCCCAACCCTTCTGCTGCGCTTCACGAGACCTTGGACTAGATCCCGCTTGCACACTCTTAACACTTAGTTTTTTTAATGGCCTATTGGAAATGGTCCCTTCCCAAATAAAATACTCCCTCCGTATTTATATGTTCTCTACAATAGCTTTTGGCACAATGTTTTAGGAGAAAATAGTAGGGCTGTAGGGGTAATGAATAGTGTAGAAAAAGTAGGAGAGAAAGTGGAAAAGTAGGAAAGAGAAGATAAAAAGTAGAAAACGTATGGGTAATTGAGTATTTTTAAAGGAAAAACTTACCCAAAAGGGAAAGTGTAGCAAACTTTTAAATACATCCCAAATAGGAAAGTGTAGCAAAGTTTTAAATACGGAGGGAGTAACAAAGAGTCAAAGAGAAACTGTCCACACAAAAACCATTTGCCAGTAGATTGGTTGATTAGTCCAAGCCTAAATGAGACTACCAAACAGAAAGGGTCACACCAGTTCTGTTATGAAATGGAGATAAACAGCTTAACAGCCTAGTAACATGTTTACTTGCTTGTGGAAACATTAGAATATAGACCACAGCTGTGTACTACCTTATGTCCTTATTTTCATTAAGCATCCAGACATTCAGTATAAGACAACTCCAAAATTGGCTGGTAGATTAATGTGCATCCATTTTTAGGAAGTAATAGCAAATATTGAAAAAAGGTGAAACGGATAATGTTTGGGAAGATATTATGTGCAAGAGCATATCTCCTTATATAGGCTTGAGCATATCTCATACTACCTCCGGTTTTTTTTAATCTTCACAGTTTGACTTCACACAAAATAAGGAAAGAAATTTGACTTTACTGTAGAGTACACTGTTGAAGCACTGTTTGACACTGTTTGGCACTGTAGAAACACTGTTTGGCACTGTTGAGACACTGTTTGGCACTGTTTGGCACTGTTTGGATGTAGATTTCTTTGCCAAAAAAGGAAATAAAGAAGTGTGAAGTTTATTTTAGACCGTCCCAAAAAGGAAAGTGTGAAGTTTATTAAAAACCGGAGGGAGTAGTAATGAAAGGATTACCATAAAAGTAGACATAAATGTAAGATGTATCTTGCATCAAAGCATGTAGAGCATTGACACCTGACCAAAGGTAGCTAGAGAATACAAAGAAGAATGATTGTAATATAGCGCAATGAAACTTACATTTGCCAAACGGAAAGGACAAAATTTGGGTTTTCCTCTTCTTCCATACTTGAGCAAGTGTGCCCCTTTCTTAAGAGCAGTTACAGCCTGTTGAAACAAATCAAAATCAGTGATAACCTAAATAACCTTTAAAATGTCTACCCCACAAAGATAACAAGCAAGTACCATTCTCAGGAGAAAGGATAACAGTAGCAAATGAAAAAAAATGAACTTCACGTATTAAAAAAGCCTCTTGAAAACGAACAAAAAAGCAGTATTAAACTGATAGCCTAATTAAATACCCTTACATATGTTTACCCCACATAGAAAACAAGCAAGGTACCATTCTTAGGAGAAGGGGAAAACAGTTGTAAAATGTTAAAAAATTGTACTTCACATTTAGAAAAACAATAACACTGATGCAAATGATATATCTTCTAGTCTCATGGCAGTCTCGCGAACTTCAGAATGCAAGAGGTTGATTTTTATATTCTCATTCCATAAAAGGGATAACATGATAACAATGAACTAGTTTGGTATGTTAGAGTGAATGGTACCAACATCCCAAATAAATATGCATTGCTGTCCTCTATTACATTCTTTTGGTATATCAATCTATAAAAAAACTCAATATGCAATCCTGAAACTTCTACAATCCAAGTAACCATTTAAAAATCTGGTTGGTAACCCTGTATATAAAGGCGTGAGGAGAAAGGAAACAATTATAATGAATGAAAAGAGATGTAATGCCAACTGCTAGCTTGCAACTATAGTCTCTGGAAATGTTAATTACCTAGTAGCTATCTTATCTTGAAGGTTCAATGTTTAATCATATGTTATGTCTCTGATTCAAAACTGACTGTGTCCACTATACGTCCAACATTTATCTAACTAATTAGAGTTCACATTCCAATGAATATTATTTGGATCTAGAATGAATCAGTTAATGCACTTCGCCTAAAAACGATAGTGTACATACAATCGTACTCCCTCTGTCCGATATAAACTTCACTTCTTCCTTGTTAGGTATCACACAATAAACTTAAATTTACTTTTAAGAAAAAAACGTGCGGCTCACATTTGTTCTGGCCTTCTTAAATAAATTCAACCACGCAGTTTCACTTTCTTAATAAGTGTGTCACTTCACACAATTAAGTTTACATTGGGACGAGGAAGTACATAATAGCATATAATAGGTAAAAGGTGGCAATGAAACTAAATAAATGAATAAAATCTTATGAACATTGTCCTGTTGCATACAATGTTACGCACACTTTTACGCAAGGCTTACTCATTAACACCCAACTGTAGCAAGGATTTGGCAATATTGAAGGGAACAATTACTTCAATAAGGTACTAAGGCCTCAATATCCTATAAGTAGAAGACTTGTTCCTCAATATGTCAGTAGCTCAATAATTTACATTTGCGGTCGAAAAGAGCTTATTGTACAAATATTTTTGGCAAATTAAGAAACATTATAGATGATTATGTCAAATTGACAAGTACCACAACAATACAGCACCACTGGTAAAAATAAGAATAAGAACAAAGCACCAACTTGCATAGAACACAGTTAGATCTAATTGTTGAGCTGTCGAGGTCTTGTTCCTCATAACAAAGGCCAGTGTGCGTGCGTGTCTTTATGAATGCGTGTGTTAAAGAAGAAATTACCTGCTCAATGTCCCTTTCAACCGGTCCACCAGCTCTGCTAACATCTGAATTCATCCTATCGGAGATGTGAACACGATTGAGCAAGCCAGAACTCGACTCAAAGCCACTTCACACGCCCAATTCATCATCAAACACATACAGCCGTCCCATCCCATGCAGCAAGCATCAACGAATCAATTACTCCAACCTACTAGTTCGGCAGGATTAACCGTCCTCAATAGCCCACCTGGCAGCACGAAGTCGCCGTGCGGTAGTTGAGACAAAATCGGGAAGTGAAGCCGAGAGTGTATCTTCCGGCGGTACAAATACAAAACGATGGATCGAGTGGGGTATCACCGGAGTGGACTTCACTCCAGTAATTGACAGATGAACACGAACTGCCCTGCTGATTTACGCACAAATCCGTGTATAGAGATATTGTGGGGGAAAGTGAATCCACTGGTGAAGAGCAGAATCTAATTGGAATAATGAAGATGTATTGAAAGGGGAAATGAACTGAATTCTTTTCGTCTGATGCAATTGAATTGCAGCAAACGCAGCTCGCGGAAGCTGCGACGGAGAAAGCGTTTGGATAATCACAAATATCATAAATTTTGATGGCCTTTAATGGAGTCTCGTTTACTAATAAAAATTTAAAAACAAACTTCTGGTAATAGTACAGTAGGACTTGCAGACTTCTCCGTCCGTGAAAGTATTTTATCTCGTTTTTTCGAGACAAGCATCATTTCTTTACCATTTTTTAAATTAAAAAAAGAAGTTTTATTAAAAATATTATACTCAAATATAAGTCGCTTACACTAGTTGTCACAATGTAGTCTCATATACAATTAAAATAAAAAATAATAGATAATGCTATGACTGCTATAATCATATACTCATATATGCGTGATTTAAAATTTAGATTAATAGATTACATTTTATAAACCACATTTACTTTAGTCATATACTCATATATGCGTGATTTAAAATTTAGTATATCACAAAAAAAGAAATAATGACATATATTTAAGCAATGATTTCCCCCCAAAAAAATACTCCACCCATTCTCTATTAGGAGAAGTGCTATGTGTACACAGCAGTTCTACACACCACTACACATCATAAAAAGCTCACCCCTCCCTTTTCTAACCCATTTAACCCCCACCCCTAATTTGAATCCTGCCACGTGCGCCTCCCACCCTTTCCCATGCGTGTGCCCCCTTTCTTCTCTTTCCCGCATCCCACTCTCCCTTTCGCTTCCCCCTTTCTCTTCCACCTCTTCTTCTTCCCGCATCCCACAGCGCTCCTCCTCTCTACGCTACCGAAGTCCGTCGCTACTTCTACCCTCGCTCCGGCGTCTCCGAGGAAGGGCTTCACCCCACTCTTCTCCCTCCATCGACAGAACCACGACGCTCCCCCTCTCTACCCTACCGAAGTCCGTCGCTACTTCCACCCTCGTTCCGGCGTCTCCGAGCATCTGCGAAAGTGAGGCGGTCCACTTGAGGAAATGGTTCGCAGTTCCCTGACGGAAATGGCTCAAAGGTATTTTTTTCTAACCTTGTTTTGAGTTAATTTCTCACTTAAGTTTTCCCTTATTTTTTTTGGAGGCCAGCACTTGTATTGTTGAGTTTATGTTTGTTCTTGGTTGTTTTTCGGTGGACTATTGACATGCATGAATTATTTTGAAGTTTATTTGTTAATCTTGGTATTATGTGCTTGATTTGTACCATTTTGTAGTGTATATTGTGTTTTTTGTTTGGAGTAAAACCGTATTTTCTCATGTTTTGATTTTGACCATGTTTGGAGTTAGCTCTTTATTCCATTTTTTCAGATGTTACCTGTTCAGTGTGTTCATATTTTTGCGGTTTTTCAGATGTCTGTGCAGTGTGTTCTTAAATGTTGTTGTCATTTGTAAGATGTCTGTGTAGTGTGCTCTTACACGCTTGCGCATATGACAGTTGTCTTTATGGTTTTTTAGAGTTGTCTGTGTAGTGTGTTCTTAAATGTTGTTGTCATTTGTGAGATGTCTGTGTAGTGTGGTCTTACACGCTTGCGCATATGACAGTTGTCTTTATGGTTCTCTAGAGTTGTCTGTGTAGTGTGTTCTTCAATGTTGTTGTCATTTGTGAGATGTCTGTGTAGTGTGGTCTTACACGCTTGCGCATATGATAGTTATCTTTATGGTTCTCTAGAGTTGTCTGTGTAGTGTGTTCTTCAATGTTGTTGTCATTTTGTGAGATGTCTGTGTAGTGTGGTCTTACACGCTTGCGCATATGACAGTTGTCTTTATGGTTCTCTAGAGTTGTCTGTGTTGTGTGTTCTTAAATGTTGTTGTCATTTGTGAGATGTCTGAGTAGTGTATGTCCGATGCACTTGTCTGTACACGAATTTGGAGTTGCATGTATGCCATTGTTGAGTTGTCTAGTGTGTTCTTTTACTTTAAAGCTGTCTGTGTAGGCTTGTCTGTGTAGTGTGTCTGTGTGGTAGTAAGATGTTTGTCTCATTAATGTTTTCCTTTGTTTTCCTGAGCTGTCTGTGCCCATGATTTTTGTGTGTACATAAGATGTCTAAGTGTTTAACAAATGTCTGTGTTATTATTTTCATGATGTAATTGAAAATTCCTCTTAAAGATTACTTCCCTGCCCAGTATTCTGTAAGGTCCGCATTCCCTGAAGCACTGGAACTATTGAGCGAATGCTTGACGCTGAAACAAATGACTATGCTTATTAAAACTCCATGGGGCCATTTGCCCGATGCTCCACCTATGCAATTTTCTGCCCAACTCATTCATTTGTTGCTGTTACGCCTTGTGCGTGACCAGCCGGAAGATGAGTTATGGTTTGCAGTGGATGGCAAGTTGCTGAAGTTCACATACCAGGACTTCAAGAGGATTAGTGGCATACATGATCCGATGGAGTGGCCTACGTATGATCTTGATGAAGAACGGTTGGGGGTGGTAGATAAATATTTTGGGAAATGCGATCATGTTTCCTATATCAAGTTGAAGGAGAAACTTGAAGAACTGAGCACTACTCGGAAGGATGAGAACGAAGATGTTATGGATCGTGTGAAGTTAGGTTCTCTGTTTTTGGTTCATTGCTGCCTCCTTGCTCGAGACTACCCAACACTGATACATCCCGATTACTTACGTTTAGTGGATGACTTCGAGCTGTTTAAGTCTTGCCCATGGTCCTTCGAGTCGTACAAAGAGACGGTGAAGAGTTTAAAGAAGACTATGAAAGGGCAACCACAAAAGTTTCAAGCGAGCAAAAATGCAAATCCGAGATATCGCAACGCAAAGTTCAGCTTGTACGGGTTCCCGTTTGCTTTACAGGTAAACCGTCTATATGAAATTTACTTTTTACATTCACTGTCTCTATAAATTAATAACTTGTCTGTATACATTAATCATTTGTCTGTGTGACACTCATCAACCCATGTAGGTTTGGGCATATGAGGAACTTCCTGTCCTTGCACAAAAGTTTGCCACACCTATTGTTCCTACAAAACACATTCCTATGCTCAAGTGGACTGCGGATGGGTTTTACCATGCCCACAATCTACAAAAAATTGTCTTTAAAGACATTGTTGAGGTAATTGCTTCGCTTATTGTGTTATTGTAATTAAACGGGACACAAACATTTTTCTGTTTATTTATTTATTTATTTATCTCAATGTTGATGTTGTAGGAGGAGGAGAATGAGGGAGATGTTGAGGAAAGCACTGACGATGTTCCAAATAATGAACTGACTTTATTGCGTGCACGTATTGAAGAACTTGAAAGGAGGCTCAAAGCAACTGAAAAAAATGTTGCCGAAATTAAAGACTTGGAAGACACTGAAGATGAAGAAGACGATTCTGATGAAAGCTATGTCGAATCCGATGAGGTCAATGTCTGCACCATTATTAAATTGTCTGTTATTGTATTTACGGTCGTCTGTATGGATTTTTTGTATGCACTTCGAAATGTTAATGCGTTCTTTTTCAATCCTATTTTAGGAATCTGAGGAATCTGATGAGGTAGAGGAATCCGATGAGGCTGATACTGAGGAATCCGATGAGCCTGATAATACAGATGAGACTGAGCAACAAGAGGTGAGGAGTGAAGACATGGAAGTGCCTAGTGTTGTAGAAATTGGTGATGATGATGTAGAGGTCAATGTTTGTACTTTTACCTTAAATGTCTGTTGTTCAGTGAACATGTCTGTATTTTTATGATATTGTCTGAATCTGTCTGTATTTGTCTCATTTTGTAGGGTGTTGAGAATGACGCGAATGGCGCGCCTGGGATGTCTGTCATTACTGAAGCTGGTGTTGAGCTAAATGTCTGTGCTTCTACCATTTTTTCCCCTTATGTGACTATAGCATCTAATACATATTGTCTGTGTTATGTGTAGTGGAGATTGTGGAATTATGGTGTTGAGTTTTGCACAACACCTCATGTTGGACATCCCGTTCATACCTGGATGTGAGTACGCCAATATGCCGAATAAGAGACGTGAGTTTGCTAAAGGACTATGAAAATTGAAAGACGACCAAGCATAAGACGCGACGATGAACAATTATGTTCAATGACGTATATATTTTTTGTATATGTAATTATTAGAAATACATTGGGGGTTATATTGTTTTTTGAGATAGTGGTGGTTACATGCTATGTTGCACGGATACGGATACGCCGATACTCGGATACGCGGATACGGGTACGGCGATACGGCACTTTCAAAAATTATAGGATACGGGTACGGGGTATATTTATAAATAATAAAAAATATAGGGTATAATTTGCAAATATATATAATTCAGGGGTTCATAAATAAAATAATAATATTACAAAAAATTAACTATTATAATAAAGTTTCAAAGATTAGTCTAAAAAAACTAAAGTATTGATATTTTGATTTAAATTCAAATAACATTTTTTGTTCTCTATTTGCATTTACATCTAAGTCTTGTTTCAATTAAAGCTCATCAAGCAATGAAATGACAAATTATAGTATTCCATTATTTTCCATACTCCCGAAACCATCTTTATCAATGTTCCACATGTTGTGGTCGCTTGGGCGGGTACTGAATTTTCGTCATGTCGTGTATCAAATGAGGGGTTATAGGTTCGGATACGCGTATCGGTTCACGGATACGGGTATCGGAAGTATCGATATTTTTAAAATTAAGCCCGATACTTTTATTAAATTACGGATACGGACCCAATACGTACAGGACGCGTATCGGTGAGTATCGGATACAGATACGTATCGGATACGCGTATACGGCATCGAGGTGAAGTATCGGTGCAACATAGGTTACATGTAGTATTTTGTACAATAATGGCCGCGCCATGTTGTACAATAATGCTACAATGTGTTTTCCATATATTTTTTGTCTGTGGCGAAGCTACAAGAATGTCTGTATTTTTGCGGTTGTCTGTGTAGGTTGTAGTACACACTAAGATGCATTTTGTTTGACCCCGTTAACTATCTGTGTAGCCCGTATTTTTTTTGTGGTTGTCTGTGTAGGTTGTATTTTTTGAATGTAGTACTTTGGAAAGCAATTCATGCAACATTGTATAAAAGTTTGTATGAAGACCTGTAATTCTATACAAATGTTTGTATACTACTTTTAACCAATGGTATTGTTTGTATTTTGGGATACATACCTGTAATTATATATTATTGTTTGTATTGTTGTTTTTACCCATGCTATTGTGGGTATAGTTGTTTTTACCAACGGTATCGTTGGTATTGTTTGGAAAGTTGTTTTTTTACAAGTTTCCATTAAAAACAATTTGTTTAGTACAGACAAAATTATAGACTTTATTCATCAGACTTGCAATATTCTGAAAGTCTATGCTGAATAATTCATATTGTCTGTATTTAAATTCTGATTATTCCTGAATTTGTCTATATTTTGGTGAATAATTAATATTTTGTGTTTACACATAGTATAGTATGTGTCTGTATTTGTGGATATGTTGTCTGTGTAATATTGTGCAATATATTGTCTGCACTGTATGGGATAACATTATTCACTTAGCATTATGAACTTAACAATATAGTATTTACACATAGTAAATTCGGTTTTTCCTGTTATAGCCGGATGTTTTCGTCTGTATATAAATCTTGATTTGTCTATACTGAATAATTAATAATGTCTGTATTTATCTGTTCACTGTCTGTGTTTACACATATATAGTAGAGTATGTGTCTGTATTTGTGGATATATTGTCTGTGTAAGACGTTTGCAACAAATAAGTTTTATAAATGTAATGTTGACTACACCACACAAAAATACATAACATTCAAATGTATTTCAAATAAGTACTTAAAAAGTGCCATATGTCTCAAAACAAAGTCAGATTTAAATCTAAACCGTCTTGATATTGTAGTGTCATACTATTGTTGACTGCACCATAATCATATTGACCATGACATCTCCAAAACTTTTGTATGCATATCTACTTCTATTATCCGCCCAAAACACATTTCTCAAGCGTGAGTCATCATCTAAATCAACACTAAAGAAGAAACCGGGACATTGTGCTTGCATTTTTGAAAAAAAAGCTTGTATAGCCATGACATCACCACTTCCTAGCCTAAGTTCCCTAATTTTTCCAATATAATTCCTACAATCCTTTTCTATAAAAGGTAGGGCATCATCCCCCCCCCCCGCTTCAACAACGGAGTTAAAGCTCTTGTTAAGTGGAATTCCCGCAACTTCATTAATGGCAAGATGTCTCATCGCTTTTGATGTCAACTTCCTATAGCAACGAAATAGTCTAGCTTTTGTGGGACTCATGGGGTGATTATGTTCTAAAAACACTTGTGAAATTTCCCATAACCCAGCATAAGTACTGCGTGCTCTAATTCTTGTCGTACAAGATGTTTGCATTGAAGGTTGAGGTTTCAAACAATTTAGTGCGTTGTTACCTCTACTTCCCGCCCGTGAACACTCTATCACTATTGACACCACAACACCCTTGGATCTATCCTTAGTAGATGTTCTTTTTCTAACTGGGAATCCTACAGTCCTACCATATTTTTTGTAAAACTCATACACCGCGTCTGTGCTTTCAAACTTCATGCCCACTACCGAAGCAACCACACTAACATCTTCTTGCTCGTCTTCCTGTGCATATGCATCTGTGAATTCATACACAGACTATTGAATATGTATACACAGACAAATTTATATAAATACAGGCATTATGTATCAATTCTATACAGACAAATGAATACACAGACTAATTTATGATAAAACATATGAATATATGAATAAAATAGTATAAATGCAGACAGTATGAAATGAAATACAGACAAGTTCAAATAATGATCAAACAAATTAGAACATAGGAATAAAATATTATAATATGCAGACAGTATTAAATGAAATACAAACAAGTTCAAATAATGATCAAAGAAATTACACAAACATATGAATAAAATATTATAAAATGCAGACAATATGAAATGAAATACAGACATATTCAATGTTCAAAGAATGATCAAAGAAATTACAAGAACATATGAATAAACTATTATAAAATGCAGACAGTATGAAATGAAATACAGACAAGTTCAAATAATGATCAAAGAAATTACAAGAACATATGAATAAACTATTATAAAATGCAGACAATATGAAATGAAATACAAACAAGTTCAAATTATGATCAAAGAAATTACAAGAACATATGAATAAACTATTATAAAATGCAGACAGTATGAAATGAAATACAGACAAGTTCAAATAATGATCAAAGAAATTACAAGAACATATGAATAAACTATTATAAAATGCAGACAGTATGAAATGAAATGCAGACAAGTTCAAATAATGATCAAAGAAATTACAAGAACATATGAATAAACTATTATAAAATGCAGACAGTATGAAATGAAATGCAGACAAGTTCAAATAATGATCAAAGAAATTACAAGAACATATGAATAAAATATTATAAAATGCAGATAGTATGAAATGAAATCTAGACAAGTTCAAATAATGATCAAACAAATTAGAAGAACATATGAATAAAATACAGACATTATAAAATGAAGTACAGACAAACCAAATAGTATTATAATGACATTCTAAAAACGCTCTTCGTGTATTATACTCACATTCTAAAAGAAGACAATGAACTTCATAATGTTCCCAAATTCAATAATACATTTGTAATTGTCTACATAAAAAACAGACAATATTATTTGTCTGTGCTTTGTGAAGCTTCATAACACCACCACATAAGAACCATGAAGAAAGGACACTACATAATCACCTACCTTGCTCAGCCTCCACAGTGTTACCATCCGATGCCCCTTCATCGCCTTGCATGGCAGCCGGAGTGTGTTCAACTCCTTCCCTCCGTAGTATATTCTCTGTCGTGTCTTCATCATCTTGCATCCCTACCTCCGGCGCTACCGCACACTCTTCAAGCACAGCAGGCGTGTTAGCGGGACTCGGGCTGAAAATATCCTCCCATGTCCACCCCAGGCCCGCATCGTCGTCGCCGTCGTATCTGTTAGCTTCCATGGCGTTCGTCGTCGCCGCCATACACACTCGATCACCACCGGTGACAGAGGCGACCACCAGTTCAGAGAAAGAAGAGCTCACAGACAAACGAAAACAATGGCACAAACAGTTCGTTTGCTGTGCAGTGGGTTACGTTTGGAAGAGGAGAGAGGGTGGTGGGGGGTTAAATGGGTTAGAAAAGGGAGGGGAGTGGGCTTTTTATGATGTGTAGTGGTGTGTAGAACTGCTGTGTACACATAGCATTTCTCTCTCTATTAGATGTCTCTACAGGGGTTTGACACAAGTTTTAAGAGGAAAATAATAGGGGTAGTGTAAAATGTGTAGGGAGTTGTGTTTAAATGCAAAAGTAGGAAAGAGAATGAGGGTATATAAGTATATTTATTGATAAAATTGTCTAAAAATGGAAAGAGAAATAACTATTAGAGAACATCCCAAAATGGAAAGAGGGACAATTATTAGAGAATGGAGAAAGTACTTCATATAAGTATATCACACTGAAATCAAAGTTACATTTCTAACTAAAATAAATGTTATTTAAAAATGTAACCTACTAAGAGTTCGTTTGATGACCCAGTTTTTCGACTTATCAATCAACTTTTTCACCAAACATGTAATTTTTTATTTAGCACGCTGATTTCCGTAATAATAATAAAAAGTAAGGTTGAGATTACTTATCTGGTTGTATTGGTTGAAGTTACCATCTGTTTTTTCATATAATTATTTCTTTATTTTACTAATAAAATATATTTTAACTAGATTTTTTCATAAATCACCAGAATCAGCCAATCTAGTCACTTCAGTCAGAACTTCATAAATTTCAGTAGAATCAACCAATACAGGTGATTTAGGTATTACCAAACGGTATCTAAGTGTGGTGACTATAGTACTCCGTAATAACTTAGTAATGTATGTTCAATTTTTACAATAAAATGAATATGCATGGCATTATATTATAGTCTTATTAGTAACTATTAGTCAAAATTTTGTAACTTCTCTTTCTTTATTTAGCTAATGGGTTATTTTCATATACCTCCCTTGAGGTTTAGGCATTTGACACTTTGAGTCAAAGTATCAATAATTATTGATAAGCCCCCTCTACTATAACATACATGTATGGCAGAAGGGGTCACCCCTACTTAACCAAGACTACCAATTTTTTCAAAAACTAAGACAAGGAAAAATAGACACATCAGTGTCTTCTAATAATAGTACTGTAGCATAACTACATAAATTATGTAGCAAATCCATTTCATTTTCACACAGAGTATTAAAACTTATAGGGAGTACTACATAGTTTTTATAGTATTTCATATCACATCAATATTGTATATCCAAAGTTACTAAAAAATTTGAAGTTTCAACTATTAGAGTTTTGTAGACTCAGAAAATATGAAATTCAAAATTTTAATCCATGGCCCTTCCATAAATAGTAGAAATTTACCTGAACTTATTTTTTTTATTAACCAAAAAATAAAACAAAAGTTAATGATTTTTTTATTTTTAACATCGAAATTTGTATTTTCTAATTACATAATAGTTCAGAAAAAAATAAAAGAACAAAATAACTTAGAATAATTTAACTATTGGTTTATTAGACTAATATATAAGAAACATGTTGAGTGTACTTTATTGACGGTATTCGAATGTAGGGAAAATGGTGTTGACAGAGTCTACATTATTTTTTCATATCGACAAAGTCCATATTTAAATTTTAAGATGGCCCGGTGCATGCATGTAGATGGCCCAATATGCAGTCCCGGGAGAGATACTGTTATCATTGACGTAGGCACGATGATATACCGAGGTAAGGTGGCACAAACAAAACTTTGAAATAATTTTACGTAATTTTTTAAACGGTGAATGGATGCAATTTTAAAATTTGAAATGGGCTGCAGCCTAATACACTACATAAATATGTCTAGACCTGTAAAAATTCCGGCCCGCGAAGACGTGCACTAGCCTGAGACATTTGGGGTGGGTCCGCTTTGCACTGACCTACCCTACTTAATATATACATATACATACATATACTCGTATTTTTCAAACCTATACCATCAATGAGCTGAGTTCTTTTGAGAAATATTACCGAAATAAAATTATTTACAAAAAATACTATGTAACTAATAATTACTATAATTTCATCTCATAGTCACTTAAGTATAAAAATCAAACATATATGACTAGAACTATGTTACTATTATAGTCACTATACACTTAAGAAGGTCACAATGTGACCCAAGTAACTCTATATTCACTACACTAAGCATAGTCAATTTTTTTTGTAAAAAATACTCCCTCCGTACCATAAAATAGTTCCCGGTTTCCGTTTTGGACCGTCCCAAAACAAAGTTCCTATTTTCCTTTTTGGAACGTTTTTTTAGCTATCATTCATTTACCTTTTTCGTACTCACTCAATCACAATCATACATTTTCACTTTATTATCACTTTCTTAAATGTCGATCAAAATCAATTCGGGAACTATATTATGGGACGGAGGGAGTACTAATTTCAATCACATATATGTAATATGTAATTATTTCTACTACAAGTATAAATATACTTTTATTAGGCACAAAAAGAAAATGTATAATTGACGAAGCAGAAGAGAAAAATAATAAATATTAAAACATAAGATGTTACAAAATTTAATTTATCAAAAAGTGAAATGATTAAATGATGAATACGTATAAATGGCTTCCAACCTACTCATGTACTGTATTTAAGTATTAGGGAGAAGGGGCTAATCGATAATATATTGATTGTTCTTCTTAAAGTGTCAAATACCCGAACCTCACGGGTATTTAAAAATAACCCTTTAGCTAATAGTGTAGTATATTTAAACTATATTTTCATTCATGTATTTGATCAATTTCATCGAGTCCATTCTAATCATTGGAAGGAGCATTGTAGATCGCTAACTAGACCACAACCATCATGGAATCCATTTTGGCATTGTTAATTCATCAATTCAGTCACCATGTATCTATCATAGCCACAAATCACTAAATGACACATAAAAAACACCATGAAACACTACGAAATAAACATACAAAAACGAAAGCAAATCATGATCCAATAAGTATGATTCTAAGGCAAAAATAAAAAGTAAACGTGGTTGAGTCGAGCTAACAACAAGCAAACACCAACACCCCACTAATTTTGTTATCCGAATCGTTTGTATCATTTATTTCCTAGGCATTAATTTGGAGAATAAACTACAAATTTTGATTTACAGAAAAGTTGTACTTTGATATCTAAAGACATTTTTTTTGCGAGAACTAAAGACAAATTTTTCAAACAAGGATGTGCGTGTTATGTGTAGTGTAGCCGCACTGCACCAAAGCAAGTAATTAATAGTAATATCTTTGGGTTTACTTCTATTTCTGATCTTTCAGAGAGCAGAAACAGATATTGGGGTGTTTGGTGAAATAACGAAAGTACCTTTAGGTGCTTCAAGTTGTTCCTAGAAGCGGGTTTTTAGAAGATGAGAATGTCGAGCTTCTATAAAACCGATTCTAATAATTTTGCTTCTGTTTTTTTTTTTTAAAGAAGTTGAAGTTGGATTAATTTTAAACACCTCATATATCTCTTATTAATAGATGGTGGTGGATAGTATCAACTTAGGATGCAAATGAGTCGAATCGAAATGGAGCGCCAACCTCAGCTCCAACCTATCCCAGATTTTAATTTTGTTTAAATTTTTAAAGTAAAAATAAATCGTGTAAAAAAATTAAAAAAAAAATCTTTGTACGATCCACCGTAATACTCCACAATGCCTACGCCAGTGAGCTTGGACATGCTTGAGCGGTTGAGCCGAATTGATTAATTTGGCATGGGCTTGGCTGATCTGCCAAAGATCAAATGTTTAAACTCGAGTTTCGATTCGAGCTAATAATAAAGAGTAAAATGTCAGTTTGATCCTCGAAGTTGCATAAAAGAGGTCGAATAAGTCCTTATATAGAAGATTCTGTCCGGACGTGCCATTTGAGGCATTTCCCGGTGGAATGTTTTGATAAAAAATTTTGAACATCTTATTCATTAAGTCTAGTTTACTCATACCAAATTTCAGCTAAAAATTCAATCAGGAAGGCATTCATATGAATTCTTGAAGATAACTGCGCTTTTAACTGCGCAGTTATCTTCAAGAATTCATTTGAATGTCTTCCCGATTGAATTTTTATCTGAAATTTGGTATAAGTGAACTAGACTTAATGAATAAGATGTTCAAAACATTTCATCAAAAAATTCCACCGGGAACCGCCCCAAATAGCGACAGCCGGATAGAATCTCCTATATAAGGACTTATTTGACCCCCTTTATGCAACTTCGAGGACCAAACTGACTCTTTACTCTAATAATAAATTTTCAATTTTCCAAATTATTAGTTTTATTATATTTATAAATATAAATAATATGTAATATTTGTACTTTATCGTTTTCATTTTTTTTAGATTACACACTCTCTCCCATTTTTACTTCTTATTTTACAACCAATTTAAATTTAAAATATATAAATATAAATATATTTTAGTAAATACATAAATGTGTTGTTGCTCGCGAGCCCACAAAGCCACAAGTTAGAAGTAATTGAGATCGAGCTCGGTTCGATTGTTGAACAAGTTTGCTTGAATTTGGCCTTGACTCATTTATCGACAACTAACGAAGAATGTGAGATACGTAGTATATATATATATAACTTGCCATATCATGAGATAGTACTAATGTACTATGTATCAACCACCACCATCACCAACATACAAACAACAAATATCGTTGGAGGTGGTAACAAATGATAGTTGATATATACTCCGTATTTATGTACTATTGAAGTGAAATTGAGTGCTTATAAGTTATAAATACGATTATGCACTGGCTTAATTCTCCATGAATATCAATCACCTAATTTGGTTGTTTTTTAAGTACACTACGTTAAAGACATCAATAATAGTTATAATAGGCTTAGCCTGGCCCATCTGTATTCTGGATATGTTATTTAATATAAATACATCTCTCAAGGCTCCTGTGTGGGTATCTTGTTCCATTATTTCACATGGTATCACGAGACTAGGTTAAAACAAAATAAATTTTTTTCCTGTGCTTCCGCCGTTTTTCCTATGGCGTCAGAATCTAGCAGCGCCTCCTACCCTATGGCGTCAGAATACGTCAGAATTCTGCTTTGCATTACCCATCTCGATTCTCTTCCTCCAGTACACCTGCTTTGATGACTCCTAGTGGCGAGGCTAATCTTGCGTTATGGTATCCTGATTCTGGGGCTTCGGCTCATATGACGCCAAATGAAGGTATTTTAGTTAATAAATTCCCTTATAATGGCCCCATATTTGTTAGTGTTGCGAATGACTCTAATCTTCCTGTTGCTAATATTGGTGATATTACTTTAAATTCTGTTAGCCGTCCCCTTGTGCTAAAATCTGTTTATCATGTGCCTCACCTAAAATTTAATTTGCTTTCTATACAAAAATTAAATTCTTGATAAAAACTGTGTGCGGATAACAACTGTGTTGCTATTTTTGATAAAAATTCTTTTTTTGTAAAGGACAAAGTTTCGGGGGCGGTTCTGCTTCAAGCAACAAGTGATGGTCATCTTTATCCACTTAGCCTGCCCCAGTCACCTTCGTTAGCTCTATCCTCAGCCACTACATCTGGTCCACTTTGGCACCGTAGATTAGGACATTGTGGCGAACATGTTTTACGCCTTCTTAGTAAACACAGACATATTTGTAGTAGTTCTTCCTTTTCTCATGATTGTATTTCTTGTCGGTTTGGCAAATCACAGCGATTACCTTTGATGGACGCTAGTCATACTTCCTCTATTCCTCTTGAGTTAATTCATTCTGATGTTTGGCAGTCTCCCATTTTATCAAATTTGGGGTTTAAATATTATGTTTGTTTTATTGATGATTTTTCTAGGTTCACTTGGTTGTATCCTATGCGTAAAAAGAATGAGGTTTCTCATCACTTTAAAATTTTTAAAGCCCTTGTTGAAAATCTTTTTAATTCTAAAATTGAAATCTTTCAAAGTGATGGAGGGGGTGAATTCGTTAATTTTAGTATGCAGCAATTTTTTAATGAGCATGACATTTACTTTCAAAAATCTTGCACTGACACCCCACAGCAAAATGGGGTTGCTGAACGCAAACATCGTCATCATCTAGAATTAACTAGGACTATGCTTCTTAAAGCTTCTATATATTCCTAGTAATTTTTGGGTTGATGCTATTTTTACAGCTGCATACATTATTAATCGTTTACCTTCTCCTATTTTGCTTGGGCTCTCTCCATTTGAAAAACTTTTTCTTAAGGTTCCCGACTATTCTTTATTACGTGTTTTTGGATGCGCATGTTTTCCCAATATTTTTGCTTCTTCATCCATTAAACTATCTCCCTGTTCTGTTTTGTGTGTGTTTCTTGGCTATGCTTCCGGTTATAAAGGTTATCGTTGTCTTGAGCCTAAATCCGATAGAATATACATCAGTCGTCATGTTCATTTTCATGAAAATTCTTTTCCTTTTTCTACACTTTCTTCTACACCTCTACCCGACACATCCCAAATTATCTACCCCACCACTCTTCCCACCACACTTCCTATCATACCTACTGCCCCATTCCCTTTATCCTCAACTGCTACCCTTCTCTCCTCACCTCCTACTACCCCAGCACTCTCCCTTTCACTGCCAAGCAGTCCAGTCAGCCACCAGCCTCCAACACCTGCTACTCCCGTCCCCTCAGCTGCTGGCAGCAGCAGCTCTAGCCCCAATGCACAACTGAATACTCCCACACCTGCTATTCCCCTTGCCTCAACTGCTGGCATCAGCAGCTCTAGCGCCCATGCCCATTCGAGTACTCCTACCCAGTCCTACAGTCCGCCAGTTGTAATCTCTCAGCCATCTATATCCCATGCCACACCGCCCGAAGTATCTTCTGACCAGCCCCTAAGTCCGCCAACTCCCATTTCCCAGCCATCCACTGTCGGACCATCACTTAATGCTCATCCCATGCAAACTAGGTCCAAGTCCGGAATTTTTAAGCCAAAATCAATTTTTAGTTTAAACACAATTGTTAATAATACCGATCCCACCTATTTTACTGAGGCTAATAAACATTTACAATGGTGTGAGGCTATGCCTGAGGAATTTAATGCTCTTATTTCTAATAATACTTGGGAGTTAGTTCCTTTTGATAACACTAAAAATGTGGTTGGCTCTAAGTGGATTTATAAGACTAAATATCATTCAGATGGTTCAGTTGAGCGCCATAAAGCACGGTTAGTGGCTCAAGGGTTTAATCAGCAGGCTGGTATTGATTTTTCTGAGACATTTAGTCCTGTTATGAAACCCACCACCGTGCGACTTGTCCTTACACTTGCTATTTCTTTTGGTTGGGTTATGCGTCAGTTAGATGTTAAGAATGCCTTTTTACATGGCCATTTGACCGAAGAGGTTTATATGCATCAGCCTCATGGTTTTATTCACCCTCAGTTTCCTCATCATTTGTGTCGCCTGCGCAAAGCTATTTATGGCCTCAAACAGGCACCACGGGCTTGGTTTCATCGTTTCAGTAGTTTTCTCCTTACTCATGGTTTTGTGTGTAGCAAATCTGATCATTCTCTGTTTATTTTTCGCCAGAATAATTCTGTTATTTATTTATTATTATATGTAGATGACATTATCATTATTGGTAATTCTTCTTTCCTTGTCAATAAATTTATTAATCTGATAGCTACTCAGTTTGCTATGAAAGACTTGGGTGATCTTCATTATTTTTTAGGTGTTCAAGCTATTCGGACTCCTAAGGGTCTTTTTCTGTCTCAACATAAATATGTTTCTGATCTTCTCTCTCGTTTTCACTTCCACACACTAAAGTCTGTTCGTACTCCTCTCGCTACACGCACTACTCTCTCTCTCTCTCTCTCTCTCTCTCTCTCTCTCTCTCTCTCTCTCTCTCTCTCTCTCTCTCTCTCTCTCTCTCTCTCTCTCTCTCTCTCTCTCTCTCTCTCTCTCTCTCTCTCTCTCTCTCTCTCTCTCTCTCTCTCACTGATGGTGAGCTCCTTGCAGATGCCACTGAGTATCGGAGTATGGTTGGTGCATTACAGTATTTAACGTTGACACGACCTGATATTACTTATGCAGTACATTTAGTGTCTCAGTTTATGCATGCCCCTCGCACTACTCACATGCTTGCAATCAAGCGTATTTTTAGATATTTGCAGGGCACTGTAGATCATGGTTTGTGGCTTCAAACGTTTGTTCATCCTACATACATTATGACGTATTCTGATGCTGATTGGGCAGGGTGTCCGGATAGCTCTTGCTCCACAACTGGTTTCGCCGTTTTCTTGGGCCCGAATCTTGTCTCATGGAAGTCCAAGAAGCAGCCCACTGTCTCCAAGACTTCTACCGAGGCTGAGTACCGGGCTATAGCTTATACTGTTCAGGACACCCTCCATGTCAGGTCGATTCTATTTGAGCTTGGTTTTCCCATTACAGCACCTGTGCAGTTTTTTTGTGACAATATTTCCGCATCATATTTGACCGCCAACCCTATTCAGCATGCTCGAAGCAATCATATTCAGATTGATTATCACTTTGTTCGAGAGAGAGTTGCGCATGGTGATTTAGTTGTTGAATACATTCCTACTCATTTACAACTTGCAGATATTTTTACAAAAAGTCTTTCTAGTCAGCAGTTTCATTTTCTTAAGGACAACCTGCGCGTTGTATCTCCCGCACAGATTGAGGGGGTGTAATAGTTATAATAGGCTTAGCCTGGCCCATCTGTATTCTGGATATTTTATTTAATATAAATACATCTCTCAGGGCTCCTGTGTGGGTATCCTGTTCCATTATTTCACAATCAAAACACAAGAGTGCTTGGAGACAACGTATGGAAAGCTTTGTATTTTAAGAGGCATTAATTCAATTATAGAAGTGTTTGAAATAGCATTTTATATATGCTTTTACTTTGAAATGTTGAATGGCTGTTTTGTTTGGTTTTAATTGGTTTTAAGCATTTTAAGTCTAAAGTTGTATTCAGTGGGTGTTTGAATTATCTTTTTCACTTATTCTCATCATGCTTATAGTTAAAATAATCACGTTAATTTCAAAAACATCAAAGTGATCAAACCAAAAAGTAAAAACAACTTTTCTGTATTTCAGAATTTCGTTTTATATTTTTCAAAATACATAAAAGTAAAAAAGAGAAGCTATGAAGTCATTTGGGCCTTTAATAAATGTCTTGAAGATTCACGTTTTGCATCACATAGATAGGAGGAGAAGCATATCGGACCAAGTTAGACTATGTTAAAGTATTTGTCCCACACCGGAAAGTTATAAAATAATGAAACATTATATAAGACTTTGAGCTAGTCCTTCTATCAGGTTAAACTTTTAGGATTGAACCCCAGATCTTAACAAACTATAAAAGACCATTAAATAATTTGAAATGGTGGCGGCCTTCCAATAGTTATATCACATTGATTTGGTCACCTGCTTAAAACCGGTTCAACATGTTAATTGGCCTTGTGACTTATTCTTATTGGTTATCGTGTTTTATGTTTCCTCATCGTCTTTCCTTTTCTTCTACTTCTTCTTTCCCGCTAGTCAGTTTTCCCCGGAACCAGCAACTATGGTTTACTCCTTTTCCCTTTTTGTTTTTCCTTTCTTCTTACCTTTTTCTTTTCCTTTTCTTTTTACCTTTTATGCTTTTTTCTTTTCTTCTTCCTTCTTCTTCTCGCTCTTTATGTACCACTTTAACAGTAAAACATTCGACATTGCGGTCATAATTGATTATTAATTGTGCATTGTTGTATCAAATATGAGTCAAAGTCTGACGCTAATAGAAGTTGCTTACTTTTTTTGGGTAGAAACATAGGAGCAATAGCTCCTATCTGTCATTAATGATCAAACGCGGCTGGGAAATCCCAAGTAACGATAACCTAGAATCATCATTAGAAATAGAATGAACACCAATAGGTAATTTATGGCCTAGGCTAGCTAAAAAGTGTGCTGCCCAGTTACCCTGTCGATAGATATGCTCAACTCCGACCGTCCAATTTCGGTTTAAAAGTTCATGAAACTGTGCAACCTCAGAAGAATGCTGGTGTGCGTGCTCACCTTCTGCCATCAAAAGTTGAATAGTTGATTGCGAGTCCAACTGCACTCATACCCGGCACTATCCAAACTCCCAAGAAAAATGTAATCATTGCACAACAGCTCTCAATCTAGCTCTGGTTATCGAGCAAAAACCCAGGTTCATTGAGTATGCTGCTAAGCAGAGACCATCGGAATCACGAAACAATTATCCAGCAGGTGCTCGTCCAGTCTTAGGAATAACTGATCCGTTAGAATTTAGAGCAACCCATGTGAGTGGCGACGCCTGCCAAGAGATATCCACCATCGTTTTGGTTGGTAGATTGGTATGTGTGGATTGGTCACACATCAAAGCCTCCTCAATAGCCTCAACCCAATGTCTGATACGCTGGGTAGCGCAAGGGATTCGGGGTGGTGCGGGTATAAAAAATATGGCTTCATTTCTGGCCCTCCAGAGAGACCAACAGGCAATCCCGAAAATAATACTATTGCTCGTTTCCTTCAGGTGGTGCGTGATCCAAGGAAGAAGTGGGGACTCCCAGTGTGTCCGATCTTAAGAAAGATAGGCAAGACACTCCCAGGTGGTAATTGCAAAAGGACATTCTCGTAGCACATGCGTAACTGTTTCCTGGTGTTGATTACAGCGTGAACAGACGCCCTCTGTCGCCGTATGTCTTCGTCTTCTTTCCTCATTAGTTAGTAGCCGATTGTGCGCCATGAGTCAAAAGAAATGTCTGATATGATTGGGGCCGTGCCAACGCCAAACCACTCTCCAGTTCGGCCCTTATTCATTGTTACTCTGTCCACCAAATAGGGCGTATGTCTGAATTCTGAAGCAGCCATCTTTTTAAAACCCCAAACAAGAGCATCATCTTTACTACCAGGGTGAGATGGGGACATACATGCAATATGCAATACTAGATTTTCTAGGATCAAGGGACGAAGAAGAGGGAAATCCCACTCACCAGAGGTTATGCAGAACTGTGCCACAAGGGCATTGAAGTTTGGTTCTAGAGCAGAAGGAAAAATATGTCAATAAGTTTCTCGTCCAAGTCCAGCCATCGAGTAGTCCAGAAAGCTGTGTTGCGGCCATCCTGAATTCCATACCTCATTCCAAATTCCATTGTAGGTAGGGCTGCCACGATCCCACACCAAATCACCGGTTTGGAAAAGAATGTCGCAGTCGAAATTATGTATCTGACGTATGATTATACTTAATTAGTTTGAAGCACCTGCACCCACAATTTATCTGGTTCTGTAAGGAATTGAAAACCCAATTTTACCATATACGCCTGATTAAGCTGTCTGGCTGAGCGGAGCCACAAACTACCATGTTGTTTTGGCCCACGAATGGCATCCCAAGAGAGGATGTGAATTTTCCTCTCTTCAGCAGTGGTATCCCAAACAAAATTTCTTATTCTTTAATCAATTTCACTGCAAATATGACTGGGGAGCACCGAAGTTTTCATTACATTAACAAGAATCGCATATAACACAGATTGGGCAGAGTAACCCGTCCAGCAAGACCGAGTGTTGAAGCTTTCCAACCAATGAGTTTCTAATCCATAGTCCATACGATCCAATATGGTCTGGTATGTGCACACCCTTTCATGGAGAAGAAGAAATACAATCTGCATCAAATTTGGGACAATTTTTTGAGGAAAAAGCCACAAACTTTTCCTTGTTAATAGATTGACCAAACGCTAAACAGAAATTATCCAGGAAACAGGCAATGACACGAGCCTGCGCCTTTGATGCCTGGCCAAATAGTATAAGATCATTTGCAAAGAAAATATGGGAAAAAGTTGGTCTGTCACGGGCTAGCATAATCGGCCTCCATTCACAGTTCTCCACTGCAACATTAATGAGGTGGCTAAGTCGTTCGGTGCAAAGACTGAACAAAAACGGGGAGAATGGGCACCCTTGCCTGAGGCCTCTAATCAGTCGGAATTCCTCAGTCATTTCACCATTGCATAAGACCTTAAATCGATTTGTAGAAACACAAGCCATGATAAGAGAGATAATGTCTGCCGAAATACCTGTGGAGGATAGAGTTTCAGCCAAGAAATCCCAACGAATGCAGTCATAGGCCTTAGCGAGGTCAATTTGAGAGCCATACATCGAGTTCTTCCCCGATCATTTTGCATGGAGTGGACAACTTCTTGGATGATAATAATGTTGTAAATGATATGCCACCAGGGACAAAGCTGGATTGAGTGGGGTGAACCCAACCCCGCATATGATACTTCAACCGGGATGTGGGAAGCTTTCTAATAACTTTATAAGCAACATTACAAAGACTAATTGGCCAAAATTGCTTCATTGACTCCAGTCGTGGCACTTTAAGAATAACCACCAAAAGGGTGTCGTTGACCATTGACACATGAGAAGGGTTTTTAAAAAAATCAATAACAAACTTAACCATTGAGTCACCAACCCGATCCCAACATTTCTGGAAGAAGATTGGTTGGAAACCAACCTTTCCTGGAGCTTTCAAACTCCCTATATCCATGACAGCTTGTTTGACTTCATCAACAAATGGAAAGAGCAGGAGGCATCGTTGTACGTCGACCGATATGGGGATGAAGCCATTAGGAGGTTGGGCACCTAGGGTCCTAGTGTCGTGGAAACGATTAATAAAATAATCATGAGCCATGCAAAGAACATCTTGTTTGTCTTTCACCCAATTCCCCATTTCATCTTTCAGAGCAAGAACTTTGTTATTACGCCTACGCTTAAAAGTAAACAGGTAAAAGAAACGAGTGTTGCGATCACCGTCCACAATCCATTGAGAAGTGAATTTCTGTTTCTAGAGAAGAGCATTTTGCTAGAGTGTGGTCTCCAGCTCATGTCGAGTATCTTCTTCACGGCGAAGACAGATGGCCGTCTCACCATCTGAATTAAACTCCTATAACCTAGACAATTGTTGAATCAAGGCCGCTTTCCGGATATGAATAAAGCCAAACACATCCATGTTCCACCGTTGAAGCTTCCCACCCAAACAATGAAGTGCATTATGTAGCAAAATGTCTCGCCACCAAGAGGATGCAAGGATCCAGGGAAAATCATATTGCGATAACCAAGGAGCAAGAAATCAAAACGGACGTTTACCAGTGTGAGGCAGGGTTATACCGGAAGTAGATAGCAAGATATGGCGATAATCGAACCGCACACGAGGAAGATATTGCACCAAGGAATGTGGGAAATGAGTGAGCCAATTCTGAGAACCCAATGCCCGATCCAACCGTTCACAAAGGGGTCCACAATAACAGGTGAACCCCGGGGCCAGTGAAACCCAAGTCCATGAGGTGATACAAGTCAATGCAGTTCCGAAAGGTGTTGCACGAGCTGAATCAAAATCTGCACCCCAATCTTCTCCTCTACTGAAAGGACAACATTAAAGTCCCCCATCACTACCCATGGTATTGTTTCTGTTCGTGCAATCACCTGGAGGGTGTCCTAGAGAAAGGCGATTCCCAAAGGTTGTGGACAAGCGTAAACACCGGCGAAAGCGAACTAGTTCCCTTAGGAGTTGTCACACTCACATGAACAGTTTGATAAGTGATTGCCCGCTCTTCCACTGTGACTAGTGATGAGTTCCAAAGAAGCCAGATACCCCCCAAAAAACCACGAGCTTCCAAAATAATTCTCCCATTAAAACCAAGTTGGTTAATAATACGGTGACCAATGACTCCGCTAACACGGGGTTCCATGATAACAACAACCTGGGGTCGATAACGAGACATATAATTTCTAAAACTGGGAAGAAATGCATCATGCTTTGTCTCATAGCAATTCCAAGTAAATATTGTACACATCATAAAAATAAATAAAATAAGGTCTTCCCTGGTTATGGCGAATCCGAGCTTCGAGCTGTGATTATGGCGACGACCTGGGCTATGGATTCAGCTGACGAAGACTTTGAGGTGGAATCAGATGCCATGGAAGTGATTAAGCGGTTCTCAGCTAAGAAGGAAGACCGTTGGTCTTGCTTGATTCAGGAGTTCTTATCCCAGGCTACTCGAATGAAAATATCTTTTGGACATATCTGGCGAGAAAATAACTGGACGGCCCACTACATTGCTACTATTGAGATGGCCCATTTACAACTTTATAATTCTATTATTTTGTTATCTGCTAATATTCGTAAGGCTTATTATCTGGATTTATTTGGTATTCCTTCTTTCAGATATATGTGATTGTTTTTCGAGAGGTTTTGGTCTAGTCCCCCTCTCATCTGTGTAATATAATCTCTCTTTGATAAAATAATGGCAAATGTTCCCTGGCATTTGCCCCACCGAATATGGTGGTTTGCCTTCCAGGGTAAAAAAAAAAAGTCTTCCCTGGTTAAGATGAGGTATCCATGGGGCACTCCCCTAAGCATTCACAGGAGTTGCAGATAGCGAACTTGAAACATATGGATCAATACATTCTGGCGGCGGTGTCAATGACATATCCAGAGCCATTGTGTTTGGGGTATACATGGGAGCATCAATGGTTGTTGAAGTTGTGGCAGTAGAAGCATTGAACTTACCAAACATACCATCAACGAGGGACCCCTGTTTGAGTATGGAAAGAGGCAATGAACTATCTGATCGAGGAAGTTTGGGCAGCGAGGTAGTAGCAGGAAAGGTTTAAGCTTGTCACTACGACGCCTAGTCACCGACTAGGTGTTCTGGCGCTAGGGACAACTCACCGGAGTTACTCGCCTTGTTGGAAGAAGAAAAGGCGAGCCAGGCGTCGTCCAAGCGCGATGAAGGCGACAAGTCAGCGCCTTTTTTCCATGTCGAACAAGACCGCAAGCCCAGAATCCCAGATGCCCAAAAAATAAAATAGATTTTAGGAAACTAATTTAATTAATTAACTATAAAGCCCAAAAATAATTTACTCCATAATAAACTTGCGATATACGAAGTATTAGACATTCGTTGCCCGTCATCCAAGCCGCAGAAAGTAGACGAACCGCTCCAGGAAGAAGTATCGCGCTCCCTGCCCTGTCCCTCGCTGAAGCAGACGACTTCCCAGGTTTAGCTCTCTTCTCGATTTCTGGTCTCGTCGTCTGTGTTAGGTGCCCACATTTTTTTACTTTCTAGTATTTTTAATTAAGTTTTATAGTTATATACAATTATATCTATTTTATACGCATATACGAAGTAGTATTCTTAGTTGCATACGTGTGTGCTCCTATGAAGCACACTCACTTGTTGGTCCCGATTATCGAGGCAACAGTCTAGGGGGGGTGAATAGACTGTTATGGTTTTTAACTTTTTCAAGCTAAGTACCAAGGTTAACAGAATAGCCTATTCTGTTGGAGAACAGACTGGCAACAGAGGTCTTCTGGTAGGGGTTCTGTCGAGATAGCCTCACAGAGATGCAAAGGCATTAGGCCTTCTGTTAACTCACAAGAGGTGTTCTGCTGAACACAGATACCACTTCTTTGGAGTTAATTAGTTTAAATGTAAGAGCAATAAGTAAATGACACCAGGGATTTTTATAGTGGTTCAAGGAACAACGCGTTCCTCTAATCCACTGTTCCACTAAGCTTTGAAGTAAACAGTTACAAAGCCTTAGTCATATCACTTAAGAAGCTCTCCACGTCTTCTTCAAGTGTAGATGTCTCCTGGGATGCACTTCCTTGCTTCCTTTAAGACTGGTCTTGTTTCACTGAGTCTCCTAGAAGTATCACCACTTCACTTATTCCAGCTACTTCAAGACGTCCTTCTTTGGAGAAGATGTTTTGTAGAAAAACGGAGTTTTTCTCCAACTAGCTTCGTCACAAAAGATTTGTAAATGAAGTGCTTGAAGTTGTTGAAGAACGGGAGGAACTTGCTCTTGTTGGAGTATGAAGAATGTATGAGAGTATGATCTTTCCAACGTAAGCTTTTCTTGTTGATGAAGATGGAGTTTGAATCTCAAGAAAGCTTTTGAAGATGTAGAGAGAGCAAAAGTTATCCGGTTGTTCTTCATCGTGTATCTTTTATACTAGGGTTGTCTTCCCGTTGGAGGAGGAGACAACTGCATTGAATGCGTGTACTGTTGAGTTGACCGGTTGGGCCCGCAAAGTTGGCGGCTTGCTATTTTGGGATAGACTTTCCAGGAATCTCGATCAATCATCAGCTTTAACTCTTCGGAGTGTAGAGCTCATTAAATGAGCAATAAATGCTGTCCTGTAGCTTTTCCGTTGTGAAGCTCCTAGCCGTTGAGGGAATCTTCCGTTAGGTACTCCGGCGAGGTAGCTTACAAAACCGTCTAAGTGTGTGGGTTTCTGTTGCGTTGCATAGAGAGGCAGCTTCAGAGAGACTTGAGCTCTTCTGTCCAGCAGAAGCCTAACAGAGGGCCTGTGCACTTCTGTCAAGTGAGTACCCAACAGAGGGCCTATAGGTCTTCTGTCAGTCGATTACTCTAGAATGCTTACACTTAGAAAAATTCTTATACATCAATTCTAATGGGGGTACTCTAATGTTCTAATTAATCTAGCAACATCAAAATCTAAATACATTTATTCCTTACATCACTATTGAGTTGTTGAGTCATTGTTTAGTTTTGGAAGAAGACATTAGTTCATTTTTATTATTTAATATTTTGTTTTTTTTAGAAAAAATGTTACTACCTCCATCCCACTAAGATTGGGACAAGAGAAGGTGACACGATTATTAAGAAAAGTGGGTTTGTGTGGTTGATATTAAATTGATAAAGTAAGAATAGTTTAGAGCCACACAAGCTTTACCAAATTTGGTATGAGACAATCTTAGTGTGAGTTCCCGAAAAGGTAAAATGGGACAATCTTAGCGGGACGGAGGGAGTATTATTTAATATTAGGGGTGGTTCGGTACGGTATGCCGAATATTTTATCGCATATCTTTACCATACCGTAAACTTTCGGTATGCAAAAATACATACCGTTACCATACCGAAATTTCGGTACGATAAGGTACGGTATCGGTAAATTACCATGATTTAATATAACAAATTATTATATGTCAAATGAAATATAAAAAACAGTGTTAATAGTGATAAACTAAAATTGTTAATGAAATTAATTATAAAATACCAATGAGATAACCTATTTGTGTTCTATTCAACTTTTGACAAAAAATATTATAAACATGTATAGATATTTCAACACATGATATATGAAGATAACAACACATTCTGCTAAAATAATTTTAACAACATAAATATAACTAAAATAACACCGGTCTCCAACAAAAAGTATAAATAATTCAAGAAACATGGATATAAAGTCATTTATCCTTGAATTAGTGTTGTGTTTCTAATTATTTTTACAATTATAAGAAAATTATTGACATGGAATTACGGTATGACGGTATACTGATATACCGTTTGTTTCCAAAATATATACCGATACCATACCGAAGTAATTCGGTACGGTATCATACCTTACCAAAAGCGTCGGTATACCAAACATTTCAGTAAATTCGGTATTTTTCGATATGGTAAGTCCGGTATACCGAAATTTCGATATTTTTCCCCACCCCTATTTAATATTATTCCCTTTTACACAACTTAATATTGTCAATATTACCTAGTTATTTGTTTAGGTTCATAACCTTTTCTTATTCTTTAATCTTTATCAGACAATTTATAAATTTATGAAAATAATAATTTTCTAATTTACCATTACAGTCTATAGAGAAATATTAATGAATGGGTCAATTTATTGTCCATATTGTTTAGAGTATAACTGTTTTTTTAATCAATATATCAATTGGGTGTTATTTAGATAGATTGTCTAATTTGATATTTTGACATAATTTAGGGTACAAAGTACAAACTATCATTCACGTATAAGTTTTAAAATTATAATTTATAATTTATAATTTATAATTTATAATTTATAATTTATACTGATTTATTATTAGTTTTTTATTTGTTAGTTGGATTGTTAATTTTTCATTATTTTAATTTAAACCTTTTTTTAATACGCAATAGTTTTGGCGGACAATGAGGGTGAAACCATGTCTGATCCATCTAAAGATCCTGCTAGAAGATCAAAATATAATGACCCAGGATGACATCATGGATTTGAGAGCATGAACGTCCATCTCCTCCGAATTTTTAGTGTGTCTGATGTGAGAGCACAATTTCCTCCACTCAAGGGCAAGAGAAGATATGAATCTCACGTTCAACTCCATATTGGATTTGTGAACATTGATCTTCCTCATCTCGTTGATCAGCCTCAGAAAGCGAATGTAGGTATCCTCCTGCGATTCTCCTAGCCTTGCTTTGAATGAGTCATAAGCAGTGAACGTGTTTGCCTTCTTCGCCTTCACTCCAATTTCAGTTTCTTGCATGATCTTGAAAATCTCATCCCACATCTCCTTTGCAGTTAACATGCTGTCAATTTGCATGTAGATGTCATTCGAGATAGCCTGCAACATATAAGTCTTAGCAAGAAGGTCAACTCAGATTCTGATACGATCCTATCCATCATACTCGTCTTCTGTCTTCAGTCTCTGAGTGTCTCCAACTGGGGGGTGTTCTCGGGATTTCCTTCAATAGCAATCCACAAATGTGCTGGACCATTAGTGGTTGTGCCCGACTACCCAGAAAAGTGATATTTGCTTTCCTGAAAATTCAGAAATATGTTCTTCCACACCATGTACTCACCCCTTCGGAGAATGGGTGGTCTGGTGTCGTTTCCGATTGATAGAGTATTCATGTTGTTGTTGATCTAGCTGAGCAGTTGTTGATAGAAGTTGTTTTTTCAAAGTACATGTTTGTGCATGAACTACTGATGCGTGAAACAGGGTTCGCGCACGGACACGTGATGCGCAAAAGAGGTTCGCGCACGGACACCTAATGCGCGAAAGGGGTTCACGCATGTAGTGTAGATGCGCGAAAGGTAGTTCGCGCAAGTAGTCTAGATGCATTAAGATGTTGTTCGCGCATGAGTACTTATGCATGAAGTGGGTTTTCGAGCATGACGTGTTGCGCTAACCTGGTTTCGCGCACAGACACTTTTTGTTCCTATAAATAACACGATGCGCTAAGTTTCACTTCACGTCTGAGAGCCTGGAAACATGTACCTAACCAAAATCTGAGCGGACGATGGAGAAAATGATGTCCAGATAATCCATCATCTGGCACTAATAATGGCTTTTAACTTGTAAAAAGATAAAAACAGAAGAGGAAGCAAGTTCGCAAGCGAAGTAGGGCAGTTCCCTCATGGAGGATTTCTTTAGCGTCAATTAGTCGATCAGCTACGGCTCCGATACCAGATGTTAGGTCCCTGATTTCTGTGTGTGAATATGTAATGGAAGCTCTCAATGATTAAGAAACAAATCTTTCATAGAAGAAGAAAGTTTACAGAAGGATGAAACAATGTAGCGTAGAACATTCTTCTTTCTTCTCTCACTCACTCACAAAAGGATTAGGCGCAGGAATATTCAGGTGGCATGAAAGTTGTCTCGTCCTATTCCCTTAAAGGCATGTTTATAGCCTTGTGTTGGTCCCGTTTAAGATGGTAACAGTCTAGAGGGGGGGTGAATAGACTGTTAATATTTTCAAATATTTCTCTAAGTCAAAATTGACTTATGAGAGATGTTCTGAATCTGGTGACAGAGAAAGGTCGAGTTCTGATGGCAGAACTAGACCTGGCAGCGGATAAGGTTCTGTCCGGGTAGCCTCAAGAAAACACTAAGGCAAATGCCTTTCTGATAACTCTTAGAACAAGATATGCTGAACACAAATTCCAAGTTCTTAGGTGTTATACAGTTAAAATCCTAAGTACAGAATTTTAAATGCAGTAAAGTAAATGACACCGGGGATTTTTATAGTGGTTCAAGGAACAACGCGTTCCTCTAGTCCACTGTTCCACTAAGCTTGTAAATTGCCAATTACAATGCCTTAGTCCCCAGCACTTAAGAAGCACTACACGTCTTCTTCAAGCCTAGTTGTCACCCGGGATGCAGTCCTGCTTCCTGATGACGGGTCCTTTCACCAGCTTCCCGGAAGTATCACCACTTCACTACTGCAGTTACTTGGACGCCCTTCTTTGCAGAAGATGTTTGAAAAACAGAGTTTTTGTCCAACTTGCTTCGTTACAAATGATTTGTTGATGAAGATCTTGAAGTGTTGAAGAACTGGAGTAACTTTGCTCTTCGTTGGGGTTGAAGGATTTGAGTAGTTTAATCTTCCCAACGTAAGCTTTGTCTTGTAGAATGAATATGGAGTTTGAATCTCAAGAGTTTAGCAAAGATGATAGCAAAGTTGTCCGGTTGTTCTTCATCGAGTATCTTTTATACTGGGGTTGTCTACCCGTTGGAGGAGGAGACAACTGCAATAAATGCGCGTACTGTGGAGTTGACCGGTTGGACCCGCATATTTGGCAGGTTTCTATTTTTGTATAGTATTCTTCAGGAATCTCGGTCAATCATATGCAATTACTCCACAACATATCAGGCTCATTAAATGAGCATTAAATGCTTTCCTTTGATGAAATATCTTCTAGCCGTTAGGGAATTTCCCGTTAGTTATACGGCAGTTGAAAGCAGCTTCAAAATCTTCTAAGTGTCCATCCAGGTCTGATGAGATTCTCTGATGGCATTCTGACCTTGGATTCTGATGAACTTAGATAATGAACTCTGATGCTTCTCTGAAGTGAGTTCTGATGAAGCTTCACATCGAACTCTTATGCTTCTCAGAAGATGAGTTCTGATGCTTTCCTGATGAGCAGCTCTCATGGTTTATCAGACTTGTAGTTTTGCTAGCATTTCTCATAGCAGCTCTGATGCTTCTCTGAAGAGCAATTCTTATGGAGCAGTTCTCCTAGCAACTCTGATCTGAAGTACCAAGAGAATCTCTAGCCCGTCGATTATGCTAATACTTACAAAAAAAAAATTCTAATTTATCCTAACATCATCAAAATCTAAGTACAATTATTCCTTACACCTTGAGAAGGGATAGGTTATTACAAAATGATTGGGCCCTTTATCTAATAATGGCCCATTATATTCATTGCACCTTTTCTAGTTAAAGCTATTCTAATAAATACTACAAAGAGATAAACAATAATTAATACATCGATCACAATTAAAATATCTCCAACAATTTTTTAATGGTGTTGTCTGCAAAGTCGTACTTCCGGCGAGACTTCAAAGACAAGATCATACCGCTCGTCCATGCCACATAGTTATCTCCCTTGAGTATAATGTGTGCGATAAGATTCTTTAGTTGATCACCTTGACCGGGCTAGGCACGCTAGTGCCGCACATTGACCGTTGATGAAGAAACGAGTTGCGTCAACTCTACTGTTGCTCTGATACCATATTAGTTTTGTGCACAAGTATGGAAAAATAATACTCCCTCCGTCCCGAAAACAACTTCCCGGTTGGACTTTCACACACTTTTAGGAAATAAATTTGACTTTACTGTAGAATGCACTGTTTAAACACTGTTTGGCACTGTTTAAACACTGTTTGGCACTGTTTAAACACTGTTTGGCACTGTTTATCACTTTTTTATGTAGATAATTTGCCAAATAAGGAAAGTATTGAAGTGTGAAGTTAATTTTGGGACATCCATTTAAGGAAAGTGGGAAGTTGTTTTCGGGACGGAGGGAGTATTGTCTTGCTTTAATCAAATGAATACATTAGTATATATACACGTGAACTGCAGCCCTACTATAAACTAAACCCTTTGGCACATTAATTTACAAAATAGACTATATACAAAAATATCTAAACCATACGTGCCTAACAAAATAAGTTTGATTTTGGGATGAACACATATTTGATCCTATTTTTATTTATTTATTATGAAGCATTAATATAACCAATATTGGTGATTCCACAATGTAGATGCAAATAAATACTTCTAGATTAGAAGCATAATATATATATTTTTAAATATTTTACAAAGTAGGTGAAGTATCAATGAGTTACAACAGGGGCAGATCTAAGTAGGGACAGGGGTGGGCTCCAGCCCAACCTATTTTTTTAAAAGTATAGGAATAAATATAGTTCTCAGCCCATCTCAAAGTTAATGTTTAGCCCAACCCGTAGCCATGACATACACCAAGCGAGTAATGTTGTCACAACCACTATACTGGTCGTTGCCAATATAGACATGCGAACAGGTTTTGAACACAATATTTAAACCTATAGGGGCCTTTTTACTTCATCCCATACCTAGATAAATAGAAAGGCTCAACCGTCATCTTTTACTACTTTAATTACCAATATACCCTTCAAAGCTATTCCCGCCCAATCTCTAGTCATCCTCGTCATTGCCGTTCTGCCCGCCATTCTGTGCTCTGCCCCCGTTCTGCCCGTTCTGCCCAATTTGCTGCCTGCTGCCACCTTTCAGACCACCAATTTTTCGGACATCGTCATGTAGGTCTGCAAGAGATGGCTGGAGCTTATCGATCTTCTCCTCCAACGTGCTCTCTAGAGCCGGCAGCTTGAATCCCTTATCGGGCTTGATAATAAACTTGGCTAAGAGCCTGTTGAACGTGAGGATGGACCCGTAACTCTGAATAGAAACCATTAATCCAGCTAGCTTTGCTATGTTCTCAAACGTAGAAACCATCATCCCGGACTTGGAGACAATCTCCCAAAACCTGTCAGTGTCGCCTTTCTTGTTCATTCTTTCTATGAGTTGCTTGTTGGACGGATGCAGCATGATGCGGGCTACATCTTTGGAGATGTCTTCCTTGTACTCAATTTGTATAAGGAGCTTGGATTTTCTCAACCATCTGAAGGCGTGACCGAACGTGTGTCGGGACATTCTGATGCTATGAATCCAAGAATAAAAGCTCTGAAAAGCTATGAATGCGCGGAGGAGAGTTGAATTTTTGTATGCTATGCTATGAATGCATGGAGGAGAGTCGAATGACATATTTGATCCTATTCTACTATAATACCATGTTTCCTTTTACTCTTGTGTTGTCAAATCTCTCAATAAGAATGACATGTAATCACGTAAAATTGATATGATATCTAGCTACTAAACAAGATAAGTATGTTCATTCACTTTGATAGCATGAATTGTATTTGTTTTCCCATCCACTCCTATATAGGCATAACAAAATAAGTTTGATTTTGGGATGAAAACATATTTGATCCTATTCTACTTTAATACCATGTCTACTTTTACTCTTGTGTTGTCAAATCTCTCAACAAGAATGACATGTAGTCACGTAAAATTGATATGGTATCTAGCTACTAAACAAGATAAGTATGTTCATTTACTTTGTTAGCACGAATTGCATTTGTATTCCCATGCACTCCGATATAAATGATTTCCTATTTTCATTAGGATTCTATTATTACAAAATTTAGTTGAGAATTTTCATAATTTCTATTATAATATAGTTTGTAACGAAAATGTCTCCAGGAATGATTATGATGGGAAGTGCAATTTATGCACTTACTATTGTTTTTAGAGCAAAATTCTTATGCTCATGGTTTTTAAAAAAAATCATTTTCACAAATTCGGCTTTGAGAATTCTCAAATGGGATGTTTAGAAACCTTAGGCTCTGATACCACTTAAATATTACCGGTGGTTCCCAAAGCTCATTGAAATGATATCATTGTGCAGGAACCTTAGGCTCGAATACCACTTCAATTGTCACACCCTGGACCCGCCGACAACTGTCGTATAACCCATTAAGGGCAACAATAGTCCACCCTTGCGGAATTATACAAGGTATCATGTATATCATACACACTAAGTATACCATAACAATAAAATAAACTAAAAAAATTTCATTATTATGCAGCGGAAATTAATAATTAAAATAATAATTAGCCACACAGGGAATAATGCAGGCGCGCAGACCCAATACAAGCGTGAAATAAAGATATTATTAATCCATGAGCATTTCTAAGTGGAGTTTAAAACAGAACGGGGAAGCATGAATCTGGCCTTCACCTGACAACACTCTATGCAAGAGAGCAGGCAGCAAGCGCAAGCTCCAACCTGAAAATATTAGTGAGGGTCCCCGTAGGGGTCAATACAACTGGAACTGGTGAGGGAATAAGACACTATAAGATATATAACGAGCATTTATGCATATGAACCTTACAATGTGGTGATACATATAATATAGAATTTTATATATTCCATATATACGAAAATAGTCAGCCCGTAGACCATCCTTATTTTTATCAAAAACCTTTTTTAATGAAAAGTTAGCCATAAACTATGTTTAACATATCAAACGTGAAGGTTTGATTACCAGCCCGTAGGCCCAACTTAGTTTATTCAGCCTGTAGGCCCAATTAAGTTTATTCACCCCGTAGGCCCAAAATGATTTACACAATCTGAAGGTCAAATATAATTATACAACCCGAAGGTCAAATCTAACAACATTAGTATCTTGAATAGTGATTAGTACCCTTGATTTATGCCAATTACCTTGAGTTATGTCAATCTAGTGTGTGCATTAGAGGGTGTACATGGCTCTTAAAAACTTGGACTCAATTCTCATATTTTCTCCTCTATCCTTACCGGGTTAAAGTTTCTTTCTTCCGTTATCTTCCCAATTTAATCCGACCGCGGTCAAGATTAATCTCTTCTTAAACGTTTAAAAACAGAGCTTCTCCTCCCTCAATTCATCATGTAGCCTCTCCTTCAAAACCCTTCTGCCAAATCCTTCCCTCCCGCTTTCTGATTTTGAATGACCTGATTTTAATTTAATTGAAAAATAACTACTTAAACAGTATAAGTCCGAGAATGACCTCTTGTTTGCTTCGTCCCCACCTCCTCTCCCAGACTCCACATATCCCGTTGCCTGCGGCATATCTTCTGTACCAGGTAATTTTATCTTATTGTTATGCTAAATTTATTTCTTAATTCAAACAGACAGATTCATACGATGTAAGCCGGTTTTTGTATTACAGTTTAGTTTACAATTTATTTCTTAATCCAGGTTGTATTTGAGTTTTTGTGTGAATTCGTACATGTATGTTTTTAGTTTACTTTGTCCCTATGTTTTTTAATTTCAACCTTTTGAAGATATAGCCTTAGAAAAATGTTGACTAGGAAGTTTAAAGCATGAACTAAAAGTATAGTGTTTGGGAAATTAACTGCATTAATAAAGGGGTTGCTGGTATGCCTTTATTTGTTAGAAGCAATTGATTAGGTAAGAACTAAGAAAGCTTGTTGATGCTTTCAGTAAATGCAAAGTTGAATGTAGTTAAGTAAGCTACTTACTACTTACATATCAATATGCCATACCAGCATAAACTCAACCCCTATGTACTTCTCATACCCTCCTAATAACTCACTCTTAAAGTGAACTATTGATTAGATTCACTTGTCATCTAAGTCCATAAAATCATGAAGTTCAATAAATCATTGAGAAAATGAATAAAATTTCTATAGACCATTCAAGTAAATAAGTCCTAGATATAATATAAGAGACTGTATAATGTGTATGACACTTGTAACACTCAAACAAGGTATTAGTTATCAACCTGGAACCCATTCCAATGGTAATGAACATAACACAATAGTAACTAAAATCACAATAGCTAACATTTCCTTTAACATCCCTAATATCATATTGACTAAGATATAACCTTCTTTATATTTTCACTTTATATTCTACATTGTAATGTTTTGTTGCTAAAAATTGAGACTTAATATCATTATATAATTACCTTGAAAATTATGGTATATGCTCACCATGATATTAGTGACTACTTCATATAGGAGTAGTCGTATATGCTCACCGTGAAATTATGGTCTTATTGTTATATGCCCACTTCTATTCTCTTTAACCTTGAAAATTTTCTTTATCATGTGCCAATAATTATTCTATGTCTCTGGCTTTCAAATGAAATGAGAGTCTCTTATTAAATGTATGTGTTACCTTTTTTATGTTAAAGACTTAAAGAGGCATCAGGTCTCATGTTTGAAGGTCTTGTATTGAGATGTAGAATTTATATACATGAATAAGGACAAAGTCTCCCATTAAGTCTTTCTTTTAGTAAAGAAATAGAGATGAGAGAAACAGATGAAAAGGAGATCAGAAAAATAAGGCAAAGTTTGTGTGTAGTTTGTTAGAAGAGAAGTGAAGTAGTAAAGGAAGGATAAAATGAGAATGAATGCACTCTCTCAATGATGGAGTACAACTAAAAAGAAAGTGATTGGCCTTCATTTATGTCCTCCTATTTTCTTTTCTCATTGAATAATTAAAAAACATTTTCTCTCCTATTTGCCTCTATTTATTTGTCCTATTTCACCTTAATCAAACAAAATCTCAATGCTAAAACTATATACAGGATTTGGAACAGAGGGAGTATGTCCCCACTTATTATTGAGTTTCCTAAAAATATTTGTTATACTTTTATAACTCACTCAATATAATGATGGTTGTTGTCTATTTTATTTTTGAAGTATCTTGAATGTGAAGCAAACAAGAAATCTTCACAGCTTCTCACTTTCGTAATTAAGAACAAATCTACACAAGTTATAATTTATGCAACATTGTTTACTTTTGTCTGCATACATACGTTCACTTATAGGGGAGGAGTCTAACCTAAGTTATAACAACCGATCTCCTTAATCTTGGAGCTATTTTATGACTTGTGCATTTGTTGATTTACTTGATTACTGGTAAGTTGTTCTCTTTTTATTTCTTGTCAAAAAAAACTATCTTTAAAACCCCTTCATGGAAAGATGAAGCAGGTACTTCCATACTTCTTTAAGAGAGCCATGAAATTGATCTAATTCAAACAATACAACATAGAAAATGTTTTCTCATTTTTATGCTTTAAAATTACAATTGTTATTATTATTGCTGTTGTAAACTGCTAAGGGGTAAACATTATCATCAAACATCTCTTTCGAGTGGCATTCTCTTATGCACTGATGATGCACACATAGATTTGATATATAGGGTATTCATTGCATAACACAGGTGACTATTATTTCTATCCACAATTTTAGAAACTTTGTGACCTTGTTGGTGTTAAATTTTCTTATTCTATGGTAATGATGTCGCGGTGCAAATACTCTATGAAAGATAACAAATGTCAGTCCTCATTGTCTTTATTTATATCTGTATTTAAGCCTTCTGATGAAGAATGGTTATTTTGAAATATAATAAAATGTAGGAAAGTCGTACATCATATGTTTGCACTTGCAAATGGTGTTTATGCCTAATAGTGCCTGATAAATCTCCTAGATCATTTCCCTGTTTTCCTGCATTCTTAGTGAAAGTAGGAAATGTACTTTGTACTATATTCACACATGAATGAGCAAGGTATTTGTGTAACACAACAAGAGATATAACAGACCCAATCGAGATAAAAAAATCATTCCTTTGCTTATAAAACAGTAGTAATCCGGAAAGCTTTTATACTTCAAAATTCACCTAAATGACAGATTTTTAAATAATATGAGCATATTTTCGACACAATTCTCGGTTGGCATGGAATATAATTGATTCAACAATTTATGAAAAATATAGAACATTTCAAAAACTATTTAAAATATATAACCTCATAACAATCTTGTATATAATAATTGTTTACAAAAAATAACATTTCTTAAACATTGGGCAAAAGTTCTTGCGCCTTGCGCGAGCAAACGCTAGTATGATTTATACAACCCGCAGGTCAAATATGATTTATACAACCCGAAGGTCAATTATTTGTTTAATTCAGCCTCTATAGGCCACCTAATCCTATACAAGTCTTGTCACCCAAATCCCAGGGTTTTCAGACAACTCGCCCGTGTCCGCCAATACCAAATCCCGTTGGAAGGTAAGGCCACTCGGGGACCTATGTGCTACCGCCACCAGAGCCTCGTAAGGTTCCCTGGTTTGGTATACACCTTATGTGTGATCACACCACGAACCCGTGCCACCCCAGTCACACTTCAAAAGTCGTGCGAGGTCACGGTCCTGCACCTAAGTAGCTAATTATCAATATATAATTCTATTTTGAGCTTCAATATAATCAACCTTTAAGGTCTACATATTCACAAATAATGTATCAAGCCTGTAACCTCCATTTTTTTAATTAAAGAAAATTTTATTGATAAAATAAGAGTACAATGCGAAAGGTAAATTGAAAGAGTACATAAATGAAAATAAAAATAAAAGCAACAAACTAGTCCCAGGGGAAATAAATTGGACTGGGACCTCGTCTTCATGCTGTGGTGCCTTTTATTCTTTTGAGGTTTCTTGTAAATTTTTAATTGTGTGTTCAGATTCTTCGTTGGCAGGCAGTTACACTACTAGAAAATCACCTTATTGTGACACTTAATTTGTGACACTTTTGAAGTAAGTGTCACTAATATCTGCCATAAGTTTCATTTAACATACAAGTGTCACTATATCATGACAATTTTATATCATAGGATAATAGTGACACTAAATAAAATTCTGGAGATATTTTTTCTTTCCGCCACCCAATTTTTTCCCATCAATTACTTTTTTTTAGTTTCACTCTGTTATTTCCCATCCACACACTTATCCACTTTGTAAAATATAGTTTCCTTTCAGTTTCATTTTTAAACCTAGGCTGCGAAAGAGGATTATAGCAGAACTCTCCCACCGCCTCCTCAGCCGAATATACGGAGTATCACAGGAGCTTCCGACGACTGGCGCCGTCTCTCCTCCTCTCATCCTCTGCTTCAACATCGATTGCAACTTGCAAGCCTCTGCCTCAGAACTTCTCCGCACGCAAGCCTCCTCTGCCCCCAAAACGTCTCCGCACACGTAAGCCACATCTGAGTAAACTGGTAAGCCTTTTTCTCAGCATAATTTGTCAATTTCACACTCGATTTTGAAATTATGGACAATCCATTTGGTATCCTACAAATAGCTTCTTGCACTAGTAGAAAATTGTCTTATAGTGACACTTTGTTAATGACACTTTTGAATTTAGTGTCACTAATATACGACATATCTTTTATTTTATATACAAGTGTCATTATTTCTGATACAAAAATATCAGTATAGCATAGTGACACTCTAAAACGGGGTCATATTTATAATTTTTGAAAAATGTTATATTGTTCGGGGTCATTATTTCAAATTAAAGAAATATAATTCCATCTCCATTCTAATCTCAAATTCTCAACCCTAAAGCCCCACTCCATTCTCTCTCTTCTTTCCTTACACGTACAGAACCGTAGCAAAGTTACGACAATGGCGGCCGTGAGTCTTCATCTCCCTCTCCCTGCAGTCGATTAAATCTTCAAGACAATGGCGCCGCTTATACACAACAACCTCTCCACCAGTTCACCGCTTCGCAGCTCCAAGATGATGCACTGCTTCGAAGCTCCAAGATGAATCGCTGTTCCGCAGGTCCGACTGATTGCCGCTCCGCAGGTCCAAGATGACGCAGCTATTCTCCGCCACTCTGCTACTTTGCCACTCCTAGACGAATAGCCACTCCGCTGCTCCTATACGATTCATAACTCTGTTCCTCCTAAACGCTGCATACACTCTGCGGCTTGTTCAGTTGCTCGATCTCCATCTAAAATGACATTTGTTCTCATCTAGGTAAAAATGCTTTTCTACAAACTAATTTTTCATTTATTATTACTATTGATTTTAGATTTAACTATATCTTTTGCTCACTGATGCAATTGTATTTATTTGTGATTTGTGATTATGCAAGAAGAATTTCGTTTCTATTTTCTAGTTATCTAATGTCTGCTAAGTGTTTGTTAAAAAGTCTCAATGATTTTTTTTATTGAAGGTGCATTCTCTTTTCCTCATATCATCATGTTAAACAAAAGTTATGAAACATCAACTTTGCAACATGTAGCTAAAACCCTCTTGCTTTGGTACGGCTGATGGTTGACTTAAATTGATGAAGTGTCTCACTTTTGCCAAGTACTTTCAATCATCTAGGATATTTTTAATTAGTGAACTAAAGTGTAGTACAGAACTGAACTTAAAATTGTCTTTTCTTTTCATTTCAATGGACACGGGAAATGGAATTTTATAGCTGTTGTTGAGGCTGTCAAGTAAGGGGCCACTTTGTTTAGAGTGTGATAAGAAGGCTGGTTTCACATATTGAATATTTAATTATTTTTCTTTTATGTATTTAATGATTTCACTTTGTTTAAATTTATGTTAAAAGTACGACTTAATCAGTTCTAAACCAGAATACCCATTCTTTTTTTAAGAGTGCACAAGTCCTATTTTCATAAACAACATTGGTTTTCCTAAAATGAGTGACATTGTATTGTATGTGGCCTTCTTCAATTAAGATTCAAATGAGCTCCTTTAGTTGAAGGTGTAGAGAATGGAACAGAATACAGTAAATTAAGAAGGATCAAAGGTATTTTTAAACAAGATTTTTTAATTCATGTACATTGCTTTGTTATGGTAGTGCTTATGAACTATCAAACGCTTACCGCCTCTGGCCTCTCCTCTCGTTCGTGCAACCTAAACCAGCGCTTCAGTTCGGAGACCCTCTTCCTGACCGCACAAGTCTTCTTCCAGACCACCTGCCGTCCATTTTTCGGTATTTTTTTTTCCTGTTTTCTATGTATCTCATGGCTAAGTTATCTTCAATAATGTATTCTAAATTAGTTTTGTGTATCAATCTGCTATTTCGCATGACTTCTCTCCAACCAATAACTTTCTATCTGTCGTGAATTGTTGCTACAAGTCTGATTTTTTTTCTCTCTCTTTTGGCTTTTCTTCTCAGAGAGCAAGGGTCTAGACTTGAAGTTTTATGTATAGTACTCTGTATTAGATACATGTGTTCCAGATGGAGTCCAACTGTAAAAATGGGTTAGCATTGTTTTACATTTTTACTACTACACCTGTACTCCATATTTAATTGCCTGAGCTTTTGTGTTGATACATTGATTTATGTATTACTTGTTTGTGGTCTTATTGATGGGTATTTAAACTTTTGTTTTGAATTGTTAAATACTTATTCCTTTCTTGAACCCTCATGAAATTGCTATCTTATTTGACTTATAAGCTATCAACTGTCTTATTCTTTAGTCTATCAGGAGCAATTACAGTCCATACTTGTACTTACAGTCCATCAACTCAGCGACGCGAACAAGGTCCACATTTCCAGTGACTAGCTTGGCTTGATATGTTATGTCATATTTCTAATTCTTATTCTTTCTTTTGTAGAAACTAGAAGACCAAACCAAGCAAACCTTGCTCAAACTGGTTAAGATTCCTGAAAACTTGGTGGTGAGCATACTTCTAACAGAAAAAAGATATTGTAAACGTTTGTAAGTTATTCATTCTAGGTAAATGTCTTACATAAACATCAATTTTTTTTTTGTACAGTCCGTGAATGTCACTGGAATTGCATCCTTCATATGTCTGAGGAGAAATTACCTTTGATGAAAACAACTTTACAAAGTGCCATTGAATCTACACGGTTTCGTGGTGATGTGCTTGATCCCATCTGTCTTCTTGATTTATATTATGGTCATAGCAACCAAGATTGTGTTTCCGGTGAGCTGGCTGATGACAGTAGGGGGTATTGGCTAGTATTATTTCATGAAATATTGCAAGGCCAAGAATTGGTTGAACTTCAGCTGTGTTAATGTTTTTGATGAAACATAAGATAAATCAATAGGAAAATAAAAAGGTTGTACAACCCATTTGAAGTTCTTTTCACTGTAAATGTATTCCAAGTCATCAAATAATGGATGGTGTATTCATTCTTATTAAAAAAATATAATTAAGTGAACTTTGGTGTGTGTGAATGTGCAGGATTATGAATAATGGAACTCAATGAAGGGGCTAGCTTCTTTTGTTTTGTTTAACATCTTCGTAAAAGTTCACCTTCTATAAGCAGGTATGAACTATTTTTAGCCTTTCTACCAATTGAACTATGAACCTTTTTTGTATTGCTTATGATTTGGCATAGTTACGGTGGATACCAACATATAAAGTGTTTGGTTACAGGATATCTCATAAATTGGTAATCCATCTATAATACTTTTATAAGAGGAATAAAAGTTTTAGCATTTTGTAATTCTCCCTTTGGTAGACCTTTTCTTCTGTACATGTTCACTCTAATATGTGGTCTATTGAACTCTAGTTTTTATGTGCAGGTTAGGGAGAAAAAGAATTAGAGTTACGAAGATGATTGCAACATTCTTGATCTTTTGGCCTTTTTGTTCGCCTTGTAGTATTTGTGTATAAACACTCTCTTGTAATTATTTTTGCCGGCGTTTGACTTCTCCTTTTTACTTCTTTAGTTTTAGGGTATATCATTTGAAATTATGTACACTTACAATTGTAAGGAATGGTGATTTAAATTTAATGAAAATATTTGTTTGATGTTTTGATTATTCATTGTTAATAAAACATTTAGTATGATATATGTAGAATATATATATGTGTGTGTGTGTGTGTGTGTGTATAGACACACACACTTATGATACTAATGTATCAAATATGTTTACGATACTAGAGTGTCAAAAAAAGTTTTGATATTATAACGTCATAACTTTATGTGATATTTTATTGTCATAATTTTGTGACACTAATCTGTTTAGCAATCAGTGACACTAAATTTTGTGTCACTTGCCCCGCTTTTCTGTGACACTTTCAGTGTGTCACTAAATCGTTTAGTGACACTAATTTAGTGTCACTATAAGCCATTTTTTTACTAGTGTTGTAAGTCGAAATATTCTGGACAATCGCTTTGGTAACCTACAAATAGCTTCTTGCAAGTCGAGATATTCTGGACAATCGCTTTGGTAACCTACAAATAGCTTCTTGTAGGTTTCGATATTCTGGACAATCGATCGGCCACCAGGCTTCACCTGCTTCAACCTTCTTAGGTTTTTTGGTAAACTATTTTTTTGGGTATTAGGGTTTATGTTTAAAATTGTATTTGAATCTGAAATTATTGTTCTTGGATATTGGTTTTCTAGCCTAGATTCTCCTGGAGACATAATTTATTGGAGTTATTGGAGTTTATAGGGCTTTCCCCGCCAGGTTTGTTACACCACCAGGTTTTCTAGGGTTTATTGGAGTATCTTTTTGTTCATCTAGTATTGGATTAACAAAAAGAATGCAATTTAGATCCTCCTGGAAGACATAATTTTGTAATTTTTTTGTTCATCTATTATTGAACTTTGTTTGTTATGATATTATGGTACAGATTAGTTCATAATTCTAAGTCATATTTCTTGTTTTGATCTTTGGTTGTAATAATATTGTTTAACAGAGCAGTCATTGGAATGATAGTTCACAGTCTTTATACAGCCACACTCAAGTATTTCTCTTGAACTTTTTTATTATTGTATGACATTCAGTCCTATTCTACCCAAATCTTAACATTGCAGATGTCTATTTGGTGTTCATCTGAATCCAAGTCAATTGAGATGGAGTTAGCTAGCTGTTGTATAATTCTGTTTAAATTGAATCAATTAGCTAGTTGTTTTCTGCTGGACTAGAGAGAGCTAGTGCAAGCGCTTGCTGTGGGATTGATATATTTCAACTGGACTTAATGACAACTTACTCGTGATATCCTAGCCGATTTTAAGAGGATTTTTTAGAATTTAAATATTCACAGATCAGTTTGCACCAGTCAGTTCAAGTAAGGATACCAAATTCTCTCTTTCTTCAATTATCCATGTCTTTGTGAACTTGTTATTAGGTATAAATATTCCAATATGGAAGTTTCTTAACACAGAGGAATATCAACCTAAGTTTGTTTTTAATTTTTGTTGTCCTTTGAAGTTTTGTTTAACCAAAGGGGATCTCTACTTCTGAATTATTTTCTGTTTGTTTGCTTGCTTTGTAGTTGAGTAATCTTGTAGTTGAAAAGTCTGGACATTTTCCTCTCAAAGGAGAGCCGTCTTTTCTTTAGATGTGACTTGTGAGAAGGTATTGTCACCCAACTTGATTTCTTTTAACTTTTTTTCTTCTTCAGATTGTCATTTCCAGAATAAGAAAACCACCCAAAAAATATTTAAATTTTGAGTTACGGTCGTGAAAGATCAGTTGGACCAATCAATGCCGGTTTTGTGACAAACATTGAGGAACTCTTCACAACTCATTGGCACTTAGTATTCTACTTATTATATGTTAGAATAAATTCATAGTTTGATTCATTTTTCCTCATTATATGTTAGATCACTTAGATGTTACTTGGGAAGTCAGTTATAAAACTAGATGAAGTACAAGAAGCATACTTTAAGTTTAAGTTGAACTAGATAGACATAGTTCGCCATGCACAAGTTAAGTTGAAATTAGAGTTAAGAGCACAAATTAGTTAATTGCACTGTAGGACTGTTAGTAATAAATTGTTTAATTTCTTCTTCTTACAGATTTTATTGAGCATTGCTTGATGGATTTTGGATGAAGATATTGGAGGAGATTTTGTGCAAGATAATCTGTCATGGTGGTTGATGTATTGAAGGAAGTGCTTCTTTTAAATGGATGTTTTGAAGTGTTAATAATAATAACTAGTTGGTTTCAATATCTGAGAATTCATATATTGTAGACTTGTATTTAGAAAACAGTCATTTGAAGATTGTTGGGCTGTTTCTTTTTTACTTTGAATTGTAATTTTGAATACTCGTTTCAATAAAAAAGTATATTTATGTGATGATTTCATTTCTTGCTATTACATTTAAATACGAATATTAGCAAAATTGGGTGTATATTATAATTGGATTTACAAAATTGTTTGATGATTCAATGATACTATTGTGTCATTAAGTTGTATGACATTGAAGTGTTTTAAAACGAACTAATGGTAATGTATCATAATTTTTTGTGACACTATAGCGTCATTCTTTTCTGACACTTTTTAGTGACTCATATCAAGTGTCACAATTTCCGACCTTCCTTGACTTATACCAAGTGTTACAAAAACTTTCTGTGACACTAAATTAGTGTCACTATAAGACATTTTTCTACTAGTGTTATCGTAAGTAATGAACTTGGTCTTGTAGGAAATTGATCTGTTGAATTTGGAGTCCTTAATATCCCCCGCATTTGAAATTGGAGGTCGGTGGCTGCTTTTTGTTTCATGTCCCGTAAAGTCATCTGAGAAAAACGAGTCATCAGAGGGGTCAAAGCTGTCAGAGGCATCTGAGTACTAGGGGTGGGCAATTCGGTTTGCGGTTTGGTTTTCTTTTGTTTCGGTTCGGTTTCGGTTTATTCGGGTTGAGAGAATTTGTACCAAACTAAAACCATTTGTGTTTCGGTTTGGTTTCGGTTCGGTTGTGGTTCGGTTCGGTTTGAAGTTCGGTTTACCAAAGTAAAAAATATTATGTTTAATTTAGTCCATCTCATCTTTTTTTAATTTATTGATTATTTAAATAAAATGTAAAAGGAAGTAAAAGATAGAAAAATAAATAATAAAATATTATAAATTAAAACTTCTAACATCTTTTTTATCACTACAAAAAATTCACTTCTTACAAAAAATAAGATAGTTGATTAGCATTTGTAATATCACATAAAATATTCAAAAAACTTAAGTAAACCCAAACCAAGTCAAATCAAAATACCGATGTTAATAATATACAATTTTTTTTAAGTTTCTTTAGTTCGGTTCGGTTTTGTTCGGTTTTTATCGATTTCGGTTTGTATCGTCCGTGCTACAATTAATGCTTCTTACCTGTGGAGGTTTTGTATGGTTTAACGGCTAACAAAAAATATGAGACTGGAAATTAGCGCTGACACCAGAGGTAATTTTGAAGAGATTAGAAAATTCGCTGAATGGATTGCAAGTATTGCGATGGTGTGATCGGAGATTCATCAAGTGGGTTTGCAACAATTGAAATTCCGGATGATATTTTGCTCGGATATGAAAGTGATCCGATAGTAGCCATAATTAGTTCGAAGTACATACCCCGACTTCCTGATATTGATGATGATCCAACATACTAAGAGAAGCGGGCTATATTAGCTCTGACTCTAGATAATGTAGTTGATTCTATCGATCAACACATGATGTCATTGAACACGCGATATTCAAAAACATACTTTAGTTCTGATAGTGCTTGCTACTCATACACTCATGTCGATGTTTTAGCTGATGTGCATATGCCTGAATTTTTGAATAGCCTTAAATGTTCTGGTGTTCCGAATCACGAGTTGACGCTAAAGGTTGGAACTTCGGTTATGTTGTTGTGCAATATAGATCATTCTATGGGACTTTACAATGGGACGCGACTAATAATTACAAGGCTCAGAAATCATGTTCTGAAAGTTGTAATACTTTCTGGGCATACAACTGAGAAAAAAGTGTTGATTCCAAGATTGAACTTAACCTCTTCAAATGTGAGGATGCCTTTTAAGTTCCAGCGAAGACAATTTCCTATAATGGTGTCATATGCAATGACGATCAACAAAAGTCAAGGTCAATCTCTTTCTCATGTTGAGCTATCCTTACAAAACCCGGTGTTTTGCCATGGCCATTTGTATGTAGCCGTGTCACGAGTTACCAAACATGAAGGGTTAAAAGTATTGATATGAAATGATGATGGTACATCAAGTTCATCCACATTAAATGTTGTATATCCAGAAGTTTTTCAGAATGTTTAATACGTAGTATCTTTTACTTATTTTTTAGAATGTTTAATGTCTTCTACATTGTCAGGTGTTCGTTTTACAAATACATCCAGTGAAACAACTTATATTTGTTTTATTTTATTATATATCATACGTGCATTTAATTTTTTAGTTGAATAAATATATTCGACAAAAATATTCCAATATTTGTTTTACATTATTATAAACAATTATACCGTTTTGCCCCGTTTATCGTACGGCTACAATACGTACTAGTTTATACTAATAACTTAACAAACTTGTCCTTTAATTTGTAATGCATATGGGGTATTAACTAATACTACGTACTTCGTATATGGAGTACTTTCGATAGAGACAAGTAGATGGTGAACGACTGGAGGTTGCAGATGATAAAGAGAAATCCAAGTTATGATGACATTTGTTAGAAACTTGGGCACTTCAATTTCATAATACTGTCATATTAGTATTATGTTAGTATTATGAGCCCGTTTGATAATATTCCAAAATTGGTTGATTCTGCTGAAATTTATGAAATTCTGACTAAATTGGCCGATTCTGCTAATTTATTAAAAAATTATATTTAAAATATCTTTTATTAATAACATAGACAAAGAAAATGTAAAAATAACTAAAATGATCATCCACAGTAACTTCAGGCAATAAAGTCAGAAAAGTAACTTAAACTTTACATTTTCTTATTATTACGTGATTCAGCACACAAAATTAAAAATTACGTGTTTGAGAAAAAGTTGTCTGATAAGCCTGATAAGACGAAAAACTGGATTACCAAACGAGGGCTATGTTTAGTAATTTTATACGGAGTATAAGTAGTGATTTTATCAAACATCCGGATGTATCACGTCATGACTCATGGTACATCCAAATCATGAAATGAGTATTTGTTTAAAGCAATATACTACTACCTCCGTCCCATTGGAAGGTTCTCATAGCAAAACGACACGGTTATTTAGGTGATAACTAAATAAAGTATTTCGGGTATATTTTGAGACATAATTTTAATAGGTATATATTATAATGTGTTAGTATTGATAACTGTGATGTTATAAATATATTATTTTTAATATTTAATGACTAATTTGTCAATTAAGATTGTTAATTGTTTCCTAAAATGGAAATGAGAACCTTCTAATGGGACGTCCAAAGAAAATGGAAAGTGGGAACCTTCTAACGGGTTGATGAAGTAGTTTTTATGGTCAATTAAGTACAGAATGATCTTTTTTACATTCAATCGAGTATTCTATTGAAGCATCAACGAGCCGAAAACAAGTATAACCATGTTATAGTGAGTTAGTGACCATTACTAAGTTTCAAAATGAGAAAATGATAAAATAAAGAAATACTACGTACAATAATTAGAGTTTGACTTTGAGAGTTTCTACATCCCTCCTTTAAAAAATCTCTGACTCCCGTACTGGGTGTATATGCATAATATTTGTGTCTGTGTATACATTGTTGTATTTTTTACTACTCAGTCCACGTATACTCCCCTTATCCAACCGACCAACCCCTATGCTTGAGTCTAGGGGTGTAAATGAGCCAAGCCGCTCGTGAGCTGCTCGCGGATCGCTCGGTCAATGCTCGACTCAAGTTCGGCATAAATAAGCTTGGATCGAGTTCGGCTCAGCTCGAATACTTAACGAGCACAATTCAAGTTTTTTTATTTTAGGCTCGAAGCTCGCAAGCCGGCTCGCAAGCCTCGATGTGTGTGTGTATACATGTGTGTAAGTGTGTTTGTGTATGAATTACAAGAATTTGAAAAAAGGCGTACGGAACCATTGACTAGGACATGAATCTAAGCTTTTGAACATGAAAGTTCAGTTGCCAGGTACGCCGTTTGCTCTTTTGCTTTCTTTTTACTTTTTTGTTACTTCTTTGTTCCCACACCGAAACAGCTAGATGAAGTCCCCTCCTCTATTGTTATAAATAAAGAGTATCTCCTGCTTTGACAATCAGCCCACACATATTTCGAGCCCGTTTGGTAGCATCAAAATCGGCTGTTTTGGTTGATTCTGCTGAAATTTATGATATTTTGGCTGGAGTGGCTGTTTTGGCTGATTCTGCTGATTTAAGAAAAAAATATTTTAAAAATATATTTTATTAATAAATTAAAGAAAAAATTATATGTAAAAATAGCTAAAATGGTCTTTACAGTAACTTCAGCCAATACAGCCAGAAAAGTAACTCCCACCTTACTTTTTCGGTTTATTACACAATTCAGCGCGCGAAAGTAAAAGTTACGTGTTTGGTGAAAAAGCTGGCTGATAAGCCTGATAAACCGAAAACAGAGTTCTCCAAACGGGCTCTTCGTGTAGGTATGCGGGAAGTTCAATTTAGAAAACCCACTCATAGTACAATAGTTTAATTAATTTATAATTGATTTTTTCACGAGCAGTTTGGCTGATTTGTTGTCGAACTCGACCAGAGTTCGTGAGCTTTGATGAATTACCCGAGCCGAATTTGAGCATGTGTATTTTGAGCTCGGGCTAGGATCTGCCTTGAGTCTACCAGAGCGGCAGAACCGTTTACCACTTATCTTGCAAGCATTTATGGGTTCAGTCAACAGTATAAAGAAATAACACTACATTAGTCAATTATCTACCCTTTTGTTAAATAACACACTCCGTATATTGACATAATTTGGCAAATTAAATTTGCACCTATTTCCCATTAAATCAATTTTTACTAATATGTAACTCTCATTTTACCCAGAACAATTTCCTTGAGTGAAAAACATGAGGTAATTTTACGTAAACAGTACAAAGGAAGGAGGTACTTATTTGAAGAATAAAAAAACATTATGTGAAAATCCAATCAAATTGGAGTATTTTTCACACCTTTTGTGATTTATAATTATTTATTGTAAAAAACGCATATGTTGAGAATTCATTCGTAATCCTTCCATCCGAATACCATTATTATGAAATTTCCGTTCTTTTGCACGACTCTATGCCTTTTCCCGTATTTTTAGATTGCAATGGTGAGATTATCACATTTTCATAGAAAATCATACGGAGTAACATTTTTAGTTTGAAGTAGTTGAAAAGATAGAAACTTGTCTAAAATTAAACGTCTACAAAGAAAAGGCAAAAAAAACCCTAAGAAAAATAGAAAATTATGAAAAAAAAACCCTAAGAAAAGACAAATACTTTGAGCCATTTAGGAGATAGAAACATAATAATAATACTAATTATGAAAATTTTCACCTTTGATTCTTATATAGAGCAGTTTTCTTTTATTATATTATTGAAATGCATGAAATTTACTACTAACAAATTACAAGCATTAACCATACTTTGATAGTTTCTCAACTTTATACACCAACCAACCGAGTTGAAGTGTGCCTACTTGTCATCCAGCATTGACACAGTTAGAAAGTTATTTTCACCGAGCTAGTATAAAGACATTTTTTAGATAAATTTTTACACATAAAAATCAACTAAATTTTGGATGGGGGACAGGGCCTACCATGCCCCTTTCCATTAAGGTGAAATACACACACGCACAGTAACATAATAGGATAGGATGTAAATGGATCCTTATATACTATATACATCAAGCTGCAAGAGCAGGGCCGTTCTAACATATTTTTGGTCTGAGTCAAACTTTATAAAGGGCCTTTAGGTTCCATTAAAAATTAATATTACGGAGTAAATATAAACAATTTATTATGTAGCACGGAGTATAAAAAAAGTAGATGCCAAACCATCTATTTAAAGACACATATTTCGCAGTTTATTACTACGTACTACGTATATATTACTTTCGATATGAGGTAAAGATTCTCGTTCATATTCCCCCGTCATTGTAAATTCTCGTTCATATTCCCCCGCCATTGTAAATTATTTTGATATTTTACTTTATAATTTATATATTCAACTTTTATCAATTACTTTGAAATTTAGACAAATAACTTACAAACGTGAGATGAGTCACTTATTTGGCTTGAATAAAAAAATCAGTAATGCCAGCAAAAAACTTGCTATTTACCAGTAATGGGTCACTGCTTGAAGTTCTTGAGGCATACTCAGTATTTACACATATAGTATACACACATATATATAAGGGTGGCTAGTAATTTGTGGGCCCTAGTTTATTTCCAATTTTGTGGGGCCTGAGGCAATTGCCTCTTTGCCTCATATAAAGGTTCGGCCCTGTGCAAGAGGTAACCAATTGGTGGGAGAATCCAAATATAGGGAGGCAAGCGGCTGTGGGAAGATTGGAATGGGTAATGTTGTCCAAAGGCAGAGGCCCCTGTATCACCATCCAAATAGAAAATGACATTGTCTTGAGGACCAAAGGGACTAACTAAATCAATGTAATCATCTGTGTAATATATTGTGTTGGGCTTCCCTTGAGAAAAATACTTGGCAGCCGAAACAGCCATGGTTGCACTATCTCCTAAAAACCACATCCCCATCGATACTCTTCACTTCTTTCCTCTCCAACAATTCCCCTTTCTCGTCCAAAACCAGCCTCATTACCTCGAATGTTTTGGTTAAATGGGCAGCTCTATTCCGTTTTCTGTGAATAGAGTACAGGTTCCCCTTTGATGATTCCACAAGATATGCTCTATCCGAGAACGCCTCAAGGTCGTGCAACGGAGGTTCTCGCACGACTGTCTTCAGTTTTGGCGGGGGCGATCCTGAACCGTTATAAAGGTCGATGGAGATGACATTGTTACCATTATTTTCTGATCATTGAAACCCTTGGCATGCTGCTTCCTGTTACTCCCTCCGTCCCTTAAAACTTTGCCAAAGTAGACCGGCACGAAAAATAATAAAGTAAAAACTGTGTGCATTGGTTGATGTTTGTGCAGAAGAGAGAGAAAGGAAAGTAACAAAGTTTTAAGGGACGGAGAGAGTATTATCTTAATATAGATATAGGTGTATCTCTTAGGAGCATTTATTTTCTTAAAATTCAGGCTCGTGCTCCATGTGGATGTGTAGGTATGGTTCATTTACTAACTACTAACTCTAACTCTGTGTGACTGTGTCTCTGTCATTATTTCCTTGCAGCTTACTTATAGAAGATCTTAGCCAAATGCTTGGAGCTAAATAACAACTAAGTTGATAGCTTCTTTAATTAATAATATTGTTGTTGAGTTAGTACATAGTATATGTGGTCCTCATTTAGAAATTTTTCTCTATTTTCATCCTATTTTGAGTAGGTTTAAACATAAATTATTTAGTACTCCGTATAATATAAATATTTAAACCAACTATAATACATATAAAAGTTACCAAATATAAAATATAAGTTAAAAATAAGAAATAAAATTTACTCTAGGAAATGGAAGGACTAATTAAGATAAAATTAAGAGTAAAATATTAATGTAAAAATATGCATAATATCATCTCATCTCTTTTATATTTTTTTGCTCATATTTTGAACAAATCGAAAAATATAAATAGTTTACCATATATATTTATAATTATCTTTATTATTTATTTGTTTTAATTTATTTTGATTTTTTTCTAGTTTCGAGCCTTTTTAAAGTCAAGGGGGTAATTGACTTATTTGACCTTTTAGCCAATGTATAATACTTGTACGTAGTATAATTTTGAAAGTTTTAAAATTTCCGATCCGAAAGGCTAGGTGAATACACGGATAACACATTAACACGACATGCTTTAATGTGCGGGTAGGGACATGTGGTTAGGACCGTTTTTTGCGTGCTTGGTCGGGCCGTCCCAGACAAATGTACAGAAATTAAAAAACGACCCAAACCCGAGTCCGAACCCGATTTTGTTTGGGTCTAGGAATTATCACTTTTATTTACTCCGTAAGATTCAGGAACATTAACTGGTCCTACACTCCCAGTCTCCTAGACCTACTCATCATACATGTGTATTAACTACTTTTTGTGTCGGAGAAGGTTTGTCATCCCCATAGCATTACTTCTTAATCCAGAGTTCCTTAAGAGAAAAAGTTCCCTGCTACCACAATCCAAAATTGTTGCCTGTATTTTCGCTGGTTAATTTCTTCTAATTCCATCCCCACTGGTTTGAAGTTTGGGTTTGTATTAGTGGTGAATAGACCGAAGCTGTGATTTTGTTTCCCTCTAATAGAAATCTCCGCGATTATTTACATAGTAAGTTTCTATGGTCTCTAGATTCTGCAACATATAAAGTGTAACGTACGGTAAACTTTTTCGCTTGAAAACATATGGTAATTGCGGTGGGGTTTTAGCGGATGTTTTTGTTTTTCAATAAAATAGATCGAAACCTTTCATGGAAAATCATGAAGCCTGCTGCTGGGAGTATCTCCCAGAACTATGTGTTTCAGTGGTCCTAGACAAGTTGGAATCCCCCAGAAATCTTTTTCACTTTGGGGCGGTCTGCAAGCGGTGGCAGTCATTATTCAAAAGTTATGTTTTTGACATGAAAAAGAAGCGGGAATGGCGTAATTACGCAGTCCCCATGTTGTTGGTCCCGCACCACAGGTGTTAAAACTGAAATTTATGAATATATATAAATGGAACTAAGGAACAATTTTACAATAGAGAAGAAATATTATTACATAGAGAGGCACAAGTGTGAGTCCTCTTAGTATTTCTTCATACGTAAAATGCAATACATGCACACATATACATAGCTATAATATATAGAAACTAGGAACCCTACATATACAAGTGGGCCCTGAATAATAAATGGTGCAAATAAAAAAAAACAACTCTCAATACTCCCCCTCAAGTTGGAGTGTGAAGGTCACAAACACCCAACTTGTTGCGAAGAAACTGAAAACGATCAGTGCCAAGTGCTTTAGTAAAAATATCTGCTGTCTGATGTGTAGTGGAGATATAACATGGATTTATTTCCCCACTAGCAACGCGTTCCCGTACGAAATGACAGTCTATTTCAACATGTTTGGTGCGTTCATGAAAAACAGGGTTAAGTGCAATATGACGTGCTGCTTGATTATCACAGAAGAGGGATGTAGGACTGGACTGATGAACCGTGAGATCTCGCAGCAACCATCGTAACCACAAGATTTCACTAACAGTTACGGCCATGGCACGATATTCTGCTTCCGCGGAAGACCGTGAAACGACAGATTGTTTCTTTGTTCTCCAAGAAATCGGTGAACTCCCAAGAGCGATAAAATAACCAGTACTAGATCTGCGAGTGAAAGAACATCCTGCCCAGTCTGCATCACAATACGCCTTTAATGTAAAATCTCCATCAGCAGAGAGAAAAATGCCTTGTCCTGGGGTTTGTTTCAAATAGCGAAGAACACGTATAGCGGCATCAAGGTGAGTTTGGCGCGGCTTATGGAGAAACTGGCTTAGTTGACTGACTGAGAAGACAATGTCAGGGCGAGTGACGGTGAGGTATAATAGACGTCCGATCAAACGACGATATGATGAAGCATCTACGAGTGGGCTGTCATCATCTGGTCGAAGTTTCAAATTTTGTTCCATAGGAAACAAACTAGGACGACCGGCTAGGAGACCGCATTCGTTCAGGATGTCAAGGGTATATTTTCTTTGACTTAGCACAAAACCCTTTGGAGAGCGAGCAACCTCAATACCAAGAAAGTATTTTAGCGGACCCAAATCTTTTATGCTAAAATTTTCATCCAGATGTCGTTTAGTATCATTGATGTGGGAGACATCATTTCCGGCTAGAATTACATCATCAACATATATGAGAGCAAATGTCTGGACGAGACCTCTTCTGAAAATGAATAAAGAATGGTCCGCATGAGATTGACGAAAACCAACTTTCAGCAGTGATTGGGTAAATTTGTGATACCAATTACGAGATGCTTGTCGTAAACCATAGAGTGACTTTTGTAATTTGCAAACACGAGTATCTCCATTTTTGGAAAAACCTTGAGGAACACGCATGTAAACGTCCTCAGAAAGATCTCCGTGAAGGAAAGCATTGTTCACATCTAATTGGTGAACTTCCCAATGTTTCTTAGCTGCTACCGCTAATAGGCATCGTACCGTGACCAGTTTGGCAACTGGAGCAAAAGTTTCATGAAAATCAACTCCTTCAACTTGTGTGAAACCTTTTGCAACCAATCTAGCCTTGTAGCGTTCTACTTCTCCGTTTGGTTTATACTTGATTTTATAAACCCATTTGGAATCCACTAATTTTTTGTTTGACGGTAGATGAACCAGAGTCCACGTACCATTTTCTTCTAAAGCTTGAATCTCCTTTTGCATAGCTTCCCGCCATAATGGATTTTGAACAGCCTGAGAAAATGTTTTTGGCTCATTATGTGAAGAGATGGCGACCAAAAATGCTCTATGTTTGGTTGAAAACCTTTCATAATTTAGAAAGTTAGAAATGGGATATTGTGTGGAGCCCGCCGAATTGGCGGGCCTGGAGTGAGTCAAAGAGGGCGGTAAGTCCGTATCGAAGGCAGCCAAGTGTGAAGGGAGCCTCCTAATTCTGTCACTTCTTCTAACCTCATTTGTCGTAGGCACGAAATCAGTTGATTCAAATTCACTATCCAAAGCCCCATTATCGTCCTGATCCTTGCTGACAGCTTGCGGAGAAGGGAGATGAGCGGTAGGTGAGTGAAGCCAAGGGGCTGCCATATTATGGGGCCGTCCAGAAGATGCTATGTGAAGGGGATCTGGCCCAACATCTATTTGATTGCTGCGTTCAAGAGTAGATGGCCGAAAATTAACTTGTTCGGCGGGCACAAGAGGACAAGTAGCTGACCCAGTATCCACATCCGTGCAGTCCTTCTCCTGTTGTTGGTCTTGACGTCTGCAGATGGGAGGGCATACAACTGGCGGACCAGGACGCCAATTAGTCTCATGTGAGACTTTCGGCGAAGGAGTAGTAGGATGGCAGTTGGGCGGCTCCACTCGTCCAGAAGGTGTTTTCATCGGTGAATAATAATCTGAGGGTGACCTGGTGGATGGGAGGTCAAATCCTTCTTGTAAATGTCGAGAACGTGGCTTTGGCTGAACGTGAGAAGTGCTGCAATTTTCAATTACTTTGTTGTAGACCTGATTAACTATAAATCCAAAATCATGCCCTTCTTGTTCTATTAATTTGAATGGAAACTCATTTTCAAAGAAAGTCACGTCCCTCGAGCTGTAAATGTCCTGCTTTCGTAAATCAAAAACTCTGTAGGCCTTTTGACCATAGGGATATCCAAGAAAAATACACGGACTCCCCCTTTCACCAAATTTATCTTTACGTTTGTTGTCGTGTGCATACACCAAGCACCCAAATACCCGTAAGTGTTCATAGCTAGGTATTTTTCCAAATAGCATTTCACAAGGGCTTTTATTTGAAATAATGGGTGAGGGTAGCCGATTTATTATGTAAACCGCGGTAAGAATACATTCTCCCCAAAAATCAATAGGTAACCCCGACTGAAAACGAAGTGCTCTAGCGACCTCCAAAATGTGTCTATGTTTGCGCTCTACAACCCCATTTTGTTGGGGAGTATCTGTGCACGACGTCTCACAAATAATTCCACGACGTCCATAATACTCAAATAATGGTTTAGTCTGAAACTCCAATCCATTATCTGATCGTATTCGCTTAACTCGTTTTTCAAATTGAGTTTCCACCATATTACAAAATTGTATCAAATGCTGACAAACTTCCGATTTATTCTTCATAAGGTAAACCCAAACACCTCGAGTGAAATCGTCTACGATGGATAAAAAATAACGTGCTCCGGAAGTAGAATCACACCTATATCCTCCCCATATATCACAATGTATCAATTCAAAACAACAAGAAGTCTTACTTGTGCTTTCGGGAAAAGAAAGGCGGGTTTGCTTGGCACGCACGCAGGGGTCACAAAAATTACTGTCACGATGAAAACCTGTAACGCCCCTCTCAGGGTTAAAGGAAACGTTACACAACTTACTACTTTTAAAAAAATAACTGTAATATAATGGCCATCTATTTAAGAAAATAACCCTGATACATTCTCAAAAGTAACTAAAACAACTCGAAATAAAACTAAATAAATATAGTTATCACCAGCAAATGTGATAACCACCTGGATCCAGGAATTTATTCAAACTTCAAATCCACAAAATAAAATAAAGTAATAATAATCACTTTATTATAACAACTATACTTAAATACAATAATAACTAGCTAGAAGCTGCCAAGGCCGTTCCCGTTAACTCATTTCGGCACGCGTTCCACTCCCTCATCATCTTCCTAGACCTTGGTCTTACCTTTAGTATCTGTACATGCGAAGAAAGAAAACTGATAAGCTTTACGCTTAGTAAGTCACTATGGATCCACAAAAATATCTAGAAGTCTATGTCAATTTATCAATAGATAAATTTAGGCTATAAGCATGCACTGAACAAATAACTAACACATAACTTCTCAATTACATTCTGAGGGAGATCTCAAAAGGAAAAATATTTTCTAAAATAATTTCTCAAAACTGCTGGAGAGATCTCAAAATTTCTTCTCAAAACATCTCTGTAAAACTTTCTGAAAGAGATCTCAAAAACAACTTTCTGTAAACTTTCTGAAAGAGATCTCAAAAAAAAACTTTCTGTATAACTCTTTGTGGCTAATTTTACTCTGTGGGCCCGTGATATGTACTCAAAGGCGCCAATCCGACAGCTCAGGGGAGCGACCCACTAAACATATCGGACTCTCTGAAACTGATAACTCTGTAACTCTGTGGGAACTTGTTCCCGAGTACATATCACATAATCTTTCACTTTAAGTATTAGTTCTTTTTATAGTGTCGTTTGGATAAAAACATCATTTAATCAGAAAATAAAAATACTGACAAACTCTTGACTATGCCAGATAATAATCATAACTTAATACAGCAAATAAAATAACTCAGCAAATAACTCACCAAGTTCACATAATAGCAAATAGACTAAAATCATCTATTAAAAATCAACAAGACTTCTTTCTTTTATTTGGTTGAACAAACATGCACAGGTGGTAGTGAACTTACCTGTTAGCAGCTGAACTCAAAATACTCAGATAAGTGTGGCACTTGATAACGTCTCCCGGTAAGCTCTTCCCTTACATCTTTAGTTTAATAAAATGATATTATAAGAACTCATTTGTCATAAATCCAAAACTGTTAGAAAGATTTTATTTCAGCCGACCTGCTATACGGTTGAGTATAGATTTCTAAGCTACTGACAAGTTCAATCTAAATGACCCAGCTTTCTACTCAATTAAGGATTTTAAACGAAGCAACAAAATGCCCTGGTAAAATAATAATTGAACAATGATCCTAGACAGTGCCCTTTTAGCATAAAATATTCATATAACAATTTCCTGAAATCTGAAGAAAATAGCAGTGTGACTTGCCCGACCAGTCTCTGTTGAAGAGGATAATTTTAATATAGTTTAACTTATTACTCTAATCGAAATACCTAAATGCATAAAGAAGAATCAGGGAGGATTAAATTAGTTATTAGATTAAAATTCAGTTTGTTAACACAAAACTTGAAAATTTGATCAATAAAAGGCACACCCCCAAAAATCTAAATGACTCCGCTCTAATCAATAATAAAGTGATAGAACCTATTGAGGTCTAAGAAAATTGTTGATGTTCGTACTCTACTGGGGATACATAAAAGTAGCTAAACAAACCAAGGAAGGATTGTACAAGTGACATACCAGACTATAGGTTCCTTAAGGGAGATGGAAACTTTTCGTATATGAAGAAAGAATAAGGAGCTTCGGCTATCAGAAGAAGAATAGATACGGAAAGGCTTAAGGCTTGCTACTGAACAGAATTACTAAGCGGCATATGTATAATTCCTTCTAGGGTTTTAGTTAAACTATTGATTCGGGCCGAAATAATTGATCTGTACAGTTTCAGTCTTCAAAAGAGAAAAAAAAATGAATCAAACCCAACTAACTCATAATATTCTCCCTCGTAAAAGAGCTGATTAAACTTTTGGACGTTGTTTACTTCATCTAAATTTTATTAGAGCTCACCGGTCAACATTATCTGCCACAAACAAAACATGTTAAATAATATATCACATTATTCATAGAAGAAACTTATTTAACTTACTAAAATCGGTAATAAAAGATTAATGTAACTAGATCGCTAAAATCGGGGTGTTACAACCCCTCTCACCTTATAAAAGTTTCGTCCTCGAAACTAGAACAATTCGGAATGACATCTCACAATATTTCTTTTCGGACTTCTCACATGGTTTTAGAGCAACTATAATAGCTTTGTATCTCTTACAAAGTTACTTTACTTTCAGGAGCATGTGCTTTAAAGATTCAATTTCATACTGACATTACTTGTAATTACCAAGCTGATCAAGTTTCTCTTATCGGGAAAACATACTATTACTTAAGACTACACAAGTATCTCAACAAAACAACTTCTTAATAATTTATCTTAATAAGAAAACTTGCTAAAATACTTTCACGTTTTCTATTAACACTACAACACAAACTCACAAGCTCACAACTTAGAATATATATATGTTAATTACTTTGCCCTGATTGCTTATTAAAATGAAAAAGAAAGACAATAGTAAATTAGAAATATCTCAAACTAAAACATCCTAGGGGCTTAATATATAAACTCAAGTTTGAGGTTCTGCCCGCCCGAATTTCAGGCCTAAAATTTTGAGAAACCAACTATGTAGTTGTAAAAAAAAATGCTTTCGCACCCCAACAAAATAAGACCATGCCTCTAATGCAGTAGACAATTTATTATTAAAATTTACATTTTCTTTTGTAAGTGTCAAGCTTCTTCCAATTTGTTAAACAACCTAAAGCCCTTTAATTAAGGAAATTGATCTGGCTTCAAAGAAGATAACAAATGGTGTTGTTGCTTTATAAAAGACTTTTAAACATTAGAAGCGGTGAGATTTAATCCAATATAACAGAAAAAATTAAACCTTGTGGAGCATAGATTTCTTATACTTCTATTGGGTTTTCGAAACAGGTCTTACCTTTTCCTCATGCCAAAACATAATTAGGGGAAGAGGCAAAATAAAGAATAGTAATGACAACATAAGAAAATTAATGCCTGAAACCAGTTTATTATCAAGGAAAACAAACTTTCACTAGTTAGAGATGGTAATCCAAAACTCAATCAGTAGCTTGGTTCAGCCGATTGAAAGAGGAGAAAATTTTTGAGGAGGAGAACTGAGATTTCTTTGTAGAGAAAACAGAGAGGTGGCATGCCGCTAGTAGGAAAGGAAGTGTTGCTTCTCAAGGGACTTTAAACAGATGCTTTTCTTTTAAGAATTTTATTCAAAGTAAAATTAAACATCAAAGCTGGTCCAATATTACATTTTCGAGTCTACTAATATTTAATTTGACTTACCTTATGTAAAAAAAAAAATATCCCTTTTAAGGTTTAAAATAGTTTTAAACTACTAAACTCTATCTTTATCTTTTCATAAAACAAAAAGACTCTACTGTGGTCCTATACTTCTGGAACTCAAAATTTTAACTTACTTGATTAGTATGCTGAAGTAGTCATGAAAGCTGAATCTAGTTTGTAATTAGAATTTGAGCTTGAAAAGAACAACTATTCCTAATAAGATGAGCATCAGTCTCCCTCAATCCTTGCACACCATTTATCAATCGAAACTAAGAGTCTTAATATCTAGAGGAAAAATCTTCTTGGGCTCCCTCTAAAAATCACTATGCGGGTTAACATTAAACTGTCAACATTAAAAGAAACTGTTTGCTTAGTTTTAAATTTTTATGTTTCTTAAGCACAAGACATCATAAATGTTCTGTTTAACAAAAATTGACATTGTCAAGCACATAACTGTCAAACATTCTTTTGTTTTCAATAATTACTTTATAATTCTATCTCTTTGCTTCCTTAATTAGCTGTAGGATAATTAGGAAAATGCTATGGACTTTTTTTTTTAAACCCTTCATCCCTTCACTAATAAAATGTGTTATGTTCAAACATGTAGTCTATACGAGACAAAATAATAGTATTTTAATCGTAAACTTCCTTTGGGCCGTTCATTATCTAAAGTTACTTATTCGCTAATATTCCACAATATTGTTCCTTCTAACTTTAATCTTCTAACTATATAACTTAGGAAGTATCGATCGTTTGTTCATAGTGGTAAAGTTTATATAGCATTCAAAAATAAGGAAACCGAGTGGTAAGTAAGACATAATTCCATAGAAACTGAGAAGTGATTACCCGCTAAATGATCTGGTAGTAAAGTGTGCGGATGGTATCTAAGCTTAACTTAGACTAAACAAATAAATTTTCTGCGGTAAAATTCTTACACAGAATTCACTCTCTCTCTTTTTTTTTACACAGTCTCGTTATTATGCTCTTTAGATTTCAATTAGAAATAATAAACTGATCAAGGAATCTACACTGATATCTTTCAAAAGAAAAACTAACATCGTAGCTAGTTCCTTCTTACTAGTTTCATATACTCTTAATTTTGACTGAAACTAATTTAATTAAATAAAGAAATCACATAGTACAACTTACTCAACCGTTGATGTTTAAGCCCTTGAGTTACTGATGATTTATAATAAAAGAATAGTTTGTGGTTCCAAACTCTATACTCTTTATTCCCACCAATACCTCTATTACTCACAGAGTATACTAGTTCCCCACACAAACTAAGTGGGATATCCTCAACCAATACTCATACGTAATGGCTAATTGAGATGTTGATATTACCATATTCTTTATTCTACTGAAATATTCACTCTAGATCATAGTGTTATGAAGCACCCTTCACCAATCCCTATATTGTGTGTAGGAGATCATAATTAAGACTCATGATTTACCAAGGAGTGGTTTAATCTAATCCTTCCACTCATCTCTTGTAATCTAACTTCTAAGAACCGGATACTACTAAAAACTTTTGAATCACACATATAGACTTGAATGGCAGATCTTTCTAAAGGAATTTAAGTAGTGAGACTCAATATCTTTTTGGTAACCAAATGGAAAAATGAGGAAAACCTTTGGAAAAAAATGTACAACATTGTTTAAATCTCAGTGCCAAAAGCAAAGAATACTCTGAAGATTTCTTTGAGACATTTTAAAAATCTAAATTTCTTCTGAAACATACTTTTGAGGAAATAGCTAAATACTATACTAATATATCACTTAAAAATTTACTTATTTGAATTTTGGTAAAAATCACTGCCATGTGATTAATCATTAATCACTAAACGCATTAAATGATTAATCAACACACTTTAAAACTTATTTTGAAATAAACATTTACAACGTAAAGAAATGTATAATCTGACCATTGATCATTTTAAAGCAGTGTCCGATCACCGGTATCTCCTATTGGAATCATCAAATTGATGAGGGGCCCTCTCAGCAACTCAAGATTCCAAACTTGAGATACCAACGGTCAACACTCTAGAAAATCATGGAGCTTCTGAAACTGTTCATAAATAAAATTTAACTCCACTACTTAAGAACTTTCGAAATCCAAGGTGAAGCTTCTACACACACAAAAATACGCTATAACTTATAACTCTTTTAATTTTATTTTTCTTACAAAAATGTAATAATATAATGTAAATAGCATGGGCATTTTTAAAATAATGATCAATTAATAAATAGATAAAAATACATAACAAACTGATTTGTATGTTTGTGAAAATTCTTCATCACACGTAAACTCACTTTCATCTGATGCTTTTAAAAATATCAGACGAACTCAATATTATCTTTCTTAAAAAAATATAACTAACAACACTTAGGCCATGAATAAACTACAAGCTATATAAAAAGATCAGCTGGAATAGCACTGATTGTGACATAATTCATGTACTCAATCATGAGAAAATAAAGATTATGTGACATTTTTTTTTTAATTCGGATTTTAATCATGGGTCACCTCTATGTAGGAGACATACTTGTTACGAAAGATCAACTGAGACCAAAATGGAAGGCCGAGAATACGTAATTATGAGAGGTGTATGACTAGAACGATGGTGTCTTTAGATAACAACCCCAAGTACTTCCTAAATGAAGTAGAAGACTTAACTCAAGAATTTAGATACTCGGATAAATTTAATCTGAATAACTCGTAATGGCACATAAGTTGTACGAGTTGAGTGCGTACTACATTTACTTGACTTTTCTATCTAACTAATGCAAACAACACTGAAACATATTTTCACATAGATAACTTTTAACATAAATAAATACTTACTTGGAAGATGATGAGCACGTGTACGGTGACAAATGAAGTTGCGGGACAACCTGGGCTCTGATACCAAATTTGTAACGCCCCTCTCAGGGTTAAAGGAAACGTTACACAACTTACTACTTTTAAAAAAATAACTGTAATATAATGGCCATCTATTTAAGAAAATAACCCTGATACATTCTCAAAAGTAACTAAAACAACTCGAAATAAAACTAAATAAATATAGTTATCACCAGCAAATGTGATAACCACCTGGATCCAGGAATTTATTCAAACTTCAAATCCACAAAATAAAATAAAGTAATAATAATCACTTTATTATAACAACTATACTTAAATACAATAATAACTAGCTAGAAGCTGCCAAGGCCGTTCCCGTTAACTCATTTCGGCACGCGTTCCACTCCCTCATCATCTTCCTAGACCTTGGTCTTACCTTTAGTATCTGTACATGCGAAGAAAGAAAACTGATAAGCTTTACGCTTAGTAAGTCACTATGGATCCACAAAAATATCTAGAAGTCTATGTCAATTTATCAATAGATAAATTTAGGCTATAAGCATGCACTGAACAAATAACTAACACATAACTTCTCAATTACATTCTGAGGGAGATCTCAAAAGGAAAAATATTTTCTAAAATAATTTCTCAAAACTGCTGGAGAGATCTCAAAATTTCTTCTCAAAACATCTCTGTAAAACTTTCTGAAAGAGATCTCAAAAACAACTTTCTGTAAACTTTCTGAAAGAGATCTCAAAAAAAAACTTTCTGTATAACTCTTTGTGGCTAATTTTACTCTGTGGGCCCGTGATATGTACTCAAAGGCGCCAATCCGACAGCTCAGGGGAGCGACCCACTAAACATATCGGACTCTCTGAAACTGATAACTCTGTAACTCTGTGGGAACTTGTTCCCGAGTACATATCACATAATCTTTCACTTTAAGTATTAGTTCTTTTTATAGTGTCGTTTGGATAAAAACATCATTTAATCAGAAAATAAAAATACTGACAAACTCTTGACTATGCCAGATAATAATCATAACTTAATACAGCAAATAAAATAACTCAGCAAATAACTCACCAAGTTCACATAATAGCAAATAGACTAAAATCATCTATTAAAAATCAACAAGACTTCTTTCTTTTATTTGGTTGAACAAACATGCACAGGTGGTAGTGAACTTACCTGTTAGCAGCTGAACTCAAAATACTCAGATAAGTGTGGCACTTGATAACGTCTCCCGGTAAGCTCTTCCCTTACATCTTTAGTTTAATAAAATGATATTATAAGAACTCATTTGTCATAAATCCAAAACTGTTAGAAAGATTTTATTTCAGCCGACCTGCTATACGGTTGAGTATAGATTTCTAAGCTACTGACAAGTTCAATCTAAATGACCCAGCTTTCTACTCAATTAAGGATTTTAAACGAAGCAACAAAATGCCCTGGTAAAATAATAATTGAACAATGATCCTAGACAGTGCCCTTTTAGCATAAAATATTCATATAACAATTTCCTGAAATCTGAAGAAAATAGCAGTGTGACTTGCCCGACCAGTCTCTGTTGAAGAGGATAATTTTAATATAGTTTAACTTATTACTCTAATCGAAATACCTAAATGCATAAAGAAGAATCAGGGAGGATTAAATTAGTTATTAGATTAAAATTCAGTTTGTTAACACAAAACTTGAAAATTTGATCAATAAAAGGCACACCCCCAAAAATCTAAATGACTCCGCTCTAATCAATAATAAAGTGATAGAACCTATTGAGGTCTAAGAAAATTGTTGATGTTCGTACTCTACTGGGGATACATAAAAGTAGCTAAACAAACCAAGGAAGGATTGTACAAGTGACATACCAGACTATAGGTTCCTTAAGGGAGATGGAAACTTTTCGTATATGAAGAAAGAATAAGGAGCTTCGGCTATCAGAAGAAGAATAGATACGGAAAGGCTTAAGGCTTGCTACTGAACAGAATTACTAAGCGGCATATGTATAATTCCTTCTAGGGTTTTAGTTAAACTATTGATTCGGGCCGAAATAATTGATCTGTACAGTTTCAGTCTTCAAAAGAGAAAAAAAAATGAATCAAACCCAACTAACTCATAATATTCTCCCTCGTAAAAGAGCTGATTAAACTTTTGGACGTTGTTTACTTCATCTAAATTTTATTAGAGCTCACCGGTCAACATTATCTGCCACAAACAAAACATGTTAAATAATATATCACATTATTCATAGAAGAAACTTATTTAACTTACTAAAATCGGTAATAAAAGATTAATGTAACTAGATCGCTAAAATCGGGGTGTTACAAAACCCTTGAGAAACCCGATGTGTTGGAGTTTTCCGTCAGAAGCATGCCCCAACCGTAGGTGCCATAAATCAGGACCAAAAATAGCTGACGCTGTTACCTCCTCACCTTTTGACGGTTCCAGGTAATATAGACCATTATGGAGTCGGCCTCTCCCAATTATCCTTTTTGAGTATAATTCCTCTAAAATACAACCACTTGAGGAAAAAATAAGTGTGCAATTGAGATCGCTAGTAAGACGGCTGGCAGAGAGCAAGTTGCACTGAAACTGTGGGATATAAAGAATGCGCCGAAGACATAACCCATTTGATAGGTATAGACTTCCAACAGCAGAAACTGGAACTAATTCACCATTGGGGATTCTGACGGACGGCTCGAAGGGGTGAGTTTGGATGTTGAAGAGATTATCTTCTTTACAAGTGATATGTTCACTTGCACCAGAATCAATTATCCAAGTGAGAGTGTTAAATGATACTTCTGCCATGTCGATGTGATCATGGGAGAAAGGCAAAGAAAGTATTATTTTGAATCTCTAACGAGGACATTGATTTCCAGGTTTCGGCTCTGATACCATGTTAAAACTGAAATTTATGAATATATATAAATGGAACTAAGGAACAATTTTACAATAGAGAAGAAATATTATTACATAGAGAGGCACAAGTGTGAGTCCTCTTAGTATTTCTTCATACGTAAAATGCAATACATGCACACATATACATAGCTATAATATATAGAAACTAGGAACCCTACATATACAAGTGGGCCCTGAATAATAAATGGTGCAAATAAAAAAAAACAACTCTCAATAACAGGAGCTGGAGAAAGAAGAGATTATATAGCCTGGAAGCCCAGAAAGAAGTCTCTATTGTTAAGTTACGGCAGCGTTATGCCCAGCGGTGTTGCGGTTCTTGCTATGGCTGGTTAGCCACGGTGAACCGCAACGCTGTCATAACGCTATCAAACCCTTTTAAGGATGATGTCCCAAACATACTCCTGCCCGAGCTTAAGTTGCCGGAGAGGAAGCCAAGAGGGCACCAGTATGACATTCAAAAGGTCGTGTTATCGGCAGACCCTTGTTCGGGTGGCGGTTTTGTTGTAGGGGTAATCTATACCGTTTATAAACGAGTAGCCTTTCACAAATCAGGGGAGAAAGAATGGGTATATGTAGACATGGATCTATGGCTCATCTCAGATATTACTTTTCATAGGAATTTGGTCTATATCATAGGACATCGTAACAATGTCATCTCCATCGACCTTTATAACGGTTCAGGATCGCCCCAGCCGAAACTGAAGACGGTCGTGCGAGAACCTCCGTTGCACGACCTTGAGGCGTTCTCGGATAGAGCATATCTTGTCGAATCATCAAAGGGGAACCTGTACTCTATTCACAGAAAACGGAATAGAGCTGCACATTTAACCAAAACATTCGAGGTAATGAGGCTGGTTTTGGACGAGAATGGGGAATTGTTGGAGAAGAAAGAAGTGAAGAGTATCGATGGGGATGTGGTTTTTGTAGGAGATAGTGCAACCATGGCTGTTTCGGCTGCCAAGTATTTTCCTCAAGGGAAGCCCAACTCAATATATTACACGGATGATTACATTGATTTAGTTAGTCCCTTTGGTCCTCAAGACAATGGCATTTTCCATTTGGATGATGATACAGGGGCCTCTGCCTTTGGACAACATTACCCATTCCATTCTTCCCACAGCCGCTTGCCTCCCTATATCTGGATTCTCCCACCAATTGGTTACCTCTTGCAGCTTGATATACATACTTTATAAAGATCAATTTCCATCCTATCCTATTATGTTAGTGTGTGTATTTCACCTTAATGGAAAGGGTCATGTTAGGACCTGGCCACCTGGCCCCCGTCACAAATTTAGTGAAAATATTGATTTTTTATGTGTAAAAATATTAGTGTAAAAAAATATCTGAAAAAAGTCTTTATACTAGCTCGGTGAAAATAACTTTCCAACTATGTCACTTCTTCACGACAAGTAGGCACGCTTCGATCCGGTTGGTTGGCTTATAAACTCGAGAAACTCTTAAAGTATGGTCAATGCTTCTAATTTGTTAGTAGTAAATTTCATGCATTTCAATAATATAATAAAAGAGAATTGCTCTATATAAGAATCAAAGGTGGACATTTTCCTAACTAGGAGTATCATTATGTTTCTATCTCCTAAATTGCTAAAAGTATTTGTTTTCCTTTTCTAATTTTCTTATGTTTTGATCAGGGGCGGACCCAGGAAATTGATATTGGGGGGGCGATAATTTAAACAAAAAAATATAGGCGATTATTATTATAAGTTATAACCTTAATATAATACGGAATAGTAATTAAATGAAGCATTATAATAGAAGAAGAGACAAATATATTATTACAAAATAGTTAAAGTTAGTACCTTAGAATTGTACCCAACGCTTCTTCAACTAGATAAATTCCTCAATCATGGCTTTTTAGTCAAAAGTTTTAGTAATTTCTCTTTCAATATAAACAATAAGGTTGTCTGCAACATACTCATCCTCCATGTTATTGCGAAGCCTTGTTTTTATAATTTTCATTGCAGAAAAAGTCCTTTCGGTTGTTGCTGTCGAAACCGGTAGAGTCAACAAAATTCAGATCAATTTATCAACAAGCTAAGAAAGTACACTTTTGACATCTCCGTCTCCGCTAATATTTGACAAAGTTCACCCATTATAGAAAAATTCGCCAACTTTGGATGATTTAGAACATTGAGCTTATAATGTTGCAATAGAAACCTCAAACTCACCTTCTCCTGCTCAATAAAATCAAAGGGGTAATATTTATCCACTAAAGAACAGATATCATCGATGTTAAAAGACTTATATGAGTTCTTAGGATCCAAAGCACCACTAAGAGTAAGAAGATCCATTATCTGTTCACCGAATCTGCTATTCAGCTCCAACAATTGTGAATCTATGGCTGCGTAAAACATATCAACCCGATAGTGACGTTCAATATCAAACCCTTCTTGATCATGGCGTTTGCGTTTTACCGCATAAGGAGACTTCATATTAGGAACTTCAATTTCATGCTTTGTGCAAAACTCTTTAACAATTTCTAAGAAGTTATCCCATCCACCCTCCCTTAACTTTTGGATCAACATTTTGGTGCTTGCCAAATGCATAGCATTTACTATGTCTTGGCACTTCTTCTGTATATGCTGACATAGAAGATCTGTAATGCCCATAATTTCTTTAATAAGATACAACAAGAAAACAAAATCAAAACATTTAATCTTCTTAAGTTCTCTATCTGCATTTCCACGAGTAGAATAGTTATTGCCATTCTCTTCAACATCTTCTAAAACAGAACAAGTTGCAGCAAACATCCTAATCAAGCTGCAAACAGAACTGAAATGTGAGCTCCAACGAGTTTCCCCAGCTTGTTGTAATGTACCAACCTAATTAAGTCCTCTCTTTGTTTCAAGCTCACCAATTTTCAACATTCTTGCAATTTCAAGTGCTTGAGCTTCCTTTAATTCATCACTTCGTTTGCAAGAAGAATTAGTCACACTAATAATAAAGACTGAATCGATGAAAAAATTGTGCACATATTTCACCTCTCTAGAAGCAGCAACCAATGCTAATTGCAACTGATGTGCTAAGCAATGAACATAGTAGGCATAAGGACAATCATTTAAAAATAATCGATCTTTCTGTTTCTTTCTTCTAGGTGCGCATGTTTTTCATTAGTTTGGTCTGGGCTGTGGGCTGGGATTAGATTTTGGGGTGGGTTAATGGGGAATAAATTTTGGAGTGAGTTGATATAATATTACTTGTAAAATTTCTATTTTTTTAGGCTCTTAAACAATTGGGTTTCTGCGAGTGGGTTATGCTTTGGGGGAGAAAATATTTTTGGGGGGGTTCAAAATTTTTCTTGGAGGGGTGAGAATTAAATGTTGGGGGGGTAAAAATAAAAATTTTGTATATATATACACTAAAAAAAGATTGTTGGGGGGGCGGCAGCCCCCCTGGGTCTGTACTACGGTCCGCCCCTGGTTTTGATTGCCTTTTCTTTGTAGACGTTTAATTTTAGACAAGTTTCTATCTTTTCAACTATTTCAAACTAAAAATGTTACTCCGTATGATTTTCTATAAAAATGTGATAATTTCACCATTGCAATCTTTGAAGGGTGATGTCTAAAAATACGAGAAAAGGCAAGGAGTCATGCAAAAGAACGGAAATTATATTCATATTAATGGTATTCGGATAGAAGGATTCTGAATGAATTCTCAACGTAAGCATTTGCTCACACGTGATTTTAACTACCGCTACCTGCCTACCTCCGTCGTTTGGGACAAAAGGGTGTGGTGTGGTTTTTAAGAAAAAGTAGAATTGTGTGGTTGATATTGAATTGATAAAGTATGAATAAAGTAAGAATGAATAAAACCGCATCTTTTGTAAGACTTAGAAACTCATCACCCAGTGCTCATTCTTCTTCTTCTTCTTTTACCCCAGGGGGCGTCGGGGGAGGATTTGGGGGTCTGGAGTAAACTGAGATTAATCTCACTCCATTGAGAATTGAACCTGGAACCCCCCGTAAAGGAGAGTGAATCGGCGACCAGCTGGGCTGGATCGCTTCCTCGTGCCCATTTATTTTTTATATTTATTTTTTTCGCAACTTGTATCCACGCTTATAGAACTGTGATGTGATGATGTTTTACTAGAGATGCTAAATCTACAAATTAACTTCGTTTTCCTATGATTGAAAATAAAAGTAAGAAGTGTGGTTGAAAATAAAATGTCTTGGAGGATGATCTGAATTCTGAAATCATCAAAATAGTGAAACAAAAAGTGTTATTTTCACTTAAGATACTCTTGTACTCCAAGTAAGTTGGAGTATTTATTTAATATTAAAAATACTCCAATTTGATTGGATTTTCACACAATATTTTCCAATTCTTCAAATTATTAACTCTTTCCTTTTTACTGTTTATTCAAAATTATCTCCTGTTTTCACTTAAGGAAATTGTTCTGGGATAAATGAGTGTTACGTATTAGGAAAAATTGATTTAAAGGGAAATAGGTGCAAATTATGTGAATATATGTTATTGAACAAAAAGGTAGATAATTGATCAATGTAGCGTTATCTATTCTATTTATATATAAGAAAAGAATAGGCTATTTAAAGTACATTTCTACCCTTCATTCCAACGTGTCCGCTGAATTCACGCTGCTTCATTTTGAAGGAGAAGAAAAACCACTGATTCCAAATGAATAACTCCTGTGTAGAAATAAATAAAAAGCCAGAAGCTCACGCCATTTTCTTCTCCTATAACTCCTCAACAGATTGGCTGCCGCAGTGGCGGAGCCAACCTTTGGCCAGTGGTGTCAATTGACACCACTGGAATTTTTTTGCCCATATGTAAGTATATAAAAACAAATTTAAAATTGACACCACTGAAAAATAAAAATTCTCTATATAGGTATAGATAATCTTTCATAAATTATAAATTGACACCATCCAACATTTAAAAAAATGGGGCTCAATTTAATATTTTTAAAAGTTGGAACACCAAATTGAAAAGTCAGCAAAGGAGAATTGAAAAGTTTGTGCTCAAATCGCTGTTTGAACCCAACTCCCGCTGCAAAAAAAAACTATTGAACGCCGTAAGTCGCAGTCCCAATTCCCAAATCGCTGAAATCGGAAACCTTCGGTCGCAGTCTGTGCCCAATGGGATATTCTCTTTGGTGAAGTTTTTTCTTATTGTGAAAAGAATAAAATTTCAATTCCAAGTATGAATGATTTTTATGTACCTCATGGGAGAGTCCGTCGCAAAGTTATCCAAATCACAAACTTACATCGTTACAAAGGGGACTTGTTCTATGTTGTGGTGGATAGACAACGCGAGGAGTTGAACAATCGATTCACAGAGATTTCTACATAATTGCTTCTTTGTGTGGTTTGCCTTAGTCCTAAAGACACTTTTTCATCTTTTGACAAGGACAAGTTGATTCGCATGGCTCGATTATATCCTTTTGACTTTTCAATGGTAGATGTTCTTGCTCTTGACAGTCAACTTGAAATTTTTATTCTTGATGTGCGCTCCAACTCTGCATTTATAGATATTATAGAAGGTGGTTCTCTTGCTCAAAAATTGGTGGAGACAAAGAAACATATTGTGTGTCCATTAGTTTTTTTACTTGTGAAATTAGCTTTGCTTTTACCGGTGGCCACCGCAACTGTAGAAAGAGCTTTCTCAGCCATAAAGTTCGTGAAGAACAGGTTGCGCAATCGAATGAGGGATGCTATGATGAATGATGCCTTAGTTACTTTTATTGAAAAAGATATATTCAAAAGTGTTGACAAAGAAAAAATTGTACAACGTTTTCAAAATATGAAAACGCGTCGTGGACAGTTGTGAATTAGTACTTTAATTTACCAATGACAATATTTGCTTTTTTGCTTTATATATGTACACATTATTATTTAATATTGTTTTGCTAAATTGACACCACTGACACGAACTCCTGGCTCCGCCACTGTTGGCTGGGATTGGATAAACCGCAGGAGAGCTTGCCATGTATAACACGTCTTTTGCTCTCCATCCACGAGATTACCACATTTTTTATAGACGTCAATTCAAAGCACAAACTACTACACTACATGTTATCGTTGTATATATCATTGATTAGAAGTAGGGTTTAGCTATTGTCCTCTTTGATAACGCAGGTACGCCGTCTATTTTCATTCCATCGTCTATCTCCGCATCTAATTACTATTTGTTGATGATTTTTTAACTGTTTTTACATGTATTGTAAGTGGGCCAAATTACCAAATTGGTAAAAAAAAAAAAGAGGGATGTTGGACAGATTGGTAAAAAAATACGATTTGAGACAAATTGGTAAAAAGAAAAAAGAAAAAGCCCTAGTGACAAAATGGTCAATTTTTTTAGAATGATAAACTTTTGATCCCCAACTTTAGAATTCCCGACATTCCATATTATAAGTATTGTGAAATTGATATTTGCAGTCCTTTTACTTTGATTTTGACATCAAAAGTGGAGGTCTAAAAATTTCAACGACCGTGTTTGATAATAGCGGCTGTTTGCAAGCTCATAGTTGGTTGTATCAGCAGATTCATATTAGCGGATTCAGTTAGCCGGTTAGCTTTTATAACTAACCGCTTTCTTTAGTGTTTGAAATAAAATGTTAGTAACTTAACTATTTGCAATTAAATGTTAAGACGTAAAATAATCATTAAAAATATGAATTTAAAAGTATATATATTTATCTTAACTTTATTTCTTTTATTTTTATTAAGTCTTTCAAAAGGTTTTAAAAATTATATTTACATTTATTTTAAAAAACCATGGAGTAGATTTAGAAACAACTAATAAATAGTCGTATGGAGTAGATTTAAAAACACTAATAAATAGTCATATTTAAACTACTAATACTAAAAACATATGAATTTATGTGTGTGTACTCGCATCAATGTACATATCTTAAAAATGATAGTGTTATTAATTATTTAAAATAAAAGTAAACATTTTTTTAACTTTTTCCAAGCCTTATTAAAAATACAAAGAAATAAAATTAATTTAAATATATAAACTTTTAAATATAATTTTTAACGGTCATGTTACGTTTGAAAAGCTAATTGCAAATTTTATGTTACTTACATTGTATTTCAAAATGCTAATGAAAGCGGTTAGTTAAAAAAACTAACGGAATCCGCTAATATGAATCTGCATGCTGATACAAGCGGCTATGAGCTAACAAACAACCGCTATTATGAAAGACGGTCGTTAACATTTTTAAACCTCAACTTTTGATGACAAAATCAAAGTAAAAGGACTGCAAATGTCAATTTTACAATACTTATACTATGAAATGTCGGAAATTCTAGAGTCGAGAATCAAAAGTTTATCATTCTCAAAAAATTGACCAATTTGTCACTAGGGCTTCTTTTTTTTTTTAACAATTTGTCTCAACTCGTTTTTTTTACCAATCTGTCCAACAACCCTCTTTTTTTTTACCAATTTGGTAATTTGGCCACAAAGCATATAAGCTGTAGCATATAAGGTGTTCTATAAAATGTTTTGGTTACAAAAGCAGAGTAGATTTTATAATTCAGAATTGGGAATTCATAATGTCTGTTTAACAACTTCTAAATTGCGAAAATCAGAATTGAATCTAGTCTAATATCAATACGGATTAGGGTTGTCACACTCTTTTAGTTCGTGATAAAATGATACTTCGTATATAGCTAGATAGACACTTATATTTGAGTTGATTAATTCTCCCTTATTTTTCAACGTGAGAACTATATTCTGCCCCAACAAAATGAATCAAATGCCATTTTAATTAGTTTTAGCGCAAAAAAGTAACTTTTGCTATGATTTAGTGTTTAGAGATTAAAATATTGGCCCAATTCAAAGAAATAACAGAAAATACACGTATTTTCAAAAAAGAAAAATATTGACCCAAACATTATTGTTGTTCACACTCATGTATGATGTTCAACTGAATATATGTGTCATGAATTCATCTGGAAAATTGCTTCAATATTCATGAATATGAATAAGCCTATAGCTCCAAAGTGTCTCAGGAGTTTATGAGAAAATAGAATACAACATCTATTATAAAGCAACTATGAGTCTTTCAATCACTCAAATGTTTTCTGCTTTATTCAATTTTAGGATTCAAGGTAATACCTATGGTTTGAATTGTGAACTTTATTAAGAATTTTAGCTGAATTTCATATCCCAGGGAGTGTGAAAACCATTGCTTTGTACATATATGCAAGTAAAAGTACATATGCCTGAACATAAAATCTGTTTTGAACCATGTGTGAAGTGTGAACTATGAAGTGCTGCTATCTACTAATATACATTGCTTTTAGGGTTAAAAAAATTAATCCACAATCATTTGAATATGAACAACATAAAAATGAAGTTCCAAATTTCCTACAAGACTGGAAATGGACAGTTGTTTAAAAATTAATTATTATTTTTAAATATAATCAGATCATGATATACTTAATGTGTTGTCTTTTTATTAGCTTTTCATGGGTTTTTACACACTTCCATATGGCATGCAAGATAAACAAAATTGAGGAGATCAATGACTCAAAGGAGACATGGAAGATTGCGATTAGAGTGATATCACTTTGTTCGGTTAATTTCCCTTCAAAGTTCATTGAAATGGTTTTGATGGATGCTAAGGTGTGACCATCGTTCTCTATTCAATAGGTAAATCTCTTTTCAATTCCTTCTAATGCATCTTTTTTGTTCTGTTTTGCTTAGCATGTTTTCTTTTTGTTCTGTCATTTTTTTTGTCCATGTCTTTCTCTTTAAAAAAGAAGAATATTTTGTTTGGACTAATTATTTAGTTTACAGCTTTAGTAAAAAGCTTTTTTCATATGTAGCCTAGAAATGAAGAGAATAAGAAAGTATGAAAAAGAAAAGCAATGGACTAACTAAAAGAATCAGTATGTATATTTGTATATTCTTAAAACACTTTTAGGCAATCACAAATTTAGCTGTAAGAGAAAGTTATGTTTTTTTGTCTTGACAATTATTTTCCTATATGAAAGTATGAAATAGAGAACCACTTCTCAGCAACTTTGTGTGAGTACTTCCCAAAAGTTGAGAAAAAGATATCGCTTCTTTAGCTTATGATTAAAATTAACGGTATTTCGGTATATACCGAAATACCGAAAAATTAACGGTATTTCGGTATATACCGAAATACCGAAAAATTTGAAATATTTGCGTCTTTATGTTTGATGAAAAACTGACTGTTTAATTTAGTACTATTTAATATACAAACGGTTAGGTAGGACTATTTGATGTTAAAAGTTACATATTTTTCTTAAATGGTACTTAATGTAGCTTCTCAAAAAGATCTTTTGTTTTTAAAAATGCTATTAAATATTGTAATGCACACAATTAGAAATTTTTAAAAACTTTTTAAATAATATAAAAGTTACAAGGTAGTGACCGCCTACCAAACTACATGCTCATACATAGTTCCTAAAACATGGCCTAAATAATTAATCATGATAAACAGAAAAGTAATTTAGTAACTTTTCATTGTTATAATCATGTTCAATTTGTATACAGTAGTGATTAGTAATCATGACAATTTTATTCGTAGTAGCTTTAATCATATTTTTATCCACAAATGATATTTGGTAATATTTTAAAAAATACTCTACTATTTGTTTATTATATTTATATGCACGCATCATCAACCCAATATTAAGTTATAGGAATTATTCCAATCCATATAAATAAAAACGGACCTAAAAAATAAAGTGTCTCAAAGTAGGATCTGAATGATTGAAAACTATCATTTTAAAACCTAAAATGTTATATATTTTGATTTATTTAATTTCTTATTAATTCCATTGATAATTTTTTATGAATTTTTCTTCACATAATTTATTAATTTAATGAGATTAAATAATATTTGCGTTTTACAAAAAAAAAGTTAAAACTCATGAAGCTTTATGTCATGATTGATGGTTTTCAATAATTCAACGACATACTTTATTTTTGAATTCTCTATTGATTGTGAGCGTTTTTTCATGTTACTACCTCTGTCCCGCTAAGATTGTCTCGTTTTACAATTTTTGTCCGTCCTACTAATATTGTCTCATATCAAATTTGACAAAATTTGTATGGTTCTAAATCATTCTTACTTTATTCATACTTATTCTTATTTTATTAATTCAATATGAATCACATAAACCACTTTTTCATTAGTTTGTGTGTCACTCTCTCTTGTCCCATTGTTAGTGGGACGGAGTATAAATTATTAAGATTTAATTTTAAAATGACTGAAAAGAAAAAATGACGGAAAACGACGGAAAAGAAAAAAAATGTGAAATTCATTTCTAACTGGCACAATCATTGTGGTTATAGTGTTTATCACATACTAGTAAATTTCATGCTACTTGTGACCGTAATGTCATGTCCCATTGTCTATTTGACCAATTTTCAGGTTTTAGTTATGTGTGGATGTGTTAACTTAATATTGATTCATGTAAATATATACAAAGTAATTCGTTATACTTTGTGATTTACACCGTAATAGATACGTAGTATTACATTATCCTATTTTAGGAATAAAAAACATGTCATTCTTATTTTGGAATTTTCAAACTGTTTTAGTCCTATTTCGGGAATTTCCCTTTCTCAAAATATGATTCATGTACTTTTATTTAAAATTTCATTTTTTCTTTTATTCTGACCCATTAAAAATAAGTTTTATTTTGGGATGGAAACATATTTGATCCTATTCTACTTTAAGACTATGTCTATTTTTACTCTTATGTTGTCAAATCTCTCAACAAGAATGGCATGCAGTCACGTAAAGTTGATATGGTCTCTAGCTACTAAACACGATAAAAAAAGTTGTTTGTGCACATCCTTATACTCATTTTTATACCCACCATATTTGTGCAAGGCTTTTTTGTCTGTGAATCTCATTCACAGACAAAATATGTGCAAATTTTGCACAACAAAATAAGACATATTTTGTCTGTGAATCGGATTCACAGACAAAAAAATTTCACATACATGGTGAGAATAAAAGTGAAACAAGATAAGTATGTTTTTTTTTGGCAAAAACAAGATAAGTATGATTCACTTTCATAGCATGAATTGGATTTGTGTTCATATCCACCCCTATATAAATGGTTTCTTATTTTCATTAGGATTCTATTATTACAAAATTTAGTTGAGGATTTTTATAATTTATTTGTAACTAGGTTTATGGCTTCTAATGCTGACGAAAATGTCTCAATGTCTCCAGAAATGATTATGATGGTAAGTGCAATTTATGCACTTCCACATTTAATAGTCTAACTGAAGTCATTAACCACCAAAAAATTGATCACACAAAGGAAGACACAAAGTTTAAATGTGATCGGTGTGGTCGGGGTTTTAAAACCAAATTGGCCAAGAAAGAGCACCGTGACAATGGTCACTGATTTGCTTGTGAGGTAATTAAACATGCTCAACTTACTACTTTCCATTTAAGTAATGTGTATAATTCACCACATATTGGTTTTTAAGATTTTAATTAAACTTCGATTTCCCACAAATTTTTCACCAACAACCCAGATAAAATATACCAAGTATAGTAGTTCATGAGTGCTAAATGAAAATGGTCGATAGAGCATATAGAATGTAAATTATGAATTACGAACTTCAAGATATTTCATGGTTCGTAATCATAGTTTCTTTTTAACATTTTATAGTTAAAAAAATTCTTCAAGTAATTATTTTTTATTTATCTTAGCTATGAAAACGATTCAACTAAGATCAGACCTTCACATTATTTACAGGAATCATTATATTGTAAGAAAGCAATATGTTTGTGTGATTTATTTTTTTGAGAATTACTACGTACTACATAAACAAAATCTATTCACCGCCTCCGATCCCTTTTTACTCTGCAGCAGCCTCATGTAATATGAATAAATATTTATATTTATACTCCGTATAAGTTAACAAACTTCTCCTTTAATTTGTAATGCATATAAACTAAATATGGAGTACTTTCGACAGAGACAAGTGGATGATGAAGGGTCGGAGGTTGCAGATGATGAAGAGAAATCCAAGTTATGATGACATTTGTTAGAAACTTGGGCACTTAGGATGTTTTCTTTTGGACTGAAATTTGCTGGTCTGGTCTGGTCTGGTCTGTTTAAGTCTGGTCTGGTCTGGTCTGGTCTGTTTAAGTCTGGTCTGGTCTGTTCTGGTCTGAACTGGTCTGGTCTGGTCTGGTAAACGTCTGGTCTCTGTGTATTTTATAACTACGGAAGTCTGGTCTGGTCTGGTCTGGTCTGTTTAAGTCTGGTCTGGTCTGGTCTGGGACTGAAAACAGTCCAAAAGAAAACATCCTTATTTTATATATAAGGAGTGATTAGCCGCCTATCCTAAATTTTAATCATAGATTAGTAATTCTAGTATTCTACTATGTACTCCGCATCAAACATCCAGATGTATCACATCATGACTCATGGTACACACCCAAATCATGAAATGAGTATTTGTTTAAAGCAGTGCTAGTTTTTATGGTTAATTAAGTACAGAATGATCTTTTTTTTATATTCTATGAGTATTCTATTGAAGCATCAATGAGCGGAAAACAAGTATAACAATGTTATAGTGACCATTACTAAGTTGCAAAATGAGAAAATGATAAAATAAAAATAAAACTGCCTTCATGTATAATCACATCAAAATGTATCTAATAATTTGCCCAACAATCCAACATTCTCTACAATAAGAAAAATGCTTGGTGTACACATTTTGGTGTAAACGTTTCATACATCCATCCAATCCTTATGCTTGGGTCTACCAGAACCGTTTACAACTTATCTTGCAAACATTAATAGGTTCAGTTAACAGTGTAAAGAAATAACACTACATAGATCAATTATCTATCTTTCGGTTCAATAACATATATTGACATAATTTGCACCTACCATTAAATCATTTTTTACTAATATGTAACACTCATTTATCCCAGAACAAAATCCTTAAGTGAAAACCAAGAGATAATTTTGCATAAACAGTAAAAAGGAAAGAGTTTCTGCCATCAAAAACTCACTATTTTTTTGCTTAAGAATATGGAATAAAACAAAACTGCTCATTAAACAGTCTACGCGTCTTTGTTATGAAGCAATAGTCAGTCCATGTAATTTCTGACGCAATTTTCACTATGGTTCTTCTGGAAACAATCTCTCTGTGCTTTAGTACAGGGGTAAGACTGCGTACATCCGACCCCCTTACCCCACCATAGGTGGGAGCCTTTGCGGCACTGGGGTAATGATAATGATGAAAAGGAAAGAGTTACTTATTTGAAGAATCGAAAAATATTACTCGGATATGTGAAAATCCAATCAAATTGGAGTATTTTAGAGCCCGTTTGTTATGACGTAAAGTAAACACTTTACGTGTAAAGTGCGGGGAAGTAAACATTTTACACCATTTGTTTTAATTATTTAGTGTAAACTGTACGACACTTTTTTAAAACCATTTTACACGATACCATGTAAAATAGTTTACAGGACTGTAGGAGGTAGTAAAGTAGTTTACATTCATTTGTTGGAGCAAGAATAAACATACGGAGAGGTAATAGGGGATTCGGGGATCACCTCTAGGAAAGGAGAGGTAAGACACACCATAGTTCTTCGACACCTTCCATGAGCGAACCTTTATGGGATTTGGAATTAGGAGAATCTTTGCCAAATTTTTTTGGAATTAATCCTTTCTGGTAGCTTCAAATAAAGTTACAATTTTGTAGTTTTCAAAATTAAAAGTTTCAGGTCAATCGTCAATGAGGCGAATGAGCTATGTAGTTATTTTCTAAATATTTGACAACAAACAATGTAAAGGGTTTGCGTGTAATTTAAAAGTAGATTACATACATGCCAAACGATGTATTTCTATTTTACACGCAAACTATTTTACGGCCCTAAACTTTAATGTAATCACTTTACATGTAAAGTTTTAATGTGTAAACTACCAAACGGGCTCTTAATGTAAAATAGATACTCCAATTTAATTGGAGTATGAGAATATCTTAAGTGAAAATAACACTTTTTGTTTCACTATTTTGATGATTTCAGATCATCCTTTAAGACATTTTATTTTCAATCACACTTCTGAAGCCAAATCAAAACTTGAAGATTGTTCAAGGACAGGGGAGTAACAATCAATAAGTAAGAAAGCGGCTCTAGTACATTTTTATGCAATTCTACCAGTTTGGATACAAGTTGCGAAAAGTAAAGATAAAAAACTGAATGGTCACAGGGTGATGAGTTTCTGAGTCTTACAAAATATGGGGTTTGTTATGTACATTTCTCAGTACAGAAATGGTAGTAGTTCAATCATTTGCGAGCAAAAGCAGCTGCAATTCCACCGGCCAAAAGTCCAACAGCGGTGGCAGCAATGCCGATGCCAATCACTCCATCTATTTTCAGAAAATGCACAGATGGAGAGAAATAACAGAACACAACATTTGTCATCTCTTTCCTTAGATATGAAAAACCACAATGCAAGTTTTTTGAAAGACCACAATGCAAGTTAACAAGTATTACAAAAATGAGTCAGATTCCACACCTTTTGTGATTTTGTCCTCAATCGTCTTCTTGAGAGCCAATGCCTGCCTCCAATCTGGTGCAATCTATACAAAAACACACTAATTTTTTGGTAAATGAATTTCATAAACCAATTTTAGAAACTTGAAAAAAAAGACTATCGACATGTTTATCATATCAGTGTACCAAAATACTAGAGTAGTACATAACTTAAGAAGTAGATATATTTCCAAACTAAAAAACACAAAAAAGAACCAAACCTCCAAGCAACTATCCACAAGCTGTCTGCTTCTTGAGTAGTCCCCACTTCTGTAGTACCCGACAGACAGAAGATATAGTTTTTCCCTCATTTGAAGAGGACTGCTGCTTCCACTCACAGATGCTGCAGCAAATCACAACCTTCATAATGTCATATTAACGCTTAAAGAAATTAAAATGAAAAGACAATTATAGCCTCACCATCCACCACTGAAACCAAATACAACTTAATAGCTTTAAATACTCCAAAAAAATGTATATGCAAAAATATTTCAGCACAAAAAGGAAAACGATAATGATGGAAGATACAATTACTCTAAAAATATTTCGCATAGTGAAAAAAATACTCCCTCCTCACATACTTTGGCAACTTTCCTTTATTTGGCTGCCCAAAACATTTGCCCCTACCCTTCTAAGCAATCATATTTGTAGTTAATAATATTTCTATCTTATCTTGACAAACCATAATGCCATAGTTTTTACTATGTTGTTTGACGTGTCAGTCAAACTTGACCATGTTTTGCGTAGAGGAGGGAATATGAAACAATTCCTTTGCATAAAACTTCTTAAAATGTACATACCTAACAAGCAATGCAAAATGAATTTACATGCACCCCTACACTTTGCATGCAACAACTTCACATGCAAAACCTTAATGATAATACTACCAAACAGGTAAACACCCATTCTGAGATTAAAAAACATGTTGTGGAAGAAAAGTATGTGGGTGTGGGGGTAAAACCTCCTTTTCATGCTTACCTTCAAGCATTGCTATACCACGCTGAACATCTTCTGGCCGTTTTGAATGAATAAGAGACCAGGATAAACGCATAATACATTCACTTTTGAGTTCTTCAGAAGAACCTTTATTAGCCTCAGCAACCTCACGTTCACAACCCTGGCGATAATAATGAAGTTTTGTATTGGTAAAAATAAAACAATGCTCTCTGACATTACCTAGATGGTTAGATCTACATGACCCAAAACAATAATCTTGAACCCCAGATTTGTTAGGTAACCAGAAAAAGATTAAGGCTAACAACAGGAAATACAACCCAGACAATTCGAGAGTGCCATGCTCTCCTAAAGCCCAACTGAATAACAGCCTGCCTAACTTTCCACCCATCCCTTCTATTCATTTTCTTCCCTCCACTACAATAGCCAACTCAGCAATTGGTTACTTCACCCTTACCTTATTTTATTATTCTTCCTCCTCCTAGTATACACCTTAGAGAAGTCCCTATTGGGATTAATTTCATTAGTTCCCGTAACCCTAACAAGATTATATCATGCAGTGGGAGTGAAGACACATAAGCTGATATGTTATGGTGATACTTAAAAATATCCTAAAGAGCCCTTTAGAGGAATTGCTGACATGTAGCAACACCCTTTGTATAAAAAAATGACATGTGGCAAAATAATAAACTAAAGGAAAAGATATTCAACTTCCAAAACTCTACTCTTATTAAAGGCATGTGCAAATGATATTCTTAAGAGTTCCATGAGTAAAGTTGCTGTAAAAAGAATAATGTCAGTCTGAGTACAAAAGACTAATTAAAGGCATGCTTAACTTGTGTAGTGCTGTATTTTGAAAGATTATAATTAACAAAAAATATATTTAGTGAAAAATGACTACTTTGATTAAACAAGCTTATTCTCTTTGACAGAGGGAGTATGTATTAATATGTTTACTTGTAGGAATAAAACACATGCACTTCCATTCTTAAATAAGAGTTTATTGAGGAAATACATATTGTTCATAAACAAGTGAAGACTTGCCAATTTTATTCAATAACAGCTGAGGACTAAACTCTCCTCCCATATTATGCTTTCTTTTAAAACCGAAATAGTTGTAACAATTGGGTCAAGCGAAAGGCTAGCTTCAGGAAATCGATGGTGTTGGGGTAATGGTATGTGAGCTTCTCTTCTTTATTCTTTTGAAGGATCATTACGGCATTTCATGAACCTTTTCTCTGATGATTTCTTTGTCCAATTTGTTGCTCTAAATAAGTAAATATCAATATGTGTGTGTTTGACAATTCTGGGTGATTAATGTTATCACCTGAAAGGGTTATCTCAATTCGATAAAATTTCTGCTAAGTTAAAATTCAACTACAAATTTTAATAAGACCCATGTTCACCAACACAAAGCAAATGGCGTTACAGAGAATTGTAAAGAAAAAGAAATACGAATTGCAGAGTATCACAAATCCAGCTCAAGATCGAATTCTCTTTGTCTACGGAGGTTTATTTTAAACAGCAGAGACTTAACCTATAACCATAGGGTAATCAACTTTCTTAAAATTAATCTACAGATATAAAACTGGAAAAAGAGGCCGGACTTCCTGACTTCCTGACTTCCTGAGGAGATAGAGAGAAAGGAATTGAACTTACGGAGACAATGTCAGAATCGCACCACGGAATCTGATCACCGCCGGAGAAGAAATTTCCAACCGATTCGAAGAAATTGTTGATCTTAGCTTCCATGGTTAATCGAGAGAGAGAACAACAAAGAGAAACAATGGGCTAAATTAAGCGTTTAAAATTGGGAACTGTATATATACGTGGCCTGTGGGACGCGGTTAAGTCAAGAAGCTAAGAAGGAGAAAAAATAGACGCGGTTAAGTCATCCACGAAAAACAAACAAAAATGACAGTTCGAAAGTCGAAAGTCGAAAGTCTAAAGTCTAAACTCGAAACCTTTCATAATGGTATCTGGTAGGCGTGGACGCGGTCTGGAACGGTCTGGTAAATCCGGTAAATTAATGAAACCCGTAATGTATTCGTGAAGTTTTTAACAGTCCGGTACGGTTCGGTTCCAAGGATGGAACCATTCGGTACCATGTCGTTTCGGAACGGTACAAAACGGTACGGTACAATGCCAAACACATACTAAAAAATTTGAACAAATCTTGCAATTAGTAGCTATCATCACACCAACCAACTCACATGAAAATGTTGCATACATAATACTAAAATTCACAAATATACAAATAGTGCAACACAACTAAGAAAAAGTATAGCAAAAGGATGACGCATGAGATAAATATCATCTTTAATTTACTAAGTTCATGTGAAAATATAAAAAATAATATCATCAAATTGTTGAATATAACAGAAATCTCCAACGTTCTTCTTCGTTCTAGGTTAAGTATTACTTCGTAGTTCTAATTTAATTTATAGTTGAACCTTGAGAGGTAAGATTTAAACCATATTAATTAAGTTGTAACATTGCACAAACATGATACAACAAAAAGTCATGCACACTGAATTACTAGAAATGAATAGTCATTAAAGATTTCTAAAATTTTAATATTCTTTCAATACATACAAAAATATAACATAAATATCTAAAAAGAAAAATAACAATATTTATATAAACACATACATTTAGCTATTTTAGGGACGCATGAATACATACTTAGGCTATAAAATTGTTGGTCCATAAAAGAGATCTAATGATATAAAAAATATAAAAAATTCAAATACATTATTTTCAAACGGTCCGGTCCGGTATTTTTCGGTTCTCAAAATCTAGAACCGGTCCCGTACCCGTTTCAAATGGTACGGTTTCGGTACGGGACAAAAATCTATAGAACCGTCTAAATACCCGGTATTCGGTTCGGTACCATTACGGGACGGTTAGGTACTGGTTCGGTTCGGGTTTTATGCACACCCCTAGTATCTGGAACTCTGGAAGTTTCTTATCTGCATTCAAGAATAACAAGAAAAACATAAAAAATGACACTTCATTTCTTTGTTTCATGATTCATGAAATACAAAAAGAGACTTTTTTTTTTCAAAAATATGATCAACATTTTATTTAATCATGTTAGGGTGTAATTCAATATTTCCAAATAATTTGTGAAATTCTAGAGAATTCTAGGACTATGTGGAGATGAGTAGAATTCTCTAGAATATTGTAGAGGCTCCTTGAAAGAATCTAGAATGTAGAGAGGTGGGTGGAAGATTCTAGAGAGGGAGTCCCTATCCCTTTGTGAGTAGTATAAATAGATGGTGTAGTCTTTCATTTGTGGTGTGAATGAAGGAAGATTTACCTTAATAGGATCAAAACATGGCTTTTTTCTCAAAATAGGAGTACCTAGTTTAAACATCCTTAAATAGGACTTTTTATTAGTGATTGGACCAAAATACCCCTCACAACCTTTACCACTGCTGCTCAGGGACTGCCGGACCGCCGCCTGCCGCCCCCCGCCCCCGCCGGAGCTCCGGCGACTGCCATCGGAAAAATTCCAAATTTTTTCTGGAGGTTTGCCAACATTCTGCCGCCACCTGCAGCCGGCCGGCGGCGCCGCCGCCGCCGGAAACCGCCTCTTCCGCTGCCGCCAAGTTGCCGCCACCTCCGGACTACCCCGCTACCAACAGACTGCCTTGGTTGTCCAAGAGAACTAGGGGGCAATTAATTGGGTTAATTAATTGCCGGAGTTGCCGGCGCCGCCGGAATCCGCCGCCGGCCGCTGCCGGAGTGCTGCCGCCACCACGGATTGCCCCGCCACCGACGGACTGCCTTGGTTGTGCAAGAAAACTAGGGGGCAATTATTTAGATCAATTAATTAATTAAATAGAATTAGGGTAAAAAAGGTAAGGTAAGTCCTATTTAGAGAAAAACATGCATGTGGTCCTATTTTGAGAAAAAGGTTGAGTTTTAGTCCTATGTTGGACAATTTTCTCGTGAAAGAAAAGTTTCTCATAAGTGAGGAAAAGTGAGTATTCCCAACTAGAAAGTGTGAAGTGAGAAACCCGTTCGTTTGTTCACTCTCTTGTAAATTTCAATTATATAATACAAGAGTTTTTTTTTCTTAGCTCGTGATCCTGGTAAAGGTCGGGGTGTCGTGTTTTTCCCCAACAAATAAATCCAATTTTTTTCATCGTAACGTATATCTAATCCCTGTCTCGTCCCGCTCCGCCCCCACACACTTGTCCGGTTACTACCAAAAAGGCGGAAACAACCATAAAAATCGTTGTCGGCAAGGGAGCTAGAGGATGTGGGTTGGAATTATGTCGCTTATGCAGGTGAGATCATGGATCCAACTATCCAAGGAATCAAGGTGAAGGTGTACAATTAGCTGAGAAAAAGTGGCGCATATTGGAGAAGTCAAGATAGGTACATACAAAGATGAAGATTGAAATTAGTGACCGAAAAAACGGGGTTTGGGCGAGCTTTGATCAATAGGTTCGCCTGGAAAGTTGGAGCCGAATGGCGCAAGTTCTCAATTCTATTTCTTTTGCTTTCAGTTTTTATTTTCGAACTTGTAATTTTGCTTTCTATTATGTTGGATTTGGACTTGTTAGTTAGGACTATAGGTAGGTTGTTTCTTGTTATGACACTGGTTTGGAGCATCTATTTTGTGTGTGCTCTGTAGGGCAATATCTTTCTTTTGGTCATCAATAGGTCTTAAATTGCATGTTGAATATTGAGTGGTTAACTAATTGTTGTGTTGGTAACACATACAATTCTATGTTCTTTGAGTTTCTGATGATATAATACTCCCTCCGTCCCGAAAAGGTTTGTCATATTTTCTTTTTTGGATGTTCTAAAAGATTTGTCATTTCCATTTAAAGTAAGGAATATGTGGTTAAAGTTAATTCTCTCTCCTCTGCACAAATTTCAACCACACAGTTTTTACTTTATTAATCTGCGTGAAAGTCAAAGTTGACAAACCTTTTCAGGACGGATGGAGTATGTTGGGTTAAGGGCCCAAGCCGAGGTCCGGCCCACTAACCCATTTTGCCAGACGGACGTCCAGTTAGAACACTAGGCCGGCCCACAGGCCCATGTTCTTTGAGGATGGACGAACGTCTGGAGTTGGGGGTTCAGGCCCAGCGGCTCCTCCCGACAAATGTCAATGTAGGGATAAGGAGCAGGGCCGCGGGCCATCGGGGATGACGACGAACGTCCCCATGACAAGCCTATAGTCATCGGAGGAGGCCCAGTCCACATGGTGAGTATCTATCAAGGCCAGGAGACGAACAGCCGGTATCTCCTGAGGGTCACTTGGGGGGATCCAGCTCACTTCCCGGGTGGACGAACGTCCCCACTGATTAGGCGGGAAGCCTAGATTCTGGCGGGAAGTGCATTTAATGCTGAAGATTTGGTAGTTGGGGCACCAGCGGTCCACAGGCTGCCACGTCAGCACAGCCACCTGCCCATTGGTGGGTATAAGACGAACGGCCGACGTGCCTTTTTTAGCAAGTAGGTTGTACTTAGGGGAGTTATTACGAAGTTAATAATACCTATTTACATTGCCTGCTATTTCTCTTGTTTCCTGATCCATCCGAAAGTTGTTGGGCTAGATATCCATACACTCACTCCACTCGAAATCTTTGGGCTTACGTGTTGGGTCCAAGGGTTGAAGGAATTAACCTCAACACTGGCGCCGTCTGTGGGAAGCTGAGCAAAAAGTTTCCAGAAACTCTCCCAAACAGCTACTAAATCTACCTACAGCAAACACGATGTCAGGAAGCAACAACCAGCGTGATCTCTCCGAACGTCTGGAGTCAAGCCGCCGGAATCGCGGCCAGAACTCGGAACTGTCCGCAACAATATGGACCTCCGGGGGACGGGGGTATCACTGACCTCATTCCCCTTGAGGGTAGGCAGGATCCCCGCCTCATGCGGGAACTCGCTGACACCATGCGTCGTTTGGCAGACGAACGGGAGGCCCGAGAGCAGGTGTACTCAGCAAGCACCCAGCGAACGCCCCTCTCTCCCATTCGCCGCATGCAGTCGTATGACGATACGACGGGATCCAGCGACCACCGGCCCTCAGTCCATGAGCGGCTAGGCGTAGGTTCAGGCTCCCGTGGAACGGGAGGGCGAACCAGGGCCAGCATTGCTGCATCTAGGGCTCACACGCCATCGGTCCCCCGCCAAATCCCGCGGGGAGACGAAACCCCAAGGATCAACACCGTTGGACGACGTTTCCAACGGCGAGGTGCGCAGATCTTTAGGCGGCCGCACGATGCTGCGGCCGATCAGCAGAAGGTCGTCCCCGAAGCCGCGCCCCCTGTGTCCCCCGGAAGGGCCGCACAGGATGCAAGGCTGGAAGCAATGGAAAGGCAGATAGCCGAGATGAATAGACGGACGGACGTCGGCTCGGCCACACCCTCTTTCTCTCTCACGTCACCCTTTACTCCACGGGTGATGAGCGTCGAGATTCCCCGGGACTGTAGGCCCCCGGGTAACTTGGTGTATAATGGGGCTGGCGATCCTAAGGCCCATCTGATAAGCTACCAAGGGAACCTGTCCATGCTAGGAGCATCAGACGAGGCCATCTGCAGATTGTTCTTCAGCACCCTCAGGGGGCCGGCGCAAGAATGGTTCGGCCAGTTGAGGCCGGGCACCATCGACTCATATGAACAGCTCTCCCGGCAGTTCATGGCGCAGTTTGCTGCCAGTACCACCCCCAGGAAGGACGTCACGGCTCTCGCCCACATCAAACAAGGGCGGGACGAACCGCTGGCTAGGTTCCTGGTAAGGTGGAGGGACGAGGTCCTGCAGGTCGACGATCTGGACGAACGTCTGGGCACCAACATTTTCACCAGTGCGCTGGCCACAGGGGATCTATACCGGGACCTAAGGAGGAATCCCGGCACCAGCTACACCGAGGTTCTGGCTCGGGCCCAGAAGTATGCCTCCATTGAGGAGGAGATCAGGCAGCGGGACGGAGTTTCCGCGGCCCAGCCACGGAAGATGGCGGACAGGCTCGGACCCAGACCAGGAGCCGGGCCCTCCCCCCCAAACAAGAAGAAGAAGGTGGACGAAGCAATGGTCCCTTGGAAGGCTCCGTCCGGAGACAGTCAAACGCGGCCGGACGACCGTTATATCCCTTTGGCCTACCCAGTGAGCCAAATCTTCGAGGCCATCAAGGACAAGGGCCTCCTGATGGAGCCCCAAGATATGAAGAAGCATATGGGGCTTGACCAATCGGCATACTGTGACTACCATCAGAGGGCCGGCCACCTGACGGACAATTGCAGCCAATTGAGGAAAGCAATCGACGAGCTGATCCGCCAGGGGTACTTGGGCGAATTCACCCAGCTGCTGAACAAAAACAGCCAGCAGAAGCCGAACCCAAGGCACAGGACATGGCGCCGCGACGACCGGCGCGAGGCAGAACCTCAGGACGTGGATTATCGGAGCGCAGATAAACGTCCGGAGGGATCCCTTGGCCCGAAGGGCAAAAAGAAGAAGTTGGAGATCAAGGTGATCTTCGGGGGCGCTGAGACAGGGGATACACCCGCCGAGCGGAAAAAATTTGAGAGATCACTCTATGTGGGTTCCGTATCAGCACCCCGCACCAAGCGCAACAAAACCGAGGCAATCACCTTCGGTCCCGCCGATCTGCCAATGTCACCAGCGCCGCACAGAGACGAGCTGGTGATCAGCATGGACGTGAACGATGCCATCGTCCGCCGCGTCCTTGTGGATACCGGGAGCAGTGTGAACGTCCTCTACTGTGAGGCTTTCGAGGGGATGAAGCTCAGGAAGGACATGTTGCACCCTCTGCGCACCCCGCTGTCTGGCTTCACCGGGGATTGCATTGACGCTGAGGGCACCATCAACTTGCCAGTAGAGATCGGCGACGGCCCTCACACCGCCCGGATCGGGATGACGTTCGTCGTGGTCCGCCTGAAGTGCGCCCACAACGCCATTTTGGGCCGACCCGGCCTGGAAGACTTGGGGGCCATATGCTCCGTACGGCACTCATGCATCAAATTCTCCACCGACACTGGAGTGGGAGTGGCACGTACGGACCCGCATATGGCCAGAGCCTGCTACACGAAGGCCATGGAGAAGCTCAACGAGCGGGAGGCTCGGGTCAACAGCATCTCCGAGAAGGCCAAACAAGCCGACTTGGACGCTCATCTGGAACCGGCAACTCTGCTGGAAGAGATTGAGCTCGACGATCCGACGGACAGGAGGGTGTCCATCGGTGCGGATCTAGAGCCGGAAATCAGAGCAGGGGTCATAGCCGTCCTCCGAAGGTTCAGGATCTTGTTCGCCAGAGGGCCGGAGGACATGCCGGGCATCGACCCCAACCTCATATGCCATAAACTCGCCGTGCGGCCGGATGCCAAGCCTATACAACAGAAGAAAAGATATATGGCGGCCGACCGACGCGATTTCATCCGAAAGGAGACAGCAACTCTCCTCAGCATCAAACATATCCGGCCGGTCATCCACGTGGAGTGGTTGGCCAACGTGGTACTAGCCCCAAAGGGCGACACTTGGCGGATGTGCGTCGATTACTCGGACCTCAACAAAGCTTGTCCGATGGACCCTTACCCTGTCCCGAGGATCGACTTGCTGGTAGATGAGACAGCAGGCTGCGAGCTGCTCAGCTTCATGGACGCATTCAGAGGCTACCATCAGGTGTTCATGCACCCCGATGATGCCGAAAAAACGGCGTTCGTCACGGCGGACGGCGTATACTGCTACATCGTCATGCCGTTCGGCCTGAGGAACGCCATGGCTACTTTTCAGAGGATGATTGGGATGTTGTTCAAGGACGTACTGGGGAAAACAATGGAAGCTTACGTGGATGACATCCTGATCAAAAGTAAGAAAAAGGAGGACCACGTCCAGGAGATGGAGAGGGTCTTCAGTATCATGGAAAGGGCAAGCATGAGGCTCAATCCAAAAAAGTGTGCCTTCGCCGTCAGGGGCGGCAAGTTCCTCGGCTACATGATGAGCGAGCGGGGGATCGAACCTAACCCGGAGAAGGTGAAGGCAATTATGGACATGGAGGCCCCGAAGAACCTAAAAGACGTGCAGCGACTCACCGGGCGTCTGGCAGCCCTGAGCAGATTCTTATCCAAGCTGGCTGATAAGGCGATTCCCTTTTTCCAGATCATGAAGAAGGTCAATCCCTTTCAATGGACCCCGGAGTGCCAGGCTGCTTTCGAAGATTTCAAGGTATATCTCTCCTCTCCGCTCGTCCTCACCAAAGCGGATCCCGGGGAGAGATTGTACATGTACTTGGCAGTAGCCGATCTGGCCGTAAGTGCCGTGCTGCTGAAGGAATCTGAAGGCGTTCAGCGGCCAATATACTTTGTAAGTAAGGCGCTGAACGGTCCCGAGACAAGGTACACACTGATGGAAAAGACGATCCTCGCCTTGATTGCATCCATCAAGCGCCTGGCACCGTATTTCCAAGCACACCCGGTGACTATCTACACGACGCATCCCCTCGCCACAGTCCTCAGGAACCCAATGGCAAGCGGGAGGATAACCAAGTGGTCCTTGATGATCGGCCAGTATGACGTGGACTTCAAGCCAAGGCCGACGATCAAAGGACAGGCTCTGGCGGACTTCATTGCGGAATGCACCGTGCGCACCGAGGACGAATCCCATGACAACAACGACTTTGACAATTGGTGGGAGATGTACACCGATGGGGCCTCGAGTGCGCGGGGCTGTGGCGGAGGAGCGGTGATCACTTCCCCCGAGGGTTTCAAAGCCTACTACTCTATGAAATTTGAGTTCAAGGTCACCAACAACGAGGCTGAGTACGAGGCGCTTATCGCAGGGCTGAAATGCGCGAAGGCCCTCGGAGCAGCTCGTCTGAAGGTGAGGATGGACAGCCAGCTGGTGGTAACTCAGATGAACGGCACCGCAGAAACCAGGGAGGAAAGGACGAAGGTTTACGGGGAGTTAGCGGAGGAACAGACCGCTCAGTTCGAGCAGGTGATCCTTGAGCAGGTATCACGGGTGGAGAATGCAGAAGCGGACATATTATCAAAGCTAAGCAACCCCCCAACTGATGATCCGGCATCAAGCATCCACCGCCACATCAGAGGCTTCGCCAGGCAGGAAGTATTCCCAGCACCGGCGACGGACGTCATCCAGGTAGAGGTTATCTCCATCGCCGAACCCAACTGGGCGAAGGAGATAGCAGATTACCTCAGGGATGGAACACTCCCCGAGCCCGATGAGGAGGGCAACACAGGAAGAGCTGCATGGATAAAGAGGCGTGCCCCTAACTTTGAACTTATTGACGGGCACCTCTACAAGAAGACGTTCGGCGGACCTTACCTCAGGTGCCTTCCGCCGAGCCTGGCAGCAGCGGTGATCGAGGAAATACATGAAGGGATCTGCTGATTCTGCTCCAGCCACCAGGGCCCCCGAACCTTGGCCAGAAAAATCATCCTACAGGGCTATTACTGGCCGACCATACAGCAAGATTGCTTCAACCACACTCGGAAGTGCGCGGTGTGCCAACAGTATGCGCCTGTCCCTGGACGTCCGGCGAGCTTCTACACCCCGATGACCATCGCACTACCCTTTGCCAGGTGGGGCATAGATTTGCTGGGCCCTCTGCCGACGGCCGCCGGGGGAAGGAAATTCGTCATTGTGGCGATTGATTATTTCACAAAGTGGGTGGAGGCCGAACCACTCGCCTCCATCACTGAATTCCAGTGCCAGAAGTTCGTCTGGCAAAACGTCATATGCCGCTTCGGGATCCCGGAGCAGATCGTCACCGACAACGGCCGGCAGTTCGTCGGCAGAGGATTTGAGGCGTACTTGGCAAAGTGGGGCATCAGGCACTCTAAGGCCTCGGTGGCCTACCCGCAGGCCAACGGCCAGGTGGAGAACATGAACCGGACCATCATGGATGGGATCAAGAAGAAGTTGGAAGACTACACCTCCACCTGGCCGGAGCAGCTGAATTATGTCTTGTGGACGTACAGGACGACGCCAAGAACGGCGACCGGGGGAAACCCCTTTTGCCTTGGCTTATGGGTTCCAAGCTAAGGTGCTGACGGAGGTGCTGGTACCTACGCATCGCACCAAGCACTTCCAGCCGGAGGATAACGAGACCAACCTACGAGCGGAACTCCATTTCATTGAGGAACGGAGGGACCTAGCGGTTCGTCGCTTGGAAGAGTATCACAGGGCCACCCAGAGATACTTCAACAAGAACGTAAAATTCCGCGAAATAGAGGTTGGGGACCTCGTACTCAGGAAAAGAGAGAAGAGCAAACCGCTCGAAGGTCGCAAAATGGCAAAGAACTGGGAAGGACCTTACCGGGTCATCCGAAGATACAACCAGGGGACGTTCCTCCTCCATACCCTGGAGGGGAACCATGCCGGGATGTGGAACGTAGAACACCTGAAGAAGTTCTATCAATAGTTAGGGGCTGTTGTCCTTGTATTATTCCCACCACATGTAAAATGACCGGACGTCGTCAATAATAAGGCCCCCTGTTTTTCATCACTTCTGTTCTTGCCAACAACCGTTAAAGGAGGGAATCTCGATGCAGATAAACCTGTTCCTCCTTGCGATGTCTACGGATACCGAACATCTCCTCGAAGTAGGGACGCCGGTAGGACCAAGGACCAAGGACGAACGAAGCACCAGGGAATCTCGATGCAGATAAACCTGTTCCTCCTTGCGATGTCTACGGATACCGAACGTCCCCTCGAAGTAGGAACGCCGGTAGGACCAAGGACCAAGGACGAACGAAGCACCAGGGAATCTCGATGCAGATAAACCTGTTCCTCATTGAGATGTCTGCGGATACCGAACGTCTCCTCGAAGTAGGAACGCCGGTAGGACCAAGGACCAATGACGAACGAAGAATATAGATTGCCTCCCCCCCCCCCCCCCCCCCCCAAAAAAAAAGAAAAAAGAAAAAGAAAAGATGGGGAGAAGAGGAGAGTAGCTCCTACGCGGAAGGGAATCTTGCCCGGGCGTGCCAGATCTTCCCCCACCGCCGAAGACGAACGCCTCTCGATGCAGAGGTTAGTAGAGACGTGGAGGGGGCTAGACGAATCAAGGGAGCCTGCCAAGATAAACCTGTCTATCCCACAAATGACCATGGATCGATGGACGTGGGATAACAAAGTCGGGAACCCGTGAGGGTAAACCTGTTCGTCCCTGCGAGTTCCTTGGGTACCGAACGTCTTCTTCGAAGCAAGAGACGCCGGTAAGACTAAAAGGACCACGGACGAACGAAAAAAGGGGGAATCTCGATGTAGATAAACCTGTTCCTCCTTGCGATGTCTGCGGATACCGAACGTCTCCTCGAAGTAGGGACGCCGGTAGGACCAAGGACCAAGGACGAACGAAGACTAAAAGACTCCAAAAAAAAAAGATGCCCGAAGAGCATGGAGCAAAGAATGATTTTTATTCTTCGGCACTATTGGCCGGAAAACTACAATGTGCGAAGGTACAATGCAAATAATGGAAAAAATTGTACAAGTACAAGGTAATGAGCGGAGAATCACTGCCGATTGACGTCCGGGGCTGGAACTTGGGAAAGAGTCTGCTTGGATTTTTCACTAGCTTCGGCTTCCGCCTGCTCCTTCAGCAGCTCGAGGGCCCCCGCATGAGCATCCGCCATCAGAACATCAAAGCCAGCCGCCTCCGGATCGAAAGGAGCCCCGAAGTGACGCTCGAACGTGGGGAGATTCTCCGCTACGAGCCCAACCATACCCTTGCGATAGGTATCATCGGCAAGATCATCAAGGAAACGCCGTCCGGTGGGGGTGGCCTGGAGCAATTTGACCCCATCCAGATAGGCGTCCGGGCAGGTGGCTAGAAATTCTCCGACGAGCCTCGGGAGAAACTTCATGGCCATGGTGTGGATGGCACCAGTGTAAGCTTTGGATTTCTGGAAGGCAATGGAACCAGATTCCTTAATCTTGGCAACATCGGCTTCGTAGATAGGAACATGATTGTCCACGCCTGTCCGGCGGAGTTCCACCTTGGCCTGATCTACGGCCCACATCCGACTGCGAAGATCCACAAGCTTGGCCTCCTGTTTCTTAAGGAGCTCCTTCTGAGAGGCATTCTCCTGAACGAGCTTGTCATAGGCGTCGGCTTTCTCTTGAAGAGTTCCAGCCCTGCCTTTTGCATTCCTCAGAAGGGCATCACATTCGGCCCGCACCCTGGCCATCTCCCTGCCCTGATGCTCGAAGGCCATCCGAGCCCTGTGAAAGTAGAGCCCGGCCTTATCCAGTGTGCTCTGGCCGCACTCCAAGAGATCTTCAGGGGCCTCCTGAGCAGCGAAATCCTGCGGGACCTTGAGATTCAGCCCACACCAGATGGAGGATGCTGTCTGGCCAAAGAGCATCATAGACTCCTTGCGGGGGCCAACCCCAAAAAACTCGATCAAGCCAAGAGAAGACTCACTGGCTCCTGGGGGAAAGTTTGGACGGGCGTTGTCAGAACCTTTGGCGGTTGGGGTACTGTTGAGTTTTATCCAACACGATATAGTAAATATATGTATAAATGTGTATGAACAACTCAGTTTTTACGTGGAAACCCGAAAGGGAGAAAACCACGGGACTTTTTAGGCTAATGTCCAAGCCCTCTCTTTCTCATTAGGCTCTCCTCACCATTACATAGTACAATTTGAGCTCCCATTAATGGAGTCTTGCAAGCTAACTAAGGAGGGAGAAGAAGAAGGGATCAGGATCCTTTACATGGAGGGGAAACCTCCTATAAATAGGGAAAGGGGTGAGGGAAGTACTCCACCCTAATGGGCCAAACGGGCCGATGTCGGGCCCAATGGCCAAAGTGGGCCAGAATGGGCCGAAATGGACCTAGCTGCTCAGGCTCCGTACTGAATAATGTCTTGGGCTCCTGAACAGTAATAGGCCGGGATAATATATCCCAACACAAGTCCCCCAGTTTCTTGAGTAGTGAGCGTGCGAATCTGCTCGAGAAAATATACTCTTGCCTGCGCTCTTCCTCTGTCTAGCTGGAACCTGTGTCTTCGAATAATCATAATATATGAGTGGATGTCCACACTCCTGAACGTAAGCTGCCGGTGAGGCACCCCCGTTCCCGACGGGGTCGGGCGAAGGGTGCTCCTCCACGGGCACGCTCCCCCTGAATGCATCAGGCGAGAGTAAAGGACTCTGACTCGAGCTTTCCAATCGGAGAAGCTTGGAGGTCCATGCATCTATAAACCGACGTCGCGGTACTGTCAAAACACGATGCACGTGTGTATGTATGAATGTATGAGGTATGATGCATGAATGCATGAATGCATGTAATGTATGGGTGCAATGTATGAGAGAAGGAATGTGAGATGTGATAGAAAGCGGTGGCTCTCGTCGATAAACCGGGCATGTCAGCGCCGAGAGGCAGACGTGCTGCATAAGAGACGTTCGTCGCCATCCTGAAAGGGATAGGCGACCCTAACGTGAGCCAGACACGATGGCGCTGGGGCGCTGATCGTGCTGCATAAGAGACGTTCGTCGCCATCCTGAAAGGGATGGGCGACCCTAACGTGAGCCAGACACGATGGCGCTGGGGCGCTGATCGTGCTGCATAAGAGACGTTCGTCGCCATCCTGAAAGGGAATGGGCGACCCTAACGTGAGCCAAACACGATGGCGCTGGGGCGCTGATCGTGCTGCATAAGAGACGTTCGTCGCCATCCTGAAAGGGTATGGGCGACCCTAACGTGAGCCAGACACGATGGCGCTGATCGTGCTGCATAAGAGACGTTCGTCGCCATCCTGAAAGGGAATGGGCGACCCTAACGTGAGCCAAACACGATGGCGCTGGGGCGCTGATCGTGCTGCATAAGAGACGTTCGTCGCCATCCTGAAAGGGTATGGGCGACCCTAACGTGAGCCAGACACGATGGCGCTGATCGTGCTGCATAAGAGACGTTCGTCGCCATCCTGAAAGGGAATGGGCGACCCTAACGTGAGCCAGACACGATGGCGCTGGGGCGCTGATCGTGCTGCATAAGAGACGTTCGCCGCCATCCTGGAAGGAGTGGGCGACCCGAACGTGAAAGAGACACGATGGCGCTGAGAAGCCGATCGTGCTGCATAAGACCGTCGTCGCCATCCTGGAGGGTATGGGCGAGCCGAACCGTGAAGCCAGGTACGATGGCGCTGAGGGGCCGATCGCACTGCATAAGACGGTCGTCGCCATCCTGGAGGGAATGGGCGAGCCGAACCGTGAAGCCAAGTACGATGGCGCCGAGGGGCCGATCGCACTGCATAAGACGTTCGTCGCCATCCTGGAGGGAATGGGCGAGCCGAACCGTGAAGCTAAGTACGATGGCGCCGAGGGGCCGATCGCACTGCATAAGACGTTCGTCGCCATCCTGGAGGGAATGGGGCGATCCGAACGTGAAAGAGACACGATGGCGCTGAGAAGCCGATCGTGATGCATAAGACGTTCGTCGCCACCCTGGAAGGGATGGACGAACTGAACGTGAGCTCGGTACGATGGCGCTGAGGGGCCGATCGTACCGCATAAGACGGTCGTCGCCATCCTGGAAGGAATGGGGCGATCCGAACGTGAAAGAGACACGATGGCGCTGAGAAGCCGATCGTGATGCATAAGACGTTCGTCGCCACCCTGGAAGGGATGGACGAACTGAACGTGAGCTCGGTACGATGGCGCTGAGGGGCCGATCGTACCGCATAAGACGGTCGTCGCCATCCTGGAAGGAATGGGGCGATCCGAACGTGAAAGAGACACGATGGCGCTGAGAAGCCGATCGTGCTGTATAAGACGGTCGTCGCCATCCTGGAAGGAATGGGCGAGCCGAACCGTGAGTCTGGACACGATGGCGCTAAGGGGCCGATCGTGATGCATAAAAATAGTGATAAATCGTGGGTGGTAATCGTCTCGCGGCCCTCGGCCGTGCTGGTGATGTGTCAAGTCTCTATCCTGATTGGCTGTGAGAAGCCGATCGTCTGCCAGGACTCCATCCAGGAAGGAATGGTGAGCCTGAAATAAATCTGGGCGATGTTCCTCCGTCTGATCTGGTATTCGTCTGATCTTGGGCGGAGTAGTTTGCCCGGCCCATTCCGGTAGCCCCTACCTTTCTGAGGGAGTAAAAGTAGATAGAGTTTCTAAATAAAAGTGATTTTAATTAAAAGGTAAAAGTTGGGGTGTTTGATAAAAAAGTGATTTTTGATAGATAATTTTGTTGAAGTACAAGATTGCCCCTTGCATACATATAATATTACTGAAACACTCTAATGCATCAAACCGTAAGGTGTGAAATGAGAAGATATAAGGAGAGTAAAAATAGATGCTTCTAGTGCTTCCCGGTACGGCCGATGCTTCCCGGTACGCGGGTGCTTGAGAGAAAATTGGCAATTGATGAGTGATGGATGACGATTGAAGTTTGTGACCAAAAATTTTCCTTAAAAACGGAGGAACATGGGTTTTTATTATCGGAACATAGATTCAAGTTACATATCTTTGGGAGAGGAAAAGAAGGATCTGGATGGAGTTGGGACAAAGCTTTGGGAGAGGAAAGACAAAGCTTCACTGGCGGTTGTGCGAAGGTTGTGGTCTACGGGGAGTTGGGGACGAAGGGTAGTCCAGGGACTAAACAGTATAATTAGGAATAAAACTTCATAAAAGTTGGAATTATTTACCAAAAATTCTAGAAGCAGATAAAAGCAAGTACAACCCAACTTCCAACTTGCAGCTTAAAATAAGCAGAAATTTCAGTTTACAAACATCATTTCTAACTTTTTTGAAGCTAAAATTATCCCATTAAAAACATTTTTTTCTAAATGATCAACAATTAAGAGGAAAGAGGGACAACCTATGGAAGTGCCGCCGTCTCCTTTGATCGGCTAGGAGTTGCACCCAACATCACAGAATCCCCATCCTCTTCGATCGGCTCTTGTTCTGCAATCAAGAACATGGAAGTGCCGTTGTCTCCTTCCTAGGGCTTAGTAAGCCGCTGGGTGCTTTTCCGAATTCGATCGAAGTTCGGCTTTCGTTTGTTTTGCTTTTTGCTCGTTTTGTTTTTCAGAGTGGTGAGGCTCGCAGGCCTTAGCTCCAGTTTTGACTCAGGGGTTGGGGAAGAGCGACAAACTCTATTTGGATTTCGATTTTTGAAGGAGGGTTAATCTAAAGTTTGTAGATGGAAGAAATTGTTCACAATTATAGGAAGATGGCTATTGGGGAGGCATCTAACGAACTTGATTTTGATACGGAGGAAGCCGGTGATGAGGAAGTGACCGAAGAACAAATTGGCTTTCCGGTGGTTGGGACGGTGATCTTCGATAGGAAGGTGAACTTTCAAGCGCTGCAGGATGCGATGACTTCAGCTTGGCGTCCTGGTAAGGGAGTATCCATCAAGGAAATTGATGAAAAAATGTATCTTTTTACTTTTAATCATGTTTTAGATATGAACCGTGTGCTAGAAGATGGTCCTTGGGTTTTTAAGAGAGATTTAGTGTTGTTGAAAACAGTTCAGCCAGATGATATCCCGGAAAAACTGATTTTATTTGAGGCAGACTTCTGGATTCAGGTGCATAATGTTCCTCAAAAATTTAGAAACCTGAATTCTGAAAGGCGTACGGGGAATTTTATTGGCTCTTTTAAAAAGTTTGATGAAAATAGTTATGGAGACAAAAGAAAGTCTTTTTTGAGAATCAGAATTTGTATGGATGTTAGGAAGCCCCTGAAAAAGGGCACTTCTCTGAAAAAGGAAGGAAAGGGACATTGGGTTGATTTCAAGTATGAGAAACTACCCAATTTCTGTTTCATATGTGGGGTGATTGGGCATTCGGAAAAGTTTTGCTTGCTACGCTATGAGGAGGGAATTATTATTGAAATTTTTTTTGGAGTTGAGCTTAGGGCAGGTGGAGGAGCAAAGACTAGCCTAGCAGGCCCTAATAAGTGGCTTGTACAAGATCCTGTAAGCTTCAAAGGAGCCGGACAGCAGAGGAAGAATGAACTCGAGGAGGAGCAATCAGCTGAGACAGGGGCTAGCGCAGCTAAGCAAGGAACGGGTGATGTGGAAGGGGAACCAGGAGAGACTAAACGCGGGAGAATATGGGAGGACAAGTTTAAAGAGAATATAGGGGATGAAAACATGGCACTTGATGTGCCAAAATATGGGGAGACGGCGGGTCAGAACTCCTAGACCCGCCGGTTTGGCAGTTGATGTTTTTGGTTAAGTTTTTGAGTGTTGGGGTTTATTTCTTTCTTTGTTTTAGGCTTTATTTCCACGGATATTCTGTTGTGCTTTGGTTTTATTCTTCGTTTTACTGTGAAACTTTAGCATTAGGTTTGGAGGTTGAAAGGTCTGCGGTAGGCGTCGTTAGCTTTAATTTGCCCAAATTCGGTCTAGCGAGTTATATTGCTTTGTTTAAGGTGATTAACTCAGAGTCTCGGCCATGAGCGGATGGTTACATGCTGTCCTTTCACGTTCTTGTACTCCTGCTGATTGCTATTTTAATGATATAAGCGCTTTACGATATAAAAAAAAATTGAAGCTAAAGGCAGATAAATGCCTTTTTAAGCATTGGCAAATACTGCTTATTAAGATGTTCATGAGGTGGTGCGCTTTGCCATATGAGGGTTCTGGCCAAGGATGGAGTCTAGTTGCTTGTTTGAATCGCTAGTATATATTCACGATTGGACCCGTATTGCCTATAAACATATGCTATGTTAATATTTTTCTAGAAAAATGTATTTACAAATTTGCATCCAATCAAGTTGTACAATGCATGTTTACACATACTCATGCTAATCTACAAACTGTAAATTATTGAATATTGAAATTCAAAGTGTTGCATATTATTTGTATTGCATATTGAAGTTCACAGTGTGCATCTTTACATTATATATATGTATTGCATATTGAATTTCAAAGTGTTGCATATTATTTAATTTGTAGGTTAGTATGTTAAGCATGCATGATTTGTATTTGATCTCTCTCTATACACACACATGTGATACAATTAATAAAAAATATAATTATTTGTGTGGCTATTTCCATATACTCTATGTTAATAGTTTCTAGAAAAATATATTTTTAAATTTACATGCAATTAAATGGTACAATACATATATACACCAACATGGTTTGTTTACATACAACTTTACATGGATAATAGTTTACTACTTTGCTCGTTCGTAGAGTATTTTTATATGTAATACAATTAAAAGATATTATTTGTTTGTCTATTTTTATATGGTTTAAATATATTATTGGATCCTGTATGTAAATACAAAAATTATTTTTTACTTTTAATCTCTGAAATTTATGTTGATTTACTTTAAATCCATCACCAATGAAAACAACATCCGCTTGACAATGAAACAACATCAACTACTAGTAATAGATTTCATCTAATTCTTTAGGTACAAAACATTAAATAATACCAACTATCACCCACAAATCTTTAATAATACATACTTTGAAAATAATTTTTAATAATACAAAGTATTTGAATATAAAACAAAAATAATATGGAGTCACATTTCATCAAGAAATCAGGTCATTTAAGACGACATTAAAAACTAATCGCAAACTATCTATCAAATAAATCATATTTGAAAATACAATCACCTATTTGATATTTTGATATTAGTTTTTGATGAACTAAATAACTGATTTTTCATTGAAAAATTGCTCTATATCACTTTTGGTCTATATTTAGATAGTTCATATTATTAAAAGTAAATTCCAAAGTATGTATGATTCTTGGTTCATGGAAAATAGTTTATACTTCTTATTATTTAAAGTTATTCTCCCAATTCTTTATCATGTTATTCGATCAAAAAGTACTTAAATTTATTTTTTGGAAAAGGGGTCAAATAGGCCCTCCTACTATTGCGGAACTATCACTTAGACCCATGTACTATAAAAAGAGTCATATAAACCCATTTACTCTTCAAAAAGAATCAATTGAGCCCATTTACCTCTAATAGCAAGTAACTTTTTCTCTCACTTATTTATTTATTGCCTTTTTTAATAGGGCATTCCAGCCTTTTTGGTCGTCCAAAAAGATTGTTCATCCAGGGGATTCAAACCCGGGATGCGCGGCAAAGCAATAAGGATGGAACCCAGCTTGACTACATGCTTGTTGTGAAACAACGTCACTCGAAACGTATATATACTACAACACTTCACACTAATTATTATTAATATACCTAAATTTTATTGATGTTGTTATATTATACTAATTAACATGTATTTCTATTGATGTTGTTATATTATGCTAATTAAAATTTATTTTTATTGATGTGTACTAATTAACTAAAGAGTATTTGTGAAATATTCAAAACATTTATCATTATTATTTATAATTTTAATGTATAAATATTATCCAATTCTAAACACATTTTAAATTTTGTTGAAAAACTACATGTTTTAGCTCTTTTTTATTTATTCTTATAAGAATTATAAAATTTTGAATGAGAGTAAATTTTGACCATATAAAGTTAATCTAATATGTAATGAAGTATATTTTACATTTATTTTTTCACAAAATATTGACCGGTTTTCGAGACGGATTGATTCATGATCTAATAAATTTTGACCCAACAAATTAATGAGTCATGGATCAACCTCAAAATATTGATCGGTTTTCTAGACGAATTGATTCATGATTCAATAAATATTGACCCAACAAATAGATGAGTCATGGATCAACCTGGATCGGTGATGACATAATTATTGAGTTACGAATCAATCCAGTAAACGCAAAAAAATGGTCAATATTTATTAGTGAAAGAAAACATAAAATATAGTTCATAATATATTAGATTAAAGGCAAAAAGCGGTAAATAGGATTAAATCAATCCGTAAATGCATAAATAGGAACAAATTGTTTATCTTCCCAAAATAGGACTAAAATATACTCTATATTCATATTATACGCTTACTACAACTTAACAGGAAAGTGATATTTTAATTTATAATAAAAAAAGCCCACATCGATTTTAATGTGTTTTATCTATTTATTTATTTTTAAAGTTTAAATTCTTGTTGGAAATATAATTTTTTATTTTTTATTAATATATATACTTAAAATGTTTACGAATGGTTTATATTTGTTTACTATCTCATTATAAATAATTTTTATTAGTTTTATGTTTTTATTAGGATAGTAAGGTTAGAATAGGAATATAGAGTATATTTTAGTCTTAATTTGGGTTAATAAACAATTTGTTTCTATTTATGCATTTACAGATTGATTTACTCCTATTTAACTCTATTTTCCCTTTAATCTAATATATTATGAACTACTACGTATATTTTATATTTTCTTTTATTAAATATTGACCAGGGTTTGTAGCGTTTACCGGATTGACTAATAACTCAATAATGATTTCATTACTGATCCAGAACCCAGCCATTTTCTGGGCCAATATTTATTGGGTCATGAGTCAACCCGTATCGAAAACCGGTCAATGTTTTGTGAAAAGATAAATGTATAATATAGTTAATTATATATGAGATTAAATTTATAGGGTAAAAATTTACTCTCATTCAAAATTTTATAAATCTTATAGTGATAAATAAAAAAAAGCTCAAACATGTAGTTTTTCAACAAAACTTAAAAAGTGTTTAGAATTGGATACACAATATGTGAAAACACTATTTATATATTAAAATTATAAATAATAATGATAGATGTTTTGAATATTTCACAAATACTCTGTAGGTAATTAGTATAATATAACATCAATAAAAATAAATTTTAATTAGTATAATATAACAACATCAATAAAATTTCGTTATATTAATAATAATTAGTGTGAAGAGCTGTAGTATATATACATTTTGAGTGATATTATTTCACAATAAGCATGTAGTCAAGCTGGGTTCCGTCCTTGTTGCTTTGCTACACATCCTGATCCCGGGTTCAAATCTCTGGGACGAATAGTTTTTTTGGACGACCAAAAAGGCTTGAATGCCCTATTAAAAAGGCAATAAATAAATAAGTGAGAGAAAAAGTTACCTGCTATTAGAGGTAAATGGGCTCAATTGATTCTTTTTGAAGAATAAGGGTTTGTTTGCAACCCATTAAAAAAGTGCTTTTAACTTTTTGTAAGAAAAAAGCACTTATTTTACCAAACACTACCAACTTTTACTTTCTCGGCTTTCGTGTAGAATCTACTTTTTACTTTTTCTATTACACAAAAAGCACTTATTTTACCAAACACTACCAACTTTTACTACTAATCACTTTTTCCCCAAAAATGCTTTTATTTAAGCAGAAGTGATTGCAAACAAAGCCTAAATGGGTTTATATGGCTCTTTTTTATAATACATGTGTCTAAGTGATGGTTACGCAATAGTAGGAGGGCCTATTTGACCCTTTTCCTTATTTTTTAGAAGATTAATAATACATATTTTAAATATGCGAATAGTTAGTTTTACATTATTTTACCTCTCATATATAAATAAAGTGGTTTTGGAGTTAGAAGTAAACTTTTTTTCAAAAATGTGAACTAAAAGCAAAATAGAAAGCAAAATGGTAAATGAATATTATTACATGGATGAAAACCAAAGAAAAAAATACAGGAATCTTTTAAAATATGTGTCATACTTTAAGCTTTATATATTTCTCATTCCCACAAGCATAAAATTATACAAATAAAACCTTATCCATCCCAAACCTTATCTAAAAATTAAAATAAATAAATAAATAAACTCCCCAATATTGTTGTACGAACGTGTGGCACACCCCATGTTACTAGCAAACGTTACTGTTTTTTGAAGAGCAAAAATGAAAGGAGGAGGGCAGGCCAGGCTAGGGTATTTACCGAGAAGTTTCAAATGAGAAGTTTCAAATGAGAAGATGAGAAGGAGAGCAGAAGGTGCCAAAACAGGCTGGCTCGTTTTGACGCATAAATCCAAAATCCATGTTCCTCTTTAAACACAAAAGGACAAGCAGGGTAACGACAACAACTGCTCTCACGCTTTGTCGACAACGTAACAATCCATAAATGAAAAGCTTAAATCAACTAACTCATATCAAATGTATGTACGTATCTGACACACAAACACCTCCCTATTTTAAACCATTCACCCTTGTTCATTTTTTATTCCAACCGCTTTATATTCACAATTATTACTACCGCTTCAATGATCCTTTTGTTATATTTTGGGTGTTTGGATGTGATTATTAAAAGTGATTATGATCTCTGAACGAGCAGAAATAGAAGTCGAAGTGTTTTACTGAGATTTGAATCCTCTATCATGCGGCAGAGGTGCCTTGCGGCATCCAACGATAGGGACAATAGGGGAGGAGAGGCGGTGAAGCTGCTTTGGTTGAATCACGTGGCTATCAAAGCCACGCACCGTACCTTGCTGTACATGTTAAAACAAGGCAGAGAATCCAGATCCGTTTTGGTGAAAGTGAAAAAATACTTCTGGTGCTCTAATTTTCTACTAGAAGCAGTTTTTTAGAAGTTGGAGGAGATCAATTTTTGGAAACTGATTCTGATTCTGTTTTTTCTTTAAAAAAGAAGTAGAAGCAGAATCGGTTCCAAACAACCCTTTTCTCTCTTCCCTTAAAATTGCATCATCTTCCTTTTAGGTTTGTTCCGCTATGACTATCTCGTGCCAAATTTAGTAAATATTGTGTGTTTATAAATCATTCTTACTCTATTTTATTTTTCAATTTAATATCAACCACATAACACATATGTAGTATTTCTTAATAACCACATTACCTCATTATTTCTCAATATTAGTTGGATGGAGGTAGTACCTTTCTTTCACTAATATTGAAACATTAGGAGGTGACACGATTATTAAGAAAAATGAATTTATATGATTGCCATTGAATTAATAAAGTAAAAATAATACGGAGCATAGAATTATACAATCTTTACCAAATTTAAATGACACAATCATAGTGAACAGAACCAAACGAAAGATAGGACAATATTAGCAGAATGGAGGAATTGAAGTAGTACTATTTCTATCTCATTGAACTTTGTCAACTTCCATTTTTTATTTCAAAAACTTTGTCAATTTCCAATTAAATCAACTCATGTGTGATTCTTTTCAACTTTTACGTTACTTATTATTTCATACCTAATTAGAAGCTGGCAAAGTTCATCGGAGCGAAGGTAATATTACATATATGTATCAAAATAAATAAAATTTTCCTTTTATGTTGAAGAATTTACACTTAAGAGTAATTCTCCCTACTCTCCACCTCTTTTATCACATAATTTTCTTAATTCTCGTGCCAACATATACATACATTACATGTAAGTATCCTACTTTTTGTTTGTCGTGTTTATTTGAGTGGAATTGTATAAAAACGTAAACCGACTAAACATAAATAGTGAAATTGTGAAGATTTGTGATAGAGATAGTATTATTTGGAGAATACTTTAAAACAAATTGCGTGATACGTAGATAAAAAAATACTCCGAAGGATGCTGAAAACAAAATATGTGAACAGTATAAAATGAGGAAAAGTACAATATAATCTCGTCCTTATATAGAAACAGCCCAACCTCCCTTAGCTACTTCCTCTGTAAGACTGAGCCTGCACAGTTTCCTGATTCTTCCTCCAAAACAGTAATACGGAAGCATTAATTTTTTCTATTGAAGAATGTTTCAGGATGATGGATCGTCGTCTATTACATCCTCCTCGCCGCAACAGAATTTCCCGGCGACCTCGATTTCCCCCGGCGGCTTTGGGTCCTCCTGGCTCGGGGAGCTGAAGCCGGAGGAAAGGGGGCTCTGCTTGATCCACCTCCTTCTCACGTGCGCGAATCAGGTCGCCGCCGGCGCCCTGGAGAACGCCAACCAAGTGCTCGACCAAATCTCCCAGTTAGCCTCCCCTGACGGCGACACCATGCAGCGCATCGCCTCCTACTTCGCGGAGGCGCTCGCCGATAGGATTCTCCGGACGTGGCCCGGACTTTACAAGGCCCTTCATTCCACCAGGTTGACCGCTCTTTCCGATGATTTGACCGCCAAGAAAACGCTTTTCGAGCTATTTCCCTTCTTGAAGGTACACTATATTTCATGTCGCCATAATTTTAAATATGGGAATACTTAATATCACCATAATTTAAACTCATTGGAATAACTCTCCAATAGTCCAATATAGTTTTATTTGAATTTGATAATGAAAAACAAAACAAATATATTAATTCTTGATGCAAAATAAAGAACAGAGCTCATAGAGATGAAATGAACCAAGGAATTACAGTATTATTATTGTTAAGGAAGGAAATCAGAAATGCATAGTGATATTGTGGAAAGACTTTATATTTTCTTATTTACTTAGAATAATATAATGTTTTCATAGAGTAACTAGTAATGCAAGACTTTAAACACTAATATATTGAACTATTGGTTAGCAAAAATAACAAAAATTTGATCTTTAAAAAAATTATTAAGACAGATCTAGTTACTCCAAAGCTTGGAGATAAATAAGACAGATATTTAGATCTTATTAAGACAGATCTAATTACAAAAATTCAAAGTATATTTTACCTATTTTTGATACTATGAGATAAGTAAAACATGATAAAAGTAAACAGTGTAAATAAAAGAATAGGGAGCAAATGATAAAAAAAAAGTGAGTTTTCTAATGCACAGAGTTGTACGATAGTACGAAGTATTATTTTTAATGTTCGAAAACTTGGATCTTTAATACGGAGTATCTAACAAGGTTTATGGTTGCAGGTGGCTTTCATAGTGACTAACCAAGCAATAATGGAAGCCATGGAAGGGGAAAAGCTGGTTCACATCATAGACCTGAATGCTGCTGAGCCAACACAGTGGTTGCAGCTGCTGCATGACTTGAGCAGCCACCCGGAAGGGCCACCGCATCTGCGCATAACGGGGGTGCACCACCACAGACAAACGCTGGACCAAATGGCCCGTCTCCTCACGGCCGAGGCAGAGAAGCTCGACATCCCTTTCCAGTTCACTCCGGTCGTCACAAGGATCGAAAACCTAGACTTCCAGAAACTCCGTGTCAAAACGGGAGAGGCTCTGGCCATCACCTCAAGCCTACAGCTACACACTCTCCTTGCATACAATGACCAATTCAGGAAGAGTTCACCGCCAGGGGATTTCCTCGAGAATGACTCTGCCTCGAGTAGCAAGATAAAGGGATTCCTTAACTCTTTGTGGGCACTCTCCCCGAAAATCGTGATGATAACGGAGCAGGAGAGTAACCACAATGGGCAAACATTGACCGAGAGGATGTCGGAGTCGTTGTATTACTACGCAGCGTGGTTCGATTGCCTGGAATCAACGCTGCCAAGAACATCATCGGAGAGAATGAGGGTGGAGAAGGCGCTTTTAGGGGAGGAGATCAAGAACATTGTGGCGTGCGAGGGAGTGGAAAGGAAGGAGAGGCATGAGAGGCTAGAGAAGTGGTTTTGGAGGTTGGGGTCGGCCGGTTTCGGGAATGTGGGGTTGAGTTACTACTCAATGCTGCAAGCAAGAAGGTTGTTGCAGAGTTGCAGGTGTGATGGGTATAATTTGAAGGAAGAGAATGGGTGTTTGGTTATATGCTGGCAAGATCGAGCCCTCTTCTCTGTATCTGCTTGGAGGTGCAGGAAATGAGATTATAATCACTGTTATTATTCTTAATTAAGTAATTACTAATTAGTAGCCTGAAAAGAAGTGCTCATCAGTTTAGACTTGGTTCATCGGACCAAACCAGTGTCTCTAATTTTTGGGACTGATAACAATGTTTAGTTATGTGACTTGTGTCTTTTTCCCCATTTTGTATTCATGTAATGTAACTTCTAAATATATTGGTCCGGGAACCAAGTTTAGGCACCCCCTCTCTCGCTCCAAGCAACCAACTTTTTTGTAGAACAAAAAATCTGAATAAGAGGTAATCGGTAATAGGCTTTGTCAGGGACAATTCAAAATGGATCTCAAGGATTCAAGACGCAGTCCTTAGCCTAGTGAGTTTAACGTAGGCAGAAACGTAAGAACATGTGTTCTCAAATAGTCAAATGTTCATAATAAGACTGAGAAATAACTACTCTCTTCAAATATAACTACTATGATCTTTCCAGGATATACTTGGACATATATATAAATAAAATCACTGAATAAGAATGAAGAAGACATAAACAAGAACTACGGCCAGCCACTAACGAGCTCGAGATATTTAGAATGGAAAATGGGAAGATAATGAGTCTATTTTGGTTTAGCTTTAGAAAGAATCCAAGGAGTATCAAATTTATGAATAGCATTGCCAATTGAACAAGTGCGGAGCAAAATCATTCACATTAAGATGTTCCTTTGTAGTGTGGTATATATGCTCCTATCTAGCCAAAACAACTTTCTGTAGATCCACAAATGCTGGTTTCCTAAAACATTTGCTATTTTGTTGTAGATCCAACAATGAAGTATTTATGTCATTTCTTTTTGCGAGTTTTGCATTAGCCTAGATGTGAGGTTTTATACTTTCAAATGTCTATTCTTAACCAGTTTTATACCATGTGTTGAGAAACAAATAACTGAGACTGGATCTTATTCAACTGGGTTTCATGTTTTTGTGACCAGAAAACATTAAGAGCATGTTTCAAGGGAAATTAGGAAGTCAGAGACTCAGAGAGGCATATCATTATAACCCTCAGTGGGCTGACCTGTTGGACTTCAATAAAAGAATAAGCCTGGACCAAAAAGTGGGTCGGCCTGGGTTGAACCAAAAGTCCAAGACCAAAGAAATCCTTGAGGATTGGGTCATTTTAATTGCTACCAAGAGAAATTGGATTCAATTTATATTATTATTGAATCTCGATAAAATTGAGCACAGATACTGAGATACGACACCTACAATTAAGATCTACCTACTAAAGGGCCCAAATTTGATGAAACCCTAATTTCTCTCTCCGGCCCCAGTTTACATTATTAGAGAAGCCCTACGGGATGATCCCCTACTTTTTTCAGAATTGCCAGAAATACATGCATAATAATATGGAAATAGATAGAGAAATGTTATTGATGTATTTTTAGGCAAAAAAAACATCAGAGATTTTAAGGACATTTGGGGCCTCCTTCCTTGGTCTTCCAGTTATTGTAGCAAGGGCAGACTCTCTTGTTGCCATAAGTGCCTGGAGGCACACACAGACACTTAGCACAGCACTTATTGCAGAAGAAGAGACACGGCTTCTTGTACTGTGTATCCGAGCACCGGTTTTGGCACCTCGGTGAACAGTCTGCACCATCATAGGGACAAAAAAATCACTAATTTTGATTTAAAAAATAAATAAATTCTACATTTACTCATTTAGTCGACGACTTTCATTTTTGTTATGCCTCTAGTAATTTTAATCATCAGAAAATATTAATAAAAAGATCATAGATAGCGAAAGACAATAATCATGCACTAAAAATAATCAAAGAGTGAATCAATTGTACAAATGTAAAATTGTGAATCAAAAAGTGGAATTTCAATTCAGTATGGGAGAAAAGAGGCAAACAAGCCCTCACTATTTGTGATTCTACATCTAGACCCTAAACCAGAAGACTTAAATACACTCTCAACTCATTGAAAATTACCGACTCCATTACTTAATTTTCAACGAGTTGAGAAGTGTATCGCAAGTCTTTCTATTCATGAGTCTGATTGCATAATTGCAAATGTGTAAACCGGAAATAATAAGGTTGTGTATACAAACAGTAAGAAATTTTCAAATTTTGGAAGAACAATAGTGCTGTGTAATTGTGTAAAGACAAGTAATTATGGCATGTTAAATCGCATGCACTATTTACCTAGAAAAAATCCAGAAGTATCCAAAATCCAAAAGTACATGAGGGAAACAATTTATTCATATTCATATAAAAAAAACTTTGACCATTAGGAATACAGTCTGAGCAAATTATTGTCCTACCTCGTGGATGCAGGCTGCCTTCAGTTACACCATACTGCAACCGGAGAAAATGTGTTAGTAGGAATTTAATACTCCGAATAATAACTACTCCGTATATGCTGTGCCTGTCATACGGACTTACGGAGTACTCCTTATCGCTTATCAATTCTCAGGGATGGAACCAGTAGGAAATGCCCATTAAAAATAGGATAATTTGAGTTTTTACCCCGTTTTATTATTCAAATTGAATTTTGCAACCCGTTTTTGAAAATATTTAAATTTGCATCTCAAATCCCGTATGAAAAGACAAAAATGTCCTTCATCAACAATTCTATTGACCTTCAACATATTCCAGATTAAGGGAGATTTGTGTCTTCTCATACGGAATTGAGTGCAAATATAAATATTTTTGAAAATGAGATGCAAAATAGGGCACCTCTGTTTTGCAAAGAATTGAATTATTTGACATGATAACTTAATTAACGAAGGGTATTGCTTGACTCAATAGAAGAAAATACACACCCACAAAAGTGAGGTAATATTGTCTTTTTCTTTCATTGTAGTCTAGCAAAAAAGGGGCAAAAAGTATGTCGTAAGGCACCTTTTTTTAGTTGGAGCAACAACAAAAATGAGTATTTGGTGGAGAGTTGCACACTAAACGATTGTCGAGTCACGTAGCTTTGGCCTTATATCAACGTCATAGTGTTTTTCATTAAACACTTTAAATTTCAAATAACATATTTTACAAATTAAGACAAGTTCGCTACAGTTTTTCCACTTAGCAGACATTTTTTGGACAAACGCTAAATTTGCCCTTTTATAGTTTTATTAAACACCAAAAATTGTGCACTCGATTTATCATTGATGTTGAGAGCACGGGCTCAAATTTTTGCCTCTCACTAACAAACCAACTATGCATAAAGCATACTTTCTTAATCCCATAAGACTTGGTAAAAATTGAATTGAATTTGTAGTAATACACCAAATTTTGTTTACCTTAAATTTACGCAAGTAGAAAGAAGTAACTTTAACCTATGCTACATTAAATGGAAATATGCTAAAAAAGCAAAGCTATCCAAATTTTAAGAGACGAAGGGAGTAACATCAATATAGCTGTGGTGTAAGCGCGTTTCTGGCAAAAACCACATTTATCGTGCAAACTACAAAGTACAAACCGCCACATTTTACTCAACTTGATGAGCTTTAGAGTCCGTCTGTTGCACTTTATGAACTTTAGTCGAGCCATTCAAAGTGCAACATACAAATCCAATAGTATAATGAGGAAAATGAATGTGTACATAATTTTCACCAGAGAAATGATTTTGATTTGATCCCGAACTTCGGATAGAAGATCTTAAGCTACACATTACTCCCAATTCCCAAACATAATACTGCTTTGCCAATAACTTTGAACAGTAGTTTCCGTTGTAATTTTCAAAAGTTTAATGAGTGTTGTTCGAGTAACTTGCTTTATTTAGCTGCAATATCAATCCCAAACCCAGCTTAACCTATCTATGTATCCAGTGTATAGCATATAATTACAACTAATAATCAATATAATTTGAGTTTATGATAACATTCATACAGTCCATTTTAGCTGGGCAAAATCATAGTGGTTGCCCAAATAGTAAAGAGAAAAAATGGTTACCATGCGATTGTTGCCAAGCGATTGCAGGGAAGATGAATGTACAGCTGCCATTGAAGCCTGCAAGCAACATTCACCACTAATGCATCAGGCACAGATCTAAATAGAGAGTGGAAAATGAAGTGTACGGCGTACAAATCTAAGGCAAAGCTAACCTGGTTTTGAACTAGAAGAGCAATGAGTAAGATTGCACACTTCAGGATGCTCAGCAACAGAGCCATTCTGCTTTGCTTTGAGATAATCAAGAGAATATGATAGATAGAGAATGGGTGTGTATATGCGAGGAGGTTATAAAGATGGAGTGGTATATGTATATATATATACACACTCAGGAAGAGTATAATGAAAAATGTGTATATATATACACACACTCAGGAAGAGTATAATGAAAAATGGGTGGTACACCTTTTTTGTACACCAAGCAACATGAAGCACCCGGATCGGGAGGCATAGGTCTCATATGCATATGGTGTGTTTTGGGGTTCTTTAAAGATCATGGAATGTATATTTTGAAATAAACTTTAAATTGATGTTTTGATATTTCGTAAGAACCTTCTGTTGCAGTTAAATGCATTTTGTGACGTTGACGTTATGCTTTCTTACTTGTTTTGAGCTAATAATTCCAATTGTTCAATAATAAAACTTATGCTTTATAAATATGTTTAAATATGGTCTAACCTGATGAAAGTCTTTAAATAAATCCGTTTTGAATTCTGCCTCGTGACACATTTTGTACACCTTTTTTGTACACATTTTGTGTGCACGTAGCAAAACTCAGAGCGTAATTGCTTGTTGTGTATATTTGCAATATTCGGCTATTCCCAAACTTTCAAGTTTCAATGTTTCACACTAAAGTAGAGTGCATTTGGTTTAACTAAGGGAAGTGTTTGTGATTGCTTCTACTTTTAGAAAGTGATTTTGGAAAAAGTGATTAATGGTAAAAGTTAAGTTGATAGTGTTTGAGAAAAAAGTGATTGTGAAAAAGTAAAAGTTGGTAATGTTTGATAAAATAAGTGTCTTTTGTGTAATAGAAAAAGTGAAAAGCAGTTTAAAACACCTCTCAACCTGCTTCCAGCTTTTAGCTTTTAAGTGATTAATTTAAGTAGAAGCTGTCATTTGAAAACACTCATTTCAGCTTTTTTAAGCCAAAAGCTGAAAAGCACTTATGTTAATCTTTAGCAAACACTCCTTAAGAGTGGGTTTAGTAAGAGCCCGTTAGTAGCACTGAAGTGAATTGAATCAGCTGAAATTAATGAATTTCTCTGGTTTGACTGAATTAGTTAAATATGTTCAATTATGAAAAAGTAGTGTTTATTATAGTATATTTTTATTACTCCCTCCGTCCCAGGGAGAAGTTCCCACTTTCTTTTTTTTGTAGTCCCAACAAAAAGTTCCCATTTCCCTAAATGGAAAGTTATCCTACATCAAAACAGTGTCAAACAGTGCAAAACAGTGTCAAACAGTGTCGAAACAGTGTCAAACAGTGTCGAAACAGTGCCAAACAGTAAAATTTACCCCTCAGTAACTTTATTTCCTAAATATGTGTGAAAGTCAACCCGGGAACTTCTCCCTGGGACGGAGGGAGTATTAAAGTAAAAAACTAAAACATTATACGAAAAAACAGTTAAAATTGACCTATACAGTAACTTCGGTTAATTCGATCAGAAAAATAATTCTAACTTTACTAATTTTGATTATTACATAATTTAGAGCGCGGAATAAAAAATTATTTGTTCAGTGAAACATTAGTTGGTAAGCCTAATAACCGCAAACAAGGCTCCCCAAACGAACTCTGAGTCTACAAAAATTATTGAAATTATAACTCAAAAGAGTGAAATTGTTAACGTTTGAAAAAATTATTTCAAATATATTCTTTTAATAAGTAAGGAAAAAATTAAGTTGAAAATTAAACTAAAATACTTATATTTATCCACTTCTTCAAAATTGACCAAAAATTTAACACTAATCTCACTTTTTTTATTCTTAATTTTGTGCAAGATATCAAAAATTTAATTAACACTAGTCTCACTAATGTAAAACTTTTTCAATGTACTCATTTCAATATTTCTTCGACCCAATCAAATCACTCTTGGGTCAATTTGAATTTTAAAAAGACATCTATATTAGAGTTATGATGGAATAAAGTTAGAAGAGATCTAGTAGTTGTTTTAAATAAAATACAACTTTTACCTTTTTCATGTAGCCACTTCAATATTCCTTCAACGAGGGTAACAAAAGTTTCAAAGTTGGTCTCTTAACAGGGCGAATTTCTTCTAATCAATTGTGAATTTCAAAGGACCCAACTCTAAGCCTTGCTTCAAAGTTAGGAGAGGTAAATGGCAAGCTCCTATAGTATAATGTTTTGCGGACCAGTAACAACTAACAAATTCGTGCACAATTAATCTACGACCTACTAAGAGTATGTTGAATCCCCAAAACAATTTTCATATATAAAGTGTCATAGATTGGTCGGGACATATAATTTTTAGGAAGACTAATTCTCAACCCATTGAATCGCCTACTTCAAGCTCCCCATGCCACACCCGACTCGACATAATAGGGGATGAGTAAATTACGTAAGATCTCAAAAAAAAATCGAGTGAAGTGGTTTAGGGTCTAGAACGCACAAAGAATCACCTATAGGATGAAACTCACACACCAGGATTGGACCTTATCAGCCACCATTGAGCTACTCGTGAGAGAAGGCTCTAATTCTCATATTGATGTTTGACAAGTTTAGTTCTTCGGTCTCTGTGAAGCAAAATAAACTCAATCCAAACAAAACAATTAGTGCGTCTCACTTCAAAAATGAAGATTAGTGAAGTGTAAAACATATGTTTACCTGTCTATACGTCAAAGTGTACTAAAATATCCTTAAGAGTTGCTAAGTTAGTATAGTAGTTAGGTGAACGATCGAGTAGTTGAGTCACTAGTTCAACTCTCTTGCAACACATTCTTGATCGATTTTGTGTTACATAAAAGGTTCTTAGTGCATGGTTGACATGGTTTATACGGAATAAGTTATTACAAAAATTTATGAATGTGGTTTCAATTCTCAACCTTTAAAACAAGCATAGAACAAAAATTAACAAAGTGTGGATCCCAAAAATGAAGGTCCTAATTAGTGTGGATTCAAATTTTAGAGAAGGTCTAGAGAAGGTATTTGGACGGGAATTCGTTCATTGTTTGATTGGGGGCGATCTCTTTCTGGTGCATCTAAAAAAAGTGGAAATGATTCAAATCTTCTTACCCAGTTACCTATATTGTCTCCATGAACCACCGCTATAAATCATGCCTCATTGTATATTTGTATACGTGCATAATCTCACTAATCCAAAACCAATATATTCAAATTTCCTTCGCCCTATTAATGTAAATGTATTGATTGAAAATGAGACTAATTTATATGGAGTAGAGGGAACACAATTTTGGTCAAACTCAATCTTTCTATTTTATAGGGAATACTTTTTCCGAATAACAAAACAGATTTGTAGTGTGGATTTTTTTCTTTTGGAAAGTCCATTTCAAGAATAAGAAATTTGTAGTAATGTTTTTATCTCTTCAACACAAATCTCAATGATTGAATCTTACTTATACTACGTATTACTCAACGTGTTAGTTAACTTTAATCAAATTTAATGAGACGGAGGGTAGTAAAGTTTGGATTGCATCGGTTCCTTTTTAATTATAATGATTGAAATAAAAGAAAATACGATAGTATTGTATAATACTCCGTAAATACTAAGAGGGGTCTACTGTTGATCTATTTTTGCAGTATATATCGACTCCACCTATTCAAGGCTTTCTGAAAACCTGTTGTTTACAGTTCGTCATAAGTGAAACGTGCCTTGGAGCCAATTAAAAAGACTCAAGCCGCACATGCGAGCATATTTAAGAGCATCAATCCGGATCAGATTTGTAAGGGTGTGGGGAGAATAGCATCAATGATGCATTTTGGAGTTTTGGTACACTCAAATCACATTGGATCAAATTAGATTTAAATAGATAACAACTAGGCTTGAGATACACATTTTTGTACACACACTTACACACTCGTGTCTGTGAAATGTTTTGTTTTGTCTGTATACAGACACAACTTATTTCACAGACACTTCAAATGCGTTGTGTCTGTATACAGACAAAAAAAACACTTCATATTAAACCAGATCAGATTTAGACAATAGTTAAAAATGGAAAAGTTCCCGAAATAGGACTAAAACAGTTTGAAAATTCCAAAAAAGGACTGTCATGTTTTTTTTCTCAAAATAGGAGTAATTAATGCAAAAGTTAGAAAATACTGCCATGCTTGAAGTCTGGTACTGTCAAAATATGGCAGTAATTAGTCCTATTTTTGGAATAAAAACATGACAGTCCTATTTTGGAATTTTCAAATCTTTTTAGTCCTATTTTGGGTAATATTCTCTAGTTAAATATGCGTAAAAGACAAAGTCATTTCCTTAAATATTAGGAACGGTTGAAAATAATAATCACAACTATTGGCGGTCCGCTAACAATAATCCTAACTATTGATTATTTTTGTATAATCCCAACTATATGAACTGTCCGCCAATAATGATCCATGTCCGCATATTACCTGCTATAACAGGTGAATTTTTAAGGGAAAGTTCTCGAAATAGGACTAAAACAGTTTGAAAATTCCAAAATAGGACTGTCATGTTTTTTTCCCGAAATAGGAGTAATTACTGTCATGTTTGGAAAATAATGCCATGTTTGAAGTCTGGTACTGCCAAAACATGACAGTAATTAGTCCTATTTTGGGAATAAAAACATGGCAGTCCTATTTTGGAATTTTCAAACCTTTTTAGTCCTGTTTCGGGTAAAATCTCAATTTTTAATAGAAATTAAATGTAAAAATTAAAATTTGGGGTAATTTATAGGAATTACCTGTTATATCTCTTTGGAAACTATATGAATTTATTTATAGTCGGTCACGTCGGACCATTATTGGCGGAACGTCCCTAAATTTGGGATTATTCTGAAATAATCGATAGTTGGGATTATTATGAGCGGACCACCAATAGTTGAGATTATTACAGTCATTTTTTCCTAAATATTAATGTAATGGAGTTTATTTTCAAAAAAAAACCACTACTTCTATGTATGAACAAAAATGTGACTATGACGTCTATGAGTATGTCAACACGATTAACGTAACCGAAAAGATATTTTGTAAGCGTTTTAGTAAGGTGTATTGTCACACTTAGGCTCTGTTTGCAAACCCAACTGAGAAGTGCTTTTAACTTTTTTAAATGATTTGGTAAAAAAGTGATTAATAGTAAAAGTTGGTAGTGTTTGAGAAAAAAGTGATTTTGAAAAGTAAAAGTTGGTGGTGTTTGGTAAAATAAGTGCTTTTTGTGTAATAGAAAAAGTGAAAAGTAGATTCTAGCTTTTAGCTTTTAAGTGATTCATTTAAGTAGAAGTTGTCATTTGAAAACATCTTTTTTAGCTTTTTTAAGCCAAAAGCTGGGAAGTGCTTTTTTAGTTGTGTTTGCAAACAGAGCCTTAGTATCTCAAAAGCTTTTAAATGAAAAAAGAAGTAGGTGTTTAATAAAAATAAAAATTAATGTTGAAGTACAAACTTTGTTTAAAAATCTACTTAGTGTAACTTCATAAAAAAACTTTTATTTTTAAAAAGCTCATAAGAATTATTGGTATGTCATTGACAATTTCTTGTGAGTTTATTCTATAATCCGTATATGTCTCACTACTAGTATCACTATCACCGCCAATGTAACAACCGCCGCCCTTGGCCGGTTGTTGCCATCGCGGAACATGCTACTGTGACTCTTAAAAGATTTTCCGGTACTTTTTCTTAAAAAATGAAAATGAATTTGATGAAATTTCCGGTGATTTTTTCTGCGGCAAGAGACAACCGTCGGCCGCTCAAAGTTGTTGATGGAGGCACCCGTGGGATAGGATCAGGGGCGGGGGCGGATAGTTCAGTAGGAATTAGAATTAAAAGAAGAAATAATTACATATTTATGAATATATAAAAGTTTGTTTAGCCTTTTCAAAAAAAGTTTGTTTAATTCTATGCTATATAAATTAATGTTCACTTTTGCACATAAATGACCATGAGCTTATGTTATACCATTTATACATAATACTAACTTTTAGTCATGTTTTTATGGGGGTTTTACCTAATTATTTTTAAACTAAAGCTAATTTTCAAAAATGTGATCACATTTAAATTTAGACAAAAATGGGACTAAGGTGATTATATATTAGAAAAAATATAAAGTGGTTGTCAATGCAAATATTCATGTCACTATCGATGTCATCACCGCCATTTTCCTTGTCACCGCCGCTGCCATTGTCGGTGTCATTAATGTCGTCGCCGTGTGATACCGCCTTAGTGACACGCCACAGTGACACCTGAAGCCGTAAAACATGTCACTATGATGTCAAAAAAAATTGACAGCCTTTTCCGGGGCCAAGTGACCCATTATTGTCCTGACGACTCACATCGTCCACCCATATCACCACCCTCATGTCACTGTCTGCCCCATCTTTGCTTTATCCCTACCCCACCTGGCCTCTACCTTTCCAGCCCCGCCTCTCTCCCAGCACCGTCCCAAGGCCTACTAGCCTCTCCCCTGTCTTGCTGACCGCCGCCAGCGCCACCTCAGTCCCTCAGCCAAAATCCCTCTTTGCAACTCACTTTTGCTCCAACATCGCATCTTGTCCCAACTTTACATCTAGGGTTTCGACGTTTCGTGGTGATTTTGGGGGGTTCAATTTTGAAATTCAAAACCCTAACAATAAGGGACGATGACGCCAACCACGATGGAGCATATACAAAGTGTGACTCAACTTATTAAGAATCTTAATTTAAGAATTACTACGTATTAGCTTAATTTATCCTCAACTATCATCAAATTCAAAATCTATCCTACGTAGTATTTGTTTAGTGCATAATAACTTTGGGGGTAGACTGGTCTATTTAGTCTCGAAATATTATTTAATTAAAAGAACTAAAATTTTATTCATTTTAAACACCCTCAATCTTTCCAACCATTCACATGCAGAGTTACTACTTGATCAACTTTTCTTTTGGAGCATCAATTATTATTTTTATATGCTGGTACATTATAATAATATTCTATATTGACCGTTGAGAAAATAATTTGGAATGAATCTACAGTGTCCGACATTTCTTTAGACAGGTTAATTACTTAATTTCTTTTTCTACATCTTCTTAAAGAGTTCTCAATGTGTGACTGTAGAAATGGTTTTTATTATAAGCACGTCGCTTGTCCCGTGTCCAGAGAGCCTATTTGGCAATAGGCATTATATTGGTTTTATTCACTAATTTTACCGGACATTTTCATAGGGAGCAAGAATAATTCCTTCCCCCAACCATTTTTTGATTGGGCTATTGAAGAAATAAAAACACTTTTATAAAACAAGTCAAAATAGTGGAGTAAATATGGTAGATGAAATGGTCCTACACTCCTATGTCGCATGTGGAAGACAAAAACAAGCTAGAACTTAGAAGAGAACACCATGTGGTACTCCGTACTATTTAATCCAGTTTCCCCTTTTATATACTACGTATACTTTTTAATCATTTATAGCTACTTAAGCTCAAGGAGTGTTTGCAACTGCTTCTGCTTAAAAAAAAAACATTTTTGGAGATATGTAAGGAAAAAGTGATTAGTAGTAAAAGTTGATAGTGTTGGGATCGGGATCGGGGGTGGGGCCGAGGGGGGTAAGGTAGGGTGGGTCAGGGTGGTGTCGAGGTGGTAGTGGGTGGGGTTGGGATCGGGGTGGGGCCGAGGGGGCATGTGGTAGGGGGTGGGGGTGGGGTCGTTCTAGGGAAATGGGTAAGGTACGAGGATGGAGGTAGGTGGTAGGGGGTTAGGGGTAGTAGGGTAGGGGGTAGGGGTATCGGGTAGGGGTAACAATAGGGTAAGGGAAAGGGGTAATAAGGGTAAATTCAGAAACTGAAAAAGTTTAAAGTGCCGCTTAATTAATACATGGTGAGTGGTATGCTTAGTAAGCGGCACTTTTAGCACCTCATTCGGTTAGTAAGCAGCTTTTTAACTAGTGTGCGTGTTTACTTCGTTTGTTTTACTAACTTAACAGTGATTTTAGCAGCGAAGTAAACATCCCTTACACTATTATGGTTATTATTTGTGAAAAAAAACCAAATTCATTTCCAAGGAGCGTACTCTCGCTCAAATGTTAGAATAAAGGAGACCCTTAAATGCGGCATTTGGTGAAATTAGACAACCCCAACGTGTGTTGTGCTCTCATTAATGCATGTGGTGTGAGCAGTGCGATGGAGAGTAGCATGTGCTCTCACATGCCCATCCAATCAATAACCTGTGGGTTGTGGAGGCCAGCAGTTGGCCTATATGCTAGTTTTCCAGTAATGGTCTTGGATGGGAAGGAAGTTTTCTCTCCACAATTCTCTTTACTTTCACAAAATAGTTCATGATAGACTCGTCGTCTCGGAAGGAAGATGTTGGTAATGAAAGTAGAAAGTTATTGTGATTAGAAGAATAACCCAAAATGGGCGGATAAGTTTTGTTGAATTCGTCCTTTGAAGTTAGTACTAACAAATGTGACTGATCAAATCCAGATTTGCCTATTTAGGGGCGGGTAGTTCATTTGGTTGATTTTGAGAGCGTAAATAATGATTAGAGCATCTCCAATGCTATAATGTCCACGGTGCACATGTGGCATGAGTGATAGCCACATAATTATTAGCAAATAAATTATTTATCTACTTATTTGAATGATTTTATACAGTTTTGGTAAGTTTTTCTCCACAATGTCAAGGAGACCGTCTAATGTTGACATTGTTGTTGACATTGTAGGGAAAAACTTACCAAAATTGTATAAAATCATTCAAATAAGGAGAGAAATAATTTATTTACTAATATTTATGTGGTCATCTTTCATGCCACGTGTGCACCGTACACATTGTACCATTGAAGATGCTCTTAGTGATTAATGATTTTGAGAGCGTAACCCAGATAGCTGCATTGTAAGAAAAACATGTGATTATTAAAAATTCTCTTCGTCTGATCTGAATGTTTCTGATATAAATTTATTAAGTTCTGATCTGATCTGATCTGAATTTTTCTGATCTGGTCTGAATCTTCCTGATCTTATCTGAATCCTTCTGATCTGATTCTTTCTGATCTGATCTGAATATTTCTTTAATTATAATTATAATTATTATAATTATAATTGTAATTATAAATATAATTTAAATATAATTTATAATTATAGTCATAATTCTAAAAATATTTAATTATAATTATAATCATAATTATAATTATAATTAAAGTTATGAAAAATTATACCTACTACACTAATTATAGTTATAACTATAATTATAATTGTAATTATATTTTTAATTATAATTATTTCTATAATTATAATTGTAATTATAATTATAATTACTCTGTATAATAATAAAAATAAGTAATAATAATGATAGTAATAATAGTAATAATAATAATAATAGTAATAATAGTAATAATAGTAATAATAGTAATAATAGTAATAATAGTAATAATAATATTAATAATAATAATAATAATCACCTCAATAATAATCATAATATTAATAATCATAAAAATAATAATTGTTATTATTATTATTATTTTATAATAACAAAAGTGATAAATCATGTTTGAAATTTTCTGACATGTTCTGATCTGATCTGAATCTTTCTGATCTGATCTGAATCTTTCTGACCTGATCTGAATCTTTCTGATCTGGACTGAATGATTCTGATCTGATCTGATTTGATCTGAATCTTTATGATCTGATCTGAATTTTCCTGATCTGATCTGAATAAAATAAGAATAAACAATAAGTAATAAGAATAAAACGAACAGAACAGCACCTAAGAATAAAGTAATACGCATAACCAAGGGCGGAGGTAGAGGGGTGGCCAACCGGACCACAACCCATCCCAACTCTTACTTCTGGCTATGCTTTTGCTCGTAACAATTTAGAACGGACCTTCTTGGCGCACCTTCAATGTTACTATGCGCACCTCTTTTTTCCAATTATTGGACCGATTTATCCTTCTTGCTCACGAAACTCACGCACTGCACTAACCGTAATGCTTAAGTTAAATGTTAACGTTTTATTAATTACGTAGTACCAATCTAAAAAGCAATTGACTCAATGACTCAACTATTTAAAAAGTTGAGTTGACGATTAAGAAAATAGTTGAGTGTATTGATATATTTTATTAACACATTTGAAATCCTAACGTTTTATTAATAAATTCTACCGTTTTATAATTTAAAAAGCAATACATTCAACTATTTTACGTTTTATTCATATCATTGACTGGACCAGAAAATTTTAATTCATAATAAATGAATTTCTCTATATATCCTATATTTTAGAATGTTAGATTGATATGATAGTATATCTTTACTTGTCTAAAGCTTTTTAATATTAATTACAAAAAAAAAGTAAATTTTTAACATGATATTATCCTATATTAATCACTTCAACTCGATCTAGTGTCATATCGGACTATACTCTATACTCTATACACAAAGGTCGTACATTTACTAAACTAAATCAGATCAGACCAATAAATTTTTGTTCAAGATGAAACATCCTTACTAAACAAGTGAGACTACACCAAATTTAGAACTTTCTTAGACTTTTTAGATATAATTTAAAATTATTATTTTTAGAGTTATTTATTTTTATAACGACCGAGTCATCATAAATGTAAAACTTATAAAAAGTTTATTGATTGTAGAGTAAATTTTAAAATTTAATAGGGGTTTGTGTCTTTGTGATCACGTGTGAAGCTATATTGTTAAGGAACAAATTTAATACGGAGTAAAAGAATCGAAAAGGACATAATAGTCTATCAAGGGTTACGTAAAGTAGGAATGAAGTGCGCCTAGCAACACCCATTTAGAATCATACAAACATTATCAAATTTGATATGAGACAATTATGAAAAACAAATTAGACAAGGCTAACAGGACGAAGTGATTCCTTCAAAAAAAAAAAGGAGGAGTTGAAACAGAGATTATGGTTGTAGCCGTCAGCCAGCCATTATGAGCCATATGCCCATATGTAATCCATCCATAATCTCGTAATTGAACACTCGGAACTCGTCACCCGCAAATTCTTCCTCTTCAGAGGAATACGTACCACACCACTTTTGTTTGCCCTACATTAGCTTGTAATTGTTTAATTTGAGAAGCTCTTGCTTGCTGACGGATCATCTACCTTCTTTATCTTCCTATATTAATCTGTTAGTCCTTTATCTTGGCATTTACTTTCTTTTATGAAATGTAATAATTTTAGTAGAGTAAGGTTTTAGTCAAGTAGCGCTGGTGTGTGAGTGGATGCATTCAAGCTAAGCTACCTGAGAGATTCAAAATCGCATTCCAATGAATCTCGAGTCTTCTTATGTTTGTCCAAACTAGATTCTCACCCGTGCGATGCACGGGACAAAATATATTGAGATATTATCCAAAATAGGACTAAAAAGGTGCAAAAATTCTAAAATAGGACTATCATATTTTTATTCTAAAAAATAAGACTAATTACTTTCATGTTTTGATAGTACCAGACTTCAAACATGTCATTATTTTCGAAACTTGACAGTAATTAGTCCTATTTTGGAAATAAAAATATGACAGTCCTATTTTGGAATTTTCAAACTCTTTTAGTCCTGTTTCGAGAATTTTCCCAAATATAATCAAATCATATTGAGCCCGTTTGGAGAACTCTGTTTTCGGCTTATCAGGCTTATCAGCCAGCTTTTTCACCAAACACGTAACTTTTACTTTCGCGCGCTGAATTGTGTAATAAGCCGAAAAAGTAAGGTTGGAGTTATTTTTCTGGCTGTATTGGCTGAAGTTACTGTAGAGGACCATTTTAGCTATTTTCACATATAATTTTTTCTTTAATTTATTAATAAAATATATTTTTAAAATATTTTTTTCTTAAATCAGCAGAATCAGCCAAAACAGCCACTCCAGCCAGAATATCATAAATTTCAGCAGAATCAGCCAAAACAGCCGATTTTGGTGCTACCAAACGGGCTCATTATATTTTTTAGTCAACAAACAACAATAGGGTTACAGATTTATAAAATTATAATAGAGTACATATTTTAAAGAGAGAAAAGAGAACTTCTTAAATTGCCAAATTGGTAAGAGTAGATGTTAACGTGAGAAAGCGGTCCATCTCTGGTCGTCGACTTACTCTCCTTTATGAGAGGTCTCGGGTTCGAAACTCAATGGAGTGAGTTTCGGCCCTGTTTACTCCAGGCTCCCCCAGACCTTCTCCCCCAGAAGCCCCCGAGTTAAAAAAAGAAGAGTAGATGTTAACGTTTCAAATATTTGAAAAGCATACAAAAGATTTAAAATTCGATCCTTCCTTAGATGCATGTTTTCCCAATCAATGTTGCTTTTTGCACAGGCATATCAAAAGAAAATTGACTTTTTGAAAATAAGAATTACTTCGTGTCTCAGTGAAAGTCCTAAAGAAATGTAATGAGATTTTAAAAGGATAGACTTCTTGTAAGATTTTTTTTGTATCTGATACTTTTTGGTTCATCATAAATTTTGTATCTATCTCTGTGTTTCATATTTCATTATCAGTTTTATAAGTAGTCATTCTCTGTAGTTATCACTTTTTACAAATTCAAAAAAACTTATGTATGCTTTGCTCCGATTTTGTTTCTCATTTTCAATATTATACTATAGAAAATGATACCAATAATAATCATAATAAGTGACAAATGGACCAAATCTTACTATTTACAAAATGTGTCTTCTCAGATTTACTTGAAAGATGTGGTGTAGCTACATGTTTAGGGTCTGTTTGCAACTGCTTTTAAAAAGCACTTTTCAGTTTTTGGCTTTAAAAAAGCAATTATTTTTCCAAACACTACAACTTTTATTTTTCTCGGCTTCAGCGTCAAAAGTGCTTTTACTTTTTCTATTACACAAAAAGCACTTATTTTACCAAACACTACCCACTTTTACTTTTTAAAATCACTTTTTTCTCAAACACTATCAACTTTTATTTAATCACTTCTCCCCATTTCATTAAAAAAAACACTTTTTTAAAAGTAGAAGCTGTTGCAAACAGACACTTAATACCCCTCTTCATGTTCATTACCCTTATTTCCATCCGGGTCATGATCCATCATTTTAAAAGAAAATGCAATATTTAATTTTGTACTCCCTCGGTTTCATTTTCTTTGACATAGTTTGACATATCAACATTTAAGTATTTTTTTTTACTTAGGGGTAAATTTTACTGTTTGAACACTGTTTTGGACACAGTTTGACACTATTTGAATACTATTTAGACACTGTTTGGCACTGTTTAGACATTGTTTTGCACTGTTTGTCAAAAACAACTTTGCAAATTGGTCAGAACTCAGGAGATCTAAATATGACTATAAGAATTTCGGTATCCAAAGCTTCACGGAAAATATTTGCATATTTTGTTCAAATTGCATTGGTGAGGCATTGCAACCTAAATAATAAAAAAGTCTTACACACTGAACCATAAACTTGACTCCAAATCCTCGAGTACTTGACTTCTCGAACAATGGTCGTTGAAAGAACAGTGGACACTGAGATCTCCACAATGATGTACCCACAAAAATGGAGAACGGGCTCTAATGACGCCTGCAGCTGGAAGGCTTTGGTCCGCTCTCGGTTGATCGACGGCCATCACAGATCCGAACCGTATATCATCGCTGGATTTTTTCCAAGGAAATTCGAGCAACTCAAGTTTATATATCCCACTCACAAGAATGTCAGTGGAGGTGCGATACCGCCAAAAGCCACCGTCCAAGGTAATCCAACTCAGGTTTTTTTCTCATTGTTGGCCGCATATCAGATTCCCGTTCTTCCCCTCGTACCCAGGGTCCCAGTTCATCTGCCATTGAATTGGCAAAAAATCTTGTTTGTACTGCTGCGGAGTTTGGTGCAGTGATTTTCTCTAGACCATCGACAATGGAAAGGCTCTTTTTAATTTCTTTCCCACATATGGAGTACAATGGAAAATCAAAATGAGAAGACAACTGGTGTGACAAATCAAGAGTACGAACTTTGATGCAGTTGATTCTGACACTTCTCGCCATCCAAAGTGCAATTATTATACGCCGTATTTGATGTTCACTCACATGTTTAACCAATGGAAAATTAATTGTACGAAGATCAGAATCACGTGGGCCACGAAATAAAGACAACAGACCCGACCCATTATCTTGACCCGTATCTTTAGGCGGGAAATTGAGCTGCTTTTCCACCTTGGTTTGTATATAGATAGATTGAATCATTTTATGTAATGTGTACCTTTGGTGAGCCCGGCTTCTAGTGTATCGACTTTACCGGTCAAATTAATACTCCGTATAAGATAGAGGGCCGGTCTTTCTTGTCTTCAAGGCCATAGACGCTTGGGCCTCAAAGCCCCAAATATATGAAATTATCAGGGACCCAAAATTTTATATACATTTTCCTTATACATACTACCTCCCTCTCGAATTGATTTGCAAATTTGACTTTTCTTGGTCAAACAGTTTCATTTTATTTGCTTAATTAGGATGTTAATTTTTATTTATATTCTAATTTGAAGTTTGCAACGTTAAAGAGAATTTAATGTAGTTTCTGAATATGTAAATTTTAATTATTAAAAATTGAGTTAATTATCGATAAGGAGGTTTGACTTTTACTATTGGTTGACCAAAAAATGTTGACTTTACAAAACAATTTGGGACAGAGGGAGTGTGTATTTGCTGACATAAACCGTCTCCAGCCCGCTTAATCTCATGCTACAATTTGACGAAAAAACTCGAGCAACACCATCTGTGAAGAAGTGAAAGATGACTGCAGGGCCGGTCCTGTCGATTTTCGGGCCTATGGGCGAGATATTATCTTGGGCCTATGTTTAAGACACAAAGTAATCTCTCAATATTGATCAACGAAACAGGACCCACCACTTGTTTATTCTCTTCACCTAAATTACATTTATCTGGCTCAATCTCATTATTTGCAGCTTCTGCACTTATATCATTATTTCCAAGCATGTTATGGTTTTATTCGCAAAAGAATTTAGCGGCGATTCAACTTGAGAAGAATTTTCGGAAATCAATTTATTAACAAAACACAAAATTTTCCAATGCCCCCTTCTTACTTAAGGCTGCAATTTCTAATATTTGTTTGTTTTTCTCTTTTTCCCAACCAGATTCACCAATTTTATCAAGCACCTTCACAATACTTCACAATAGTGAAACTAAATAAAGGAATTCCATTTCAAAACTGCACACTACCACACAAATATGAATTTACCAAGACACTAAAAATGCATCATATAAATCATTAATCATAATTCATAAATTAAAAGAACATTTAGTGGATTTATTATTCATAACTAATAGATTGAGAATAATTTATTGGCCGTTGTCGGATTGTTTGAAGCCTTGACAGAAGAATGTGTTCTAGTTGTCGGCTGCTGTTTGGGCTCCTCACCGCTGACCGCTTTGGCAAATGGCTACTTGCATGCTTGCGGCGCTATCTAATGTCTACTCTTGTGTAGACGGTCAAAACCTTATTAAACCTTAACCCTTTAGTTCCTTAGATAATTGAGTTTAATTGGAACATGGAAACCACCGTCCAGCGAATTAATTAGGTTAGTGAGATGGAGTGGTATATGAATTGGGAGTTTGGGAGACACATGTGTTGTATAAAGAGTTAGAGACAATAAATATTTTGGTAATTTTGTAATTAAAAGAATTATAAATCATAGAGATGTGAAAAGACTTAACTACTCAAAGAGACCGGCCGCGTGCCTTTTAACATTTGTTTTAAATATTTTAAATTTTCAACAAAATTAAACCTTAGGCCTAATTACTTGAGCTTAAATACAAAAAAGAAGCATACTCACACCATATATAAAGACAAAATTTTGGGCCTATTTTTCTCTCCTATTTTTTGGGCCTAGGGCGGTCACCCCTGTTGCACCCCCTAGGACCGGCCCTGGATGACTGAGCCATCGGAAGGGACATAGAGGTGTGATCGTGTGAGTCCTTGTTCGGCAATCTGGACATCCAGTCGTTTGCAATCCTGTTATTTGGCTCTCTGGCCTAGCCTCTGCTCACCAATGAACTGAACGGAAGAGGAAATTCTGCCTTCTCAGGTCTCTGGTTTCATACGTAACTTTTTTTTTCCTTCCAGGTTCAAGACTTCTAGCTTCTATTTTTTGATTTTATAATTGCTTATCTAATTAATTGTTTGTACTTTCATTATTTTCATATATTTTCTAACTTTATACGGAGTATTGATTTGCTAATGTGTTACTCGGTATTTTTCATGTGTAAATGCGCAATGAGCTAATTTGTAAGGTTTTAAAGGGGCCTGGCCTGACTTGGTTAGGCTGAAACCCATGTGACAATGGGCTGGGCTGAATGTTATGAACTAGTACAATGGTTTTTAGTGCATTCTGTGGAACAATTGCACATCACAGTTACCCACTAGGCATCACTGATCAGGACACTAGGGAAACGCCATTAAACAGTTCGGCACTACTTTGGCGATAAGCCACCATCCTAGGATAATAAACATTTTGAGTTCGTTTGATAACACAAAAATTGGCTGAATTGGCTGGTTCGGCTGAAGTGACTGTATTGACTGATAATGCTGATTTATAATAAAATAAAATAAAAATTGTTTTTATATATCGTAAATTATTGTTTTTTTAACAATTAAAATATTTGTTATCAATAAATCACATAAAAAATTATATGAAAAAATTGTTAAAATGATTCTCTACAGCTACTTCAGCCAATACAGCCAGAAAAGTAACTTCAAGTCTTCAACATTACTTTTTCTTATTATTACACAATTCAGAGCGCAAAAATAAGAGGCCACCAAACGGGTTCTTTACTTGCTATTCATAACAGAACTAGCTTTTCACCCGTGCTTCGCACGGGATGCATCACACGCAATGCAATTAGTAAATAAGAAATTATTTGGGAATATATAGAAATGTTGTGATAAATATAGATCAACGTATATATTGTTTCTAACAAAAGTAAATGAAAATAATAATAAAAAATACAAATTATTGTATACTTCCTTGTAAACAACATTTATAGTCTTCTTGGTCGGTTTTCCGTCATCATCACATATAACAAACTTCAACCCATATGGGGACATTAGTCTTGAGACCGCGATGTAAGTTGTCCATGGGTGAAAACCGGACGAAGTAAGAAAACATCAACCCTCTCCAAAGATTGTCCCTCACTCTTATTAAAGGTCATCGTGTAACTAAGCATCAAAGGAAACCAATTGTCTACGCTGAAATGTGAACGGCAGCTTTAAGTCAGATGAAGTCAAGCTATGTTTCAGAAGAAGAATTTTTTGTCCTGCATTTGTTCTAGACATCATCTGAGCCTCGAGAATATGGATTCCAAGTTTAGCGACGATAAGGCGAGTGCCATTACACAATCCGGAGAAATGATCGATATCCCTCATTACAGTGCATTTCAAAATCGGGATAAGCGATCTTAACAATAGCTTCAGTTGATTGATCCGTCATAGGAGCAATAAGTTCTTCAGGGATGTCAACCATTGATTCTTCATCATCACCGTCCCCCATGCACCCGATTCTCATATTCTTGATCAACTTCACTCCATTTTTTGACATCATGGTTCACTTGGTAGTTCATCTTATAAGGGAGATACCAATATGTGGCCTTGTATAATTATGATCTTGAAATGATATCTTAAGAATCAATATTGTCCAGAGACATTTATGGTTAAAAACTGCCTATTTTTGCACCTTCAAAGAGGGGATATCATATCTTTGAAAAAACATAAGCTCCTTAGCCGATTAAAATCATTTAGAAACTTCTTTAGTCTCATTTTAATTTTACAATTTTTTTATAAGTTGTCTCTACAATAATTCTTTCAATAAAACCATGAACCGTAAACGAAGAATATAAGATTCAGAAAACATAAATTCATAAACTTAGTATGGAACTTAAGCAGAATAAAAAAGAATGAGAAGTAAGCGACCGAAGTTAACATGGACGACTGTATCCCACTAATGAAGTATTAATGGCACATGATGTGACACTTATATAAATGGCAGAATTAGCTACCTTTTGCTTGATGATATGTACTATTAATACGACATTAAAGAGTTTTTGGTTAGTTAGCTAGGGAGGTTTATTTGAACCAAATCTACTTCAAGTCTCATTGTGTCTGTTAACAATGACATTAAGCTCTCGTTGACATTAAGATTGACTAATCATTATCATCATCGTCAAAATTCTTAGTAAATCATAATTATAAAATGCAAGATGTTAATTACACAAAAATAAACACCAGATTCTAATGTCTTTTTTTTACTTTCTCACCGGAGCCAACATAATGGCTAGAACAAATTTCCGTACTCGCTGCCTATCTCAAAATTTGGGGAAAAGATATCAATGTGGCTTCAAAAGTGATTGAGGGAAGAATAATGCAATAAATTTAAACCTAATAAATGAGAAATGTGTTTGAAACTTGAAAGAATTAGAAATGAAGCAACAAATTCTAATTAAGCAAGTAGATTAGGTAAAGAGGAAATTCCACACTCTCATAGCGATGATCCGGCCTCCACCTGAACCACCGCCAACTGGAATTGTTAGGGTGCAACTGAATTTCCACTATTTTATTTTCTTTTTTGTTATTTGCTTTGATCAGACTGGTTTTGTTGTTGTCATATACTTTTATTTTCGTCAGACTCTTGCATTAGGTTTTGGCGATAAGGGGTCTATTTTAACCGCGTTAAGCTCATTTAGACCTATTATAGGATCAGCGAGCCATATTACTTTTTACAGGGTGATTGGCTCTAAGTCTGGTTCGAGGGTGAGTGGTTGGAAGTGGTCCTTTTATCATATTGTTCTTTTGCTGAATGTTGTGAAGTCAATTTAAACCGCCTTTTTAAAAAAAAAACAAACAAAAAACAATCAAAGAGAAAATTTGAACTAAGCAAGTAAATTTGTTTGGATATGTTTTAAATAAGTAACATTTCCAAACCAAACATAGGGGGTGTTTGGAACTGATTCTGCTTCTGCTTCTTTTTTAAAGCAGAAGCAGAATCAAAATCAGTTTTCAGAAGCTGGTCTCCTCTAGCTTCTAAAAAACTGATTCTAGGAGTAAATTAAAGCATCAGAATCACTTCTGCACTTTTACCCCAACATTTCATCTTCTGCTTCTGCTCCATGAAGGAGCAGAAGCAGTTTTAAGAATCAGATCCAAGCACCCCCATAGTTTGGTCCTAATATGGTATTTGTCTCGAACTCATGTACCAAATTAAACAGGGCAGACATAGTAACACTTATATGATGCATATTAAGGGCTCAATCGATAAGTCCTAAATTGGATTAGGTTGTCTAAATGGTAGCTAACAAAAGTTGTATATGCAGAGTCCTTTAAACCATTTAAAATACCTTTTGTAAAATATACAAAGTAATTCAACAGTAATGAAATACCAAAGCAACGATAGTACATGAGACAGTATATGATAAAGTTTGTGTCATTTGACAAACCTTAAGAGCTGACGTGCTAGTGACTAAATGAGAACTATCAACAACCTCAATGATTGAAAAATGAGAAGCATAAGCAGCTAATTACTTGTAATACAGGACATGTTAAATCCATACACACGTTCCCAAAATATTTAAGGTCTAAAGCCATTAATTGTCATCGTCAAAGAATATTTCTGATCACATAAAAAAGTCAGATCTCCAAGAGCCTGCAAATAATTATTAATCCACATTAGGCTAAAAGCTTATAGTCACATTTTGGCATTTAACTGCGTCAGAAGCATATCTTGTTACATAAAGTCTTGACCAACTCATCCATCTAGTAGACATAATGGTGGTTATAACTTGTAACCCGCTGCAATATTACATACATTGTATCTCCTACTTCCCTAGAGATCCACTTTTTGGAGATCCACATTCAAATTGTCTATAGATGTGAGAAACCTTCCATCCTTATCCATTGCAAGCGTGGAAAGGTATTGTTCATTATTCCAAGTGAGACGTCTGCTATTTTTTTGAGCATGGCAAGCATATTTTTTATTTTTACTTTCAATCTTCCTGCAATATACATATCACATTAATTGATTCATGATATCATTCTGAGTTGTTACAATGCACAAGACTTTTAAACACTTTATCACATGTCTCATTATTTAAGATTGAGTTGTTTTATTGCATGGTCACTATAACTATATGACTTGCTGATACGGTGCTTCATTCACCCTCCCACCCCCTCTTATTTTTCCTATTAGTTTTTTCTTCTCAGTACTCATTATTTAATTTGATTACTTTTCAACTTAAAAACAATTATGATAACAAAAATAAAACTACAAATACCTCATACCTGAAATACATTGAATTCTTCTCAGTTAAAAAAACCACAGTAGCTATGGATGTTATGAAACATTAAATGAAAAAAAAATCCTACAGCTTAAAAGTTAAAACATCGTTAGCAAAAGAAGAATTGAAGTCATTTCTCAGGTCTAGTCACTCTTCATATCATTGAAATATGTAGCCAGCCTTATTTTTTCCTCTTTAATAATCAGGTCCAAACTATTATCAGTTCGCACAGTTAATTAGCTGGAATAGTAAATTGGAAGGCATACAGTCATTTAGCAAGAGAAGAATTGAAGTCATTTCTCAGGTCTAGCCACTCTTCATATCAATGAAATATGTAGCCAGCCTGATTTTTTCCTCTTTAATAATCAGGTCCAAACGATTATCAGTTCGCAGCTGGAATAGTAAATTGGAAGGCATATAGTCATTTAGCATATGCTTCACCAAATAAATTGGAAGTAAAAAATAAAAAATTAAAAGTAAAAAATATTAAGAAAATATTTGAACGATTATCAGTTCGCAAAGTTAATTAGCTGGAATAGTAAATTGGAAGGCATATAGTCATTTAGCATATGCTTCACCAAATAAAAAATTAAAATTAAAAAATATTAAAAGATAAACTTAGAACCAAATATTTGAAAGAAACAGCATGCATTGAATAGAACTCATACTGACAAAGAAACTATACATACCTGATAACCAAATCCAAGGCTTTTCAAAGGAGAAAGCAGCTATAGTCCATCTGACGCCACCAAATATATAATATGGCTTATCATTCGGCTCTAGAATTAGATGTGATTGTTCGGCATGCATCAATTTTCAGTCTGAGTGCCCTTCTCCCTGGTTTTAGAATGACCCAGAACCATAACGAATTAGACAAAATCACAATTACTGAATACCTGCGTAGTCATGCTCGTAGAGAGAAATGAAGTTTGTTGAAAGCCATATGTGATTTATATTTAGGAAAAGTTTTGTAGAAGCATTCATTTAAGAAAGATAACTCTGTTTATGTATTGGTCCTGGTGTGATGTTAGTTTTTACATTTCATTGTGACTCTTCTATAGAATTATACACTATCACTCAAGTTTTAGAACTTCTCTTAATTCATTCATACTAAATATATGAAGCCCATTTAATTGATAAAAACAGGTTATATTAGTTAATTATACACTATCACTCAAGTTTTAGAGAAATAAAACAGAACCTGCCATGAAAATCAAGCACCAATATTATACTTGAGGCGTTTTCAACACATACTTGTCCATAAGAGAAATATTCGTGTTCAAAGTTCAATCACAGAAATATCAATGAATTTCTCAAACTACAACGCCAATAGGTGCGGAAGAAAATGAAAAAAACACGATTAAAAGAAAGACGTGCCTTGATGGAATATGTTAGACTATATAAAATAAAAATTGAACAATGAGATAAATGGGTTGATATGTTGATTAATACATTTACAGGAAAACGATAAAACCCTAAAGTTAGAGCAATATTTGATGCACTCAAAATGCCATTTCAATCTTGAAGGTGAGAGGAAGAAGCAAGAAGATAGTGAGTACTATAAAACTGCAATTGCAATAAAATGATAAATTCATGGCTTGACCAATTGGTATAAGCTCAAATGTTCTCATAAATTTATTAGAACGCAATCTGATAAATTTGTTGAGTTGTATCATATGGAATTAATAATCCTATTTTGCCTACTAAGTTGTTCTTTGATTCATTTTTCTTTGTTCTGTCATTCGGTCATTGAGTTCTTATCATACGATCCATGGATTTGGATTAATCAAAAGAGACAACAAAACAATCTGGAAATGTTTTGTTCTTGCAGCTATTAATAAACGCTTAAGCTACTCTCAATATTTTGATAAAAGGCTTAAGTGAAGAAATCAACCTGAAAATATTTTGTTCTTGCAGCTATTAAATGGTTGACGTACTCTATAAAAAGACATTATCGTGAGCACATAAGGCTGCCATGAAATTTTCCTCTCGGAGGAGATTGCCGTGTTTGATAATTGCAGTGCGCTGAAATAGAGAAAGAGGCATTTCCCTTTTGATATAAAGCCAAGCCTTTTTAGAGTAGACAACATTAAACCCTCAGGAATTACACCTCCAAACCTGAAGCAAATGCTCAAATGAAAACATCTCTTTTAAGCTTGAGTTGTACATAATCAAGTAGAAAAGAAAGACTAATAAAAATAATGTCCAACTAATGGAAGTATTGAACATCCATGCTAAAATATTTAATGTATAAATATCCAGGATTTAAAACTTCACTTAATAACCATTAAGAGGAAGAAACAATACCACCAAATGTATCTCAATAACAGTCACCATTCTGCAAGAAACGATACCACCAAATCACCGATTGTGTAACACTGTGATTCTTTTTGGAGAAAGAAGAGACTAAAAGTCTAAAATATAAAATCTAACCAATTGTGTAAAACAATGATTCTTCTTAGGCTTGAGAGAATATTTACCGATGATGTTGGTGAAGAAGTCGAAACATAGTGTTGTGCCCTTCGATGTTTTCTGAGATAAGATAGAATGGATGAAGTCATAAATAGCATACCTTTGATCATGAGAAATGAGATGAAACGGTGAACGACGAAGACGAAGAGAATCGGTAGGTTTGGCAGGCGGAGAGGAATAAAGGGGCTTAGACATTTGAGATAGGGTGATGATAAGCCGTAGATCTAACATTAATGATCGAGCGGCTGAACGGGTTTAGATATTTGAGCGGCAAAATGCATTTCTCAAAAGTAGTGCAATTATGTAGAATGATTAAGAAAAAATAATTCGACAGTTAAAGATTACTTGGGGAAAAAAGGAGTTATATCAATCACATACGGAGTATAAGAGCATCTGCTATGGGTGGTCATTTGGGGATCAAAAAAAAAATAATCCCACTTAATCCCCACTATGGGAGGTCACTAGGTTGATCGATCAACATGGAAGCTCACATATGGGATCTGACAAAAAATTGGAGGAGGCATATGATTAACCAATTAAAAAATGCCATGTGGCTTTTTAATTTAGAATGAAGCCACCAACCTTATCAAACATCCCCACATTCTCTAATTTCATTTATTATTGATTAAATTTAATTTATTGTAAAAAAAGATTACACCAAAAAATTAGATATTTTTTTCTCTATAAATATAGACCAATGAATGATATGTTTAGTCACTTCGAAAATGAAAAAAACACGATTAAAAGAAAGACGTGCCTTGATGGAATATGTTAGACTATATAAAATAAAAATTGAACAATGAGATAAATGGGTTGATATGTTGATTAATACATTTACAGGAAAACGATAAAACCCTAAAGTTAGAGCAATATTTGATGCACTCAAAATGCCATTTCAATCTTGAAGGTGAGAGGAAGAAGCAAGAAGATAGTGAGTACTATAAAACTGCAATTGCAATAAAATGATAAATTCATGGCTTGACCAATTGGTATAAGCTCAAATGTTCTCATAAATTTATTAGAACGCAATCTGATAAATTTGTTGAGTTGTATCATATGGAATTAATAATCCTATTTTGCCTACTAAGTTGTTCTTTGATTCATTTTTCTTTGTTCTGTCATTCGGTCATTGAGTTCTTATCATACGATCCATGGATTTGGATTAATCAAAAGAGACAACAAAACAATCTGGAAATGTTTTGTTCTTGCAGCTATTAATAAACGCTTAAGCTACTCTCAATATTTTGATAAAAGGCTTAAGTGAAGAAATCAACCTGAAAATATTTTGTTCAAAATGGTTGACGTACTCTATAAAAAGACATTATCGTGAGCACATAAGGCTGCCATGAAATTTTCCTCTCGGAGGAGATTGCCGTGTTTGATAATTGCAGTGCGCTGAAATAGAGAAAGAGGCATTTCCCTTTTGATATAAAGCCAAGCCTTTTTAGAGTAGACAACATTAAACCCTCAGGAATTACACCTCCAAACCTGAAGCAAATGCTCAAATGAAAACATCTCTTTTAAGCTTGAGTTGTACATAATCAAGTAGAAAAGAAAGACTAATAAAAATAATGTCCAACTAATGGAAGTATTGAACATCCATGCTAAAATATTTAATGTATAAATATCCAGGATTTAAAACTTCACTTAATAACCATTAAGAGGAAGAAACAATACCACCAAATGTATCTCAATAACAGTCACCATTCTGCAAGAAACGATACCACCAAATCACCGATTGTGTAACACTGTGATTCTTTTTGGAGAAAGAAGAGACTAAAAGTCTAAAATATAAAATCTAACCAATTGTGTAAAACAATGATTCTTCTTAGGCTTGAGAGAATATTTACCGATGATGTTGGTGAAGAAGTCGAAACATAGTGTTGTGCCCTTCGATGTTTTCTGAGATAAGATAGAATGGATGAAGTCATAAATAGCATACCTTTGATCATGAGAAATGAGATGAAACGGTGAACGACGAAGACGAAGAGAATCGGTAGGTTTGGCAGGCGGAGAGGAATAAAGGGGCTTAGACATTTGAGATAGGGTGATGATAAGCCGTAGATCTAACATTAATGATCGAGCGGCTGAACGGGTTTAGATATTTGAGCGGCAAAATGCATTTCTCAAAAGTAGTGCAATTATGTAGAATGATTAAGAAAAAATAATTCGACAGTTAAAGATTACTTGGGGAAAAAAGGAGTTATATCAATCACATACGGAGTATAAGAGCATCTGCTATGGGTGGTCATTTGGGGATCAAAAAAAAAATAATCCCACTTAATCCCCACTATGGGAGGTCACTAGGTTGATCGATCAACATGAAAGCTCACATATGGGATCTGACAAAAAATTGGAGGAGGCATATGATTAACCAATTAAAAAATGCCATGTGGCTTTTTAATTTAGAATGAAGCCACCAACCTTATCAAACATCCCCACATTCTCTAATTTCATTTATTATTGATTAAATTTAATTTATTGTAAAAAAAGATTACACCAAAAAATTAGATATTTTTTTCTCTATAAATATAGACCAATGAATGATATGTTTAGTCACTTCGAAATTTACCATTTCTTTCCCTCTTGCATTTTATTTTTTCTGTTTTAGAATATTTTTTCTTTCAAAATAGATTCAACTCCTTCTCTAACTAGATACAATCTCAACAATAAATTATAGTGAGTAAAATGTGAATTTTATATTCCTTTATCAAATTATATAAATTAATAATGGTAGAATATACCAAAAATATGGAGAAAGAATGCACAAATTTTAAGTGGCCTAGGTCACCATAGTGGGGTGAAAGTATGATAGTTTAGAAGGGATTAAGTTTTTTGTGGAAAATGATGTGGAAGAGAGAGGAGGAGATCAATACTCATTGGCATTGTGGATGCTCTAAATGGGTGAAGCGTTTGTTCCGGACTTAAAGAGAGTAATGATTAAATCTTCTGAATCTATTAAGTACCAAGTAAATAAAAAGGTTAAAAAACGAAAATCATATTCTTAAGCTAAAGAGGGCATCTACTTTTACTTTATTAGAAATAAATTTTACGCATGAAATAAAAATTATGTATATCTTATCAGTACCGATCTTACCTAAACTCGAGCTTGAGTCGAGTTTCATAAAAGGCCGCTATACATAGTGATTGTTTGTGGTAGAGCTTCTTTAAAATTAATTGTTAAAAAAAACGTAAAACTTAAATAAAAATCCTATATTGTGCTAAATAATAAATAAACACATAATTTAGTGGAATTCTTAATATTATATATTAGGAATTTTCTCTACAAAATACAAAACATATACAAAGTCATTTGTTTCATTTGAATTCCATTATCGCAATACAATAAGTCTAAATGAAAAACAAGCAAGAAATAACTTGCCTTAAATTTTAAATTAACATTTGTTTAAATTTAGCTGATTTTGCCCAGCTAAAATGGACTGTATGAATGTAATCATAAACTCAAATTATATTGATTATTAGTTGTAATTATATGCTATACACTGGATACATAGATAGGTTAAGCTGGGTTTGGGATTGATATTGCAGCTAAATAGAGCAAGTTAAAAGCTGTTCTCTTCACCTGATCTGAATGTTTCTGATCTGAATTTTTTAAGTTCTGATCTGATCTGAATGTTTCTGATCTGATCTGATCTAAATCTTTCTGATCTGGTCTGATCTGAATGTCCTTGATCTGATCTGAATGTTCCTGATCTGATCTGAATGACTGAATATTTCTGATCTGATCTGAATCCTTCTGATCTGATCTGAATCCTTCTTATCTGGTCTGATTTAAATATTTCTAAAATTATAATCATAATTTTAATTTTTATTATAATAATTAGAAATGTAATTACACATATATAATTTAAATATAATTATAATTATACGTATTGCACTAGTTATAAATATAGCTATAATTAGAGGAAGCGGTTCAGCTCAACTGGTCGCCGACTCACTCTCCCTTATGGGAGGTCCCGGGTTCGAAACTCAATGGGGTGAGTTTCAACCTAGTTTACTTCAGGCCCCCCCCCCCAGACCCCCTTCCCCAAACGTCTCCTAGAGTAAACAAAAAAACGCTATAATTATAATTGTAATTATATTTTTAGTTATAATTATTTCTACAATTATAATTTTAATTATAATTATAATATTTATTTCTATAATTATAATTGTAATTATTCCGTGTAATACAATAATAACAAAAAAATACTAATAACAATAACAACAACAACCATAATAGTAATAAGAATAATAATAATGATAATAATCAATATCATAATAATAATAATAATCATAGTAATCATAGTAATAATGATGATGATGATAATAATAATAATAATAATAATAATATCAATAATAATAATAGTAATTATAATAATAATTACAATAACAACAAGAATAATAAAATAATAATAATAATAATAATAATATCAATAATAATAGTAATTATAATAATAATTACAATAACAACAACAACAATAATAATAATTATAATTATAATAATAATAATTATAATAATAATTATAATTATTATTAATATTATTATAATAATTATTATAATAAAAGAGATAAATCATGTCCGAACTTTTCTGATCTGATCCGAATGTTCCTGATCTGATCTGAATGTTTCTGATCTGATCTGAATGTTTCTGATCTGATCTGAATGTTTCTGACCTGATCTGAATGTTTCTGATCTGATCTAAATGATTCTGATTTGATCTGATCTGATCTGATTCGAATTTTTCTGATCTGATCTGAATAAAATAAGAATAAGCAATAAGTAATAAGATTAAGGTGCTGTTCTGTTCGTCTTATTCTTATTACTTATTGCTTATTCTTATTTTATTCAGATCTGATCAGATCAGATCAGAAAAATTCAGATCAGATCAGATCAGATCAGAAAAATTCAGATCAGATCAGATCAGAAAGATTCAGATCAGATCAGATCAGAAAGATTCAGATCAGATCAGAAAGATTCAGATCAGATCAGACCAGATCAAAAACATTCAGATCAGATCAGAAACATTCAGATCAGATCAGATCAGAAAAGTTCAAACATGATTTATCATTTTTATTATTATATTAAATATTAATTATTATTACTAATATTGTTATTACTATTATAATTATTATTATATAATTATTATTAATAATATTAATAATAATATGATAAAAAAAATATTAATAATAGTTATAATATTTTAATATAATAATAGTAATATAAATGCAATTGTTAAGAAGACTATTATTATTATTATTACAATATTATAATAATAATAATATGATTAATATTACTATAATATTATATTATAATTATATGTAATTATAATTATAATTATAATTACAATTATAATTCTTATAATTATAAGTATAATCAATTGTAATTATTATAATTATATCTATAATTAATTATAAATATAATTGTAATTAATTATAATTATAATAATTATAATTATAATCACAATCATAATTATAATTATAATTATAATATAATATTATAATAATATAATACTAATTATAATAATAATCATATTATTATTATATTATTGTAATAATAATATTATTATATTATTGTTGATGGAAGTAAATCCACCGGAAAATAATTAATAAGAGATAGCCGAAAATAATTAAAGTGCTCAGGATAATCTTTAGAGAGATAAATGTATGTAGTGTATTCAGTGTCTTGAGCTTTCCAAAGATTACATGATTTTATAGTAGGAAATAAGACATAAAAGATTTGGGCGACGTGGTCGCCATGTTCGTATTGATACGCAAATCACTAATCCGGATCCGCGGGATCCTTTGTTGATTGTGTGTATCTCTGAAAAGACGTCATTGATGTAGTTTGTCGTACGGAGTTGCCATGTAGCTTGCCATGATGTCCAGAGACACCATGCATAGATTATTTGGATAGGCTTCAACTACCATGTCCAGGGTCGCTGTGGACGCTCCTTTGGCTAAGGTACTTGATCGCGCCCATGGTTGCTGTGGACATGCTCTCTGGATAAGCCTACCCCGACATCCACGGTCACTGTGTAGTTCCTGATCTTCTATTAACTTGCGTCCACAGTCGTCATGTACAATATTTTATCTTCTAACCCGCGCGTGGTCACCATGTACGAGCTCTTCTCATACCTTGTCATCATCCGTGCATAGTTACCATGCACATCAACCTCTAACTGTTTTCATCCATGTTAACCCGGTCAACATTTATCCATGGTTGGGATAATTATACCATCACAAGCCCCCCACTCCTTAAGCCAAATAGCATATTGGCTATAAGGAGTGTAGACACAGTTACCGTGTCAACCTTGAGCGTACATGGTCACCATGTCAACCTTTGTTATTTGCTTTTAACCCATTCAATCATTTAGTTTTTTATTTTTTATTTTTAACCAAAATGTACTCCATGACTCAAAATTAAAATTACTCTCACCCAATCTTCTGATTAGCTTTGCAGGTCACGAGCAGTCACATTTGCTCTATTCCAGGCCACAACCCGCCGTCAACCATCACTCGGTCAACGTCGCCCGCTGCGAGTTCAATTTTACCGGCGTCGCCGCCGACCACCGAACTCCTGTAGCCAAGCTTCTCACTATCGCAAGTCTCCTCTGTTCCGGGTCACGACCTGTCTGCTCCGTCATTCTAACCCATCTGCTGCCGCTGTGTGGCCTGTGTCACGGGTGCTCTAAGGTGAAGGTGCACCACTGACGTTACTCCTCTGTCGTCGGGCATCAGTGTAATTAAGAGATATTACGCACCATTCTCCGTCGCCGTCTATCCCTGTGCCATCGCCGTTCTCTTGCTCTAGATTTTGCGCCGCCGCTGCTGGGTCACGTACGCAATACGCAGGTAAGCTCCTTGCCTTCCCTTCCTTCCCTTTTATCTACTCTTATTTTGATTTTGATTTTATTTTTCTTTCCCCAAATACGTATAGCTAGGAATATCCTCATTAAAATTGCTCATGAAATTTGCTTCTACCACAGCTGCCTCGATTATGCTTCTCTCACTATTTATTTTGGTGACATCTTTTTTGAATGCTGTTTGTTTTCTCAATAGCTGCCTGCCACCATTCATGGACGTATTAAATTCCATAGATTCTGATGAATTATTGAGTGGCGACGGGGAATTAGTGTTGGAGAATTTTCCCCATCCCTTTACAGAGGTTAATTCTGATGTTGAAGAAATTAGTCCCATAAAGCCACGAGCCGCTTCAGTCAAACCACCAAAACGTCGCTACCGTGGTCCGTATCCACCCTTAGACCCGAGCCCCATCTTACACTACAGGTCGTGCCTCTCAGTTTCCAAGTTTCAAAAGTATAAGAAATTTTTTCCGTCCACAGTGACTGTCCGATGTCCAGATTCGGAGGATATTGTAACCGATCCTCCTAAGGGTCACTTTTTCGGGGTGCATATTCTTTCCATAAAATTAGGATTCCGCTTTCCCACACACCCTTTGATTATCGAGTTTTTAAATGATCTTGAAATTTCACCTTGTCACTTGACTCCGCTCGGTCATCAATATCTGGTAGCTTTCCTGGTCCGGTGTGAGACACTTGGGATTGAACCGTCCCTAGACCTCTTCAAGCACATGTTCCGAGCTGGGCAGTGCTCGGCATCTGATAGTCTGTCCTGGGTGTCTATCTCTCAGCGTAACCACTTTGACATGTGGAAGGTCACTCGTAGCAACGAAGCCAATTGGAAAGAAGAATTTGTCTATGTGTCGTCTGGATCTCCGTTACCTTTTTCATCGTCTTTGAATTGTCGATTTAAGAAGTATTCGTACCCGAAACTTCCGGTTGACCAGGAAACATGGCCGGCTATGATTCTTTCTGGAGGACCGTATAGCCTCTCTGCCTTTACTTCCGAGGACCGCCTAACCACGGTTGGACTCTATTCGCCGTCACCATGTTCGGGTGCACACGCATCCACGTCCACGGATCAAGGTTGTCCACAGTTACTTTGTCTATAGGAGATAATACACGCATATATATATTAACTAACACATATGCATACCCCCTTTTTTTTGCAGATATGACATCGCGGTTGGAGATGTTCCAAAGCTTCGACCAGGATGGGCCTCGCGGTAGTGACCAGGGGCGCTCTGACAAGAAACCAAGGGTTCCCTCCGTCACAAAAGGCAAGGATGCCATTGTAACTGTGCCTTCATCCATTGCAAAACGCAGGGCCGCTAGCCCCGCAGCCCGTGTCACCCGTAGCATGAGTGATATTCCCACGGCGGGGATGACTACTTGGTTACGAGGTAACATTGAGTTACCTCCGCTCTTATCACAGGTGATCACGGCGACTGAGAAGGAGAAAATTTCAACACTTGACCATGCTGCTTTAGAGAAGAGGAGCCACCATGGCCTGGCCGAGGTAACCCTCCCATTTCCCCGTTACCTTTTATTTATGCATCTCGTGATACTAATTTTTTTTTTCTTTTTTGTAGCTACTGTTGTCCATCTCCGAGGTGAACCGAAGGAAAGATGAGCGCGAAAAAGATTTGTCGCTACAACTCACCGAATTAGCGAAGGAGGTGGCATCGCTCAAGCTCGTGCGTGACTCACATGCAGCCGAGGTCACTGTGCTTAAAGAAATGCACGCCGTGGAGTTGGCCAATGCAAGGGGGCGGGCCGTGGATGCATACAAGAATTCTTCAGAGTATGTGTCTGATCAGGAAGCATACATTAATGCCCACTTGAACGATATTAGCAAGCATTGGTTGTCTACTCCGGAAGGTCGTGAGAAACTGGCCTTAGAGAGCTACATCTCCTACCAGATCGGGATATATGCCACTCAACAGAAAGTATATCCTATCTTGAGGGATAAGGCTGGTACCTCTTGCATCACTGATTGGGGACTTCCTCCTGAGGTTCCCAACCCTGAGATCCCGGTAGCCAACACGCCCCTGGACTATATTCCTTTTGACAGACTCCCCACTGATGAGGAGCTTGGCGATCTTCCTTCCAAGACAGATCACCCAGCTTCGACTGCTTCTGTGCCTTAGAGCATGCATGGGAGTGACGGATGGACGTAGTGTAGACTTTAATTCTGTCATGTCTTCAATTACGAGTACCTGAATTGCTAAACATGTTTTGAATTTCATAAAATAATAATGATGCATGTCTTATTTTCCTTTCATTATTGTTTTGTATTATCGCATAATTAATTATTTGACCAACATTTAGGTTTTATGAGACCACGATGTGACCATGCCTTGTTTGGCATGGTTTGTGTGATCATTCATAGTAGTGTACGGTGATACTACACCAAGTGTATAACTTTGGTGCATTTATCGCCCCGTATCTGCCTAATTTTCAATTGAGGCATTGTGCATTTAGATAGAGTGACTGAGGACAACGATAGGCACAAGGTGTCGTTGACACCTCCTCCTTCGCTACATTGCGCGCATCACTTATTCCCAAAAAATAGGACTAAGTGAGCGAACCTAACACCTGAGTGACTTAGGCTTGCTCTGGGGCACACAACGTTTTTTGGGAAACATGGCCGCTATCCGATATATTTCACAGATGCATCCTGACCATACAACCCTGAGGGTTACGCATTTGTTGGGATCAATTTGCAATGTATCCTCGTCCCCTTTTTAGGGGCGAGTCTACACCCCTTGCGTGTTGAGAATTTTAGCTATGTCATAGGAGACATGCCTGACTACTTACTAGTTTTTTATTTCATTTCTTTTTGTTTTTTTTTTCTTGTTTTGGGTGAGTTTTACACCCATGGTGTCCTTGGATGACACCTTGTAGTTTGTTTTTTGTTTTGGGTGAATTTTACACCCCTGGTGTCCTTGGACGACACCTTTTTTTTTTTTTTTTTTTTTTTTTGCGGCCAAGGACTGCCATTATTCACTCTTGTGTGGATCAAGGAGATCTCTTATTTGAAAACAGTGGATGGAAAAGGACCGCGTTTACCACCATACGTGGTTACCATACATCATAATCATCAGGTGGAGTATCAGTGATAAATTTTCAATGGTAGAACTTGAGCAAGTGTTCTGCGTTCCAAGTCCTCTCAATTTCTTTTCCCTTCGGTGTCTGGAGTTTGAACGTCCCTGGACGGATCACTGATTTAATCACGTAAGGGCCTTCATAATTTTTGGCAAATTTCCCCCCTTCCAAGGGTTTGCTGACCTCCCTTTTTCTCAAGACATAGTCCCCAACTTCAAAGTTGCGTTTGCGAACTCGAGAATCATGGTATCCCTTCACCTGCCTTCTATAGTTCTCCGCACGACAGAAAGCCGCTTCCCTTCTTTCTTCAATAAAAAGAAGCTCGGTCGCCATGACCTCCTCGTTCGTCTCGGGGTCATATTCCTCTTCTCGGCGGCTATGGAGAATTACTTCCGCAGGTGCCCTCGCCTCGAAACCATATGTCAAGGCGAATGGTGTCTCCCCTGTGGCCTTTCTTGGTGTGGTCCTGTATGCCCAGAGTATCTGTGGTAGTTCTTCAGCCCACTCCCCTCCGGCAGTTTCCAGTTTTTTCTTCAAACCGTCCATGATCGTGCGGTTTGCATTCTCCACTTGGCCATTCGCTTGGGGATAGGCAACTGACGCATTGCTATGTTTGATCCCCCAACTCTCACAGAATTCGTTAAACCCGGATGCTCCGAATTGCCTCCCATTATCGGTTATAATCTGTTGGGGTACTCCAAAGCGACAAAGGATGTGCTTCATGACAAATTTTCTGCATTGCCCTTCAGTGATGCTAGCTAGGGGTACTGCTTCTATCCATTTAGTAAAATAGTCTATGGCAACGATAACCCATCTCACGCTCCCTGTTCCCCTTGGTAAGGCACCAATGAGATCTATCCCCCACCTTGCGAAAGGTATAGCCGTGCTGATGGGGGTGTAGTTGGTGGCTGGACGTCCCGGAGATTTCTGGAACTCTTGACACACCACACACCTCTTGACAAATTCAGCGCAATCCTTAACTATGGTTGGCCAGAAGAAACCTTGTAGGATTACCTTTCGGGACATGGTGTGTGCTCCTTGGTGAGCTGAGCATATCCCTGCATGTATCTCTTCCATGGCAACCTTGGCTTCATCTGGTCGTAAGCACTTGAGAAGCGTGCCATTGTAAGACCTCTTGTACAGTTTCTCATTCAAAATGGTATAACTCGGCGCCCTCATCTTAGTCACCTTGGCTTCAACCTCCTCCGCGGGCAGCACTCCCTCGTTGATATACTTGATGAGGGAGTCAATCCAGTCCGCGTCCCTCGTGGTTATGGCCTGGACAGGGCATGCATATATGCTGGAAGTGTCCAACTCTTCTATTCTCGCAATCTTTGAAATCCTTTCCGGTGTCTCTGCACTTAGTTTGGATAACATGTCTGCTTCGACATTTTGGGCTCTTGGTATCTGTTCAATTTCATAGGCGATGAACAATTTCAAAAGTTCTAGGGCAGCGTCACGATATAGCCGCATCCGTTCTTCCTTCGCCTCAAACTCAGTCGTGATCTGTCCAACCACTAGTTTTGAATCACACCGTATCTTGAGACGAAGATTGAACTTCTCCATGATTTTGAACACCTCTGCCAAATCCACGGCATGCGTACCTGCTCTTTTACTCTTCACAATCATATCATCCACGTAGGCCTCCATGGTGCGGCCTAGGACAGGTCGAAAAAGTTTAGAGATCATGCGAGTGTACGTTGCCCCAGAGTTTTTCAGTCCAAACGCCATGACTAAGTAACAGAAAACACCCTCTGGAGTCATGAATGAGGTTTTCTCCGCATCCTCCTCATGCATGCGAATTTGGTGGTATCCACTGAAAGCATCAATGAAACTCATCAACTCGCACCCTGCTGTCTCGTCCACCAATTGGTCGATGTTAGGCAATAGGAATGGATCCATCGGGCATGCCTTGTTTAGGTCAGTGTAATCCACACACATCCTCCACGTTGGGGGTTTAGGTGCCAATACCACATTTGCCAACCATTCTGGGTATTTTACCTCCTTGATGTGGCCGATTTTTAACAAGGTGCCCACTTCTTTCCTTACGAATTCCCGCCTGTCCGAGGACATGTAACGTTTCTTTTGTTTCACCGGATTTGACATAGTGTTCACATCTAGGCGATGAGAGATGACATCTCTACTGATGCCCGGCATGTCCTCTGGTCCTCTTGCAAATATGCCTTGGTACATAGTCAGGACGGTTATGACCTCAGCGCGGAGCTCAGCTGACAATCCGGTGCCTATCTTAACCTTGCGCTCTGGGGTTGCAGGGTCAAGGGTGACGTCTTCTGTCCCTTCTGATGGTTCAGCACGGGGTCTTCGCTCTTCATCTTGTAGGTATTGTGTGGCCACAGTGTTTACCTGGAGGCCATGCCGCCCCACCTTCTTTGTGATTTTTATGTAGCATGTTCGGGCGAGCTTCTGGCTCCCGCGTGCTATCCCCACTCCGGTTGGTGTTGGGAACTTAATACAAAGATGTGCCGGGGACACAATGCACTGCAAATCTTCCAGGCCTGGCCGTCCGAGTATGAGATTATGTGCACATGTCAGTCGGACAACTACGAACTCCATGTTGAGTTTCACTTTATGGGACGTGTCCCCCACCTCCACCGGGACCGTGACAACTCCCTCTGCCTCGATAGAGTCACCCGTGAACCCAGATAATGGGGTTTTTATCGGATGGAGTTTTCCTTTGGACAACTTCAGTTTCTCGAAAGTGTCGAGGTACATTATGTTAACGGAGCTTCCAGTGTCGACCAGGGTACGGTGTATGACAAGATCATTGATCTCCATTTTGATAACCATGGCATCCCGATGTGGGCTTGGACATGGTGGTAGGTCATCATCAGTAAAGCATATAGGTTCACGTCGTACCTTCTTTTTCATTGGAGAGTGCATGATCTCACCAATGTACAGTTGACGAGCCCATTTCTTTCGAAGGGACAAAGAGTCCCCGCCTGCATTACCTCCATAAATGAAATTGATGTCATGGTTCCTCTTGTCTCGCTTCGGCCCTGGCTCATCCGAGGCATCCTCGTCACTCTCATTTCCAATGTGTCTTTTCTCTACCCTTCGGGTCTCCGGCTGCGTGCATGCCACTTGTTCTGATGATTTCCGCCATACATGGTTGGGCTGCTGTGCAGCCCCTTTGACGAAGTTACTCAGATGGCCCCTTTGGATCAGTCTTTCAATCTCGCGTTTCAAGGTAAAGCACTCCTCCGTGTCGTGATTATCAACCCGGTGATAGCGGCAATACTTTTTAGCACCAAAGACAGTGTACACTTCACCCTCCGGCCTCGGTCCTTGCATGAGACCCATACGCTCGGCATAATCCAAGATCGTACCCACAGGATGAGTTAAGGGCATCGAGCTTGTATTAAGAATCTGCCTTGGACCATAATTGAAATCTTTCTTGTTTTTCTTTTGTTTTTTGTGGTGAGGGACAGACCCCTCCCTCCAAGGTTCCGATGACTCGTCCTTTTTCTTTTGCACCTCTCGGATCTCCGCATCGGCGTATCGGTCAGCTCTTTGAAGGGCGGCCTGGTACGACCTTGGCGGGTCCCGGATGAGACTTGAGGCGAACTCTCCAGCCCGCAACGCTGCCTGGAACATGGCAAAGCGAGTTTGGTCGTCCGCCCCATGCACGGCAGAAGACTCCTTCCTCCACCGTATCACGAAATCTTTCAAGTCCTCACCCTTCTTTTGCTTCACGGTCAGGAGGTGTGAGTAGTGTTGCTTGGTTCTTTTGCTAGCGGCAAAGTGTTGAAGAAACCTTTGCGCTAAGTCCTCCCATTCATCTATCGAGCCATGGGGGAGAGAATTGAACCACTCACACGCAGTTCCCTCCAACGTAGCTAGAAAACAACGGCAAATTATTTCCTCTGATGCCCCAATCATAATCATATTAGCATAATAACGTGACAAATGTTCCTGGGGATCTGAGGTTCCCGAATAGGCCTTGACATGGGGCGCCTTGAAGCCAATTGGTAACGGGTATGCCATGATCCGTGTAGTGAACGGGGTTACCGTCTTTAGTGTAGCGTCTGTGTTTCCATCTCCTGCATCTACCTGTCGTTGCAGGTCCTCGATTTTTCTCCATAGCTTCCTCACCTCCACGTCATTTAGATCATTCTTGGTTCTGTCTGCTTGAATCGTCACACGTTTCCTGCCACCGTCCTCTACTTCTGTGTTCCTCGGTTTTTGTGAACGTATTTCAGTCCCGCCGACATGCTCAGTCATGTGTCCAAGTGAATGGTGACTGGCAGTCATATGGGTGACTTTGGGAGTTTGCACGTGCTCCTCTTCGCCGTGGTCATGTCGTCCACGGTGGTTTTGTGTATCCCTTTCTTTCTCAACATGGTGCGATCGTCCGAGACGGTCTTTAGCAGAGCGTCGTCGGTCTCCCAATCTACTAAACACTGAGGCTTCACTTCGAGCTGGTTGGTTCGAAGAGACAGGGATTCCTCTTCCCTCTCTTTTCTCTCCATTTTTTCGAGATGGCGCCGGTGATGTCACCTCCACCTCCACCGCCGGATGATTAGTCGGAACTTGAGTTCCGTGTGGTTGAGGAGGCTTTTGATGAGTGCTAGGAATTGCACGGCGTACGTCCTTCGCAAGAGTACCCAACATCTTGGTCATCCCTAGGATGGCACCATGGACATCGAGCACTTCTACGGGAACCACCGCAGGGCGGCTAAGTCGGTTACGCAGGTCTTGCTTGACCCGATGAGTTGGACGCAGTGTGTCCATCGGCGGGTACATCCTTCTCCGCCCTTGTAGTAGCCATTGTTACAACGTTGAGATAGCCTGAGTGTATTTTCGGCTCTCAATGAGAGCACCAAAATGATGGAAGTAAATCCACCGGAAAATATTTAATAAGAGATAGCCGAAAATAATTAAAGTGCTCAGGATAATCTTTAGAGAGATAAATGTATGTAGTGTATTCAGTGTCTTGAGCTTTCCAAAGATTACATGATTTTATAGTAGGAAATAAGACATAAAAGATTTGGGCGACGTGGTCGCCATGTTCGTATTGATACGCAAATCACTAATCCGGATCCGCGGGATCCTTTGTTGATTGTGTGTATCTCTGAAAAGACGTCATTGATGTAGTTTGTCGTACGGAGTTGCCATGTAGCTTGCCATGATGTCCAGAGACACCATGCATAGATTATTTGGATAGGCTTCAACTACCATGTCCAGGGTCGCTGTGGACGCTCCTTTGGCTAAGGTACTTGATCGCGCCCATGGTTGCTGTGGACATGCTCTCTGGATAAGCCTACCCCGACATCCACGGTCACTGTGTAGTTCCTGATCTTCTATTAACTTGCGTCCACAGTCGTCATGTACAATATTTTATCTTCTAACCCGCGCGTGGTCACCATGTACGAGCTCTTCTCATACCTTGTCATCATCCGTGCATAGTTACCATGCACATCAACCTCTAACTGTTTTCATCCATGTTAACCCGGTCAACATTTATCCATGGTTGGGATAATTATACCATCACAATCATAATCATAATTATAATTATAATTCTTACAATTATAATTCTTATAATTATAAGTATAATCAATTGTAATTATTATAATTATATCTATAATTAATTATAAATATAATTGTAATTAATTATAATTATAATAATTATAATTATAATCACAATCATAATTATAATTATAATTATAATATAATATTATAATAATATAATACTAATTATAATAATAATCATATTATTATTATATTATTGTAATAATAATATTATTATATTATTGTAATAATAATATTAATATAATAATGTCGTTATAATAATATTAATTGTATTTATATTACTATTATTAAATTATAATATTATAATTAATATTAATATAATTATAATTATTATTAATTATAATTATAATAATTTTAATTATACTTATAATTATATTATAATTATAATTTATGATTATAATTATTATTTTTATTATAATTATTATTATTATTATTATTATTATTATTATTACTATTTTAATTATTTTATGGAGTAATTATAATAATATTGATAACTATAGTTACAATTATAGAGATAAATATTGTAATTATAATTACAATTATAATTATAATTTTATTTAAATTATATTTGTAATTGCAATTATAATAATTATAATTATAATTATAATTATAATTATAATTATAATTATAATTATAATTATAATTATAATTATAATTATAATTATAATACACAAATTAAATCCCCGGTATATCGTAGCCCTCCTCCTACTACTACTGGTTGGGGGGGGGGGGGGGGGGGGGGGGGTAGAAAGAAGGCTTCAAAGGTTGGTCATTTGGGAGAGGACTATCCGTATATGACCAAAGTTCAATTTACATTTATATTAAATATTAATTATTATTACTAATCAGATCAGAAAGATTCAGAAAGATTCAGATCAGATCAGAAGGATTCAGATCAGATCAGAAACATTCAGATCAGATCAGAAAGATTCAGATCAGATCAGATCAGATCAGAAAGATTCAGATCAGATCAGAAAAATTCAGATCAGATCGGATCAGAACTTAAAAAATTCAGATCAGAAACATTCAGATCAGGCGAAGAGAACAGCTTCTAAGACGAACAGAACAGCTTCTTATTCGAACAACACTCATTAAACTTTTGAAAATTACAACGGAAACTACTGTTCAAAGTTATTGTAAGAAGCTGTTCTCTTCGCCTGATCTGAATGTTTCTGATCTGAATTTTTTAAGTTCTGATCTGATCTGATCTGAATTTTTCTGATCTGATCTGATCTGATCTGAATCTTTCTGATCTGATCTGATCTGAATCTTTCTGATCTGATCTGATCTGATCTGAATCTTTCTGATCTGATCTGAATGTTTCTGATCTGGTCTGATCTGATCTGAATGTTTCTGATCTGATCTGAATCCTTCTGATCTGATCTGAATCTTTCTGATCTGATCTGATTTGAATGTTTCTATTATTATAATTATAATTATAATTATAATTATAATTATTATAATTGCAATTACAAATATAATTTAAATAAAATTATAATTATAATCGTAAATATAATAATAATAATAATAATAATAATAATAATAATTAAAATTAAATTTAAAATGAAAAAATTTATACCTATTACACTAATTATAAATATAGATATAATTATAACTGTAATTATATTTTTAATTATAATTACTTATATAATTATAATTGTAATTATAATTACAATATTTATCTCTATAATTGTAACTATTGTTATCAATATTATTATAATTACTCCGTAAAATAATTACAAAAGTAGTAGTAGTAATAATAATAATAATAATAACAATAAAAAAAATAATTATAATCATAAATTATAATTATAATATAATTATAAGTATAATTATAATTATTATAATTATAATTATAATTAATAATAATTATAATTATATTAACATTCATTAAAATATTATAATATAATTATAATTATAATAATTATAATTAATAATAATTATAATTATATTAAAATTAATTATAATATAATAATAGTACCATAAATACAATTAATATTATCATAACGATATTATTATATTAATATTATTATTACAATATATTAATAATAATACGATTATTATTATTATTAGTATTACTATATTATTATAATATTATATTATAATTATAATTATAATCATAATTATAATTATGATTGTAATGATAATTATAATTATTATAATTATAATTAATTATAGATATAATTATAATAATTACAATTGATTGTATTTATAATTATAAGAATTATAATTGTAATTCAAATTATAATTACATATAATTATAATATAATATTATAATAATATTAATCATATTATTATTATATTGTAATAATAATAATAATAATAATAATAATAATAATAATAATAATAATAATAATAATAATAATAATAATAATAATAGTCTTCTTAATAATTGCATTTATATTACTATTATTATATTAAAATATTATAACTTTTATTAATATCTTATTTCTTTATCATACTATTATTAATATATTAATAATAATTATATAATAATAATCATAATAGTAATAACAATATTAATAATAATAATTAATATAATAATAAAAGTGATAAATCATGTTTGAACTTTTCTGATCTGATCTGATCTGATCTGAATGTTTCTGATCTGATCTGAATGTGTCTGATCTGGTCTGATCTGAATCTTTCTGATCTGATCTGAATCTTTCTGATCTGATCTGATCTGATCTGAATTTTTCTGATCTGATTTGATCTGATCTGAATAAAATAAGAATAAGCAATAAGTAATAAGAATAAGACGAACAGAACAGCACCTAAAGCAGTATTATATTTGGGAATTGGGAGTAATGTGTAGCTTAAGATCTTCTATCCGAAGTTCGGGATCAAATCAAAATCATTTCTCCTATGAAAATTATGTACACATTCATTTTCCTCATTATACTATTGGATTTCTATGTTGCACCTTGATATGGCTCGACTAAAGTTCATAAAGTGCAAGAGACGGACTCTAAAGCTCATTAAGTTGAGTAAAATGTGGCGGTTTGTACTTTGTAGTTTGCATGATAAATGTGGTTTTTGCGAGAAACGCGCTTACACCACAGCTATATTGATGTTACTCCCTTCGTCTCTTAAAATTTGGATAGCTTTGCTTTTTTAGCATATTTCCATTTAATGTAGCATAGGTTAAAGTTACTTCTTTCTACTTGCGTAAATTTAAGGTTTACGCTAAATTATCAATTCAATTTTTACCAAGTCTTATGGGATTAAGAATGTGCTTTATGCATAGTTGGTTTGTTAGTGAGAGGCAAAAATTTGAGCCCGTGCTCTCAACATCAATGATAAATCGAGTACACAATTTTTGGTGTTTAATAAAACTATAAAAGGGCAAATTTAGCGTTTGTCCAAAAAAATGTCTGCTAAGTGGAAAGACTGTAGCGAACTTGCCTTAATTTGTAAAATATGTTATTTGAAATATAGGATCTCGAGTAATCGAAATTTGCCTCTCGTTATTGCACTTATATGTCGTTCTGATGCAATCTTCGCTAGTGAAGAAAATCACATATTTATTAAAAACTTTTTTAAGCGTGAAGGGTACATTATTCCGATATACAAGTGCAAACCACTGAAGTATAACTGCAATTTGCATTTTCACAAGTTAAGTGTTATTTAATTTGAACCAGAATCTCACGTCGATTGTCCGACAATAAGTCAAGGAATGTCATTGTGATAAAGAATAAAAAGAGACAACCCAACTGTCAAAAATAGAAAAGAGTGAAATAAAATACTTTGATCTAATAAGTATAACGGTTTAGTTGCATTGGAACTTTAGTTATTGATAGGGATCTTTCCTAAGTAGTCACTTTTTCATGGCTGAACATACGAGAACTTTGAAGCAATTAATGATTATAGAGACTTTAATACTTCTGATCATAGCTAAATTAGATAATTCAAGACTGTCACTAACACAAACAATTTGAAAAAAGGGTAAATAGTCTATAGAAATTAAAAAAACTTGAAATAAAATTAAAGCAAACCCTATCCACTCGTTCACTCAATGGAGGCGGCTAAAAATGGGGCCGGATCATCAACACTTCATCTTTTTCATCCAAGACCAAAAGATCGAAGGCCAAAACAAATGACGTTGTAGTCACCGCCGGTGATACCACAAGTGTAGCGACCACCGTTGCAGGACCCATCGTGGCTACAAGACTCACTCCAAGCACAAAGAAGACTGCTATGGAGAGCTTCGCCTGGTAACTGTTATACCTTAGGTATTGATCGAGAATCCAAATTCAAGAAACAAACCTCTCCATCCCCATGATAAGAGAAAAACTACACGCACACTTATGCGGTGGAAAAGATAAACCCTATGTAGGCGAGCAACTCTGCCGCATGGGTGAGATTTTGGAACTGGGAACCGTAGAACCGGTTGGAACCGAACCGTTATAACGCGGTTCGGTTACTACAAATGAGGTATTAGTTGTTAACGGTTTGGTTCCTAGATGTTGTTAACGGTTCGGTTCCTGGTTCCTATAAAAATATGTGCATGGAACCGTTATTAAAAAATAAAAAATAGAAAATAGTATTAGTAGTAGTAATAACAATAGAATAACAATCATAACCACCACAACAATGATAATACAATACATATTCAACTAACAATTCTAATTTTCCTTCAAAATAAGCTAACGATTCTAATTTAATCAACGAAAACAGAAGTAATAAATATTGCACATGAGTTGATATAATACATTAAGCTCATTTATACAAATCAAGTTGTGTTCCATCACGTAAATTTTATAAATATAAAATTTGTACTATAACTTGTAGTTGATTGCACATATTTTACTTTACTATTTTCATAATATTTCTAATTATTAGATTTCTTATAAATCATGGTACTAGCAAGTAGAATGTAATAGTGTCTTTTTGTATCTATACATGTGAACACAAATACTCAATTTATTTTTTATGTTCTGAAAGACTCAAAGTAGACGTCATTTACTTGCTACTATGATAATGACTTTTATGTTTTATTTGTTACATGAAAAATTAAATCATCGTTTTTTTTGTATTTTGATGATTGATTGTTCACAATTCAGTAGTTAAGTTTGAGTTTTGATGATTGAATTATAATAAAATTTCAATACTCGTGTTTTGATTTTTTGACGTGTTTATGTTGTAGAAAGTAAATTATGTGTAAATTGATTTAATTATCAGATGCGAAAAAGTTATTCCAGGAACCGGTAAAAGAAAGGAACTGAACCGTTTAGTAATGGTTTGGTTCCATAACGGTTCTTGATTTTTTGTATAGGAACCGAACCAATTTCATTAATTAGTTAAAATTTTTGTAAGAGTTCTACTTATTTTGAGTAAGAACCGAACCGGTCCCACTCAGGGGCGGAACTATTCACGAACCCGAGGGTGCTTGTGCAGCTGTGCCCCTGCGGCCTCGAGGTTCTCTTTATATTATACGGACCTGCTGTATGTCTTGATTCATGCCTGTTGCTTGGAAAGGTGATGAGGTGTCAGAAGGTGAAGCTGCCTTACATTAGCTTACTAGGTGTCTAAAGGTTGATTTGGGCTAGGACTCTAGGAGCATTAAACCATATATAGTTTTCGCTAATCTTTTGTGGGGTGGGGTGAAAAGAGTGAATAAATTTATATAGGGAGGATTTAAGATAAAAAAATGCTACTGTTTCACACTTTTCATACACACACATACACACTCATGTCTGTTTAGGTTTTTTTATCTGTATATAGACACAACGTATTTTCAAATATGTTGTGTCTGTATAAAGACAAAAAAAAACTATACACAAATCAGACATGAGTGTGTATATGTGTATGAAAAGTGTGTATCTCAAGTTGGATTCATTTAGGATTACAAAAGTGGATTATAAAATCTTTTTGCATCCCAACATGTATTATTGTTCTCAAGGCATTGGAAGCTTTTTTATTTTGCAAATGGGTAACAATCAAGATACCCCTCTTTTAAAAATAAAAAATAAATTAATTTAAATAAAAATAAAATAAAAAAGGTGTTCGCCTTGCCGCCTGTTTGAGGCCTCTGTTGCGCGCACATCAAGCCATCCTCATAGTACGCAGCATTGCAGCCTCTTCAGTACTTCCTCTTGTTGCCGCCTACTTGTCAGAGATCGGAATTCCAGAGTCGCAACAAGCCGCCCGCCTTGTTAAAAACATTTCCTTTTCCCAATTTGTGCCTCTCCAAGGTCCTCGGGCTGGTTCCGCCATTGGGTCCCAGTCCTTAGTCTCTTCGAGGAAGATCATCCACTTTAATGTTAATGTTTTCTTTTTCAGTAGTTCGTAACTAGGGCAATGCTTTAGTGGCCTAAACAGTAAACACTAGTTAGTTATAAAATGAACATATGATAAAGGAGATAAAAAGTGACCGAAAAATAAAATATTCAGGTATATCTGATAATTCGTGCATAAACTCTTTATCAAGAGACAATAATTCATGGCAAAACGCATGGACAATGAGGTATAATATTTATCCGAATAATTTTGTGATTCTCTTAAATATTTGCTCATTTTGTAATGACAAATGTTCAATAAATAAAAGCCACACTTTTCTGATCATTTTCTATCCAATAAAATACTAGCGTTAATACGGAGTATAAAAGATGTCTATTGTATTTAAAAAATACCAAAATTTTGTACCAGACAAATGCTCATATGATTGTATCACACTAATCACACACATGGAACATTGACATGCATAATACTCCATCTGCCCAATTTCTATTTTCAGGTAATTTGAGTTTGCACCTATTTTATTGTTCAAATTAAACTTTGCACTTCGTTTTTAAAAATCTTTGTTTTTGCACCCCAAACCCATATGAAAAGACAAAAATGTCTTCAATCAGGAATATGTTGAAGGCCAATGGGGGGCAATTTTGTCTTTTCATATGGGGTTGGGGGTGCAAAACAAAGTTTTTTAAAAACGAGGTGCAAAGTCCAATTTGCACAATAAAATGGAGCGCAAACTCAAATTATCCCTATTTTTTTCTGCCTTGTATTTGAATTTATTAATTTATAATCTATAATTATGCACATTTAATTCATATAATAAAAGGGGTTAAGACTGCAATATTACTTAAAAATTCTCGGTGGACAAAAATGAGTACTTATGTTTTAATTTCCAAAAATGAGACTAAAATTTACTAATAGGACCATTACACCCTTAATGAACCCAGGACCACCTAGCTTGCTACAGTGATCCGGTACAGTGATCAAAGTGACCAAAAATGTTCAGTGACCAAAGTAACCAATATTTAGAGTGACCAAAGTGACAATTATCACAGTGACTCCGTCAAGTAGTGACCAATGACACAGTTACCAACGCTCGGTGACCACCGTCTAGTGACCACCGCCTCAGTGACCAACCGAACTCCAGTGGCACAGAGTGACCATAGTGACTAATGACCTTACTAACTAGTTGACTTCATTCGGGCTGCCATGACACTGCCACCCAGTTAGAGCACCTTACTGCGGCCAATAAATTGACGCAAAATGTAGAAGTCACCATAGAAAAAAAAGGAAAGATCCGACAAGGTCACTGGAAATTAGATCCAGAATTGCAATTCTGAACCAGCAAACATTGGAGCACCGCCGCAGATTTAAAATCGGAATTTGTAGAAATCGAGCACCACAGCAGATCTCGCTCATCCAAATTTCTGAATCTGCGAAAATTGAAGTTGCAGACGTCACCACACCTACCCTTACCCTTTCATGGACACCACAACAGATCTAAATCGGAGCAATTGATGCTGGTTTACGGCTCTAATCTCCTTTTTGGATTTCAATGGCTGACGGAATGTGATAGACATAGAAGAAGAAAAGAGCGTACTAGGGATGTGACGCGGACTGAGAAGAAAAAGAAGAGGTGCGAGATTGGATCCTCATCGTCGTCGGCCGTCGTCGGCGCTGCACATCAGCGCCGCTGGTTTACGCTGTCCCCTTCGTTGGCCGTCCGCCTTCGCTAGCCGTCCTAATTATATGGTTGTTAGCGTAGCCGACATCGCCGAACTTGAAGGAAGAGATAATACTTGGTCCGTAAATGAGATGGCAGATTGGGGTTAGTTTTCAGGGCATTCTAGTCATTTACTCTACGATGAGGTCACTTAGAAGCTGTTCTCTTCGCCTGATCTGAATGTTTCTGATCTGAATTTTTTAAGTTCTGATCTGATCTGATCTGAATTTTTCTGATCTGATCTGATCTGATCTGAATCTGTCTGATCTGATCTGATCTGATCTGAATGTTTCTGATCTGGTCTGATCTGATCTGAATGTTTCTGATCTGGTCTGATCTGATCTGATCTGAATGTTTCTGATCTGATCTGAATCCTTCTGATCTGATCTGAATCTTTCTGATCTGATCTGATTCGAATATTTCTATGATTATAATTATAATTATAATTATAATTATAATTATAATTATTATAATTGCAATTACAAATATAATTTAAATAAAATTATAATTATAATTGTAATTATAATTACAATATTTATCTCTATAATTGTAACTATAGTTATCAATATATTATAATTACTCTGTAAAATAATTACAATAGTAAAAATAATAATAATAATAATAATAATAATAATAATATTAATAATTATAATAAAAATAATAATTATAATCATAAATTATAATTATAATATAATTATAAGTATAATTATAATTATAATTAATAATAATTATAATTATATTAACATTAATTATAATATTATAATTTAATAATAGTAATATAAATACAATTAATATTATTATAACGACATTATTATATTAATATTATTATTACAATAATATAATAATATTATTATTACAATATAATAATAATAATATGATTATTATCATAATTAGTATTATATTATTATAATATTATATTATTCATAATTATAATTATGATTGTAATTATAATTATAAATATTATTATTATAATTAATTACAATTATATTTATAATTAATTATAGATATAATTATAATAATTACAATTGATTATACTTATAATTATAAGAATTATAATTGTAATTATAATTATAATTACATATAATTATAATATAATATTATAATAATATTAATCATATTATTATTATTATAATATTGTAATAATAATAATAATAATAGTCTTCTTAACAATTGCATTTATATTACTATTATTATATTAAAATATTATAACTATTATTAATATCTTTTTTATCATATTATTATTATTATTATTAATTATTATATAATAATAATCATAATAGTAATAACAATATTAGTAATAATAATTAATATTTAATATAATGATAAAAATGATAAATCATGTTTGAACTTTTCTGATCTGATCTGATCTGAATGTTTCTGATCTGGTCTGATCTGATCTGAATCTTTCTGATCTGATCTGAATCTTTCTGATCTGATCTGATCTGATCTGAATCTTTCTGATCTGATCTGATCTGAATTTTTCTGATCTGATCTGATCTGATCTGAATAAAATAAGAATAAGCAATAAGTAATAAGAATAAGACGAACAGAACAGCACCTTATTCGTCCGAATATAACAATGGCCATATTTTTGACTTATCAAGTCCTACAACCAGTATTTTTGTCATTATTCCATAATAAAACTATTTACGTTTTAATTTCATTTCACAAAAAAGTCAAAACTTGAAAACTGGGCAGAGAACCAAAGAGACACAAATGGGTCTTCCAAATTGGGACTTGGGAGCTGGGACCCTTTTATCAGCGACGCTGCACAGGACCCAGAACTCTTCTTTGTACATTTTGGTCCGCGTAGATAATGAGAGCACAAAAAGAATCAAAATACTCCAGTCCATAGGTCCATTAGTCCAGACTCCAGACCGAACTCATTAGTTCGATTACCGGTTCCTACCTCTTAAGAATGAGAAAAGGGTCAAATAAGGCCTTCTACTATTATGAAATAGTCACATAAGGTCATGTACTCAATAAAGTGTCATATAAGTACTTCTACTTGTAAAAAACAATCAAATGGGTCATAACGATCTATTTACAACCTCCTAATCCCGATTTTAGATTACATGTCGATTTTTTTAACTTGTATTTCAACCAATCTTAGTTAAATATTCGACGTATGTCGTATAATCTATTCTAAAAAGATGGTCAGAAGTATGCTATAACCGGGATTAAGAGGTGTTAAATAGGTCATTAGGACCCATTTGATTGCTTTTTACGAGTAGAGGTACTTATTGCGTTTCACGGTTAGTTAGAATTCTGATTCATGTAATCTATAGCGTAGAGAAAGAAAATGGTGAGTTCTCTCTAGAATTACACCCGCATTGTGTTCGAAGAGAGACAGACCGTTTCTGTTCGAGCCCTAGATTTTTGTGGAGAAATGGATCAGTACCTGGGAAGAACTGTGCAAAAGAAATTCAAACGTTTCGGAGTGTTCACTGGTACGGTGAAGTCGTATGATTCGGAAAGTGGATTCTTTGAGGTCGTTTATGAGGACGGGGATTCTGAAGAGCTTGGCCTTTCCGAGCTCGCACCTCTGCTGGAAGGTTCGGAAGCCGCTGAAGCTAACCTCACAGGGAAGTCATCTCGTGTTGGTAGGAAGCCGAAGAAAAGGCGTCTTGTTGAGAGGACAGGTAATGCAGAAGCAAATGAAAGTGGAAAGGGACTTAATTTTGCTGACTGCAGCCCGAGTTTTAGAAAAACTCAAAACGGAGGTTTGAATTTTAACTCGGATAATAACCATCATGGTGGATTTAATTTGGACTTGAATGATGGCCTTAATTTAAATAATGATAGCAGTGTTAGAGGAGTTGATCTGGACCTGAATATCAATGAGGGGTTGGATTTAAACAAAGGGGTAGAATTCAATCCTGGGGATGACTTAGGGAACGATAAAATGAATTTGAAGAGAGCTAATAGTATTCCTATGAACATGGATGAGAATGGAGGAATTGAAAGAAATATTGAGAAAAATGAGTCATTGGGGTGTGCCCCTAAGCTTATTGAGGCAATGTCACGTTCTTTTGATTTGAATTTAGGATTGGATGAAGAGACTACGAACTTAGACACTGATGGCAATGTGAATTTGAAGAGAATTACCATTTGTCAAGATAATGAAGAAACTCAAACAGATGAGAATGGCTCTCTTGCCAAGGCAATTTGCTGCAATAGTGTAGAAAACCTGTCAGTGAATCTTTGTGGTGGTTTGGTTGAGAATAGATTTGAGGATGATGGTTTAGAGGGAGCTGACATTCAGTTTGCTGATGTGGCTATCCTCAGAGATGGCTTGGGAAGTGGTACATGTTCAGGTGCACAAAAAGGAACACCTGTTAGGAAGAGAAGACTGCTTCCCGATGCTCCTCATGGTATGACAGATACAGTATTGAGAAGAAGTACTCGTAGAGCTAGAGAGGCTTTGTTACCCCAAGATAGCATTCCTCAAGCAGTGGTTTCAGATGAAGGCATTGATCATCTATCATCTCCTTCTCTTAGTGTGGTTTCAGATGAGAAAATTACAACGTCAGGTCATGAAGTCCTTGAGGACCAAAGTGTTCTCCCCCCAAAGCCTGTGCTGCCCCCGTCTTCAAATAATTTGGATTTATTAGGAATTTCTGTGCTGGATATCTTCTCCTTGTATGTATTTTTGCGGTCATTTAGTTCCATATTGTTTTTGAGCCCCTTCGAGCTGGAAAATTTTGTGGCATCCATCAAATGCAGCACCCCCACTGTATTATTTGATTCTATTCACGTTTCTCTTCTACAAATGCTGAGGAAGCACTTGGAGACCCTCTCTAGTGAAGGTTCTCAGTCTGCATCTAAATGCCTTAGGTATTTATTTCCAAATTCTTTTAATATATGTATAGTTTGCTATTAATGTGTTTAACATTATGGGTGCTTACAGTGCTGCATTTTAAATTGTACAATCAGGTCTCTTAATTGGGATTTGCTAGACACGATTACATGGCCTATCTTCATGGTTGAATATTTGCTTATGCATAGTTCAGGACTGAAATCTGGTTTTGATCTTTGTCACCTAAAACTATTTGAGTGTGACTACTACAAGCAATCAGCTTCTGTGAAGATTGATATTTTGCGTTGTCTTTGCGATGATGTGATTGAAATTGAGGTCATAAGGTCAGAGCTCAGCAAGAGAACAGTGCTGAGTGAGGCAAATAATGATCTTGATCAAAGTATCAAGTTTGGCATTTTGAAGAAAAGAAGGGCTGCAGTGGATGCTGCTGCCGGTTCATGTTTGACCGAGGAGCTGGGAGACGAACCTGCTGATGGGAACAGTGATGAGTGCTGCCTCTGTAAAATGGATGGGAACTTAATATGCTGTGATGGTTGCCCTGCTGCTTTCCATTCCAAGTGTGTTGGTATCGTCAATAGTCTTCTGCCAGAGGGAGATTGGTTCTGCCCTGAATGTGTCATTCATAGAAAGGTTCCTTGGATGAAAGTAGCATGTTCAGTTCGAGGAGCCGAATTGGTTGGAATAGATCCTTATGGGCGACTGTACTTTAATTGTTGTAGTTATCTTTTGGTGTAAGTTTCTTTCCTCGTGAAGTTTCAACAATAAGAACTTAATATGTATATACCACTGTTCATTGAAATTGGAGTTGGAGGTTCTGTGCTAATTCCTTCAACAATAGAGCATACTTTGTTTTTACATTTCCCAGATTCCCATAAATAGTCGTGCTTGTTTCATCGCCTCATTTTAATTTAATTTCAGTGAGCATTAAATGGAGTTTGTTTTAGTGTGCCATTTGACTTTGTTTGCTAAGCCATCCAACTTACTGTAGGCTCTTTGTAATTTCATTTGGCATCTTTTAGAGTTTGTGTATTTGTGTAAATCACCATGTGCTCTTCATACTCCGTATTTGTTATCTTTGCATTTTTTTGCTAGCCCTCCATTTAAATATTGGTCAATTGCAATAGCCCTGAAGTTTTATCTTCGGTTCTTGCAGGTCTGATTCATGGGATGATGAGTCATCATTTAGGTATTATCACAGAAATGACCTGCCTGCCATTTTGAGGGCGCTTAAATTATCAGAAATTGGTTATGATACTCTGCTGAATTCAATTTCTAGACTTTGGGATGTATCCTCTGTCAATAATGAGGCAAAAAGTTATCTGGACTCTCAGCACACAGTTATTTGCAGCGGTATTCCTGCAATACCAATGCAACATAGCAATCATATGTTTGGTGGGGGTAACCCGGGAAAAATGCTAATGATCCCTCCATGTACTGATGATCTAGGATGTGACAAGCCAGAGACTGTGAACCCTTCGACAAAGATGGAAAGTCTAAGAGGATGTCCTGAAGGGCCTGCTAATGTGTTTCAAACATCCGTAAGCAATCAAAATTCTAATGGAACTGGGATGTCAGATAATTCTGAACTTTCACGCAACATTGAGAATGGAAATAATTTGTTTGAAGAGGCAAATGCTAATGGATGCATAAGCACCAGGGATGGATCATGGAAATCAAGTTCAGAAGCTATAATTCCAAAGCTTCAGTGCATAGACACTTACATGAACTTTTATAGTTTTGCTCGGACATCTTCAGCTATTGTTGAGCATTTAAACCATAAACCATTGGATAATAAGACAATTCAAAATGCTTTAAAATCAGAGGAGGAAGTAATTTCATCTCAGCTGAAAGCCATATCAAATAAATCTACCGACTTTTACTGGCCAAATATTCAGAAATTAAATGATTCTTCCAGGAAAGAAAAATGTGGATGGTGTTACTCTTGCAGAGCTCCTGAATGTGAGCGTGACTGCTTGTTTGTAATGAATGCTACTAGTCTAGACCAAGAGAGATTTTCCATCGAGGCAATAGGTGTTAGTTTGCGTAAGAACGGGGAATGCCATCTTATTGATCTCATATGCCATATCCTTTGCATGGAAAAGCGTTTACATGGACTCTTGTTGGGTTCTTGGTTGAATCCTATGTACTCCCAAATCTGGCAGAAAGGTGTTCTGAATGCATGTGATGTTCCCTCACTAAGAGTTTTATTGCTAAAAGTGAGGTTTTATCAGTTTATTACTTTGTGTGTTTTACATTTATCAAGGACGCACTGAAAGATCTCCTTTCATTTATCTCTGTACCCCCTTGTAGTGTTTTGTTCGTATAATTGGCTAGGTTTTTTAGGTGCTTTAAGACGGGGTCTAAGATATTAACTCTCAACTAAGATATACTCCAACACTAGCTGGGATGGTTTAGGATTTGTTTCTTCAATATGTGAAGACTATTTGGCATTCACATTTGATGCAAACTGAAAGCACATAACATAGCTACATATGTCGATCCGGGAAACCGTACATGATTGTTTTTATGTTTGTCAAATCATTATCACGCACATATTTTATACTCATCTATTAAGCATTTGTCCTTCTCATCCCTATATTATCTATCTCTTTTGTTTTTGTTTTCGGGATAACTCAAAATAGTTTTCTGACACTGTACTTTCCTTGCCAGCTAGAGTCAAACTTGCGTGAGTTGGCGCTTTCAGCCAACTGGCTTAAACATGTTGATTCTATAGCTACACTAGGGTCTGCTTGTCATATTGTGACCAGTTCCTCACGTGTATCTTCTAGACATGTCATCATGAAAAAGAAGGCCCGGCATTCAGAACAGGAGTCAAACCCATCTTCAAATGCTGGAAGTGGGTTGGGCTTATTATGGTGGAGGGGTGGTAGGCTTTCTCGTCAAATTTTTAGTTGGAAAGTTTTGCCTCGTTCATTGGCTTGCAAAGCTGCTCGACTAGGTCTGGATTATTGTTTATTCTTCTTACTACATGTGACCTGGTAGATCTTTTCCATTCAGTAGTTTTCATAATACATTGAGGTAATGAAGTGCAGGTGGGTGTAAGAAGATACCTGGCGTACTATATCCTGATGGTTCAGATTTTGCCAAGAGAAGTAAGTCTGTAGCTTGGAAAGCTGCTGTTGAGACATCTAAGAGTGTGGAGCAGCTTGCTCTTCAGGTTATTTACACATGCGTTTGTTATTTGTTGATTTAGTGTGCAATGGCCTCAAAGACTTGCTGCTTGTAGGAATATGCATGCATACATATTGCTGGTTATTTTTTCTATTTTGGAAATTGTTATTTTGGTCCTCTATTTTCCAATTCAAACACTTCAATTCAGATCTATTGTGCAGTTAGAACCAGATAGTTATAGATTGCACAATCTATTTTATTTTTGGTCTAATCAATTCTACTTGTACTAGGTCAGAGATCTTGATGCAAATATTCGATGGAGTGATATTGAGAATGCAAATATTTTATCAATTGTTGACAAGGAATTTCAAAAATCAATGAGATTCTTCAAAAAAGTGGTAATTCGAAAAAAGTGTTCCGAGGGGCCAGTTGTTAAATATCTTCTCGATTTTGGCAAAAGAAGGTTTATTCCCGACATTGTTGTGAAGTATGGGTCCAAGCTTGAAGAGTCATCAAGTGAAAAGAAAAAATATTGGCTGGAGGAAACCTATGTTCCCTTGCACCTCTTGAAAGGCTTTGAGGAAAAAAGGATTGCTCGAAAGTCCAGTAAGATGACTTCCTCAAATATTCGGGAGAATAAAATAATAGTAAAAAAACCGTTTAAGAACAAGGGATTCTCATACCTTTTCTCAAAAGCGGAGAAAGCTGAGAACTATCAATGTGGGCACTGTAACAAGGGCGTGCTCATAAGGTATATTGCTATAAATGATGTCAATGCAGCTGCTACCAGCCTCCTGCTAGTTAGTCTTATACTGGAATTGTTTTAGCCCTTATATATAGTAGAGTTTTAACTTAAAATGAAAATACACCATGTGTAAATTAACAAAAGTTTACGATCTGCCCTTTCATAACTGTGTTACATGATAGAACGTTTGGTATAAGAAGGTGTATCGGGTATTTTGGAAATTGGCTACTGAAAAAATAACACTAAACAAGTAATTTGTATATAAAGGAGCCTGCATACTTTATTACTGAAACCACAAATAATAGAAATAAAGTAGGACAAGATGAGATGATAGAAAATTGATTGATCATTCTTTTCATGTCTTCAATGTTCAACTCATCGATTGTAGAATACCTGAAGAGATACAACTCTTCCTAATAGTGATACTTATACGTACAACCATAAGTGTAAGATTTAATAGATGTGTTTCTTCTTGGTAGCTTTTTTAAATTTAAATTAAGATAAAACTTTGAAAATAGTAGCTACGAGACATGTCTGCCGCATTTAGTCATTGATTCATTTACTTTTTAAAAAATCAAATTGGGATTTTAATTGGCAGGCATACATGCCATTTAATCATAACCATTAAATAATAATAATATTAATAATAATATAAGTCATTAATCATTACTTAATCACAAGGAAGAAGTAATTAAACTCCACAACACATAATTAAAATAATATTATCAAGGACCATATTGAACACTTGAGCGATATTTCTTATTAATTTCCAACAATCCTCCATTTATTGAGAAATTAAAACACAAAACATGCTCAATTCTTTCCTAATAGATGTGCATTGTTGAAAGTATTGTAAAGATTGAATTTTCATTTAGTGTAATAGACTTTACAATATTTCAGGCCACTTTGAAATATCAAAGATATTACACGCAAAAATCTTTATACAATTTCACTTAGAAACTTGACACCATTAATGACCTTGTGTCTATATCCAAGATGAGAAGACAGAAATTGATTGATCAATTTTGCATGTCGTCAATGCCAAAGTCACTGGCTATTTATAGTCAAATACCCGAAGAAGTACAACTCTTCCTAACAGTCATACTTACGCGTACAACCGTAAGCGTAAGATGTAACAAATGTGTTTCTTCTTGGTAGCTTTTCTTTTAAATTTTAAATCAAGATAAAATTTTGAAAATGATGGCTACTAGATATGTCTAATGGCGGCCACATGTAATCATTGATTCATTAACTTCTTAACAGATCAAATTTTTCCTTGTAATTGGCATACATACTTGCCATTTAGTCATGACCATTAATTTTTATTATTAATATAAGTCAATAATCATTACTTAATCGCAAGGAAGAAGTAATTTATATATATAAATATATAATAATTTAATAATTATACTTTCGTTTCGTCCTTTAAACTCTCTCCTTATTTCAAAGATTGCTACATATGGCTTTGGCACATTGTTTAATGTGGAAAGGAGTAAATTGGTAATGAATAGTGTAAAAAAGTAGGAGAGAGGTGTAAATTATAAAAGAAAAGATAAAAATAGAAAAAGTAAGAGTAATTGAGTATTTTTTAAGGGAAAACTTATCAAAAGGAGAAAGTGTAGCAAACTTTTAATTACATCCCAAAAAGGAAACTGTAGCAAACTTTTAAAATACGGAGGGAGTTATTATTTTAATTAAACTTCACAACACCTATTTAAAGTAATATTGTCAAGGATCATGTTGAATACTTAAGCCATATTCCTAATAAATTTCCAATATATGCGTCTATTATTTCTCTCATTTCCCCTCCCCTTTTTGAGCTTATGACTAGAGCATACTAGAATAGGTCCATTCTCTATTTTTTATATTAGGATGTAATATATAATTAGTTCCTTTTCTTTGAAATTGACTTTGGCACTTTCTATCCACTAATTATTCATTAATTTTGCAGTGAAGCTGTTAGCTGCTCAGACTGCAAAGGTAAATAACTTACAATCATAATTCTGTTAAGAATGCTATGTGCTTTATTTATATAGTTTAAATAGTTAGGCCGCATCATCATGTTATGATTCGTTGTCGTGAAACTATTTATTTTCTGCACAGACTACTTTGTAAGCATTATAATAGAAAAGTTCGTAGTTTCTTACATGTACAAGTTATGAGACTGCTATTGTGCTACATGAACTAGGAACTATGGGTTATCAAGAGTTTTGGCCTCTGGGTATCTAGGTATTATATACGTAGTACTAGGTAAAAAATTATGTGGTACTTAATCTATTTTTCAATTGTTTTTTACCTTGAGGTTAATAATACATTCATCTCCTCCTACCTCTTTGATAGTTCCATTTTATGGGTTTATGGGTGGTTGTGAGTAGTTTTGTAACAGCATTTGCGAGTAAGTTACTTTTTTGCGCCTTTCCCTACCTGTACTCTTTAATATTTGACAACAATAGTACTTAAGCGGTCTTCTGTAAAGGATTTTAGAGAGTGCGAAATTTGATATGTAACTGCATAGTTTATTGATGCACAGAGTATACAATTTATACAGGGAATTTCCAATCTATTCAAGGTAAGATTATATATGAAATATATTACAATAAATGCTGAAGATCACACTTAACTCTATATGAAATATATTATAATCAATGTTGTAGATTAAGTTGATTCAGATTTCCTTCTATATTCTGCACCTCTTTTCAGGTTTTTTCCACAAAAGACATGTGAAAAGGTCTGGATCAGCTTTTGCATCTGAATGTATCTATACATGCCACAAGTGCAGGGATGGGAAGCATCTGAAAAGCAAAGCCAAGAAAGTAAAATCGATAGCAAAAAAGAGTACGAAAACATCCAAAACTTTGAGGAGTGTGTGTCCAACAACGAAGATAAAGGGTACCAAGGATAAACAACAGTCACATTCTCAAAATACTATCAAAGTTTCCGTTGTTGTTCCTCTTCGTCGATCTGTTAGGACAGCTAAAATTTTGCATGTGCAAGAGAAAAAAGCCAACAAGAAGGTTGGGCGTCCAAGGAAAAAGAAAACGAGATCAAGAAAAGGCACTTTCAAGAAACCAGCAGATGTTGTTCTGCAGAAGAAAAGAACACAGTTCTGTCGTATTTACTGGCTGAATGGCCTCCTGCTTTCACAAAAGCCTAATGATGAGCGAGTCGAACTTTTTAGAAGAAAAGGACTTATTGTTCTGCCAGGCGAGTTGGGTGACGCCATTGATTCACCAAAATGCAGTCTCTGTAGTGAACTAGAATCTACACCTAACGTAAATTACATTGCATGTGAATTATGTGGAGGTACGATATTTCCTTTATCTAGTTCCTTCCATGTCAAAATTTGAATGGATATAATATAGAAGACTTTTTTGTAGTAAGCATTTCATTATTTCTCAGTGATATTCCTTCAGACCAATAATCAAGTTTTTTAAGAAGGGTGACTTTTGAAAACTGCATTATAAAAGAAAGAATTGATGGGAATGCATTTGCCACAATTTCGGTCTCATTTGGAATATCCTCTTATTCTCCAGAATAAAGGAGTTGCTTGGAATTGAGCATGAAACCAAAGTTTGGGATCCAAAAAGTTATAGTTCTGGGAAATCCTATTCAAGATTGCAAAAATCTCAAACCCTCTGTGACTTTGTTTTTCGACTTATGAGACTTATAAGTCAACTTTTAAACCAACACGTAACTTTTGATTCCGTGCGCTGAATTGTGTAATAATAAGAAAAAGTAAGGTAGGAGTTACTTTTCTGGCTGTATAGGCTGAAGTTACTCTAGATGATCATTTTAGCTATTTTTCATGTAATTTTTTCTTGATTTTATTAATAAAATATATTTTAAATATAAATTTTTCATAAATCATCAAATCAGCCAATACAGTCACTTTAGCCAATTTAGCTAATACAGTCATTTCAGCGATATCAGCCAATTCAGCCAATTTCAATACTACCAAACGGGCTTGCAATGTGTTTTGCTCAATTCCCAATGGAATAAATATTTATTAAATCTAAACATGATTTTTTCAAATTCTAGTAATTTAGTTCTGACTACCAAATTGTTCCAAATGAGGCCTTAAAAGCAATTAGCATAGAATTTACATGTCTTGCATATGTCATATATTCACTTTCATTAGTGCCCTTGAACTTTTCTCATATATGATTTCAGATTGGTTTCATGGAAATGCGTTTGGTCTTACATCTGAAACCATTGGTTGTCTAATTGGATTCAAGTGCCACAAATGTCGTTGCAAGAGTGCTCCTGTTTGTGCTTCTGTGCATTTAATCAGAAGTGAGGTGTTTAAACCGGCTGATTTGAGTGACACGAAGCTTGAACTTTCAAACGCGACATCTGTAGAAGTGAAAGTCCCGTCACATGCACAATCAAAGGAATCTTCTCCTGAAAAAATTCACGATTCAGATGGCAGAGATGCCGCCATGTTGGAACTAGTGGGTAAAAGCAATGGATATTGAAGTGAAAGAGGACCTAATTTTGTTGATACAAAGATTTGAGAATTTTAGTAAAGTGGATATTGATGTACAGGAGGATCTGGTTGTTTAGTTCCAAGAGTTCTATCAAGATGGATGAAACCCTAATGGACTGAACCTCCACTGTAAGTTCATCAGCCTATCAAATGTGGTTAGAATCAATCACTTATGCCAGCTGACTAGAGAAATAAAACTGGTAAACAACAGCCATTTTGGGAAGCAAATGGTAAATTGGTAATTAGTCGGATTCTTGATTGTTCGTATAGGCTGGTAAAATACTAAGTGAACAAAGCAGCAACCTAGGTCAGTAGGCTATAGCTAGTTTGACCCCATACAAATTGTTGTACAATAGTAGAATTTGACCTTGCGAATCTTCAATTATCCGTGACTCTTGAGTTACATTTTCTTAGCTATATTTTCTGACTGATTCATTGAGATGGGAGAATGTGGAATAGGGTACAAGTTGCTTTGTTTCTCATCTTATCTTTTGATTTCAATCAAGCAGTAGTTTACATGTAGAAAATTAGATTTACTTTTTGCCATCTTATCTCTGTCCACAAGTTGATACAGCAGTATATATTTCAAAGTGGCACTTCTAACATTTAGCTATGGTTCTTTTGTTTTTCTATTACACTTCTCGCAAGTCATCTAATTTAGTTCAAGCCATTTTTCCAGAGCTATATTTAATCTCATGATTCATGAAATTTATGCGTCTCATCTCCCACTTTTGTTGTTATGTTTTTGTAGTGAATTTCTATACTCATAACATGCTAGGTGAAGTATATATCTATATGTTTTATCGGTGATACAACAGGCGTTCATATCCATGTTTTGAAGACTCTCGACAGCTAAAAAAAAGCAGATGTAGGGTATGGAATATCTTGACTAGTATGCTGCAAATAGTATGCCTAGGAGGCTAGGAAGGTGAAATGTTTGAGTATTATGGCACAAATTATATTCTACATCGTGATGTACTTGCATCCGGTGATTATTTTTTTTTTTTTTTTTTTTGTAATTGTCTTGAACTCTCGATAGTTACCTCATTTTTCTCTAGAAGATGATTTTTCTCTCAATGTTCATTTGCATTCGATGGCTGCTCGCCTGCTCACATTACTCTAAAAGTTTCTTATTTTATTTTGGTTGAAGTATAGTCAACTGTCAACATCGTACATCCTAATGTGCCATATTACCGAACACACCCCTAATAGTATGAATATGTATTGTGGAAAATGACATTTGACTGTTATTTAGCACTCTTTCCCTGAATACTTTTTTTATCACTTGTTGATTGTCTGAAAGAAATGGCATTTCTTTTAAGAGAAGCATTGTAGGGAACTAGGGATCATATTGTTTCTCTCATTCGAAATAAATTCCATCCATATACTTTCACTTGCCAGCGTTATATATACAATACTCCGTATATAATATGAAATGCGAGACGAGACCATCTTATATGAGATGGTATAAAAGAGAAGAACCAAGTGCAACGTAGCAAGTAACAGATATTTGAAACTAGATTGCCTGCAAAATGCAATCAGCAATCTATCTCTCAGCTTTTGAAACAATTTTCTGTTTGGGATATTAAAGATATTTGTTCGTACTTCCCCTTGATGAAAGATTGCAAGTATAATGACTTTTTGTTTTACAATAACCAGATCTATAAAATTTTATTTTCTCAATTATGAAACACAAGGAGTATTGTTCAGCATCACTCATGACTCCTGAGGGGTGACTTAGGAAAGGAATGACGAGAGAATTCAAAATAAAATTCCATAAGAAAAGAATGAGTAATTTCAAACCCAATTATTAAGGGTGCAATTAAAAGAGAATGCTGTTCTAACTATTGATATTTGATAGCGAAAATGTAGAAAAGAATAGTTAGACTATGGGGGTGTTTGGATCTGATTCTTAAAACTGCTTCTGCTCCTTCAGAGAGCATAATCAGAAGTTGGAGTGTTTGGATGAAAGTGTAGAAGTGATTCTGATGCTCTAATTTACTCATAGAATCAGTATTTTAGAAGATGGGGGAAATCAGCTTCTGATTCTGATCCTGCTCATGCTTTAAAAAAGAAGCAGAAGCAGTTCCAAACACCCCCTATGTCTAACATAATGAGCTGAAATTGATTGCTGTTACTTGGCTAGACAAAAGTTGTTGAAATGCTATAGTTGTTAACGTTTCAAATCAATTGATCAATTTTTATTCAGTTTAATAGCTAGGGCTGGACTCGGGCCGGGCGGCCTGACCCGGGACCGAACCGGCCCGGTCACTGTTTGGCCCGGCCCGGCCCGTGGCCCGGTGGGTCCACCGGTTCGGTTTGGCCCGGCCCGGGTGCTGGGCGGTCCGGGCTCGGGCCCAGGTTTTGGTGAACCGGCCCGGCCGGTTCGGGCCCGGTCCGGGCCGGATTTTAATTTTTTTTTTTTTCTGAAATTTTTTTAAGTTTTAGGTTGGATTAGGTATTTTGGGCCATTTGAGGTGGTTTGGGATGGTTTGGGGTTGAGGGGGAGGGGTAGGGGATTAAATAGGAGAACAAAAAAAAAGTGGAAATATCCCGTTCAGTCCACCTTTACTTATTCCTTATCATTTATGTCACCTAATTATTTATCTTTCAATTTTAAACTTTTGCCTTTTCACTTTTGTTTTATTATTTCAAAAATAACCTATCTAAATCAAAACTCAAAGGGAGAGTGAGAGATCGATCATCGTTGGCGATCTGGCATCTGACCTGAAGCAAGAGCGTGTACAACTGTTCTCCACCTGCCCGGCTCTAGATGCGCCTCCAGCCTCCGCACTCTGCCCTCCGTCCTGTTCGGCTCCGTGCGCCGTCATCCGTCATGTGCGGCTTTGTGCACCGTCCTCCGCTCTGTCATCCTATGCGGCTTTACTTCCTATCGGTTGAGATGTGCCTCACATAGCATTACTGAAGGTGATGAAATCCATCTTAGATCCTCCCTAGCTATTAACCAACAAAGTCAATTATATAGTTAGTATGTGGTTTAGACTTTGAAGGAAATCTTGACTCGGCGTCCCTCGTCGGCTACAATCCGACTAAGGATCGACGTCGGCGCTACAAAGCCTGAATCGCCATTAGGCCCGGCTCCAGGAATTCTGCAAGGATTTTAATTTCCAATGCCTATACGCATAAATACAGGTATGGAACTCGTAAGTCTGTTACGATGATGGCTTTCAAGGACGGAATCTTCGAATTCGTGTTGATATCTCCCTCTGAAACTGGCGGTGGGGTGGAGAGTGGCAGCTGCCGCCCTGGTCACATCACCGCCTCTAGGATATCCCTAAAGCATGGAATTGAAAAAATCAAACAAAGTGATCCATTTTGCAGTATATGTCTCTGGAGTCCATTTCTAAGTCTATTCTTGGCACTGCCAACTCAATGGGGATCAATGTCCAGGAAAAGCTCAATTAAGGTCTGTTCTGAATTCTGATGTACTTGCTTTGCTGATTTTTGCACATCCAGAAGGAGTAACATTGAAGTCTTTTTCAACCAAATTAAATCAAAAGCCACATTGCTGTTTAGATGAGATTAGGTCTACCACCAAAGAAGCCTTAGTTTTTATATTCTTGATTTAGGCACTGTTAATTTCTTAATGAAAACAAAAGAGTGAGACTAGGTAGTGCTTATTTCTGGTTGTTTTATCTTCCAAGTGCACTGGGTTGTGCTCAATGATATAGTAGAGACTGATGTGTTTGTAGTTATTAATATGTGGATTTCTTACACCTAGCAACAGTTTTTAAAAGTGGCCGGGTGTATCTGAGTAATTTCAACCATGTTTGAGAACTTAGAATTTCTATTGCTTCTTAGTGTTTCTTTACTTTCTTGCAATTTGATGATTTAAAGACATTTGTGGTGTGGGAAGGACTTGCTTTTCATTCCTTTCCAAAAATCCACTAAAGTTATCAAAACGAAACAAATCCGGTGTTTAGAATTTAGTATCTTATTGTGTGGTCATAAAAAAAGATATTGGAAGCCACTATTTGCAAATGCATAGCTCCTTATTAGTCGGGAATAGAAAATTGGCTTAGCTTATTGTTGTATATCATGTAAGGTACTAAGGCTGAATATTAAGTGACTGTAATTCCAAATTATGAATTGGAATCTCTGCAGTAGTAGGTGTAGAAGATCACGAGGAAGCAAAGACTCAGATATAAATAGGGATGGAGGAAGAAGAGGGTGGTGGTTACAGGGATGATGGCCAAAACTTTGAAGGTGGTAGTGTGTACATGGATGACGGCAATGACTCAGATATAAATGTGGATGAAAAAGGAGGTTTAGATTCTGATGATTATGGAGATTATAGTGATTGATGGACTGGATTGGAGGTTCAGCCTATGGTTTGAATCCACCCAGTAAAACAAGGTAAAAGTGGCCTAAATTTGATCCCCTAATTGAGGTTTAAAGTAATTTTTTTTTAAGTTTTGTTGGGAGGCTGGTGGAGTTCCTAGCAATGCAAAACGTGTCATAGAAAGGCGCAAGAATACATAGATAAGTTTTAATTGTGATGGGAGTTTTGTATGCCTTAAGAATGCAGATTGCACACAAGCCATAAGAAGTTGCATAACAACTTGCCTCAATTTTCAAATGTAGCATATGTAGGGAGCATATATAGATCGCAGATTGGGATCTCAGAAAGGTATTGATCAAGGAAAGTGATTTAGACTGAAAAAAGGTGAAGAAGATCAATGCAACAGAGTAAATGAACCAATCTCCTCTTCAATGGAAAAGGAGAAACAGATTAGACATTGCATGCTCTTTTTCTTTCAGTGTCCTGAACAAGTCATCAATTTTAAGAGTTCACTCTACCCCGGGTGGAAGATGGCTTCATTTGTTTGTTGTTTCATTTTGTTGTATCAGAATTGTTTCGTTTTGTTGCATTGTGTTTCTTTATGTTGTATCAGAATTGTTTCGTTTTGTTGCATTGTGTTTCTTTTTGTTGTATCAACATTGTTTCATTTTGTTGCATTGTGTTTCTTTTTGTTGTATCGTATTGTTTTTTTTTGTAGTGTGTTGCTTATTATTGTTTATTGTCAATTTTTTTTATTGTTTAATATTTAGGTATTTATACATCTTGGCTTCTTTCTAGAAATTAAAAAAAACTTATATAAATTTATGTGCAAATATTTAAAATTATAAATTTAGATTTGTGACTATACAAACAACTAGAAACAAATATAAACAACAAAAAAATAAAATCTTCATATTTAACAACAAAAAGAAACAAATATTTTGTTTTTAAAATTTACTTTTTTTTAATTTGTGAGAAAACTTTAAAATTTTTACCATTTATATTTTTATATTTTTTTTCGTTTTGTATTAATTCCACACCCAAAAAATTACATTATTTTCTTAAATGTTTTCTATATTTTTGTATAAATTACGGGGTATACTAACTTTTTAAAAATTTATATTATAACAAATCTTATTTCTTACAAATCCAATTGTGATTCATATTTATTTTTGAGTCCTGTATATATAAGGTTCCAATACGTATTTTTACATTTTTATGATTAATTTCTAAAATTTAAATACATTTTCTTTTTTAAAATTTGTATTTATTATTTTTTATTTTCTGTTTTTCCTTCTAATATTTATTATATTTTAATTATATATTTTGTTTTATTTTTTTTTTATTTTTTTTTTAAAGTTTTTTGTACATTTAAAAAAATTAAAATTAAGTAAATTTTGGAGCTTGGCTTAGATGCCGTATTATTTTACTCCGTATCAAAGAAGGTATAGAGCACTAAAACTGGATGTAGACCTGCGCTTCTTCAAAATATTGATTCCAGGGATGAGTTTTATATATACACGGGACAAGAGATCTATTTTTGAAAAGAAAAAGTCAACTAGTATACGGTTGAAAGAAAATTTAAACAGGAACAAAAGTGATATTACTTTACCGTTTCAGCCTATTTGTGAAATTTTCTCAAAAAAAAAAAATTAATTGGGCCGGTTCGGCCCGGCCCGGCCCGGTTTGGCCCGGAACCGGAACCGGCCACCGGCGGTTCGGGCTCGGGCCTCCCCTTTCCTGGCCCGAGGCCCGGCCGGGCCCAGGCCCGAACCGGGCCCGAACCGGCCCGAGTCCAGCCCTACTAACAGCGTTTCATGCAAACAAGACTACATATGAAGTTGAAATGACCATACAAAGAGCCGGCTTAGTATGATTGACAAAGAGTAGGTTGGAGTTATTGCAATTCCCCATAAGATGGGAAAAAAATCAAGTCTACTAGATTAACATTCGCTCTTTTTTAGAGTTCAGGTGGATGATCAGAGACATTGCAATTTCAATTAAGTTTTGCGTATTTTACTTCGAAAGACATTTAAACACTAAAAGGTTGTGTCAACTGTCACGCATGTTAATTATAAAAACTATAATTATAAAAGAGGGCTCTTGTATGGATCCGGAGCCTCTACCTTACTTTAAAGTAAGGTAGGGTGCCTTGCTTCTTCCGGGTCGTCCGATCAACAATTCAACGGTCGGAGATCTTGGACTCCACTTTTTCGCTAATCTCGAGGCCTACTTTGCTACTGCCCGACCGTCGGATGCGCAAGGCACCGTCCTAGTCGGGCAGAGGATCCCAATCCCTCTTGTATACCTCGACTTATACGAACGTGTGTTTGGTTTGGTTAATCATTGGACTTGCATCTAATTTATGCCATGCTTATTCACGTAAATTTACTCGTATATTTTAGTATGTGACATTACATAGTAATAAATCAAGTTAATATTTTCAAATAAGCATCTGTTATCTGTTTTTATTTTACCATCTCATATTCTCATTAGTAAGCGCCACAAAATTCACGACCATCAACATTACCAACCGCTATTGCTACCACTAATCAGTGTTACTATAGCCTCGAACCACAATAACACCTTCAAACAAATGTCATTTGTGCATGACCCTACATTTTAACTTTGTACATTCACAATTTATCTAAATATGCAGAACCTTTGGAAATGGTATGTGATTATGTGCACACAGACAAAATGTATAGTCTGTATGTATAGAGAGTGTACACAAAATGTGTACAAGAAGCATAGCTAAATGTCAATACTGTCAAGTTATTATTGAACATAAAATATACTCCGTACTACGTATAATATAAAATGGAAAATGTAGGATATGTAAATACAAAAAATGACAATACATAAATAACAAAATAGAAAAGAAAAACAGAAGATAAGAAAATAGAAATGTATATTTGGAAAAGAGAAATAGAAAATGGAAAGATAATAACTGAAAAACTATATGTTTAGCAAAAGAGCCTAAAATTTTGGGTTAAACATATTAAAATATAGAAACTCAATGCATTAGTCTCATTTGATTTAAAATAATCTGTCAAACCCCTCTGTGTTATAATAAATCATGAGCATAATATTTTCTATGAATAAATTTAATTATCAAGTAAAAGAAAAATGATTACCATTTGTGTAAAATTTAGAGATTTGACAAATGTACTTGTATATTCAATCATAACACTAAGAAAAATGATTTCCAAATTGTAAATTATTAGTAAAAGAGGTTATGCGCATTAATAATTATAATGCATGCGAGTTTGACACATTGTTTAAATTACAAAGATCTAATGCGTTTTTATATCACAAAGGTGTTTGATACATTAAAACTTAATAGTCCATACTCCCATTGGATTGGGATTTGAGAAAGATGAGGCTTAACAGTCAATACCTCATTATATATTGAAATGTTTGAATGAAAGTGAAAAGTACATCTGGATGCTTCAAATTGTTTTTAGAATTAGCTTTTTAGAAACCAGTGAGAGACGAACTTCTACAAAACTTGTTTTGATTATGTTTCTGCTTTTAAAAAAGAAGCAGAAGCAATTTAGGGGTGGGATCGGTCCGGTCTGGGTCGGGTTTTTGCTAAACCCGAAAATTACCCGGAAGGTCTCGGGTAATGAAAATTAGGAACCGAAACAAAGCCCATTATATTCAGTCTGAGTCGGGTTTTTGGTAGCCCGGGTTCGATCTGGGTTCGGGTTGGGCCGGTTAAAGCCCGGACATGAAGGATTTCATTGTCCTTTTATATTTTAACACCTATTTTCGAATAAAATTAATCAAAAATACAAATAGCAAATAATAACACAAATATTAGTTTCCAAAATCACCAACAATTCAAATCCAAAGATAATTATCTTAATATTTTATTTAAGGTGCATATAAATAAATAATATAGGTTTCTTAAATATATTATGAAATAAAATTTATAGATAAAAATGTGACTAGAGTTACTATAAATATATTTTCATGGTCATTACGCTAAACACATTCAACATATTTGTAGTCACTAAAAGTTACTAAATCATTTTTCTATCCACCGTGATTATAATCATACATTAGGAAATATTTATAAATTTATATTCATATATTATATTAATTTTATATTAAAGCTAATCGTTTCGGGTTTTTTCGGTCCGGGCCGGGTTATAGACTTTAAGGCCCGTTAATGAGCCCGGAATTTCGGGTTCGGTCCGGGTTATTTTTAATTTGGGCCGGTTAAAAAGAAGAAACCCAGACCGGAATCATAACTCGGGTCGGTCCAGGGTCGGTTTCCGGGTTTCGGTTCGGTTTTTCCCACCCCTAGAAGCAAAATCAAATTCCAAACATTCTCAAATTAGTGTTTGCAAACAATTTAAAATTTATTTCAGTTTTTTGCTTAAAAATTGAAATGAATGTTTTCAAGCGATAATTTCTACTTAAGTTAAACATTTAAAAGCTAAAAATTGGATATACTTTTATCGGTTTTCACTTTTTGTATTACACAAAAACACGTGTTTTGCCAAACACCAGTGACTTTTACAATTAAACACTTTTTCTACATCACATTTTATTTTTAGAATAAGTGCCAAGAAACCCCAATTTGCATATAGAAATGCAGGAATTTCCATCTAGTGAGAACAGTTGCAGAAACAAATCCAATATTCCATGTCAGCATTGGAAAGCCATAGATAAGAAACCAATCACCACACTCACTCCTCTCTCTATTCTTTCTTCTTCGCCTCAATAAGGAAATGGTGCTCTGTCACACTTTAGCAGCGCACCCGACGTATAGCGCGCCCTTCTCCGCCACCCCGCGCTCTTCGTCTCTCAAGTTTCTGCTCCCATGTCTCTCTGCTCCTTCTCTAAGGTCGTCGAGACGACGCCACAAGCTTCGCCGGAGAGTCATTTCGGGTGTAGCAACTCTGGACTCCGGAAATGGAAGCGCCATTGCTTTGCCTGAAAAGCCGGCTTCTGACAATTCCTCTTTCGGAAGGAAGTACTTCCCTTTAGCTGCCGTAGTAGGACAGGTATGTGTTTGTTGGAGTAAATGGATGTAAATACCAAATACTTGATGATCTAGCCGTGTGTTGTCAACTACAGTAGCAGACCTTCTTTGTTCTTCCCTATCTGTTCTTGTTTTAGTGTTATACTGTTATGAATCCATTACATGCTCAGGATGCCATCAAAACTGCTCTTCTACTTGGAGCTATTGACCGTGAGATAGGAGGAATTGCTATATCTGGGAAACGCGGGACTGCGAAAACTGTGATGGCTCGTGGATTGCATGCAATTCTGCCTCCAATTGAAATAGTTAAGGGCTCAATTGCAAATGCCCATCCTGACTGCCCAGAAGAGTAAGTTTAGAATCAAATAACTAAGGCCATGCTTAACCAAACATTCACAGAATCACAGTGCTGTAACAGAAACATTCACTTTAAAGCAGTTTTAGCATAATTGCTTCAAGGTTTTAAATCCGTTCAGTTCCATGAAGGTGGGAAGATGGACTTGCTGATAGAGTGGAGTATGACTCTGCTGGAAATATCAAGACCGAGATAGTTAAATCACCTTTTATTCAGGTTTCTTATTAGTAGACCCCTTTTCAAATTTTCATGGAGGCAGCTGTTTCTTTCAAGTTTCAAGCATCTTTAGAGTTGAACTTGTCTTGCAGATCCCCCTTGGTGTAACTGAAGATAGATTGATTGGATCTGTTGATGTCGAGGAGTCTGTGAAATCCGGAACAACTGTTTTTCAACCTGGACTTCTAGCAGAAGCTCATCGAGGAGTTTTATATGTTGATGAGATCAATCTACTGGATGAAGGCATTGGCAATTTACTTCTGAATGTGTTGACAGAAGGAGTTAATATTGTTGAAAGAGAAGGCATAAGCTTTCGACATCCATGTAAACCTTTGTTAATAGCTACATATAACCCTGAAGAAGGTGCTGTCCGTGAACATCTATTGGATCGCATTGCAATTAATTTGAGGTACACCTTCTGGTACAAATTTGGTATTTGACATGGTAAAAAAAATCTTCATAGTCCTATAAATATATTCTACTAATAGTTTTGCGACTTGATATGATGATGTTTTCTGGAAGACAAGTATGCAGATCATTATGATAATTATGTCATTTTCATTATCATGTCATAGAGTTTCAGGAGCACTTTTTTGATCTTTGTACACCTGCCAGATCCAACTCTACTCAATTTAATAATAATACAACCCTTCTGCAGTGCAGATCTTCCAATGAGTTTTGAAAACCGTGTTGCAGCAGTGGACATAGCAACACAGTTTCAGGAACATAGTGATGAAGTTCTTAAGACGGTGGATGAAGAAACAGATTTTGCCAAAACACAGGTACAATTTTCATAAAGAAAGATTAATATGATGGTTGGTGTTAAATGTTCAGTAACAGTGGCCCAACATAACCATTTAAACACAAAGAATTATGAGGTGTCAGGAGTCATGGAATAAGGATAAGAACACAAGGATGTTTGTGAAGCAACAAATTGGTGAAATCACTGGCTTTCTCAGTGGTACCATGCCAACTCATTCCCAGTTTTGTTAATGTTTAGACCCCCCCCCCAAGATAACAAAAAGTACATCGTATTGTGTGGAAGAACAGAAGTTGATCCCAAAGAGTGAGGATGACAGACCCTTTTATAACACTTAGGTGCACCGAATACAAGGAATATTAGTACTTGACCAAGTCTAGGAAGCCCATCACTTTCTGGACCTTCGGTGCTAGGCTGGGTATTTGCCCCATCGACATATAGACAACTATTCTATGCCTACGCTTGTATTATTTAGTACTTCAAAAATAGTCTTGGTAATGAAGTATTTAAGTGGTGGGTGAAGAAGATTACCATACAGAAGCAAAGGTTTCCTAAAAAGAATACAACAACAACATTCTCATTTCATGCTTTATTTCTACATGCTAACTTCTGTTATTGGCGTAGCATCTGAATGGCATTTCATTCTTTGTAGATCATATTGGCTAGGGAATATCTGAAGGATGTTACAATTGGCCGAGAGCAGCTAAAGTACTTGGTTACGGAAGCTGTCCGTGGTGGTTGCCAGGTACTAGCCAGAACACTGTACTAGTGTTAAAAGAATGCTCCAGACTGGTATTTGGACAAGGCTTCACAAGACTTATTATAAGAGCCTGTTTCGTAGTGCTGAAATTGGCAGAATCGGTCGAAAGTGTTGAAGTTGTGACTAAAACAGCTGAAATGACTGAATTATGAATTATGAATATATTATATTTAAAATATATTTTATTAGGAAAAAGATCCTGTCCATCCGGATGGACCAGAGCTGCCGTCCGGCCGCCGCCGTTTGGAGCGGTTCCCGGTGAAGTTTTTAATGAAATTTTTTATGCATGTTCCTCATCAAGTCTAGTTTATCCACAAAAAATTTCATTTAAAAATTTGATCGGGAAGACACTCAAATGATTTTTGGAAGATAACTGCGTTTTATATGTACATTAAGGGTGCAGTTATCTTCCAAAATTCGTTTGACTGCCTTCCCGATCGAATTTTTAGCTGAAATTTTCTGTGGACAAACTAGATTTGATGAGGAACATTCCCAAAATATTTCATCAAAAAATTCCACCGGGAACCGCCCCAAACGGCGGCGGCCAGACGGCGGATCATGTCCCTCCGGTTGGACAGGATAATTCCTCTATATTATTAATAAAATAAAGAAATAAATGATATGAACAAAAAGCTAATATAGTCCTTTTTAGCAAATTCAACACAAAAGTAACTTCAAAATTAGTCCTTACTTATTTCAAATTATAGATTTATAATAAAATTCAGCGCGCAAAATTAAAATCTTAGTATTTGGTAAAAGAGTTGGTTGATAAGGCTGATAAACAAAAAAAACCATCGCTAAATGTTACTCTTCACTGTAGTGGACTCTCCACTGCAGTGTAGCATTTGCTACTATGTTTGTGGCTTAAAGACATGCCATATCATTCTATGAGCATGAAAAGTTGTAGCAGTGGATTTTACCTCTGATTTAGCAGTGTTGGAAGTTCCAATGTAGTGGAGAGAAACTTTGCCAATTATAAACTGCCTTATGTAGAAGTTCCAAAGTTAGGAGGATTCTTTAACATTTCTTCGTAGATAAAAAATATAAAAAGAACATGAAAATGTAAGCCACATTACACAAAATAGTATAGTGGTATAGTGACATTGATGTCATATTGTTAGGATGAACACTATAATAAGTTACAAAACATGTCCTATCACACTGTTCATTTATTAATTGTCATGGATGTATGTTGTAGCTTATATAAAGTAAGTGGGACATTTTTTAACCCCAAATAAAATATTCAGATTTGTTTCATGAAAGGAAAGGCTATGTGTTGAATTGTTACTGAGTTTCTCTTTAATATGGTTAAGTGTCCTTACCTAAAGCATTTGACTGCCATTGGTTTTGAAATTACAGGGACACAGAGCCGAACTTTATGCTGCTCGTGTTGCTAAATGCTTAGCTGCTCTCGAGGGCCGTGACAAAGTCAATGTTGATGACCTGAAGAAAGCTGTAAGTTGTGTTACACTTTTTATTTTCTAGTCATCCCACACTCCCACTTTTACCTCTTACATTCACTCTCCAAAATTGGTGGCACTGTATTTGAGTAATATCTAGTTTATCTACCCTATAAGGCTGTAACAGTATTATTAGTTCTCTCATCTCAGAAGAATTGAAATTATTTTGGAGACACATCAACACAAACTTTATCATTAATCTGAGTGGTGTAGTCATTGTCCAGATATTTCAAAATTTATCATTAGTTGTCCTTAACTATATCCATACATGTTCTTGAATCCCAAACCAATCATTTACTTAAAATTGTACATAGTAGTAATGTTTTCTAGGCATACTAGTCGGGCACTTGAGTCCTCGAAATTCATGGAACCATCATTTACTTAAGAGGGAAAGCCCCAATATTTTTATATTTTAGACTATAAAGTGTGAAGGGGAGCCTTGGCGCATCAGTTATGGTGTTGATGTGTGATTGAGAGGTCACAGGTTCAAGTCTTAGGAGCGGCCTCTTGTCAAAATGACAAGGGAAGGCTTCTTCCTCCTTTATACACCTTTGTAATGGGACCCTTCTTCAGACCCTCACCTTGCGGGGATGCCAATGTGTACCGGACTGCCCAAATTTTCCGCATGTACTTTAAAATCATCAACCTGAAACACTCCATGTCATGTCAGCTTTTACTATTGTGACTTCATAGCCTGTAACCACACAATTTTGGCTTGTTTTTCACAAGAAACATCTCCATCAGATTTGCTACCATAAGCAAAACAAACCAAACATTACCTTGTATGTCCCACTCGGAAGTACGGTCGGGGTAGGGTCAGATGTACGCAGACCTTATCCTCTGAGACCCAGACTGGAGTAGAGAGGCTGCTGCCGTCAATCATGAAAATCATTACAATTCAGGCAGAATTGGTCACCATTCCCTGTGGGATAAACATTTAGCACAGTCCTAATACCTTTTTCTAATTCAGGTGGAATTGGTCATCATTCCACGGACAATTATTAATGAAAGCCCACCTGAGCAGCAAAACCAACAGTCACCTCCCCCTCCCCCTCCTCCACAAAATCAGGATTCTTCGGAAGAGCAGAATGAAGAGGAAGAAGAAGATCAAGAGGTTTGTTAAAATGGACAATATTCACTTTCACCTTTTCTTAGAAAAGGGTTTGTAGCTTCTATGTGATCACTCTGTTCAATCTTTAACTAGGAAGACAAAGATGCAGAAAATGAGCAGCAACAGGAACAGATACCCGATGAGTTTATTTTTGATGTGGAAGGTGGTTTGGTGGATGACAAGCTTCTCTTCTTTGCACAACAAGCACAGAGGCGTAAAGGAAAAGCTGGGCGAGCTAAAAATGTTATTTTCTCTGAAGATAGAGGTCGATATATTAAGCCAATGCTTCCTAAGGTTAACTATGCTCTGCTTCTATTATCTTAGTTTCATAACATATTCATTCTGTTATAATTGAATCAGTTCTCTTGAATGCTATGTTTCTTAAAAGAAGAACTGAATCCATTCATCTATTCTTGTGAAATTACTTGATGTCATTCAGGGTCCAGTTAAGAGATTAGCTGTAGATGCAACTCTAAGAGCAGCTGCACCGTATCAGAAGCTACGTAGAGAGAAGGACATTCATAAAACTAGAAAAGTTTTTGTAGAGAAAACCGACATGAGAGCCAAACGAATGGCACGCAAAGCGGGAGCCTTGGTAGATTTAGTTCCTCTCTATCTCTCAACAGACTATCTTCTTTTTTATGCCGTTTTGTTTCCAGATTTCTTTTTCTAACTTCATATTTGTAGGGTATTTATTCATATATATATATATATTGTAATAGAGCATTTGTAAAGATTGTTTGTAAAGAAGTTCTTGAGGTAGAACTTGCAGGTGAACCATGGAAAACTTCAAGCAATTGTCAAAAAATATAGGAATCTAACAATGTGATTTGTTTACTCAAGTGGAGAAAATGTAATTTAGTTTAACCTAGTGTCAAAAAGTTCAACTGGAGATTTTAGATTTTTGTTCGAACCAATCAAGTCTGCCAGTAATCGTTCAATAAAGTGGTGGAGATCTTACTTTTGGAATGAAAAGATAGGTTAGCTCTGGATTCCTCTAACATGAATTTCTATATCACAGGTGATATTTGTGGTTGATGCAAGTGGAAGTATGGCATTGAATAGGATGCAGAATGCAAAGGGAGCAGCATTAAAACTACTTGCAGAAAGTTATACAAGTAGAGATCAGGTATTTCAGGTTTCTAGGAAAATTTATGTATATTCCTCTGCTTCATTATATTTATGTGAAGTTTTTTCTGTATAACACAGGTTTGCATCATTCCATTCAGAGGAGATGCTGCAGAAGTTCTGTTGCCCCCTTCAAGGTCAATCTCAATGGCAAGAAAGCGTCTTGAGAGACTTCCCTGTGGTGGGGGTTCTCCCCTTGCTCATGGACTCACTACGGTAGGTCGGTATGTGAATTTTTAATAAACACCCAAGTGTAACGGCACATTTTTTTTCACACCCAAGTAATGATTTGGTGAACACACCTTGGTGTACAAAAAAATGTTACCCCCCCCCCCCCCCCCCCCCACCGAAATGCTTTGTTGTTAGATTCATTCATCATGCAGGATTGGTTGTGTTGTCTCAGGCAGTTAGAGTAGGGATGAATGCCGAGAAGAGCAGCGATGTTGGGCGAATAATGATTGTTGCAATTACTGATGGTCGAGCCAACATATCCCTTAAGAGATCCACTGATTCAACAACCTCTTCTGATGCACCACCACCACCCAGACCCTCTGCTCAAGAGTTGAAGGTACCCACATAAACACTACTAAACTCAAGTGTGATTGGGAATGGCAGATTTGATTTAGTCTTTTCCTCAATATTGTTTCTTTTTGCGCACAGGATGAAATTCTTGATGTGGCTGGTAAGATATACAAAGCAGGGATGTCCCTCCTTGTTATTGATACAGAGAACAAATTTGTGTCCACTGGCTTTGCCAAAGAAATTGCAAAAGTCTCTCGAGGTAAAATGTTTCTCCCTATTTGATTAGTTAGCTAACTAACTAATCTGCCAGGAAAGTGATCTCTTCAAAACATCCCTTTTTTAATGACACAGGGAAGTATTATTATTTGCCGAATGCTTCAGATGCTGTTATCTCTGCCACAACAAAGGAGGCATTGTCCGTACTAAAGAGCTCCTAGCTGGTCAAAGCAAGTTGTCTGTTCACCCCATCATATATATTGTATTGGGATTAGAAGAATATTAGTTCGAAAGAACTTGAAGTGAATTTTGGTGTGGGTCTTAGAGTTTTGGACTTTTGGATGTAATTCTTCATCTTCACTCAACTCAGTATGTATATTTTCTTGAATATTCGTACTTGAAGACTTGAAGTGAGACGGAAAACAATGACATAATTTGACAAGAGTATTCTTGAAGTGAGTGGGTTTGATAAACTTGAAGTGTTTCACTTTGTATTTTTGTTCTCTTATTAACCATTAAATTTGAAACAGAATTCAATAAAAAATACATATTGCCGCAATGCCGCCGTACAATTCCTTAACCTCTCTCACCACTCTATCTCACTCAACATGTTTCTGCCCTTGGATGATAAACTTTAACGAAAACAAAAAAACAAAAGTAAGAAGGGCAGAGCCTCCATACAAATCTCACTGTTCAAGAACTTGTCAGGTCTACACAGTGTTTGGCTTGTACAGCTTCTCAACCATCTTTCTGTATTCTGTAAATTTTATAAGACACACATTAAGCATAATAAACACGATACTTATAAAAGCTGTATTATATCTTTAGGGGCACTTGTCATAAGTGAACTGATTATTACCTTCTTGATTGCCCCACAATGCGGCTGCCTGAGTGTTTAGTGGAGAACTTATATTTGGCTCTGAAATCATGAGATCAAGGAAGTACCCAAATTAACTCAAGTTTACGAATGGTTAAAAAAGTAATCCCTCCTTCAGTCCCTTCCCATAACGAATTCATACTTGTTTTTTCATCCTTTTTTGAGAAATAAGTATGCTCTTAATATTCTTTCTTTAGTAAATAAATATCCATCATCACTCATAAGTAAACGACACAAACAAATTACCTCCAAGCAAACTCTGAATGGAGAGTAGTATAGTCCTTACATCATACGCAGACGACCATTTGTCCTGCAATTATATATACATTCCCTAAGAGTGTTAGATCGCCCAGGTGAAGAATAAAAAAATGGTAAAGTGAAAGAACAGATGATAAAAATATGTAACCTGAAGGATATCCAAGCATATGTTGCCATATACATCCACGTTTGGATGAAAACAAGCTGTCTCAAATTTAACCTTGGGTGATTTAAATGGATACTCATTAGGGAAGGTCAGAGAGAGCTTATATTCTGTTCCTTCAAAAACGGTGTCTTTACTGCCTGTGATTGTCCCTTTCCAGCAAAATATGTTGTCTTCCTCCGGGAAAGCTGATATTCCAGACTCACCACTCATCTGCATATTGAGATTACTTTGAAATCCGGGTGATAAAAAGTTCATAAAAGCATTTCTTAATTTTTTTAGAAAAATAAAAGAAGGTTCCAGTTTCTCACTTACCATCAGAGCCATTAGTTCAGATTGCAGCCTGTCATGATACAATGAAAAACACTGGAGTTAGAATTTAGAATAACTCAGAGACTAAAATGGATGTGGAAGTACACCAAATTTTTTTGTGTAGCACTAAAAGTGAAAAGGAGTTAAAGGTTTTTTTTTTGCATTGTCTAAAAAAGTATTTTTCAATTAAAATTAAGCACTTTAAAATTAAAGCTGGAATGTAGGGATGCTTTAAATCACTTCTCCCTGAAAATACAAACACTCAAACTTTTAACTTCTTACAATCACATCCCCTTAATTCCTTTAGAACATTAGGAATCATTTTTCAAATAATCTCTAAAACTAATCACTTCTCAAATGTAGAAGCAAACACTTTTTGTAAAACACATCTCATATGGTTCTTTAGCTTCTAGCTTTAAATGATTAGTTTTTAAATTCTAGCAGAAACACTTATTTGAAAGCACTACTTTTAGCTCTTTTGAAGCTAAAAGCATAGAATTATTTTGTAAAGAAAAGTAGTACACTCCCTAAGATATTGAAACCAACCAATGAACAAAGGAATGTTTTTGTTGGTGTGACACAATTCTCTTCACAAAACGAAAAAAATTGTCGCAATTACCCGATGTGTAAAATGGTTTGTACATGAAGCACAGTTGATTAACTAATTCAATCCATATCAAAATCATTTAATTCGCACCATGTGTTGCAGACACAAGCAGGAGAGTAAAGAAATTTTTTTTGGGGTGGGGTGGTAAAAAGTTCTTTTCATATAAATTTTACACAAAAAATGTATTCCAAGATAAAAGTTTTTACCTAATGTGGAGTGGGACGGTCCCCGGCCACCCCGAACTACTCCCATTCTAGCACCAATACTAGGATATGGTACTTAACATAATTTGCTTCATTTTTTCAAATTTCAAGAAGATAGATAATTCCATAAACAGTGCATCTTCTAGGAATCTAGAAACCCTAAATGAAACGAGCGATGAAGGATTTATGAGGACCTTTTCAGAACAGATTGGGTATCTACAGACTTAGAAGATGGAACCGTTTGCTTTGTTGTGGGGATGGCCGGAAGACTGCCGGCATTGTTGCCTTGCCCATTGTTGGTCGTATTCGCAGCCGCCATTTCTCTCTCAATCTCCCCTTGTTATTTAATCTATAGATTGTCTTTGATTGAAGACGATAACAGGTGAAGTGGATCTGGCTGAGAGAGAAGGAGCGATCGATAATTCAGGAATTTGCGTTTGTTAGGGTTATTCGATTTTGCGGTGTGGTAGCCAGGTTTTTAACGCGAGCAAATTACGGGTGCCGTACACGATTTCAAATTCTCTTCAAACGTTATTGTCTGTAACGGCTAGTTTGACATCCCTTGTTTAGGTAAGCCACTTTAATTATTGTCCATGTATTGGAAGCATGTAGGGTTCAATGCACCAAATTCATCTTAATCTTAGGGGTGTTTGTATCTTATTCTTAAACGAGCAGAAGTTAGAGTGCTTGAGTAAAAATGCAGAAGTGATTCTGGTGTCTAATATACTTTTCCAATTTTCGGTACAATTTTGCTTTGGATAATCATATAATATACTTTTCCAATTTTCGGTATAATTTTGCTTTGTTCAGAAATTTGATGAAAGGAAAAGTAATACTGAGTAGTACATACATAATATGTTTATACCTGCAGGTGGATGATTTCTTGAAGAGTTTTGAGCAGATTCGTGCTGATAACGTGTTGTGAAATGAAAAAGATGCAGACCGGATTAAAGAGATAGATATATTGTTAATAAGCTCTAAATAACTTCTTCGTGATATAACTGAGATTTTCTAAGTTTCTGAGTTAAATTTACAAAGGATTGAACACTCTATTTATACTAGTTGGCTAGGAGATGAATCATCAAAGAATGATTCCACATAATTTGCTGGCAACATTAAACCTAGCCATCTGTCTATTACAAAGACTAGAATTGGATTAGTGTTCTGATGACAAGGATGAACAATTCACACTTGTCATTCTCAGGAATTTACAACACATGAAACTAATTAAGTGTGACTATTCACCCTCTTTCTAGTACGGAGTATTGAATATGCAATCCTCATCTTATAGTTGGATAGTTCATCATGCCAATTCTCTTTTACTTTAAACAATTAATCAAATATTTAAAACTAGCTTTTGGGTTACATTGTATGAATTTATGTAGACTCGTATCTATGAGTTAAAAATGAATTACAAGGCCAAACTTCAAATAATGATTAGTTGGTTACACAATTGTATTTCAAAGTGGTTCCCAAGTGGTCAAGTTACTCAAGTATAAGAGTCGGGTGTTTGATCGAGATTGATCTAGCTAGGGCTAAAACTTTGGAGCAAGCACATGCCAGGTCAAATTGCATGAGCGAAGCAACATAAACGTGGGAGAAACATAATAACATATACGGAATAAATATTAAAAATAAGGACATATAGAGATTTTTTTTAGCCCGGTAAGCAAACCACCCATCGGTAGGATAAATGTCGGGAACATTTACCGAATTTTATTAAAAAAAAATAAAGGTACAAAAGAAGAGGAGGACAAAACCAAAACCTCTTCATTATAAAGGACAAGACATACAATGTATTTATAAATATTATTTTATTATATATGCACATTAAATTTTCATATAACTTATTTGATAAATCAATAACAAACATGGAGTATATAAATAAATGTTCAAATTTACAAATTAAGACATATAAATACCTAATTACACATAAAGTAAATTACATTTCTAACAATACATAAAGTGAATTACATTTCCCGAAAGCATGCCATAGACAGGGAAGTCGCTAATGGTCCAAATGATGGCAGCTTTCATGATAAACATTTTATCTGATGAAACAACATAAGTTGGTGTCCCAACGGCCCACAGTTCTTTCATCTCCTCGATAAGAGGTTGGAGATAAATGTCTATCTTTCGCCCAGGATCCTTGGAACCCGGACAAATTAAAGACAAAAAGATGAAATGACTTTTCATGCACATGTCGGGAGGGAGATTGTAAGGAGTTAACATGACCGGCCAACATGAATAGTTCTTGCCAAACCTGCCAAAAGGAGCAAATCCATCTGAACACAATCCCAGCCGCACATTTCGTGGCTCCATAGCAAACTGAGGATGACAGCGGTCAAAGTGTCTCCAGGCTTCACAGTCCGAAGGGTGAGCCATCATACCCTCGTTGGTTTCGTGCTCAACATGCCATGTCATGTGTTTCGCAGTAGCAGTCGAAGCGTACATCCTCTGCAGTCGAGGAGCTATTGGGAGGTAATACAGTTTAGACAGTGCAGACCTATGTCGTGGTTTCTTTTTACCTTGACGAACAGGTTTGTATCTGTCTCCACCACAGAACTTGCAGAACTCAAGTGCCTCATCCTCCTTCCAGAACAACATACATCCTTCCGGGCACGCATCAATTTCAACACAAGGTAGCCCCAACTTAGACATTAACTGCTTTATGTGGTAATATGAATCGGGAAGGGTATGATCTCGCGGTAGCATCCCTCCTACTGACTGCAAGACTCTATTCATGCAAGTTTCAGGGAGACTGTATTCGGCTTTTATGTTCATGAACTCAGTAACGACGGATAGCTGAGAGTATCCCTCACAATCAGCATACAGAGGTTGGTCGGTAGCTTTTAGAACATCCTGAAATCTCTCAGCCAAACCTTCATCCACATAAGGTTGATAAAATGTCGGATTTTCATCCGCATCTGGTTGATACGAGGTTGAGGCTTCAGGGGGGTCGTTAGGTGGTTGTGGGGGGTTGAACTGAGACATCGGTACACCGTATGCGTCATATACCATTTGTTGGTCCCACCTCATTTCAGCACGGTCTCCCCACGCACTCATCTCTGGAGGGACGTAACGAGACAAACCTACCGTTTGTGGTATAACAGATGGATCCAAAGGTTCGCCGTGAGAAGTCCAATTATAATAATTGGGAACAAAACCGACTGCGTACAAATCATACCAAACTTCGTGCGGGTCTTTAAAATTGAGATTTTTACACTTTGAACATGGACATCTTATTTTATCACCACTCATATAAGCCGGATGTTCAAGTGCAAATTCAATAAATTCCCCGACTCCCTCGAGAAAATTTGATTGCATTCCGTACAATACCGCATCTTTATCATACATCCAACTTCTATTTTGTTTATATATTATGCCTGAATATTATAATAAAAAATTATATGAAATGCAATGCACACAATTTTAAGTAATTTATTTCACTAAATAATCAACTAATTTTCACTAAATTAAATGAAATGCACACAATTCACAACAATAATGCACAAAATATAAGTAATTACCTAATACTTAAATTTAACTAATATTATAAAAAATTTAAGTAATTTATTAACACTACATTTAAATTAAACATACGTTTAACTAAATTTAACTAATTCATTTAGTTAAATTTAACTAAATTTAACTAGTTCATTCCGTCCCCTTTTAATGCATCCCTACGTTTAAACCTACGTTTAGCTAACTAATTTAACTTAATTAACACATCACTAGCTACGTTCAAACCTACGTTTAGCTAACGAATTTTAATTAAATTATTTTTGTAAACCTACGTTTAAACCTACACTAAATTATTACGTTAATGACATTTAATCTTATTAGTAATACACAATTAACAATTCACTAAATTAAATAATATGACCAAATTCAACCCAATAATTTGAACATGTATATAAAGTCATTTGAATTAATAAACAATACACAATTCACAATTCACTTAATTAACACATTACTAACGTACGTTTAACTAACTAATTTCACTTAACATAAACATCATTACGTTTTAAACTACATTTAGCTAACTAATTTTAATTAAATTATTTTATAAACCTAAAAGTTTAACTAATTTTAATTTATGACATTACTACGCTTATAGTTAAAACATGTTGTTAATTAATTAACAACCTCACTAATTTAATAGTTTTAATAATTTAAATTGAACCAACTAATTCTAAATAAAAATTATAATTCAAATAACATACCTTATCTGCATAAACAGGGAAAATGATAGAAGATAGACTACATCCTTCGATCTTTCAAACAGATACTGTATATACTGGGAATGAATTGGTGTGGTTCTGTTGAATGAGATGCTTCTGCATATATAAAAAATTTAGTCACGGACTTAGTCACGGATTTGTCCGTCACTAAGCAAAACCGTGTCCATTACGCGTCCAACACGTGTTAATGACGTGTAAATGACGTGTTAATCAAAGTAGTCACGGAAATAGTCACGGACATGGCCGTGACTAAATTTATCCGTACATAACACCGTTGCGAATTAATTTATGGGAGATGAAAAATTAAATTTTAATCATAGTCACGGGTTTAGTCACGGATGTGGCCGTGACTAAGTCACCGGAATCAAATAAACTTCGCCGGAAACGGAATCGGAGCTATCGGACCATTTTAGTCACGGATCGGACCATGACTAATTGTAGTCACGGCCATAGTCAGTTAGTCACAGTCCAAGGCGTGACTATTTTTTTTTTAAAATTTCCGTGACTAGTCCGTGACTAAACTAGTCACGGACCAAATCCGTGACTACGGTTCGTGACTACACGCGTGTTTTTTTGTAGTGTACATTGTGTTACAAACATCACAATGTTATTAGGAATAAATCCTAAAAAGGGAAAAAAATATAAATTCATAGTTTCCGAAACACTAATTGCTTAGGGAAATAATCGAGTTTCTTAATTCTTTTAAATTATGAAAAAATGCCCCAAAGAACATGAGCAGGAGGAAATTTCTGTACTTCATAAATCATCTAGGAGCAGGTTAATTAGAAGCGAGAACCTAAGTAAGCCTTTTCCAAACATCCCACAATATACCTCGTTCTTCATCCAACTGACTCAAAGCGCTCCTAGATCTAGCGCTTTTAGTTTAACTAGTTTCTCCACCCGTGCGTTGCACGGGAGTGAAGTTCCTAAATACAAATTCAGAAGCAATTATATAAGAATTATAATAAACCGAATGGCAACCCAGTTTATTAAAAAAGTCAAATAAAATGCTAAATGGTGTGTCTTTGTAATAACACACTGAGAAATAAATTGAAAAAGTTAAATGTAGCCATCATAGGATCAAATAGGTGTGTATGTATGTCCACAAAAATGTCACGGGATGCTAAGAATTACTTTAACTTTCTTTATACGGAGTATATAACATCCCACACACGATTGGTTGATCGTTTGTCTTTGTCACATTATAAACTTCAACCCAAATAAACTTGTTACTCTCGAAACCACCACATACAGCTGTCTATAAGTAAAAACAGGATGATATAGGAAAATGCCAACATATTCTAATGATTGTTCATGAGTCTTGTTCATGGTCATTACATAGCTACCCATTAATGGAAGATGTGCCATGAAAAGTGAACGGTAGCCCAACGTCTCATGGTGTTAAAATAAGTCTAAGATTAAAAAAAGATTTTCACCGACTTATCTTCATGCATCATTTGAGCCTCGAAAATATGAGTTCAAGTTTAGTCACCAGGAGTCGTGTGTCATTCCACAACACAGATGAATGATCTATATTCCTCATAAGCATCACTAGCACTCCCACAATTAATGTTTTTTTTAAAGCAATGACAAGATTTTATTAGAAATAAATGAGAGCAAATTACAAAAGTTAAAGAAGGAAAAAGCTAAAGAATAATAAAAGCTGATGAAGTAAAAGCACTGATGAAAAACTTCTTCCTCCAGCAATCCCGCCAAAGCCTCAAGCGCCCAACTCAATCAAAAACTTATCCAGAGGGACCAACATCCCTAACGCCATCGAAAACCCGTAAAGCTTCTTTCAAGAGTCCCAAAACAAGATCTGACTTCCCTCAAAATCAACCATAATAAAATAGCCCTAAAAATCACTTTATTGTTTAGCCAACATTTTTGCCTTAATTCGAGCACTCCTCCTAGGAAGTAACCGAGAGCTGGTTGCACACCATTCACTATCAACTAAGCGGTCTAGTAACTTCTGTTCATAACGCTATTAAGAAGTTTAGCGGATGTATCTCATGTAAAAGGTCATTATCTCAACTTAGTGGTTAAACTGAATCGGGCTTAGATAAGTGCTTAACTCTGAATCCATCTATCCTTACATTATAATTGTTGACCATATTAGCTGTCAATTTCACTGGTACCATTGGTTTTCTTATTGTCTTTGTTATTTTTTAATCAATATACGTTATTAATTTTTATGATGTACTTTCTATACATATGGATGAGATGTTTATCACATTGTGATCTTTTTATACTCAACATTGTAGTTTAATTAAAAATTAGTGATATGAAATGATTATTCCAATTTATGACATTTTACTTAAATGCATTACTACCTACTTGTGGGACAATCTCAATTTTAGAAAAAATAATTGGTAAGTCGTGACATAAACCGGTGCATAATGGTGAGATTGAAAATGATCTTTCACATTATATGTAAACTCTTACACATGCATTTGCATCGCATTCGTTGTCATTAGATTGAATGGCGTCAAACATTTATGACAATTTGTTTTTTTCGAACACTTGCAAAATATTTTTATAACTTTTATAGCTTAAACATGGTAAGATTTTTTGATGTTTTTCACCAACGAAGTATTTTTGTAACAAAGTATGATTATTTTTTGGAAAATTGTCTTATACCTTTTGTTGTAACACCTTATATAATAGAAATCAACACAAAATGTCTCTGGGCTCACCTTATCCTTATATGTTGTTAAAGCATTATTCAATTGCCTCATGCGTGGATGGCATGTTGCCATATGCCTTTTCTTGGTCTAAATAACAAAAGAGTGATCTAGTAAAAATGAATCTAAAATATAAATAGTTATAGAAGCGATGTCTTTTGGAAGTTTGTAAAATATTTAGTTCAATAAGATCAGTTTAAAGTTTCATAAAAGTTACTTAGACGGATTTTAGATAATTGCTGATTATGTATATATAGTGATTAATATTGTTGATGTTAATAAATGCCCACAAAAAGGCAAAATTGTAGTTATTAACATTTAGATGGGAAGCTTGAACTACTATGAAGTTAAAAGTTTTTTTCCTTCAAAAGTAACTTCAATACATAGCGTTAAAGGGGACTGGGGAATATTTTGCAAGTTGCTATTGATGAGAATATATTTTACGATGACAGAAACGACAAAGAACTTACGACACTATTATGACTTGATAAAACAGAACAGGGAGTACGTAGCTAAGCGTGCGTACATATCTAAGCTTGATTGTGCCTTTTCCCATTGTCTGGGATAATGATATCGAACTACCCTTCAACTAAGGACACAAAAGATGAAAGTAACTACCTTTCAAATAACTACCCTTCATCATTACAATATTACACCTCTTTGACTTCCCCTACCTTCTTCTTCTCCACCTGCGGGATCTCAAAAGTCGAAACCGGAAAGGTCTTGCCTACGCCGAGAGAACTCTTGAAGTAGATTTTCCCGGTGGGCGGGTCATACACGGAGATCTGGCTGATGGTGTCCCACAGCAGCAGCTCCTTGGCCTTGACCCCTTTGAGCTTCTTGATCTTGTTATGCTCCACATTGGCTGTCACCTCGCACTCATACTGCACCAGCTTCCCGATCTCCTCGAACGTGTGCTCGGTCTTCTTTTTGGACTTGAGCCACACGAAGTCGATGTCCTTGACGTACCCGCACTCCTCCATGTCTTTCATGGGCAGCAGCCCTGCGGGCAGCCCCACTTCTCTCAGCAGCACCTTCTATGTCTCCTGGCAAAGTTCGTTTCCCGCATAGAACTCTGTTGTGCTGCGCCTTATCTCATCTGTCACCAGAGACATTTTGTGCTGATTTCCACCGCTTCAAAGGAGATTGTTGCTATTATCAATTAGAGTTGAAGAAAGATCACTATGAAGTTAAAGTTTGTGAAGCTATATTTTCTCTAAAGCTGACAGTATGCTCAATGAGGAATATATTATCTTGATATATAGAAAGTGAAAAAAAAAAAACTACACCAAGTAACCCTGCAATAAACTACTGAGTGACAACACAATGTGTCCAGATGCATGACAAATAAAATCATACTCCATATTACTTAGCCGCTATGTCAGAGTAGAGGATCAATGGGTTTCTCACCCAGCTCAATGAGGAATATCTTGCCTTAATATAGAAAGTGAAAAACAAATGAGTCCAATACACTCCACCAAGTAAACCTGTAAACTACTGGGTGACACCGCAATGTGTACATATCCATGACAAACAAAATCATATTACCCAGCCGCTATGAAGATAAAGCCATAATACCAATATGAAATTCCAGCATAATTGTTGTAAAAGAATGGATAACTATTTCTAATTTTGGCAAATTTGCTTAGAGCTTGTTTATAAAGCTATTTAAATATGAACTGGTAAAAAATTAGCATAACAAACTTCTGAGAGAGTTATACTCAAATATAAATATCGAAATCGCCAGTAATCAAAGTAGCAGCACTATAGTGTCAAGTAATAACATTAAAACTCATAAAATCTATTTTTTGGCAAGCAAATGAGTCCAATACTATTTTAACATGTGGTGAGGGCTTTTTTAACCACAAAAATAATGAATCCTACAAGAATATATTGACAAACATGAAATCTAGGAATGCTACAGGTGCAAATCGGGGAAAAATGATGAAGCTTTACAGGAAAAGCCCAATGGAATAATCTTACCATATTTTAAAAGATATCTTAACAGAGGTCCACTATAAACTGCTTTATGAAAAATGGCCCTTTAATTCACTTTTTCTTCCCTTGCTAAAACCTTTTCCAAGTTCTCCAAAATCAAGATCTCTGCAATAAGTGATAGCGATATTTGGATTCCAAGCATAAAAAAATAATAGCAATATGAAATCCAAGCATAAAACGTTTTACAAAAAAATGGAGAACTATTTCTTATCATTGGAACTATGATTAGGGTACTACTGTTAATAAAATATTGAGGTGTGAGAAATATTCATGTTTTAATCATTTCTGTGTTAACATACAGCATAAACGGAGGATCTATAAACGCAATACATATTAACTGAATATTAGGACTGTACTTGAACCAAATCAACAAATTATCAAAACTTTGAGATGGGAGAGAAAAGGGTAAAAAAATGACATTATTAAGAGATGGGAGGGTTGCTGCATTTTATCAATTTTAAATTTTTAGAATTAAACCACGTAAAAACATTTAGCTATGATATGTACTTTTAAATGAGGATTTCATAAAAAGGCTCACATTTCCTCTAAATAGGAATAGGGAAATGAGAAGTAAAACCATATCTGTTCAAGGAAGTTACCCAACTACTTGCATATCCCATGAGAACTCTAAGAGTTCTAGCCTAACTTAATTTATAGTTCTTTTTTAGCAGTCTACAAATCAACAAAAGATAGAAATATATCATCAATTAAAATAATTTATAAAAAACAATTTAAAAATTGAGTATTCTAAGAGAAAAACGACAAAACACATCAGTTTAAATACCATCAACTATGATTTACAAATTGGAAAACGGAAAAAGAGAGGCGATGCTAATACTATGACTGCTGCGAGGAGATGTACTCTTGAAAGCTGGCCGAATTGAAAGAGAGAGAAGAGACGACATGAAGACAAAAGAAATCCAAAGAAGCGTGCGGCTGAAAAGATTTGAAGGCAGCTTTACCGCTTGAAAGGTGTATTCTTTGTGTGCGTGTAAAATTACACTTAGGACGAAGAGCGGGCGAGTTTTCACACTCATACTCTGATACTCATATGTAATGCTTTTAGGTATATATATTGAAGGAATATACTCTTAATTCTTGTTTAAGTTTCGATTCTCTGAATCGCTGATCATTAAGAGAGCAATTTTAGTTGTAACAGAGTTGTAAAATGCTAAACTATCATGAGGTTGATTACTGTTTTTGTTTTAAATTATTTTCTCTTAATTGGTGATCATTAAGAAAAGAGGTTTTAGCAATAATGGGATAATAAAGTGCTAAACTATTACTGGACTCCTACTTTTGTTTTAAATCTACAAACAAACGCCACAAGAAGTGCAAAACAGAGAACAAAAAAACCTACTTTGTTTTACAGTTCTTTATTCATCTTTCCATGCCCTAACTTTTTTACTTCAGCAACATTGCTATTCAATGCAAAAAATGAAAAAGAAAGACAGTGACTTGACTGACTTCTATGTAAATACACTGTCATATTTTTAGAATTTTAGGTATAAAAACTCTAAGCATTTTAAAATAGAAGTCCATTTGATGAGCATTTCATAAATAACTCTGTATTAAGGATGCCCAAGTGCCCAACAACCAATACGATTTGAGATTATAACATGATGTAGGAAACAAATTACATAAAAAGTCACAATTTTTTATTTGGACATCATACCTGAAGTCATGGCGTCATGCCAAAGGGAAAGCGAACCAGGCATCCTATAGTCAAATTCTTTTTCCATTTTATTATCTCTTAAGATAGAAATTTTTCTCATCAAGAGAACAATTTGTTTGTCAACATCTCTCAAGCCACATGTGTAAGAACAGGTATGCTGATGGCCATTTCCTCCCAGGCTCCAACATATTCTTTTCTTTAAGAAATTTATCTGAGACATACAGTGAAGCCTCTGGACAGCAGCATTCAATGGAAAAGCCTATCTGTGACAGAATCTTCAATTAATAGTTTCCATTTGGGAAAAAATGTGTTAATTTAAAAAAAAAGTAACAACATATTTGTTTTGAAATTTTAAGAGGCATCCTTTTCAGTAAAAAAAAAGAGGCATCCTTTTATCCTCTCCCAAAAGTCATTGATAACCGCTTTCGCGGCGTTGTAGTAAAACGGAGTTTAACCTTTCGGTTTTCCCCCGAGTATCGTGTCTCTTGAGAAATGGCGGAGAAGTTTCTTAATTTAATTTTAGTCACGGGCTATCACTAATCGTTGGAAGCTTTTTCAATATAGGAAAGTGGTTGTGTTCTAAATTATGCCAGTTTATAAGTAAGAGCCAGGTTCAATTTAAAGATTAATGTTCAAAAATTAAGTGTTCTAAAGATTGATGCAAATAAGGGCAATGAATTGAGTAATTAGAAATGGATATGTTCTTGGACCTCTTAATTAGGGAAATTAAGACTAAGGTTGGACTAATAATTTCTTTCCTCATAGACAAGAATAGAAACTATCTTCATTAATTTATCCTATTTCTAGGTGTCATTAATGTGTTTAAAATGGTTGGCTTAAATTATATTCTAAACCCATAGACAAGGTAGAAATAATTTTCCAATATTTTAATTAATAAAAATAGCCAAATTCATTAACTAGTTAAACTCTTTATTTTAGCAACTGAATTTATTTCTCATAGACAAGATGTAAATCCTTTTCATTAAATTATCCTATTTCTAGGCCTTATTAATTTCTAATCTCATAGACAAGTTAGAATTAATTTTCCAAGAATTTAATTAATTAATGAAAATGGCTAACTATTATTAATTACTATTTCATCATTTTAAACAACTAGTCCAATTTATTAGTTTTAACCCCTAATTTTAGGTCAACAAGTCAATCCATATTCCTTTTCTCAATTCATGCCCAAAACAAATTTAGCTACTAAACATCATTTTTACAACTAACAATATAATGAGTATATTCAACATTAACAAGGAATTAAACATGGATGATAGCAAAAATTCAAACAAAAATTATATTCTGGGACAATAAACTTATAGAAACTAAAATATAATTTTCTGGAAGTTTTCACGAATTAATAAATTTAAGATCCAATTTTAGCAACTAATTGATGATTTTCCCAATTTTAACTAGAAAATGCAAAAAGCAACTAAAAATACTCTAACTTCGTTATAAATTTTATTTTAACTACTGGTAGTGATATAACAATGAATTAAACTGAAATTAAGGCCGAACTAATTTTTTTTCCTTTTTTGAGTATTTATTTTAATTTAAGCAATAATATCAAGTAGTTACCGAAATTAATTAAAAATTACTTCTACTTCGTGAAAAATAAATTTCTTCAGATAAATAACTACCTTGAGGCTAGTGAACAACTATATAATTAATTGGAATGAATTCAACATCAATAACTATTTTATTCAATTTTTGGAAGGAAATGCGAAATACTTGAAAAATAATCTGGAAATTTTCGAAGAACAGATCAAGGAAACAAAGCACAGATTCAGATTCTACACGTTGAGAAGATGAAAATACATATAAAGAACTTACAATTTGGAGCTAAAATGAGGGAGATATGAAGATTTGAAGTTTCTCTCTCTCTAAGACCTTGGGAGCTCGAAAATGGAAGAAGAAGAAACCTTTTTAGAACATACCTTTTTAGAATGGTGTGTTTGAGTTCAGAAAAAATCGGGCAATTTATAGGAAAAATTTTCCCGTAGGCGGCCAACCAGGCGGCCGCCTTCCGCCTCTCTCCGGCCGCCTTCCGTTCTCGTCGCCGGCAGCCGCGTCTCGTCAGCCGCAGGCGGTCCAGAGGGCGGCCGCCCGCCGTTCCTGTCTGGCCGCCTGCCGTCGAGTCGCACCGGCCGGTGGTTGGCTTCGTCCCGTAGTGCCGCAGGCGGCCACTGAGGGCGGCCGCCCTCCGCCTGGTGTCGGCAGCCTTCGGTCATCTTCCGGTTCCGAGTCAAAGCCAAACGTTGACTTTCCAAAATAGAGTAGGCGGCCACACAGGCGCCCAGATTTGGCCGCCTATTTGGGCGCCTTCTGCTAAAATCGTCCGGTAATTCCTGCGGTTCCTGCTTTCCAAGATTGTCTTCTGGGTCACCTTGATAAAATGCTTACTTCTTCCGGTATGACTTCATTTGTTACTCAAATTGACTCATTTTGTGCTCAATTGACCCGAAATCCCGGCAAACATATTATGAATGTGATTTTCACCTAATTTCATGAAACTTGAACCAAAATATCTAAAACATGCCTTTTCTTTCTATTTTCAATCAAAAATCGCTTAAATTTGATAAGAAAAATAAGTACAAAAATGGACTTATCAATCTCCTCACACTTAAGCGTTGCTTGTCCTCAAGCGACAAATTAGTTGGAAACACACTCAAAAAGGTAAAACCTGACTAGATCACAATCGAATTGCTATTAAAGAAGTAGAAACAAAAACCTCTCTTTTATTCTCAATTTTTTTTATATTTTAGAAAAAATCACCCAAGATATATGAATTTACTATTATTATTACTAAAGAAAACTATTGATTATGTTAAACCACCAATCAATTCCTTATCCCAAGGTTTTCATTATTCTAAATTGGACATACATCTTGTTCACCAGTTTTTTTTTTTTTTTTGCCTCCTTTTCACTCTTGTCGGCGGTGTTATCCCATGCATACTTCATTCTCACAGACTATGATTAACGAATGAAACAGAGCCCCTTTTCGGAGATGGAATTGTCCTATAACAATGAGTTTTGGAGTTTTATTAATACTAGCATTTTTTTAATGAATAAAATGAATGTCCAATTAAAACAAATTCAGCCCTTTACATTCACAACCAAAAACCCATAACAAATTTAAGTTTTCTAAAAATAATAATAAAAGTAAATTCTTATAATAAGGGTGATTATCTAAACTATTATGTGATTGATAACAAATTAAGAAATTAATGTTTCATATCAAAAATAGTAAAAAGATTGTTCTAAAACAAGGTTTTAACTTTTGAGTGTAAAACGCAACCTCCTCACACTTGAGCTAGACCTCGCCCTCGAGGTCTTCTTTTGAGGCACAAAATTGGGAAATAAAGGCACTTTTTTTTTTGGTTCTTTCCTCACACTTGAGATTTGAAAAGATTTTGTGAAGAGGAATAATGAAACAGGAGTAAAATGGTTTTAAAAAACCTTACATCATCCATAGTCAGTTTGTAAGAGCATTCAAGTCAAAAGAGCAGCGCAATGTCCAACCTGAAAAACAAACAAACATAATAAAAATGTTAAGGAAGAAGCAAATCTAAACATCGCATGTGCCATCCTGGGGGCCATAGTTGGGCCTAAGCCAGTCTCGCATCTCATCAATATCTAGCCTCTGGGTCTCTAACTGCTCCTGAATATCCCTGTAGGCGTCCTCCTGCACCCGTCGGAAATCTCTGAATTCCCCCAGGACCGCTGTATGCGCCTCTCGCATCTCCTGAAATCCTCTGTCCTGTGCAACCCGCATCTCGGAGACTGAGGTCTGTAGACTCCTCATCCCGTCTATCATCGCCCTCCAATCTGATGCACTGGGCATGTCTGAGGAGGGCTCACTATATCTCCTGTGCGGTGGGGGTCGAGAGGAACCACTCTGCTCGGTGCCTGGGAGCTCCTGAATACTCCGTTTCTTCTTGATCTTCATGTTGCCAAAGGAAGAAGAATGAAGAACGCGGATGCTATCCTGTAGATGTAGTAGCCCTGGAATGTCTAGGGTAGGATAGAATGATCGAACGAGAGTGGTGACAAAAGGTCCTGCCTGGATAGTGCGGCGGACAGTCTTCCCCTGGCTCCGGAAGAAACGAGCCATAAGGACCGCCATATTCACCGGGGTACGGTGAACCAGACTCCAAAAGAATAAAATGTCCTTTTTGGACACCCTGTTGGTGTTATGAGGTCGCCCAAAAAGACCACAGGAGAGTACAAATGAGAGTATATACCAGTGAGTCTCTCTCCATTTGTTCGAATGGGGATGCTGCCGGAGAAACGACCTAGTGTCTGTGGAGTGTCGGCGCCAGAACTCCTCAATGTCAAAAGCCTCAGGTAGACGGGTCGAGAGAGTACGGAACTCCTCAGTCTGGGTGTAAACCGGAGCATAGAGCCCCATCCTCCATCCGAGCTCAGCCACAGAGATGGAATGCTCAATGCCCCTAATAGTGAATCTCATCTGAGTCTCCGACCCAATGACAGAACCCTCCTGCACAGTCTGGTCATAGTGAGTGAACTGTAGAGAGCACAAGAACTCCATCGTCAATGGGAGACTGGCCCTCTCCTGCATGAGTAGAATCCTCCGCCACAAAGAGTCTCCCAGCAGAGCAACAATATCACTCCAGTATCCCCACTCCTCGAGCATCGCCTGGTCTAAGATCATGGGAGCTAGGAGAGTGCGGTACTGTCCCCATACCTGAAAGCGTCTCCGGTCTGCAATAGTGGCAAAGGGGATATCGGGTCGAGGCGGCAGATCTTCCCTTCCTAGTGGTGCATCCTCAAAGATGGGGTCGTCACCTCCTCCATACATCTGCAAGAAATAAACAAAGTAAAATATTTTTGGGTTATTTTTTTTTTTTTTTTTTTGGGTTGGGTTGCCTCCCAATGAGCGCTTCTTTAACTTCACTAGCTTGACGAATGTCCTCCCTTGGTTCAAAATTTTTGGAGATAGAGAATCTCCTTGCTTTTTTCAATTGGGCCACCGTGGTACAATTTAAGTTGGTGGCCGTTGACTTTAAAGGGACCCCCATTAGCATCTTCAATCTCAACGGTTCCGTAGGGGTAAGCTTTTATGACCTTGAACGGTCCGGACCATCTTGACTTAAGCTTTCCTGGAAAAAGCTTCAACCGGGAGTTGAACAACAGCACTTTATCTCCAGCATTGAAATCACGAGCCTTGATGTGTTGATCGTGGTAGAGTTTGGCCCGTTCCTTGTAAAGTTTGGAATTATGAAAAGCTTGCGCTCTCCACTCTTCCAGTTCATTCAGCTGGTAAAATCGTTCCTTCCCTGCAGCATCCAGTTTAAAACAGACATTTTTCATCGCCCAAAGTGCTTTATGCTCAAGTTCGACGGGTAAGTGGCAAGACTTCCCGTATACAAGGCGAAAAGGTGTGGTTCCGATCGGGGTTTTGTAAGCAGTCCGAAATGCCCAAAGAGCGTCGTCAAGTTTAGTCGACCAGTCTTTCCTGGTCTGGGCAACAGTTTTCTCCAGAATGGACTTCAAATCCCTTTTAGCGTTCTCCACTTGTCCCTGAGTCTGGGGGTGGTACGCTACTCCGCTTCGATGTTGGACTCCATATTTGGCCAAAATTCTGGCCATTGGATCATTGTGGAAATGAGTCCCTCTATCGCTGATCAAAACCCTAGGCACACCAAATCTAGTAAAGAGCTTTTTCAGAAAATTCACGACTACTCGAGAGTCGTTGGTGACACAGGCCTGGGCTTCAACCCATTTAGAAACATAATCAATGGCCACAAGAATGTATTTGTTTCCTCTTGAGCTTGGGAAAGGTCCAACAAAGTCGATGCCCCAAACATCAAATACCTCACAAGGTAAGATAAAGTGTTGGGGCATCTCATTGCGCCCAGAAATGTTCCCGATTCGTTGACAGTTATCACAAGAGGAAACAAATACATTAGCATCTTTAAAAATCGTGGGCCAGAAGTACCCACAGTCCAAAACCCGCCTTGCGGTTCTATTCCCTGAAAATTGGCCCCCAGTAGGACCGCTGTGACAATGCTCCAGAATGTCCTTTGCCTCAGCTTCAGTAACACATCTTCTCACCACCTGGTCAGCACAAATTCGGAATAGATATGGATCATCCCAAAAATAGTGCTTTGCTTCTGATAAGAACCGCCTCTTCATGTGTCTCGTCAGTTCAGTAGGCTCGACTTTACCAACAAGGTAGTTGGCAATGTCGGCATACCACGGTGTTTGTTCCTTGGCGGATATTGCCATCAGTCTCTCAGCAGGAAAAAGTTCCTCAATTTCGCATTTTCCGAAAGTTTCTGCTAACTCGGCATCTAACCTCGAGAGGTGATCAACTGCCTGATTAGCAGACCCTTTTCGGTCCCTGATTTCAATATCAAATTCCTGCAACAAAAGAACCCAGCGTAACAGTCTAGGCTTAGCATCATGCTTTTGGAGGAGATATCTAATGGCCGAATGGTCGGTATAGATAATAACCTTCGAAAGAATAATGTAAGTCCTAAACTTCTCTAAAGCACAAACAATAGCAAGGAATTCTTTTTCAGTGGTAGTGTAGTTGATTTGTGGCCCTGACAGAGTTTTACTAGCGTAGTAGATTGGGTGGAAGTTCTTGTCCTTCCTTTGACCAAGGATGGCCCCCACTACTAAGTCACTAGCGTCACACATGAGTTCAAAGGGTAGGCTCCAATCTGGGGCCACAAGCACAGGTGCATTGATCAGTTGTGTTTTAAGTGCTTGGAAAGCATGGTGACATTCATCAGAGAATATAAAAACCGCATCTTTTTCAAGTAACCGGTTGAGAGGTTTTGCGATTTTAGAGAAGTCCTTTATAAAACGACAATAAAAGCCCGCGTGTCCTAAGAAGCTGCGGATGGCTTTTACCGTGGTTGGTGGAGGAAGTTTCTCTATCGTCTCAACTTTTGCATGGTCCACCTCTACCCCGTTACTTGACACTTTATGTCCAAGTACTATACCCTCTTTCACAAGGAAGTGACATTTCTCCCAACTTAGGGCTAAATGGGTTTCCTTGCAGCGGATAAGTACTTTTTCCATGTTTTCAAGGCATTTTTCAAATGTTTCCCCAAAAATAGAGAAGTCATCCATGAATACCTCCATGAAGTGGCCAATGTATTTTTCAAAAATGGCAATCATGCACCTCATGAAGGTGGCAGGGGCATTACAGAGACCAAAAGACATCCTACGAAAAGCAAAGGTCCCAAAAGGGCATGTAAACGTAGTTTTGTCTTGGTCTTCCGGGTTGACATGGATTTGGAAGTATCCACTCATGCCATCCAGGAAACAGTAGTGACTATGGCCTGCCAACCTCTCTATTAATTGATCGATGAAGGGAAGGGGAAAATGGTCTTTCCGGGTGGCTTCGTTCAGTTTGCGGTAATCGATTACCATTCGCCACCCGGTAACAGTTCGACTGGGTAGAAGTTCGCCCTTTTCATTTTTCATGACGGTCATTCCCCCCTTTTTGGGGACAACATGAATCGGGCTTACCCACTGGCTATCAGAGATGGGGTAAATGATACCCGCATCCAGCAGTTTGACAATCTCGGCACGCACTACTTCCATCATGTTTGGGTTTAAACGTCGTTGTGGTTGGACAACTGGTTTAAACCCTTCCTCAATCTTGATGGTGTGGGTACAAAAGGCGGGGCTTATTCCATTGATGTCCTCAAGTTTCCAAGCAATTGCTTGCTTGTGTGTCTTAAGGACTCCAAGTAATTTCTCCCTTTGTTCCTCACTTAAGTGTGCAGCGATGACGACAAGGCACTTGCCTTCGTCATCCAAGAATGCATATTCTAAGTGGTCGGGCAGTTTCTTTAGTTCGAGGGGGTGGTCGTTTTTCAAGTTTTGTTCATTTTTCTCCCCCTCAAACTCAATCAATACTTCGTTAGAAGCTTGATTAATCAGCGCATCCTCACAACTCTCACATGCATCACTCACATCAGTGTTGGCTTCTTTTAACAGACATGCCTTATCAGTTACATGTTCGTTTTCTTCCCCAAACAGATACCCTTCAATAGACTCAAAGGTATCAAGAAAATGACATCCTTGAAAGGAATCTGTGGGGTGTTTCATAACATCTGAGAGTCGGAAGGTGCATAGATCATCTCCGACTCTTAGAGTTAATGAGCCATCAGTGACATCAATCAAGGCCCTGGCGGTAGCCAAAAAGGGCCTTCCTAGAATAAGAGGTGTTTCTCTATCCTTTTCTATGTCCATTACTACAAAGTCAACTGGGAAAATGAATTTGTCAACCTTGACCAAGACGTCTTCAACAATTCCTTTCGGATATTTGACTGAGCGATCAGCCAGTTGAAGACACATCCTGGTGGGTTTCATTTCCCCAAGTCCTAGCTTCTCGACTATAGAGGAAGGCATCAGATTGATACTTGCCCCTAAGTCAGCTAGAGCATTATTGAAATTGAAATTGTCTATAGAGCAAGGGATAGTGAAACTACCTGGATCCTTTAGCTTTTCGGGTATTGACCTCAGAACCACGGCCGAGCATTCAGCGTTCAAGTCCATGACTGAGAGCTCCTGCAGCTGCCTCTTGTTTGTCAGCAAGTCTTTGAAAAACTTGGCATATTTGGGCATCTCCGCTAGGGCATCCATCAGCGGCAGGTTGACGTGGAGTTGTTTGAGTAGGTCCGAGAATTTGTTGTATTTCCTGCTATCGTCATCATTTCTAACCCGTGAAGGAAACGGGAGAGAAGGTTTGACGATAATGACCTTTGTGTTAGGGCGTGTTGGTTCCATGCTCTTCTCAGTTGGAGCATCAGTTTGTTTCTCAGGTTCTATGATCAGGGTATCATCTTTGTCTTTCTGCTCGACTTCTTTCGTTTGTCTCCCACTTCGGAGAGTGATAGCTTGCACATGTTCACGGGGATTTGGTTCCGTGGTGCTAGGCAAGTTGCCTGGCTGGCGACCGGGAACATTGTTCTGAGTAATTTGCATCATCTGATTTTTGATCTGATTGTCAGTGCTGGCCTTGTATCTTGACATTTCCTCCCGTGTCCTTGCCAGTTCTGCAACCAGCAGGCCTATCTCTGATGGTTGGGCAGCCTCCGTTTGTCGTTGGTGTGGAGGAACATAAGCCTGGTTGTTCTGTTGGGCTGGTGTACCCCCTGGTTCCGACTCTGGAAGTTGTTCCCTTGATTATTGTTGGAGTAGTTCTGAGTACCTTGATAACCGCCGCGAGGAGGACCATTGTTGTAGTCCGCCCGCCATTGGTTACCTTGGTAATTCCTCCCTTGATAATTTTGAGGAGGGTAGTTTGAGTTACCCCCCCCGGTTGCCTTGATTCGCCCATGGCCCTTCTTGTTTTGTTCGGCCATACTCCAGCATGTTCACCTCCCTGTTGTTGCTTAGATTACATTCATCAACTAATTGACATGAATTGGTCAAATGTGGACCAAAACATATCTCACATGAGAGTACAAGTTCAGTTGAATGAGAAACAGGTGAAAAAGTATTAAATTGAGATGACTGTGGGACAGAGCTTGAGTTCCCGAAGTATCGGGATGATTGTTGATTCGGGACAGCTCCGATGTTGTTGACTTGGTTGGTGTGATTGTTATCATTCTTCAAATTCTTCACTTCCACGACCAATCCTTCAATCTTCGCTGTTAGGGCCGTGAGTTGGTCAACTTCAAGATAGCCTGGTTTTGTTGTTGCTGGAGTTCTTTCGTCATACCAGTATCTTGCATTTGAAGTGACCTTCTCCACCAGAGCTTCGTTGGTGTTGGGTGCCATGTCAAGGAATGATCCCACCTGAGAAGAGAAATCAAGTTCTTTTTTGCTACTAACTTGAAGTCCATTATAAAAATGGAACATCAAACTACTAGAGTCCATCAGTGTGAGTGGACATTTGTTTCTCATATCCTTGAAACGATCCCATGCTTCACTTAAAGACTCCATCAGGAATTGTCTAAAATTTTGAATCGCTGTTTTAATTTTAGCAACTGCCGATGGAGGAAAGTGTTCTTGCATAAATGCCTGGTGCAGTGCTGCCCATGTTGTGAAATGACCCGTTGGGAAGCTATTCAACCATAAAGATGCCCTATCTCGTAGTGAGAAAGGAAATAGGGTCAACTTTGCGGCGTCGGAGGTCACTCCATTAAAGCGGAACGTTTGGCATGCTCGGGTGAACCACAACATGTGGGCCCTAGGGTCATCTTGCTTGGACCCGCCAAATTGATGATTGGACATCATATTGACAATGGCGGGTTTGATCTCGAAATTGGCTGCCTCGATTGCCGGTGCGCTGATACTATCATCCTCGATGAAGTTCGGCGTAAGATTTTGCAACACCGTCTTTTCTCCCGCTATGCTTGGTTTCTTGTGGATTGAAAGATTTTTCCACAAAGTTCGTTCAGGTTCAGGATCAAGTTCAATTAGACCTTCCACTCCTTTAGAGCGGGTGTGCATTCATTTAGCCTGAAATCTTTATACAAATTGTCGCAAGGGCGAAAAAGTCTACCTAACTAGAATTCACCTATGCTAGAACTAAATCAAGAAATAATCGTGCCATTCCCCGGCAACGGCGCCATTTGATAACCGCTTTCGCGGCGTTGTAGTAAAACGGAGTTTAACCTTTCGGTTTTTCCCCGAGTATCGTGTCTCTTGAGGAATGGCGGAGAAGTTTCTTAATTTAATTTTAGTCACGGGCTATCGCTAATCGTTGGAATCTTTTTCAATATAGGAAAGTGGTTGTGTTCTAAATTATGCCAGTTTATAAGTAAGAGCCAGGTTCAATTTAAAGATTAATGTTCAAAAATTAAGTGTTCTAAAGATTGATGCAAATAAGGGCAATGAATTGAGTAATTAGAAATGGATATGTTCTTGGACCTCTTAATTAGGGAAACTATCTTCATTAATTTATCCTATTTCTAGGTGTCATTAATGTGTTTAAAATGGTTGGCTTAAATTATATTCTAAACCCATAGACAAGGTAGAAATAATTTTCCAATATTTTAATTAATAAAAATAGCCAAATTCATTAACTAGTTAAACTCTTTATTTTAGCAACTGAATTTATTTCTCATAGACAAGATGTAAATCCTTTTCATTAAATTATCCTATTTCTAGGCCTTATTAATATGCTCAAATATGGTTGGCTTAAATTAATTTCTAATCTCATAGACAAGTTAGAATTAATTTTCCAAGAATTTAATTAATGAAAATGGCTAACTATTATTAATTACTATTTCATCATTTTAAACAACTAGTCCAATTTATTAGTTTTAACCCCTAATTTTAGGTCAACAAGTCAATCCATATTCCTTTTCTCAATTCATGCCCAAAACAAATTTAGCTACTAAACATCATTTTTACAACTAACAATATAATGAGTATATTCAACATTAACAAGGAATTAAACATGGATGATAGCAAAAATTCAAACAAAACTTATATTCTGGGACAATAAACTTATAGAAACTAAAATATAATTTTCTGGAAGTTTTCACGAATTAATAAATTTAAGATCCAATTTTAGCAACTAATTGATGATTTTCCCAATTTTAACTAGAAAATGCAAAAAGCAACTAAAAATACTCTAACTTCGTTATAAATTTTATTTTAACTACTGGTAGTGATATAACAATGAATTAAACTGAAATTAAGGCCGAACTAATTTTTTTTTTCCTTTTTTGAGTATTTATTTTAATTTAAGCAATAATATCAAGTAATTACCGAAATTAATTAAAAATTACTTCTACTTCGTGAAAAATAAATTTCTTCATATAAATAACTACCTTGAGGCTAGTGAACAACTATATAATTAATTGGAATGAATTCAACATCAATAACTATTTTATTCAATTTTTGGAAGGAAATGCGAAATACTTGAAAAATAATCTGGAAATTTTCGAAGAACAGATCGAAGAAACAAAGCACAGATTCAGATTCTACACGTTGAGAAGATGAAAATACATATAAAGAACTTACAATTTGGAGCTAAAATGAAGGAGATATGAAGATTTGAAGTTTCTCTCTCTCTAAGACCTTGGGAGCTCGAAAATGGAAAAAGAAGAAACCTTTTTAGAACTGATTTAGGGTTTAGAATGGTGTGTTTGAGTTCAGAAAAAATCGGGCAATTTATAGGAAAAATTTTCCCGTAGGCGGCCAACCAGGCGGCCTCCTTCCGCCTCTCTCCGGCCGCCTTCCGTTCTCGTCACCGGCAGCCGCGTCTCGTCAGCCGCAGGCGATCCAGAGGGCGGCCGCCTGCCGTTCCTGTCTGGCCGCCTGCCGTCCAGTCGCACCGGCCGGTGGTTGGCTTCGTCCCGTAGTGCCGCAGGCGGCCACTGAGGGCGGCCGCCCTCAGCCTGGTGTCGGCAGCCTTCGGTCATCTTCCGGTTCCGAGTCAAAGCCAAACGTTGACTTTCCAAAATAGAGTAGGCGGCCACACAGGCGCCCAGATTTGGCCGCCTATTTGGGCGCCTTCTGCTAAAATCGTCCGGTAATTCCTGCGGTTCCTGCTCTCCAAGATTGTCTTCTGGGTCACCTTGATGAAATGCTTACTTCTTCCGGTATGACTTCATTTGTTACTCAAATTGACTCATTTTGTGCTCAATTGACCCGAAATCCCGGCAAACATATTATGAATGTGATTTTCACCTAATTTCATGAAACTTGAACCAAAATATCTAAAACATGCCTTTTCTTTCTATTTTCAATCAAAAATCGCTTAAATTTGATAAGAAAAATAAGTACAAAAATGGACTTATCAGTCATCACAAATAGACTCTTAATAATTGACCTCGTGAAGATGATTAAATCTGTTGAATGCAGAATGTACACATATATTTTATTGCATAAATATGACCCCTTTCCGGCATTCAATTATGCTCTTATCCAAACTCTTGCTGATCAAGTTTTAAACATTCTCTTGACCTTTTCTCCTCCTTGGATCCATTGGCATGTAATCAGCCAATCATGTAGTGATTCTGTTTGCATGCATTATATTTAACTAATCATCAGGTTATTATTATACTTTGTGAAACAAAAATAAAATTTAAAAGAATAAAAAATGGAGAAAAGACTAAAGCTTCAATCAACAGCATTTCACCTCAACGGCTCAAACTCTTCTATCAGTGAGCTCTTTTAATCTTCTCTAGTATGTCATGGTTGCACTGGATTAAAAGAGTCTACAAAACAAAAAAATGGTTTGATTAAAAAAATAGTATTTCTTGACCCAAAAAATACTGAAAAAATGGTAAAATAACACTGAAATTCACGTTTAAAGAAAATAAAAAATCAAAATCAATCACTAAACTTACCGTGTTCATGTGAAATTGATTCTTTCTCCTTTGATTCACGAAGTTGGGTGACTCCCTTTGAATAGATTTAGGTGTTGTCCTGGAGTTTGAAGAAGGGGTGGCAACGAAGAAGAGATGCTTAAGTGGCCTTACCAACCTCAGAGAAGGTGATGGAATCGTCGCTACCACCTTGCAGCCTTCTTCTCCTTGAACCATTGCAGCGACAGATCGGGGGTACAAGCGATGAAGGGAAATACACAAAGAATGAAGGAAAGAGATAGGTGATTAGGTGATACGGAGTATATCGGATAAGGGATTTTAATTTTTAAGTGAATGGCTTAGATCATTTCTAAATGAACGGTGAAGATGGATTTGTATCGCTATTAAGTATAAGGATTCAGATGGTGCACATGTTTATTAATGGGGTTTGGTCATGAATATTACTAACTAAAAAGATTTGAACAAATATAGGACTTCCTTTATTAGTTTTGAGAAAGGAGACCATGCCCATGGTAACAAGGACCAATGAAAGAGGAATGTTTTGACTTCTATAACTCTCCTCTGTTACATTTACCTGATTTCCATTTACAATTAATTGACCCGATTCGTTACAATTGCCTGTCCAATCAGATATAGTTACCCGAATCAATCAGTTACCCGATTTGACCAGTTACAATTATCCAACCCGATCAATTGCAATTATTTGATCCGGCCAGTCCCAATTACTCATCCGATCAATTACAGATATATGATCTGACCAGTTACAGTTACTTATCCGATCAATTACATTTACCCGATTCGACCGGTTATAGTTACCTGATCTGATCAGTTACAGTTACCCGACCCGATTAATTACAATTACCTGTTCCGCCCAATTACAATTACCCGGTCCGACCAATTACAGTTACCTGGTCTCATAGTGATTACTGCCATCCACTGATCGCCTCCGTGACCATCGCCAACCACTTCCTCCATGACATGCCGCCCTCCACCACCGACTGCCGCTGCCGACCAAGATCCTTAATCACCACTGCTCGTGACCAACGTCCCAGCTCCCAACCCCCTCTCTAGCCCCTCCCCAGTTGGTGACTACCCTGATCCATCAACCTGCCACCCATCCACTGCCCCCAACAGCCATGCTCGACGAAGATCCACCCGTTAGTACCGCACCTGCACCACCCCACCCACCCACACCAGTCCCACCTTTAATCGCTTAATCCTAGAAGCGCAACCGTCAATCACCTGCGAAATTGAAACCCTAGCCGCCCTATAGCCATCCCCGCCATCCTCGAACTCTAACACAGAGCATCGTCGCATGTATTTCCGCCATCAAATGTATCTCAAGCAGCCGCCATCGTCAATTTTGAAAAATCATAGATGGAGGCGAAGATGTGTTGAGCTGTTAGAAAATAGAAGAGGTTGTTGGTATATGAATATGTTAAATAATTTTAGTGAGGTGTAGTGTAGAGGAGGTGTTTTAGAGTAGAGCTCTTGTCTCTAGAAAAGATATATTGTATTGATGTTTCTTAGTTTGCTTGGTTTGCAAATGAGTACAATGAGTCCTATTTATAGGAGCTAGAGGATCATTCTAGATCCTTATTAAATGCTATGATTCTAGAGTATTCTACAACTATGTCTAATTAATCTAGATTTTACATAAGAATTCTCTAGTGGAGAATTCTCTAGAATACTTGTAGCTATAGTTCTCTAGAACATCTCTATCCTTTTCTACATAGAATATTCTAGATAAATGCATCACTATTTAATACTCCTCCTTGATGCATTTGTCGGTGACTCCAAGCATTCTTCGCAGAAACTGGAACATGTCTCTTGGCAGAGCCTTCGTGAAAATATCTACCAATTGTTCTTCTGTTGGGCAGTACTTCATCTCAATTTGTCCCTTTGCTTGAACATCTCTCAAGAAGTGATACTTAATATCGATGTGCTTAGTGTGATTGTGTTGAACTAGATTTTTAGCCATCGCAATAGCTGACTTGTTGTCGCAAAAGATCTCTGCCGCAGAGGTTTGCGATTCTCCCATATCTTCTAATATTCTTTTAAGACATATAGCTTGGCACGCTGCTCCGGCTGCTGCAACATACTCGGCTTTGGCTGAAGACAGTGCAACAGAATCTTGCTTCTTTGATCCCCATGAGAAAATTCCCGAACCAAGCTTAAATGCGTAACCAGAGGTGCTTTTCATGTCATCTTGTGATCCAGCCCAATCACTGTCGCTATATCCAGTTAGTCGTGAGTCAGGACTTGTTTTGTACCAAATACCATAATTGATGGTTCCTTTTAGGTACCTAAGGAGTCTCTTTGCCGCTCCATAATGAGTCTCAGTTGGACTTTCCATGAACCTCGAGAGCAAGCTTGTAGCATACATTATGTCTTGGTAGCATCCGTTGCCTTATAGCCGTTAAGTAGAGTAGACTCCCAATCAAACTCCGGTAATTGGTAGCATCCGTTGGCTTTGACCCATCTTCTTTCTTTAATTTCTCATTAGGAACCAACGGAGTAACGACGGCTTTGCAGTCTTGCATTTTGAACTTCTTTAGCATGTCCTTAATATATTTTTCTTGAGATAAGAAGATGCCTTCTTCTTCTTGACTTATCTCCATGCCAAGGAAGTAATGCATTAATCCCAAGTCACTCATCTCAAAGGTGTTCATCATGTCTCTCTTAAATTCTTCAATTAATTTTGAATTATTTCCCGTGACAATTAAGTCATCAACATATAGAGAGATGATGAGAATGTCAGATTTACCTTGGGATTTGATGTATAGTGTAGCCTCGTTCTTGCTCCTCCTGAACCCTTGACGGGTGAAGTATCCATCAATCTTGCTATACCAGGCTCGTGGAGCTTGTTTGAGCCCGTAAAGTGCTTTCTTTAGACGAAGAACTTTTCCTTCTTCTTTGATGAATCCTTCTGGTTGCTCCACATACACTTCTTCTCTTAGTTCTCCATTTAGAAAGGCTGATTTAACGTCTAGCTGATAAATTTTCCATTTCTTTTGAGCTGCAAGAGCTATGAGTGTTCTTATTGTGTCCATCCGGGCAACTGGTGCAAACGTCTTTGTGTAGTCAACTCCCGGTATTTGAGCATACCCCTTTGCAACCAGCCTTGCCTTATGCTTCTGAATTGAGCCATCGGGGTTCAGTTTCGTTTTGTACACCCATTTGACTCCAATAACCTCCTTGTTATGTGGAAGATCTACCATTTCCCAAGTATCATTCTTTACTATCATTTTTATCTCCTCCTCCATTGCTTTAATCCAAACTTTTTCTTTGGAGGCTTCAGTGTAACTATGTGGCTCCAAAGAACAAAAGTTGCATGTTTCATAGACGTCAGTAGACTCATATAGGTCTGCTAGAGTTCTTACCCGAAGAGGTGGGGATTCTGGCGAGGAGTCATGTTCGCTAGATTTATTCGCTTCGGAAGAGGATCTTGGAGTAGATGTGGGGCTCTGTTGACCGTGATCTTCTTCTTCTGGGATTTCCTCTAATTGGGTAGTAGTTGTCTTTCTTTCAACTCTTTCGGTCTCCCAATTCCAAGAGGCTTGCTCATCAAACTCCACATCTCGACTCGTCACCAGTTTCTTAGTCTCGAGATTATAGATTCGATATCCCTTGGATTTGGAGCTGTAACCGAGGAAGATTCCCTTCTCTGTCTTGTCTTGTCTTCTCGTCGCTTCCTTTTTCCGGAGTGATGATTCCTTCTTCAACAATATCCCAAAGATCATGTGAGTCTAGGCAAGTCTTCATACGGACACTCCAATAGTCGTAGCTTTCTCCGTTGAACATCGGAGTCGATACCGAGAAGCTTGATGTCGCCATAACGCCCGCTTGTGATCGAACCTGGCTCTGATACCACTTGTTAGAAAATAGAAGAGGTTGTTGGTATATGAATATGTTAAATAATTTTAGTGAGGTGTAGTGTAGAGGAGGTGTTTTAGAGTAGAGCTCTTGTTTCTAGAAAAGATATATTGTATTGATGTTTCTTAGTTTGCTTGGTTTGCAAATGAGTACAATGAGTCCTATTTATAGGAGCTAGAGGATCATTCTAGATCCTTATTAAATGCTATGATTCTAGAGTATTCTACAACAATGTCTAATTAATCTAGATTTTACATAAGAATTCTCTAGTGGAGAATTCTCTAGAATACTTGTAGCTATAGTTCTCTAGAACATCTCTAGCCTTTTCTACATAGAATATTCTAGATAAATGCATCACTATTTAATATGAGCGACGGGTAAAAGAAGGAGAAGAGAAGGAGGGGCTCACTGAAGATTGCGGCGGTGGATATGGCGGCGTGAGATAGCTGAAGCGGCGTCCATGGCTGAGGCGTGTGAAGATGTTCTGTGCAGAAGAAAGTGGCGCAGGGTAGGTCCGGGACATTTTAGTCAGTTGCTCAAATGTAGTGTCTTTTTTTTGTCTAATTTGAAATCAGGTCTATATATGCCCACTCAAAAATCTGTAGTAGGGAGTATTATTTTTGTCATTATTTCTTTATTAATTATTGAAAAGTAAAGGACTTTGTAAAGTTTTGTTTATCTTTCATTATTAAATACTTTGAAATGTGTAGAGTTATCTAGAAATATGTAATAAATAAGAGTTAACTAGAAACGCTCTAGAACGCAATTAATTTGATAGTTATCTAGAAACCCTAGAATATAATTAATGACAAGTTCACTATCAATAAGAGATTTGAAAAATAAAGCGTGTTGATTTAGTGTCGTCTAATTATCAATGACCTAATATTTTTGAAATGTAAATGAGTATAGATTTGAGAGCATGTTTGGTAATCCTATTTTTAAGCTTATAAGCCTTATTAGTCAACTTTTCATCAAATACGTAATTTTTGATTTCACGCACTGAGTTGTATATTAATTAGAATAAGTAAGGTTGAAATTACTTTTCTGACTGAATTGGATATAGTTACCGTTTAAGACCGTTTTAGCTATTCGTTCATACAATGTTTCTTCATATTATTAATAAAATGTATTTTAAATATTAATTTTCCATAATACAACGAAATAAGCCAATAATCCAGCTACTTCAGCCATAATTCCATAAATTTAACCAAATTAGTCGACTAGACCAATTTTAGTGTTAATAGACGGGACTCTCCATATTTGTATAAATTTAAATATTGATGATAAAATTCGATTTTAAAGATAATGAAAGTCAAATCAATCCATAGAGGGGCTTATCACTATAGGCTATTTTTTTAGTAGTGGACCGGGATTGTCGGGTCATTGACCGGACTGGATCGGGATTGCTCGGCCGTCGACCGGACCAGACCAAGACCGCCGAGTAAGTATGCAAATTCATTGCAGCTGCACTCCAACACTAGGCGCAAGTCTGGCACCAAACTTCAAAAAAACCACATGCATGCATTTCGGCAGATTTTTATTTTCCTCGTATATATTAATTTCTTGCCAAAATTTAAATACTATCGTACGTAGTATCATATAGAGAAAGAGAATGTGCATGTTTACTATTTAAAAAATCTCTAAAAGATCTTCCAAAATAAAATGGAAAAAGGGTCAGATAGGTCATCGAACTTACCTAAAAAGGTCAATTAAGCCTTATATAGGAGACTCTGTCCGGCCTTCGCCATTTGGGGCTGTTCTCGGTGGAATTTTTTGATGAAATTTTTTGAGCATCTTATTCATTAAGGGGGTGTTTGGATCTGATTCTTAAAACTGCTTCTGCTCCTTCAGGGAGCAGAAGCAGAAGTTAGAGTGTTTGGGTGAAAGTGCAGAAGTGATTTTGGTGCTCTAATTTACTCCTAGAATCAGTTTTTTAGAAGCTGGAGAGACCGGCTTCTGAAAACTGATTCTGATTCTGCTTCTACTTTAAAAAAGAAGCAGAAGCAGAATCAGTTCCAAACACCCCCTAAGTCTAGTTTACTCATACCAAATTTCAGCTAAAACTTCAATCGGGAAGGCATTCAAATGAATTCTTGAAGATAACTGCGCTTCTAACTGCGCAGTGATTTTCAAGAATTCATTTGAATGCCTTCCCGATTGAAGTTTTAGCTGAAATTTGGTATGAGTAAACTAGACTTAATGAATAAGATGCTCAAAGAATTTCATCAAAAAATTCCACCGGGAACCACCCCAAATGGCGACGTCCGGACAGAGCCTCCTAAATGAGGCCTTATTTGACCTTTTTTGGTTAGTACATGGGCCTATTTGCACCTTTTCCCTTTTTTAATAAAATATCTTATTTGAGATGTTATGGTGAGTAACATCTGAGAAAAGTCTGTAGCTTATAGCATTCATTAGTTCTAACAACTTGTATGTCCAATAGAATTAAATCAAATAGTCAGTTTTTTTTTATCAAGTTGAGGTGATTCCCGATGGTATTTTTTGCTGATTTTTTTTGTATGTTCTTCATCAAGTCTAGTTCATCCATACCAAATTTGAGCAAAGCATTCAATCGGGAAGGCCGTCAAATGATTTTTGCAAGTTAACTGCTCCGGAATATACATATAAAACGTAGTTATCTTTCAAAAATCATTTGATGGCCTTCCCGATAGAATTTTTTTGCTCAAATTAGGTATGGATGAACTAGACTTGATGAGGAATATACACAAAAAATTTGAGCCAAAAATATCACCGAGAACCACCTCAAATTGAGGTAGCCAGGCTTATGTGTGCCTTGTCATGAGGACCCCATGTTATGTTGCAAGAAATATCGTTGAAAAGGAAGAGATATGTAATAACCAAGAGTCCAAGACTAAAGACTCCCTTGGAAATCTCCCCAAAAGTTGGCCCCAACAGCTGAAAATTAAATGGGAAGCTTTGTACTGGGATCATGATGAAGCTCAATCAATCCTCCTTTTGAACAAACAAGTGTTAGGTTTTTAAGGAATGGAATAATTTGTTCATATGCGAACAATATTTTCAGTAAGAATTTTTACGAAATGGTTTTGTTCTAAATATGATAGGGTTGTTTTTAGAAGGATGTAATAGAACCTTAATTACTACGTACGTAAAGTATGAGTTGTATGAGTTGTTCATAGTAAATACGTGGTTGTATATCGAATCGACTTTAGACTTTTTCCGTTAAAAACATCACTATGTCAATGATCAATGCAAGCTCGAAAATGTACATGCATATCATGTTTTCCAAACACATCACCTGAAAAAAAGTAAAGTATTATGAAGAAGTATTATATTAGTATAACACAACAAATTATTATATCAATTCTATAAATGTATTTTTGCACTTCTATTGTAAACTTTGGGAGTTGAAATGAACACTTCGGAACAGAAGAGTTCCGCCATTGCCAATGACTGGATTACTGGAACGGAGGTATTGTTCGCAAACGCGCTTGCACATCAGATATTGTGGACACCATTGGATCTTCATAGCAGAAAAAAACAGATGAAGCCTTCACACCAAACTCAGGTGCACACACGAATGACACGATAGGCAGCTGATGCTTAGGTTAGATGACTTGGATCGGATCATTAGTCTATTGCGTATGTTTAAATTTACAAAAATGTTATTATTGTAAAGACTTGTATGCATTTTTCGAAAGATTGCATGTTTGTCGAAACAAATAGTCAAAAAATAGTTAAAAACCTTTTATAGTGATACAACAGAATTGAAGTGAGAATTGTTCAATTGGATCAAATTGTTGATAAGGTAACGATAGAAGTCCAGTAGCTAACGGAGTATATTAATGAAGTTTTAAAGCTGGAATACAGAAAAAAACGTTTGAGACTCTTCGAGTGGCCTCACACTCCCAAGTTCCCAGTCCCGATCCCAAAACTGCCTCCGTTATTCTTCCCCCCCTACCCCCTTTTATAATAAAACTCTCTAAAAGGGCCAGCCCTCACTTAAGCTATTGGGCCTAGAACCCTATTATTGGAAAACATTAAAATACTTAATAAGACTTTAATTATTTGTAGTACCCGGGTCCCTATCATCACTCCCCCTGAACTTCCACCTTGTCCTCAAGGTGGATGATAAGAGACTGATTTTCCATTGGGTTTCAGCAGGTTTTCAGCTTCATCCCTTTCATATAACTGATCTTCTGTTCCCTTCTCTTCTTCTGGCTCTTCCATCCAGATAAGTTGATAATTTTTCATTCCACATACATGCTCCTTGCCCCATTTATTTCCACATTTGAAACATAGGCCCTTCTTGCTTCTTTCTTCTAAGTCCGCTTGTGTCAACCTTTGGCCACTCTCCCATGTCTTATTTGGTTTTGGCGATTCCTCTAGTTTGTTCTCTGAGAGTGTTCTCTCCGGAGCAGTTGTTCTTCCCTTTGTCGCTTCCACCCAATTCCAGGCTTTGACAAGTTTTCCTCCATGTTCCTTCAAGCCTTTGTTGTCTTCTTCTTTATTTGTTTCTCCCGTCCATACCTTGTTCTTCTGTTCAACTAGCTGGGCTGTGTCCATAAGATCAGTTAACCCAGTGGGCCGGTGCAACTTCAGCTCTGAGCTAATTTCTTCTTTGAGGCCATTAAAAAATACTCCTTTTAGCATCTCTGGGTCAGCAATTTTGAGGGGAGCTACAACCCTTTCAAAATGATCCCTGTACTCCATGACTGAATTAGTTTGCTTAATTTTGAGCATAGGGCCAAACGGGTTCTGAACCAATTCCGGCTGGAAGCGTCTGATCAAAGCTTCCTTAAAATTACCCCAGGAGTGGTCATCCGTCTGTTCATCCCACCATTGATACCAGTTCAGAGCCCTTTCGGTCATGGCTATCAGGACAACTTCCACTTTGTCACCCTCCAATACATGATTTAATTTAAAATAGCGTTCAACCCTGAGAAGCCAACCGTAAGCATCGTTTCCACTAAACAAAGGTAAATCCACCTTTCTTCCGGTATAAACCCGATCGTTAATTCTCGTATGCTCAGGAGTACGAGAAACGGATTTAGAATCATGAGAATTACCTCCTGAACTGGACGAACTCACACTGGCAGAAGTCTGGCGCCGGCGAGGGGTGGCCGATCGTCCTCTTCTTTTCCTGCGATTCCCCTGAGTCTCGAGATTTTGCATCTTCTCCAACAGCATCTGCAACGACTCGTTCATCGCTCCCAACTCTGTGCGCATCTCTTCCTTTGATCGTTCAAACGATCGTTCCAAACTGTCCAGTCGCTGCTCCATGTTCAGTCGAGTGAGTACCATACACAGGCGCTCTGATACCAAATGATAAGGTAACGATAGAAGTCCAGTAGCTAACGGAGTATATTAATGAAGTTTTAAAGCTGGAATACAGAAAAAAAACGTTTGAGACTCTTCGAGTGGCCTCACACTCCCAAGTTCCCAGTCCCGATCCCAAAACTGCCTCCGTTATTCTTCCCCCCCCCCCTACCCCCTTTTATAATAAAACTCTCTAAAAGGGCCAGCCCTCACTTAAGCTATTGGGCCTAGAACCCTATTATTGGAAAACATTAAAATACTTAATAAGACTCTAATTATTTGTAGTACCCGGGTCCCTATCAATTGTACACTTAAATTCTTTTAGGGTGTGATTGGGAGTCAGATTTTGGGGGGGAGGGGAAGGGATATGAGGGTCAATGACCCCCCATTTTGCGTTTGGGTGTTTTTTAAAATGCAAGGAAAGTTTTTGAAGGTTTTTTAAAATCCTCCTAAACCCCTCTAAGACCGACTTTTCTAATTCCCCCAAATCGGGAGGTTTCGAAGGACCAACCGATCAAGCAACTAGCCCAGCTCTACGAACGACAATCTTCTCCCAACTATGGTATCCGCTAGGAACCCTACCTGAAGTTTTTCTCTGCTCGATCAAATCGCTAGGAACACTTGCTGCTTGAAGCTTTTTTTCTGCTCGATCAAATCGCTAGGAACCCTTGCTGCTTGAAGTGGATCCTCTGCTATCGACGCCACACCTTCACTACTTCACCGAAATTCTCAGGTATGTTCTATTTGCCAAGCATTTTTCGTATTTTGTTGTAATCTGCTTCACTCTATCTCCGCTCAACATTTGGCCTCTCTGTCTCTCAATCGTATTTCACATTCCCTCATATTGATTCAATTTTTCTTTGGTTTTTTTGTGAGATATGGATTTTATACCTGGTATTTAGCTAGTCATGTGCTTCTTCGTATGATTTTTTCTTCAATTTGTTATTCATTTTCATGGAATCATTGTTGGGTATTTAGATTTGAGATTTTTGATATTTTTTGAGCAAGCGTTTATTCACCCATCATTAATTACAGGCTTATTTAATAAATTAAATTCCACTATCTGATAGAATTCTTTTCCAAAATGGTGGTGATATATTTAGTCACGATTGTATATGTATGTCTTAATTAATCAATCTATACTTTCCAGATCTAATTGGCTGCAATCTTGAAGAACTAGTAAGATTTAATCAGCCTACCCCCCCCCCCCCCCCCCCCCACTGAAAGTAACTGGTCTCCAATTTTTTTGACATCTGCTATAAATTAAATAGAGTGCATTAGTTTTGTTTTTGGATTCTGTAGGATCGAATTGAGCTATATTTAACAAACTAGTGTAATGCTCCCCAGTCTCATTTAAAGTGAGTGAGATTTTTGTTTTTTGGCTAAGGAGATTCTTTGGTAAAAAAAACTAGAAAGCAGTTAAGTAGGCATTTGGAATGTCATACACCATTTCAGAAATACTTTTGTTTTATGCAAATGCATTTCAGAAATACTAGACAACAATTTTTCCTAATTCATTTCAACCAATCAAGTATTCAATTGCAAAAGTCTATTACATATGGAGTATAAGATAACTTTGTTCTTCTGTCAAAGTATATTTTGCCAACCAGATATATAGGTTTACAAAATTGTGTCTGCAAATATGAGATGGCATGAAGAAGTGCAGCAACTGCAAAAGTCTATAACATACTGAGTATAAGATAACTCAGTTCACTTTTTGCATCAAGACTTGTGCCTTTTCACTTTTTGATGGTCAAACTTTGAGATGAGTACTCTTTTTATATAGTTTTAAAAATATTTTTACTTTCTTTAAACTCAAATCTTGAAACTTGACTGAATAAGGGACTTATTTGAAACTTTCAAATCTTGAACCTTTCCTTAAAAACTATCTTTGAGCAAATATCAGGGTAATTGAGTCTGAAAAAACTCAACCCTCTTCATAAAAATATATAGAAATATATCTCCATTCTTTTATTTGTGAATGAAGCTTAGATAAAACTGACTGATTAAGGCATTTATTTGCAACTTTCGATTTGAGCCAAAGATCAAGGTGAAAATTTGACAGGTAAACTTGTTGTCAGAAAGATGACTTCAACACCTTTTCCACTTCAAATGTTAGTGGCTATACACATATATGCATGACTACCTGAGTTCTTTACTTCTAATTTTAGTGACTTACAACCAGTGAGTATTTGCAACTTCTCTGTTGCTCAAAATTTTATTTGGAACATGACTAACAAGTCCATCACTTTATATTAGCAACCTAAAAAGTGAAAACAGCCTTGATTTATTATCTTTGTTAGGTAAGTATTAATTTTTAGGAAAAAATTGTAAGTCATTAATTGTATTTTTGTGATAATAGAAAACATCTTTGCTTCTTCAATGTACTTTTGTTAGAAAATATAAAAGTACAAAAGACTATTTTCCCTCTTTCAATTTTTACTAACATATTATTAGAATTCTACCTCTTATAGATGGATGATGCACGCATATTGGATTTGCATAGAAAGATACAAAGACTGCAAATGGCTACAATTTATGTTGTATGCATTGTAGTTTATTATTTCATAACCAAAAGCGCTCGAAATAGAAGACCAAGTCATGCTCTAATCACACAGAGAGAGAAAGAACGAACTAAAACGATGAAAAAAATTGATACTAATGAGGGTCGTAAAATAATTAGAATGGGTCCAAAAGCTTTTATGGACCTATGTGCCATGTTACAGAGTGAGGGTGGTCTTTTGCCAACACAACGTGTGTGTGTAGAGGAACAAGTGGCAAAAACTCTACATATCCTAACACATGGTATAAAAAGTCAAGTGGTTCAGTTTTGGTTTCAACGTTCTGGTGAAACTATAAGTCGCCATTTTCATCGTGTGCTTAAAGCAATTATTGCTCTAGAGGGAAAGTATCTCAAACAACCGGATGGCTCACAGATACCTTCAAGAATACTAGGGAGCAGTCGATTTTATCCTTATTTTGAGGTATAAATTATTTTAATTTTTAATTTAGAAACATAATTTTCCGATAAAAATAATTAATACAATAAATTCACAATTTTAGGATTGTGTCGGGGCAATCGATTGTACCCATGTTCGTGTAAGAGTGCCATCAGCTGATGCTCCTAGATACCGAGGTAGGAAAGAATTCCCAACACAAAATGTGTTGGCTGCGTGCTCTTTTGACTTGCAGTTTACTTACGTTTTGGCCGGGTGGGAAGGAACTGCATCAGATTCAAGGATTTTAAAAGATGCATTAAGTCGAACAAGCTGTTTGAAAATACCAGAAGGTAATTAAAAGTTTTTTTATTGTTAATATACACATGCTCATATATAAACGTTATTAATAACACTTTTTAATAGGTAAATATTACCTTCTTGATGCTGGGTTTATGCTAAGAAAGGGACTCATTACACCATTTAGATCAACACGTTATCACTTGAAGGAATGGTCTTCAAGAAATCCACCTCGAACAGCTCAAGAACTATTCAACCACCGACATGCATCCTTGCGTAATGCCATAGAGAGATGCTTTTGTATTTGGAAGAAGAGATTTCCTATCATTGCGACTGGAAGAGAAGCACACTATGACGTGAAGACACAAAATAGGATTATCATAGCATCATGCATTTTGCACAATTATCTCATGGTAGCGGATCCTGATGAGGAGTTAATGGCTGAAGTTGATGCAGAAATGACCAATCAAAATGAAGCTCAAATTTCGAGTTATGTGGAACACAACGAGATTGAAGAACATACTCATCTAGGAGAGAACTTGAGAAATGCTATAGCTAATTCTATGTGGACAGATTACACATCGTGATGTTTTTTTTTTTTTTTAATTAGGAGTGAACCTTGGAATTGTTCTAACTTCTAAGGTTGTTTCAAACTTGAAAGATATTTTGACTTGTTGATTGATAATTAAATGATTGTCATTGATGCATAGTTTATTTTAAATCATATGTTCTTATCGAAGTTTTTCTTAGAACTAATATAATGGATTTATAGAGATGGAAATGGATGCTGCAACTGCCAGTTCTAAGGGTGTGAAGGCAACAGGAAAGAAGTACACGATAGACAGGGAGATATGGACAACAGATATGGACAATGAACTTGTTAATTCATTCCTACAACAACATAATGAAGGGAATAGAGTGAGCGGGACATTCACCACAAAGGCTTACATGTCAATCACTAGTGACTTGCAAAATAAGTTCGGAAGACCTTTCAAGAAAGATAAGGTGAAAGGGAGATGGAAGTTATTGAAAAGAAATTTTACCAAGTGTTATGATTTATTCAAAAATCTCAGTGGCTTTGCTTGGGATCCAATCTCAAAACGTTGGTTGGCTGAACCTGAAGTCTGGAAAACACTGGTAGAGGTACAACCAAAAAGTTCTCAAATTTAACTAACTTTATTTTTCAGTTTATTTTACATATTATGAAATTCTAAGTTCTCTTATTTCATTTAATTTTATTTAATAGGTTCATCCCGATGCTGAAGAGTGGATGAGGAAACCGATTGCGAACTACGACAAGATGGTGATCATATGTGGAGAAGACCGAGCATATGGAGGGATGTCAGAAACCAGTGAGGATATTAGGAAGGATAAATCATTTGGTGCAGATTCAGTGGAGACTAGTGATAGTGTGCAAGAAGGTGTCAATGATGTTGATGTCACATCACCTCAGATCAGAGTGCAAGATGTCTGAGATGAACCTAAGTCCAAGCGGTCAAAGAAAGCCAAGGATAAGGTTGAAGAGGGAGGAATAACAGCGGCACTTATGACGATTGCTGAAGCTTTTAAGGACAGCACTTCTGCGCTTCGTGAGAGCACGGTAGCTTATGAAAAATCTCATCAAAAGCTTCCGGTTTCTGAAGTTGAGCTTTGGAAGCTTTTGGAGGATTTGCATATTGAAAATCATTTGATCAACCGAGCATATCTATATCTTCTCAACAATCCCGATATGATCAAAGGACTCATTGGATGCCCCAAGCACAAACAGAAGGAGTTGCTTGTTGAAATGGTGTTTGGTCCACCGGCATCTACTACCAGGTTATCTTATTATGTTTTTAAGTACTTTAGTTTATTTTTTAGTATACTATTAATTGATGAGTATAGTCTGTTATAAGTACACTGACCTTCCGGACTGACCTGAGGTTATAAGTATAGTCCACCGACATCCATTGATATGTTTTTCTTGCTTTGGCTAATAAGTATAGGCTGTTTACATCCTTCTGGACTGACCTTATTTAATAATTGAACAACCAGACTGTCCATCCTTCAGGAACGTATTTTATTTTCAAATAATTACTGCTTATGTCGGGACCATAATGGACCTTCCATTGATGATTGGGGGGGGGGGGGGGAGTGTTAAGAAGATGTTTTCTTCACGTTCTCACTTTTGGGAAGGAAATGTGAAGGAGTGGGTGTTTTTTTCCCCAATCTTTCTTTGTGAATGACTGAAAGTGTTTATTATTTTATAGTTTAATACTCCCTCCGTCCCGCTAAGATTGTCCCATTTTACCTTTTCGGGAAGTCCCACTAAGATTGTCTCATACAAAATTTGGTAAAGATTGTGTGGTTCTAAACCTTTCTTACTTTATTCTTACTTTATCAATTTAATATCAACCACACAAACTCATTTTTCTTAATAATCGTGCCACCTTCTTCCGTCCCAATCTTAGTGGGACGGAGGTAGTATTTAATATAAATTTTGACTTGCAAGTTGAAAAGTTGAAAGTGACATTGGTATGAATGGAAGATATGGAATCATGGAAAAAGGTAGACTTTGGGTATTAAACTGTTTATCTTGTCCAAGTTCCTCTGTATTTTATGGAGCTGATGTTTCTTCTTTTCACTATGTGACCCAAATTTTCACTCGCAGAAGTGCTGTTTTGTGTGTTTATTCATCATTTTCTTAATTATATTGCTAGTGATTACAACCAATGCCCTCAAAAAGTTTTTTGGGTTTTGAAGAAGCATGGATCAAAACAGTATTGGTCTAAAATGTATTGGCCTTATTTTGTTTGCATATTTTGAGATGAGCAAACAAAATAGCAATCAGAATTTTAATGAAAAAAACAGTCCCTAGCATTGTTAAGTGTTTGTTTTTTACTAGAAATATGTTTGCAAAATTGTTGGAAGAAATCTAGAGATAGCAAGTTTAGGATGCACTTTTTCCGTCTATGTCAAACCATTGTTGCTTAGGATGAAACTTTTAAAAATGATACTACAACCGTCCCAAAATGATACTATCATTTTGGGGGTGTCCCAAAATGATACTACCCATTTGAATATTACTTAATTATTTAATTATTACTTAAATAATTTTGTTGTTTATTTAATTATTACTTGCAAGTTTTGAATATTATATTAACCAATTTTTCTTTTTGATGCAGGCTATATCAGTGAAGGCAAAGGCGTGTGAAAGTCAAGCTTCTGACCTTTTTATGTTATTGATTGGAATGTACTAGATAAATATAACTGCTAGTACTTACTTGAAATAAAATGTGAGACTTAATACGCTGAGATATTATTGTCCTATGATGGTTAAAGTTAGTTGTGTTCCTTTATACGTAGTATATTTATTTTTCATTTTGGTTTAATTTTTTGTCAAAAGTATAGGTATATAGCAAGTTTTTGGATATATTATACTTCAATTATTAAAAACTTTTTTAATAAAAAAACAATAATTTTTTGTTTGCTTTTGTGAAATTGAAATGTGAATTTAAATATTGTTATTTATTTAAATAATTATTATTCTCTCAAAAAAAAAAAAATTAAATAATCATTATGATGTTTTTTTTTAAAATATGACTTCATTTTCTGACTCTTTTTTTTTACTTATTAGCTTACTAGTTGTTTTTTCATTAAATACGTAATTTTTTTATTTTGTGCACTGAATTATATAATAATAAACCGTTTTAGGAAATTTTATAATTTTTTATTTTGAATTTGATATTACCATACTCTTCATAATTTATATATGTAAATATTGAAGCAATTTTTCAAGAAAAATATCAAAGCAACTAGTAATCTAATCTAAATAATAAAAATATATGTAACATTCAATGTACTATAATGTTTATACAATGAGAAAGGGGTACATGGGTCATTTTAAATAGAGTCAATTCCCTAAATAGGACTAAAAAGTGGCAAAATTGCACAAATAAGACTACATTTTTTAAATTCCCTTAATAGGACTATTTATGTGTGTTTGGCCAAATATACCCTTGTAACTTGTGAAATGTTTTAATTAATAATAAAATCATACAAAAATAATAAAAATCGAAAAAAATACTAAAAATCGTAAAAAGATAATAGAAAATTATTAAAAATATTTTAAAAAAAAAAAAATATTTTTAAAAAAAAAAATAAAAAAAATAAAAAAAAAATCGTAAAATTAAAAAAAAAACATTACCACCCCTGCCACCCCCCAGCACCACCAGCTCCCATCACCGGAGAAAAATATGCCAACATTTTAAATAATGCCATAATGATGGCATATTCAATGAAAATGTTGGCATATTGAAGAGTAATTATGCCATCTTTTTGGCATTTTCAGAAAAAGATGTCATTTTTTTACCAAAAGTGGAAGAAATTTCACCAATCGGAGGTGGTGGTGCTGGGAGGCGGCGGATGGCGGTGGGAAATGTATCCATAATTTTTTTCATTTTTTTATGGGTTTTTACTATTTTTTATTTATTTTTTAAAAAAAATTTAAAAAAATAAAAATTAAATTTTTTATTTTATAAATGTTTTATAAATTTTTTATAATTTTTTTACGTTTTTTAAATATTTTTACGTTTTTTTTATGATTTTATTATGAATTAAAGCATTTCATTATGAATTAATACTCTTAGGGGTATTTAGGGTAGAAAATCTATGTTTAGTCATATTTAGGGAATTTAAAAAGTAGTAGTCCTATTTGTGCTTTTTAGGAACTCATTAGTCCTATTTAGGACAATTTCCGTTTTAAATATATGTCCTCCAAAACCCTCCACTTTTGGAATTTATAATTCCCAAACAAGAGGAGGGAATCCATTTCCATCTCCCTCCCCTTCCCTTCCCTCTACTCCCCCTCAAAGCCTTCCCCTTCTCTCACCCTCAAACTCCCAAACACACCCTTAGAGTTTTAGTCAAGTCAATTTGGAAACTTTTTCAAATAACAATCCTCTAGTCCACATGAGCAACCAATTTTGTATATCAATTTATTGGAAGCCACAAGGATAAGAGGGAGAAAACATTAACAGTACAATACCTTGATCATAATTAACAACTTCATAATGCTATAGAGTTATACACCAACAAATTTTTTATACCTAAAATAGGCTTACCCTCATTCACCCTAATTAGTTTGTATAAAGAGATAAAGATACGGAGCATAATATCATATCACAAACTTCAACATCAAAGGGTCACAAATTCTAAGTAGGCAGGCACACGAAATGATCCTTAAATGGCCATCAAGCATTATGTATAAGAGCCATCAACCACTGATCTAGTGTCAAGAAAAGCTAGAATAGCATTAAATATTACCAAGTTAAGCTGTAGCTATTTTGAGTTTTTAACTTCCAACTATGAATGTGCTTTAAAACGTAAATAAACAGAAACTGAGCAACAAAACAGTACAACCATCAACAACAAAAAAATGACACACAACATGAATCTTTCATGGTCAAGGAAAACTAACAAGCGGTGGGAATGCCATTTATGCAAAACATATTCATTAAGATTTTCATGGTATATAACATTAAGGTGTTGACACACTCAGGACACAACAGGCTTGTTATCCCAAATCTCTCTTGCTTCAATTAGGGAAGGACAGTACCTATTAGCTAGCACTTCAACTTGTTCTGAAAAGGATTTGCTTGCATAGCTACCAATGTGAAGAACCATTTGCCTCCAACGCTTCAAACAGATATCTCCAGGCCTATGTTCCAGAAGATTATCCCAGTCCACATTATCCACACATGTCGCATCCATTCTATAAAGTGCATCGATCATACGAAAATCATCAGTGTCCTCCCATATCCCTTCAGCCACCATAGGTGATGACAGCTGGCCGTACCACTTCACACAGCAAACCGAATCAGTGCGTGTGGATAACTTATTACTAATAGCGGTCCAAGCCACATTGTCTCGTAGCATACCATGCTTAGATTTCTTTTCTTCAGAAATCCTCAATTGCAGATCTTTGTTGACTAAGTCAAACAAGTTCTGGTACTCATCCTGAGACCAGTGTCCTCTCTTCAGGTTAGGCAAGTGTATTCTGCGCCATAAATCCTTCACATGAAACCTATGTGACCCGAGTGCATCAGCGAGTTCTCTCCACTGATTCCCTTTTAATTTCTGATGTTTTAGTACCAGTTGCTTCTCTTCTTCGCTCCATTTGTGGTTTTCAAGCCTCCGGAATAGGACTTGAGTACGATGATACACAGCTTCTAAAGGGCGATAAGGTATGGCAGCTGCTATATCCTTCCAACAGTGTCTTACTTCAGGGTAAGATTTACTGTTTAACACCATATCCAATCCTTCCTCCCCTAGACCATGCATCTCAATATAGTTATAAACAGCTTTTTTTATTATCTTATCTTCTTCTTTAGAGAACCGCTTACCTCGAACCAGCTTCACTTCTTCATTTTGATCATTCCCGCCCTCAGAAAAATTAGACGCAGGAAATACCTCCACCTCACTGGAAAAGGTCACATTCTTCTTGCTACTTTTCTGTTTTTTTCCTTTAGAACTATTACGGTTTACCTGTTTTCCATTAATATTACTATCTCTTTCTCCATCTAATGATCCCACATCATGACCCCTCTTCTTTTTCTTGTTCTTCTTCTTCTTCTTCTTGGCCTTGTCCACTCTGCCCTCATTTTTCCTATTACTTTCAGAAGCCTTAGTTTCAGCTTGATGCATGTGACCTCCAGCATCTACAGAAATATCATGTGTAGTATCTTTATCATGGGACACTTCATGAGATCCATAGTCATCCTCCGTCTTTTGAGTCTTGTTCCTTTTCTTCTTCTTTTTGACCTTTTCATAGTCATCACCAGTCACTGTTCCTACCTGCTGCTCATCTTTCCTGTTGTTCTCTTGAATCCTTTTTTCACTAATTTCATCTCCCCTCTTTCTTTTCCTCTTTTCTGTTTTCTTGAAAGTAACTCCATTCGTATCATCAGAAAGTACTACCCCTGCATCATCTGTTGCAGCTTTCTTCCTTTTCCTCTTTTCAGTTTTCATAGAGGCAACTCCATAAGTATCATCAGAAAGCGTAATGCCTGCACCATCTCTTGCAGTTTTCTTCCTTTTATCAACACCATCATTATCACGCTTCATTTTTTTCAAATTTTCCTTCTCAATGATGTTATGTCCCTTAACTCCCACATCATGGGACACTTCATGAGATCCATAATCATCCTCCGTCTTTTGAGTCTTGTTCTTTTTCTTCTTCTTTTTGACCTTTTCATAGTCATCACCAGCCACTGTTCCTACCTTCTGCTCATCTTTCCTGTTGTTCTCTTGAATCCTTTTTTCACTAATTTCATCTCCCCTCTTTCTTTTCCTCTTTTCTGTTTTCTTGAAAGTAACTCCATTGGTATCATCAAAAAGTACTACCCCTGCATCATCTGTTGCAGCTTTCTTCCTTTTCCTCTTTTCAGTTTTCATAGAGGCAACTCCATAAGTATCATCAGAAAGCGTTGTGCCTGCATCATCTCTTGCAGTTTTCTTCCTTTTCTCAACACCATCGTTATCACGCTTCATTTTTTTCAAATTTTCCTTCTCAATGCTTTTATGTCCCTTAGCTCCCACATCCTTCACACTATGAATAGGATTGCCAGCTGCAATATCATTGATCTTCTCCTTCCGTTTCTTAGACTTCCTAGATAGCTCTGATTTCTCCAGAGAACCAACCACTTCATCTTCCACCTCCATGGCTGTACAAGAATTCTGTTATTGCTAAGCTCCACTAGAATAATTTCAAAATTGAAAAATGAGAAAATGAGAAATGTTTAGCACTTGATATTAATTAAATTTATAAATTTAATTATAGTTGACAATTTTTACCTAATAAAATCAACAAATTATAACACCAACGGTCCAACACTCAATACATAATAATCAACATTTAAGAAATCACACAATGAACTGTGAATCAAATCAATTAATAAACTAATCAAATAATCATATTAATCAATAAATGAAAAAGTCTAAAACTCCAAAACATGTAAATGTAAAGCCATTAGGTGATTATGAAATAAGGAAAGACGGCAGAGGACGGGAGGAGTACCTGAATCCAGGAGCCCTGAAGGCTGAAGCGGTGAGGCAGTCCGGTGAGTCCGCACTGAAGACTGAAGCCTCACGACGCACCACTGCACGGACGAAAAAACGGTCTGCACCAGAAGGCAGGACTGAGATCTGAAAATCCGAGATTGGCGAGAATCCGAGAAGGCTGAAGGGGTAGGGAGGCAGGCGTCCAAGCGTCGGCGGTCAGAGTCGGCGGTCTGCGGTCGGCGGTCAGCGTCGGCGCTCCTTCTTCCTTGGCGTTCGCGGTTCGTCGATGTCGAAGGCTTAGGTCCTTGTAGCCTTTTCGGTAGTTTTAGGCATTGGGTCAGTTGGCATGGGAAAAGGGTGATTCTATATTTCTATATAGACTATAGAGCCCCCCCCCCCCCCCCCCTCTTCTAATTTACCTTTAGTGATGCCTAATGATCGTTTAAACGCCATATGCTTGTTTTGGTAAATTTGGTTTTGTTGATGTTTGGGATGAATGCTACACCATTTGTGTTTGATCCGGGTGGAACATCGGTGGTTTGGCATTTTATGGAAGGGGCGAAATTGAAAGCCAATAAGGTGGTTGAGGGATTGGCACGCGTGATCAGGTCGTCTCAAGTGGTGAAGGAAGAAGATGACGTGAGGAAGCTTCGTCCCCCTCCCAAAACGCCGCCATGGAAGACTTGCACGAGTAGGGTTTGGAAGAATGTTTTATTAGTTATTACTCGTTATATTCAGTCCAAAGTTTTTTTTTTCTTCCTTTTCTTGTGTTTTGTTTTGTTGTCAGTTTCGTACTTGAAGTCGTGGTTGCTTGTTTAGGTAAGGGGATGAGGAGTTCAGCTAAGTATTATGTTGTTAGATTTTTGGGGATCTTTTTGGTTAATTATAATTGGTTTAAACCCGATACACGTCTAGCGATTCGTGTTGCTCCTTCGGGGGTGACCGTTTCTATGTCTATTCGTAGGGTTGACTTTCGTTGTGGGTGGAGGATAGTTGTTGTTAGTGGTCTTTGTGCGTTTGATGTAACGATCCCGTTTCTAATGATATTAATATAAGGCGAGTTATTCTGTCAAAAAAATGATCGTTTAAACGCAGCCCCCTTGAGTAATCGGCTCATTCAATCATCCTTGTTACTTGAATAAAGCATGAAATAAAGGCTAAAATAAGACTCAGGACTTTTCACTTTCCAAAAGTAGGACCTATTTTGAAATGGACAAAAAAGAGGCTTGCGGACGAAATCTTAACGTACGGATGAAAGAGGCCTGCGGACGAAATCTCGGCTCCATCGCCATTCGACCACTTCCGCTTCTGCAAAAGACGAAGAGGTAGCCGACAACAATGGAGGCAGGGACACCGGAGACGACCAGCATCAGCGACGTCGACGGCGCTGCAACGCCGGCGTTACAGTGGCTGATCGAGCTCGGTCTTCCATCTGCTAGCTCAACGACGGTGAGTTTTGGTGGCTGGTACAGATCTGTCTTCCACCTTGAGTCTGACCAAATTGTTGTTGCGTAGATCTAGAATTTTTTTATTTAGGGAGATAGGAGTTCGAGCAATTGGAGAGAGGCTGAGAATAGCGAGGCTAATGTTGGCGCCGGCTAGAGTTGGCGGGTAGGGTGCGGCGGTGGAGAAGGTTGGAGAGACATGTTTGCACCGCTCGTGAAAGGGAAGGGCTGGGTAGAGTGCTGAATGGGGGCTGTTGGCGCAGGGGGTCAGAGGGGGTGCTCGAGGAGGGTGTTGTAGGGCTGCAGGGGTCTGGATGAGGGTGTTGGAGGGGGGTTGTGGGTTGCTGGAGGTTGGGGGAGGTGCTGGAGGGGGGCGGGGGGCTGGAGGAGGATGTTGAATGGGGATGGGTGTTGCTGGGGGGCTGGGGGAGGGTGTTAAAGGGGGCTGGGTGCTGCTGGGGGGCTGAGGAGTGTGTTGGAGGGGGCTGAGTGCTTCTGGGGGGATGGGGGGTGTTGGAGGGGGCTGGGTGCTGCTGGGGGGGCTGAGGGAAGGTGTTGGAGGGGGTTGGGTGTTGCTGAGGGGTTGGGGGAGGGTGTTGGAAGGGGCCGAGTGCTTCTGGGGGGCTGAGGGAGGGTGTTGGAGAGGGCTGGGTGCTGCTGGGGGGCTAGGGGAGGGTGTTGGAGGGGGTTGGGTGCTCTTGGAGGGCTGGGAAAAGGGCTGGTGGGTGATGGGTGGTGGGCTGTCACTGCCGAGTGGTGGCGTCGATCCCTGTCGGACGGCGACGGTGGTCAATGCGGTGGTTGGGGGTGGTGGTGGTCGGGGCGGTAGTGTCGGCGTTGGTTGAATTGGTCATGGTCATTAATTGGGTTGGTCACTGGTCGAATTGGTCATGATCGAATTGGTCACGACCGGTTTGGTCATGGTCGGATTGGTCATGGTCGCATTGGTCATGATCAGGTTGGGCATGGTCGGATTGGTCATGGTCGGATTGGTCATAATCGGATTGGTCATGGTCGGGTTGGTCATGGTCAGATTTGGTCATGGTCGGGTTGGTCATGGTCGGATTTGGTCATGGTCGGGTTGGTCATGGTCGGATTTGGTCATGGTCGGGTTGGTCATGGTCAGATTGGTTTGGTCACTGTTCCTTTTAGTCATTGTTATAGAATCCCACAAAAACAAATCTGGAGGAATGATGATTATAATACGTATATATACGGAGTGGTGTATTGAGTATTGACTAGCAGGGCAGCAGGGGGCATACGGATCATTTTTTTAAATGTTACACACTAATGGTCTCTTTTTTGGAAACTATTAAAAGAGGTCCTATTTTTGTCAAAACTCTTTTAAATGGTATTATTCATGACCTAACCCCATAAAACATTACGCGCAAAACAGAATGTAAACAACCTCCAAGAACTTAATAATGCAGGTGTTTTGAATCGTACACTAGTGTTGTACATGTGGGCATATGGACCATCTCCTGAAAAAATGAAGTGTTGTACAAGCTACTAGTGAATGTGTTACAGTATTAGTCCTTGTGCACAAAGAAAAATTTGAAAAGGCAAGTACTCCAAAATTCTGTCAATTATAATTTTTAAGCTTAAAGGATAACTTCTCTAAGCAGAACATAAGATAAAGTGAGAAGATAGTTCACAGCTAGATAGAGAAGAAAGAATCAATTATTTACTGAAATTAGAATAAATAATCAATGAATTAGTGAAATATTGAAAATAGAAAAATATTGACAATAGAAATTAAATAAACTGGGAAAGGAAAACAGTCTAAGTTTCAGGCATACTTGAGATGGGAGAAAGCTAAATGATTTTTTCAGAAGGTTTAGAAATCAAATACAGTGTACTCTTTGAGCCACGAATTCTTACATTTATTTATTACTCGTGAGGGCTTTGTACGGTCATCATGCTCGGGATTTGGAACCACAACAGTTCAATGGCAGCGGCGTCAACGGTGGTGGCGTGGAGGCAGGTTGGGACTGCTAGCTCAACTTCCAGATCCAGTCTCATCTTGGGCGGCCTTTAGATGTAGCTTGCCTGGAGAAATGGGAAACAATCGGGCTTCTTCACTCCTAATTTTGGAAAGCTCAGTCGCCTATAGCTATGGATGGAGTACGGGAGCAGATGTTTTACGGAAGTCTAGCGGCGTTAAATGATAAGGATAGAAATGGAATTATGAAAAAAATGGAAATGGGAGGCTGTGCTTAGTAAAACGGGGGATTTAAATAGAATTACCCATGGGAAAAATATTAGTTTTGGGTATCGGGCTTAAATTATTTTCATGTGTTTGGGCCTAGGCCCCTTGCCTCCTACCCCAGGGCCGCACCTAATTAGTGAAGGACCTTTATACGTATCCCATTGGACATTAGTGAAGGCAACGTCATTTAGATCCCGTTTGGTGACTATGTTTTTCAGTTTATCAGACTTTTCAACTAACTTTTTAATTAAACACGGAATTTTTTATTTCACGCGCGGATAGAGTAATAATTAGAAAATGCAAGGTTGAAGTTACTTTTTTTATGATCCAGGTGTCGGTGCTTGCGCTTCCCTAATCCTGATGTCTATTGACTACCCTCTAAAGTCTCTAGACAATTAAATCTGGATCTGATCACAGTCAGTCTTCGTCGGTACTGGTTCCACAAGACAAATCCAGCAAGACTTCCATTCAACTGAATCCAGAGGATCCTCCTACCACACGAACTCGAGCCTAAATTTCCTTCTCCTCCCTCTTAACCGATGAGCAACTCCAGGAAGGTAGGAAGAATCATTGGAAGCAAGACCTCCATCATCTTCAATTCCCTTGGTGCATAGCGGGTTTCGAACACAAGACCTCACGCATGCACCGGTAACCTCACAACCGGGTGGACTGTATACTTGGTTTGAAGTTACTTTTCTGACTGTATTGGCTGAAGTTACAGTAAATGCCTATTTTTGCTACGTAGTATTTTTTTATATAATTTTTTTTATTTTATCAATAAAATATACGATAGTACTTTAAATATGATTTTTTCATAATTTAACAGAATCAACCAATACAGCCACTTCAGTCAGAATTTCATAAATTTAAGGAGAATCAACCCATTTTAGTGTTACCAAACGGACTATTATTCTTTTGGGCCTAGACGGCCATCCCCCTAGGGCCATCCCTTAACTCGTATATATGCGGTATATGCCGTATGTGAAATCTACCCATCCAGCAGCTAGTTCTCGATTTATTATCCGGCCATGTCGGCGACGTTGAGTTTGAAGCTCTTCATTGACAGAAACGCCAGGCCAAAGAAAGTCATCTTTGCGGAGGCCGACAAAGCCTTCGTGGACTTCCTGGTCAACATCCTCTCCCTCCCTCTTGCGGCGGTTTCCAAGCACCTCAACTATGAGACCGGCGGCGGATCCCTCGGAAAACTCCACCGAAGCGTCGTGAACCTCAGTGACACTCACCTTCACCCCACCAAGGCCAGGGGCCCCCTCTTGAAAAAAGGTGATTCATTACTATCCACTTCTATGCCTTTTCTCTTGACCGGCGACTTGTTTTCCGGCAACAAATCGTACCATTGTCCCCGTTGTGGACCTTGTGGTGGTTTGATTTTTCCCAAGGGGAGTGCTACGATTCAGGCCGAAGCAATGGAGTCTGGATATGTGAAGGAGGGGATGACGTATATGGTGTCGGATGACTTGGAGGTGAAGCCGCTCTCTACGGTTAACATCATCAATCTACTGAGTTCCTGCAATATTATGAACATTGATACACTTGAGGTCAAAGATGTTCCTTTTGGAAGTGATAAGGTAAGGAGTACTTTTTTTTTGATCGATTTTGAGTTGTTTTTTATGAACGTTGTTTTTCAAAGTTTTTTTGGGTACTGTTGGTTGTTTTTTTCTTTCACCACAGATTTAAAAGATTCATACTCCGTATAAAATTTCATTATAAATAATTCTTAGGGAAAAAAATCATATAAAAATTTATTGGTTTTTTATATATTAGGGCACAAAAATTCATATAAAAATTTATTTAAAATAATTCTTTATATCAGCCAGTTCAAGAATCAGGCAACGCCTTTGTTTTCAATCAACTATGTGCATGTACTTCCATGATGCGTATACAGAAAAAACAACGATTGGTTGAGTTTTTCGCCTAGTTGATGCAATAATTCTTGACCTGAGGGAAAAAGGTGTGAAATTATACTCCCTCCATCTCACTCACAAAGTTTTGTCATGTTTAACCGGCTTCAAAAATAATAAAATAAAAATTGGGTGGTAGTCTTTTGTGTAGAAAGACAAATGGTAGGAATCTCAAATTCACCAATTAAAATAGCAAATGTTTTAAAAAATATAAAAATAAAATGGAAAGTATTAAAAATTTTGGGACAACTAAAAGCAAAAAAAAAACGACAAAGTTTAAAGTGACAGAGGGAGTACCTAGTATAGACTATAAAGTACATACATAATCCATACACACAGTTTGTACTTGATCTTTCCCCTATATAGAATAAAGATCAAATACAAACCCTTCTTAATTTACAAAGTACAAATTCATCTTGACCATCCGATGAGTTGATCCAAAGGACATAAAGGCAAGGTGACATTTTTGTAATAAAACCCAACTTTTTTAGGGTGCAACTCATTGAACGTTAATGTGCACCTGCTATTTTATGGCTGAATAATATGCACTACTTTGAACCTCAATATGCAATACAAAGAACGTTAAGGTGCATCGTACAAATATTTGCACAATAAGCACAGTTTGTACTTGATTTTCCCCTATATATAGAATAAAGATCAAATACAAACCCTTCTTAATTTACAAAGTACAAATTCATCTTGACCATCTGATGAGTTGATCCAAAGGACATAAAGGCAAGGTGACATTTTTGTAATACAACCCAACTTTTTTAGGGTGCAACTCATTGAACGTTAATGTGCACCTGCTATTTTATGGCTGAATAATATGCACTACTTTGAACCTCAATATGCAATACAAAGAACGTTAAGGTGCATCGTACAAATATTTGCACAATAAGCACAGTTTGTACTTGATCTTTCCCCTATATATATATGTTTTGGTTCAAATAAGAACACGATCTTATGAGAGAAATGAGAACGAATCTGGATCGTTAGATTTGCTTCAAGTGAAATTCAGTGTGCATTAGATAAAACTGTAATGTGCATTAGATAAAACTGTAATGTGCATCACAAAGGGTACGATAGAGTGACATTATGTGCAGTTGAATTGTGCATTACGTGAAATTGAAATGTGCACTAGGTGAAGCTGAAATGTGCAGAATAAAAAGTACGATGTGATGTTATTTTGCGCTTTGTTTTCGCACATATCAGTTTAATATAATGCAATGACTTTAAATTTTTATATTGCACATTTCATTATCATTTAATGCACATTTCAGTTCTCATTTTTCTCCTAAGATCTGTTCTCCTAATATATATATATATATATATATATATATATATATATATATATATATAATGTGGAATAATTATGAATCTGTTTGGTAACACTGCTGAAATTTATGAAGTCCTGACTGAAATGGCTGGATTGGTTGATTCGATTTATCAAACAAATATTTAAAATAGTTTTATTAATAAAATTAAAAAAAATATATGAATAAATAGCTAAAATGATCTTCTACAGTAACTTCAGCCAATACAACAAAAAAAGTAACTCCAACTTTACTTTTTCTTATTATTACATAACTCCAACTTCAGCGCAATCAAAAGTTTTCTAATAAGCCGAAAATGATGGCCCCCAAATAGGCTCTAAATGTATTTGAACAAATTAGGGGAGGGGAGGGGTGACCCCACTTGTTCCTTTTGTCTCTGCCAGTGGTACCGTACCAAATAGTCTGATACGAAACATGGAGTAGGAGTATATAAGAAAAAAAACACATGGAGTAGGAGTACATAAGATGATTTACCTTATGTAGTATAGTTAAGTATGGTACATGTGTTATGTGTAATTAACTTGCATGTTTTTTTGTTATGATGATGACAGGCGCGACAGCTGCTGAGTACTGTTATGTCCTCAAAATCGGTTCTCAATTCTATGTTTCTCCCGCTGGCAGTGCCTCGGAAGGAAAATGATTTGTGATGAATTAAAAGGCACACCCATTTTTTATCGCTACACATTTTGTATGATTTGTTAGAGATTTCTTAGCCTCGGTTCTTTCTGAATGAAAGAGAGACATTGATGCGCCTATGGTTTTACCACAAAAAAGGCACACCCATTTTTTATAGCCAAGGCTTAGAGAATTTATGCTTGTTGAGTTGTTTCTCTCTCTATTTTTTACTTTCTTATCTATGCAACTTGTATACTTTTCTTATTACGAGTACTAGTAAGATGTTACACGTAAACATTATAAATGTTCATAGCAAAATGTCAAAAATAAGGTTAGGGACTTTTGAGTGGACAAAAGTAAGATCATTTTTGTGAAATAGAAAGACCGGCTACCGTACAACTACTGACATGCAAACCAAATTAACAAAGATACATTAATAAATACTCCGTAATCAATAAAAGAAAAAGTCTAAGGGTTGGTTTGCAACTCCTTTTAAAAAAGCACTTCTTAGCTTTTGGCTTTAAAAAAGCACTTATTTTCCCAAACACTACCACTTTTATTTTTCTCGGCTTACGCGTCAAAAGTGCTTTTACTTTTTCTATTACACAAAAAGCACTTATTTTACCAAACACTACCCACTTTTACTTTTCAAAATCACTTTTTTCTCAAACACTATCAACTTTTATTTAATCACTTCTCCCCCATTTCATTAAAAAAGCACTTTTTTAAAAGCAGAAACTGTTGCAAACAGACCCTAAAGCCATTGGGTCATTTGGGTGATTAAGAAATAAAGAAAGACGACAGAGGACGGGAGGAAGTCCTGATTCCTGAAGTCCTGATCGCCTAAGGCTAAAGGGGTGAGGCGATCCGCACCGAAGACTGAGGATGTTTTCTTTTGGACTGTTTTCAGTCCCATACCAGATCAGACCAGACCAGACCAGATCAGACCAGACTTCCGTAGTTATAAAATACACAGAGACCAGACGTTTACCAGACCAAGCCAGTTCAGACCAGACCAGACCAGATCAGACCAGACCAGACCAGACCAGACCAACAAATTTCAGTCCAAAAGAAAACATCCTGAAGCCTCACGACGCACCACTGCACGAACGGGACAACACGGTCTGCACCCAGGGGCGGCCCTAGGGGGTGTAACAGGCCAGGGTGACTGTCCTCGGCCCAAGAAAGTATGGAAAAAATTAGGTCCAAAAATATTTCTTTGTATGTAGAGTGAGTAGGCTTCATTTTTTAATTCTTAACCTCAATTAATTGGATCAAGGTTTAATTTTTAAAATAAATGTAAAGTGACACGCCTCTCTTCATTCTCTTCGGATCTCTAAGTTTAGAATCCTTTTAATTACAAAATAAATTTTTTTTGTTAGACCTCCAAAGTTCAAAACTCCCAATTCGCAAAGTTATCCAAATTGATTTGTTGTTTCCAAATTTCAATATCAACAAGAGTAAAGAATGCTGAAAAGCGGTGAGTGCCTCAGCGTTTTGTGATAATTGTGTTGTTACTTTTCACCAAATATGTAATTTAAATAATAATAACAAAATGAGTTTCGTTTTTATTTAATGACCTTTACTAGATAATTTTATTATAATTATTATTTTAAATAAATACTATCGTATAGTTTATAATCTGTCTCGAATATAAGCCCAAAATATTATCCCGCCTATAGGCCCGAAAATAGACACGACCGGACCTGTCTGCAATGGAGTCTGGTTATGTGAAGGAGGGGATGACGTATATGGTGTCGGATGACTTGGAGGTGAAGCCGCTCTCTACGGTTAACATCATCAATCTACTGAGTTCCTGCAATATTATGAACATTGATACACTTGAGGTCAAGGATGTTACTTTTGGAAATGATAAGGTAAGGAGTATTTTTTTGTTCTTTTGAGTTGTTTCTTATGAACATTGTTTGTTTAAAGGTTGTTCTTTTTTTTGCACTTTTGGTGGGTTTTTTCACCACACACATGGAAAAGATGAATTAGTTATTAGGGCAAAAAAATCATACGTAGTACTACGTATAAAATTTATTCAAAAGAATTCTTTACGTAATCAGCCTTAGGCATGGACCCGGTTCGGGCCGCCCGGCCCGCCACTGTGCGGGCCCGGAACCGGCCCGGTTCTCGGGTCTGGGTCCGGGTCGGGCCTAGGCCCGGTGGGGGGGGCGGGTCTGGGCTCGGGCCTTGTATTTGGCGAACCGGCCCGGCCGGGTCGGGCCCGGACCGTATTGATTTTTTTTTTTTTTTTTTTTCATTTTTTGGGGTTAGCTGGGTTGGGCTTGATGGTTAGGAGGGGTTTGGGGGTTTGGGGGGGTGGGGGGGGGTGAGTGGGGGGGTTAGGAAAGCAAAAAAAAAAAATTATGACCGAACCGGAGGCCCGGCCCGGCCCGGACCGGACCCGGTGGCTACCCGGGCCAGTCCTGGGCCTTCCTTCCCAAAAAAAAGCCCGGCCGGGCCCGGCCCGGAACCGGCCCGGCCCGGAACCGGCCCGGCCCGGGTCCACAACTAATCAGCCTACTTCCACAGTACGTTTAAAGAAAAAACAACCATTCATTCAGTTTTTGGCCTAGTTGAATAGCAATTCTTGACCAGAGGCACGATAGAGTGAAATTAATTATATATTCCATCCCTTCATCAAAACTTGGTTAATTAACAGATCGGGAAGAATAATAAAGTAAAAATTATGTGATTGAATTTTGAATATAGAAATATTATAGAAACCGTGAATTATTAAATGGAAAGACAAAGTGTTAAGGAGTACCTGTCTGATACGAAATATGGAGTACTATTAATTAAGGGGCATAATAAGATGATTTACGTGATGTACTAATATACTATAGTTAAGTTGGAAAATTATATTTGTACACAAAATTAATAAATAAATTGTACACACTCCGAGGGGCTTACATTTAGTTTAAAATGATATGCTAGAATATCTGTGCATGTAGACCGTGTAGAATTTACGTGCTCTCTTTTTCGTTATGATGATGACGGGCGCGACTACTGTTGAATACTGCTATGTCCTCAAAATCGGTTCTCAGCTCTTTGTTTCTCCCGCCGGTAGTGCCAGACTGCCAGGATCCTTGATTTTATAGCCATGGCTTAGAGAATTGGTGCTTGTTTCTCTCTTTATTTTTAGTTTCTTATCTATACAACTTGCATCCTTTTCTTATTATGATTACTAGTATCTTAAAACGGGTTCTCATACGTAAACATTACAAATGTTTATACTACGTATGTTATGCATTTATAAATCTTACTATTGTATTACTTTCTACATATGTTATGCATTTATAAATCTTACTATTGTATTACTTTCTACTCATGAGCAGAAGTGATTTTGGTGCTCTAATTTACCAGAAATCTCGGACTATAGTGACGGAAATTCCGTCACTAATTCCGCTATAAACATGTTTAGTGACGGAAATCTGTGACAGACTGCCCCCCACTAAATTCTGGATAATATTGCTTTTACTGACGCAGAATCTTATTCTGAAAACTTATTCTGCTTCTGCTTTTAAAAAGAAGCAGAACCAGAACCAGTTCCAAACACCCCCTTAATACTTGTTAGAAAATAAACTTGGCTTAGCCCAATCATTGGGTCCATTAGAAGTTAACTTATTGGGCTAGTAGTTGTATGAGAAATAATAAATTAGTTAGCCCATAAGTTAGAGTTAGTAAAGAAAGGTCTAGAATACTCTTTAGTTAATGTACTTATTAAATGATTCTAGAATATTCCTAAGCTAGAATCCTATGGAATAGTGTAGAATGTTAAAGACATAGGAGTGCCTAGAAGGATCCTAAGAGACCTATAAATAGAGCACTCCTCACTCATTTGTAATACAAGAAAAAGCTCCAAATCAATAAAAGTTTCAAGTTCTTCCAAAATCATCTCTCTGGTGTTGGACTTGTTAGTCGATTCATGGAGGCCCCTACAACAACTCATTTGAAGGCGGCAAAAAGAATTTTGCGATATCTCAAAGGCACCGCCGAATATGGGTTGTTTTACTCTTCATCTGATGAGTTTAAGCTGGTTGGATATTGCGATAGTGATTGGGGTGGAGATATCGATGACCGCAAGAGCACAACTGGGTTCGTGTTTTACCTGGGAAACACCGCTTTCACATGGGTTTCAAAGAAGCAATCGATAGTCACTCTGTCCACTTGTGAAGCCGAGTACGTTGCAGCAACATCAAGTGTTTGTCATGCAATTTGGCTCAGATACATATTGCAAGCTCTCAGCATGTCTCAAGAAGAAGCAACAACAATATTCGTGGACAACAAGTCAGCTATCGCATTAGCAAAGAATCCAGTGTTTCATGATCGAAGTAAGCACATAGACACTCGATATCATTTCATCCGGGGAAAGATAGCGAAGAAGGAAGTTCAAGTAGAGTATGTGAAGACTCAAGACCAAGTCGCTGATATTCTCACAAAGCCACTCAAGCATGATGTCTTTGCAAAGATGCGGGATCTACTTGGTGTTGCTAAGTCAAGTTTAAGAGGGGATGTTAGAAATTAAACTTGGCTTAGCCCAATCATTGGGTCCATTAGAAGTTAACTTATTGGGCTAGTAGTTGTATGAGAAATAATAAATTAGTTAGCCCATAAGTTAGAGTTAGTAAAGAAAGGTCTAGAATACTCTTTAGTTAATGTACTTATTAAATGATTCTAGAATATTCCTAAGCTAGAATCCTATGGAATAGTGTAGAATGTTAAAGACATAGGAGTGCCTAGAAGGATCCTAAGAGACCTATAAATAGAGCACTCCTCACTCATTTGTAATACAAGAAAAAGCTCCAAATCAATAAAAGTTTCAAGTTCTTCCAAAATCATCTCTCTCTAAAATTCTCTCTTCCACACACAATCACCTAAATACAATACTCATAAACTCCTTTATTCCAACAATACTAACCTGATAACCTATTTTAATTTTTCTTAATAATCGCATACCTCTTCATGTCACAATGTTAGTGGTATGAAGTAGTATTCCGTATTATTTTATCACAAGGATGACTGGATGAGAGAGTTGTAAACAAATACTCCGTAATAAGTACATACGTCTGCCCTGACTTTGCTGTTTTCCAGGTGATTATTGGCGGAGCTGTTGTTGCAACAGGTTTTGGTGGTGGAGCATCTGCAGCCCCTGCTTGTGCTACAGCCCCGGCTGAAGCAGCTCCTGCAGAAGCAAAGAAAGAAGATAAAGAAGAGAGTGATGAAGGCACGGGGTTCACACTCTTGGATTAGGCAATTGCGATTGTTCTAATATGTTATTTCATTTATACGGTTTTTGAGAAAAACTGCTTTGGCATGAATTTAGTTTACTAGATTTGAGACACTTGTGCTATGGATTACTATTATGATTTGAAGTGTTTTCTTGGGATTCTTTTTTATTTAAAAAAAGAAAAAAATGTACATACATTACAAATTATTGAAGACTTACTTGTATATGTTCTATTTTGTTGTGTTTTCTTATTTCCCTCATCGCTCAATATCACAAAAATTTCTCTATTCTACATCAGAATGGAATGGATAGCCGTCCACTCGTATTGCTTCAATAGTGCTGTTTCGTCATTTCTATATTCATGTGCTTTACATTTGGAAAAACTAACGAACATAAATACGTAGTATTTAATTTGTTCTTTAATCGTCTTCCTTTTATGCGCATACTTCAATTTTTTATGTGAATTATATAATTGTTATGACTTTGAATTCTATTTCGTGGCCATAGGCACCGCTCCAATGGAGGAGACCGAGGGGAGGCATCGGAGGTTGTGGTCGGAAGTTGTTCCAGTTGGACGGGTATTGGGTAACTAGAAAGAGAAAGGAAAAGAAAACAAAATAAAAGGGAAAATGAGAGGAAAAAATTCATATCATATGACACGTAAGCAACTTAGCTGAAACCGGATAATTATAAACTAAAAAGCCATTTTGACAATTTTATATGGGTTCATGGATTTAGTTGAATGTTTTTTTAGTTGACGAGTTCAACTGACTTTTTCGATATAGTAGAGGGCCTTATTTGATAGTTTCCCTATTGTTAATGGAAAGAAGCCCTATGTCTTGAAGGCATTGAGTCTAATCTTTACATGTAAAGCACATTATTAGAGCAAACGTGATATGCTCTTATCAATTTGAACTCTCTAAGATGACGTTTTGTACTATTAATGCTCGGTTAGTTGTTGTAAAAAAATTATTCAATTTGTGCATGCAGAGGGGGAAAGTGTGTATAAGTATGTAATGAAACAAGACAGGTGTCTAATTAAACATGCAAATTTGTTTTAACCATCTGTAAGTGGAAAGAAATTATTGTTCAAATAGAACCAAGGGACAATAAGTTTAGATTTTTACTGTCAAGTCTTATAATTTGATAAGAACATATTATGCTTGCTCCAAGGTGCTTTAATTGTAATGACCCAGTGCCTTCACATTTAATTTAGACTTCTTTCGGTTACTAGTGTTATGAAACCGTTGTGTTGAAGTTATCAATCTCAATTGATTTCATCAAGGAGTTAAAGAGATTAAATGCTACTATTATATCGGTATCGGCGTTGTTCTATATTTGATTAATAGTAAGAGTTATTAATGAACGGTCGTTGTTAATAACTATCCTCAATGAATTGGAGATACTCCTCGATTGAGTATTCGAGAGGGGATAAGTTATAGATATAACAACGATCGACTAAAATATATGAACAAGTGGAAAGTAGCAAGACCAAGTCCCTTTTATTCTTGAATTAAATCTCATATAAGTCATTCATCTTCGTGTTTAAATTAATTAAGTCACTCAATCAACCCCCCCTTTTATTTACTAGTTTCATAAAAAGAGAATTATTCCTTTTCCTGTGGATACGAACTCTACTTCACTATACTACGTATAGTTGTTGTATTGAATATTATTTTGAGTGCAGACCACGACAAAGTGCTTGTCAGAGCTCTCGCGTAGGGTTTGTGCTTCGCCGCCCTGGTGCGGCGCTTTGTTCAATCGACGCAGTTCTGCACCGGATGATCGTGGTTTTGATGCAGCTCGGGATGGATGATCGTGGCAGCTAGAAGATGGTGGAAGAAGCGGGAGAGAGCCGTAAGGATGATCAAGACATGGTTAGCATGGAGAGGTTGAACGCTCCATACGATGGCATGGATTGGGGTCATACGGGGGGGTACGCTACTTAGAGAGGGTATCAATCGAGCGACGGTCCGACCTCCGCGCGAACCACCACCATGGGTTGTACGAGATGCTAGAGTCTGTGAAAGTTTTCCTAGTAATTTTTATTTGTTTGTCATTTGTTTTCTTGTGTTCATCTTTGTTGTTGGTTTTGACAGTTTGTTTGAGTTTTTAGCCTCAAACGGGAAACGTGAAACGAGAAACGAGAAACAGGGGCGGCCCTAAGGGGTGCAGGAGGGGCGGGCGCCCTGGGCCCAAAAAATATGAAATTTTTTTAGGCCCAAATTTAGTTCTTTATAATAGGTGTGAGTAGGCTGAGTTTTCAGCCCTAAACTAATAATTTTTCGGGTGAAATGTTTTTAGTGCTTCTGGCTAGATTTTTTGATGAAAATTGATGAGCATGTTATCTATTATCCTTCATTCCAAATTAGATGCAACATGGCCCAATGGCACACAAATTAAGAAAAGGTCATAAAGTAATTTGTTCCCTACCCTACCCTTCTGTACGTGTACAGATACACGCTTTCTTATATGGTCTTGACGGAAGAAACAAAGGAGATTGAAAAGAAAGAAGAAAATGGAGGAAAGGGATGTCCAGCACAGTAGTGAGCTTCAAACTCCTTGAAGTCCTAGGAAACACATAGTCGGAGATGCCCTCAGCCGCCGGCGCAGTCGGGCAGCGGGTGTGATATGCACTAATTAGTAGTGCATAAGTGTATGTTTTTATGTTTGATTTGTGTGGATTGTTTACCGTTTTATTTAGTTTGTAAATATTTGTGTGATTTTAGTTGTAATTGTATTTTAATCTTCATTTGTAAGTTGTAAAGTAGAGTTAGGAATTAGGGTGTTGAAAAGGAGGACTTTGAAGTGAAGAAAAAGGTGATAAGTGTGCCCAGGAGCACAAATCCGGTCGGGTCAGACCATGCACCCGGTCGGGTCTGATGTAAAATCCGAAACTGCCTGGAAAATCATTAGACCCGGTCGGGTCCCCTACTTGACCCGGTCGGGTCAGACTTGACCCGGGACACCGGAACGTGCCGAAGATCGCCAGAACGTGGAGGATATCTGATTTTGACCGGACCCGGTCGGGTAAGCACCTAACCCGGTCGGGTACCCGACCCAAGGTGTTGAAAAACACCTATAAATAACCCCATTTTCCTTCACAAAGGATAATCCCTTCTTCCATACTCTTAAGCTTAGTTTAGAATAGTATTTCTTTTATATTTTTATAGCATGTTTAGTCTGCAAATGAGGAGCTAAACTTCCATTTCTTGGTGTTGCTCTTGAAGCTTGTTGATTATTAAAGTTGTGAGTTATTTTCTTATCTTCTTCCCTTGAATATTAATTATTCTCTTAATCTATCTATATATTAATGTTGGGGAGTGTTGCTAAGATGACAATTAGTTAACATCTCGACATTAATTATGGTAGTATTTATTTTCTTCCTCTATATATTAATGTTGGGGAGTGTTGTTAAGATGACAATTAGATAACATCTTGACATTAGTTATAGTAGGATTATTCATATTTAATCTTCTTCCTTGAATAATATTAATTCTTCTCTTAATCTATCTCTATATTAATGTTGGGGAGTGTTGCTAAGATGACAATTAGTTAACATCTCGACATTAATTACTACTAGAAACGATCAACGAACCGATGGTTAATCGTTGATGGCTTCACAAGTAAGTAACTTCGGTTTTTTAATGCACGGTCGTGGTTAATAAACTTAAGAGGGGTTAATTTTGTTGGTTAAACCGAAACCGTTGTGTTGAGGTTATCAATCTCAATTGATTTCATCAAGGAGTTAGGAGATTAAATGCTACTTTTAAGTCGGTATATGGCGGTGTTCTATACTTGACTAATAGTAAGGGTTATTAATGAACGGTCGTTATTAATAACTACCCTCGATGAATTGGATATACTCCTCGATTGAGTATTCGGGAGGGAATAAGTTATAGATATAACAATGATCGACTAAAATATATCAACAAGTGGAAAGTAGCAATGCCAAGTCCTTTTTATCTTTGAATTAAATCACATATAAGTTGTTCATCTTTGTGTTTAATCAAAATAAATCACTCAATCCTAAAAACCCCCTTTTATTTACTAGTTTTATAAAAAGAGAATTATTTCCTTTCCCTGTGGATACGAACTCTACTACGCTATACTACGTATAAGTGTTAGTAATAAATTTATTTTGAGTGCACTCACGACAAAGTGCACGTCAAATTTGGCGCCGTTGCCGGGGAAAGGCAATTATTTTTCTTTTTATTTTATCTCATAAAAATCAAAAACAAAAAAAAATTATAAAAAAAAAAATCTTACTCTTCTATTTTCTGAGCTTACATGAGTTATGAGAATATGGATACCCATATAACATCCTTAGAGAGTCAAATTTCCACTTTGACTCCTCTAATAAAGGAATTTATATTAAACTCAAAAGCTCAAGATGTCGAGACATGCAACATTTGCATGTCTCACAGGCATCTTACGGATTTTTGCCCGAAGCTCCAAGAAGAATACTTCGAACGAATCGATGATAATGTTGGTTTCCAAGGGAAGAAACCTCACATGAGGTATGATCCGTTCTCGACCTCTAACATGTCCACAGAAGACATTATTCTGACTCTTGCTACCAACATGACCACCATGCAACAAAACATTGTGGAATTCCAAAATGAGACCAAGTCTAGCATTTTAAACTTGGAAACTCAAATGAGTCAAATAGTTGATCTGAAGCTGTGAGTAGACTTGAAGCAAGAGATTCGGGGAAACTCCCCTCTCAAATAGAATGTGATCCTAAACAGCAAACTTTTGCAATCACATCGACAAATGAGAAGGAAATGCAAAAGGAGATCCAGAATGCAGAAGAAGTAGAGGAGGAAAAAGACACGGAGTCCCAACTGATCAAAGAAGAGGATAAGTTGAGCTTCAAATTCAAAATTTTGTCCTTATCATCCTTTGAGGTATTCCTAGCATCTCTGAAAGCTTCAAGCGAAACTCGTAAACTAGAAAAGGACAATGACATTTTTGAAATCTTCTTCAAAATTGAGGGATCGGAAAACTTTTCATTAACCATGCCAAACGATAATTTCTTTCCCTCACTCCCACCACATGAATCAATGGAAATCTGGGTATTTGATCCTGGAAAGATTTCCCAAGTGAAGAGTCCAGAAATTGAGCACTCCTATGGAAATCCTAGGAGTGAAAGTGTGAAGAAGATAAACTATCACGATCCAAGTTTGAATGACTGAACACAATAATAGCGTCGTGCCACGACGTTAAATGAGGCGCTTCTTGGGAGGCAACCCAAGTTTGTATTTTGTTTATTTACATTTATTTTTTTGTGTGTGTGAAAAAAAAAATTGAATTTACCCGACCGGGTCAAACAACCCACCTGGCCGGGTGATCGGGCGAAAAAGTCTCTGCCTAGTGTAAACAGCTTACACCCGACCGGGTGCATTACTTTACCCGGCCGGGCAAACTGGTTCTGGCAAATAAATAGGCCAGGCACCCCTTCCTCCCATTTCCTCTTCTCCTCCAACTCGAACCCAACACTAACAAACCTCCATAGCCAAATTTTCAAACGTTTCATATCTCACACATCCATCCACCAAATCCACAAACTAATCCCATATTTTTCCCCTCTCCAGTTCTATACCAACAAAAACCCACCAAATTACCCAAAATCAAAATTCTCTAACTCCATCTACACCAAGTCAGAATTTTGCTCAAACAAAGAAAGAAATGGCATCACAAAAAAGGGTTCATCTTCTATGACGTCTTGAAGATGAGCACTAGGGACAGTGCTTTGATTAGCTTGGGGGGAGAATTTCATGGAATACTCACATTCATACTCTTTATTTTTGTAAAAAAAAAAAAAAAAAAAAAGAAAAAAAAAATAGAGAGAGAGAGAGAGAGAGCTTGTTAAGTTGAAAACTTGAAAGGGCAACTTAAGCAAAAATAAAGCAAAAAATAAGAGTGAGTTGTGAGGATTAAAACAGAAAAATGTGGGAAGCTGGGATGAAAACCCGAAAGGGCACCTAGGCAAAATGAGAGAATGAGAGAAAGTATTTTCTTTTCTGCAGGATCCTAAGGGTAACGATGCAAAAAAAAAAATGAGGTTGATTAGAAATATGGAGTTAAAGACTCCTCTTTACTGTTATATTTTGGGGGATATTTTTTGTGTTGTTCTAAAAACACACGTGGATGTTGGTGTTGATACTCTTGTCAATTTAAGGACTTCTTGGACTGGATTTGGTTTACTCGAGACGAGTAAAGGTTCAAGTGTGGGGGTGTTTGATATGCACTAATTAGTAGTGCATAAGTGTATGTTTTTATGTTTGATTTGTGTGGATTGTTTACCGTTTTATTTAGTTTGTAAACATTTGTGTGATTTTAGTTGTAATTGTATTTTAATCTTCATTTGTAAGTTGTAAAGTAGAGTTAGGAATTAGGGTGTTGAAAAGGAGGACTTTGAAGTGAAGAAAAAGGTGATAAGTGTGCCCAGAAGCACAAACCCGGTCGGGTCAGACCATGCACCCGGTCGGGTCTGATGTAAAATCCGAAACTGCCTGGAAAATCATTAGACCCGGTCGGGTCCCCTACTTGACCCGGTCGGGTCAGACTTGACCCGGGACACCAGAACGTGCCGAAGATCGCCAGAACGTGGAGGATATCTGATTTTGACCGGACCCGGTCGGGTAAGCACCTAACCCGGTCGGGTACCCGACCCAAGGTGTTGAAAAACACCTATAAATAACCCCATTTTCCTTCACAAAGGATAATCCCTTCTTCCATACTCTTAAGCTTAGTTTAGAACAGTATTTCTTTTATATTTTTATAGCATGTTTAGTCTCCAAATGAGGAGCTAAACTTCCATTTCTTAGTGTTGCTCTTGAAGCTTGTTGATTATTAAAGTTGTGAGTTATTTTCTTATCTTCTTCCCTTGAATATTAATTATTCTCTTAATCTATCTATATATTAATGTTGGGGAGTGTTGCTAAGATGACAATTAGTTAACATCTCGACATTAATTATGGTAGTATTTATTTTCTTCCTCTATATATTAATGTTGGGGAGTGTTGCTAAGATGACAATTAGATAACATCTTGACATTAGTTATAGTAGGATTATTCATATTTAATCTTCTTCCTTGAATATTAATTCTTCTCTTAATCTATCTCTATATTAATGTTGGGGAGTGTTGCTAAGATGACAATTAGTTAACATCTCGACATTAATTACTACTAGAAACGATCAACGAACCGATGGTTAATCGTTGATGGCTTCACAAGTAAGTAACTTCGGTTTTTTAATGCACGGTCGTGGTTAATAAACTTAAGAGGGATTAATTTTGTTGGTTAAACCGAAACCGTTGTGTTGAGGTTATCAATCTCAATTGATTTCATCAAGGAGTTAGGAGATTAAATGCTACTTTTAAGTCGGTATATGGCGGTGTTCTATACTTGACTAATAGTAAGGGTTATTAATGAACGGTCGTTATTAATAACTACCCTCGATGAATTGGATATACTCCTCGATTGAGTATTCGGGAGGGAATAAGTTATAGATATAACAATGATCGACTAAAATATATCAACAAGTGGAAAGTAGCAATGCCAAGTCCTTTTTATCTTTGAATTAAATCACATATAAGTTGTTCATCTTTGTGTTTAATCAAAATAAATCACTCAATCCTAAAAACCCCCTTTTATTTACTAGTTTTATAAAAAGAGAATTATTTCCTTTCCCTGTGGATACGAACTCTACTACGCTATACTACGTATAAGTGTTAGTAATAAATTTATTTTGAGTGCACTCACGACAAAGTGCACGTCAGGGTGTTGCCGGAGAAAGTGGAGGACCCACTCTGTTCTGCTGCTAGCTTCGTTTCTGGAAACTATTTAGGCTGTTGCAGTGTTACTATTGCTTGGGTCGTTATCAAAGCCTTCAGGCGGCCATTAATGGCGGACTTCCGAAGTTGAGTACTAAAGGCCGAAGAAAATGACTAAGAAGATGGACAAATGGTAATTACCGTCGTGGCCTAGGCTTTTCTTCAAAAAATTTGTTGTTGGATTTTCTTTAAATGGGATTGGAAAATAATAATGGAGGAAAGGATGAAAAGATCGTAACAGAAGACTAAGAAGGATTCAGAAAAGATCCTTCAGAGGTGCCTTGCGGCCATGGACGGCCAGATGTGGAAGGAGGCGCCTCGAGATGCGGTCCACAGAGATCGGTTGCCGTTGGTTTCTTGATCCGACGCCCCTAATAGGCTGGGCACCCTACCTTGCTGCAAAGCAAGGCAAAGGTTCCGGATCCGACTAAGAATGGGGAAGAAGGGTTGGGTAGATTTGTGGCGCAGATTTAAGGGCAGGATAGTCATATGGTTATTTCTTATTAATAAAAAAGGTAATGTTGCAATTAATTTGAAACTACCCAAAAAGGAAAGTGTTGCAACTAAAAAAGAACGGAGGGAGTATTAGGGTATATAATGTTCACAAAATCTCAGTTTAAAATTCAAGCTAGAAGTCAATTAAACAATAAATTATTCAAAAACATTGCATTTTTTATGCATATTTTGGCGCAATGTATTTCAATAATTTATTTAACAAACTTCTCAATTGAAATTTAAGTTGAAATTTTGTGAATATTAATCTAAACTTGATGAAAAACGTGCTCATAAACTTTCATAAAAAAATTACACTTGGAAGAAAATTAATCTGATGTGATTATTTGATTAGTTTAGTCACTAATTTCATTCATAATTGATTGTTTGACTTTTTAATTGGTGATTGTTATCTATTGACTGTCGGTGTTATATTTTTTGGTTTCTTAGAAAAAATATTTCTAATATTACGGAGTATTAAATTTATAAATTTAATTTATTTCAAGGTGTAATAAAAAATTAGTGATATGAATAGAGTAAAGTAAAAAGAGGAGAAAATTAGAAAAAATGACACTAAGTAATTAAAAAGATTCGATGAAAAAGTTTGTTTATTTAAAGAAGTCAAATTGTGAATGTCCTCCTAAAGATGACAACTCAGAGAAGAGAATGATTTAGCTACGGAAAAATGATTCAGAATGAACACATCATTGAAGGGGAATGCTGGAATTGAAAATAATAGAGTTAATTTCTAAAATAAGACTAAAACATTGATAAAGTGTACAAATAAGACTATTAATACTACGGAGTATAGTATTTTTGTTTTAGACAGAAGATGGTCTTGCAATTTTTTGTAAATGTTTTGAAATATTATTATTGTTATGCATGTTAGTTTAGAGGAAAAAAAGTTTTAGATTTTTTTTAAAATTGGGCCCGTTTTAACGTTTCGCCCCTAGGCCCTCAAACATACCGGGCCGCCCCTGACGAGAAACGTCATTTCTAGAAAATATAGGATACGAAATGTGGGGGAAACACGTAAATATTAAAAAATATAAGGATATATTTGTAAATATTTTATCACATATGTACACAGATTTTTTTCATTTATATATATATATATATATATATATATATATATATATATATATATATATATATATATATATGTATATATATATATAGGGAACTCTTCCGGTAAGGTATACCTTACCGGAGCCTCCGTGCGGCCTCCACGTTTTGAGGGCCTTCCCGGTGGAATTTTTCGATGAAATTTTTTGAGCATGTTCTTCATCAAGTCTAGTACATCCATACCAAATTTCAGCAAACAATTCAATCGGAAAGACAGTCAAATGATTTTTGGAAGATAACTGCACTTTTTATATACATATAAAACGCAGTTATCGTCCAAAAATCGTTTGGCTGCGTTCCCGATTGAATTTTTTGCTGGAATTTGGTGTGGATGTACTAGGCTTGATGAAGAACATGCTCAAAAAATTTCATTGAAAAATTCCACCGGGAAGGTCCTCAAAACGTGGAGGCCGCACGGCGGCTCCGGTAAGGTATACCTTACCGGAAAGATTTCCTATATATATATATATATGCACATGATATTTTCGTATAACTTGCTTAATAGCCCGATAATACAAAGAAATAATTACCCTAGGTATGACTAAAACTTCTTCACTTTCTCAATCTATGATCTAACTAGTTTTTATACCAAAATAATATTAAAATTCATAATAATTAATTAAAATTCGGAATAAATAAATAAATAAATAATTTAGGTGGACAAATATATCCTTTAAGTTATATGTATAAAACCCCAAGTTCCTACTCCTTTTTTCAACCCTAGCCTCCATTCTCCCACCTCCATAGGTCCACTTGCTTGTGTAGCTGCACGCCACTGCCGCCGCCGACCCATGCTCGACGTCTGCCGCCTCCACCCCATGGCCTGCTGTCTGCCGCCGCTCCATGGCCTGCTGTCCGTCGCCGTCCAGGATCGGAGCACGACCGCCGGTCACATGTGCATCCGTTGCTTGCTTGCCCGGCCATCCTAGTCCCACGATTGCTCGCTGCAGCCACCACTATGACCACCAGCCCCTGCCGCCGTCTCGGTCCATGCGCGCCGCCGCCCAGCCGCCCACCTCTGTCCCATGTGCCTACCTTAACCTCCGGAGTGTTGCCAAAACTTAGCAAGGAGGATGGAGAGTGCGGAGGTGATGAATTTCGGTTACGTGAGGAATTAATGCGAGCTGGAGTTTTTGTGAACGACGATGGGTTTGTGCTTTTAGCAACTTGGTGAGGCAGGCAGTAAATAGGGTTTGTAGCAACTTGGTGATTGAAGTGCGGCGCTGCTTATCTTTTCTTTTCTATTTTTGCTTTTCAATTTCATTTTTTCTATTACGTTTTAGAAATTAGAACTTTCTAAAACTAGGGTTTGTGGGCATTAAATATTAGCATTGGACATTGGCAGTGAATATGATCGTGAATATGGCAATATATATGTTGTACATGTCAGTAAATAAATGTATTAATGAAGTTTATTGTGCAGTGATTATGACCGATAGTGCAGTAAAACATAACAGTAATTTCACCATGAAACACAATATACTTAATGAGACGTAAAATAATAAAAGTATTAAATCTAAAAAACAAAAAATAAAAACAAAAACAAATTCCTCAAGTGAATGAGAAGATAATTAATTTTGCGGAAGTGCAGTGATTATTACCGGATGTGCAATAAAGACGTGCATTAATTTTCTGCATTAACGGCAATATAAAATGCAATAATTTTATTGAACGAAATTAGTGCTAAATGCATATATTTTAAACAAGGGTATTTTCGCCATTCAACATTTAAATATAAACGATTTTTCTATTTGTTTTTGGATTTTCGGTCATGCAACGGTATAAAAACTAGTTAGATCATAAATTGAGAAACTCATTGAGTTTTAGTCATATCCCGGTAAATTTCCTTAATACAAACATTTTACATGGTCAAATTTAGAATTAATTACATAGTACTACGAAGTATAATTGGTAGATGCTCAAATTATATAGAAGTATAATTTAGAATGCAATTCATCATTGGTAGCAATGCATTGCGTTATGACATGCCACAATGTAGCTACGAAGAAATAGCACAAAAAATCACTATTTTTTTCAAAAGACACTATTTTTCATCATAGGACCTCTTAAAAAGGAAGAAAAGTTGAAAATTCAGGGTTTCCGAAACGCTAATTATTTAGAGAAACAGGTTTTCCAATTCTTCTTAATTACGGAAATGGCCCCGAAACAGGAATTAGAAGTTTCCGAGTTTCCGATACGCTTCCGAGTTTCGGAAACGGGGAAACGTGAGCATGAGAGAGTTTCCGTGTTTCATACTTTCATAGTTAGGGTCTGTTTGCAACCCATTAAAAAAGTGCTTTTAACTTTTTTTTAAGAAAAAAACACTTATTTTACCAAACACTACCAACTTTTACTTTCTCGGCTTCCGTGTAGAATCTACTTTTTACTTTTTCTATTACACAAAAAACACTTTTTTTTACCAAACACTACCAACTTTTATTACAAATCACTTTTGAGTTAATTCCCTATCTAGGAGTAAAATAAAACAAAAGTGCAAAACTAGGACTTCAATAATTCCTATAGTTTCATAGGAGTAAAAAAGAAAGGATTGACAAAAGTACCCTTAATGAATGAACGCCCTAACATTTTTTTATTAAAAATATAAAATACAATACACAATAATGGATTGTTCGGTTCCCTCACACCCACCCCAGCCAGAATGTATCGCTCACACCACACAACACCAGCCACCACGGAGAGTCGGCGGCGGCAGCTGCCGCAGTCGCCGCAGGCGTCCGCCGCAAGTCGCCACAGGCGTCCGCCACCTGCGTCCGCCGCCAGTCGCCGCAGGCGTCCGCCGCCAGTCGCCGCCTGCAGATGCCGCCAGTTGCCACCAGAACTACAATCTCCATCGATGTTGCCGCCTCCGCCAGCGTCGCATTTGTCAGATGCCTACTCCGCTAGTCACCTCCATTATAGCCGGTCGTGGACGCCACCATCTGCATCACTGCCGCCAGATTCCACCACTGCTCTCAGATCTGGACACAGTGTTTAAAAAATGTCATCTGACCATTTGAGATACCATTTTAATGAGATTTACATGAATTTTATTGCATTTTGACATTTCATGATAGTATAAATATTGAATTTGTAAGGAAACAATATTGCCATCTCTACGGATTTAGTGCCTTACAAATGGCATTATGTGCAAAAAAAACATTTTTATATATGAAAAAATATGGCAATATTGGTATTGTTTTTATCATATAATGCCATAAAATGGCATTAAGTTTCAAAATAATAATTTCACCTAGAAAACATGGCATTAATAGTATTATACGTAGTATTTGCCAAGGAGTAAAATTTTCATTTTAATGCCATATAGTTTTTTTATATATGAAAAAATAACATTTTTATATATGAAAAAATATGGCAATATTGGTATTGTTTTTATCATATAATGCCATAAAATGGCATTAAGTTTCAAAATAATAATTTCACCTAGAAAACATGGCATTAATAGTATTATATTTGTCAAGGAGTAAAATTTTCATTTTAATGCCATATAGTTTTTTTATTGTCTTTAATGTCATATAGTTAACAGTGATTATGAAAATTTAGAATTTAAATTTTAAAACTAATTTTCAGAATTAAAAAAAATAAAAAATTAATTGACATGAATGTAAAATATTATTAAGTCAATGTAAAAGATAAAATAAAAAGTTAAAAGAACAAAATGGCAAAAGAAAAAATTGAAAGAGAATTAACAAAGGAGAAGGAAGCAAACAAAGTTTGATAGATTCGGATCTCAAAAGGAATAGAAAGAGAAACAAAAATCAATTCAATATTTGGATCTGGAAAGGAAAAAAAGAGAACGAAGTGAAAGATCTGTCATCGAGCAAAGCAAAAGATGGGATAAAAGGGGGGAGAAGGAGAAGGAGAAGGAGAAGGAGAAGGAGGAGAGGAAGAGGAAGAGAGAAGAAGATCAGAACTCACCTATGATAAGCTGCCGATTTTGGAGTTGAGTTCGCCACCGGCCCGGTGGGGAGTACTTCCTCTAGGTAAGAAATCCAGAGAAAAGAGAAGCATAATTTTGTAAAAATAGAGATAGAGAAAAACTAATGGAGATAGAGAAAAGAAAAATGTCAGATGAAAGGAGAGACCCATGTGACCATGTGTTTGATGTGTGTGAGCAGTGCGTGACAGCTAATGTGGAAGGAAGATATTGAAAAGGATGGACTGGCCCATGTGTGTGAGGAGTAGTACGTGACAACTAATGCGGGAGGGTAAATTTGGTAAAAGAAACGGATGGTCAACAAGAAACTCCTATTTAGGGAATAAATTAACAATAACTCCTACTTTGGAACTTTCTCATTATTTTAATCCTATTTAGGGTAATAACTTATCACTTTTTTCTCAAAAGTGCATAAATAGGCATACCCACCCAGCTCATCGGGAATTAACTGGCTCATCGTTCTCCGTCACGGGCATTGAGAAATTAACAGATCGGTGATGCGCGCTGCTCGATGTTTAATAATTAATTAACTACTCTCATGCATGCCGCATGATGCATTATATTGTCGCATGGACATACATAGATCGATCATAATGAAACCACACACATATATCATTAAATCTATGTATGTATACATGGATGCCTTATTAGCCGCCTAGTATCCATTGATGAAACCACAGGAATATATCATTAAATCTACCTAAGTACCTAGCTGCTAGTTTCTTGATTCATCCGGCCATGTCGGGGACGTTGAGTTTGAAGCTTTTCATTGACGAAAAGGCCGGAAAAGTCATCTTTGCGGAGGCAGACAAATCCTTCGTTGACTTCGTGGTCAACATCCTCTCCCTCCCTCTTGCAGCTGTTTCCAAGCTTCTCAAATATGAGACCGGCGGTGGATCCCTCGGAATACTCCACAAAAGCGTCGTGAACCTTTTGAAAAAAGAAGATTCATTATTGTCCACTTCAATGCCTTTTCTCTTGACCGGCGACTTGTTTTCCGGCAACAAATCGTACCATTGTCCCCGTTGTGGACCTTGTGGTGGTCTGATTTTTCCCAAGGGGAGTGCTACGAATCAGGCCGAAGCAATGGAGTCTGGATTTGTGAAGGAGGGGATGACGTATATGGTGTCGGATGACTTGGAGGTGAAGCCGCTCTCTACTGTTAACATCATCAATCTACTGAGTTCCTGCAATATTATGAACATTGCTTCACTTGAGGTCAAGGATGTTACTTTTGGAAGTGATCAGGTAATTAAGGAGTACTATTTTTGGTCTTTTGAGTTGCTTTTTATGAACATTTTCTAAAGGCTGTTCTTTTTTTTGCACTTTTAGTGGGTTTTTTCATCACACATTCAAAAGATGAATTAGTTATTAGGACAAAAAAAAATCACATGAAGTATAAAATTTATCTAAAACAATTCTTTACGTCGGTCGAGTACGCGATCAGCCTACTTCCAAAGTACGTATGTATAAAGAAAAAACAAACCATTGATTGAGCTTTTGGCCTAGTTGAATAGCAATTCTTGACCAGAGGCACGATAGAGTGAAATTATATATTCCATCCATTCATCAAAACTTGGTTACGTTAATTAACGAGTCAGAATAATAAAGTAAACATTACTTGGTTGAATTTTCTTTATAGAAAAATTGTAGAAACCGCGAATTATTAAATGGAAAGACAAAGTGTTAAGGAGTACGTACAATTCTCGCCTAGGTGAGAATAGGCATTAGGCGCTTATTAAACACCTGGCATGCCCATTATGCATGGAAAAAGGCGTGGGGATAGTTAGGCATATAATTTAGGCCGTCATCAGCCTTTTGCTTGCCATAAAGACAGCCCCCAAATATATTGCTAACGGTATGTTTGGGAGTTCGAAGGAAAGGAAGAGGAAGGTCTTGAAGGTTAGTCGTTGGAACCGAAGAAGAGGAAAAGAGATGGAAACCCATCTTCTTGTTTGGGAGTATCAAGTTTCAAAGGATAAAAATTTTGGATGAATTATAATAAAAATAACTTCACATACATGATAGATTCAAATAATTGTGTTTATATTTATTTAAAATTGAGTTAATATTGTTATTTAATTCGATATCTTCAAAATCTCCCAATTTGGGGAAATTTGAAAATTGAGTATTTGAATGGTTTTGGATATGTCACACATGTCCATTGAATATTTCACCTGATAGCCATTAGTACCTGATAGGAGATGTTCACCTAAGGTAGGCCTAAAACTTAAAAGTTTTTAAGTTTCATTTGAAGTACTTCCATTTTAAGTTCCATTTTAGGCCTCTTTCATTTGAAGTACTTCCAGGTTGAATATTTTTATGAAATTTTGTGAGCATATTCTCAATGAAGTTCTGATTATCTCTACCAAATTTCAGATTAAAATTCAAATAAGAAGTCAACTAAATAAATTATTAAATAAAACTGCATTTTATCTATATAAAAAACTGCACAATATTCAATAATTTATTTATTTGACTTCTGCATTAAATTTTTAACTGAAATTTGGTAGGCATAGTGTACCCTTTATTGAGAATATGCTCTCAAAATTTCATCAAAAAATTCAAACCGCAAGCACCTCAAATGAAAGAGGTCTAAAACTTCAAGTTTTAGGCCTCCCATAGAAGAACACTACCCCTACTACCAAGGGATATAAATAAGATGATTTACGTGATGTGCTATAGTTAAGTGAAAAATTATATTTGTACACAAAATTAATAAATAAATTATACACACTCCAACGTGCTTACATTTAGGCTATGTTTGACACAACGAGCTGGACCTGAAGGCTAATGTCTGAATTGGGGACAATTGTCTCAATCATAAACTATTGTCTGTAGCTGAAATTTGAAGTGCTGGATTTGAATTGCTAGCTGAATTAAGTAAACCTGTTTGGCAAAAAGAGTTGAAAAGTGTCGCATAATGTGAAATTACATTAAAGGCCATATGATTTATTTATTAATAGAATAAAATATTTTTATATATGATAATGTTTTTTATATTTTTAAGTCTTTAAAAATATAATATTTTATATGAGATAAATTAAATTAATATTATGGAGTACCAAGAAAAATATGTTCATTTAGTCAACAACAACAAAACTGCGCATGAACAACACAATTATCTTTCACTAATAAATGCAGAAAAACCGTCTCGAAAATATTAAACCTAAAATTGTGGATTATTAACTTACATTAGCATTATAGTCTATGTCTGTTCGAATACTAATTGGGGGCAAAATAATTGAAAATGGACCAGGAAAAAATAATACAGAGTAATAAAATAGTATCGATTTAGAGGGTGTTGAATTGGTAAATAGTATTTCAGGCAAAAAATGATGCTTTGACTATTTTTAGTGTTTTCAATAAGTGAAAAAGTTGCTTGGTAAACAGTTGTTCGACACTAACGTTTTTGGACAGAAACGCTGAAATGAAAACACTGCAAATTGAAGATTTTTGGATTAGCGTTTTGAAATATGGTGTTTTCTACTAATTATAATATTATATGCCCAAACAACTAAGTTATCAAACATCTTCTCACAACTTGCTAACTTATTTCGCTACAAACCCGCTGACTGAATCCGCTATTAACAACTCACTAATATAACGCGCTATTCGCTAAACGCCAAATACGCTCTTAATATTACAATAGCAAAAGTTCTAACAAAGTACATCACAACTATTCGTTCTGAGTTTTCATCGAAAGAGATTCATTATAGTTTCATTTGTAACCATTTAAAACAAACCTCTTTTAATAATAAAACAAATTAGATAATCATTAAAAACTTACCACCAACTTAAGAACCCTTCATTTACAAACATTGTAGCATGGAAACTCTCGAAAAAGAGTACGTTTCCCGTTTCGAAAACTCTCGGAAACTCTTTGGAAACACTCTAAATAAGCCTTTTTTTGAGCAAAGTTGACGTTTCCCGTTTCCCATTTCCTCATGATTTTCACGTTTTCGTGCGACATAGTTTACAAATGCATCATTCCCAACACAGTTTTGAAAGTGGTCACTAAACAAGTAACATTTGAAACAGAAGGCTTTATCATTTTTTATACTACACGAGATTTTGTAACCAATTAGGATATTGATCAAATCATTTGGAGTTAAAGCGTCTTAAAGTTTTCCAGATCTTTTTTGAATATGTTAATATACATTATTTAACCATTGAAAATAACATTGTATTATTTGCTTTTAGAAATTGTATCTTACTAAATGACATTTTTTATTATCTTACATTTAGGTAAATTTATAATCCTATAAAAACTAATAACGTTATCATTAATAACATTATCAAATATTTATGTTTATATAAAAAATAAAAATTAGTGTATGGCCTTTAGCAAGTAAATAGCTCAACTTACACAATCAAACACATACAGATAACCTACCTAGGAGTAATTGAGTAAACAACCAAACTAATTACATAGACCATTAGATGAACATTCAAATTGATTTATTGATCAACGAATTGAAAATAAAGCGAACAAGAGAACATATGTGCAGCTCATCTATGGTGGGCAGGATCTTGACTAGCATAGTCACATGGTTCGCGGTACGGTTCGATACGGGAACGAGGAATGGGAACGCGGTACGCTAGATCTAGCGTATCCGATACGGAGGGGGGTAGGTTCATTTCGGTACGCGTTCGGTACGATGTACCATATGTTCGGTACGCTGTACCTTATATTTTGGTACTATAATAAAACTATAAAACTGAATTATAGAATACAGATTTCAACATTGAACAAAAACAAATTTCATAACATGATTTCATAACATTAAGCAAAAGCAAAAACATTAATATTCAGAAACATTTTAAGCAAAACAGAAAAATAGTACTATAATCATTGATTTAAAGTTCAACTTCAAACAAAAAAGTACATGTCTAATCAACTCGAGGTCTCTTTCCTCTCCCCTTGTCCTCGTCTTCATCTTCAAGATTCTCCCAAGCCATGTCTTCGAGTCTTGAACTTGAGCCTTCTATGTATGTGCTCTCGGGATTGATGTCCCAATATTTGTGTGGACCGGCTTTATATGATTCTGAAAACCGTGACTGGAGTCGAATGTTGGAGTGAATGAAAACCAATTTGTCGGCTCTTTTGCAATTCAACCGGTTTCTCTTCACACTGTGAATGTAAGAATATGTACTCCAATTTCTTTCGGCCGAAGAGCTGCTAATCGGTTGTGAAAGCACCTTCTTTGCTACTTCGGCTAATTCCGGTGTTTCGGCTCCATAGGTTGACCACCAATCAATTGCATCCATTGTCATAGAATCCGCTTGTGTTGCCACCATTGAATAGATCCCCTTCTTCATATGGAATGTAGCAAATTGCTCTCGTAATAGCCTTTCCTCTTCGGGACTTTCTGCAATTCTTTTGAAAGCTTCCATAACACCAAGCACGACCTCTTTATCTTGATTCAGTGCTTTTCTTGCAATACCACCCGGAGCCAATTTTCAAGATAGAATTTATCATAAAACCTTGGGTTTAATGCAAACCCCAAACAGTGAAGTGGGATTGTCATCTTCTCCCATCTAGCTACAATTATTTTCTCAATATCCGGGTAATAGCAAGAATATACATTATCCACCATAATGTCCTTTATCTCCCCCAACATATTATCCATTCTTTCATATATTTCACCCATTTTTGGACCATCACCATCACAAAACTTGATAAGTAGAAAAATAGGCTTAGTAATTTTCAAAACATTCCTCACATCATCCCAAAACTCATCACTCTTAATGGTTTCAGCAACATTAGCACCATTAATTCTTGCATTTTCATCTCCATTTCTCACCCATTCCCTCCAAGAATTGCAAAAAATAGTTGAGGCAAGAGCCTCTCTACAATCCATCACCCTTTTTAGCAAAATGTAATGCGATGCAAACCGGGTTTTTGCAACCTTTAGCAACTCTAACTTTGAGTTTTCACGAAAGATAGCTAAAGCATGGGTATGGTTAATAAAATACTTAACTATTTCCTTGCCTTTTCTATACGTATTCCGTAACCATTGGAGTTCTTTTGCCATGTCTTTGAAAATTAAATTCAAAGTGTGTACGCAACATGGAGACCAAAAGATATGCTTGTGTACCTTCTCAATCTCTCGCCCGGCTGCCTTATAATTAGCTGCATTATCGGTGACAACTTGCAGCACATTACTTGGTCCAACCGTGTCAATACCTCCAAGAAGAAATTTAGAAATTTCTACTCCAGATTTCTCAACCCCAGAAAAATCTTCCGCGTACATGAACATCGCACCACGGGAATTCACCGCTAAAACATTGATAAGTGGCCTATGCTTCACGTTAGACCACCCATCCGAGACAATTGACACCCCTTGAGTGTACCACGTGTCTTTCACCACCGTTAGATCCTTCTCAACATCCCTAACACATTCGTCGAGCAACACCGTTCTCGCCTTTTCACTAGAAGGAGGTTTGTATCCTTCCGGTGCCTTTTTGATAGCATTCACCATTTCAATAAATTGCGGGTTGCGTAAGACATTGAATGGAATCCCATTTGCACACAAGCCCCTAATGATCTTTAAGTCAACTGTGTTTCTCTCCAATAGACCAAAAGATTCTTCCAAGCGTTTCTTTGATGACACATTTCTGGACAGCAGTGAATTCTTCAATGATTTTGCAACGTCACCAGCCTCAGCTTCTTTTACTTTGTTCCAAAGACTATCATACTTCTGCCTATCTTTGAGGAGTGCAGGACACCTTTTTATTTTTGCCTTTTTCCCTGCTGCAGGCCCAAAAAAATGAACATGAATTCTTGTATAAGAACTGGTGTACTTCCCCTTGCAGTGTTTGCAAACCCACTGCTTTGCACCTCCTGCGTTTTTACTTTCACCCGTGCCAAGGAAAGTAACTTCATCGAGCAGTGGTTTGGCTTTGGCATTTGCATCCTTAGTTTGCGTAGCAGGTACAGCTTGTTCACTTTCTTCAGTTTCTGGAAGAACATACTCTTCTGTGTCACTGTCTGCTAAATTATAAGTGGCGCCAGACTCTGCTCTAGAAGATAAACCAGACCCAAAAACCATTTTAAGAATTTAGAGTATAAGTGAGAAGAGAATGGAGAGTAGAAAGCTAAGTGATGAAGACTGAATTTGAAATCACCGAATGATGAGAGTTGGAACAATTTCCACCCCATTATATAGGCTGGAGTGCTGGACGTAGAACTAAGTGAAGAGTAGAAGAGGAAGACTGGAGCGTGAATTAAGTTCTGCAGAAATCGAAGAGTTACAGAAACGACTCTGTAATGATGAAGTTTCAAATTCAACGATCGCGTCTGAACGCGTAAGAATACGATTAAGAAACGACGATTCAATTTTCGAAGCACAGTAATCGACGAGCCTGAACGACGCTCTGGTACGGAGTTCGCGATTTAGGGCGAGCCTTTTGGTGTTGCGATCGACTTCATGTACGTTTGCGAACGTCTTGTTTAGTGATGCGGAACGATCCGATCTGCGATTAGGATCGATTGGCCAAACGATCCCACCAGCGATCCCACCTGCGTCTGGAACGCGTTCGTACCGCGTTTGGGTACGGAGCGTTCAGATCGCAGATAGCGGTCATCCCAGCGATTTATGTTTAGTGGTGCTTTATAGGGGGCAACTAATTTTTTCTATTGGGGGCAAAATGTTGAGCTTTTAATATTGTTAATACATTTTAAGAGTTTAGTGGTGCTTAATATACGGATAATTTAGGAATTCACATATCGATTGAAAAGAAAAGGAGTAGCCTATGTGTAATACAACACTTTGTTAATCTAAACTTTTCTGATGTGAGACATTTAACACATCTTCTCACTATCAGACACTTCGTCTGTATCGTGTCATTATTCCTTTGTTTCATTAGTCTATTTTTTTCATTCGGCCGTTTTATCATTTTTATAAGGGGCCCCACACCATAGATCGATTGTCTTTGATACCATGTCAAGACACGGGGTTCCATCGTAAAAGGTTAACTTGATAGGAGGAGTAGCATATGTGTTAATATAGCACTTTGTTAATCCAAACTTTTCCGATGTTGTACATTTAACATATATTTCAGATTAAGCTTAGTGTTGCCCTCTCTCCGAGCAATAATTCTTTTTCAATAATCAGCTGAACTTTAGAAAATTCAGCTCATTTGGCGCTGAAAGTCACCACCGAACATAGCCTTAGGCTATGTTTGGCATAACGAGCTGGACCGGGCCAACTCGGTAGAAACAAAAAAAATGAAAAAAAAAAAAGAAGGGATTTTTTCGCAAATAGACAAACATACGAAAGTAATATCACTTTTGTCACTGTTAAAAATTCTTTTCAAAAATGGATCGATTAACCTTTTTCTTTCAAAAATAGGCTATGTGCATATAAACCCCGTATACTGGAAGTGAGGAATCGTGCGGCCAGTAGCAGGGATATTTATTTGAGCAGAAGGCCAGCATGTACGGGTGATGATGCCTGACTCTTCATACATCCACGTTGTTAATTTTTTTTAAAGGACTCATGTTAAATTTATTATACAAACTCAAGAATTACTCAATTACATGGTTTTATATAGAAAAAGTGTAAATATTTAGTAAAATGTAAAAAGATGAAGGTAATTAGAATATACTCCGTATGGAGTAATCCAAGTATTAAAAATAAGATATAAAAAATTAAGAAATCAAATCATATGGAATAAAAAACTGAGTTTGAAAAATGTTAATCAAGAAATATATAGAAAATTCGACAATACAAAACTCAAAAGTAAGAATAAGAAAAATAATCAAAGAATGCATAGCCCCTTAATTTGTATAAAAAGCACGTATAAAACAATAAAAATATGCAGACCAAATAATTGAAATTTTTATAAAATAAATAAAAATTCAAATTGAAAATACATAATTAAAAAATAAAAAAAATAATCAAAACATGAAAAAAACTCTGAAATATTTAGAATCTTAAAAAATGATTAAACTTAAAAAATGGTATTAAAAATATTAAAAATTATGGTACAACATTATAAACTTTTTATGAAACAGTTATTATTTTAGAAACTGATATATATTAAAAAGTATTAATTTTTTAAATTTGATAAATAATTATATAAATTTGAAAAATGTTTAAAAATCGAATTAAATTCTACAGTACAAAATAAAAATAAATAAATCATTCTTTTCAAAAAAGTAAAAAGAAGAAAATGTATTTAGACTAACAAGATCGAATGGAAAATATAAAACTTAAAAATAAAAATGTGAAAACTGAAAATAAATTCAAAACAAAATTAAACATTGAAACAATTGAAATAATTTAAAAATATAAATTTCGTAATTTTTTTTAAAATAGTTACAAATTTAACAATTCTTATTATATACTTTTGGTGTTTGCTTTTTGTTGCCCATTGTTTCTTTTTGTTTCATTTTGTTTTATAGCTCTGATTTTTTTTTGTTATTTATTGTTTATTTATGTTTCCTCTGATTGGTTTATATTCCCAAATCCAAATTTATTAATTTAAGTGATTGAATATAAATTTATGTACACTTTTTTTTTTACTTTAAAGAAGTCTCAAAGATAAATAAACACCTAAATGAACAAAAAAATCAAGATCAACAAAAACACAAAATAAGTAACACAGTGCAACAAAAAGCAACACGATGAAACAAAAAACAACATAATGCAACAAAAAGCAACACATTCAATGCAACTAATTATGTAATTCAATTTAGTATTTCAATGTATTACATATATCTATTACGGAGTATATAATTTGGCTTTCCTTCACATCACTTCTTTTTATTCATCTTAACACACAATTCTTCAGGGTTGACTATCTTGTCTTCACTTTCCTAGATAATCTTCATTGTATTGTCGAAATCAATGAATCAGAGACCCTTCACCATAATTGAAAAAGACTTCTTAAGCAATCCACGATTTTTGGCGAGTAGGTGAACTAAGAAGTCTTCGTATCAATCCTTGTGTAAGTCCACCAATATTCTGTTCATGCCAAACAATAAAGCATATATTAGTTCAAATAATATGAGTACTCTTTTCTCATGCATGTTTTCTTAATATCTTGATAATACCATATTAGTTTAACACACTAACATGATCAAACAATATAGAAAAAAAATTATGAATCAATTCCACTAGAATATCAATATTGGATATGTTTATTTAACAAGATAGCAATTACCATGGGATGGAGAATAGTTAGTCTATATCTCTCAGCTAATGACACAGCCTCTCACTAAATATAGGAAGATTTACAAAACAATTGAAATGAATAATTTGTTAAATTCAGTAGCAAGTGAGGGAAGCATTGGAATTGAATTTAACTATACATGCAATGTCATATAGTGTTCGTGTCTCTTCACAACATTCATTTCAATTACTCAATTCTTTAGTATTTGGAACACCAATAATATCCAACACTACAACAAAGTTCCCATTTAAAGCTACTTCAACATCCTAGAATGAATAAAGACAAATTAATCATGAAAATGAAAATTATAATGAGCGAGAAAATTTCAAACCAAAATCAGGGAGCAACACTTTTTCATCATCAGAAAATGAGGAGTCGGTATGGAGAACCATGCACACAACAAACACATATATCTACCTTTCTACTATAATCAACTCCCTGCTCAAAGTTAGTAGCCAAACTGTGATTTATACTGTATACTATCACCTCCAAAAATGAGTGGATATTACAAATTAAGTGGCCACGTAATAGGTTGGACAATGGCATGAGCTCAGTTTTCATTATAACAGTCACAAAACATTTCACTAATGAATAAAAAAGAACACCTCATGTATTTGATGTATTCAAATATACAGGCACTAAGATTATTTCTGTCAAAATGCACACGAAAAATGTATTTTCTTGATGTTTTTATCTAAAGTAAATTTTAAAACAATGCACACATCCATAACCAAGGGATTTTGTTTCGAAGTCATACCAGTCGATGCATCTCCTGTGAATAGGTTTGAAATCAGGAAGATAATCTGCAAACTCCTTTCCTCAAACAATAAAATAAAATTGGAAGAAGCCTACAAAATTTATCAGGAAAAGAAAACAAAAAGTAATCAACTCTAGGAGATGATTATAATTATTCAATGTTCCTTGACACTAAAACGAAGAGGAAAGTTCAAAATGAGTTAAAACTTACATTTGTTGCATTTGGTGACTTACAGAAAGCACAGACAGTAAGGGAAGGATCATAATTCCGCAATCTATTTCACTAGCAATCCACACATGACACAGGCATATCAGAAACGATGTGCTTTCATATGAAAATTTTCAAATAACTTTCATAGGCATCAACAATCATCTAAATTTTATAACACAGTCAAAATGAATAACTAAATACCGGAGACGATGATATATGGATGTGTTTTTCACTTCTCTCTGGTCTCCCGATCTAGCTTTGGCGGCCGAACATCTCATATTAGCACGGATGCTTGTTGCTTCCATGTGGACCCTTAGAGTAGCCATGATTCCGGTACCTTGAGGACCCGAGACCAGCTGGACAGTGATCGATCGATACTTTCCGATGCCTTTGCAGGACAATTAACATGATAATAAGGAAATTTCAAATCGAGTGAGGTTGATGGGATGTGTATCGATGACATCGGCGAAGCTACTTCCGTCGATGACCGGAGGAAGAAAGTCAGAAGAGTTCCAGACCAACACCGCCTAGAGCTCGAGAGATAGACTACTGAGGGACGCGGAATAACACAACTCCCTCCTCAGCGTGAAATCAACGAACCCAAATTTTCATTTGTGGGAACATAGGGATTTGGGTTTAGATTTTAATCGATGGATTATTTTTGAAATAAAAAGTTTAAAAGTGAAAAGTGATAAGTTTAAACATGATAAGAAAATAACATGGTGACATAAATGAAATTCGCTAACTAAAAGTGGCCTTAGCGGGATATTTCCACAAAAAAGAAATAGGCCTGGACCGGGCCCAGACCGGCTAATTCCACTTTTAGGAGGTCCGAGCCCGTCCTGTTTAATTCCCGATTCGGGTGGCCCGGACCAGTCCTGTGACCGGGTTCCGGGCCGGGCGGCCTGACCTGAGTCCATGCACCCCTACCCTTTTGGCAAAACGAGCTGGATTAGCACAGGATAATATTAAATTACATTAAAGGGCATATAATTTATTAATATAATACGGAGTAAAATATTTACTATAATGATTTGTTATATTAATAAATAGTACTGTATAATATATATGATTAAATATAATAAATAATTTAATGTAATGACTATATTTTCATAAATATGAATTGCTAGAATACACACATCATCGGTCCAAAACTCGAGTCAAGCTCACACAGTAGATTATTTTTTTCTATTAAATAGTCTGAATATCATCAAATTAGTACTACGTATAAAATTGAATTAAATCATATCACAAAGAAATTCCTCTTATCATAAAAGCATCAAGAAATTTCATCCGGACTATCCAACGACTCCACCAAATGAGTTCTGTGATGTGATTACTTTTTCTTTTGGGTAAAAAAAATACACACTTAAGAAGAAATTTGTAGTGAAGTAGAAATCGTACGAAAGAAAAACCAAGTTAACTAGAAATTCTAGGAGAAACGTATGGTGAAGATATGATTTATCGCAATGAGAATATGATCGACTTGTGGGTTGCGATTATAATTGAGGGAAGAACACTAGATCGGAACAAATCGGCAAAAGAGGGATAAGTATGAATTATGAAAGAATTACCAAAACACGGGAGTATGGTGTCTGACATGCCAAAACACGGGAATGTGATTTAGGTTACCAAAACACGGGAGTTCGAATCCGTTGTTCCGACTAGAGATTAGGGTTGGATAAATAATTTGAAATACCTAATCGGAATTGGGGAATCCGACTAGGGTATTGTTCCATTTTTTTTAAATGTTTCGAATGTTAAACACCAAAATAATGTTCAACGCCAAAATAATGTTCACTTCCATTAAAATTACAAAAATTGCATTTAAAACAAAATCAAATTTGTATCTAATTTGACGAATGGATTAAATCAAAATTGCACTTAAAATTACAAAAATTGCAATTAAAACAAAATTGGCAATACAAATGGATTAAAAAACACTATAAAGCAATCAAATGTTTTGTTACTCAAAAAATCAAAATGCTAAGTTTTCATTTTAAAAAATATGTCAGGAATCTAAAAAAACTTTTAAATTTGGAATGGATAGAATTTAGCCCTAAAACTATTAGTTTTTAAAACTCAAAATAAAAAACTTAAGAATTCGGCAAAAAAAATAATAATTTAAATTCTAGTCGGAATTGGGTAATCCGACTAGAGGAATGGGTAGTTTTTTTGAAATCCTAAATCCTAGTCGGAATTGGGAGTTCCGACTCCCCCTTTTTGGTAAAACCTAGAAAAATCCCCGATAAGTATCACAGCGTTTTGGTTCAGATGCATCTTTTCAGCCTAAGCTTTGTTCAGCCCTTGATCCAAACAATTCTATTTGTACTATAATTAACTGAATTTCAGAAATTTCAGCTTATTTTGAGCTGAAACATCATGTCAAACATAGCCTTAGTTTAAAATGATATGCTAGAATATCTGTGCACGTAGACCATGTAGAATTTATGTGCTCTCTTTTTTGTTATGATGATGACAGGCGCGACTGCTGTTGAATACCGCTATGTCCTCAAAATCGGTTCTCAGTTCTATGTTTCTCCCGCCGGTAGTGCCATTATCCTTGATTTTATAGCCATAACTTCAGAATTGGTGCTTGTTTCTCTATTTATTTTTAGTTTCTTATTTATACAACTTGCATGCTTTTCTTATTACGAGCACTAGTATCTAAAGACGGGTTCTCATACATGAACATTACAAATGTTTATACTACGAGCACGTTTGGTAGCACCAAAATCGGCTGATATGGCTGATTCTGCTGTAATTTATGAAGTTCTGGTTGAAGTGGCTGCATTGGCTGATTCTGCTGATTAAAGAAAATATTATTTTTAAAATATATTTTATTAATAAAATAAAGAAAAAATTATATATAAAATAGCTAAAATGGTCATCTACAGTAACTTCAACCAATACAGTCAGAAAAATAACTCTAACCTTACTTTTTCTGTTTATTACACAATTTAGCGCGCGAAAACAAAAGTTGCGTGTTTGGTGAAAAAGTTGGCTGATAAGCCTGATAAGCAGAAAAATAGTGCTGCCAAACGGTCTCTACATATTTAATACATTTATAAATCTTACTATCGTATTACTTTTTTCGTCACGCTAAAATTGTGTCATCTTTTTTTCGAGTCGTCCCATTAAGATTGTCCCATACTGAATATGATAAAATTTGTGTAATTCTAAAACATTCTTATTTTATTCTTATTTTAGCAATTTAGGGGGTGTCTATATTTTATTTTTAATATTCTGATCCTCCAGGGAGCAGAAGTTGAAGTGTTTGGGTGTTTGTGCAGAAGTGATAATGGTGCTATAATTTATTCCTAGGATCAATTTTTTTAGAAGTCGGGGGAGACCATCTTCTGAAAGTTGATTCTGCTTCTGCCTTTAAAAAGAAGCATAAGTAGAATAAGTTACAAGCACCCCCTTAATACTAACCTGATAATCTATTTTAATTTCTCTTAATAATCACATACCTCTTCATGCCACAATGTTAGTCATATGAAGTAGTATTCCGTATTAGTTATCACAAGGATGAGAGAGTAGTAAACAAATAATATGGAGTACTACATAACAATTATGAAGAGTATAATAAGTACATATGCCTTTCCTAACTCCGCCGTTTTCCAGGTGATTATTGGCGGAGCTGTTGTTGAAGCAGATTTTGGAGGTGGAGCATCTGCAGCCCCTGCTGGTGCTGCAGCCCCGGCTACATCAGTTCCTGCAGAAGCAAAAAATGAAGAGAAAGAAGAGGAGAGTAATGAAGACATGTGGTTCACACTCTTCGATTAGGCAATTACGATTGTTCTAATATGTTATTTTATCTATATGGTTTTTGAGAAAAACTGTTTTGGCATTAATTTAGTTCACTAGATTTGAGACACATGTGCTATGGATTACTATTATGATTTGAAGTGTTTTCTTAGGATTCTTTTTTATTTAAAAAGAAAGAAAAAATAAATAAAAACATCATACATTACAAATTATTGAAGATTTACTTGTATATGATCTACCGTGCTGTTGTTGACGTGCACTTTGTCGTGATGTGCACTCAAAATAATAATACAATACAACACTTATACGTAGTATAGTGTAGTAAGGCTCGTATTCACATAGAAAGGAATACTTCTATTTTTGTAACTAGTAACAAAGGGGGTTTTGGATTTTTTGTTGAAGAACTATAAGAATATTTAAACACAAAGATGAATGACTTATGTGGTATAATTAATGAAAAGAAGACTTGGTTTTGCTTTTATCCACTTAATTAATGAAATGTTCGTCGATCCCAGTTATATCTTTAACTATCTTCCTCTCGAACACTCAATCGAGAAGTATATCCAGTTCATCGAGGGTAATTATTAATAACGAGACGCGTTCATTAATAAAACTTACTACCAAGTTAATATAGAACACGCGTCGTATATTAACCCGATAGTAGCAATAAAATCAAGATGAAAACGATTGAGATTGATAACCTAACCCAAGCGGTTTATCGGTTTAACCAATATAATTAATTCCTCTTCGGTTATATATTAACCATGAAACGCATGCATTAAAAACCCAAGTTTACTACCGTGAAAGGACCGAATTAATAACAAGTGTATTAATCGATCGGTTCTAGTAATAATTAATATATGAAACAAAACTAGTTGATCCTTTAAGTAATGATCAAAATATTAATATGAGATAGGAATCTGAATTAATTAATATTCAAGGAAGAAGATTAAAGAAGATAACTCACAACTTACAATTCATTAAGCTTCAAAGTAGCAAAACCAAGATGGAAGAGTTTAGCTACTCATTTGGAGACTAAACATAATAAAAATATAAAGAAAGAACTTATCTAGACTGAGCTTAGAAGTGTATAGGAATTGGTGATTTGATTGGGAAGGAAAGAGGTGTATTTATAGGCTTTTGGGAGCTGCAGGGTCTGATACCCGACCGGGTATGTAGGATACTCGACCGGGTATCTTAGGAAATTGCACAGAAAGTCACTTTTCTGTGGCATACCCGGTCGGGTATGTTGGTATACCCGATCGGGTATGTGACAAATCTTCACGAAAATTCGCTCCCACAATCATTTGTTCCCGGATTTGATTTGGACAATCGAATCAATCAAATACCCGATCGGGTATAGGCAATACCCGATCGGTACATGAATATTTTTTCCAAATCGAAACCTTTCTTGCCTCCTTGCACTTTCCTTGATCTTTTCAGGTCCAATCTTGATCCCTTGAATGATCTTTGACCTGTTTAGCTCAGAATAATCCTAATCTAAACAAATTACAAATAAAAAATGAAAATAAAGTATTACACCAAAAGTGTGTAATTTCCACAATTAGAACTAATAAAAACTAGTTAAAAATACAAACATACAATCAGAAATTACACGAATATCAGCTGTGTTTTCTTATTTCCCTCATCACTCAATATGACAAAAATTTCTCTATTTTTTTTTTGAAAATAAGTAAAATTTCATTAATGACAATCGTTCTCCAAAAGATGTACAATACTACCCGGAGGTAAATCATACTAACTACAATCAGACTCAGACAAAGCTTGCCGTGCTAATGTATGGGCAACTTTGTTCGCTGATCTACGAATAAAACGGACATGTATATTGGCAAAAGAAGCCATCATATGTCTAATATCCTCATAAATAATGTCGATGTACGATCTCCCACCGATGTGTTGAATTCCTTTAACAACCTGTTGTGCATCTGACTCAATAACAACGTTTGACCACCCAATCTCCCTCGCCCACTTGACTGCTTCTTTAACCGCCAGTGCTTCTGTAATGCTAGCCGAAAAAGAACCCATCAGCTGCACTTGCTTTCCTGCTATAAAACTACTGTTGTCGGCTCGTGCAACTAGGCCCAAACCCCTGCGCAAACCCGGTTGTAGTGTTGCAGCCACCGCCCTTCTTCAGGTTCTCTCCTGTGTGTCCCAGCTGCTCCACGGGCTTCCCGCCAACCTTCTAACACGGCTTCCCCACAAGCAATTACTCCTCTCCAGTTCATTTTGGTATTATGCCAAACTTTGGCATTTCTGGCCTTCCATAAACTCCAACAGAGCATAACAAACCTGCTAAACTCTTCTGGGGAACACATATTACTAATATGATCTGCCCAGCTCCCAAAAGTTTCAAAGCCATCCCAAATATACTTTTTATTTTGCCTCCGCCAAACCTCCTTAGCTAAGGTGCATTCCCAAAAGATATGCATAGTTGTTTCTTGTGCCTGGTCACACACTAGGCAATTAGGCCCTACAGGAACCCGTTGGTACAAAAGACGATCTTTGGTCGGTAAAGCGCCAACGCAAGCCTGCCAGAAGAAATTTTTTACTTTGGGAGGTAGAACTAACTTCCACATGCGAGTCCATGAAAAAGAGGTGGCCTCTCTTTGCGTCAAAATACGGTAGCAACTTCGAACAGAGAAAATCCCTTTTGGGTCTTCCGCCCATATCAGCTCGTCCTGCCGCCGCTGCTCACTTATTGGGATACTCAGTATTTTCATTGTATCAACTTCGTTAAACAAATCATTTAAAATGTCTTTGTCCCAATCCTTCCCGTTTATCGTCATAAGAGAGTTAACAGTTATGTCTTCCAACTCAACCTGGTGTGGAGAGGTTGGTTGCCCCCCTGGAGACCCCGGTAACCATTTATCCTTCCACACTCGGATATTGTCTCCCCTCCCAACACGATAAATAACACCCTCCCGGACAATCGGTATAGCCTCAACAATGCTGCGCCAAATTAATGATGGATTGGAACCGCACTGGGCCTGTAGAATCCCGCCACGAGGAAAATAACGGGCTTTAAGTACTTTACTAACCAGTGACTGTGGATGCTTTAATAATCTCCAAACCTGTTTCCCGAGCATAGCAATATTAAACTCACGGAGCTTTCGATACCCTATTCCCCCCATACTTTTCGGTATACAAAGTTCATCCCACCTCATCCACCTGATTCCTTTTCCTTTGAAAGCATGTCCCCGCCACCAAAACGCATTCATCGCTCTTTCAATATCTCTACACATTTCAACGGGTAGAAGAAACACATTCATTGCATATTGAGGCATAGCCTGAATAACCGTTTTAAGCAACACTTCTCGACCTGCCTTCGACAAAAAACGGCTATTCCAACTTTGAATTCTTTGAATAACTCTCTCCTTTATGTAACCAAACACTTCCTTCTTGTTACGGCCAACCATTGAAGGCAGTCCAAGATACCTTCCTCCCTGAATATCTTCTGGAACTCCAAGAATCCGGCATAAATAATCTCTGTCATCCCAGGCTACATTTGCACTAAATCGAGCACTAGATTTATCAAAATTCACAATTTGTCCGGACATCAAGGCATATGTTGCTAAAGTATCTTTAACTGCTAAGCATTCATTCTCCCGTGCTCTAAAAAAGAGAAAGCTATCGTCAGCAAAGAGTAATGAGAAATACCAGGGGCACCCTTCGCTATGCGTATTCCAGCCATATTCCGATCTCTCTCCTGGTGTCGTATCAAAGCACTTAAACCCTCAGCAACTAAGATGAATAAATAAGGGCTGATCGGATCCCCTTGACGTAAACCTCGTGTTGGAGTTATGGGTCCCACTAATTCATTATTAACCTGCACAGTATAGCTAACAGTGGTAACACACTGAAGAATTAAATTAATCCAACGAGGTTGAAACCCCAACTGCTCCATGATCTGTCTCAAAAACGACCATTCCACTCGATCATATGCTTTACTCATATCCAATTTTAAAGCCACATAACCCTCTTTCCCTTGCGTTTTTCTCTTCATATAATGCTGAATTTCAAAGGCTAAAATAATATTGTCCACTATTGATCTCCCCGGAATAAATGCACTTTGATTTTTAGCAACAATATCATTTAGAAGAAATTTCATTCGATTAGCGAGTAGCTTAGCAAAAATTTTATATGCCACATTGCAAAGAGCTATCGGTCTCCAGTCTCCAAGGGTCTTCGGATTTTCCTTCTTAGGTATTAAGACAATTGTGGTGTCATTGCACCCTTCAGGAATCTTCCCATTTCGAAAGCAGGACAAGCAAAATTCAACTACAGACTTACCAACCAAATCCCAAAAATGCTGAAAAAAACCTGGATTTAGCCCGTCCGGCCCTGGGGCTTTATCTGGATGCATGTCAAAAGCAGCTGCTCTAACTTCCTCTGGCGTAATATCCCTAAGAAGAAGATCATTTTGAGTAGCAGTAACTTTTCCTTTAACAGGTCCCACATTCCCTGTGGATGTCCTCCCCCCTGCCGCAAACAGATCTTGAAAGTACCTCAGCACCATGCCTCGGAGTCTTCGCTGGTCTGTGACCCAGTTCCCTGAACCATCTTGAAGACCTTTCATACCATTTTTCCTACGTCGTTGTTTGACCGAGTTATGGAAGAAACAAATATTAATATCTCCATGTTGCAGCCAAAACTCCTTCGCACGTTGTCTCCAGAAATCATTTTGTTTCTCTAGAAGAGCCAAATACTCCCCTTTTATTTTGGCAAACTGGTTAACACTTGCTATATCCGAAAGCCCCTGGAGAATTTCCATTTCTTTTTTGCACTTCTCTATCTGCCGCTGGAAGTTCCTCTTTAAATGTCTCCCCCATTTATCTAACGCTTCACCACAAAAAAGAAGTCTTTCTTTTAAATTCCGGCCCCTACTGCTCTCCCATGCGCCTTCAACAATTCCCCTACATTCTTTCTCACGCAACCAGTGATTTTCAAACTTAAAACCACGTCTTTGACGTATAGAATTATCAGTTTCATACCGCAGAAATAATGCCAAATGATCACTGTTACTTCCAATAACAGTTCTCGCCCAAGCAGCCCCAAACAAAGATAACCAGCTCTCTGTCACTAGTACACGATCCAGTTTCTCCTCTACCCAAGCCGGGGTGCCTCTCCCGCGCTCCCATGTAAATTGATGGCCCTCAAAAGGAAAGTTTACCAAACCACTATTCCACACAGCATTTCGAAAACCCTCTAGCATCCATGGTGGTTGTCCATGAGGCCCCTTCTTTTCAAAATCATACATCAAATCATTAAAATCGCCCATCACCACCCAAGGCAAATTGTTGACTGATGATAAATGCAAGAGTAGCTCCCAAGAATCTCGACGTTTATGTCTCTCAGGATTACCATAAAAGCCGGTAAAACGCCATTCATTCAGCTCTCTTCCAGATACCACAGTCGTATCAATATAATTTCGGGAATAGCTCTCAACTTTAATCTTCACTTCATCTTTCCATAACATGGCAATACCTCCACTGCGCCCAATACTGTCAACCGAGAAAGCATGATCAAAGCCCAACTGTTTCCGTACTTCCTCTACACGTGATGTACCAGTTAAGGTCTCCATGAGAAATAACAAATTTGGTCGGTGGGAGGCTATCATATCTGCCAGAACTTGTACAGTTGCAAGATTACCCAACCCCCTACAGTTCCAACTAACACACCCCATATCCAACAGCAGAACACCAAAACTCAACCAAAATGGCAAGCACAAAAAACTCCCCACAATTGAGGGAGAAAAACTGGCCGGAAACAACCGGAAAGACCACAGAAATTGGAGAAAGAAGAAAAGCGTCAAGGGGCTATCACAGACCTTTGCCGCCGCCCTGACAAAAATTTCTCTATTCTGCTCCCTCTGTATCTATTTAGATGACCCATTAGGCTTTTTGAGTAATTTGAGATGAAATATAAGTGTATTGTAGATAAGTAAAAAACACTCAATACGGCTTTTTGCTTAGATTGCCCGTCTTTTGGGTTTTCAACCTAACTAGCATTTGTTTTTGTGTGTGAAGAAAATAATGCTAGTTACAAGGTATCAAACTTAAGAATGTACCAATTAGTGACTTCCCCTCACTTAGCTCGAAGCACTGTTCCTAGTGCTTGTCTCCGTCATACCTGAGTTGAAACGGACATCCTTGTAGCCTTGAATTGGTCCCCTTACATTTGAACTTTCGGCCCTATCCCTTTTATGTGCCATTGAATGTTGTTTTTGGGTCTTGGAATTCGAACTTGAGGGTAGGGAGTAGGGTTTTGTGTTTTTTGTGTAGATGGAAAAGATATGAGGATTTTTGGGTATTGGATTGTAGAGGGAAGTGAGGAGAGTGTTTTGGTTGTGGTATGAGTGAGTAATGAGGGAGAAATTGAAGAAAGAAGTTTGAAGACTGGAGGTTGGGGGAGAGAGGGTTCGACTTTTGGGAGGAAATTTGGGGAAGATGAGTGTTTTGGGCATGAAAAGGGCTGGAAACGGAGGTGTACCCGATCGGGTATCCCTATATACTCAATTGGGTATATGTGGTTTGTTCAGTTTTGAGGTGTGTACTCGATCGGGTTGGTGAGGCAGTGAGTTTGGGTTTTCCAGCCATACCCGACCGAGTATATGTATGTACCCGATCGGGTATGCACAGTTTTGTAAAAATATACCTGTGATCGATCGGGTAGCATTTCGGTTCCTCATTTCAGCTGATACCCGACCGGGTGATTTAAAGTACCCAAACGAGTATCTTCCCAAATCATTAAAATCTGCACTTTTCTTCTTTAATTTTGTTTTTGTCCTCTCTCCCTTCCTCCAAATTTAAACAAATAAAGAAAAAAAATCCTAACTACTTTACTTGGGTTGCTTCCCAAGAAACGCCTTATTTAACGTCGTGGCACGACATCATCTTTTTATGTTCAATCATTCAAGCTTGGATCATGATGATCCCTCTTCTTCACAATTTCACTCGGGTGACTATTATAGAAAGACTCGGTTTATTGACCCCTTATTTTGACAATCTTTCCGGGATCAAATATCCGGATTTCTATCGCTTCATATTGCGAGAGTGAGGGTCCATGATTTTCACTTAGCACGGTCAGGGGAAAGGGGTTTGATCCGGGTGGTATAAGAAGGAGAATGAAATGTTTGCATAACTCCACCGTTATTCCCTGTATATTTGTGAACGAAGAGAAATCTAAATGATACTCACAATTGTTGAAGATTTCATAGATGTCTTTGTCCTTGTCCACCTTTTGTGTTTCTCTTAGAGCCTCGGGAAATAGTGGCATGATCTCAGGAATGACCGGTGGTGGAGTTGAGTTTTGAGGTTTCTCCTCCTCCGGTTGAGCTTTCTCTGTTTGCTCCTCTTCTTCCTCCTCCTCACCAATGCGGTTCACAATGCTTGGAAATTGATTCTCCAAGTTCTGTTCGTTGGACATTTTTTCTTGCGGGCATTGTGACATATCTCTCTGCATGCTCGTCACGCTGATAGTGAGAGCTCAGACCATGTCTTCAGTGGACATGCTAGAATATGAATTTGAGTACATGTGATCTCTCATTCCTTGGAAACCAACATCATCATTTTGTTGAAAGTATTTTTCTTGGAGTTTCGGACAAAAATCCGTAAGATGCCTGTGAGACATGCAAATGTTGCATGTCTGGATATCTTCACATTTTGAACATAAAATAAACTCCTTTATTAGAGAAGTCAAGAAAGAAATTTAACTCTCTAGGGATGATATGTTGGTATCCATATACTCATGTAAGCTCAGAAGATAGAAAAGTAAGAACTCTTTGTTTTTCTTGAATGAAAATAAAAAGAAAAATTATTGCCTTTCCGGCAACGGCGCCAAATTTGACGTGCACATTGTCGTGGTGTGCACTCAAAATAAACAATCAATACAACAAATATACGTAGTATATTGAAGTAAGGTTCGTATCCACATTCCACAGGGAAAGGAATACTTTTCTTTTCAAATAAATAGTAACAAGTAACAAAGGGGGGGTTTTAGATTTGTTTGATGAACTTAAATGTATTTAAACACTAAGATGAATGACTTATGTGGTTTAATTAATGAGAAGAAAACTTGACTTTGCTTTTATTCACTTAATGAAATATTCGTCGATCCCAGTTATTATATCTTTAACTATCCCCCTCTCGAATACTCAATCGAGGAGCATATCCAGTTGATCGAGGGTAGTTATTAATAACATGACGCATTCATTTATAAAACTTACTAACGAGTCAATATAGAACACGCGCCATATATTAACCCGATAGTAGCAATAAAAATAAAAAATAAAAAATTAATAAAAATAAAAATATAAAAACTAAAATCTTACTCTTCTATTTTTTTTGAGCTTACTTGAGTATATGGATACCAACACATCATCCTTAGAGAGTCAAATTTCCACCTTGACTTCTCTAATAAAGGAATTTATATTAAACTCAAAAGTTCAAGATATCTAAACATGCAACATTTGCATGTCTCACAAACATCTTACGGATTTCTGCCCAAAGCTCCAAGATGAATACCTTGAACAAATTGATGATATTGGTTACGAAAGGGATGTACCTCACATGAGGTATGATCCGTTCTCCAACTCTAACATTTCTACGGAGGATATGGTTCGGGCTATTGCTACCAACATGACCACCATGCAAAAAACAACATGGTGCAATTCCAAAATGAGACCAAGTCTAGCATTTTAAACTTGGAAACTCAAGTGAGTCAAATAGCCGATGCCGTGAGTAGGCTTGAAGCAAGGGATTCGGAAAAACTTCCTTCTCAAATAGAATGTGATCCTAAACAGCAAACTTTTGCAATCACATTGACAAATGAAAAGGAAATGCAAAAGGAGATCCAGAATCCAGAAGAAGTAGAAGAAAAAAAGACACGGAGCTTCAACTGCTCAAAGAAGAGGATAGGCCGAGCTTCAAATTCAATTTTTTGTCCTTGTCATCACTTTTAAGAAAAGTGAGTTTGTGTGGTTAATATTATTTGATAAAGTAGGAAGAAAGTAAGAATGATTTTGAGCCACACAAACTTTACCAAATAAGGTATGAGACAAATAAATAGGGACATCCCAATATGATAAAACGGGACATTTAAAAGGGGACGGAGGGAGTATTCTTTTTTCGAGACTTTGAGGGGTTGAAAAAATGTGAAGCTCTTTATTTCGGGTAGAACCGTAGAAGTAGCAGAGTCTAATGTGTGAGATTACTAAGCAGATTCAAACGTAATACTAGACCGAGCATGTGCAATAGCCTTTTATTACCAGACAATTTTAATTTCGACAACCATAAGTAAACTTAATAAAAAAATTCGACACTTTTCGACAACCATAAGTCCGTGTGGGACTTTGTCCCACACGATCGAGACTCACAGCTCATGAAGCGGTTGAGTCTCATTCGGGACAGGATACGAGCTTGCTTTAATAATAACTTTAATGACATGATTTTGGGCCTTCACTCGCGAGCTACGAATGGGAAATTAGCCTCCGCTAAGATCTATGAGTTATTAAGAGCTAAGGGTGAGGTTAGGACTCCTATGTGTTTCATATGGAAATCCTACATCCCCCCAATTCTCTTTTAATGTGTGGTTGGCCCTGAGGAACCGGCTTCCTACCCAGGACAGCCTCGGTTACCTCCATATTGTGAATCGCTGTGACTTATGTAAGGGTGGTTTGGAGACAATACCACACCTGTTTTTCCGTTGCCCCTTTACTTGTAGGGTGTGGCAGCAAGTTCGGGACTGGATAGGCTTGAGACATGGCATGACAACGTTGTTGAGTGCAATTAAATGGATCACAAAGACAAATAGAGGCTCGACGCTGAAGGCTAAGGCAGCACGCATTGCATTTTCTGCGACTATCTATTACATTTGGCATGTACGTAATGAGATCAGATTTGATGACGGCAAAAAGACGGAGGATGATATTATTGCGAAGATCAAACATGTGGTGTACAAGATCCTCTTCAACATCTATCTGCATGATCTGGTCAACTTTTGAGGTGGACACAAAGTGATTTTTGGACCACGGCATATAGTAGTGTTGTATGTTTTGTGTGCATGCTTCTTGCAGCACCTCTCTGTTTTTGATTTTTTGGGCCGCGGCTTATTATCGCATTGGCTTTCTTGAGTTTTGTTTGATTGTAAAGCTTCTCTCAACCCTCTCCTATACGTATGTAACAGGAGGGGGTGGGGGGAGGCTATAAATTTTGTAACTTTTGCTTGGATGGTATATATATTTACGGTTCATCCAAAAAAAAAATTAAGCTTCACGGTGACAAACAAAAAATAGAAATAACATAATTTTCGAAGTACTATATATGACATCCCGGGGAAAAGATAAAAATTAAATGATCAATGAAATAATAGAAATAGAGATTAGTTCCCAAACAGGACTTATGTTTTTTATTCTCAAAATAGGAGTTCAATCCCAATTTTATCCTTCCTCTATTTGTTTTCTCCGTAACCCCCAGAATTTTCCCCAATCTTCTCTCTCTAATCTTCTCTCTCTGTTTTCTTCTCCATCCCCTGCCCTCTTTCCTTCTGTTCTTGTACGCTTCCTCTCAAATGGAGTCAACCTCCATTTTTTTTTCCTTCCCAACTCCAGCCACCGGCGAACGGAGGACGGCATGCGGCGGATGGCGGTCGGCCGGTCGTAGTAGGTAAGGTTCTTCTTCTTTCTTTCTTTTTTCTTTTTCTTCTTCTTTCTTCTTCTCTTCCTCTTCTTCCTCCTCCACCTCTTCTCCACATCCTCGTTGTGTTCATACTCCTGGTTTTCATCCCTTAAACTTTTTGGTATATTTTACTGATTTTATTTCTTTAATTTTGAGATTCAAAATAAAATTTGATATTCTAGATCTGAAAATTTTGGTTTTGAAAAGAGAGGCTCCTACTACCAGGATTTTTTCAAAGTCTTGGATCTATTTCATTTATTTATTTATTTATTAAATGGAATTTTTATTTATTAATTTTCAGATTCAAATGGAAATTTTGAAAGTTAGGTTTAAATTTTGGGGGTGAAAAAATCTAAGGCTCCAAATGTTGATTATCTCAAAATTTCAGATCTTACTTTTAACTAATTTTGAATATATATATTTAAAAATCTGATATTAGTTTTTAAAGCCATTTTAAATCCGTAAAATGCCAATTTGAAAAATAATGCTTTTTTACAAGAATATTACTAAAATAAAACTTATTTACATAAATATAACTATTCATTACTATAAGGTGGTGTTGTAGTAATTTAAGTTCAAAATTTGAACATAAATTACTATGATTTCATTACTACTCTAGTAACTAATCATATTTTTGTAAACCATCTTTATTTTGGTCATATTCATGTAATTATTTCTTAAAATATAGAAACTTTAATTTAATGCCATGTTTTTATTGTGAACATGAGATTTCAGAAAATATTATTATTTATGCCACTAAGTAAACAAAAATGGCAATATTTTCAATATTCCAATATGAACTTGTTATTTATGACACTAAGTAAAGAAAAATGGCAATATTTTCAATATTCCAAACTTGTTATTCATGGCACTACGTAAAAAAAATGGCAATTTTTTCACAATTTCAACATGAACTTGTTGTTACAAGCATGAATGCCATTAAGATAGCATTCTACTTCGATGATGGCACTTCGAGTAAAAATCTGTCCAGGCATGAGGTGGGAACCAATCCTAAGAGAGGAGGTGGTTGTGGTGGGGGAGGTCATTGTCGATGGAAGAGCTCGTCGCCGGAAGAGCTCATCACCGGAGCAGATCTACAAGAGCTCATCAGAGTTGCTCATTGCCTGAAGAGATCGTTGTAAAAGGTCGTTGCCGAAGACTTCAGTGGTCGGAGACGGCGCTGGCGGGGAGCTGCGCTGGCGCCGCCATAGGGTGCCGCCGGCGCAGGAGGTGGAGGCCAGTGGCAGCAACAAGCAGCGTTCGTGGATGCCCTAGTATTTGATGTATCTGTTTTTCAATACTCCGTATAAATGTAAACATAACTGACACGTACTTCATTAAGGGTAGAATGGTCAAGTCATATATTTTTACTCCTATCAGAGATTAAAAAACATTAAACTCTTATTTGTGAACTTTCTTAATGTTTTACTCTTATTAAGAGAATTAACCCAGCCAATAATGTAGAAACACTAAACACGTATAACAACCATTATATTCTTAAAATAGTCTTTATCCACAAGAACATCATTTAGGTCATAATAATTTTGTCATGATAAAAAGATAATTTAATCCCAACATTTTCCAAGACAGAAATGGAAACTAATTAATTGGTCCGAATTTCGGCCACAAAAACACCTCATGTAAAAATAACAAGTTTTATAATATGAGTTCAAATGAAATCTCTATTTTACCATCCCCTATCGGGCAATAAGAGGAAAAGCCCGTTTTTTTTATTTAAATTCACTAATGAGTATGGTAGTCACAAAATCTACCACTTAATCATTCACATAATTACAATTACCGCCAACAAATTTTAAATTTTATTTTGATGGATTATTTTCCATAATTGCATCCCCCACAAAGAGTGACAGCAAAAGCAAAAGCTATTCGTATTTGACCATTCAATGGGAGCTAGAATTTGCACCACTTGTTCTAAGGGGAATTTCGGGCACGTTGACTATGCAATCTTTATTCACCATAATTCCTCAGATTGTTGGCTCTATCCTTCCAAAATCAATGTGTTGACCGTGTTGCTCCTAAATTGACCTCGTTCACTATCTAGCTCCAAGAATTGGCCTGCAAAATAATCACTAAGAACTAAAAGGATATTAATGGCTCGAGACGCATCAGACGCTGTCCTAAGGAATTATTTTCAGCGTATGGAAATTTCCCCCAAGATATAACGAGCCCTTCGATACAAGACCGGTAACATAACTAACGAGAAGAAAATAGTATATGAACCCAACAATATATAAGAAATGAGTTGTTGCACAAATACACATTTTATCACTCAAATATTTTTTAAGGGTTTTTTTACGAGAATATTACTAAAATAAAACTTATTTAAATAAATATAACTATTCATTACTAGTTTACTACAACGTAGTGTTGTGGTAACTTAAGTTCAAAACTTGAACTTGAATTATTATGATTTCATTACTACTCTAGTAAGTAGTCATATTTTTGTAAACTATCTTTATTTTGAATTATTATGATTTCATTACTACTCTAGTAAGTAGTAAACTATCTTTATTTCTTAAGAAAACTGCACATGAGATTTGCAAAAATCATAGAACATACTTCGTACCATGCATACAATATCACTACTATACTCCGATCCCTAAATATTTAGACAAACCAAAATATGAAATATTATATATAGTGCATTAGTGCATAGCACTAGAACTATACAATAACTACTAACAAAACAGGCATATATCAATATTAATGATTAATAAAACTTGTACTCTGATTTTTATAAAACTAGCATCATTTTCAACTAGTTACAATGATTTTAGTTTTTAGTATTACTAATGGAAAATCACCTATATTTAGTAGATTATAATTAATGTTGTTTATAATGCATATTGTTGGCGTTTAGTCCCGTAGATCCGAAAGCCCAACACACGCTTTGGATATTTAAGAATCTTGGTCTTGGTATAAAAGGTGTATAAAATATAAAATAGTGAGTATGGATTATTTAACTCAGAAGCTAATTGTATTGAGTAATTCAGTGATTACAATGAAACTGCCCGAACGGTAGGTCGGTACGAGTTTGAATACAAGAATAGAGATATGATTCTATTGCTAAGCTCTGAGTATCAAAAAATGTCCTCCCTTCCAATGAATTAAATGCTGATATTTATACTAAGATGAGGTAGGTGAGATGGACACATGGCTAACCTCAATTGATTGTTTTCTTGCCGCTTTTGTGCCCATGCTCTCACTTGTTCCCGCCATACTCCAGCATTAAATGCAGCTGCCACTTGTTCTTCTCTCGTACGAGGACCCCGTTCGGGATGTTGTTATCCCTTGAGGTGCCGTTTAGACGAGATGTGCCGAATGCAGGTCGGGGATCTCGTCCGGGGTGTTCTGGACCGTTTTGGGCCCTACGTTTCTTCTGGGCTCCTCATACTTTAGGCCGGGTTTATTGGGCCTGGACCCAATATCCCAACACATATTCTAATTCATTGAGTAGGTCTAATTTTTGAACTAATTATCTAAATATGTGTGCAGCCTATATTTTCTAATGAAAAGAACATCTTTTATAACTCTCAATTGGATGTAAATGAAATTGATCTTTTCAACTATCTTTACCTACACACAAAAAGCGAAATTCTCAATGTGTATTCTTATCCATTAAATTTCATTTTGTGGCTTATTGTTCTTTTCAAACTAACTACTTCGTATACGTTTTTGCAATGTAATTGTTTTAAAAATGGGTGTAGTCAATTTTTTTTTTGAAGATATTAGACCTTCTAGGCCTACACACACGTTTTTAAGATTTGATTTGTCAATTAGATCGTAATCAATGTATTAGTTTTTGAGGTTATTTGTAATATTGTTGTAGTCCCTTTTTGTATTTTTTACTCTGAATTTATAAAATATTTCAGGGGAGGTGCATAAATAATAGGCCTACCCACACCGTTCATCGGGAACTAACTGGCCCATCGTTCTTCCCACACGCGTATTGGGAAATTAATCGATCGGTGTTGCGGGCTACTCGATCGCCACATGTACATACATGATATGATGAGTTTGAAGCTATTCATTGACAGAAAGGCCGGGAAAGTCATCTTTGCGGAGGAAGACAAAGCCTTCGTTGACTTCGTGGTCAACATCCTCTCCCTCCCTCTTGCGGCGGTTTCCAAGCTTCTCAAATACGAAACCGGCGGTGGATCCTTCGGAAACCTCCACAAAAGCGTTGTAAACCTCAGTGACACTTGCCTTCATCACACCAAAGCCAGGGGCCCCCTCTTGAAAGAAATCAATTCATTACTATCGAGCAATACGCCTTTTCTCTTGACTGGTGACCTAGCTGTTTACTAGCACTAAAACTTACATTTGTCAACAAGAGGGGTATAAACCACACCCCTATGGCGCAACTTACAGCGCCGATGACCCGACGGCCCGTTGTCCCGGTTGCGGTAGGTTTATTACCACCGAGGGGAAACCTACGGTTATGGTCAACACAGTTGCCCTGACCGGATATTTGAAAGAGGCGTCGACGTATATGGTGACGGATGATGTTAGGCCCGGATTATTCCACAACGGTAGAAGCCCACAACCGCCGGTCTGATGCTCACATGAAGGGTAATGCCTAAGCCCAGCTCGAACGAAGCCCGGATGCACAAATGGAAAGTGACATCAACGCTTCTAGAACCAAGCTTAAATGGAAAGTGATGCACGTTGACTAAGGAAGCAAACAAAGAAAGTTGATACACGGCTTTAGTGACTTAATGATATATACATCCCCTTTCCTTTCTTAAATATTTAAATATTCTTACCATGTAATTTAATGGAAAGTTAGGTTAGAGCCTTAGAACATCTCCAATGGTAAAATGTGCACAGTGCACACGTGGCACGAGAAATAGCCACATAAATATTAGTAAATAAATTTTTTCTCTCCTTATTTGAATGATTTTATACAGTTTTGGTAAGTTTTTCTCCACAATGTCAAGGAGACCGTCTAAATGTTGACATTGTTGTTGACATTGCAGGGAAAAACTTACCAAAATTGTATAAAATCATTCAAATAAGGAGAGAAATAATTTATTTGTGAATATTTATGTGGCTATCACTCATGCCACATGCGCACCATGCACATTATAGCATTGGAGATGCTCTTAGATGCTAGGATAAATTCAAGCATCTTGTGAAGATCAATACGCATTAGAAACAGAGCTCACCAATACTCTTGTATTCACCACCAAACTCATCAATACAATTTCGATTATTAGCTTATTATCTCTTTAAATAATTTCTTGCACGATTCCCTTTTCGATTATTTGATTGTTAGAAGAAATTATCAACACCATCAATCTTCTGAGTTCGCTCAATATTAGCAAAGTTTCCTTACTTGATGTCAAGGATGTTAGATTTGGAAGCGATAAGGTACACTTTTATACAGAGTAGTTCTTTAAAAGCTGTTTTGTCCGTACCGTGTTCTTCCTCGTTTAATTTTTCCGGTACCTCCTATTTACACAAATCATGAAAAATTATCATATTGAGCAATATTGTTTGATTCTAATTCAATTTTCAATTATTTTTACCCTTAATGATTATGTAACCTTTTCTACCAAATTTTAGAGGGATGAAGCTATAAATGCTAGTACCTTCAACCTATATTGAATATCTTGTTTTAGTTTGAAATAATTGTTGATGAAATGATTGATAACTAAGTAAAAGTTGTAATTTGGAATTGAATAAACTGAAGTGCCAAAATTGTTAAGATATTGTTAAAGTATTTGTCCAACGCTAGAAATTATTAGACAATAAAGCATTATACTAAGTATAAGATTTTGAGATGTTCCTCCTATCAGGGGATGGGATGAAATCTTGGATGTTAAGAGAAATTGACTACATAATTCTTACAAAAAAGGAACGTTGCCTCCATTTTGAGAGGGATGTAGTGCTCCATAATACTACTATGTACTTCGTATTATATTTGACTTGTGTAAATTTGTTTGTAATGATACGACAGGCGCTAAAGCTGTTGAATGCTGTTATGGTCTCAAAATCAGTTCTCAGCGATGTGTTTCTCGTGGAATTGAATAGCTAGGGATTCTGAATTGAAAGGCATATCTATCGATATTTACTTTTATATTGCTCTAGCTTAGACAGTTTGTGCTTAATTATTTCTGTCTATTTCACTTTCATATCTATATTTGTCTTGTTTTGTTCTGTTAAGTCGTGCAATGGTAACATCAAGCCTTTTGTTTAATTTGGCGTTTTTATGGGGTGGTTTCTCTAGAGAAAAGCTTCGTCCTACCACTAAACTCTTACAATTACTATTACCAAAATATCTTAAAATATCCGTAAGAGTTTGGTGGTAGGACGAAAAGCTTCATCCTTGTTCTCAAAATATCTTTTCATATTCAAATAAATACCTTATTGTTTTACCTATTTCTGATTTTTCATTTAATTTATTGATCAGTTTAGGAACAGGATCGCCATCTTCTAGATCAACTTGGGCATGTTTCCATTTTTTGTCTACCCGGACGGAAGTTAACATAGTTTAGGTTCCATGCTAATCAGTCAATCACAGTAGAAAATCAACAAAATAATGGTCTTTACCAAATTTAGTATGAAACCATTTTACTGAGGCGGATCGAAAAAGTAAAATGAGACAATCTTAGAGGAACGAAGGAAGTACTAAATTAAATTTAAAAAATAAAAATATGACTTATGTTGGGCCCAAAGATTCTCTTGCAAATGGGCCAGCAGCTTAGGGTCCATTAATTAAATAGGTCAGCCCAAGTAGAGGCAAAAAAGTAGCCTAACAGATAAGATTTGAAGAGGAGAACGGAATCAGTCCAAGTTAGAGATCACCATGTAAAGCACGATCATTTTTGATCAAATCTACCATCTTAGTATTCATACATATCAATACATTCCAGTAGCCAAATTTTATTCATTTTGTTTAATCAATCATAGTTAGTATTATTAATCGTCGATTGATCCATCTTTGTTTCTTTTTTCTTGATTCCCAATTCATTCCTATATTCATAGATTAGATAATTTCTAGTTAAAACCATTGGCATCGTTTGTGGGAAATAGGGTTGTAAACGAATCGAATCGAGTCGAATAATTAGATTTTGTATTTGTATTTGTTTAACTTTTTCGAATACGAATTCGAATTCAAATATGAAATGAATATTAATTTCGATTTGTATTTGTATTTGTTTAACAATACGAAGAGTTAACGAATCATATACGAATATCGAATCAATTTGAACATATGTTAAATATTAGTCAAGTATCACTTTTAAATGACTTTTCTTTTACTCTGTACTCCGTATTTTTTATGTTTGAATTTGTAAATGCATGCTATGACTTAATATGTGTTTTTAGAATTTAAATTTAATGGATCAATGCATTTTTAGATGGTGCACAATATACTAAAATGAATTAATTTTATGATTAATAAATATAGATTTATTTCAAACTTTTTTGAAATAAACACTAACACACACATATATTAGAAATCATACTTATAATGTGTGAAATAAGTTGATAATTGTATCTATCAAAGTCAAACAACTCTAATTTTATTCTTCAAATCGAATACATAATTATTTGTATTGTATTTGAAAGGCATTTGAACAAAAAAAATTGATTTGTACTCTATTTATATTCTGATTTGTTACAAATGGGCTTGAGTCTCTATGCAAATATAGACTAAAAGTTATTGATATTAATATTACCATTATTATTCATCGAATATATTTGATTAATATTCGAATCGAATACACTAATATTCTTATTTGTATATTTGATAACAACTCAAATCAAATTTAATATTCTTATTTGTATTCGTGTTTGAATTTTCCAAATTCGAATCGTCTTATACGAATTCGAATTGCGAATCGAGCACAAATTATTTGATTCATTTACAACCCTAGTGAGAAATTATTGCAAAAAGAGAATCAATTATAGTCGAAAGTTCTAACTCCTTGATGAATGAGATCCAAGCACAGCTAGAAGCCGTCCGAGAAGAGCTCCGCGCATCCATAATCTCCGATGCGGCGCAGTTAGAAGCTGTCCGGGAGCAAATGCGTCAACGAGTAGCCCTCCTTCAACGAGAAAATGACGCCCTGCGATTTCAAGTACAATCAGTGGCATCCATAGCCTCGAGCTCACGACGGGGCAAGGATGTTGCGATCGTGGCAATGAGACTGGACATGGATTCGATTCCGGCTTCAACATAACCATTCATCCCACACTCCGGGGCCGAAACGTCTGGAGGAGCAGGGCCCTCAACTCGTTCCATTCCACCCCTAAATCCCAGACGGAACATATTCCGAAATCTGTTTGCGATCCCCAGAGACAACATGTTCCAAATCATGTCGATATTCCCAGGTACGTCGACATCAGCAATCAGATCTGCCATGCCCAGTCGACATGCCGACATGCCCAGACGTGTCGACATCAAAAAATCAAAGGTGTCAGGAGCCAGAGGTCGTCACCATACAGTCACCAACCGAGCAGAGGATAACTCAGACAGAAATGCCTCCCGAAGCAGCGGATCCGCAAATGCAAACAAACTTGACAGATCCCTTGGCCGTCATCATGGAGGAACTGAGGGAATTGCGAGAGAAGATCAACAACATACCTGGAGTTCCACACCCACTTGACATGGCGACGCAAACTTGTTACGCGGACTCACCCTTCGGACGACATATTGCAGACGTTGAGATTCCAAAGAAATTCACTGCACCATCAATGAAGTTGTTCGATGGAACCTCCGATCCGGAAGAACATGTCGCTCAATACAAGCAGCAAATGTTGGCTATCTCTGTCAGACCGGACCAACAAGAAGCTTGTATTTGCAGGGCATTTGGGACAACATTAACGGGACCATCATTGACATGGTTTGTGAACTTACCAAACGAGGGCGTCAACTCATTTGCGGAACTAGTTAATTTGTTCACTCAGCAATTTGCAAGCAATCGGACCCTAGAGAAACAAACTAGTGACCTGTATCGCGTGACCCAAAGGCGCAATGAGTCCTTACAAGACTACTTGCATCGCTTCAACAAGAAGAAGGTGTCAATCCGCAGGTGTCACGTACCGACAACAATCGAAGCATTCAGAATGGGGCTGCTGGAGGATTCAGAGTTATATCAGGAGTTGACGAAATACCCTAGTCCGTCCTTCGAAGATGTCCAAGCAAAAGCACTGGCTTTCATCCGTCTAGAAGAAGACTTACGATGCCGTCACGAACAAATTGAGCAAGAAAGGGGGCACGGGAAGTCAGAATCTCCCAGGAGACATGATTACAAACATGGAAAGCCTTATTCGAGGCCTAAGGAACAAGTCTTCACTTATGTGACAAGATAGTTTGGATGACATGATTGAAGTCGTCAGACGGGGGGCATGTCGTCCGATGGTAGACAGGATCTGAAGAGTTACAATACGGTACCCTTAAAGTTGTTTCACTTTATTATTCTTTTACATATTGTCGTCACTTCCGTGATGAAATAGACCAGACGACATGATCGACGGGGGGCTTACATCAAACAACGCCTTACAGCACGTCAAGACACAATTGACGGGGGGCTCACAGAATTTTAGGGGAAGAAGTGTTGTTTTCATGTACGCTAAACATGAGTATAAACACCACCGATTTTCCGCAATGTTTTGGCCAAAACAACAACACACATACAAGTGACATCATCATGTGAAGCAACAAAACAACATAACATACATCACATACACAAACGACATCAAACCAAAACTACAGAAATACACAACGGAAGCTTATGCTCCAAGAGCATGACAACACAAGCTCCAAAACATAAGGAGACAATACAAATGAAGTTGACATACATCATAAATATTCATGTCGACGATATTATTAAAACAACAAACAAAACGGTGTTTAAAGTTTTTACAGGTTACGGTCACATTCATAGAGTTAAACCCCTAATTTATACAACGAGGGACGAAATCATATTTGCCAACCAAAGTGTCGACATCTACCTAGACGAAGTATCAACTTGTCAGCATTGCTTAGATACGATCATTAGTACAAATTTGGAGGAAGATGGCTGGAGACTAGCCTTCGTTCTTCGTCACCCCAATCAAGGAGACAAATTCGATCTAAAAACTACTTGCACGGAATTAATGAAGTCGTCTCATCAGATGAGTGACGGGTTGAAGGAAACATGTCGATCGTCAGAAAAGTGACGAGTTGACAAAATCGTCTTGTTCCATGAACGACAAGTTGACAACATGTCTGATTGGACACATGCTGAGTTTAAATGGGCGACATTCAAGGATGACAAGATCAAAGTTTTCAAGATTTCGAAAAGTCGATGATTAACGGGGTGACATGTGCGTCAATACGCCTCAACTTCTCGAAAGGGGGCAAATGTTGGGCCCAAAGATTCTCTTGCAAATGGGCCGGCAACTTAGGATCCATTAATTAAATAGGTCAGCCCAAGTAGAGGCAAAAAGCTAGTCTAACAAATAAGATTTGAAGAGGAGAACGGAATCAGTCCAAGTTAGAGATAAGATCAAATTGAAAGTCAGTTGCACATGGAGGAAAAAGCGGGGGACAGTTGCACGGCTTGGGGGGAAAGAAAATTAGACTTTAAATACGCAGGTTGATCACCATGTAAAGCATGATCATTTTTTATCAAATCTACCATCTTTTATTCGTACATAGCAATACATTCCAGTAGCCAAATTTTATTCATTTTGTTTATTCAATCATAGTTAGTATTATTAATCCTCGATTGATCCATCTTTGGTTCTTTTTTGTTTGATTCCCAATTCATTCCTATATTCATAAATTAGATAATTTCTAGTTAAAACAACTTATTTTAAAATTTTAGAAAAAATGACATATTCAGTGACTAACTTCTGTCTCGTCATCTACTATTGACTTGTAACTATGAAATACACTATTATGACTATTGTCCAGCTTCTCGTACGTAGTGACAAATCACATTTTGTGTTCAAAAACATAATTAGTCATATTTCTATTACTAATATACATGTCATTTTTTCATTTTTCTTGTACGTAGAAATGGAGTGAAATAAAAGTGAAAATCAAGCGAAGAGAGTACATATTAATACTGTACCATTTTAGGCTTTTGTTTAATTAAGTGCGCTTCAACTGGGAGCCTTGTTTTTGGGTGGTGGGAAAAACGAATCTCAATGAAGATCATAAAGAGGAAAAGTTAACTAGAAAAATCTCATTTGAAAGTTGTTATCACTATTTTCCAATACAAAAACTTGATAAGAAAATATTATTGAGAAATTAAAGGATATGATACTTTGTTTATGCTAAGAAGTTAAACCATGTACGATGTATACATGTTATCATACTTTGTTTATTAAAAGTTCAAAGTTTCAATTTAAATAAATGATACTTTGCTTAGTAAAAGATCACAGTTCACATTTTTAATTTAATTTACTCCGGGAATGTTACTGTTAAGCAGTTAAAGTACCATATGATAATATTAATATTTAATAATAAGTTAATAACGGTGGTGAAAAGTATTTAAAAGATCAATTGCAGATATGCAAAAAATGTAACGTTTTTCAATTTTCAATACTCAGCTCCGTCCAGACAAAAATCCAAAAACAATTCTCAATTTTTTTTTTTTGACAAGAATTTTCAAATTCTTCTGTATAACGTGGGGATACTTCCCTATATATATACAACCCTATTCATGAATATTGATCATGCCCGAATGCATTACTCCGTATGATTTAAGAGAAAATACGAGAATCTTATTCAATTCCTGCAATGTGTATCGTCATCATATCAAGGGAATGAAGGGATTATTCAAGGATATTTATAAGTCTCTTAATTAATTACTTGTGATTCTTTTTTTTATTATCTAATTACTTGTGATTCTTGATCTTTAAATAAGAGCAAAAGAAATTCGATCAACTAACAAAATTAATAATCAAAACTAATTATATTCAGGGGCGGAGCCAAGGGGGGGTCAAGGGGGTCAGCCGACCCCGCTGAAAGTTTGAGAGTATAGAGCTCTGAAATATCTTCGATTTGATATATTATGGCCCCCGTAACTCATTACGAGTAAAAAGTTATGACTTCTGGAAAATCAGCACTATCTAAACGTAAAATCAGCAAAATTTGATGCATAATATTGATTATTTTCCCAAATTTTATGAATAACGTATAATTAATTCATTAGTTACGTAACATGATTCAGAAACAGAGAAAAGACAGTATATCTTATTGCTTACGAATGCTTATTTATCTAAACTACAAATGAAACATTCAATTCGAACATTGTCTAAAAACGATGTACCATTTTCATTTTGTACATAGTTGATTTTCGACCCCCCTGACCCGTTTTTCTGGCTCCGCCACTGATTATATTCAGATGTATAGTATTACGAAAACTGCATATGAGAAAATAGCCTAATTATGGCCAATATTTGCTATAGCCGCCAACGATGAGTCCGGTAAGGTTATTCGGAGCCCCATATTGATATGGTTCAACATCCCATCCCGTAGGCTTTATATCCTCTATTCTCATACTTTCCTGCACATTCTTCATCCCACAGTAATAATCACCATCTTCTTCTTCTTCCTTGTCACTCTCAGCTATGTCATTCGCTGACCCGAAGAGACCATCATCATCAAAATCGTTGACTTTGACTTTATCATCAAATTCATCACCATCAATAGTTTCATCATCAACGGGCGGCTGAAAAGAATGTGAAATTCCGGGATAAGTCGTCGGAGGGCCGTCGGCGAGTTTGAACTTGGCGGCATAAAACATGGCCTTATAATAGTTGAAGGCCTCCTCCGCCGCCGTGTCGTCCCACTGCATGATTTTATCGTCAAGATGAACGTACTTTTTGGCTTCGAGAAATTTATTCCATGAACGGTATAAGCCACCGGTGGCTTGGAGGCAAAACTCCCTCTCCCACGGTTGTGGAACCACCGGCCGCCACACTAATTTTTTATTCCTCATCATATCTCTCACTTTTTCATGGTAGGGTTGATGAGAATATAATGATGGTGGCGGTGCTTGGCAAACGTCCCTATTTATAAGCAATGATAGTTAGTTGAGTGAATGATAAGAATGCAAGATGCCAAATTCAACGTACAATGCTGTTTTAGGAAACATAGTAACGTTCCGGAAATATAGGAATAGGAATGCAACAAACTGTTGCATTCATTTTTTATTGCCAAATATGGATTATCCTATTATAGCATATTCTTTAGGGTAATTATAGCCTATATTCATTCATACTTCGTATTTCACAACATCAACCATGCTTAGGGTACACGTAGTGTACACAAATTGTACACCCTATAAATGCCCCAATTTGTTTTTACCTTTCCTTTTTCTTTTTTACCCCTTTCCACCCAATCCCCCTCTCTCTTTCCCAACTTCTTTTTCCAGATCCAAAGAAGAAGTATCGTACTTCTCTTCTCCTCCTTCGCCCCCAGCCTGTTTTCTTCAACTTTTTTTTTCTTTTCTATCCACCATTTCCCCTTCTGTCTTCTCATTTAGTTAGCATATGCAATATTGTGATGTAGTGTTCTCTCTATGATGGACCATTTTTCTTAAAAGTATTATTTTTTGATAATGAGGTAATAATCCATTGGGATTTTTCTTGTGCATCTATGAGATTTATCTTTCCCGATTACATATATATACATAGGGTGTTAACTATTGAAATTTTAGTCCAATTACTCTATATAGTTCAATGCTCATAACATGTTTGTTAAAATGACTCAATAAGTTATTTATTTAAATGCAAGACTTTTTTATCTCTTTCCTTTGTTTATTAGTTTTAGATTCTATTTTTATTGTTTTTAAGTTTAAATTAGAGTTTGTAGTGATTTTTGCAGAAATTGAAAGCGACCAAATAAGTCCAACATATGGCATCCGGAAGGTTTTTATGGGTTTTTTAGATGAAAGAAAATGTGAAAACGAAAATTATGATGACTGGTTCAATCCCTCAAAGAATTGATGGCAATTGCACTGCCTTCCAGGTTCTGTAGGTACCTTGATTGAGAAATGCGGCTAATTGAGACTAATAACACTATTGTGTATTTGTATTTTAACATTTTCGTGTAGGCTTGTTTTTAACCTTTTGTATGCAAATAAGCTAGTAAAATGCCTTTTTAATTCATAATAACCTATAAAGCATATTGAGGTTATCCCAATCTTAGCCTGGAAGTGGAAGAAGGCATTTGTCAAGTCTTAACTCACATCTTTGTGCACACAATAAAAAAAATTGCAAAAAACTAGACTTATACTAGTTCTTGGTTTCATAATGTGTTTTTATTTTGTACTTTACTATTTAGTACGTAGTATATTTAATCCAGACTTAAAGGATTCTCTGTTTCTTTTAAATTGTCGTTGAGTGAATGTTTATATAGTCTGTGTTTTGTTTTAATACTTTTCTAATTTTGCTTGCTTTGATTAGAACCTATTTATACTTACCTAGATAATCTATTATGGAGTATCTCTTTTCAAACTGATTTCATCTTTATGTTGCTGACGTTTGTGTTAGATTCTCCTAGTTAATAAAAATTAATTGAGACATTATGTTTTCTAGTTGAGATTATGCTAGTGTTGCTTGAAAGAAGGTTTCTGAAGCGGCATAGCCTTGATATGTGAGTTTCTGGACTTTGCAAGTGAGTTTCATGGTGCTCTACTAGGCTGATGTTTTTGACTTCTCAAGTGAGTTTCAATCATAAACTTGGGAACACAAACTTAGCTTAATATTCTTCAATTTATGCCTCCTCAGCTATGTAACTTTTTTCTTTTGCAGAGAGAATTAAGAACTGTGTGGCTGTGTTGTGAAAGCTTGGATGCATCATCCACAAGACAAATGCGTTGATAACACATGCATTACTTTCAGTTTTCACACTGATTTACGACCTAAAGAAAAAGTTAGACTAGATGAATGCACTTTATGTAATCAAACTTTGACCTTTGTGTAATTATCAGTTATAATTAGATGCATTTCTTGATTTTAGTTTTTTTACTCTGTTATTAGATTTTGATCTTGATGGTTGGCACTTCATTATTTCTTGATCTTTATGTAATCAAACTTTGACCTTTGTGTAATTATTACTTAGTTTTTTACTCATGTTATTAGATTTTGATCTTGATGGTTGGCACTTGGTCATATCCTCCGATCCTTCCAGGGATTATTTGTTGAGTGATATTGTTTGTGAACCAGAAATGAAGTGTCCGGTCACAAGCAATAGCTATCAGAGTAGGCTAATGTGCTACGCGGAGTTGTCTAATGTGCTACGCGGAGTTGTCTGTGAATTAGACATGTAATGTCTGATTAGAGACAATAGCCACTGCAATGGGAAAATGTGCCAAAGACAAATGTCTTTGAACCTGATATGAAGTGTCTGGTCACTACAATGGGTTGATGGGCTAATATGCTAAGTGGAATTGTCTGTGAACTAGACGGGAAGTGTCTAGTTACAAACAATTGTCACTTAAGTGTCTAGTGGTTTGGTTATTGTTTGTAACCAGACATTTCATGTCGCGTTCACAGACAATTTCAATTAACACATTTGCCTATTCCAGTGGCTATTGTCTGTGGCCAGACATGTCATGTATGGTTTACAGACAATTCCACTTAGCACGTGAGCTCATTTGGCCAATTCAGTGACTATTATTTGTGGACAGACATTCATATCACGTTCACAAACACTTCCATTTAGTACAATAGACCGTTCAAGTAGCTATTATCTGTAACCAGACAGTTCATGTCTGGTTCACAGACAATTCCACTAAGCACATTAGTCCATTAGTATATTTTACTGGCTATTCTTGTGGCATGCTCATTTGCTCAAGTTTTATTATTATTTATTGAATTGTTAATTTCATTGAATCCACCCGATTAATACGGGCATGACGGATGAGTTGGATGTGGATGTAAATCTTAATGGAAGGTTGGATGTAGAAATGTCTATAAACTTCATATAAAGTGTTTGGCCACAAGAACAAGTTAACGACCTAATGTGCTAACACGAATTGCCTGTGAACCAGACATGGAGTGTCTGGTTACAGACAATGGTCACTGGAACGGGCTATTGTACTAAGTAAAAATGTCTGTGAAACCTGATATGAAATGTCTGGCCGCAAACAATAATCACTTGAATGGGCTATGGGCTAATGTGCTAAGTGAAATTATCTGTGAACCAGATATGAAATGTCTGGCTACAGACAATAACCACTAGATAGAGCAATTATGCTTATTGGAATTGTCTGTGAACGTGACATGAAGTGTCTGGTAACAAACAATAACCACTTAAACGAGTTAATCCGTCAAGTGAATTTATTTAACCGAGATTCTTAATTCCATAAACAACTAATGTCCATAGATATAATAGAGAATCAAGTATGAAAAAAGTTATTTAGGTAATGATTTACATCTATTTTCTATTAATTTAATAATTACAATAAATTCAAATTAAATATAACAACATATCATAATTAATGAGAGTAAGGCTACTAATTCAGCTTTTCAACCGATTCGCATCATAGTTTAAAAACATAACTTACTTCACCAACATTGAAATGTCATTTTCTTTGTTCGTTTCAGGAAAAGAGAGAAAATAGAGAGGCGTTGAATATAACATTATAAATACAATAACAATAGTTTTACGGTATAATATTTGATTAACTTCTCCTTAAAGTCATTTTCGTTTACATACCCAAAACATGCATGTTTCAAAAGATAAACATATCTATCTAAATACAACATCACTTTTAATGCTAAGTCATGCTTCTAGGAGTGAGCAATTGGTGCAGTAGGTAAACTTCAAGAAACAATGCATGGGATTACAGCTGGTGTCCAATAGCAGGAGCCACTCATCGACTTCTTCCCCATCTATGAGCCTTTTAAAATGCATGTACGCTCTCCCAATCAGCTCTGCTCCAATGGGGTTGTCCACCTTGGCAGAGAAGACAATTTCGGAAGCCATATGACCATCTGGGATTTTTGTGCTCATTCAGAAGCCTGTAGAGTAGAAAATTATTAATAGGAAGCATCAATGGCTGTAGCGGTTTATAATAAATTAATAAATATCAACTTTACATGTTAACAGTTAAAGGTGAAAAGCGAATTCACCAAACACTTTTGTGCTATCTCCAACTCAAGCCGCGAGTTAAACTAGCAGACGGAAACCTCTACAAACTACAGAAGTACAGAGTATCTACTAATGCACCCGTGCTTAACTGTTGAATGTGATATAAGGCGATTAACAAGTTGATTCTTTCAGCTAAATCAATAGTTTACACATCAATTCTAAAAAAAATGCAGGGGTGCATTGCTCCCACCATAATCAAGCACATGCATCAAGCAAGGTACTTTAATAGCTAAGAGGAAAAGTAAGTGAGCATTAAGCAAGCTGATAGGATTACTAACATCAAACAAATACTTTCATTTTGAGCTTCCTCTATTCAAATTCAAGAAATTAAGTACTTTAAACTGCAAACAGAAAAATAAAATATATAATTCTTATTAAACAAAAATACACATTAAAGGAAAAGGAAAAGGAAGAAGCATCTTAGACATGAAAAAAGTTGTTAAAATATTTCAACAAAGCTGTAATGGGCATACAAATGAAATGTACCTTTGATATTTAGACAGATCTTTTTATAATCCAACACCTCACAAGCACACAGTATGAAATGTACACTGTGGCTAGCAAACAAAAAAACGTGGTGATGGAATAACCAGATGAGTCTGGTTCACACACTATAGAACAACATCAACAAAGGCAATCTCCAGGTACCTCTGAACCTGAACCTCCTATGTTTTTTTTTTTTCAAAAAGAAGAATAAGAGCAAAAGCAAGGTTCAGTCATTATTAAAGATCACATAATACATTTGTTAAACCATGTACAGTAAGGAATATGGCAGCTGATGAGCTGAAATGTGTATGCTAGCAGAGCAGAATTATGGGGCCACATCATAACGAAAACCGCAACGAAAACCAGCTAATCAGTGAGACTCCAAAGCAAGTCAGTGTTCTTGATGAAAGATGCGCCCAGACCAGTTAAAGTAGATATACATATATTCAATGAAAACTTCAAACCGCAGCACACACTTCCACACCTTGCATTCATCTACCATTTTCCCAGTGAAATTGACCCCGACACGCTTAGAGAGAAAGAACGACGTATTCGACCGAATATGTTTGCACCACAAACCTATATGAATGTGACAAAATAGTCAAGAGTTCACCATCATATTATATATCAATACTAGAAACTGAAAAAAAAAGAAATTGTAATTTCAACAATTGATATGAATTAAAGGAGCAAAAGCATCAAACAATCAATATGAATAAAAGAATTCATTCAATCATTTCAACAAACATGTAATGGGCATACAATTGAAATACAATACTTCAACTATAATTTTAGTAGTTAACACTACAAACTTATATCAATGAAATGAAATCATCAAGGATTAAATATCTCATACATAATTTGCTAAAACTGGAGGCTTGAGAAAAATCACAACCCTATCTGGACATAAAAATAAGGAGTAAATCATTACTCTAATATTCATAACTTTGCCGATGAAGATTAGTACTACTTAACATAAAGTCAATCAACAACGTTCCATACCGGAAGAGAAGGGAGCTAAAGATCCACATGACATCAGGTCGAACACCCATTTCTATTCCCTGTGAGCTCCCACTGTTCACAACAGTCCTTGCTTGTCACTGCGAACGGCTCTTCAGTGAAGGAGTAGAAGCGCTGGTTGATGTTGATATTTGAAGCTGGATTGAAAGGATTTTGAAGATTAGTTGAAATTGAAGAAAAAGTAAGAATGAACGGAAGAGAGGTCGGGGTGTACGTAGCGCAGAGAAAAGAGAGGGAGAGAGAGGAAGGAGAAGGTAATGGGTGGGAGAAAGGTAAAAATGAAAGAAGGATGGTAAAAATTAAAAAATGTATTTATATGATGTAGAGTTTGTGTACAAGTAATGTATACTAAGCATTTTTGTTCACAACATACTACGTACAAGATTACCTGAATCGGATATACACAATCTTACAAATGTAGTAAAGTAAGGAGACTTTTTCCCAATGATAGTACACTATGTAGCACCGATACCGGTACGCGGAAACGCGGAAACGCGGAAACGGGTACGAGGATACGTCAAAACCAAAAAAAGTAGGATACGGATACGGGGCCATATTTATAAATATTAAAAGTTATGGGGGTGTATTTACAAATATTAAAAGTTATAGGGGTCTATTTATAAATATTAAAAATAGTTTTTTTTTAATATATATATATATATATATATACACACATGTAATATCCTATGATGTCTACCCATTCATTGCATTGAAGCATTTTCCTTTTTCAAGATATTTAGTAATAAACTCATAATATTTATCATATACACTAGTGCATCTCGAAATATAAATGTAGTCAATAAGTCATTAATTTAAAATGAGAAATAAGTCAAACAACTACAATCTTGAAATTAAAAGTGCAAGTACCCAATTCGGAGTATGAGTTAATGACTTAATTCGGATATAGCCATATAGGCCCATTATTTGATTACCAAGTAAAATGTAGTTTAAGATTTTCATTTTTATTTAAGAATTTTATTAAGTAAATTTTGGGATTTTTTTTAAAAAAAGTTGATACGGGTATCCGTCAGGATACGAGTATCGGAAACTTTCAAAAAATTACAAAAAAAAAAGGAAACTTTTAAAAAATTGCAGATACGGCCCGGGAACGTACGGTACGGGTATCCTAGAGTATCGGATACGGGAACGTATCGGATACGCCGATACGCTACCCTAGGGAAGTATTCGTGCTTCATAGATAGTACATAATAAAAATCGCGCCAAAAATTGTATTTATTGATTGCTACTTCATAACAGAAACACATACAATTTAATCAGTGGCTTCGTTCATATTACACATATAAAATAAAATAGTAAATTGATTTTTTTAATCTTTTACTCCCCATATATAGATACTTATTAGTACTCCAATGAGTACTTTATTACGGGGTACTATCTTTTATCGTGTGCCTTCTCTTCAAACACTCAACGCATAATGGAGTCTTGTACTCTTTAATTAGTGGGTAGAAGATATACAACAACTCAGTGGGGGAAAACACCTATCAACATATAAATGTACTTTTATTGATAAACGCATCACATCATTATCATGTATATATATATATATACATGTACATTACATTTTTTTCTTGAGGGCCGAGTACAGTCCCTCCTAGTACCACACTACCACCCGGTCTCCATTAGTAAAGATGGACTTTTTTGTATGATCGTCAAATCAGCACGTATACTTTTTGCTCTTCAGAATTTTGACAACAGAAGATTGCCATCACGGTAAGAAAATTGACTTTTTGCGAGAGATAATTTGCGATAGACATCGAATTGTCACAAGGTAAATTCTATGGTACCCATAAGGTACCGTACCTTTGTCCACATGGACCAATGAGAATGTAGAAGTTGAATTATTTAAATCTAAATTCAAAATGATAAAATGATGTGGTCCAATCAAATGAATGATAGGTATGGTACCCCATATTTTAGAAAGGTACCGGAGTTGTCACCTTGTCACAATACATATACTAATAACGACCAGATTTATATGGTCATGGATGCAATGTATTAAAACCGGTTACTTTTTGTGGGACCATCACAATTTCCCTTCGCAATTTCCTCAACATCCGGTCCGTGAAAATTTCCTAAGAAATACAAGTCCGAAATAATAAATTTCCTTTCTGCTATGAGTTCCTGATCAACATTATAATTAAATCTAACAAAACTTCGAGATCTCTGATATCGTTATACAATTATTAAGATCAAACTGACTTTCTAATTATGTATACTATAGACTCAAGTACATTGCGCGCATTACTATGCTTTGTCATAATTACAAGCCAAGATCGATGGCGAGTAGAAAAAGTTAAGGTGAGAACTCCGGTACCCATTTAAAAAATGGAATACCGTACCTACCATTCCCTTGATTGGTCCACATAGGTATATCAATTTTAATTTATACTTAAATAATTCAACTGCAACATTCTGATTGGTCCATGTGGACAAAGCTAGGTACGGTACTTTTTGGATACCATAGAATCTACCTTAAATGAATCACAATACCTGTTGGCTCTAATAATGGGTATATGCATAAATTAAACATATGTACGATATGGTATACAGTATCATGTGTGTGGTTATTGTCTCCAACTAATTACCATCGATCTCTGCCGCTAAATTTTTTTCTTTGCATGGCTTCTCCTCATGTAGGAGTGCATGCAGACATGCAGTTGCGTGAAACTGTGTATTGCATGGCTTCTCTAGTTATCTTTGTTGTTGCCTCTCACCGCCACCATACCACCAATGTCAACCTAATTAAAGTGACGGTTGAAGTTCGAAGAAGGTGACAAGTATATTTTTCTGATACAGTTTTATGAAAAAATGGTTGACAATACATAGCGGCACTGCGCCCGACACCTAATCGAATAGAACAACGTACTACCTCTGTCCCATTTTATATGTCTCCTTTGATTTGGGCACAATTTTTAATAAAGTGAAAAGGTAAAAGTTGTGGTTGAGATTTGAGTATAGTAAAGTGAAAAGTTGTGAACCACATATTTCTTTCCAAAAAGAGAAAGAAGACACTTATTTTGGGACAAATCAAAAAAAAAAGTAAGACGGGTAAAATGAGACGGAGGGAGTAATACATAGTAATAAAATACGAAAAGCTAGATGAGGTGGTCATTAATGGTTTAGTCACACAAATTACTAGAGGATGTGCTCATGGTGTTTATTAGTTATATTTTCAGTTAATTGGTTAGTATGATAACCATCGTTAGTTAGCTAGTTGGATCTCAGTTAGCTAGATTGACTTTTTATAAATAGTGGGAAGCACCATTCTTGTGATTTGTAAAGATTCATAATGAGAGTTCCTATTTTTATTGAATTCTATTTCTTCAATCACTAATATGGCATATGAAAGACTAAACAACTTTTCACTGATGCATCGCTCTTTACTATTCTGAGATTTCTTCATTTCTTCAATCAACAATGGGTGATCCAAATCAAAATTCACATCCAAATTAACTCTCGGGTCACCTAATCAATCAAGCAAATCCTTTACTACATCTTGGAGAAAATACTCTCCTAATTCTTGTCACACCATTTCTAGATGATAAAAACTTTCACCAATGAAAGATCAATTTGTTCTTGGAACTTTGCAATGTCCAGAACCTTTGGATTCTCTGCACGTACGAAGCTTGGCTTTGTTGCAACAAAATGGTGATGTCATGGTTAGCTCGTTCAATGACTTCTTTAATACTCCCTCCGGTCCTTATTAAAGTTCCCAGTTTGACTTGACACAGATTAAGAAAATAAATTTGATTTTACTGTGCAGTGCACTTTTTGGCACTGTTTGGACACTGTTTGGCACTGTTTTGTTTCCTAAAATGGAAGTGTGAACTTAAATAAGGGACATCCCGAAAAGGAAAGTGAGAACTTTAATAAGGACCGGAGGGAGTACGTAAATTAGTGATGTAGATTGATTCTGCCTTTGAAATCTGGAGTGACCTAAAATGGAAGTGTGAACTTTTGCTTGTTATATCGTACCTGATGAGTATTTTCTCGCACTTAAAATGGTTGTAGAAAAGTGGTTGAAAGTACGAGTATCGTCTCCACAGGGACGGACAAAAGGGAAATCAAGATTAACTAAATTCAGCGATTAAAAAGAAATAAATAAAATAAAATGCAATTGTGCGAGGTTGGTTGATTGAATTAAAATTAAACTAATGCAGATGCGCGATTAAAATAAATGTGGTTTTCTTATTAACTAACGACGAAGGGAACATGGATTGATTCCGGGGTAACCAGATTTCTGGCAGATCAGGCCTAATTACATGAATTTAATTTAATTGAGCCTAGCTAATCATTACTAAGTTCTTACCGCTCTCGTGGCGTAGAGTACAATAATTTAGGTGACCAGGCTGATCTCTCATGCGACAGGATCCTAAATTATTGCCAAAACGAGCGAGCTCACGGCCCCTTAATCGCTACTAATCTATTAGCGAACGATTAAGTGTGTGTGAATGTGTCCTAGAACAAATTAGATCTCTCTCAATTCATTCTACATGCAATTGTAATTCTAGCTGCAGTCTAGGTTACAAAAAATAGTTATTCAAACACAAATTAAACGGACATTCATGCAATTAAACCGAAAGGAATCTAGCCATCAATCATGATTAACCCCTTCATCAACCCCAAATCCCTAATTAAACTACTCACTCCTCATAATTGACGAATCAACAGAATTGGGATGAATAAAGTAAATTGTCATTAATTAAAAGAATTGAACTTACAAAGAATCTCAGGTTCTCGAAGTAAACAACGTAAAAACGCAGGTAAAACTCGCCCTAGGCCTCTCCACAAAGTTCGTAACCCTTAAAAAGGGGTATGGAGGCCTTATTTATAGAAAACAGTAGAATTCGAGCTGAACTAGTACAAATTGGGGCCAGACACGATGCCAGGCACAATCGTGCCTGGGATCGTGCCTACAAAGGAATCGCGCGTTTTGAGTGCAGACACGATCGTGTCTGGCTGGCAGTAGCTCCGCGTCTCCGTCTTCTCCAGGCACGGTCGTGCCTGGTCTTTTCTTCATCATTTTTCTTCGTTTCTTGCTCCGAATGCTCCCGAATGCCTACGAGGTCGATCCAAATGCTATTTCTTCATCAGAATTTCGTCGTGAATCTCCCGGTGACCTTCAAATATCTCAAATCTTCCTTGAATGCCTTCAAATCCTTCCCGAATGTCTCTCAAGCGCCGATTGCCGGACTCTAACTTCTTCAATTCAACTCCAATTGCAACGAAACTCGATCCAACACCTGCTAAACACAACTTGAGCCAAAATTGAGAATTGCAACGCCTTAAAGCTAGGAAAATCATCAAAATCCGACCCGAACACGCATCAAATGCGTGTTCAAATACGGACTTATCAGTACCCGACCGGGTGAGTATTCATACCCGACTGGGTAAGTGTCCCTGGGCAGCATTCCTGTTGTTTTTCCTCATTTTCCTTGCCAAAAACTCTACCACTACTTTACAACTTATAAATGGAAGCTAAAAACAATTACAAACCAAATAAAACAAATGTTTACAAACTGATAAAAATGATAAACAATACACACAAATCAAACATAAAAATATACATTTACGCACTACTATTTAGTGTATATCAGTCGTTGATTCTTACATTATCAGTTAGTTTCCTTTCAAAAAAAACTTGGACACCCATGATGTTTCATTATATGCTTATACTGTTATACATAATTTCCCCTCCGAATGCACAAGTTGAATAATTTTTTAACAACTAACGCATGATCATGAATAGTACTACCTCCGTTCCAAAAAGAGTTGCAAATTTGACTTTTCTTAGTCAAAAAGTCTCGTTTTGTTCCCTTAATTAGGATGTCGATTTTTAATTATATTCTAATTTGGAGTTTACAACTTTGAAGATATTTTAATGTAGTTTTTGACTATGTAAATTTTAATTAATAAAAATTGAATTAAGTATTCATAGAGAGGGTTGACTTTTTTTATTGGTTGACCGAAAAATGTTGACTTGGCAAAACAAATTGGGAGGGAGAGAGTACAAATTACAAAACATCGTCTGAGAGAATTCAATTTGAAATTATTTAAGTTGATAAGAACATATTACGCTTGCTCCAATGTGCTTTAATGTAATGTATAGACGCAATGCCTTCACACGTAGAGGCTTCTTTCGGTTAATAGTGTTATGGAAAAAGTAAAACAAAAAGTGATTCATCAGAAGAAGATAGAAAATAATCACCACAATGCAACGAAAATTCTTGATATAGTTCCAAAATATAAAACCTTGGTTTTCTAACTCTAAATTAATTACCTATAACAAAAATTAAATTGTAAATAGCTCAAGAGGAATCTGATCTCAGATTAGTAAGTAACTAAATATAACGAAATAGTAAATAAATATAAATATACTACGTAATACTTAGAGGCTTCTTTTGATGTGTGTATGAACACTGGATTTTTATGTGAAAATCCGAAAGGGTGAAAATCACGGGACTTTTCGGGCTGATGTCCAAGTCACTCTCCTTTTATTAATCTATACGCACCATTTACATTGTACATGTATCAAGCTTTAGAAGCCCTTAATGGAGGCGGAGCTATGTAGAGAGAAGATGAGTAGTGGAAAAGAAGAAGGAGAAGAGAAGGCCCCCTATATTTGGAAGCCTACTATTTATAGGAAAAGGTCGGGGAGGGGAGCAAAAGCTACCCTATTGGGCCGAGAAGGCCAAAATGGGCCTAAACGGGCCGCATGGCCAAAATGTACCAAATGAGCTGAAACAGGTCTCACTGATCGGGTTTCGTACAGAGATAATGGGTTGAGCTTCCAGAATAGTAGTAGGGCGGGAAATATATCCCAACACAAGCCCTCAGTTTCTTGAATAGTGAGTGTGCGAATCTACTTGAGAAATTATATTCTAGCACGAGTTGTTCCACGGTCTTCCTTGAATCTGTCGGGCGAGGGATGTTTTCCCCAGGGCGTCCTCCCTCCTAGATGTAGCAGGCGGGGGAAAAGAACTCCGGCTTGGGTTGCAGTAGACCCTTGTATGTATCATCCCCTCCTTGCTATGGGAGGAGCTTTTAGAGGCTCATGTATAGAGTGGCGTATCCAGGAATTTTCGTCAGTGGGGGCGAATTTGCATTAGTTTTCTCACACGTCATAAACAATTACCACGTTAATAAAAAAAAAGTGTAAAATCAATTAAAAACAACAAAATATTCGCGGGACAAAAATATTGCAATTTCATACTTAAAAAATTCATGCCAGATAAATTTTTACTTTGCTAAAAAGTAATTTTAATCACATAGGTTTATAGTTTATTCAAAATTATGTTAGCAATAAGAACCAAAAAAGAAATGAATCAAATATTTATTTAGAATTAACTTAAATTGTTAATGCACAAGTATTTTTTGGCAATTCTTCCTAACATATTATAGTACATGTTCTATGTTAAGGCCAATATCTTTGATTCGGTATGAGATTCAAACTTGGGAGTGGCACAATGATGTCATCAAACCACAAGTTACTTGACAATGCACAAGTATAATTAAAAATGAATTTATATTAGATGTAAAAATATAAATGTTAAACTTCACAAATTAGATGCAATAAATTAAACTGTAATTATATTAAAATAGTTCAAATAAGCCAAATTTAAAATAGTTCAAATAAGCCAAATTAGTTTAAAAATGCAAAAGTAACACAAAATGGAAAAGGTTAAAGGTGAGAGCCGAATTGGGAGCTTAGAAAACCAAAAGTAAAAAGTTGTTCTGTTCGTCTTAATCTTATTACTTATTGCTTATTCTTATTTTATTCAGATCAGATCAGAAAAATTCAGATCAGATCAGATCAGATCAGAAAGATTCAGATCAGATCAGATCAGATCAGAATCATTCAGATCAGATCAGAAACATTCAGATCAGGAGCATTCAGATCAGATCAGAAACTTTCAGATCAGATCAGAAACATTCAGATCAGATCAAGAACATTCAGATCAGATCAGAAAAGTTCAGACATGATTAACCCTTTTATTATAATAATAATTATAATAATATTAATAATAATAATTTATTATTATTATTATTATTATTATTATTATTATTATTATTATTAATTTATTATTATTATTCTTGTTGTTATTGTAAATATTATTATTATTATAATTATATTTATTATTATTATAATTATTATTATTATAATTATTATTATTATTATTATTATTATTATTACTATTATTATTATTATTACTATTATTATTATTAGTAGTAGTATTATTATTATTACTATTATTATTATTATTATTACTATTATTATTATTATTATTATTATTATTTTTAGTATTATTATAATAATTATTATTATTATTATTATAATTATTAATATTATTATTATTGTTATAATAATAATAATAATAATAATAATAATTATTATTATTATTATTATATTACACAGAGTAATTACAATTAAAATTATAGAAATAAATATTATAATTATAATTATAATTATAATTATAGAAATAATTATAACTAATAATATAATTACAATTATAATTATAGTTTGTTTTTTTACTCCAAAAGGCATCTGGGGGAGGGGGTCTGGGGGTTGAAGTAAACTAGTTTGAAACTCACTCTATTGAGTTTCGAACCCGAAACCTCCCATAACGGAGAGTGAGTCGGCGACCAGCTGAGCTAGACCGCTTCCTCTAATTATAGCTATATTTATAACTAGTGTAATACATATAATAATAATTATACCTATTATAATTATAATTATATTTTTTTTATAATTATGATTATAATTACATTTAGATCAGAAAAATTCAGATCAGATCAGATCAGAACTTAAAAAAATCAGATCAGAAACATTCAGATCAGGTGAAGAGAACAGCTTCTAAAACTCAAAATGAAAAGGCTGTTGTCTGCTGGTAAGAATCGAACCCTTAACCAACTAGCGTACCGAAAACACGCGTATTATCCATCTCCAGTCTACCGTGGCTGCTCGTTTGTAAAGTACGAGGGCCTAATCGACTTTTTCAACATAGTACGGGGGCTTATTTGATAGTTTTCCCTTTAATATTTCATATACTCCGTGTATATATAGGGGTTGGGTTGGGGTTGAGTGGGGGCCAGTGGCGGACCCAGAAAATCAGAATCACGGGGTCCCTACTCTAATGTAACTCTAATTAATAAGAGTTCGTTAGGCGATCTTTTTTTCCCGGCTTATTAGGTTTATCAGCCAATTTATTTATTAAACACGTAACTTTTGGCTTCGCGTGTTAAATTGTGTAATAATAAGAAAACATAAGTTTAGAGTTACTTTTATTACTGTATTGACTGAAGTCACTATATAAAATCATGTAAGTTATCTTTCATACTTTAGCCAATCCAGTTGCTTCATAGTATATTTCAGTTGTATTGGCGATACTATAATTTTTTCTTTATTTTATTAATAATATATATTTTAAATATTTTTTCATAAATAAGTAGAATCAATCAATCCAGTCACTTTAGCCGTAACTTCATAAATTTCGGTAGATTCAGTACCGAACAGGCTCTAAAGTAGCATAATGTTTCATAGTTAACGTACATTATCAAAATATTAAGATAGTCATAACGGAAATTGTCCTAAATAGGACTAATGAGTTCCTACAAGGCACAAATAGGACTACTACTTTTTAAATTCCCTAAATAGGACTAAACATAGATTTTCTACCCTAAATACCTCTAAGAGTATTAATTCATAATGAAATGCTTTAATTCATAATAAAATCATAAAAAAACGTAAAAAATATTTAAAAAACGTAAAAAAATTATAAAAAATTTATTAAACATTTATAAAATAAAAAATTTAATTTTTATTTTTTTAAATTTCTTTTAAAAAATAATAAAAAATAGTAAAAACCCATAAAAAATGAAAAAAATTATGGATACATTTCTCACCGCCATCCGCCGCCTTCCAGCACCACCACCTCCGATTGGTGAAATTTCTTCCACTTTTGGCAAAAAAATGCCATCTTTTTCTGAAAATGCCAAAAAGATGGCATAATTACTCTTCAATATGCCAACATTTTCATTGAATATGCCATCATTATGGCATTATTTAAAATGTTGGCATATTTTTCTCCGGTGATGGGAGCTGGTGGTGCTGGGGGTGGCAGGGGTGGTAATGTTTTTTTTTATTAATTTTACGATTTTTTTTTATTTTTTTTATTTTTTTTTAAATATTTTTTTTAATTTTTTTTTAAAAATATTTTTATTAATTTTCTATTATCTTTTTACGATTTTTAGTATTTTTTTCGATTTTTATTATTTTTGTATGATTTTATTATTGATTAAAACATTTCACAAGTTACAAGAGTATATTTGGCCAAACACACATAAATAGTCCTATTAAGGGAATTTAAAAAATGTAGTCCTATTTGTGCAATTTTGCCACTTTTTAGTCCTATTTAGGGAATTGACTCTAGTCATAACACACAAAATTACATACGAAGTATATATTTCATTCTACAAATGTACCTTATTAGGTAACAATAAGTCATATTAATTTCACATTTAACAATTATTTGATCCATTTTTTCATTTAATAATGGCGAATCATTTGAATGAACGCCCGATTTACTTCTGGTGCTCCAAATTTCTTTAAGTCTGAATACAATATTGAAATATCTTTTCATCCTAAATCTTAAAATGTTGAAAAAAAACTATTCATAAATATCATACATTTAATAATTAATCTTTACGGTCAAACAAATTGTAATAATCATTCCAGAAATTTAAATTATGTAAAATGTAAACTTCAAAAGATCGAACACCGTACCTCCAGTATAAGGGAGGCTGAAATTTCCGCAATGCTACCATTGGTCCGCTTCGTTCTTTAGGCTTCAAATTAGCTTTTGTTTTATTTATACAAATGTTAGTAAATTTTATAAAAATATATATAATATATATAGTTTTTTTTTTGAAGGCACACGGGTCCCGGGACCCCATGGGACCCTTAGTGGGTCCGCCACTGGTGGGGGCAGCTGCCCCTACATGATGTACATGTATGTTTAGTGACGAGGAAAAGATGGAAAAAAGGTATGTGTGTGCATGAATGTATGAGATGATGTATGAATGGATGTATGAATGCAATTTATGAGAAGTGATGTGTGAGATGAGATGATAGACTATTTAATTATTTAGAATTATTAGCCCCAAATAGAACTAAATCATAGAGAAAATACATAAATATGATCAACAACATTTTATTCCTTAACCATGACTTATTTGATCCTCTCAAAAGTATAAAACTTCTCAATTAAGAGTGAAGAAGTCATACTTTATGAATAAATGGTTATGATTACATTTGTGCAATTTGTGTATGTTTTATTACCATAAAAATCCCATTATTGAAGATACACGAACTAATTTTGTTTGTTTTGTTTTAATTTGTAATCCGCAATTTTGTGGAGTTTTAAATGTACCATTTGAATACATAAATTTAAGTTATTAAAATTGATTTATTTATTTGAAGGGAAGATTTAAGTAAGTTTACGATTGATCATATCAATTTTAGGGGAGTTGCATAAATAGGCCCCGTTCATCGGGAACTAACTGGCTCATCGTTCTTCCCACACGCGCATTGGGAAATCAATCGATCGGTGTTGCGCCCTACTCGATCTCTAATTTAACCACTCTCATACATACATACATCGCCACATGCACATACATGATATGATGGTACATAGATGTATGTATATATGGATGCCTACTATCATATCCGTTGATTAAACCACGCACGCACATACATATATTTCTCGTATATATATATGCGGTAATCGGTATGTACGTGAAACCTACCTAGCAGTTAGTTTATAGATTTATCCGGCCATGTCGGCGACGTTGAGTTTGAAGCTCTTCATTGACAGAAAGGCCGGGAAAGTCATCTTTGCGGAGGCAGACAAAGCCTTCGTGGACTTCTTGGTCAACATCCTCTCCCTCCCTATTGCGGCGGTTTCCCAGCTTCTCAAATATGAGACCGGCGATGGATCCCTCGGAATTCGGAAACCTCCACAAAAGCGTCGTAAACCTCAGTGACACGTGCCTTCATCACACCAAAGCTAGGGGGGCCCTCTTGAAAGACAGTAATTCATTACTATCAAGCAATACGCCTTTTCTCTTGACTGGTGAATTGTTTACCAGCAATAAAACTTACATTTGTACACACTCTTGTGGCCCAACTTACACCGCCTGTTGGAGGTATTGGTCCTGCCAAGGCCTCCCTTCCACTTATTCGTGTTAAGGCCTGCACCCTAAGTTTAGCCGTACTCCTATTATTTCCTCTTGGTTTGTTCACTACCTAATCACATGGCCTTGTTATTGTTCTGCCCGTTGCTATTCTATCTTCTGCCTTTGTTTGGGCTCCCCTTGTTTTGTCTTTCTTAGACATGTGACTCACTTGATTAGGAAAGCATCTTTTTTGAGCTCCATATAATTGTGGCCAGTGAGTATGAGAGAGTGGACTTCCTCCTTTGTGTGAGTGAGGCGTGAAACTAGTGGGCAGTAGCTATTGAGAGTGTATCTCCTCCTTTGTGTGAGTAACCAGAGAGTTAGAGTATAGTCCTTCTTCTTACCTTGTCCTCTGTGTGAGCTTGAGAGGTGAAAAAGAGTGTGGCTAAACTTGGTGAGTGGTGGAGTGGCTAAACAATCCTGGGGTGGTGTGTGTGAGTTGTTCTGGTTGGAGACCTGAGCTGAAATACACACCCAACAGTGGTATCAGAGCCTGGTTGCCGTCCGCCGCCGCCCGCCGCCGCCCGCCGCCGCCCGCCGCCGCCCGCCGCCGTCCGCCGCCGTCCGCCATTGTTCGTTGCCGTTCGCAGATGATTTGAGGTCTGCGAGGACGCCCGTTGCCGGAAGTTTATCGCTTGAGGCTGAGAAGCCTTTGCTGGAGCTTTAGCCCGGAATCCTCTGTGGATCGTCAAATCCGGAGCTCGTTGGTCGAGGACGCCGCTGGAGCCTCCTTTCACCTTGGAACCGTCGCTCGTCGTAGGGAAGCTCGCCGGAACTCGCCGCTGGATGCTGCCAAAACTCGCCGGGAGTTTGAAGACCCCCCATCACCGCCTGGGAGGTCCACCGTCGAAGTCGCAGGGACCCTCCGATGGTTTTTCCGCTCGACGCTGGGTTATTGCTCGTTGCTAGACTGAGGCTGGATTTCAGATCGATGCCTTTCGTGAGTTTGGAGCGGTCCGCCTGAACGCAGGAATCTCGCCGCCGCAGGGAACGAAGCTCGCCGCCCGGAGATAGCTCGCCGTCCGTCACCACCAGAGCTCGCCGCCGGTCTCCTGGGCTCCCGCCGGTGGTCGTTCCTTGCTGATCGGCAAGCCGCTGGAGCAGAGGGCTGGCCATCGCAGGTATCTTCTTTATCGCAGATCTCGCGTTGATGATCTGCAGGTAAGCTGAGACGCTGGACTCTGTTGGACTGGCTGGAGAAGTTTGACTGGGCTTCAACAATTGGGCTTCTGGACTGGAGCTGGATTGGAGCTTGGTTTTTCTGCTTTGTCGCTGGGCTGGAGTGAACTTGGACGGCTGGAGTGGACTGCTGGAGTTGCTGGAGCTGCTGGTCAACCGGTCAAAGCTGGTCAAACCCGGTCAATGGCAGTCAATAGTCAGTTAACAATCAGAAAAAATCCCAATTTTTGAATTGGGTGGGTAAGGTCGAAACGCCTCTCCTAGGGTTTCGCTCCGGTATATTGACTTTTATCCCTTTTATCGCTTTTGTAGTGATTTAATCTTTTATGGTGTAGAAATGATATTTTAGGTTTATTACTGCTGTTAAAATTAATTAAATTGTTGTGTTGTTTTGTGCTGAAAATTTATTATTTATTTGTGCTTATACGGAAGAACAAGGGGTTTGAAGTTGAGTTTGGTGCTCATTAATACTCCCCACGTGTTCGTGCTAGTTGCTCCGTATAGTTGTAGGCTTGTAGCCTTATAAATATTTGAATTGTTTTTCAACGAAATTTACATTTTCTTTTGTTGCTTATTTTTCTCTGTGAAAATGTCTGCTTATAATCAGTATGGTATGGCTCCATTTAATGGAAAATCTGATTTTAGCATTTGGAAGCAAAAAATTAAATGTATTTTAATACAACAAAAATGTTTTAAAGCAGTTGACGAAACCTATTTAATTTCTGACACCGAAGAGAAAAGGGCTGAAATGAATGAAAATGCATGTTCTGTGATTTATTTGAACTTATCTGACTCTGTGATTAGAAAAGTTGGAATTTTAGAGAGTGCTAAAATTCTGTGGGATAAATTGAATGAACTGTATACTGAGACCTCTTTGCCTAACCGGATATTTTTACTTGAGAAATTCTTCAAATTTAGACTAGATATGTCTATAGATATTGAAGAAAATCTAGATGTTTTTACCAAACTTATTTCGGATATTAAGTTGTGTGGTGATAAGCATATAGATGATTATTCTCCCATTGTTCTTTTAAATGCTATTCCTGATTCCTTTAGTGATGTGAAATCTGCTATTAAGTATGGTAGAGATAATGTGACTCTTGACATTGTGGTTAATGGTCTTAAGAGTAAGGAATTAGATTTAAAACAGATGGGTGAGGGTAGAAAATCCGAGGAAGTTATGCATGTGAGGGGTAGAGAAAATAATAGTAGACGACATAGATCTAAGTCTAGGTCTAGTTCGAGGCGTTGCTATTATTGTCACGAATCTGGTCATTTCATAAGAGACTGTCCTAAATCTAAGAAAAATGAGCATAGTGAGCATGCTAATTTGACTACGTGTGTAGATGATTTAGGTGATGTGCTTATGATGAAAAATCTATGTGATTATGACTATTTGAGTTCTGTGATATCTGATTCTTTGGGTAAATCAGATTGGGTGGTAGATTCTGGTTGTAGTTTTCACATGTCCCCTTTGAAAAATGTTTTTTCAAACTATAGAGAAATTGAGCATGGCTTTGTGTCTTTAGCAAATAAGAAGAAATGCAATGTGCTAGGAATAGGAAATGTATGCCTTAGGTTTTCTTCTGGTTATGTGCTTACTTTGAAGAATGTTAGGCATGTTCCTGAGCTATGCTGTAATTTGCTATCTTGTGCTTCTCTTGAAAATGAGGGTTTGAAGGGAAAATGGGGAAAGGGAATCATGAAAGTTGTGAAGGGTTGTTTAGTTGTTTTCAAAGCTGAGATGAAAAACAACTTGTATGTTTGTCATGTTGAACCCCTACTTGATTCTGTGAATTGTGTGCAACCCTGTGTGCTAGGAAAACAGTCTAGAGTTGGTTTTCCTGATCTGCCTAAGTGTACTAATGTGCTTGATTGTATTCATGCTGACTTGTGGGGTCCTTATGGTGTTTCCACTCATGGTGGGAAAAATTATTTTCTGACACTGATTGATGATTTTTCAAAGAAAGTGTGGGTTTTGTTGATTGAGAATAAATCTGAAGTTTTTGATAAGTTTAAAAACTGGAAAACCCTTGTTGAAAAACAAACCGGTAAGAAAATTAATTTTTTAAGGACCACTGTCAGTTTTGATTTCTGTGATAGTCAGCTTGGTGATTTATGTGATACTTGGGGTATTTCTATGCATAAATCTGTTCCCTCCACACCCCAACCGGATGGGGTTGCTGAGAGGATGGTTAGAACTTTATTAGAGAGGGTGAGGGCTATGTTAGCTTCATCTGGGCTCTCTAATAAGTTCTGGGGGGAAGCTATTTGTTATGCTGTTGATTTGATTAATCTGTCCCCGTCTGTTCCCTTAGGAGGGAAATGCCCTGAATCTGTGTTCATGGGCAAACCACTTAATTTGCCAAATTTGAGAGTGTTTGGTTGTGCTGCTTATGTGAATCGTGTGAATGATAAATCTGAACCTAGGACTAAGGAATATGTTTTCTTAGGATATCATGATTGCATGAAAGGTTATAGGCTTTGGTGTAGGAGTGAAACTTGCTTCAATGTGTTGATGAGTAGAAATGTCATTTTTGTTGAAAATGAATTTCCTTGCCTGCTTGTTTCTCCTGATGTTGCTCCAAATGAGGTGGAGCATTTGCCTGTTGAATCTCATTTGCCTGATGTTCATTCCGATTTACTTGTTGAAACCGAACCCAAATTTGTGGATGAAAATGATTTTCATGTTGAAAATAAAGAAAATAATATTTCTATTAAGGTGGAGCATGATATGAATGTTGTGTGCAATATGCTTGAGTTGCGTGATTGCCATGTTATTAGAGATAGAGACATTAGGAAGCATGAGAGAAATAATATGTGCAATGTGTTTGACTATATTTCCACTGAGTCTGCTTTTAATGTGCTTAATTCTCTTTTACTTAAAATCTTTGTGATATTTGGTATGCTATTTTCTTTGTGTCTTGAAAATGTGATACCAAGTGATTATGTGAGCTCTACCTGTGCTAGTTATATAAATAATATTGTTTCTTTTATTTTCTTTGTACTTGCTTTGTGTGGTTGTTGGATTAGTTGGAATCCCCAACTTCTCCCGGATGCTTGCTTGCGTGGTCTATTAACATGTGTTGTGCTTGTTAATAGTTTTGTGATGGTTTTGGTTCTGAACTCGAGGACCGATTGGTAGAGTTCAGTCCATCGTGAAGTGGGTTTGTACGGTAAGTTTGGTCCGAAAGGGAACTTTGGTTCTCATCTATTACTTGTATGATCGCAATGATGTACTTGTAATGGTTCAGTGATGATGAGTCTCCTCACAACCGTGTATTTGTTACTCTACACCACCTAGGACCAATAAGGTGGAGAATGTTGGAGGTATTGGTCCTGCCAAGGCCTCCCTTCCACTTATTCGTGTTAAGGCCTGCACCCTAAGTTTAGCCGTACTCCTATTATTTCCTCTTGGTTTGTTCACTACCTAATCACATGGCCTTGTTATTGTTCTGCCCGTTGCTATTCTATCTTCTGCCTTTGTTTGGGCTCCCCTTATTTTGTCTTTCTTAGACATGTGACTCACTTGATTAGGAAAGCATCTTTTTTGAGCTCCATATAATTGTGGCCAGTGAGTATGAGAGAGTGGACTTCCTCCTTTGTGTGAGTGAGGCGTGAAACTAGTGGGCAGTAGCTATTGAGATTGTATCTCCTCCTTTGTGTGAGTAACCAGAGAGTTAGAGTATAGTCCTTCTTCTTCCCTTGTCCTCTGTGTGAGCTTGAGAGGTGAAAAAGAGTGTGGCTAAACTTGGTGAGTGGTGGAGTGGCTAAACAATCCTGGGGTGGTGTGTGTGAGTTGTTCTGGTTGGAGACCTGAGCTGAAATACACACCCAACACCGCCGATGACCCGACAACCCGTTGTCCCTTTTGTGGTAGAACTATTAACACCGAGGGGAAACCTACAATTAAGGTCAACACAGTTTCTGGATTTGTGAAAGAGGCGTCGACGTATATGGTGTCACATGACTTGGAGGTGAAGCAGCTGTCTACGGTCAACACCATCAGTCTCCTGAGTTCGTTTAATATTAAGAACGTTGCGTCACTTGAGGTCAAGGATGTTACTTTTGGAAGTGATCAGGTACTTTTATGTTCTCAAAAAAACTGTTTTTTGTATCGCCAATTAGTTTTCATCTAAATGGCACCCCGGCCATCTCTTGAAATTAAATATACGAAGTATAACTGTGCTACACCATATTCATATTCTATATCCTCCCATTTTATTTAGCCAAACTTACAATTTCATGACTTCTAACCACTACAAAAAAAATCGGCTGTAGTCACGGATTTAGTCACGGACCACAGTGTAAAAAATCCGTGACTAACTCATTTAGTCACGGATTCTGTCCGTGACTAATTCCGTGACTGTTTGGGCGTGACTAAATTTAGTCACGTCAAATTGTCCGTGACTAAATGTAGTCACGGATTAGTCACGGACCAGATCCGTGACTAATCTGTCACCGGAATAGCTGCTCCGGCACTTTAGTCACGGCTAAGATCCGTGACTACATTTTTTTAAATTTTTTTTATATTAGTCACGGACACGTCCGTGACTAAGTATTTTTAAAAAAAAAAAATCGGCCATATTAGTCACGGAAATATCCGTGACTAAGTTTTCAAATTTTTGAAATTTTCAAAAACCCGCGTTTCCTTTTTTCAATGTTTTGAAATTTCGTATTAGTCACGGTCATGAATCCGTGACTAAATTTTTTTTTTTTTAAAAAATAAATTTTAAATTTAATAAATAATTCCGGACTAAAAAATTAGTCACGGCTCAGATCCGTGACTAAATGTTTTGTTTTTTAAAAAAAAATCTATTTTTTAAAAACCAAAATTAAAACTTATTTTAATTTTTCTTAAAAAAAATTGTTGTTAAAAATATTTCAATTGAACTGTTCGTAGAAAAACTTTTTTAAAACTGTTTAAACTTTTTTAAAACTGTTTAATAAAAACAGTTTTTAATAAAACACAGTTTAAACATTTTTAAAACTTTTTTTAAACTGTTTAAACACTTTTTTAAACTGTTTAATAAAAAACTGTTTATTACACTCTTTTTAATAAAAAACAGTTTATTAAACACTTTTTAATAAAAACCCGTTTTTTATTAAGCAGTTTAATAAAACTTTTTTTTATTAAAGTGTTTTTTTATAATCTATATTTTATATTTTATTTCAGAAAACTGTTTTTAATGTCTAAATTAATATTTTATAATTAACATGTTAAACTTTTTTGGAAGTTTGACATGAGGGGGTATTTTTTTAAATAATTCGGGAATAATAATTTTGATAGATGATAAAAAACAATAATCCTAACAATGTCCAAATATTTCTATTTAGCATGCTTCATTCTAAGTCTAAAAATTAGTCCAAACTAACCTAACATAATTCAAGAATAAAAGAAACACATAAGGCCGAAATAAAAAAATAAATAAAAAAGGTTTGAATAATCATGCATATTGTTTAACCTAAAATTAAATCATATTTTGGCATACATATTAAAATTATTGAACATATAAAACATGTAATAAACTAAATTATATTAAACATGTATACCAACTAAAGAAAAGTATAAACTAAATCGTATTTCGAAATTTAATATTAAACATGTATTTCAAAAATTATATTTCGAATATTAAAGAAAAATATAAACTAAAACATATTAAATCATATTACTACACAAAAATGGATACAAAACTAAAGAATCATTCATAAATCAAATTGAGCATATAAACTAAATCATGTATATAATCATGCATTTGAGTGTATTTCAACAAAAGAGCATGCACTTTAATAATAACATGCATTTTTGGAATGAAAATCAAATACTAAAAATAAGAATGAAGAGTAATTGAAATTTAGAACACATAACCTTGATGAAGAGGACGGCGAAGAGTCTTCGACGGAGGTAGCTAACGGAGACCGGCGTTAAAACATTATATACAGAATTAATGATAATATATCAAAGTGATACAAAAATGTGCTTTGTAAAAAATAATCATAAAAGTATGAAATTATCAAATTTTGCATAAATATTTTATTTAAAATAATTGGTGAAAGCTTATCGTGTTTGACTGAAAACATAAAAAAAGACTAACTAAAATAAAACGGAAGCACTATAAAGATTGACCTCTTAGATAGAACTTCGATCAAATCCAGTCAAATGCATAAATAGTACCTTAACGATTAGTAATGTTACATTTTGGTACCTAAACTCTTAAATGATTCAAAACAATAATTAACTATACACAAATGTTTCGAATTGAGATTTTATTCAAATTTCCGACAAAAAAGTCAAATGTGGCTGCTAGAGTTCTACACGTAAAGTCTACTTCACCTTATTTTTGTCTATATGATCACTATATAGTGACCCTACACATGAAATTTTGTTCGATCGTCATGTAGGATTTTTTTGTCAAAAATTTGAATAAAATCTCAATTCAAAACATTTATGTATAGTTAAGGTATCAATTTGATTCATTTAAGAGTTAAGGTACCAAATTAAAATGTAACATTACCAATAGTTAAGGTACCATATGTGCATTTGACCCGATCAAATCTTAACATCATCCCTTGCAATTTAGTTTGTCATGATGCACATATATGTCATATTGGATAATCAGAAAATATTTTTGCAGTTCGATGACTTCAATCTAATCCATTCCTTAATTATTACGCGTTGTAATATCAATTTAGAGGGGAAGTTATAGTATTAATATATACGTACATGGGTATGACTTTGCACTTCACTTTTTGAGTGATATTGCACTTGATGTTCATTATCAAAAAAGACCTTGACTTTGCACCTCATTCCATTTATAAAAAATTTGGCTTTTGCATGCACTCCATTATTTATAAAATGTTATGTAACAAAATTAAAAATCAAAGTTTTTTTTAAAATGAGGTTGAAATTCAAATTCTCCCTAATATGTATTGAGTTGTGTATCTTTGTTTAATTTGTTATGATGATAGGCGCTAAAGCTGTTGAATGCTGCTATGGGTTCAAAATCGGTTCTCAGCGATGTGTTTCTCGTGGAATTGAGTATATAGCTACGGATTCGGGCTACGGATTCATCCATCTTAATTTTTATTGGCTCTACCTCAGACACTCTCTGGGCTTATTTCTGTCTATTTCGCTTTCATATCTATATCTGTCTTCTTTTGCTCTGTGAAGTCGTGGTGTATGTGGTTGCATCCCAAGCCTTTAGCCTTTTGATTAATTTAGAGTTTTATGGGGTGGTTTCTCTAGAGAATTACTACTAAATGTAACGTATTTTAGAACTATGGCACCCAAGTTGACAATTTTCGCGAAGTCATTTCATTCATATGCATGTTTTCAAAATATCTTTTCATATTTAAAACATGAAAAGATCAAAAGATCTGATTTTGCATTTAATATATCCTTCGGGTTTGGAATTAGATCCATTTTTTGTGTTGACCTTAACTAATATGGGCCCTTCTTGGTGTACACAATTAGATGTACACAAAATGTGTACATTAGCTGTGCACACAAACAATTTGACATCAAGTCATGCTCCTTGTTAAATGAATTGACTGTGTACATAGGTAATTAGGGCCTTACGGGGGTTTTGTATACAATTTAGGGAAAGTTCCTGAAATGGGACAAAAAATGTTTGTAAATTCCAAAATATGACTGTCATGTTTTTATTCCTAAAATAGGAGTAATTACTGTCAAGTTTGGAAAATAATGTCATGTTTAAAGTCTAGTACTGCCAAAACATGACAGTAATTAGTCCCATTTTTGGAATTAACAATATGTCAGTCCCATTTTGGAATTTACAAACGTTTTTAGTCCTATTTGGGGTAAATTCCCTCCAATTTATGTACTATTCATATATACTAAGCATTTGCACCTAACATAGATTAGGTGACATGCTCAATCATAGTAGAAAATAAACAAATTAAGGCTTTTTTGATGAATATTACTCGGTACTAAATTAAATCCAAAACACAAGAAAATGACATATTTAAAAAATTTGTAAAAATGACATATTGACTTGCGAGTTCTAGTGACATCTACTAGTTACTTGAATTGTCACTGTGAAATACTATCCTCCGTCTCTTTTTAATCGCAACATATTGACTTTTTGCACTGTTCACATGATCTACTTTGACTACATTTTACACTGTTATTTTATGGAAATTATTTTTTTAAAAAAAATATTTTTCAATTCATCTCATTACAAATTTTCAAAATCTGATTTTTAATATTTTTTTTATTAATAGAGATTAAGATATACTTACAGTCAAATGTGTGCGTTGGCAAATGCGCAAAGGTTGACTGTTGCAACTAAAAAAGAACAAGGAAGTACTAGTATACTATAGTGATTCTTGTTTTACTCGTGTAGTCGTGTGACTAGTCATATTTTTGTCAATAGGACTACATTTTTTTAATTCTCTTACGACTAAAAAGTGGCAAAATTGCACAAATAGGACTACATTTTTTTAATTCTCTTAATAGGACTATTTATGTGTGTTTGGATAAATATACCCTTGTAACATGTGAAATGTTTTAATTAATAATAAAATCATAAAAAATAATAATAATAAAAATACTAAAAATCGTAAAAAAAATAATAGAAAATTAATAAAAATATTTGTTAATAAAATAAAGAAATATTTTAAAAAAAATCATAAAATTTTAAAAAAACATTACCACCCCTGCCACCTCCAGCACCACCAGCTCCCATCACCGGAGAAAAATATGCCAACATTTTAAATAATGCCATAATGATGACATATTCAATGAAAATGTTGGCATATTGAAAAGTAATTATGCCATCTTTTTGGCATTTTCAGAAAAAAATGATATTTCTTACCAAAAGTGGAAGAAATTTCACCAATCGGAGGTGGTGGTGCTGGGAAGCGGCGGGAGGCGGTGGGAAAGGTATCTATAATTATTTTCATTTTTATGGGTTTTTACTATTTTGTACTACCTCCGTCCCATTAAGATTGGGACAAGAAAAAGTGGCACGGCTATTAAGAAAAGTGAGATTGTGTGGTTGATATTAAATTGATAAAGTAAGAATAAAATAAAAATGATTTAGAGCCACACAAACTTTACCAAATTTGGTATGGGACAATCTTAGTGGGATTTCCCGAAAAGGTAAAATGGGACAATCTTAGCGGGACGGAGGGAGTATTATTTAAAAAAAAAATAAAAAAAAATTAAATTTTTTATTTTATAAATGTTTTATAAATATTTTATAATTTTTTCCACGTTTTTTATGATTTTATTATGAATTAAAGCATTTCATTGTGAATTAATACTCTTAGGGGTATTTGGGGTAGAAAATCAATGTTTAGTCCTATTTAGGAAATTTAAAAAGAAGTAGTCCTATTTGTACTTTTTAGGAACTCATTAGTCCTATTTAGGACAATTTCCGATAAATATAACCAGTCATCTTCGTGTCCGGGAATACTCTGTTAATAATATACGAGTACATGTCATTTTTAAGTTAATAAACGTACATAAGGTAGCACAACCAGCTATTGATTGTACCGTGAAAACGCAATCACAAATAAACTTCTTGCTCAATTGAAAATTGAAAAACAAGCTGATAAGTTACATCTGTCTCTGATAAGTTAAATTATGTACGGAGTATAATTAACTCCACGATTCAACCATTACATGACTGAAGTCCAATGCTTACAATTCTTACAACACACAGAAACAAATTTATGCAGATATGGAGTGAAAGAAAAATTGAAAATCAAGCGTAGGGCAATACATATTGAAACCATTTTAGCCTTTTAGGCTTGTGTTCAACTGCATACAACTGGGAGCCTTGTTTTTGGGTGTTGGGAAAAACAAATCTCAATGAAGAATAATGAGGAAACACTAAAAAAACACGGGATTAAATTGACACAGAATTTGGTATGGATTTTCAACTTTTCGTACCAAATAGCTCAATCCAAAGTGTTTTGGACATGAATTTTGCATAATCCCTGCTAATATCCGTGTCAAAATCCCTGTCAATCCCGTGTTTTTTTTGTAGTGAAAAGTTAACCAAAAAATATCAATTGAAAGTTGTTATCACTATTTTCCAATACCAATCAAAGTCAAAAACTTGAGTACAAAATATTATTGAGAAATTAAAGGATATGATAGTTTGTTTATGTTAAGAATTGAAGTTAAACCGTGTACGACGTATACATATTACGTATTAGTATGATACTTTGTTTATTAAAAGTTCAAAGTTCCAATTTAAATAAATGATACTTTGCTTATTAAAAGCTCAAAGTTCCCATTTTTTATTTACTCCGGGAATGTTACTGTTATATAAGGTACCATATGATAATATTAATAATGAGTTAATCACGGTTGGGAAAAGTATTTAAAAGTTCAATTGCAGATACGCAAAAATGTTACGATTTTCATACATACTCCGTCCAGACAAAATTCCAAAAACAATTTTTAAATTCTTCTGTATAACTGGAGATATGTATACTTCCCTAATTCCCTTTATTCATGAATATTGATAATGCCTGGATACATTATATTACTCCATCCGTGTATATCTTTGCTACAATATAAGAGAAAATAGGAGAATTCTTATTGAATTCAGTATCATCATCGTCATCAAATTACTATTGGTCTCTTAATTAATTACTTGTGATTCTTGACCTTTAAATTAGGGCATAAGAAATCAAATTAACAAAATTAATTATATTAAAACTAATTATATTTAGATGTATAGTATTAAGAAAACTGCACATGAGATTTGCAAAAATCATATAACATATATACTTCGTACCATACAATATCACTAATACTCGGATCCCTAATTTTTTAGACAAACCAAAATATGAAAATATTATATATAGTGCATTAGTGCGGCATAGCACTAGAACTATACAATAACTACTAACAAAACAGGCATATAGCAATATTAATGATTAAATAGCTTATGTCTTTTCTCAAAAAAAAAAAAAAAAACTTATGGCCAATATTTGCTGGAGCCGCCAACAATGAGTCCAGTAAGGTTATTCGGAGCCCCATATTGATATGGTTCAACATCCCATCCCGTAGGCTTTATATCCTCTATTCTCATACTTTCCTGCACATTATTCATCCCACAGCAATAATCACCATCTTCTTCTTCCTTGTCACTCTCAGCTATGTCATTCGCTGACCCGAAGAGACCATCATCATCAAAATCGTTGACTTTGACTTTATCATCAAATTCATCACCATCAATAGTTTCATCATCAACGGGCGGCTGAAAAGAATGTGAAATTCCGGGATAAGTCGTCGGAGGGCCGTCGGAGAGCTTGAACTTGGCGGCATAAAACATGGCCTTATAATAGTTGAAGGCTTCCTCCGCCGCCGTGTCGTCCCACCGCATGATTTTATCGTCGAGATGAACGTACTTCTTGGCTTCGAGAAACTTATTCCATGAACGGTATAAGCCACCGGTGGCTTGGAGGCAAAACTCCCTCTCCCACGGCTGTGGAACCACCGGCCGCCACAATAATTTTTTATTCCTCATCATATCTCTCACTTTTTCTTGGTAGGGTTGATGAGAATATAATGATGGTGGCGGTGCTTGGCAAACGTCCCTATTTATAAGCAATGATAGTTGAGTGAATGATAAGAATGCAAGATGCCAAATTCAACGAACAATGCTTTTTTAGGAAACATAGTAACGTTCCGGAAATATAGGAATAGGAATGCAACAAACTGTTGCATTCATTTTTTATTGCCAAATATGGATTATCCTATTATAGCATATTCTTTAGGGTAATTATAGCCTATATTCATTCATACTTCGTATTTCACAACAACATACTCCCTCCGTCCCTAATAACTTTGCCAAGTTTGACCGGCACGGGAATTAATAAAGTAAAAATTGTGTGATTGAGGTTTGTGCAGAGGAGAGAGAATTAACTGGAACCACAAATTCTTTACTTAAATGGGAAAGTGGCAAAGTTACTGGGACATCCAAAAAAGGAAAGTTGGCAAAGTTATAAGGGACGGAGGGAGTATTACGTACAAGATTACCTGAATTGGATATATACAATCTTACAAATGTACTAAAGTACGGAGACTTTTTCCGAATGATAGCACATGATAAAAATTGCGCCAAAAATTGCATTAATTAATTGCTACTTCATAACAAAGAAGCGCTTACAGTTTAATCAGTGGCTCCGTTCATATCACACGTATAAAATAAAATAGTAAATTGATTTTTTTAATCTTTTACTCCCCCATATATAGATACTTATTGGTACTCCAATGAGTACTTTATTACGGAGTACTATCTTTTATCGCGTGCCTTCTCTTCAAACACTCAACGCATAATGGAGTCTTGTACTCTTTAATTAGTGGGTAGAAGATATACAACAACCCAGTGGGGGAAAACACCTATCAACATATAAATGTACTTTTATTGATGAACGCATCACATCATTATCATGTATATATGTTAAATGTCCCACACCGGAATAGTTTGGATGAACAAAGTGCTATATTAACACATGAGCTACTCCTCCTATTAGGTTGACCTTTTAGGATGGAACCCCGTGTTAACATGGTATCAGAGCCAAATCGATCCATGATGTGGGGCCCTTGTGAAAAATGATGACATGATTACAAAACGGCCGGATGAAAAAAAAACGGACCGATGAAAAAAAATGAATGATGGCACGATCCAGACGAAGTGTCTGATCGTGAGAAGGGGTGTTAAATGTCCCACACCGGAATAGTTTGGATGAACAAAGTGCTATATTAACACATGAGCTACTCCTCCTATTAGGTTGACCTTTTAGGATGGAATCCCGTGTTAACAATATATATACATGTACATTACATTGTTTTCTTGAGGGCCGAGTACAGTCCCTCCTAGTACCACCTGGTCTCCATTAGTAAAGATGGACTTTTTTGTATGATCGTCAAATCAGAACGTTTACTTTTTTGCTCTTCAGAATTTTGACAACAGAAGATTGCCATCACTGTAAGAAAATTGACTTTTTGCGAGACATAATTTGCAATCGACATCGAATTGTCGCAATACATATACTAATAACGACCAGATTAATATGGTCATGGATGCAAGGTATTAAAATCGATTACTTTTTGTGGGACCATCACAATTTCCCTTCGCTATTTCCTCAACATACGGTCCCTGAAAATTTCCTAAGAAATACGGAATAATAAATTTCCTTTCGGCTATGAGTTCCTGATCAACATTATAATTAAATCTAATAAAACTTCGAGATCTCTGATATCGTTATAGAATTATTAAGATCAAACTAACTTTCTAATTATGTATACTATAGACTCAAATACATCGCGCGCATTACTATGCTCTGTCATAATTACAAGCCAAGATCGATGGCCAGTAGAAAAAGTTACAATTAAATGAATCACAATACGTGTTGGCTCTAATAATGGGTATATGCATAAATTAAACATATGTACGATATGGTATACGTACGATATGGTATACAGTATCATGTGTGTGGTTATTGCAGGGGCGGACCCAGGAAGTTTATCTTGGGAGGGTGGTAACTTAAACAAAATATTTTTTGGGAGGGCGAAAATTCTTTTTTGATATATATATACACTACTTTTTTTGGTTGGGGGGCGACCGCCTCCGGGTCTGTACTACGGTCCGTCCCTGGGTTATTGTCTCCAACTAATTACCATCTCTGCCGCTAAATTTTCTCTTTGCATGGCTTCTCCTCATGTAGGAGTGCATGCAATTGCGTGAAACTGTGCATTGCATGGCTTCTCTAGTTCTCTTTGTTGTTGCCTCTCACCGCCACCATACCACCAATGTCAACCTAATTAAAGTGACGGTTGAAGTTCGAAGAAGGTGACAAGTATATTTTTCTGATACAGTTTTATGAAAAAATGGTTGACAATACATAGCGGCACCGCGCCCGACAGGCCGACACCTTATCGAATATAACATACGTAATACATAGTACTACCTCCGTCCCATTTGATGTGTCTTAGTTTGACTTGACACGATTATTAATAATGAAGTGGTTGAAAAAGTAAAAGTTGTGGTTGAGGTTTGAGTATAATAAAGTGAAATGGTGTAAATCACATATTTCTTTCCAAAAAAGGAAAGAAGACACTTATTTTGGGACAACACAAAAAGGAATGTAAGACAGGTAAAATGGGACGGACGGGGTAATAAAATATGAAAAGCTAGATGAGGTGGTCATTAATGGTTTAGTCACACAAATTACTATAGGATGTGCTCATGGTGTTTATTAGTTATATTTTCAGTTAATTGGTTAGTATGATAACCATCGTTAGTTAGCTAGTTGGATCTCAGTTAGCTAGATTGACTTTTTATAAATAGTGTAAAGCACCATTCTTGTGATTTGTAAAAATTCATAATGAGAGTTCCTATTTTTATTGAATTCTATTTCTTCAATCACTAATATGGCATATGAAAGACTAAACAACTTTTCACTGATGCATCGCTCTTTACTATATATTCTGAGATTTCTTCATTTCTTCAATCAACAATGGGTAATCCAAATCAAAATTCACATCCAAATTAACTCTCGGGTCACATCCAAAATTCACCATCTTGGAGAAAATACTCTCCTAATTCTTGTCACACCATTTCTAGATGATAAAAACTTTCACCAATGAAAGATCAATTTGTTCTTGTAACTTTGCAATGTCCAGAACCTTTGGATTCTCTGCACGTACGAAGCTTGGCTTTGTTGCAACAAAATGGTGATGTCATGCAGTCATGGTTAGCTCGTTCAATGACTTCTTTAATACTCCCTCCGGTCCTTATTAAAGTTCTCAGTTTGACTTCACACAGATTAAGAAAATAAATTTGACTTTACTCTGCAGTGCATTGTTTAGACACTGTTTTGCACTGTCTTGTTTCCTAAAATGGAAGTGTGAACTTAAATAAGGGACATCCCGAAAAGAAAAGTGAAAACTTTAATAAGGACCGGAGGGAGTACATAAATTAGTGATGTAGTTGATTCTGCTTTCGAAATCTGGAGTGACTGACGTGCACTTTGTCGTGTGTGCACTCAAAATAATTTCAATACTAACACTTATACGTAGTATAGCGTAGTAGAGTTCGTATCCACAGGGAAAGGAATAATTTTCTTTTTATATAAATAGTAAGTAAAGGGGGGTTTTGATTGTTGAGTGATTTAATTAAATTAAACACGAAGATGAACGAGTTATATGGGATTTAATTCAAAGATAAAAGTGACTTGGTATTGCTATTTTACACTTGTTGATATATTTTAGTCGATCATTGTTATATCTATAACTTATCTCCTCTCGAATACTCAATCGAGGAGTATATCCAATTCATCGAGGATAGTTATTAACAACGACCGTTCATTAATAACCCTTACTATTAGTCAAGTATAGAACAAGCGCCGTATACCGACTTGATAGTAGCATTTAATCGCTTAACTCCTTGATGAAATCAATTGAGATCGATAACCTCAACACAAGCGGTTTTGGTTTAACCAACACAATTAATTCCTCTTAGGTCTATTAACCACGACCGTGCATTAATAAACCGAAGTTACTTACTTGTGGAACCATCAACGATTACCATTGGTTCGTTGATCGTATCTAGTAGTAATTAATATATGAAACAAAACTAGTTGATCCTTTAAGTAATGTTCAAAATATTAATATGAAATATGCATAGGAATTAATTAATACTCAAGGAAGAATATTAAAGGGAATGAATCCTACTATAGTTAAATATCAAGATGTTAACTAATTGTCATCTTAGTAACACTCCCCGATATTAACATAGAGGAAGGAATAGCTATTACTAAAACCAATGTCAAGATGTTAACTAATTGTCATCTTAGTAACACTCCCCAACATTGATATAGAAATAGTATTTAAAGGAAGAATTAATATTCAAGGAAAAGAAGTTAAGAAAATAACTCACAACTTTAATAATCAACAAGCTTCAAGAGCAATACCAAGAAATGGAAGTTTAGCTCCTCATTTGGAGACTAAACATGCTAAAAGAAATATAGAGAATTGCTATTCTAAACTGAGCTTAAGAGTATATAGGAATTGGTGTCTTAAAGTGAAGGAAAGGAGGTGTATTTATAGGCTTTTTGGAGTGCAGGCCGAGTACTCGATCGAGTATGTACATATACTCGATCGAGTATGTGTAGAAACCTGAATTTGGTCAATACTCGACCAATACTCGAGTAGATTTTATATGTATACCCGATCGAGTATGTCGGTGTACTCGATCGGGTATGACAATAGAACGTGGCCAAATCTTTCCTTGCATGTTCATTTGTTCCCGGATCGGATCCTTGAAAATCAGTATTGGTACTCGATCGAGTATAAGGTATACTCGACCGAGTATACCCCAAAATCAGGAGTTTTTCCTTCTTTTTGTCTTCTACTCTTGCACCTTCCTTCACCTTTGATCATTTGATTGATCTTGGACCTGTTTAAGCTCAGAATAAACCTAATCTAAACAAATTACAAGAATTTAACAAACTAAACTATTACACCGAAAGTGTGTAATTTCCGAAATATTAAACAACCAAAACTAACTAAAAACGTAAACACACGGAAATTACAAACGTATCAACTCCCCCACACTTAGTTCTTTACTCGTCCTCGAGTAAAGTCAAATGTTTCAAACAGTTTAAGATCATTCCATGAGTTCAAAAAGGAACTAAGATCACCAAGAAATAAGAAAATGATTTTTACAAAACAACATTTTTTTTTCCTGGGTTTTATGATCTTCTATGCTCCATCTTCTTGCCTCTTCTTCTTTGCCTTCTCCTCTTTCTCTTCAAGAGATCAAATGAGTTCCTGCACACAACAAATACTTCTCTCATATCTCTCATTTTGCCTAGGAGCCTTTTCAGGTTTTCATCCTAGCATCTCTTTTTGTTTTTTCATCCTTTCCAAACTCACTCAAATTTTTTTATAAGCCATTTTTGCTTAGATTGCCCATTCTTGGGTTTTCAACCTAACTAGCATTTCAATTCTTTTATTTATCCATTTTTTTTTTGTTTTGTTTACAAAGAGTAAAAGAAATTCATGCATAGTAAAAGGTAGAAAATGAAATTACATACCATGAGTAATCTCCTCCCCCACACTTAGTTGAAGCACTGTCCCTAGTGCCCGCCTTCTCCGCCATAGTAACTGCCCCCAAAGCCGCCTCCATAGCTCCCATCGCCCATGTGAGTATCGCCACCGTCATCCCCGCCATCAAAACCGCCACCCCCGGAGCTCGATCCTCCAAAGTTGCCCCATTGAGTGGGGTCATACCAAGAGGGGGGTGGTGGTGGTTGAGCCATGGTGTGGAATTGGCCTTGATGAGCCATGTAGGAATACATAGGTCCATAGAACCTACGTTGATCTTCTTCATACCTTCGGTTGTCTTCGGCCCGTTGCTCCTCTAGCCTTTGAAATCCCGCCCTTTGTTCCTCTCGATACTTACCAACTTCATTAGTAACTCTATTAAATCCGTCAAGCAGTTGTTGGAAGTAATCGGGAGGTGGGGAAGCTTGGTTAGGTGCGGGCATGTGGTGATGTGCAACCTCGGGTTCTTGGTACTCGGGTTGAGGCTCTTGGTCGGGTTGGTCTTCGGGGAGATCTTGGGCTTGTGGTTCTTGGAGATGTGGTGGTAGGGCGTGAGGGAATAGGTAGTGGGGCACCTCGAACTCCGGCCTGTAGATGATTTTGGGAGTGTCGGGGTTTGGCAAAAGGAAGTATTGGACCGGTTGGACGTGTATGATCCAGTTGTACATGTGTTTTGGTTGGTCTCCAATGTACACTGTATGAGAAAAAGAGGTGCAGCCTGATCGGCCTAACCAACCTATGTCCATCAAACAATATTCGGGTATAGGAGAGTTATCCGTATACCCGAATTTACCGGCCAAGTGCATAATTACCCCTCCCAAAACAATGGCTCCTTTGGCTACGCTTTCTTTTTTCAGATGTGCCCACATGAGATTGCACAGATTAAAGTCTACGTGACGACGGAATAGGGCCACGGACATCAAACAAACGTCCCCAATTCTAGTGTTATGGTTGTTGGGACGGCCAAGCAAGCAATTGGCTAAGAATTTCAAGAATAACCGGAGGACGGGGTGTTGGACATGACTAATATACATTTGGGAGGAGTTAAAGCTCACTTCCCCGGTCATCTTTGTCCATAGGGAGTGCCCAAAAATGGTGTTATCCGAGATGGCTCTCTCGTAGGGCACCGGGATACCAAAGTGTTCAGCAAACTCGAGTTTCGTTATTGAATAGTTTCGGTTAAACAGACGAAACTCGAGTCTATCATCCCTAAAATCCGCCTCATCACTTTCAAATTTCACCGAACTCAAGAATTCGTAGATAATCCGTTCATTAGAATTGTATTTCATATTGAAAATACGGTCCATATCTAATGCATGAAAGAATTTTCTACAACTCTTATAGACTCCTAATTCTCGTAGAGCATCATGGCAAAGAAAACGGGAAGGTTTTACTTGCCTTTTTGTTGTTGATAGGAGTCTAGTTCGGTGTTCGGCGTCGGCGGGAATGATGTCTTCAAAGCCCGGGATAGGTGCTATGGTGATTGAGCTCTCTCCCCTATTCTTCCTTGGAGCCATTTTTTTTTTGAAGCTTTTGAGTGTGAAACCCAAAAATTCGAATTTTGGGGTAGGGTTTTTGGATTTTGTGGATGTTTGGGGAAAGTGGGATTTATGGGTATAGATATGGAGGGGAGATTGAGGGGAGTATTTTGGTGGTGAAATGGGATGATTTGGTGGAGAAATGAGGGAGTTTTGGTAGAGAGAAGGTGGAAAAATGGAGTTTTGGGGGAGAGGGGTTCGAAGTTGGGAGTGTTTTGGAGAAGATGAAGTGAAAATGGGTGTTGTTTGGGTATTAATCGCAGGGGTACCCGATCGAGTATCCTTGTATACCCGATCGGGTACCGAAGACAGAGGTTGGGAAAACTGGCTTTTCTGAGCATACTCGACCGAGTATCAACATATACTCGATCGAGTATTGGAGGCAGGGGTTAAATTAAATTGTTTTTCCCGTTATACTCGACCGAGTATCAACCTGTACTCGATCGAGTACAGGAGACAGATTTTTTTCTTCTTCTTATTTCAGTTCATACTCGACCGGGTAAAGAGATATACCCGATCGAGTATGCCTCCATTTTTAGAAATATATGGCTACTTCGATCGAGTAGTGCCTCGGTTCCTCTTTTTAGACAATACCCGACCGAGTATGAGATGGTACTCGATCGAGTATGTCCCCAGACACTTCAAAACCTGCATTTTCTTCTTCTTCAAAACAAACATGTGATTAGTTCCCTCTCTCTCTTTTCTCTCAAATTTACACAAAAAGGAAATAAAATCTAACTAATTGACTTGGGTTGCCTCCCAAGAAGCGCCTTATTTAACGTCGTGGCACGACGTTTTATTTATTTAAATTTTTATTTTATGTGGGATCGTGAGCATCCCTTCCGTCATTTCTTTTCTTTGGCCTTTTCCAGTAAGGCCGACACTTTTTCTTTGTTATCTCCTCTATCCTATGCTCAATTTTTTGTTCCTCTTCAAAAAGTGAGGTCTTCTCAACTTCTTTTTCAACAAAAATAGGTGATGTTTGTGGTTCAAAAACATTTAGAGAACAAAGGGATTGTTTTTTTATTTGTTTTGTTGTAGAATCAAAGATGTTGAATTCTACTTTTTGGTCATCAAACTCTAAAGTTAATGAACCATTAGACACATCTATTTTTGTTTGGGCCGTTTTTAAGAAAGGTCTTCCCAAAAGGATGGGTGTAGCTTGGTTATCGGCTTCCATTTCAAGAATATAGAAGTCGACGGGGAAGACCAAATTTTCAACTTTTATTAGCACGTCCTCTACGATGCCCTTTGGGTATATGCTAGACCTATCCGCCAATTGGATTATTACCCCGGTTTCATGCATAGGACCAAGTTTTAGGGACTTGTATAATGAATATGGAATAACATTGATTGAAGCCCCTAAATCTAACAAGGCCCTAGGAAATAAAGTGTCCCCTATTTCGCATGGGATAGTGAACATGCCTGGATCGTTGCATTTTTCCGGGAGTTTCCTCTGAAAAATTGCTGAGACCCGTTCACTAACCTTGACCTCTTGTTTCCCTTTCAATTTATTCTTTCTTTTTATCGTGCATATTTCTTTTAAAAACTTTGCATAACGGGGAACACTTTTGATCAGTTTAAAGAGTGGGATATTTACCTCACAATTGGCGAAGGTCTCGTAGATGTCCCGATCATTCTCCACCTTCCTCGTGTCCTTCAGCGCCTCAGGGAATGGAGGGAGTTGCTCATAAGATGACAGTGGAGGGAATTTAGTTTTAGCTGGTTCCTCTTCATCCGGTTGAAAAGCTTCTCCAAGATCAACTTCCTTTTCTTCAGTATCCACCTCTTTCAATGTTGTCCCGCTCCTCAACATGATTGCATTACATTGTTGTCTAGGGTTTTGCTCCGTTTGAGATGGGAGTTTACCCGAGTCTTTTGCCTCAAGTCGGCTTACAGCATTCGAAATTTGGCTAACTTGAGTTTCCAAATTTTGAATGCTCGACTTTGTTTCTTGTTGAAATTGTAAAACATTTTGTTGCAATGTGCCCATGTTTGTAGCAAGAGCTCGAATCATGTCCTCCGTGGACATGTTAGAGTTGGAGCTTTGAGTTTGATGATTTGGGAAGGGTTGTTGAAAGGACTTGTAACACCGTCCCCAAATGTATTTACTTTTATGTAAATGATGTAATAAACCTTATGGAATGATTTATGAATTTACGAAGTTGAAAATTTTATTTATTCTTTCGCGTGAATAGTAAATTGCACGTGGGACCCACACCGGGAGCGGGGGCCGCCCGACTTTCCCGAGACCATATATTTTATTCATCATGGTCTAGATAATAAATATGTAGTGGTGGATATTTCATTTGGGCCATGGAAAAGCCCGGAGTTGACCGATTGGTCAAAGGAAGCCCAAATTACCAGTACTGGTAATTTAACTGATAACAACCCGAACTGAATTTCGGGGGCTTATAAATTAAAGTTGGGGAATGTATATTCATTATACATGTCATAATGAGTAAGAGCACATAATATATTTTATTAGACCCGATAAAATAAAATATATTTAAAACAGTCCGAAAAATACAACTTTCGGGACTGATTGTACACTTCGGGACACAAAGGGTTGACCTCCCACATGAGTGGGGGCCAACCCACGAATTTGGACACTCAATATGGGGTGTTGGCCGCTGGAATGGGAATAGGAAGGTGGGAGGTGTTGGAGATTGAATGGAAAGGCATCAAAAGTACCTAAGGTGGACCCTCATTTTTGCACTCATTGGATTAATGAGACAAAAGTCCATTCTCATCCCTCTCCCCTCTTCATTTTCGGCCAAGCTACAGCACAAAGAGAAGAATACTCTCCAGCCTCTTTCCTCCATTGTTGAAGAAAGCTCATCAAGGAAGAATCACCCAAAAAGGAGCTAAAGTGCTAAAAGTGTGAAATAATTAAGGTAATGACCTTATTATAACCTCCTCTCTATTTTTCTTCTACCATATGAGATATATATCATGTGAAGAATCCTTAAGAGGGTTCTACATGTTATAAGTATGGATTAATGGGTTGGAAAGTGATTCTATGTCCGAGAACGGACTTAGAAGCCAAAACGACCGGTTCACCGGAAAATAACCTTTTATAGGTTATTTGTATTGATTAAGGTTTTATGATGTTAAAACCTTGTTAGGCACTTGTAAAGGGTATTTCAAGTGATTTCACAAAGTTGGAAAAGTCGCCGGAATTGTCGCCGGAGTTGACCAAAAGTCGCCGGAGTTTCACCGGAGTTCAACCAAGAAGGGTAGAACTTCATAACGCTAGTTCAAGGTGAGTGGACGGCTTAATATCTTATAACTTTTGGGTTAATTATGAGATTACCTAAATAAATGTTATATGAGTTCATAATAATGTTTAAAAGATATTTAAACATGTGATTAGCCAATAGGGTTAAGTTTGTATGAAAGAAATAAATTGTTGATGCATGGAATGTGATATGAAGAATTATATGAAATGCATATTTGCTTGAAGTGTATTGGAAGCACAAATGAATATTTTTAACTTAATTACATGATGATTAAGTTGATACAAACAAGGCATGAAATGGCGGTCAACGAAAACGTGGACCGAAGAACAAAGGATTTAATTAATACCGGTTGGTATTAATTACTTAGAAATCTATATAAATGCATGGTTTTGCATGGAATGTGATACATAGGACTTATGTATTGGATTAGTTATGAGTAACTAAGTATGATATAGACTCTATCTAGGTTGATAGGAGGTTGATCATAGGAAAACTTGGTGGAGGACCCTAGTACTTAAAAAGTACTTAACACTCAAATTTGGTGGAGGACCCTAGGACTTAAAAGTCCTTAACACTCAAACTTGGTGGAGGACCCTAGTACTTAAAAAGTACTTAACACTCAAAAACTTGGTGGAGGACCCTAGTACTTAAAAAGTACTTAACACTCAAAACTTGGTGGAGGACCCTAGTACTTAAAAAGTACTTAACACTCAAAACTTGGTGGAGGACCCTAGTACTTAAAAAGTACTTAACACTCAAAACTTGGTGGAGGACCCTAGTACTTAAAAAGTACTTAACACTCAAATTTGGTGGAGGACCCTAGGACTTAAAAGTCCTTAACACTCAAACTTGGTGGAGGACCCTAGTACTTAAAAGTACTTAACACTCAAAACTTGGTGGAGGACCCTAGTACTTAAAAAGTACTTAACACTCAAATTTGGTGGAGGACCCTAGGACTTAAAAGTCCTTAACACTCAAACTTGGTGGAGGACCCTAGTACTTAAAGTACTTAACACTCAAAACTCGGTGGAGGACCCTAGGACTTATGAGGCCTTAACACTCACAAACCGGTGGAGTATCCGAGGATTTTGATCCTAAAACTCATAGATTATGATATACAAATAGGGACAAGGAGGAGTCCTATACACTCATAGGTATATGGGTGGGTTGGGGTTTTTAGTCAAGAATATTGACTAATACTATTTTTCTCAAATAAAATGGTGATCTACGGATCGGATATTTTCCAAGTATATATATACTAATAAGTATTTCATAACTTGGGGGAAAGACTATCTATTTAAGTATCACCCTATGTTTGGGTCTTATACTTGAAACGCTAGTTATTCTATATTTAGCCTGCTACTCGCTCGGTACTTGTACTGACCCCTTCGGGGGCCCCCACCATTTTCAGGTTGAAGCTAGGGCTTGCTACCTACACCTTTCTACGGGTGACATCAAATCAAGGAAGACGTGGTTCGTGCTTCCTCATTTTATTTCAAAGTACCAAACATTGCTCATGGATATTTTTATTTGTTATAAACCATTTTTGGGCTTGCATGCCCATGTTATTGGCCGGTTGTGGCTTATGACTTACCATTGAATATTTCCGTTATTCATTGGTTTAAAGGTGATGTTGTTATGTATGTTTACTACTGAGTATGGATGGATTATTTTCTCGAACGCCTTGTGTAATTAAGTGGGGTTGACTCGCGGGTGACGTCACTTGATTGTACGGCGGTTGTACACGCGCTTGGATTGCGGTCTGGGGTGTGACAATTAAGTGGTATCAGAGTCATCTCAGTTCTAAACTATATAATCAACCTCTCACAAAGGATTTTACAAAAGAGTTTTTACCGAAAACCATGAGCATTGTATTTTGACGTATATAGGACTATTGGTGCTTAAGTTGCAAGGCCTCTAATTGTTAAGACGGTACCCTTAACAATTGGTATGGTGGTGACTTGGGTCAATACGTGTCTATAACGTTTTTCCGTCAATTGACATTTATAGGAGTCTAAAGACTCGTCCAAATTCCGTTTCAGAAATGGAGGGTAGGCGAATGGCAACAAGAATTGACCCTAAGGGACAAGCGTCGGTAGCTTACCTTGAGGCTAGCCGGGCTGTGTCGCGAGCCTTTACGAGGAGAGGAATAGGTCATGGGGGCCGCGAGGGCCGCGAGGGTCGCCAAGCGGCAAGCGCTAGTCACGTGGGCTCGATGTGTAACATGAACACCAGGAGGAACGAACGTAGGCGTCAGGCTAGGCGAGATCGGGCCACCTCCCAACGTGATATGACTGTCAGTCAAACCCATCCTTGGGCAAACGACCAAGGAGGAGAAAGCACTTTTACGGCACCAGCATCACCGGTGAAAAAGAAAAGGAACTCAAAGTTGCATGCGTCCTTTCCTTACTCTTTAAGATCATCCAAATGTTCGAATTGCTCTAAGAAGCATTTCGGAAAGTGCATCGAGCCCCCGATGTGCTACGAATGTGGGAGCACAACCCATATGAAATTAAGCTGCCCATGGAGGAGACAACGAGAAACATCGCAAGCCGATGAAGGGCTCACCGTGGAAGGAAACCATACGGGACCAACGACGAGCAACGCTATGTTCGGCAACCAATGTGGGACCCAAACACGAGTGTACGCAATGACCGAGGCGGATGCGCGAGCAAACCCGGACTCCGTTGCAGGTAATACACTTACTTTCCTGTATTTCTAGGCTTATTTGGGTCGTACGAGTCATTGGGTTTGGGTGCGGGCCACCCCGAGGTCAAACCCCGCGAATTCGGGGCGAAACGGGCTAAAAACAACTACGCGCGATCGCGCGTACCTACAGACGCACGACCGTGCGTACGAGGCAGCAGCCTCTGGCCATTTTCCGCGCAGACGCACGCCGTGCGTGCAGGGAAGGCACGCCGTGCGTGGGACGCACGATCGTGCGTGACCAGCTACGCACGATCGTGCGTAGCCGGCAGTGGCGGATTCCGAATTTCTCACGCACGCACGACCGTGCGTGCCACCCAGGCACGCCGTGCGTGGACCCCCGACACCCGAAACTTGATTTTTTCGCCCCGTTCTTCTACGTTTGGACCCCCGTTTGATTCCAAACATTAGTATGAACCTAATAACCTCCTAAAGATGTGTAAAAACATTAGAAAAGGTATCTTACATGGTGTATAAATGTAGGAACATTAAAGATCAATGGTAGGTGTGCGAGGATCCTCATCGATACCGGGGGCACAACGCTCATTTGTGAGTGAGGCGTTTGCCGAGGGGCTCGACGTGCCATTGACGCCTATGACACAAACATTGCTAGTCTCCACACCGTTGGGAGACGACGTGGAGAGAAATCATTACTATCCATCATGTGAGGTGGAAGTGACGGGTCAACCCTTGACTTGTGATTTCGTACCTCTAAGCATGTTGGAGTTCGATGCAATCCTAGGAATGGATTGGCTTGAGAAGCACCATGCTCGAGTTGATTGCTACACCAAGGTGTTGGAGCTCGAGGATGATCTAGGAAACACGTTATGTTTCGAAGGAGATCGGGGGAAATCTAGTGCTTGTATCATATCCGTGATGAGAGCACGGAAGATGATGAGGAAGGGATGCCACGCGTACCTTGCCTACGTGGTGGACGATACCAAGAAGGAGGTAGACATCAAAGATGTACGGGTCGTGTGCAAGTACCCAGATGTCTTTCCCAAAGACCTACCGGGGCTTCCTGTCACGCCCCGGACCTACCGGACACGTCAACAACCCGCCGTACAGTACGAATAGTCAACCGCAGTCCAACTCATCCATACTATACTAGGCGTCATGAATATCATTCACGATAGTACATCCATAAACAATCATAATGCAAAATATTTAATCAAGCAGCGGAAACGTTAATACAAATATCCATGCCACACGTGGCAAACACGGGCGTACAAGCCCCAATAAATATTCAAATAGTATCCATGAGCAATATTTAAAATGTTTTCAAAACAGGAACGGGAGAAACACGAACCACGTCTCCTCCCTTGAATCTCCCCGAAGCAACGGCGGCGGTAGCAACCTTCAAGTCCTACCTGAAACTGTGAGGTGGCCTCCCCCGTGAAGGGGAGGTCAGTACTTGGAAGCATTTGACAAGTACAATGACAACTATACTAAGTATAATCAAAGTTTCAATTTCCAAGACCCTCACATAGGGTGATAATATAATATAGGTCATAACCCGTGGTTACCCTCTTTGAAAATATACTTACTTTATATATAAAGTCAAGTAGTCGGCCCGAAGACCCATGTTTTACTTTAAAAACGTTCAACCCTCTCCCCGTGACTTCAAGCCACGCCCATCTATATTAATTCACCATGCTAGAGGCTTCCTCTAGTCATGTTTTACCGTGCTAGAGGCTTACTCTAGTCACTAAATTCGGTGTTAGAGGCTTCCTCTTATCACCTTACATACTTTGTGCTGGAGGCTTCCTCCAGTCACATTACATTATGCTAGAGGCTTCCTCTAGTCATCCTACACGAATGCTGGAGGCTTCCTCCAGTCATTCTTCATCGTGCTAGAGGCTTCCTCTAGTCACGATACTAGTTCGTCCTACACGAATGCTGGAGGCTTCCTCCAGTCATTCTTCATCGTGCTAGAGGCTTCCTCTAGTCACGATACTAACTCACTAGCAAATTCTATGCCTAGAGTTCCTCAATCTTGAGTAGCCAATGAGGCCTACTCCTAATGTAACTTAGTGGTTACCCATTCCTACCTTAAGGCATCTCATAAGACTACTTAAGGTGCATCCTTCACAATCCAAGTCCTTAGGATTTGTTCTATCACTTTTTATACAACATTCCCGATTAGTAAATTAAATACTAATCCATAAATCTTTAAACAGCCAAGCTCCTTAACTTATAGTTATAAGGCCCATCCCTATGGATTTTCTAATCCGTATACGTTTTAATCTCAATGTCAAAAATATCACTTTTATCCATTCATGATTTCTATACATGAAGTAAAAGTATATTTTATCACAAAATTCATGGTTTATACAATCATTATACCTTCACATTTATTATGCATCATCATACACAATTTCTCATAAATTTGTATGTTATGCATCTTCTATTCACAAACAATGATATTTTCATTTAGGCATTATTAATCATTAATAATCCATGAAAATCACATTTAATTACTTTAGGTAATCTTGTGAAATTAACCCAAAGATTATAAGCAATATAGTCAGCCATCCTCACCTTGTGATGTGCTACAATAGTTGCCTTTGCTAAGCCCCTCGATCAATCCCCGTTCTAGGCCGATTGAAGGCAAAAATCCTGGACAGTAGCCCAAAGCCGGGCGGCTTTCACCCAAAGCCGGGCGGCTTTCGTAGTCTGCAGCTACGAACAGCTTCCTTCAGGTGGCGGTTTCCGGCGATTTCAACTCCTATCGATTCCACGATTCTTCTAAGTTAATTACCACCACTTTATAACATTATTCTACACTTTTAAACGTGTAGAACTCCATGTTTAATCCACCATATGATTTCTTAAAAAATCATACAAAAATAATACTAGTTAAAGGAGATAAGTGAGTTCTTACCTTCCTTAGAGCTAGCTTTCCACTTGGATTTCTTTCTTCTTGCTTCCTTCAAGTTATGGTCTGTGGGAGAAGTGTTTTGCCAATGCTCCTCTTCCCTTGGTCTTGTTCGAATGATTGCTCAAGTGGTAGAGGAGGGGTTCCTCTCACCCAAGACAAAATATGGGGAGGGATTGGACATGAGGTATGGGTTTTGTCTCAATGAGACTTCCCCCTTACATTCACACGTACCAGCCATGTTCGGTTGCCTCTTCTCCCTATTATTTGAGACTAGTTGGTGTAGAAAATACCCCAAGTGGGTGCAGGAAGTTTCTCCCAATTATTCCTGCTATTTTCGGTAGGTTGGGCCAAAATAGCACTCGGGTTGTCCAAATATTTTTATCAACTTCGGTTGGCGTTTTATTGGACCTCTATAATTTATTACGATAACCCAACTAAATATTAGGTAGTCCATTCACATTTAACGGACCCGATAAATAATTTGATTAATCGCACATTAATTAAATATGCCAATTAATTACACGAATTTTATTCGCTAGAAAATTCAATACATATCCACTTTCAAATTCAAGTACATTCGGGTGCGGTGTCACACTTCCACCCGACAGAGAGATAGAGTTTGTAATTGAAGTGGAGCCGGGAACCAAACCCATTTCGATTCCTCCTTATCGAATGACACCGGCCGAACTTCAAGAGTTGAAGGTCCAGCTACAAGAGCTATTGGACAACGGGTTCATCAGACCCAGTCATTCACCGTGGGGAGCACCCGTACTATTCGTAAAGAAGAAAGATGGTACACTAAGAATGTGTATCGACTACCGACAGTTGAACAAGGTCACCATCAAGAACAGGTATCCCTTACCGAGGATTGATGACTTGTTCGATCAACTTCGAGGGGCAATAGTGTTCTCGAAGATTGACTTGAGGTCGGGGTATCATCAGTTGAAGATCAAGGAGAGTGACATACCTAAGAGTGCATTTCGCACTAGATATGGTCATTACGAATTCCTTGTGATGTCATTTGGTTTAACCAACGCACCGGCGGCATTCATGGACTTGATGAACCGTGTGTTTAGTGAATACTTAGACCAATTTGTGATAGTATTCATTGACGACATCCTGATATACTCCAAGAGCGAGGAAGAGCACGAACACCATTTGAGGCTCGTACTTGATCGGCTAAGGGAAAAGCAACTCTTCGCCAAGTTCTCCAAATGCGAATTTTGGCTCAAAGAGATTGGTTTCCTCGGTCATGTCATATCCGGTTCGGGTGTTGCTGTGGATAACGCCAAGATAAAGGCGATCATGGATTGGGAGAGACCCAGGAATGCGAAGGAGATACGTAGTTTCCTTGGCTTAGCGGGATACTATCGTAAATTTGTTGAAAAATTCTCCGTATTGGCGTCTCCATTAACGAAGCTCACAAAGAAAGGGGCCAAGTTCATATGGGACGATAAGTGCGAGAAGGGGTTCCTTGAATTGAAGAAACGACTTACCGAAGCACCAGTCCTTGCCCTACCCATACAGGGGATAGGGTATGACATTTATAGCGATGCTAGCATCCAAGGGCTTGGATGTGTACTGATGCAAAACGGTAAGGTGATTGCCTATGCTTCTAGGCAATTGAGGAAACACGAGGTGAACTACCCTACTCACGATCTAGAGTTGGGGGCGGTAGTGTTTGCATTGAAGATTTGGAGGCATTACCTCTACGGGGAGACGTGTCACATTTATACTGATCATAAGAGCTTGAAGTATGTATTCACTCAGAAAGAGTTGAATATGAGGCAGAGGAGATGGATGGAGTTGATCAAGGACTATGACTTGATCATCGACTATCATCCCGGAAAGGCCAATGTAGTGGCCGACGCACTGAGCAGGAAGAGTACGTCAGGGACGTTACTTACTTGTCTTCGAGTATTGAGGGCACACGTGGAGGTGTCCACGACCGGGGCGCTCATTGCTAGGTTCGAAGTGAGGCCTACATTGCTGAGTGAGATCAGTAGATGTCAGGCCATTGATGAGGAATGTCAGAAGATCCGCGAACGGATCCTTGAGGGGCCTGTCGAGAATTTTCGGGTACGTGATGACGGTCTTTTAGTATTTAAGGATCGTGTGTGTATACCAAAGGATGAGGAGCTCCAGAAGTCTATACTTGAGGAGGCTCATTCTTCAGCATACGCCATGCATCCAGGAGGTACTAAGATGTACCGAGATCTGAAAGAAAGTTACTGGTGGTCAGGTATGAAGAGAGATATCGCAGAGTTTGTGAGTCGATGCCTTACTTGCCAGCAAGTTAAGGCAGAACATCAGCACCCAGCAGGGCTCTTACAACCACTCACCATTCCCAGAGTGGAAGTGGGAACATGTGACCATGGACTTCGTGGTGGGGCTGCCACGAACAGTGAACAACTACGATGCAGTATGGGTAGTGGTTGATAGGCTCACCAAGAGTGCACACTTTCTGCCCATCAACATCACTTATCCTCTTGAAAGATTGGCCAAGCTATACACGGAGGAGATTGTGAGATTACATGGAGTCCCAATATCCATTGTCTCGGATAGGGATCCACGATTCACATCCCGATTTTGGCCAAAGTTTCAAGCATCGTTGGGTACTAAACTGAAGTTTAGCACAGCTTTTCACCCACAGACGGATGGACAGACCGAACGGGTGATACCAATTTTGGAAGACATGCTTAGGGCATGTGCGCTGGAGTTCCAAGGAAGTTGGGACAAGCATTTGGCCCTAGTGGAGTTTGCTTATAACAACAGTTATCAAGCAAGTGTCGGCATGCCACCATATGAGGCATTGTATGGGAGGAAATGCAGAACACCGTTGTGTTGGGACGAGGTTGGCGAGGCCAAACTCGAAGGGATAGAGCTGGTTGAGATCACCAAGGCCAAGGTAAGGGCCATTCGGGATAGATTGAAGGCTGCTCAGGACCGACAGAAGAGTTATGCTGATAAACGGCGGAGACCGTTGGAGTTCGAAGTCGGTGATGAGGTCTTCCTAAGGATTTCTCCTTGGAAGGGCATCATTCGATTTGTATCGAGGGGAAAGCTTAACCCCCGATACATTGGTCCATTTGAGATCCTTGAAAGGATTGGAGCCGCGGCTTATCGTCTCAAGTTAACGCCGGAACTTGAGAAGATACATGATGTGTTTCATGTATCAATGCTCAAGAAGTACATACGGGATCCCTCTCATATTCTCGAGAAACCGCCAGTAGAGATCCGTGAGGATTTGCAATATGCGGTAGAGCCGGTGAAGATAGTGGGTCAACAAGTGAAGAAACTTAGGAATAAGGAGATTCCTATGGTAAAGGTTCTTTGGAGGAGTGATCGAGTCGAAGAAGAAACATGGGAGACCGAGGTCTCAATGAGGGAGCAATACCCGTTTCTTTTCGATTAGACACATGGATTTCGGGGACGAAATCCCAAATAAGGGGGGGTGAACTTGTAACACCGTCCCCAAATGTATTTACTTTTATGTAAATGATGTAATAAACCTTATGGAATGATTTATGAATTTACGAAGTTGAAAATTTTATTTATTCTTTCGCGTGAATAGTAAATTGCACGTGGGACCCACACCGGGAGCGGGGGCCGCCCGACTTTCCCGAGACCATATATTTTATTATCATGGTCTAGATAATAAATATGTAGTGGTGGATATTTCATTTGGGCCATGGAAAAGCCCGGAGTTGACCGATTGGTCAAAGGAAGCCCAAATTACCAGTACTGGTAATTTAACTGATAACAACCCGAACTGAATTTCGGGGGCTTATAAATTAAAGTTGGGGAATGTATATTCATTATACATGTCATAATGAGTAAGAGCACATAATATATTTTATTAGACCCGATAAAATAAAATATATTTAAAACAGTCCGAAAAATACAACTTTCGGGACCGATTGTACACTTCGGGACACAAAGGGTTGACCTCCCACATGAGTGGGGGCCAACCCACGAATTTGGACACTCAATATGGGGTGTTGGCCGCTGGAATGGGAATAGGAAGGTGGGAGGTGTTGGAGATTGAATGGAAAGGCATCAAAAGTACCTAAGGTGGACCCTCATTTTTGCACTCATTGGATTAATGAGACAAAAGTCCATTCTCATCCCTCTCCCCTCTTCATTTTCGGCCAAGCTACAGCACAAAGAGAAGAATACTCTCCAGCCTCTTTCCTCCATTGTTGAAGAAAGCTCATCAAGGAAGAATCACCCAAAAAGGAGCTAAAGTGCTAAAAGTGTGAAATAATTAAGGTAATGACCTTATTATAACCTCCTCTCTATTTTTCTTCTACCATATGAGATATATATCATGTGAAGAATCCTTAAGAGGGTTCTACATGTTATAAGTATGGATTAATGGGTTGGAAAGTGATTCTATGTCCGAGAACGGACTTAGAAGCCAAAACGACCGGTTCACCGGAAAATAACCTTTTATAGGTTATTTGTATTGATTAAGGTTTTATGATGTTAAAACCTTGTTAGGCACTTGTAAAGGGTATTTCAAGTGATTTCACAAAGTTGGAAAAGTCGCCGGAATTGTCGCCGGAGTTGACCAAAAGTCGCCGGAGTTTCACCGGAGTTCAACCAAGAAGGGTAGAACTTCATAACGCTAGTTCAAGGTGAGTGGACGGCTTAATATCTTATAACTTTTGGGTTAATTATGAGATTACCTAAATAAATGTTATATGAGTTCATAATAATGTTTAAAAGATATTTAAACATGTGATTAGCCAATAGGGTTAAGTTTGTATGAAAGAAATAAATTGTTGATGCATGGAATGTGATATGAAGAATTATATGAAATGCATATTTGCTTGAAGTGTATTGGAAGCACAAATGAATATTTTTAACTTAATTACATGATGATTAAGTTGATACAAACAAGGCATGAAATGGCGGTCAACGAAAACGTGGACCGAAGAACAAAGGATTTAATTAATACCGGTTGGTATTAATTACTTAGAAATCTATATAAATGCATGGTTTTGCATGGAATGTGATACATAGGACTTATGTATTGGATTAGTTATGAGTAACTAAGTATGATATAGACTCTATCTAGGTTGATAGGAGGTTGATCATAGGAAAACTTGGTGGAGGACCCTAGTACTTAAAAAGTACTTAACACTCAAATTTGGTGGAGGACCCTAGGACTTAAAAGTCCTTAACACTCAAACTTGGTGGAGGACCCTAGTACTTAAAAAGTACTTAACACTCAAAAACTTGGTGGAGGATCCTAGTACTTAAAAAGTACTTAACACTCAAAACTTGGTGGAGGACCCTAGTACTTAAAAAGTACTTAACACTCAAAACTTGGTGGAGGACCCTAGTACTTAAAAAGTACTTAACACTCAAAACTTGGTGGAGGACCCTAGTACTTAAAAAGTACTTAACACTCAAATTTGGTGGAGGACCCTAGGACTTAAAAGTCCTTAACACTCAAACTTGGTGGAGGACCCTAGTACTTAAAAGTACTTAACACTCAAAACTTGGTGGAGGACCCTAGTACTTAAAAAGTACTTAACACTCAAATTTGGTGGAGGACCCTAGGACTTAAAAGTCCTTAACACTCAAACTTGGTGGAGGACCCTAGTACTTAAAGTACTTAACACTCAAAACTCGGTGGAGGACCCTAGGACTTATGAGGCCTTAACACTCACAAACCGGTGGAGTATCCGAGGATTTTGATCCTAAAACTCATAGATTATGATATACAAACAGGGACAAGGAGGAGTCCTATACACTCATAGGTATATGGGTGGGTTGGGGTTTTTAGTCAAGAATATTGACTAATACTATTTTTCTCAAATAAAATGGTGATCTACGGATCGGATATTTTCCAAGTATATATATACTAATAAGTATTTCATAACTTGGGGGAAAGACTATCTATTTAAGTATCACCCTATGTTTGGGTCTTATACTTGAAACGCTAGTTATTCTATATTTAGCCTGCTACTCGCTCGGTACTTGTACTGACCCCTTCGGGGCCCCCCACCATTTTCAGGTTGAAGCTAGGGCTTGCTACCTACACCTTTCTACGGGTGACATCAAATCAAGGAAGACGTGGTTCGTGCTTCCTCATTTTATTTCAAAGTACCAAACATTGCTCATGGATATTTTTATTTGTTATAAACCATTTTTGGGCTTGCATGCCCATGTTATTGGCCGGTTGTGGCTTATGACTTACCATTGAATATTTCCGCTATTCATTGGTTTAAAGGTGATGTTGTTATGTATGTTTACTACTGAGTATGGATGGATTATTTTCTCGAACGCCTTGTGTAATTAAGTGGGGTTGACTCGCGGGTGACGTCACTTGATTGTACGGCGGTTGTACACGCGCTTGGATTGCGGTCTGGGGTGTGACAGGACTGATTTTGATGTGGTTGAGGGTTCCCATATCTCAAGTTAGGGTGATCTCTCCACCCGGGATTGTAAGTGTTAGAGTGTGGATCGTACCTCTTTTGTTGTTGGGTTTGGAAACCCAAGGCGTTGACTTGCTCTTCTTGGAGAGTTGGGCAAGAATCTGTTGGATGCCCTTGCTGTGTGCATATGCCGCAGACCTTGACCTCTTGGTTTCTAGGATTTAAAATGAAGTCCTTAACCAAAGAAGTCAAGTCGGCCATTCGACTTTCTAAAGATGAAGATGATTCCACCGCGGCAACTTTACGGGTTGAGGACCGCCCGTTGTAGTGCCTAGAGTTCTCGGCCAACTTCGAGATCAAGCTAATTGCTTGTGAGGGGGTTTTGTTGACAATGCCGCCCCCACAAGCGGCATTCACCATTCTTCTATCATCATCAACAAGACCATCATAAAAGTAGAGTATGAGGTCTTGCTCGGTGTAGCCATGATAAGGGCAACTAGCACATAACTTTTTGAACCGTTCCCAATATTCATATAAGGTCTCATCATCTTTTTGATCAATGTTGCTTATTTGTTTTTTCAAAGATGATGAGACGGAGGCGGGATAGTACCTTTCCAAGAAGCATTTCTTCATAGCCGCCCATGTACCTATACTTCCCGAAGGAAGATAGAAAAGCCAATCCTTAGCGGTGTCTTTGAGGGAGAATGGAAAAGCCCTCAGTTTGATTTGTTCCTCAGTAACTCCATTTGGGCACATGCTTGTGCAAACAATATGGAATTCCGAGAGATGTTTGTTCGGATCCTCTCCTCTTAGCCCGTGGAAGGAAGGAAGTAGATGAATAAGCCCCGATTTGAGCTCAAAAGTATTACCTTCATTAAGTGTAGGGAAGGTAATACACAATGGTTGTTGGTTGAGGTTTGGAGCGGTGAGCTCCCTTAACGTTCTCGTTTCGAGAGCCATAGTTGTTGGCTCTTCAGGCTCGCTAGATTGAGAACTAGCACTTGATGATTCTCCCGAGTCGGTACTTGAGAACTTATTTTTCAATCGCTCGAGAGTTTGCTCTATTTCTGGGTTTGATTGGTAGGTGATCTCGTTTAGAGAACGATATTTAACCATAAACTATAAAGCTCAGAAGAAATAGAAATCTTTATATGTAAATAATATATTTTGTTTTTTAAATAAAAAGAAAAATTAATTGCCTCTCCCCGGCAACGGCGCCAAATTTGACGTGCACTTTGTCGTGTGTGCACTCAAAATAATTTCAATACTAACACTTATACGTAGTATAGCGTAGTAGAGTTCGTATCCACAGGGAAAGGAATAACTTTCTTTTTATATAAATAGTAAGTAAAGGGGGGTTTTGATTGTTGAGTGATTTAATTAAATTAAACACGAAGATGAACGAGTTATATGGGATTTAATTCAAAGATAAAAGTGACTTGGTATTGCTATTTTACACTTGTTGATATATTTTAGTCGATCATTGTTATATCTATAACTTATCTCCTCTCGAATACTCAATCGAGGAGTATATCCAATTCATCGAGGATAGTTATTAACAACGACCGTTCATTAATAACCCTTACTATTAGTCAAGTATAGAACAAGCGCCGTATACCGACTTGATAGTAGCATTTAATCGCTTAACTCCTTGATGAAATCAATTGAGATCGATAACCTCAACACAAGCGGTTTTGGTTTAACCAACACAATTAATTCCTCTTAGGTCTATTAACCACGACCGTGCATTAATAAACCGAAGTTACTTGTGGAACCATCAACGATTACCATTGGTTCGTTGATCGTATCTAGTAGTAATTAATATATGAAACAAAACTAGTTGATCCTTTAAGTAATGTTCAAAATATTAATATGAAATATGCATAGGAATTAATTAATACTCAAGGAAGAATATTAAAGGGAATGAATCCTACTATAGTTAAATATCAAGATGTTAACTAATTGTCATCTTAGTAACACTCCCCGATATTAACATAGAGGAAGGAATAGCTATTACTAAAACCAATGTCAAGATGTTAACTAATTGTCATCTTAGTAACACTCCCCAACATTGATATAGAAATAGTATTTAAAGGAAGAATTAATATTCAAGGAAAAGAAGTTAAGAAAATAACTCACAACTTTAATAATCAACAAGCTTCAAGAGCAATACCAAGAAATGGAAGTTTAGCTCCTCATTTGGAGACTAAACATGCTAAAAGAAATATAGAGAATTGCTATTCTAAACTGAGCTTAAGAGTATATAGGAATTGCCAATTATTTATTAATAAGTGCTTATTCATTTAGAAGCAGATTGCATATTGGTTAATTTATACAAAGAACCGTGGAAGGTCTATTATGTGAACTTGTGAAGAATCTGTCCAGTGTCCAGGTTGCCTTATTAATAGGTGCTTATTCATTTAGAAGCAGACTGCATATTGGTTTTATACTTTTATGGTTTGGCAGTGCTTATTGGTTTTATGATTTGGCAGCAATGCTTATTCGTTTGGCAGCATCAGTCTTTTCTTGTCATGGCTTCTCCTTTAATTCACTTCTTTTATGTTGACAAATTGATGGGCTGTTTAGGTGCATTGATAAAAAAAAGATATTATTAATTATATTTCATATAATGTATTTTTGGTACTAAATAAGCCAAGTTTCACCTCCCAACCCACGATTTGGTTAACAGGCTTATTAACAGGCTTCAGGCCAGGCCAGGCTTTCTAACAGGTCAGGCTTAGGCCGAAAATGAGGCCTTAAACAGGTAACAGGCCAGGCTCAGGCCTACACTTTTCAAAACAGGCCCGGCCTGTTTAGCTAGAAGTCTGGCCTGGCCTGGCCTGTTTCCACCAATTCCGAATTGGTGTCTTAAAGTGAAGGAAAGGAGGTGTATTTATAGGCTTTTTGGAGTGCAGGCCGAGTACTCGATCGAGTATGTACATATACTCGATCGAGTATGTGTAGAAACCTGAATTTGGTCAATACTCGACCAATACTCGAGTAGATTTTATATGTATACCCGATCGAGTATGTCGGTGTACTCGATCGGGTATGACAATAGAACGTGGCCAAATCTTTCCTTGCATGTTCATTTGTTCCCGGATCGGATCCTTGAAAATCAGTATTGGTACTCGATCGAGTATAAGGTATACTCGACCGAGTTTACCCCAAAATCAGGAGTTTTTCCTTCTTTTTGTCTTCTACTCTTGCACCTTCCTTCACCTTTGATCATTTGATTGATCTTGGACCTGTTTAAGCTCAGAATAAACCTAATCTAAACAAATTACAAGAATTTAACAAACTAAACTATTACACCGAAAGTGTGTAATTTCCGAAATATTAAACAACCAAAACTAACTAAAAACGTAAATAAACACACGGAAATTACAAACGTATGAGTGACCTATGCCATCGTATTTATCATGGAGATAAATTCCGCATTGCCGGTCTCCAGGAAGGACAAAATTTCCGTCAAGGTGATCTTATAGTCTATCACTATTTTACTCAATTGTAAACTCTATTGAAAGAATTATATTATCAATGTATCAAATTGTTCTTGCTTGTTGCTTCACTATTAAATGCAATTGTGGAATTCTCCTCAAGTGTCAAGAGGAAAGGGATGATGATTGCATAATATAAAAATCTTGAGAGGTCTCAACAACAAATTTGCTCAAGTTCGTTCTCAAGTGATGCTCATGGAATCATCACCAACCCTGACTCGTTTTTTCCTCGTTCTTCAACAAGAACGTGAATTTGGAGGGCACGCTATTGTTATCTCTCAGGAAGTTGCACCCAATACTGTTTTCAATGCGAATTCAACTCAGAATAATTCTAATTATGCACTATGTGTCATCGAACCAACCACACCATAGACAATTAGCTTGTATTTTTATCTATGGTAATCCACCAGGTTACAAGAACAATGGCCAGAGCACATATGGACTAAATCAGCCTACTGTAAATGCTACTAACATTGTCACATCGTTTGCTCCAGCAAATTCCACTCAAGAGGAGGATAAACTTCAGAACACATTTAGTTTCTCAAAGGATCAATATCATGTTCTTCTGTCTTGCTTCAACAATCTCCAAATCCACCTTCTTAGGTTAATACTGTTCAGAATTGCCTTGTGAATTCTTCAGGTATCAATTCCAGAGTTGTTCTTGACTTTTAGATAGTGATGTTATTGACCACATCTGCCACACAAATCATATTTTCTTTCTTTAATCTCTATTATTCCCATATCAGTCAAATTACCTAATATTCACTTTGTGATGGCTAAACATTCTGGAATCTTTAAGATTGGCGATCTTACTATATACGTAGTATAATATAATACGGAGTAATATATACTTTATGTTCCTGGATTTTTATTATGCTTAATTTCAGTTCCTGAACTCACCAAAATCCTCAATTGCATTGTTATCATCTCTGAACATGATTGTATCATTAGTGGTTGAATCACACAAATTATTAAAGGATATGCTCAATGGTGTTTAATGCTAGAAATTTAAACTCTTCACCTTTTGTTCTTCACGCTAGACTTTTAGTTTAATGTACCGCGTTTTTACAACGGTGACGAAGTTATTTTAGTATAAAATTATCACACCAGTTTTCTTTACGATTTTTTTTCACTATAACCACATTTAAAAAATTAGATCTCAAATCTCGTATATAATTGACATTATATATGAGATTTCTATATAATTTCCACTTCTTGCATCAATACTCTCTTTTCACTTGCTCCAAAATATATGTAAATCGACACATGTTTTTATAACTAAAGACTTATATTTTGGTGTTTATTATGACTATTTATAGTATATGGTTTATAATCTCTGATTTGTTTTAATTTCACAAATTTCCCATATTATTTTAACGATAAAATTACATAAAATATAATTTGATTGAGCATGTTTAAATCGAAGGGTATATGTTTTCTTTTCCAAGCATTTGGAGTGTCAAATACTTAGCCGTGAGGGGTCATTCTTGTTGTATGCAAAGTTTATACACAAATTATACATTGCGGGTAAACTTGCAATTGACAAAGAAGCTCGGAAGTACCGGGTACACGTCAGTATTATTGTACCCAGTACTAATTTTATGTACACATGTACTAATTTTGTTGGGTGTCGATTTCTTTCCGGCTCAGGTCTCCAACCTCCACAATAGGCTCACATACACCACCCTAGGCTAGACCATAACACAACACCATGTTTTATCTCCACCACTAAGGTACCTCTCTCAACTTACACACAAAGGAAAGGAGAAGGGGTCTGCTCTCTGGATTTTCTCTCACGCAGAACAAGCTCACAAGGAAGAAGAGAGCTGCTAAATAATAGACTGGCCAACACTAAAGGACACTCACGGGTGAAACAAAGACAAAGGAGGAGGCAGCGGACAACTCATTTGGGGTCACTCCACATAAGTCAAAATGGCCATATTATTGGTTAGGAGAGATTCAAAAGAAGGTATCAAAGTGGGAGTAAACATGGGTGCAAGTCAATAATAAAATGGAAGGGAGGCCTTGATAGGACCAATACCTCCAACATTCTCCACCTTATTGGTCCTAAGTGGTGTAGAGTAACAATACAAGGTTGTGAGGAGACTCATCATCGCCGGATTATTACAAGTACATCATTGCGATCATACAAGTAATAGATGAGAACCAAAGTTCCCTTTCGGACCAAGCTTACCGTGCAAACCCACTTCACGATGGACTGAACTCTACCAATCGGTCCTCGAGTTCAGAACCAAAACCATCACAAAACTATTAACAAGCACAACACATGTTAATAGACTACGCAAGCAAGCATCCGGGAGAAGTTGGGGATTCCAACTAATCCAACAACCACACATAACAAGCACAAAGAAAATAAAAGAAGCAATATTATTTCTATAACTAGCACAGGTAGAGCTCACATAATCACTTGGTATCACATTTTCAAAACACAAAGAAAATAGCATACCAAATATCACAAAGATTTTAATTAAAAGAGAATTAAGCACATTTAAAGCAAACTCAGAGGAAATATAGTCAAACACATTGCACATATAATTTCTCACATGCTTCCTAATGTCTCTATCTCTAATAACATGGCAATCACGCAACTCAAGCATATTGCACACAACATTCATATCATGCTCCACCTTAATAGAAATATTATTTTCTTTATTTTCACCATGAAAATCATTTTCATCCACAAATTTGAGTTCGGTTTCAACAAGTAAATCGGAATGTACTTCAACAGGCAAATGCTCCACCTCATTTGGAGCAACATCAGGAGAAACAAGCAGGCAAGGAAATTCATTTTCAACAAAAATGACATTTCTACTCATCAATACATTGAAGCAAGTTTCACTCCTACACCAAAGCCTATAACCTTTCATGCAATCATGATATCCTAAGAAAACATATTCCTTAGTCCTAGGTTCAGATTTATCATTCACACGATTCACGTAAGCAGCACAACCAAACACTCTCAAATTTGGCAAATTAAGTGGTTTGCCCGTGAACACAGATTCAGGGCATTTCCCTCCTAAGGGAACAGACGGGGACAGATTAACCAAATCAACAGCATAACAAATAGCTTCCCCCCAGAACTTATTAGAGAGCCCAGATGAAGCTAACATAGCCCTCACCCTCTCTAATAAAGTTCTAACCATCCTCTCAGCAACCCCATCCGGTTGGGGTGTGGAGGGAACAGATTTATGCATAGAAATACCCCAAGTATCACATAAATCACCAAGCTGACTATCACAGAAATCAAAACTGACAGTGGTCCTTAAAAAATTAATTTTCTTACCGGTTTGTTTTTCAACAAGGGTTTTCCAGTTTTTAAACTTATCAAAAACTTCAGATTTATTCTCAATCAACAAAACCCACACTTTCTTTGAAAAATCATCAATCAGTGTCAGAAAATAATTTTTCCCACCATGAGTGGAAACACCATAAGGACCCCACAAGTCAGCATGAATACAATCAAGCACATTAGTACACTTAGGCAGATCAGGAAAACCAACTCTAGACTGTTTTCCTAGCACACAAGGTTGCACACAATTCACAGAATCAAGTAGGGGTTCAGCATGACAAACATACAAGTTGTTTTTCATCTCAGCTTTGAAGACAACTAAGCAACCCTTCACAACTTTCATGATTCCCTTTCCCCATTTTCCCTTCAAACCCTCATTTTCAAGAGAAGCACAAGATAGCAAATTACAACACAGCTCAGGAACATGCCTAACATTCTTCAAAGTAAGCACATAACCAGAAGAAAACTTAAGGCATACATCTCCTATTCCTAGCACATTGCATTTCTTCTTATTTGCTAAAGACACAAAGCCATGCTCAATCTCTCTATAGTTTGAAAAAGCATTTTTCAAAGGGGACATGTGAAAACTACAACCAGAATCTACCACCCAATCTGATTTACCCAACGAATCAGATATCACAGAACTCAAATAGTCATAATCACATAGATTTTTCATCATAAAAACATCACCTAAATCATCTTCACACGTAGTCAAATTAGCATGCTCACTATGCTCATTTTTCTTAGATTTAGGGCAGTCTCTTATGAAATGACCAGATTCGTGACAATAATAGCAACGCCTCGAATTAGACCTAGACTTAGATCTATGTCGTCTACTATTATTTTCTCTACCCCTCACATGCATAACTTCCTCGGATTTTCTACTCTCACCCATCTGTTTTAAATCTAATTCCTTACTCTTAAGACCATTTACTACAATGTCAAGAGTCACATTATCTCTACCATACTTAATAGCAGATTTCACATCACTAAAGGAATCAGGAATAGCATTTAAAAGAGCAATAGGGGAATAATCATCTATATGCTTATCACCACACAACTTAATATCCGAAATAAGTTTGGTAAAAACATCTAGATTTTCTTCAATATCTATAGACATATCTAGTCTAAATTTGAAGAATTTCTCAAGTAAAAATATCCGGTTAGGCAAAGAGGTTTCAGTATACAGTTCATCTAATTTATTCCAAAGAACTTTAGCACTTTCTAAAATTCCAACTTTTCTAATCACAGAGTCAGATAAGTTCAAATAAATCACAGAACATGCATTTTCATTCATTTCAGCCCTTTTCTCTTCTGTGTCAGAAATTAAATAGGTTTCGCCAACTGCTTTAAAACATTTTTGTTGTATTAAAATACATTTAATTTTTTGCTTCCAAATGCTAAAATCAGATTTTCCATTAAATGGAGTCATACCATACTGATTATAAGCAGACATTTTCACATAGAAAAACAAGCAACAAAATAAAATGTAAATTTAGCTGAAAACAATTTAAATATTTATAAGGCTACAACTATACGGAGCAACTAGCACGAACACGCGAGGAGTATTAATGAGCACCAAACTCAACTTCAAACCCCTTGTTCTTCCGTATAAGCAGAAATAAATAATAAATTTTCAGCACATACACAATACAACAATTCAATCAATTTTAACAGCTGTTATAAACCTAAAATATAATTTCTACACAATAAAAGACTAAATCACTACAAAAGCGATAAAAGGGATAAAAGTCAATATACCGGAGCGAAACCCTAGGAGAGGCGTTTCGACCTTACCCACCCAATTTAAAAATTGGGATTTTTCTTGACTGTTGACTGAAAGTTGGCTGATTTTGACCAAATCCACCAAGAGCTCCTGCTTGCTTATTAATTGCTAGCACCTTCACGTGAAATCAATTGCCAACTCCTGTGCTCCAAAGTCAAGCCTCCACTTGAGTAAACACGGTCAACACCTCCAAAGCCAAATCCATGAAGTGAACTTCACGTGAAGCCAACTTGTTGTGTTCCACCTTTCTGCGACCAACAATGAAAGGACAACGACAAAACAGCCCCAGACTCCAACCTCGATGAACGGCTCTCTCAGCTCCTTGTGTCAATCCTGCGGCCAGACCTCTGCGATTAGCGTCCAAGCTACAAAAATACAGGGGCCCACGCCCTTGGTCTCTATCCTCAACGACCAGTAAACGTGGTCTGCTACAGCCTTCTGCGAGCAATGAGGAACACAGGGGTTGGCTTCGATTGACGGTTCCACCGGCCAACCAGCTCCGGCTCCAGCGGCGATCTCCACCCACGAACTCCGGAATCGACGAACAGCAGGCGGATTTGGGCGGTTTCCAAGCGACGGCTTCAGCGACGAGATTCCAGGTCTCTCAGCTAGCCTCCTGCGACGGGATTCCAGATCCGGCCTCGAGCTCAGCAAACCACGGCGAGCTCTCTCTCTGGCGACGACTCCCAGGTGGACTCAGGCTTCAGCGGCGAAAGATTTCAGCGGCAAAGCAGTCGGCGAGCAACGACCTCTCTGGCGACGAAGGTGAACTCGATGGCAAGGACGAGTAGTGAGAAGACCTCCACTGTCTTCAATCAACAAGCTTTGGCTTCCCAGACCTCGAATCAACGGCGGACGGTGGCGGACGGCAGCGGACGGCGGTGGAGGGCAGAATCCGGCTAAATCAACGGCGACGACAACACAATCTCTGATACCACTGTTGGGTGTCGATTTCTTTCCGGCTCAGGTCTCCAACCTCCACAATAGGCTCACATACACCACCCTAGGCTAGACCATAACACAACACCATGTTTTATCTCCACCACTAAGGTACCTCTCTCAACTTACACACAAAGGAAAGGAGAAGGGGTCTGCTCTCTGGATTTTCTCTCACGCAGAACAAGCTCACAAGGAAGAAGAGAGCTGCTAAATAATAGACTGGCCAACACTAAAGGACACTCACGGGTGAAACAAAGACAAAGGAGGAGGCAGCGGACAACTCATTTGGGGTCACTCCACATAAGTCAAAATGGCCATATTATTGGTTAGGAGAGATTCAAAAGAAGGTATCAAAGTGGGAGTAAACATGGGTGCAAGTCAATAATAAAATGGAAGGGAGGCCTTGATAGGACCAATACCTCCAACAAATTTTATGTACATATGTAATTTTTCTCAAAAAAATGTCCATTTTTTTACACGTCAGTAGCGATGGCAACGTGGTGGATCGAGGACGGTTTTACCTATAACTGTACCCGCCCCGTTGGGTAAATCCCCCGCCCTGTAACCGTCCTATTACCTAACGAGTAATTTTTACTCAAACCATAACCGCCCCAACGGGTAACGGGTATAACCGCGGGTAACCGCAAGTAATCAACTTATTAAATGAGTCATTGATATTTTAATTAAAAAATATTTTAAAGGGAGAAAAATGACATCACTTAGACAACTCTAGACTCATACACCATTTAAAAGTTTTTTATATTTCCAAGACGAGAAAGAAGGCAACCTAAATTCATTTGAACCTAAAAATACCTAATATGAAAAATAATTAATCACGAAAAAAACTGATAATGATCAAACAAGACTATTAATATCTATTACCGCCCGTTACCCATAAAAGAAAACGAGTATTCCCTGCCCCATACCCGTTACCCGATCAATCAGGGGTGGAGACAGGGAGGGGCTGGCGGTGGCCACGGCCCCTGCAAGAAAAAAAATCTTGAGTATATATTATGTATAAATACTTTTAATCTGTAGAAAGTATGTTGATATTTTAAACTTTGGCACCTGCAAGGTAAAATTGTTAAGAACCGGCCCCTTTAACTCTAAATGTTTGGCTCCGCCACTGCGATCAATGTGGTTTTCCTGGTTTTGACCAGTTCGGTTCGGTGCGAGTATCCGTCGGATCGGTCACAATTGTCATCCTTACACGTCAATACTAATTTTATGTACATATGTAATTTGAGGAAGCGGTCCAGTCCAGCTGGTCGCCAACTCACTCTCCCTTACGGGAGATCTCAGGATCAATTCTCAATGGACTGAGATTAATCCCAATTTACTCTAGGCCCCCCCAAACCCCCTCCCCTGAAGCCCCTAGGGTATAAAAAAATGTAATTTTTCTCAAAAAATATCCTTTTTCTTTTAAGAAAATTGCTATAGGTACCTCAAAACTTACCCCATCTTTACCCCATATAAATACTCTCCCCCACTTTTCTCCTCCCTCCTCCCTCTCCCACTTTTCTTCCCCCCTCCCTCTCTCCTGGTTCTTCGTTCCTTTCACACAGCCCTTCCCCTCCCTTTTCTCTTTTACTTTTCTCCATTTCAAGATCTATCCCTTTCTTTAATGTTTCTCATTTTTACCAGCTTTTCCTCCTCCAACCTTCTTCTCCTACTTCTCTCCTCTTCCGCCTTTTTTCCGTTTCAAATGGCGGAGCTACAGTAATTGGACGAATGGGGAGAGCTAGGTGAACAAGAAGGAACAACGAAGGTGTAGACCAAGAAGTTTTAAATGACTTGAGAGCAGATCTTATTTTCTTGATTTTTTGTTCTTGATTTTGTTTTCTTGTTTTTTTTGGGTGTGCTTTCAAAATAAAAAGGGATGTCTGTCAGACAGACAACTTGTAAGTGCAGTGTCTGTATTTGTTAGTAAGATTCGTGAAGTTGTCTCTCATGTGAAAAATAAATGTCTGTAATTGATATTTAATTGTCTGTCATTTGTTTGTAAGTTGTCTGTATTTTTTGAGTTGTCTGTCATGTTGTTGTGAGAAGTCTGTAAGAGTCGTGAAGTTGTCTGTCTGTAATTGATGGTTAATTGTTTGCCATTTGTTTTGAGTTGTCTGTATTTGTTTTTGAGTTGTCTGTGTTTGTTTTGATTTGTCTGTATTTGATTGTGAGCTATATGTAATTACTTTATTTGATTGAGATGCAATTAGTCTAACGAGACAGGCATTAAATATACACATACAAACATTACTTTATTGTGAGTTACCATATTGGCATATGTTTCATAAAAAGACAGACAATACGTATTACTAGACAAACAATATAGATAACCAGACAGACATTATTTTTCACCACAAATTTCATAGAACTCAAAATGAAATGACAAACAACTAAATATCAGTTACAAACAACTTCACGATTCTTACAGACAAATACAAATACAAACAACTAATAAACAAATGACAAATAATTAAATATCAATTATAGACATTATTTTTCAAACGACAGACAACTTCAGACTCTTACAGACACTGCACTTACAAGTTGTCTGTCAGACATAAAACATTCTTTATTTCGAAAATACAACAAAAATCAAGAAAACAAAATCAAGAAAAGAAGATCTGCTACTCAAGTTATTCAAAGCTTCTAGATTTGCCTTCATCATTGTCTTCCCTTGAGGTTGCATTCGAAATGGCAACCGGCGTAGGCCGGCCGCCGGCAACCGACGTAGGGCCGCCATTGGCAACGTCACTGGTGGAGAGGAGATACGCAGGAGAAGATCCAAGGTTGGATGGGGGAAAGATGGTAAAAATTGGAAGTCTAAATAAGGAGAAAAATATTGAAATGGAGAAGAAAGGGGAAGGGAGGGGCTGCGTGAAAAAGAGGAGGGAGGAAGAGAGGTGGGGTGCAGGAGAGAGGGATGGAGGGGAGGGAAAAAGTGGGGGAGGGTGGAAGGGGAGAAAGGAAATGGGAGAAAGTTTTTATATGGGGTAAAAAATGGGATAGGTATGGGGTACCTATATCAAAATTGTTCTTTTAAACTACGGAAATGTTTATGTGAGCCCGGATATATTGTCAACCACCACATAATCGCCACGTCAGTATTTATCATCAGTAACGATAAGAGTCAGTGGTCGGAACTCGGAAACTCGGCGAGAGGTCTGCTCCGCCCGTTCCACTCCGCCGGAATGGAAAGTATCAGCTGCTTGACCTGGAGCAACACCAGAATGAATGTTATACCCTTTGCGTCTATCAGAGAGACTCCTGAGACCCAGAGAGTTGAGCTCGAAGAGAAGGCAAAAAGCTCAAGAGTTCTGATATTAGGTGGGACCGGAAGGGTCGGTGGGTCCACCGCCATTGCTCTCTCTAAGCTATGCCCTGACCTCCAAATCATCGTCGGCGGCCGTAATAGGTTACTCCATTTACCTGATTGTTTGGGAACTTCATTTTGTCTGTGTTTAAAGAATTTTAGAGGAAATAATTATAGTATCATATATTCACATACACATACATCTTAAATGTACTATTAAGTATTAAGCCATTATTATTCATAATCTGAAGCTAAATCAACTATGAATTTTGCATATTTGCTACACGATGTTTGGGCATATGTGGCTAAGTATGTTTCTCTACACACAAATGCACAATAAACACTTTCGTTTAATAAATACTACGTATCACATAAATCTTGTGCTATTTGGAGCTATCTAAGAAGTGTTTTCGAGAGTTATAAGGCTTGGTACTGAAGAAGACTTTCACTTCTTTCACTTTCTTGGGAGTTTTAAGGTTATGTTTGGTATCTTGAAAATGGTAGGGAAATGAATTTTGCAAATTTTAGATTTTTCAGTCTTTATAGTATAAGTATATCAACAATCAACAAACCTTTAAAGATTTTAGTCTTTATAGGTTCGGTGAAATGTCTACAATCAACAAACCTTTGAGTGAATCTTTTATCTTTTATATGTTCTCTTATGTTTTTACTATATCTCCATCCCAAATTGATTTTCAAAATTGACTTTTTTGCTCAAACGGTTTCATTTTATTTACTTAATTAGGATGTCCTTTTCTAATTATATTCTAATTTGGAGTGTGCAACTTTGAAGAGATTTAATCTAGTTTCTCAATATGTAAATTTTAATTCTTAAGAAGTGAATTAATTATCAATATGGATGATTTGACTATAACATTGGTTGACCAAAAAATATTGACTTTGCAAATCAATTTGGGACAGAGGGAGTATATTTTATAATTCGTTCTTATGTTATTTTCATCCTATATTTATCTTTATCTTACCCATTTTATCTTACCTTACCTTTTTATATTTCTTTCTTTCCTTTTTTGCTCTGATTTCATGGATCGATTCATGTTAGGCGACCTCAAATCTTTATGGAAATAAGGCTCAGATGTTGTTGTATAGCGTTTTCCCAAAAATTCAGATTTCTTAGTCTTTATAGGTTTTGTGAAATATCTAAAATCAATCCAATAATGACTTCATGAGTGTGAACTTATCCCCCCTCAGATTCTTTCCTTTCAAACTTCCCTATATGACCCTAAATGATAAAAGAGTTGCTCCTATGTTGTTGCACAACAGGGAAAAAGGTACTTCTATGGTGGAAAAACTAGGTAAGAACTCAGAGTTTGCTGAGGTGAATATAGATGACAAAGTATCCTTGGAAGCAGTGATGAAAGGTATCTCACATTCCTCTGAGTTTTTCAAATTTCAAAACCTCACGCCTAAAGAAAATGCTTGACTGCCTATTTCGTGTAAATGTTTTGTTAATAAATGGTTCCTGCCTATCTATTTATTAGTATCTATCTGATGTGCAGATGTGGACCTTGTTGTTCATGCTGCTGGACCTTTCCAACAGGCAGAGAACTACAATGTTCTTGAAGCTTCCATTCAGACCAAGGTGAGGGAAAGGTAACCTGCTTAGCTTCCAGCACTTTCAGATGATGACTGTTACATGTACAAGATCTATGACCTGAGCTTTTCCTAACTATTTATTTAAACAGACTGCATATCTTGATGTTTGTGATGATACAAGATATGCATTTCATGCGAAATCTTATATGAATGATGCCCTGGCTGCCAGTGTCCCTGCAGTAGTAACTGGTGGCATCTATCCCGGAGTGAGTAATGGTACTATATGGTTCTTGTTTAAATTTACCTGGCAATGCGGAAGTGCATATCTATGATTTAAAAAGCTCCTATTTTAATCACATTGGTCCTTGCTCCTTTCCAAATTCAGAAATCATATGCATCAGAGGACTCTTCAAATCTTCATACATTTGTACATTTCCAAATTTAAAATAAATAGCGGTTTTAAATTAAGATCCTAAATATCTATCATGCTATCTGAATTTTATAAGATAAACACTGGTTTTGACATGATCGCGCCTGTTAGACATTGCATGTTTTTAATGCTGTAAAACACATCACAATTTCCATGCAAGTATTAGAATTGAAATCTCTTACCACTGTAAGTCTATAATGGCAGTGATGGCAGCAGAGCTTGTTCGGGTTGCAAACAGTGAGAACAAAAGTAAGCCAGAGAAGCTGAGGTAATTCTTCCCTTTTCACTTCTATATCACCTATTTTTCATCTTTTTAATTTAAAAAATTACTAAGTCTAGACCCCCTCCATCCCTAAATTATCCCTACACTTTCCCCTTTTGTCCATCAGAGTTATCCACATATCCTTTTCCCAAAAGCATTCTGTGGTTCACATTATTTCTGTCTTCTATTCAACCACACAGTTACTCTTTTTTAAACACTGTACAAGTCTAACTCGCATGTTAAATTGGAGGAGTGTTTTTTTTTACATTTATCGTAATCTTTCTATGTGTACATGCTTCATGGTATTTTTTTACTCCAATATGCCATTTTCAGGTTCTCTTACTATACTGCTGGCTCAGGTGGTGCTGGCCCAACAATTTTAGCTACTAGCTTTCTGCTACTTGGAGAAGAAGTAGTTGCATACAATAAAGGTCTCTTTTCAAGATGCATCCATATCTTTTAGCCCTGGCTAACAGCTAACTCATTCAAACTTGTATTGGAACTTATGAAAATTTTGGGTTATCATAACAGGGACTGAAATCAAATTGAAGCCTTACAGTGGAATGCGAAGCATTGACTTTGGTAAAGGGGTTGGAAGAAAAGATGTTTTCCTTATGTAAGTATTTGTACAAGAAAATATTCAATAATGCCCAAGTGTCCGTATAGGGCCAGGATATGCTAGGGAAAGTGAATAAGATGGAAAGTAGATTTGGAAATTTGGAATGAAATAAAATTCAATTGATTTAGTAAATCAACTTTACGTATTATTTTGGACTCATTTGATTTAAATATTTCTATTAAAGAGTGTATAAAGACTGTGTTATCTATGTACATGTATTTTACAAAAATCCCATCAAACTTGAATTTTCTTTCATACTTGGTCGACTGTATAACCAATTATTAAGAAACTATTCTCCTTGGCATGGGTTTACCTTTCCCTGCCATTCTATGAGTTCCAGATATTGCCCAAACATAATTCTCATTTCCAAATGAGTACTCTAGTTATTCTTATTCCACTTCCAGATTCTCTTAAATCATAATCATTTCCATATCATGATCCCATCAATCCTAACTATGTTGGGGTCCGCAGCATAGGATTTATAGTTTGGTCAAATTAGAATAGTTTAGTCTTTAATATATATTTCTTTAATATTTAATCGTATAACCTTTTTTTTGCAGAAATTTGCCTGAAGTGAAAAGTACACATGAAACCCTTAAAGTACCAACTGTCAGTGCTCGGTTTGGAACTGATCCATTTTTCTGGAATTGGGGAATGTCAGCCATGACAAATTTACTTCCAGCAGTATGATGCTTTGTTAGTTGCTACACTCTGTATTGATTCATTATGGGTGCTTGAATGCTACCACTGAAAGATTTTTTTCTTGCTTCCAAGGAAAAGTGCACCAACACTACGTGAATTTGCCTTAGGAAGAGAGGAGAGGAGAATGATTGACATATAGATTTTACTTTCGTTTCTTATTATCACATCTTGTGTTTGAATTATGGTAAATCATAAAGGAGGGGAAATTAAGCTATAATGTTATAAATGTACACTTGTCGCTTTTGAACTTCAAATATATTCACACAAAAGAAATATCAATTTAAGATTTTTGGATATCAAGTTAAATTTTATAATGAACAGGGACTTTCCCTTCCATTTTGAGAGAAATAGGAGGGTGAAGAATGAGAATTATTTTTCTTTCCATACTCATTTCCTTTCCTTTCCAATTGTACCTTCTTATTTTCTTTCTTCCCGAACTTGGTGTAAAGTTATGTAGAACTTTGTACTCACTCTGTCCCGAAACAACTTCACAGTTTGACCTACTCACATATTAATGCAAGATAAAGTTTTTCGTTGAATTTCTAGTTATACCCATACTTTCTACTTTATGTAAATAAAAGTAAAAATTAAGTAAAAAGTAAGGGTAATTGTGACATTTGTTATTGAAAAGTATCTTCTTATGGAAAGGTGGAATTTATTTTGGGACAGTCATATAAGGAAAGTGGGAAGTTGTTTTTAGGACGGAGGTAGTAAAGGTTTTGATATCTATATGGAATTAATAATTGGCTTAAATAGTTAAATTACTGCTTAACTTTGTTTTATCTTGTGTGCTACAATCACATATTACTCCATAATATATAGTAACCATTTTCGGTTTTAATAATTTTCTTTACAGGAATTTTTGAGAGACAGAAGAAAGGTTCAACAGCTAGTTCAATTATTTGATCCACTTGTTCGGGTAGTCGACCAGATATCTGGAGAGAAAGTGTCAATGAGGGTAAACTGCCTGCTTTAGTGCTTTTGGTTTGGCTATAGATTCTAGCAACTCATAGAGTATGTTTAGTCACTAGCGGTTGCCTTATTGATACAGGTTGATCTAGAATGTTCAGATGGGCGCCACAGAATAGGTTTATTTAGTCACAGAAGTCTCTCCAGGTTTATAAAAAAAATCTTGCATCAGTTTCTTCCAGAGTAGACCCTCAGTCTTTTTAGAGAAAAGTTCCACTTTTGGTCATCTAACTACAGTCTTTTTCCAATTTTTGGACATGCTCTTCAAAGTCGATCCTTTTTGTTAGTCTAACTATTATAAACTTCCATTTTTTGTCCTCTTGGCATGTCATAATCCTCAATTTGAAGAATACATATCTTTAAGCTTCATTCTTACTTATCTCTTGGGTTGAGACATTGAGTCTTTGGTCAAAAGAGAAAAGGGTCAAATAAACTATTTTACTATCTCCAAACCATTACTTAGGACCGTGTACTTAAATAAGTGGCATTTACATCCATCTACACCTACAAAACTGTCTTTTAAGACCATTGACCGGATGGTAACTTGATTTAGCAGGTTCTTTGCTAATGTGGTGTTATTTATTTATTTTTTAAGTTTTCTTTTCCTTTCTTTTAGTTTTACTTTTTCTTTATTATTTTCTTTTCATGCCCCTCTTAAGCAACATTGCAACTCCATCAACACCATTTCTTTATACTTGATCGTATTGTGATTGACAGACGACAGTCTAGGAACGGAGAAGCTTGTGAAAATAATCAAGCATCTCCTACCAACACCATTTTCTCCTTCCAAGTCCCAAGATATCAGTTTTTTGCTCTTGGACTGAATTTTGGGCCATTCTTTTCAATACTTGAAGGGGTTATGAAAACTGGGAAGAATGGAAAAAGAAAATTAAAGGAAAAAAGAAAAAAAAATAGAAATAATGCGACATAAGCAAGAAACTTGCTAAATCAAGTCATCATCCGGTCAATGGTCTTAATTGATAGATTTTTACGTGTAGACAGATATAAATGACACTTATATAAGTACATGGCTCTAAGTGATGGTTTGGAGATAGTGAAGGGTTTTATTTGATCCTTTTCCCTTGGGCAGAATGCACTATTTTTTTTTTCTCACTGCTTCAACTCGCCAGAGTTTCACGCTTAATTGTGCATTTTTTATTTTTTGGAGAATGACAAGTTGAGATGTTGCAATGCATGTACTTTACAGATCAGTGGGAAATTCGACAGCTGCATTTGCGCTGGCAATTCTTGAAGGAAGCACAAAACCCGGTGTTTGGTTTCCAGAAGAGGTATTATAAGATCTGCAAGGGACCATTGCTCTTACAGTATATGTAGGTAACTTATCAAGAAGAGAACATAAGATCCTACCCAAACTTACAATACATGTTTGGTTTATATAGCCTGAAGGAATTGCTATAGAGATGAGGGAAATCCTCCTAAGGCGTGCTGCTGTAGGGACCATCAATTTTGTTATGCATAAGTAATGACTGCCTAATTCAAACACACTTTTCTTTTCTTTCATTTATTATGTGGTTCCTTTAAGTAGTGAATTAATTGTCTCTTTTTCTCTTCATTATAGGGCTCCATGGATGGTTGAAACAAACCCTAAAGAGATCGGTTTTGGCATTTATGGGTGACATTTTGAAGACGTGTACTAGACAGAGACAGAGAGTTGTGAGTACACATTGTGTAAGTTCTACAAAACTTCCTATTTGTTATTTTAGTGTATCTAAAGATAAATAAACAGAAAAGTTCATTTTTTGCGCCTTGCAGACTTTGGAGCTTTCAAAGTGACTTGACATTGAAAATGACGCCATTTCTCCCGCCAAAACATACCCTGTTCTTCTCCTACTTGGCGGTTTCCCTAGTTTGATCTTGTAACTATTTTAAGAAAAACAACTTGACATATTATTCAAATAATTGAGGAACTCAGCATCATATTTCCATGTTAAGGTCCTCTACTTATGGAAAATCACTTGTTCTGGAAATGTTTTCTACGAAAAAAAGCTATGGATAGTTGGATACTACGGAATAATGATTTGCCTACAATATTAGAAAGCATGAAATTGTTTCAAGAAGTCATTTTTCACAATTCTATGGCTAAGTTTGGATTTCGTTTGAATCCTGGAAATGATTTACATCCTACAAAATGCTGGGGAATGGAAAGAAAATGTTTTACCTCTGTAAAATGCCAAGAAAATAGAAGATGCATAATGTTTCAGTTAATGTGCATATGTTTATTACATAACCATATGTTCCTGAAAGATATTATATATAATACGATAGTAATTTATGAGAAATAAGGACTATTTATAATACCGATCATTTAGCAACTATTCATATATTACAGTGTATTTCACATATTTATAACAAAGTCACTTTTATATTTCATAAGATGCAATCATTGATCTATATCATTAGATAACATTACTTGAGTCCCTCTAACATTAGTACAAAAGGAGATGTGCGATTATTAAAGAAAGTGAGTTGATGTGGTTGATGTTAAATTGATAAAGTGAAGATAAATTGAGAAAGTAAGAATGATTTAACACACAAACATTCCCAAATTTTATATAAAACAATCTTAGTATGATAGACATAACACATAGTATGATAAAATGGTACTAACGAATAGTATTGATCATACCAAGTTCAAGATTATTGATGATCTAGTCGATTATATATTTATAGGGAAACGGGGCAAAAACACCCTTGAAGTTTCCAGCAAGGGGGTCTATGCCCCTAAACTAAATTTTAGAGCAAAAATGTTGGACAAACCTAAAAGAGGGCAAAACCCCCCCTCTAAGTAACCGAAACATAACGGAACATGCTAAAATAAAATTTGCTTAGTTGGCTTATACACGTCGTAAATTAAACAAACATGTTTCGAAGTAGAATGTTTGATATTACTTGTAAATTTTAGCTTGTGCTATATTGAAAAATCTCAAAGATTTTGGTCCTAAAATCGTCACACGTGCTGACCCAAAAAAATATTTATTTTAGATTAAAATTAGGGGTTTGGTCATGAATATTACATAGTACTAATTAAATGAGTTTGGACAAATATGTGAACTCTTTTATTGATTTCCAGAAAAGAGACCATTCGGTATTCTCATTTAAAAATTTGGGAAACGAAATTTCGTATATGCCCCGCTAGTAGTTATGAACTACGGAGTACATCACATCTTCTCGTATATGCCTCGCTAGTAGTTACGAAGTACGGAGTATATCACTGTAAAATATTTGATAAAACCCCTTGAGGGGAAAGTCTTCACTATGTCACAATTTATACAATCACTATGAAATAATACAAAGAAAGAGAATAAATACAAGAGGGAATCAAGGGATACTACAAGAGGATATTGGGGGATTGATCAAATCATACTACCTCCGTCCCAAATTGATTTGCAAATTTGACTTTTCTTGGTCAAACAGTTTCATTTTATTTGCTTAATTAGGATGTCAATTTTTAATGATATTCTAATTTGAATTTTGCAACTTTGAAGAGAATTTAATGTAGTTTCTTAATTTGTAAATTTTAATTATTAAAAATTGAGTTAATTATCATTAAAGAGGTTTAACTTTTATTATTGGTTGACCAAAAATGTTGACTTTGTAAAACAATTTGGGAGAGAGGGACTATAATATATTGTGCTAATAATCACATCTTCAGTTTCATTGCTGGCCCCAGACTTTTCTTTTCTTGAACCGTGGCTTGGCTGGCCGCTAGTAAATCAATGCTCCAAGCTATTTGCCTATTTCCCAGTTCCCACGTTCCACAGGTGCTAGCAACGACAATAGATTTATTTTTGACTTTTATTATCTTCACCATACATCCTTCAAAAACAAAAACTTCACCATACATCGTTCTAAAAAAAAATCTTCACCATACATTTACTCAATTGCCGTTTATAATTACCTAATCCGATCAGTTACAATTATTCATCAAATCAATTATAATTTACTCAATTATAATTACTTGATCAGCCCAATTACAATTATTCGTCCGATCAATTATAATTACCTAATTCGACCAGTTATAGTTACTCAATTTGATCAGTTACAATGATCCAACCCGACCTATTACAGTTGCATGACCCGACCAGTTACAGTTACCTGACCAGATCGGTTGTTATCTGACCCGACCAGTTACAGTTACATGACCAGATCGGTTGTTATCTGACCCGATCAGTTACAGTTACATGACCAGACCAGTTGTTACCCGACCCGACCAGTTACAGTTACATGACCTGACCAATTACAGTTACCTGACTCAATCAGTTACAGTTACATGACCACACCATTAGTTACCTGACTCGACCAGTTACAGTTACCTAACCAACTAATTACAATTACTCGAACACCATTAAATTAATTACTAGATTTGACCAGTTACTCGACCTGATTAATTAGAGTTACTAGATTTACGGTTACAAATCGACCACCCAATGACATTTTTCATACAAAGCTACAGTAACAGCACCGAGACACCGCACCGCTGCCGCCATGAACCACTGTGACGCCGACGCCGCGCCACACCACAAACAGCCTATTGTCCGCTGCCCCACGCCCCAACCCCAACTCCCCTGCCTCAACTCCCTGATCCCCAGCCCGCACCTTGACCCCCGTCCCCTCTCCAGATCCAAGTCCAACAAGCCCATCCCAGCCCTGATTCACATATCTCTGCCGACGCCTGACTCTAACCACCAAATCCGAGCCACCAGATCAGATCTAGAAGTATCAGTCTCCAACCAAGCCGCCACACGGAAACAGTAGCTTAGCCAGAGTCATCCTCATCCGTACAATACCGTGCTTGGATTCTGATCCCTTCGCTCTCAGTCGCAGGAATCGTCGCCATCCATGGGGTCTGACAAAAGATAGAAGAAAGAGGAAGTGGCTGGGTAGCAGCACGGAACGAAGTCGTCAGTGGGGCTCGCGATGAAGACGACGGGGGCATCACCTGAAACGGAGAAGGTTGCAGGGAGAACCATGGCTAAGGTTGCAGGTATGAAGATGTACGCAAATGGGGAGAGTTATGGCCGTAGGTACAAAGATGAAAGAGACCATCCGTAAGACCGTAATGATAGATGCTAGGGTTAATTTTGTAAAATCATATTGGAAATAGTCTCATTTATGGAAAAACGGGAAAGCTATCTATTTTTCTCTTTAGGTATCCTGTTAGTATTATTAAGGCCATTCTTTCTTAAAATTATGTTGTTAGTTGTCAACTTTTCAGAAATTGTCCTAAATAGGAGTAAAAATATTTTGAAATCCCAAAAAAGGAGTATCATGTTTTTTTATTCTCTAAATATGAGTAATCTGACAAGTTTAAAAAAAAAATGTCATGTTTAAATCCTTGTAATACTAAACTTGACAGAAATTTACTCCTATTCAGAGAATAAAAAACATGATACTACTATTTTGGAATTTCAAAACGTTTTTACTCCTATTTAGGGAATTCTCTCTTAACTTTTTTTACAGATGGTGCAATTTATATTTGTATTAATGCTAGAATAATTTAATTTTTTTCCCTTGTTTATTAAATTGTGTAATTTTAATGTCAAACAAATATTTGTATTTTGAATTGAGAAAATATCCTAAATGGACCAAGCCTACACATAATTGCACAAATAGGGGTAAAATTTAGATATTTCTTAAAAAGGACTAAACATTAACTTTATACCTTTAATACCCCTAATATAATTAATTAATTGCTCCCTACTTCCCTTACATGATTCGCGCAATCGGAGGCGGAGTTAGAATCATGGCAGATGCATTCTAGATATCTTCGGCGGATTTCGGTGACTGGCGGCAGTTGCCGATCTGTAGGCGGCACATCTGTAGTCGGAGGAATTGGGTGGAGGCCCACTTCAAAATTATTTGCTAGGCGCTGGTCGGGTGCTAGCCCAGTGCCTAGTGCCTAGGAGGACGTCTAAGCGGAAACTAGTCGGAGACATAAATTATAATTTTATCAATATTTTTGCATAAATATGATAAGTAATATTGTTTTTGTATATGCATAAAAAATATACATACACATATATAGGGATAGGGTTGTATACAAAATCAAATAATTTATGATCGGTTTGGGATTTGAATTAGTATAAAACTATTCAATTCAAAAGGGAAGTAGAGAATAACTTAATAGATTAGGGGTATTAGCGGTAGAAAGTTAATGTTTAGTCCTATTTAAATTTTACCTCTATTTGTGCAATATGTTTAGATTTAGTCCTATTTATAATTTATCAATTCAGAATACAAATATTTGTGTAACATTAAAAGTACACAATTCATATAGTTCCGACTTTTCAAAAACAATTTAATAAACATGGAAGAAAAATTAAATTATTCTAGCATTATATTAATACAAAATATAAATTGTACCAACTATAAAAAGTTAAGAACTAGCAACCTAATATCAATCTAAAATAAATATTTTTTGAGTGAGCACGTGTGATGATTTGAGGACAAAAAACTTTCTGCTTTTTGTTCAATACTAGCTAAAATTTAAAAAGAAATGAATATCAAATATCCCAACATACTACGTATTTGTTTTACGGCCTGTATGGCTGTGTAATATCAACTTAGCCAACGGTTGCATGTTCCGTTAATTTGGTTCGGTTAGTTGAAGCTTGAAGGGGTTTTTTGCTCTCTTTTAAGGTTTGTTAAAGTTTTTTGCTCAAAAATTTAGTTTATGGACATAGACCCTCCTTGCTGGCAAGTTCAAGGGTGTTTTTTCCCTATATTTATATAATAGAAATATAGTAAAAAAGAATGAATTGGAACAAATAATTAAACTTATCAACTTGAACTAATCACCAACATTTTCTTCTAAAGTTTCTTACTATTTTCCTTCTCATTACATTTTCTGAATTCCAATTGTACCCTAAAGAATCAATGCTTATACTTCATCAAGCAAACTGAACCGATTTTGGTAATTTTGCTTTATTATGGAATGCACATTATCTAGCTCAACCATTTACGAAGTATTAATTTTCAAGAAACAAATCTCCATTGAAGACATCCAGCTCGTTTCTCAACAAATAAGCAAAGAGTTAAGAATGTTTTCATTTGAACTGCAATCATCTTGTTTGAGACTTTGAGATCCAGAATGGACTGATTTATAAATGTTTGTTTTATGTATATTTTGTTATGGTCTAAATTTAATCTGCTTTGGTCTAATCCGATTAAATATATTTAAATATGTAAAACTGAAATCAGTCCAACTCAAAACACCCTAAACCCCTTGCTTTTGCATCTTGGTAGAGCTGTGAAGATGGATACAGAACAAATTAAATGACAATTGGATTCCTTTAAAAACAAATGATAGAAAAGGACACGGACTAAGCACTCATTTGGCACATAAAAACAAATATAACAAACCATATATATATACAAAATGAATCAATAACATTAACAATTGAATAAAAGTTCTCACAAACACAAAGCTTCTATACAACAGTGCCGATTCTATCTTTAGCCACCCCTTTCTCATGCAGCAAAGCAAGCATTGTTTGCAAGGTTCCACCAAACAAGCAAATCTACCTTTCAGGCAAGTGTAAATCAGACCAATCCTTGGAATCCACAAGCATTTAGGGCATGCTCTGCCGGCACCTTGTGTTAAGTTGCACAACAAAATGATGCACTTAACCTCATCATGAATACCAGTTTGAGCGATGACTTCTATCTGATTCTCTGGGCTGGGAATTCCCGTATGCTCTCCAAACATCACTTCTTTGCCATCTACTCCCACTCTTCTCAAACGGGTAGTTTTGAGAAGAATCCCTTTGTGTGTTCATGGTGCTGCCTCCTCTATTCCCTCTACTTTGAGTGTTCCTCATCTCTTCTTCAAGATCATATCGTGAGCGCTACACGGCCGTGTCAGCAAATATTAGTGTTATTCCAAATTTTCAAATGTGTGGCATAAAAGATAGATATAGATACTCTCTCCTTTATATAAATATGCTCTAGCACTTAGCCTAATGCCTGTTTGATCCCTCCTTCGCATGCCCAAGGAAAATAATGCTCCAAAAAATAAGCTTAAATCGAAAGCATGTCTAAAGCACGACCAAACAATACTCCACTTTCCATTGAAAGTAAACATTTTTCTAAAAAACGGATTCAATTCTAGGGGGTGGGGCCAGTATGGGTAAGCTTTAATAGGTAAGTAACGGCCAACACTCTGAAGAGAACTGAAAAAGAATGGGAAACCATTTTTTCCCATTTTTTCCAGTAGCCATTCATTTTAAAAGAAAATAAAGTTGCTGTGGGTAAAATAATGAGTCTCAAGATCACAACCAAAGTCTACTAAAGAATATACCTTGGCGGGATCTGAAAGCAGTGCATAGGCCTCCCCAATCATTTTGAAAAGACGGTCAGCATCTCTCCGTACCTCTTCTGCTATTCCTCTCCAAATTTCATGATCTGTATTATCGTTTTTAGCTACCAATTGCCCAGCCTAAACAATTAAGGTTATTAGTAAATTAAAAATTAATGCTGACAGTTAAAGTCACATATAGAACGAACCTTGTCAGGGTGATGTTTGAGTGCTGCTTTCCGATAGGCCTTCTTAATTTCTGACGATGCAGCAGATGGGTCAACTCCCCTGAGATGTCACAAGTGAATTCCATTGTTGTTAGAGAAGAGTTTATAAATGAAATCAAAGACATGCTTGTCCATATCTCATACTCCGTCCGTCCCTTTTTAGTTAGCCATCTTTAACTTTTCCAGTAATGATGCTAAACTTTGACCGTACAGCTGTCAAACGGGTCAACCCGACCCAACTCGACCTGGCCCGTAACGGGTTATGCTATATGTGGGTTGGGTCGGGCCCAACCCGTTTCATGACGGGTCATAAATTCTACACCCCTAAACCAACCCACCTAACCCGTGGGTTAAACGGGCCAACCCACAGTCCAATGTAAAAATATATACATGACAAAAGATTTTTTAAAATAAATACCCTTGAGTATATATTTATAATTGTAAGTAATAATAAAGGAAAAAAAGTAGTAATAAAGGAAATATAAGAAATCAAAATACTAAGCACCCAATACTTATTAAGCTTAATTAATAAATACTACTATCCTCCGTTCTTTAATAGTTGCAACATTTTGACTTTCACGTTTGCCAACGCACAACATTGACTGTAATAATATTTAATTACGTATTAGTAAACATTATAAAAAGTTGATATTTTGGAAATTCACATTAATAGAAATTTAATAACAATTTATACATAATAATTTAATTATATACTCCATATATTAGTAAAAAATCGTGATCAAAGTAAGATGTGTGAATAGTGCAAAAAATCTAATGTTGCGACTATTAAAGAACGGAGGAAGTACTTACTAGTTATACCAGAATTTGAAAACTCTAAGAGGGCATGTAACAAAAATATTCATTGTATAAAAGTAAAGATCTATGTAAACCTTTTGAGTAATTATTTGTAAATCATGATAACTAATTGTTAAATATTATATCGACATTTACATAATATATATGCTTCAACAATTCATTTGAATATTTGTTATAGAAGTAAAGATTATTTTGCAATGGTGGTTGTAATTTTGTTAATGGTAATTATAATAATTTTGAGAAGAAGCACTTAGAGAATGATAAATATATGAACTTTACCTCAATTAATCATAATAAAGACTCCATAAATGTCTGTACTAACAGATTAGGGAATAGGGAAAGCAGATTTGAATTTGAATTTCCAACTCTTCCCTCTCGATTTCTCTCTCTCAATAGACAAAAAGATGCATGAGGGAGAAGTACAGAGAGAGCAGAGAAGACACGAGAGTGTAAAGAGGGGGAGGACAAAGAAGTTAAGAGGGAAAAATGGTAAACTCAATATCAAATTTTAATCTTTCTTAATCCTTGTGGCGGTCAACATTTGCAACTCAATGCGGGACGGAAGTAGTTAAATTGATTGGCCAAAGTTTACCATCATTGGCTACAAAAGTCAAAGGGGGCTAAATATTGACACATGTAACAGTTAAATTTTAGTGACTGAAAATATCTTTTAAAAAAAGGTAGTAGCTGTTTGATAAAAAGCTGACTGTTTGATTTAGTTCGGTTTGGTATTCAAGCTGTTAGGACTAATTAATGTTGAAAGCTGCAAACTTTTTTCAGATGCTACTCACTCTAGCATCTCAAAAAAGTTCTTTTATTTTTTTAAAAAAGCTCTTATAACTTGGCACACCAAACATATAACTAAAAGGTTGTAAAGACATTTTATTTTAAATAATACAGAAGCTAGAAGGTAGTGACTTATGTCTACCAAACATGCTTGTAGTATAGTTTTGGAGTAATCCTACTATACCACCAAGTGTGACCCCCAACAGCATGAAAGTCCATTTCATCCTTCATTCTATTTACCCAAATAACTAGTGCATAACACCCCAACGGCGGGGGACAAACTTAGGGGTATAGTAAAAGTTTGCAAAACATTATGTTAACATATTTAGGGGGTGTTTGGATCTGATTCTCAAAACCGATTCTGCTCCTTCAGGGAGCAGAAACAGAAGCTGGAGTGTTTGGGTGACATTCCAGAAGTACTTCTGGTGCTCTAATTTACTCCCAGAATCAGTTTTTTTAGAAGCTGGGGGGTACCAGCTTCTGAAAACTAATTCTGATTCTGCTTTTGCTTTTAAAAAAGAAGCAGAAGCAGAATCAGTTCCAAACACCCCCTTAATAACTTGAGATACTTCGAACATCAAAAAACTATGCAACTTTTTTATTATATGACTAGAAGGTACTTTTGAGTGCACTAAGTATCATCAAGAAGACACTCAGATCACGGCCATCAACATCACAAACTATGGGGTGATGGGGGTGTAGAGGAGATGAAACCTAATTGTCAAGCTGTATACTTAAGAAGTTAAGAGGGTGAAATGTGAACTTCTCCAGATTACAAGGGAGTATGACAAATATGCTTGAGTCCATTTACAATATTGAAATACACACTTGACAGTATGACACTGTTTTCCATAAGAAAACTAAGGATAATGAAAATTGTTTTTCCTTGGAATATTAGATAATCTGAAACACTTAAATGGTGGTTCTTAAAATATACCCATTCCTCCCACACATTTTCACAAATTGACTAACATGAAGATGGAGAAAATGGAAACTGTGTAATTAAGATTTAGTTAGAAGGGAGAGACAACAGGAACCACAATTTTTTTCCTTGGAAAGAAATGGGATTTAATTTGGAATGGATAAAAAATGAAAGGTGGCAGAGACGACGTAGAGTTTTTTTGGGTGGTGGGAGTTATAACTTACAGTATAAGGTACATATTCAAAGGAATCTCCTTTCTATCTTCGTCTTCCATTCTCAAAAGCTTCTGTTCTGTTTGGCGGAGCTCATTCACAAATAAACTTTTATCTGACGGGTTTATCTTATTTTCCAATTGCCTAGTAAGAAGGTCAATAAGTCTTCGAAGATCAGAAGCTGCTTGTCCAAAATCCCTTATCATCTCAAGCAATGATGCTCGCCTGGATATTGCCTGCATATAAGTACTGGCAATGAATGAATTCAGACAGAACATCAACGAAACTAAAGAAGCCAGGTGACAGCTTTCAGATAATGTAAAACCCAAGATTTAATATTTCTTGAAGAAGGTTTTTGTCAATTTCTCAATAATTACATGCATCTAGTACCACCACCAAGGCATCAAAACCAATTGGGGTTGATATAAGGATCATATTGTAAAGGGAAGACTATGTATCACACCTTTACATAATTTCCATCAAGAGCTATAGACAGGCTGCAATCTGCAATTGCATCCAAAATTTGGCCCACGGCTCTGTATGCAGCAGCACGATTGCAAAAACAAATGGCTGCAAAAGGCCGTGACTCAACATTACACGATATAGCAGCACTGTAATGCTCAATAGCCTCAGCATGCTTTCCTGACTGAAATGCTTCATTTCCCGAAGCCTGCAGCAGAATATAACAAATATCTTTAAATTACACAGCAATAACATTCCCCCCTTCTCGAACAAGTAAAAAAAATCATCTCAAGGTACGTAACCTATGCGACTATGCCCCTCAAAATCATGATCCATATCACCAATGTCATTAGATTTTAGACTGCTCTTAAAGAGCATCAAGGAATTTATGATGATCATTGGTTGGGAATGATCATCCTGCTGTAGGCATTGGTTGGGAAATGTGCATTCTTTTTCAAAAATAATGTCATCAACTTATGTGAGATTTTTTCTCAAGATATAGACATCTCTAATAATATAGCATATATATATATATATATATATATATATATATATATATATATATATATATGATGATCATATGACTTCACACAAAGTCTTTGTATGATACTTCAAGATTTCTGCACTTGACCATAGAAGTAAGTCAGACAAGTTCATTTGCAACTGATTGTTAGCTGGTTAACTATTTAGGAGTTTGTCATTTCATCATCATTTTCATTTACCCCAGTGCCGCAAAGGCTCCCACCTACGGTGGGGTAAGGGGGGGTCGGATGTACACAGTCTTACCCCTGTACTGAAGCACAGAGAGACTGTTTCCGGACGACCCATAGTGAAAATCGCGTCCACAATTGCATGGACTGACTGCTGCTTCATAACAAAAAAGCGCACACAGTTTAGTGAGTCATTTTGCTTTATTCCATCATATTCTCAAGCCAAATGAATCTTTGGCTCCATTGCAAATGATGGAAAACTATTTAGGAGTTTGTGCTTCAACTAAATGCTAGTTACAATTCTGTACAAAATGATCTAGGTGACAGTGTGACATGCCAAATTGGGGCCGAGGCCATTGTCTTACACTTGCAAATAGCCAAGCATCTCCAAAATCCACATCGCTTATAGATTTCAATATGAGTATACAAGACTATAGAGCAAATGCCACGTATTAAGAGATATTCCAAATTTCCAACAATGCCATATCGGAATAAACCAAAAGACGTACTACAAGATAGATCAGAAACTGTTTTGAAGAAAAAAGAAACTCACCTTGAAGCGTAAGAGCTCACGTATTGTGGCAGCCAGAGGTATACTGGACTCTAAAGTAAAATCCTCGCCTCTGCAAAGGTAAAAAAATCATGAAAATCCAAGTCACGTGGTTACCTTACCTATGCACTGTACATTGCAACATCAACTTTGAATTTCAAACACAGCAATAATATATGAAATCATGAATGTCAAACACAAACACACAGACTGCCAAGAGGTGAAAGATGTAATATGGTAGTGATATAGACAGACACTTAATATCGTAACTTAAAATCTTTACACCATGAAGGTATTATTGCATTATTACCTTTGCTTTAAAGGCAAGGATTTCTCTTCTCTATTCAAAAATACAGCAGCTTCCTCAAGCTTTCCCAAATAAAAATAGGCTTTGACAGTCATCGAACAGCACCAAAGCCTAAACGAAGTTGTCTTCTGTATCTTAGAAGCATCCAACATTCCCAAATTAACATCTGATTGGAATCTCTTTAGTTCGGCGGAAGAAAGAGTCAACTCACATAACTTAATTACCTCTTCATAATTCCCCAACTGCCAATAAAACCAGTAAAGATATAGCTAAATCCAATTGCACTAATTTAATATCGACTTAGTTAACAAAATATTTGACTTCCATACTCATTCATCAGATAAAACCAATTGCTCTAATTTAATATCAACTCAATTAACAAGAGCTATTAGATTTCCAGTCTCACTCATCAAAAACACAAACCATAAAAAGAGCATCCACTTTCATTTCAAGTAGCTTTTCTGACCAAGGGCTTATCATCAAAGCATCAGCTATCACAGCCAAGGCACCGACCACATCATCAGGCATTCTACTTCTTAGGAGTGTCACAGATTGCTTCATGCACTCTGATACTTTCTGGCACCAAAAAGAAACAAAGTGAGTTTTCATTCACTGGTAAGCATTGAGGAGCATCAATAGGAAATCAGTTTCAGTCAGGAAGAAGAATAAAAATCATGAATGAGCATTCAGCACTCAGCAGTGCTCCACAACTTTCTACTTTTAAATTATTATACATTTTTCTATTACAAAAAGTGTATCAGCACAAAATATTAAATAAATGTAATTATAAAAAGTTAAAAACTACTACTCCATCACATGGCACCTATTTGCATGAATAGATTTAAAATGACACGTCTCGGTGCCCAGAAATCGGAGTAATAGTTTTTATAGTTACATTTATTTAATAGGTCCCATGTCTTGGTGCACATGTGATAGAGTAATAGTTTTTAATATGACATGTCTTGGTGTCCGGAATCAATTAAGACTGGAAAATCTTAAATACGGAGTATGCATGAATAGTTCTAAAATGGCGTGTCTTGGTTCCCAGGAATCGGTTGTCATTTCATTTCATTTTCATTTACCCCAGTGCCCCAAAGGCTCCCCCTTACGGTGGGGTAAGGGGGGGTCGGATGTACGCATTCTTAGCCCTATACTAAAGCACAAAGAGACTGTTTCCGGATGGCCCATAGTGAAAATCGCGTCCAAAATTGCATGGACTGACTGCTGCTTCATAACAAAGAAGCGCAGACAGTTTAGTGAGCCATTTTGCTTTATTCCATCATATTCTCAAGCCAAAAAATAATGAATCTTTGGCTCCATTGCAAATGATGTCAACACGAGAAAAAATATTCAAGACAATAATTTCCTACAAGTACATAATAAAAGTTAGTAGTATACTAGTATCACATACCTTTGCCTTTTCTAGGCCCTCAGAAGCTTCCACCAGTACCTTTCTTTCCGCACATGACTTATTGCCGATATCCAAGCACCTCATAAAATGTTGAGACGCATTTTCTGCTTCCCCCAGAGATAGGTAACAGCTACAAATATTGAAAATAAAAGTGAGACAATAAACCGGGGGGCAGGATTTTCTTAGTATTCTCCTGGTAATATTTCATACACAAAATAGGTCATCTCCATACTCAGATGTAATGACACTGTCAAGCACCGCAAAAGAAACATTCTAAGATAACAGTAGGCAATTTGAGGAAAAGAAGTGTGTGATCACTAGTTTGTGATGGTATGCACGCACATACACTTGCACATGTATATACTATTCCTTTTTTAACAACCACATTATATCACTTTGCATAATGATTCATGTGATACCACTCTTCTTTAAATTTGGGATAAATAGTTATTTTGAAGATGAAGCAAGGACGTGAAGCATTCTAAGCTAAGGAGTAATTTTTAGACTAAGTTAATATGAATTAAAGTGTTCCCGAATATTTGGGATGTTACAAAATACGTGCTGCAGGTGTTTTTTTGCTCTAATAAATAGGGAACTAGACAAGGAAAAATATTGTTGTCCCCACTATAACAATGAGATTTGACCATCTAATAGAATATCTCAAATCATAAAGAGACACAAAAGAAAAAACTAAAAAGAAACGAAAACAGTAATATATTATTAGTATCATATACGAGGGAAACCTGTTAAAATGCTAACAGAAGATGGTTCTTACTTAGCAGCTCGAATTTGGGCCCTGAAGAAGTTTGGGTCCATTTTTATGGCTGTCAAACAATCCTCTAGTGCCTCTGTCATCCTTCTTAGAGACATCCTTGTTGCTGCACGGTTGCTGTAGCACAGCATTAAAGCCTGAAGAGCGCTTTTAGATGTCTCATTCTGAGATATACAATTGAGTCCCTGTGTGTAACAGTCTTCTGCTCTAGACAAATCCCCACTTGCATAGGCTTGATTCCCCCTGTCATAAGTGAATATTATAGCATTTAATTTGCAAATGTAACATACACAGAGTAATACTTCGTATATATATAGAGTATATGTTGTATGTGTACTATGTTATAATAAATAAAATATGATCACACACAGACATATAGTAATGCAATACTGCATCACCTAACAACCAATTAGACAACGTAGAAAGCAAAAACATTTTCGCTTCTTTGATCCACGAAAATATTTATCAAAATAATAAAAAGATTGAAAAGCAAACCTTAGTCGCCACTTTTCACAAGCTTCCTGAGCTGCCATGCTCTCAGCAGCGGCGGACCTAGTTTCTTGCTTAACCACGTTTTCCTTAGCTGGTTCACTTTTACCCTGGATTTGGTTCAACATGACAGGTATGTCAACATTATTACCTCTATTGAGGGGTAATGAATATGTCCCAGAAACTTGAAAATGATTCCGAGAAAAGGATGAATGTGGAACTTTTGCACTTGAGAAAGAACTATTTAAATCACTTCCAGGCTTTGATGGAACTTTCTTCTTCTGATGCCGTGGTACAGATGTTGAGTGAGATTGAGCAGTAGAAGAGGCGGCAAATATAAAGCTGGATTGGCATGTGTCTTCTAAATTTGTATGAGTTCCCCCAATAGTATCTTGTCTCTCAGTGGTTGAACTAGAACTTACTTCATTATCTTGTGCAGTTAAAAATGAATCTGTGCTACAATCGAACTGATCAGTAGCAGATCTAAAGCTTTCAGTCTCAGCTCCAGAAATAGTATCTTCAGAAGGCCCCTCAACACAAACACCTTGATGGAGTGGCATAGGATCTGATTTTTCCTTCTCATTAAAATTAGAATTGCTATTTCCAGTAATACTCAACTGTTCGGTTGCATCAATAAGATCGACGTCTTCTATATCATTTACATGCATCGGCTGTGACTCGCTTGATGCATACTTATCATTCAAACTTGAGGCCTCATCAGAAGTCACAGAATTTTCCCTTGAAAAGGAGTTATCTGCTGGTGTTTCTTGATATGGAGAAATATCCATTGGCGAATATGACTCAGATGAGTCAACATTTTCTTGTGAACTTTCTGCTGGAAAATAACTTTGTCCAACATTCATTTGAATCGAAACCGGCTTTCTATGTTTCCCTTTCTTTTTCTTCAACTTGGTATCTTTAGTTAACTCCCTTTTCGTTTCAAGTTTCCTATTTAAACTCCCTTTTAAAGTAGGTGTTTTACAGTCTACATGTTGCATCAAGCCACTGAAACTAAACTCAACCTTGTTTCCAGGTTTATCCATAAAGGGTGCTTCAAAAGAACCTGCTGCAGGTGGGAAATTGATGGAGGAACAGGAGGACGTACTACTACTTTGATCACCAGTACTAGATAATTCACTCCTTTCTGCCTGGAAAGTGATATCTGCAGGAACTTTACCAGAAAATATAGAATTCTTGCCACTAAAAATTTCAGACTTCAACTCATTTGCAGTTTTTGTAAAAGCTGGCAATCCTGTCTGCACAATGTTTTCATCGGAGGTTAATTCTACTCTCCTGTATGCAGGGTTCTTCAGCCTATCAGTGGACTCTTCTTTGATATTCAGTTTGTTCATTCCATTCAATAGTTTCATTCCTCCAACACCGCCATCAACCATTTCACTCTTCTGTGAGCTTTCAGTATCCTCCTCGCTTTTAATCTTAAGCTTATTTTCAACCTCCTTGGTCAATTTAGAAGCAAGTAACTGGTCTGTCACCCTCATCTCAGATTTATTACTACTTTCATTAACATTCATATTCTGACTCACATTAATATGCTGATGATCACTTGCAATCTTCAAGTTTCTCAGGTCACCAACAAGAGCTTTATCTGGCCCAATGATTCCACGAAAGTTAGCATTCGCCTTCAAACGTAATGGATCACTAGATAATGTAGAGCTAAACGGATTGCCATAAATGCTAGCTTTTGAAGATCCAAATACAACCCCTGTATTCCCAGAAACAGAAGTTTTAGTACTACCCATAGGTCCGGTATTCCCCAGGCCAGGTTTCTCTTCAGGAGGATGTGAGCGAAATGGGTTGAAACTTGGGTCGGTTTCAAAAGTAATAGGGCGATTGCTTGCGGTATGTTTCTTCTTGACGAAGCGCGGTTTGGTCAACCGTGAAGATGCTGAGCCAAATGGAACCTGCCCGCCCATGGCAGGGGAATTAAAGCTGAAATTGTGATCCATTTCACGCAAAGACGGAATCTCGATGAATCCACAACCGATTTCAAGAGCGGAAATTATTGAGTAAACTTGATCCAACTGTGCCTGCCTTGAATCATGTATGGATGGATTGGATAAAAATTGATCAAAAAATCTGACCGTTAGGGTTTGGAGTTCCGGAGTGAGTCAAGGCCGCCGGCGACCTGAGCCACCACATCGACGATTGGCGATATTTGTCTCTAGCTGGAATCAATCTCAGCAAGTGCAATAAGATATGGCCTTCAATGGCTCCATAGAGAGGCAAACTGTCAAAAAAAAGTGCAGCCAAAAACAGCATCATTATTTTTTTATTTTTTACTTCCATTTCATTCTTATCATTCTTTATCTCTTGTTTCAAAAAAAATCATTCATTATCTCTGTTTATGTTAAATTATTTTTATTATGAATTTAAAATTCGCATTCCTTGTACTTGAAAATGGGAAGACTGCGCAAAAATGCGCAAAAATTCGCATTCATTATCATTCATTTTTTTTTTTTTTGAAAATGGGAAGACTGCGCAAGTCATTCATACCTCAACTGTTTGTCACTTTGTCTGAACCCTTGGCATGGATGTTTTGAAATTTGATGAGCAGATCCCGGCGGAATCACATGAAACCAGAATTGTTCTAAACGTCTAAACTCCCGGAAATATGTTATAGAATTGTATGTTTTCTTCAAATCAGTGGAATTTCAAACGAGGTAAAAAAAAGTTTGAGCTTTGAAATGTAAAAGAATATATTCTTTGAGCTTTGAAGTGTAAAATAACTGCCATGCATGTTACGCAGTATTTAATGAGTTATCTTAGATTAGACTCAAGCTAACTCTCTGCTTACTTTTTTGTAAATATATTGTTTCTCACATGTTTTAAACCAAATTAAAATGGGAAGAATTTGACTTTGCTTCTCATATTTTAGGTAATATTTGACTTTGAGTCATATTTTCAAAATTATTAATTTATGCACTTCAATTCACTATAAAATTATGAGTTTTACCTTTAAATAGGACCAAATAATGATCAAAATTTCTAAATGGGAGTTAATGTTTTAATTTACCCTAATAGGACTCATTATTCCGAATCTACCCTGCAACAATAAAACCCCCAGATCTTTCCATCTTCCCTGTCTTTTCTTTATCGGCAATCTTCTCTTCCCCCGCTTCGTCAAACTCGATCCTCTCCCATGGAGTACGGAGACTCAATCTCTTCCGCGCACCACCCCGACTAGCATCTGGTAATCCCCTTCTCCTCCTTTTTCTCTTTCAGTTCCTACTTCTCCTTCTCCTATATTCCTTCTCCTTCTTCCTCCTTTATTCTTTACTCGTTTTTACACTATTAATATTTTTGATCTGTTAACTTTAATTTTTCGAATATATTTTCGATTCTCAATGGAAGTTTTATTTTTGCTTTGAAACTTTTGAATTCGAATTTTCGAGGCTCTTGTTCAAAAAATTCAGATCTAAATTTTAGAATTGTGTATCTTTATCAGCTTGTAAGAAATGCCACATTTATGGCATTTTTTTTAAGGAGATGGAAATATTGCATCTTTGAAAATGCCAAAATTTTGGCATTTTCACAAATTGTGGTATTTTTGTCAAATTTTTGGCATTTTTCGCAGGTAGAAATGCCATTTTTTGTCAGGTTATCATAATGGCAATTTTGCCAGAAATTGATACTGTACACTCCTCAGGAGGTAGCTGTGACTAAGAAGATGCCAACATTTGTAGAGAAGATGCCAACATCTGTAGAGAAGAATTTAGATCTGGCTCCATTCTCGCTGTAGGAAGGGGTAAATCGCATCACTGGAGGTGTGCAGCGGCAATCTCGGCGGCGACAGGTGCGGCAATATCGGCGGCGACAGGTGAGGCGGTCTCACTTGGCTGCAGTGAGAATCTGTGGCGGCCGTGCACGGCATGGCTGAAGGTCTCTGCCGTTTGGGGTTCACGAGATGTCATGAATGAGGCAGCTGGGAAGGATTTTGTTCTTTTTTAACTGTGATTTCATTAAGGGCAGTATTGTCTAATCAGTTGATTTTTAGTCCTATAAAATATGAGAGTCCTATTTGTGCATTTCAACATTGATTTTGTCCTATTTAAGGAATTACCTCTAAAATTATTTGACTTTGTACATAACTTCTTCACAATTTTTAGACTCATGGGGGTGCATATATTAATAACTTTGAAAATATGGTGTAAAATCAAATATCATTCAAAACATTTGGTACAAAGTCAAATTTCTCATCCGAATTTCTCTGTCCAATTGAAGATACTTACATAATAAGTCTTGACATCCCTATATAAATCAGACTCGAATAAAGCACATCTTATGTGTTCTCCTCCATAACAAAATAGTATGTGGTGTTTGGAATTAATTTTTTTTCCTGCTTCTATTTACAAGGGAGAAACAAAGTCAAAAGGTTTTGCTGTATAAAAATGTGATTCTACCTACTGTTAGATATTGATCTTGTCATGTGAAATAATGAATTTGTATAGAGTCTATGAATATCTTGCTTTTGCAAACTACTTTTGATGTAACTTTATCAAAAAGGCATATTGTTGCTAGTCATTCTTTATTACAAAACAATATTCCTATTTGTATTAGATAAGATAGAGCAATATAATTTTTTTAACTTAAATAATATAATCCCAATAAATTACTTATAATTTAAAATAATTCAATTGTACTAATCAATATAAAGATTATATTTTTCGTATTAAAATTATGTAGGACCAATTGTCCATATTATTGAAAATAGCACTCATATTCTTGAAGTGTTTGACACATTAACACAAAAACTTGTCCGTGCATACCAAATCACTATCATCTTTAATTTTACACAACTATATTATTATAAGTTGTAATATGTCATAATATTGATGAGTCGTCACAAGAAAAACTACTTGTGCATTTGAGCAACAATAATTATTTAATGCATGCAAGTTTTAAAGTGTACTTTAACAAAATAGTAGTAAAAATTAATTGAAGTTGGCATTTATCTCAATTGTTGTTATATTCTTAATAGCATTTGTGCAAACTAGCTACATCTTCATTTCTTTGACTTGATATCTCTTTGTTTGAATGGAGAATATATTTTGAGGATCGACTTATTCACGCGGGTCATATACTTCATTGTTATGTAGTTGTGTATCACCATGTATGCGACAACGATGTCGGTTTGAGTATAAGAAATGTAGTTGACATGCATGTCTTTGAGTATAGGCCATCTTGCAATCCTAAGTCTGAAAATCCTCTCAATTGTGTTGCACAAAGATGAGTGTATGTAGTTCAATTTCTCTTGTGGTCAAGCGTTCGCAAGGTGACGCACACGATGTGTGCGTCTCTGTGCGCACCAACCATGTCATCGTAACTTGCACACGACGTGTGCACGACTATGTACATTTGACAGCAATAGTAAAAATATTCCATTTTACGCCCAAGGAAGCACACAATGGGTATACAACCGTGCGTGCATGGCAGGAATATAAAAAAAATCATCTTAAGCACGGAGATTCCTTGCATCAATCTTGAATATTCAATTCTTCTCCACTCACACTCCCATGCACGGGGGCACGAATGACTTCACGCTCAATTTCTGTTCCAACCTTCTTCTACAATGAAAATCTTGAACATCCCCATATAAACTTCAAAAAGTATTCATAAGCTTGTTTCCAATAAAAATTGCCAATTCCCAATATTTTCAACGCCGGTGCTAGGTCATGTTTTAAAAAATAGATATGGAAATAATATAAATAAGAACAATCCAACAACCCATGATTTACACCCAATAAATTTGGATGTCATGAATTAGTTGGAAGAAGCTTATACATTTGGTTCTAACAAGCATTAAATGTTTGTTGAAATATTGAATCGTTATAACTCAGCCACTTAATGACAATAATTAAGATATTCGGAGACATATTATACATTTTGGTCCACAATGCGCATGTCACATCCAAATGATGAGATGAGTGTTATTATACATATGAGCTTATTATAAATATTGTTGGATGCAGAAAAGCAGTGTCAGCAGTCTACCAGTCTGTCGGTGCAATCGATTTGTGGTGCTTGACTGCTACATAAATGGTAAATATATGGAAATAAAGTTGCACCTTCGCTACCAACTATGGCTTTTGGCGTAGTGATAAGCGCTTGATCCTGACAATTGGTATTAGAGCATGTCACAGGTTCAACCCCCAACAATAACATCATGCATAGGTAGGTTGTTTTCTATCATGCGTAGTTATAGAATGTTCATTCTATCAAATATTTCCAGTTCATTCAAAACAATACTCATTTGAATCTGAAATTATAACATGTTTTTTATTTTATTTTATTTTATTATTTGGGTCTTCATTCCGTTTTTGTATGCATAATTTCATGAGCCCTAAAATTAATCGCAATGTAAGCCTGCAGTGACCCTCAAGAATATGAACTTTTGAATGAGAACAAGTATTATTACTATTGAACTTGGGTCATGTTTCACTTCCATATGGTGTGATTAGATTTCATCGTGAGATTTAATGTAATTAAGTACGGAGTGAAGTTTTGTTGAGATGAAACAGGACTTTTGCCAGCTCATTCACAATAGTTGAAACAAAAGTAGAAGATTAAACACAATATATAGTAAAATCAAACCATTAGCGTATTTTGTGTAAAAATAGAGTATTGATTAGAGAGTAAGTAGAACATATTTGGAGTAAATAGAGCCTACTTGAAGTAAATATGGTCTTGGTTTCGAATTTCGGTGTAAAAGGTACTGTTGGTTGGGATATTTGGATGGCCGAGCAATAGGGCTGACCCATTATCATGTAGGCCTCTCCTCACACCACACCTGCAAAAATGACAAGGTAAGGGACCAAACGAACTCATGGGAACCAGGCAAGATCATCACACATTGGATCATTGAAGGCTGATGGGGCCCTAGAGGGAATCGAGCCCGAAGAGGTCGAGCCTCATGTCTTCGGGTGCACGTTCCACGGAGTTGACGAACGTCCCTTATCGGAATGGTGAGCAACGCATTTCATGAACTAGTATTGTCAATCCCAGACAGCGGAGCGTAGCGGCCAGCCTAAAAAATGCTATAGCGGTATAACAGATAGCGTGATGACCGCTGTTTAGACTACTTTCAAATATAATAGATAAGTAACTACTAGAAGCATATATAATACATTACATACACATTCTAAATTAAAAAAGTATGATATATGCCAATGAAGGTTACAAACATCTTAACATTCATATATCCTAAATTACTTATACTCTTTAGTTTCATGATCAAAACATATGATGCTATTAGTGATTAAAACATCTTAAGTCAAAACATTGAATCAAAAACAAGGTTCTAGTTTAAGAGTTTAAGCCTTGATAATTAATTAACAATCAAAATATTTAGATCCAACTTGCAAGCCCTTTGAATTGATCATTCACCACTCCTCCTCAACAAATTCTTCTTCTTCTTCTTCCAACTCTATCTCATCTTCATTGTCATTTTCACTACTAGTGCAACATAAATTTTTTCCTCCACATTTGTCTGCAATGCTACTTCAACATGTTCTATAACTTCTATTGAGCGGCCCCTTCCTCTAGACCTTGTAGCCCCCTTAGAGCTTGTAGCCCTTTCACTTATTCTGTCTTGTTGCCTAGTATTTATCAAGGGCTCACACACACCAGTAAGATCAACAACATCTTCCATATTAAAGTTGGTGTAATCGTTAAAAATCAAATCATCCTCGTCATCCTCTCCATCTCCCCTCATTGCTCCCACTAACCACTCATTGGTACCATCAATATCATTTAGGTGAATTGGATCAATCAAATCATGACTATCAAACCGCTCCTTAAGATCTTGCAAACTTTGATGTCCAAACCTATTTATCTTCTTATAATGAATCTATGTTACAAATTTATATTAAAAAAATGTTAGTCCACCAGTTTGTTGAAAACAGTACACTATATGTTTGTTGATTGAACTTGTAAAACATGTAATAATAACATACGTGCTCAAACGTACTTCAATTGCACTCACATCTCGATGAGCTACAAGTCAAACTTAAGATCTTTATGGCAAGTTTTTGAAGATTTGTTGTATGTGATCCATAGTTCCTCCACCATTCACCTTTAAATGCAAGTAAAGATTAAACATTCTATTAGGGCTGGTGATTAAAAAAATAATCATATGCCTTAACTTACAAGGACCAAGAGCTTCTCTTTGCCATACTACCAACTTCAACCCAAAGAGACCTTCATCTCTCTTATAAGCATTAAGCTCACACAATATTTTATCTTCAATTTGTTCATTATCACTTAGCCTCTCAATGCACGCGTAAATCCCTTGCATAACCTCATTGTCCAGGTCCATTCTTGGGTTCTTATAATAGAAAATTAAAACGGGTTTAAATAATGACCAGCGGCATGCAAAGGATGATGGAGTTCATGAGTTTCCCATTGTAAATCAGTAATTTTAAATATTTTTTGTATCTCCTTTAATTTCCTTGAAAAGAATTTTGAATTGCTTCTTTGGCTTAATTCATTGCTTCATAAATGTATCCCATTGCAGGTTTTTTCTCATGATCGGCTAGCCTTAGAACGTGTACAAGAGGGCCCATTACTTTCAGAATGTAAACGACATAATTCTAGAATGTAAGATTAAGGATTATGTCCACAACTCTCTTCGCATTTTGATCTTTGGAAACATTCGTCTTTTTCCATTCATGGGAAGTAAACATGTTTCCACTAGTACAGAGGCGCTTCACTAGAAGCGTTTTTTTGAATAAGCACCTGCTATTTGCTTAAATTTACGAATTGTATAGCGTGCGGCACTTTTGAGGTCATAAGCGTCGTTCTTCAGTGCGGCGCTTCACTTGGAAAATCGTCTTTTAAAGAATAATAATACTCCGTAAGTCTCTTTTCAAATATATAAGCCCTACAGTGTGTTTCATGTTTACAGATCTATATCTAGATCGAGAATACCCATCTCCCACGGTAGACTTCATTTGGGGATGATACCTATGTCGCTAAGATCGGTGATGGCCCAACCCGTATTTCACCGCTAATGGCGCGACCCTGGAGGACAAATGGACAAGATCAGCTCTTCCATCCCCCGCCGTTGATGCAACCGGCATTTCACAGCCCGGACGTCGCTAACTCCTACTATTGCTCTAGGATGCTTGAACAACGTAACAAAGGTTTAGACTGGTCGGTATTCTTTTATTCACTTTAATTGCTTGATACTTTTGAGATTCCTATGAATTTTGAATCTTTTTATTACTTTTTGTGATAATTTCTATGACATATTTTTCACATTTCATTTCGAAGTAAATAAGTTCAAAAGTATTGATTTGCATTTTTTAATATAAAAAAATACAGTACTAACATATACTCTGTATTTACTTCGATGAACAGACATACATGACATGATGATGTTTCGAGACGAGTTGAAAGAGCTTTCCTGAAAACGTAAGTCGGTCACTATACAAAATTTTAAATATTTATACTTTTAAAATTAAAACTGATTGAAAGGATCCTGGATCTATGATATATTATGAATTGATATATATATATATATATATATATATATATATATATATATATATATATATAGAGAGAGAGAGAGAGGGCTATTCCTGTCCGGAATTTCCAGACAGGAGCCCCGTCCGGCCTCCTCCATTTTGGGGCCTTGCCGGTGGTATTTTTTTCTCAAATGTTTTGTGTATGTTCCTCATCAAGTCTAGTTCATCCATAATAAAGTTCAGCAAAAAATTCAATCGGGAAGGTCGTCAAATGATTTTTGCAAGTTAACTGGTCCGGAATATGTTAACTTGCAAAAATCATTTGTATTTTCCGGACCAGGTAACTTGCAAAAATCATTTGATGACCTTCCCAATTGAATTTTTTGCTGAAATGTTTTATGGATGAACTAGACTTGATGAGGAACATACACAAAATATTTGAGAAAAAAATACCACCGGGAAGGCCCCCAAAAGGAGGAGGTCGGACGGCGCTCCGGCCAGGAAATTCCTGACCGGAAGATTACTCTCCAGATTAATTTAGTAGCTGATGTATAGATATTTTATTGTACTCCGTAGTAAGGATCAATGTTTTATTAAGTGTAGGCATGTTGCTTTTTTACATTGTTTTTATGTTTCGTGTATGTGGTCGTGGTTTTTTTACTCTGTATTATTCATTTAAAAAGAAGTTAAGAAAACTCATCAAATAAATTTTGACTTCGAAAAGATAAACAAGTTGTCATGTCATTAAAAGTCACGCTTGTTATGAAAATTGAATAAGCACCGTTCCTTCAAAAGATATACGGGGCATTGGTGGCACTTCTGAAGGGGAAAGCGCCGGGCTTTCATTGTTTTCCCCAAGGTGCTTATTATGTTAAAACGCCTCTAAATGTTGTTTTGCGACACTTAAATTCCAGGCGCTTGGAAGCGCCGCACGAGCAACATTTTAAGCTCCTCAAATGCCACTTTTTCCACTAGTGTTCTAAGCTTTGTTTTTTGAGTATGTAGCCATTGCAAGGTAAGGAATGACGTAGCAAACCTTGTAATCCCACATGTAAGCAATTCCATCTTGTTGGTGAACTTTCTCATCATGTTAAGAACAATGGTATGGTTATAGATGAAGTCATGAAACTCACTACACAAATACCTTTTCTTATTGTTGTTTTCATTGTGGACAACTTCACGATGTTCTCAAGCATTAAGTCTACGCAATGGGCAGCACATGGAGTCCAAAATAAATGATTTCTCTTCACTTGTAGCAGTTTTTCTAACACAAAATCACTTAAAGCAGCTAGGACAAGATAGTCACATAACTGAAATTCAGAAATTTAAATTTTAAATAAAGTAATGTTGAAGTAATTGAACTAATAAATATTTCCCGCAAGAACATAGTTACTTCCATTGTCGGTGATTACTTGCAACACATTTTCTTCCGCAATTATCTCAACAAATTGATCAAGAAGCTCAAATAATTTCTCAGTAGTTTTTGTGTATTTAGAACCATAAACACTCTTCACAAACATTGACCCCCTTGGGCAGTTCACCAAAAAAATAATCAATGCTCTGTTTTTCCTATCTGTTCATCCATCGAACATAATTTAGCATCTATATTATTATGCGATTCAATTCTTTAAAAGTCCCTTAGTGTACTTCAATTCTTTTTTGAGAAGTGTAACTCTACACTCATAATAGCTTGGGGGCTTTAAATGACCATAATTTCCAATGGCCTCAACCATCAACTTGAAACCTTTTGATTTTGCAACATTAAAAGCGATTACATTTGTGCATAGAGATCTTTCAATATATTGAATGGTTCTGGCCCTAGCTTCCTTGTCACAAGCATCATTTATGCTTGTTTGCCTCAGCTTTTCCCAAGCTTATTGTTTTTTTCCTGGTTTCTTATAATAAAGCAAGTCTAAAGGCCCTTTGGCCTTTTTTGGCAGGAAGATAAGAGGCCTCAGTTGCTGATGTTAGGGGCCTTTTTCCTCTTCTGATATTACGAATTTCATTAAGTTCTTCCATTTCATCACCGTCTTCTAACAACTCCATGTAGGCTTCTTTTTTCCTTTTTTCTTCTCATATGCTTCTTTCAAAAAAGTTGTGACAACAACTGGCGTTTTCCTGCAAGCACCGACATCTCCTCTTATTCCCATTTGGTGCCTTTTGGTTCTGGTAATTCCTCCAGTAGTAGTTTTGTCACAAAAAACACAAGTAACAGTCTTCTTGCCTTTTGCACCTTTCACAATGTTCCACTTTCAAGCCGGGTCAATGTGTTCTCTTGTGGGCTTAAACATGACAGCAGACTGACTAATCTCCAGGCCATACAAAAAGAAAAAAAAATGACGGCAGGTCTGCAACAAAGGTTGGAGAAGAAAATGTTGCAGCAGAAGATACTACTGAGAAGAATGAAGAGGAGGGCAACATGTGTTGTTCTTGGAGAAAAGCCATCACGAAGCAGAAACAGAGCATTGTCAAAAGCTAGAGCATTCTTGGAGAAGAAGTCATCGCAGAGCATCAACGGAGTATTTTCAAAAACTGGAGCCGTTTTGAGCTTTTACGTACGGGTAACGGGTTTTAAGCCGGTTAATATTTTGTTTTCAAAGTCTATTTTACCCCTTCTACCTCTGTGTTAAAAAAATTAAAACGCAAAAAACCCTAGCAGAATGTGCCATTGTTGTTTACCGCAAAACTCGCCGCCATTACGGCCGCCTCTACCTTCTCTCTACCACCGCTATAGCGGTTGCCCTATCCGCTACACCCAAACCCCACGCTACAGCCCTCCTTGTAGCGCCGACCATGTCTGTCGCTCCACACCACCGCTATAGCGCACTATTAACATGAGTGTCATGAACCCAATGGGGCCACATACTCGCCGCATGGCCACAAAATGGACGCTCGGTCCCCGAAATGTAGCGGGCGGTCCGATCCCCATCCTTTGCACTATACGGCAATGCTCAGCTTCGCTCTCCCCAATACAGGTGGCAAACCCAATTACATGTGAAGAGATGCATTAAATTTAAGATATGGGCATAACAAGTGGATGGCAAGATAGTTCGACCTATCGGAGGAAGACACGTCACTTTCGCCCATATTGCCCAAGTAATATAAATACCTCCAAACTTATTATGGAAAAAGGGGTAGCTAAAATAGCATTGAATAGAGTTTACTCTTTCATGTTATAACCAATAGTGTAGCCATCAGTATATATATTAGCCTTGTTTCATAGCTTGTTCTTGAGTGTATTGTTACCGTTCCAAGATAATACGAACCTAACAGATCTTCTCGTGTTTCATACTTCTTTCTACAATAGCCACATATATATTTGAAAATCTGAATTGGTCACCCGCCAAAGACACTCTATTGGGCCTTTGGGATGAGGAAATTAACCTGAACAGATACCCATCTCGTAATATTTTGTAAATGAAATATGATTACGAGTGTTAGAACTCGTTAAGATCTTTTCAACGAGATATAAAACACTAGAAGTGAAAGAACATATAACAAGATATGATCAAATCAAATACTTAGCCTATTCGTAGTAATCTCGGCAATGTTTTTAAGTTTCAGTATAATACATGCCTCTCATTTAATATTTTAAATTATAAATTTAGTCAAAATTGAATTTTAGAACTCGATAAGAAGTTTTCAGTGAGATATAAAACGCTTGAATAACAAGATATGATTGAATCAAATACTTAACTTGTTCGGAGTAAACTCGGAAATGTTTTGAATTTCAGTGTAATAGGTACCTATCCTTTAATACGGAGTATTTCATATTCAGAAATTACATTAAAAACTTTACAAAGTCATGAAAACCAGAATCAGTTTTGATAAAAATTTGATTTATAAAGTAAGAGATTAAGAGTCATTTATGTTGACCAAGTGAATATGAAAAATATCTTACAAATTGAGACTGAGAGAGTATTTTTTATCTTGGGATCGGAGTACGATGGAATAAAGAAAAATGACTCGATCACTTAACTGTCTGCGTTTCTTTGTTATAAACCAAATGGCAATCCATTCGATTTTTTGCGCAATTTTTATTACGAGTCATCATCAGAAAACAATCTCTATATTTTAATATAAGGATAAGGCTACGTACATCTGATCCCTTACTCCACCGTAGATGGTAACATTTGCGGCATTGGGTAACGATGATGATTGATGTTGATTTTTTATTTATTTTATTTATAATTTTTTTTAGTATTATCTTTCATAATCAACCAATTTAGATAGTTGTTTCAGTTATAAGTTATAACTTTGTCACTAATTACTCCGTATATTTCCATAACAATACACCTCTTAATTCTTAAACAAAATAATTACTTCCTCAGCTAGGATAAAGAAATACTCCAGAATATACGGAGTATATAATTAACAAAAGTAATCCATGTTGGTGATATTTACTAGCTGTCCCAACGGTGAACGCGTATAGAGCGAGTCTAGCGGCCAGGAAGTTTAAATATTTGCAGAAAGATCTTTATATCTCCATATGATTCATGTTTCTCTTCATTTCACTCTACCACCTCAGCACTCAATAAATAAAAATCACTTTCTCCTTCCTCCGCACTCTCAAAATTAAAACACTCTTCCCCCAGCTCATTCCCACACATTCCTGACCTCGTCGGAGATCGGCGGCGCGGCGCGGCGTCGTCAGCCTGACTGAACCCTCTCCGGTGGTGATCTGATTAATGTAGGGTGAGTTTTGTACGTGGGTTTTCGTAAATAAAATGCATGCATGGAGCCTTTGTGCGAGTATTGTGGAGTGGTGAGGGCGGTCGTGTATTGTAGATCGGATTCCGCCCGCCTCTGCCTCCACTGCGACGGCTGTGTCCACTCCGTCAACGGCCTGGCGCGGCGACACCAGCGATCTCTGGTCTGCGACCGATGTAATTCCGAGCCGGCGACGATTAGGTGCATGGACGACGACATTTGCATTTGTGCTTCCTGTGACTGGGGCTGCTCCGCCCAGGGCCACCGCTGTAAGGGTTTGTTTCCGTACACCGGCTGCCCTTCTCCGGCGGACTTCACCACCATGTGGTCTTCCGTTCTTGAATCTTTGCCTGACGATCATCAGCACCCAAATATTAATAACAATATTACTAATGAGAATTACATTAATACTACTATTACTACTACTAATAATAATATTAGTGGTATTGACAATAATAATGTTATTTCGGCTACCTGCTTGGCGGCCGAATTGAATAATAGTAATGGTAATAGTAATCAGGGATTTGTGGCTAGTCGACTCAACGAGTTGGCCACATGTCTGAAGTTCGATCCAACGCAGCCGTGGGTCGATCCTTCACAGCCGCAACATGACACTGCATCCTTCACAACGTTTGGTAGCAGAGACGAAATGCCCTTCACCGCAGGTGGTGCCGTCGAACCCAATAGCCTAAACAAGGTTCTTCTAATGCAATTGCTACTTTTGTTTAAGTGCTTTCTCCGTCCCACTCAACATTGCAATTTTAGTATTCACATGTTTAAGAGAAGTGAATTTCTTTTTACTCTATGATTTTGAGTATCAATTTTGTGTCCAATACTTATTATGCGCTTTAGTTAAAAAAATTGTGTAGTTTGGTAAGGGTAGAGCTAAGGGAGGGACAACCTAGGCTCTAGTCCACCCCAAATTTAAAAAATGTCTTTCTTATTTTTAGGGTAAAGATTCTGTGTAAACTGGCCCAGTCTAGTGTCCTGGCTCCGCCCTAGTTTGGTAACATCAAACTTTTAAATATTGATAGTAATATAGATAGTTTAGGGGAAGAGCTAGCTTCATGGTTAGTGAAGCATAGTAAACTGAAATTGACAAAGTTGTATGGGATGGTGGTTGTGATTGATTGAATTCTTGCTTTGATTTTGGGGTTATTTTTGTTCTTCTAATTTGGTGGGGTTTTTATAGAGTTGTGACAATTCAAGGAGTACTCTAGGGCTTAGTGAAGGTTGTGGTATTTGCCAAAGCGTAAGGAGGGGCACTGAAGAAGACGTTCCATTGAGTTTCAATGGGTATGATGAGATGTTTAGCCAATGTCAGCCAAGATTTAATGGAGACGATGGAGGACTGGCTGCTTGCCTGCAGGCAATGGATAATACCTTCTCAGGCACTGAATCTAGCAGCCATCTTGTAAGTGGCCCATATCATCTCTTCTTTCCATTAATGCATGCAATGGATCGATAATACCTTAGCTTCCCACATTTGTTACTCTATCTTTGTAATTTCATCTTACATTTTCCATTCTTCCACTAAATTTGTTCCTTCTGTGTGGTTATATCTATTTATACTTTACAAATTAAAGTTGAAACAAGAACATGCATGACTTTATTTTCTAAATTAGCGTCTCAGTGATTCATGATTTCATGTCCCAAAAATACTGAGAAGGTAGTATAAATGTGCATCTAATTAACTCAATTAGTATTTGACTTTTGAGAGGTTTCCATACCAAATTACAAGTCTAAACTGATAATGTCTTACAAAATAAAGTATGTAAAATTAACCCCCCCAAGGTTGAGAGATTAAGCCGATAAGGTTTTGATAGGTAGGGCTGAACTTATGACACATCTCATTTACAAGTTCACTTACTTCACAACCTCAGTTACCTTTATAGCTAGGTACTATAGATGGTTTCTTATGCGTGGGATAGCTAGACCCCTTGATGGAATGATTGCTATGTGACACTATTAGTATGACTTTAATTTACAACGTTTCTCAATGGGGCGTAGTTCACCTGATAGTAAGGGAGTGTCACAAGAGAGAGGTCCTGAGTTCTGAGTTTAACTCCAAGCAATGACTTGGGATAAAACTAATTCTACTCTCTTTCCTTCAGAGTGAGATCAAAGTTCAATTTACATCTTCCAAAATAAAAGTCCATTCGATTCTGGGGGCCTCGAAAATGGAGTGTCATCCTTTTTTACAACATTCTCCAATATTTCAAGAATGATATTAGTATCTTCTTTCACTTTTGATAGTTCTACTTCTATAAATATATTTCTCCCTATCCATTTGGAAACTATTAAAATGACGCTCCAATGGACAAGTGCATTGCACTTCCGCATCAGCAAATGCATTATTAAGAGGTGTTTGGAATTAATTCTGCTTCTACTTCTTTTCTAAAAGTAGAAGCAAAATTAGAATCAGTTTTCAAAAGTTAGTCTTTCTTAGCTTCTAAAAAAACTGGTTATAGGAGCAATGTAGAATACCTAGAAGTACTTCTACACTTTCACCCAAACACTTCAATATCTGATCTACTTTATGAAGAAGTAGAATCAGTTTCAAGAAATAGATCCAAACGCCTCCTAAAATAGAAATTTACTCTCCAATGCAAAACAAAATGAATGCATATTACCTGAGTTATCATCTGGAAATATGGAACAAGGTCTAGGAGGAGGTCCATATTATTGGGACCTTGCATGACACTTTCTTACACATCATTCGGCCACCCATCTCCTTTTCCCTTTTGTTTGATGGACTTTGTAGTCTCTTATAGTATATGTTCAATGTTTAATGCCGACATCCTTCACTGGAATATGCTTTGAACTCGTGACCTCCTATTTGGGAGTGTCATAGTTATATCATCGAACCACATGGTGTTTGGTTTTTCCCTTCTTTATTTTGTTTTCTTTTCTTGTTTTGTTTTATTGCATTGGAGTTGTGTTCAAATAGACCCTCCATTTTTCTAAACTCTTGGCCCACATTTGAAATAGAACTTCTCATTATTTTGCCATGTCATCATCAAAGCATTACAATATTGGAGATGCTCTTACTCGTTTACTTTTTTCTAACATCTTTTTATCTATTATATAGATAGTATCTCCTACTAGTAACTCTTTTCTAACATCTTTTTATTTATTATATATCTCCTACTATTTCCATCTATTCCACTATTTGCTATGAGTATGTGATTTTAGTCTTAGATTTTGTGAAAGGGTGCAATCAAATATCAATGGAAAAAGTGTGTTTTAAAGATACTACATTTGTTCCTTAAAGAACTTCCTGATTTGAATAACATGCACTTTAATGAAATTAATTTTTCTTCTTTGACTTTTTGACATGATCTTTTTACTTGGGGTATTATAAAGTACTCTAAATAGGAATAAAACATATACAAAGTGAATAAATAAGGATGTTTTTACTTGGATTGAAATTTTCTGGTCTGATCCAATCTGGTTTAGTATGAACTGATCTGATCTGATAAATGGTTGGTTTCTGTGTATTGTATAATTGTCCAAGTCTTGTCTGATCTAGTGTGATCTGATCAGGTCTGGTTTAGGATTGAAAAAAGTCAAAGTAAAAACATCCTAAGAGTAATTATGTTTCATTCACAAAATATGACTAACTTGATCTTACTATAGTGTATAAAACTTCCCCAAGTAGGTGTGAATATGTCTTGTTTTAGAATCAAAACAGTGATAGTGTTATATTTGTACATTTATCTATTTTTTATTTAAGAAATTTTGTGGAAATATTACTTACATCCTCTAATTGGAGCTTGATCATGGTTTTTATTTGTAGACTTCGTCCTCAGGGAAGCCGCTAGAACGCCGCATGAGTTTAGATTCCTTGCATAATATGGGCGGTTCCTCCATAACCAGTATGTTACCCAACATGGGCGTCATCCCCCGCATGAATACCAACTGCGGCATCCTCATGAACCCTAATTGCATAAAAAACAACATTGGCTTAGTAGGGTTCCCGCCGCCGACCGGGCAAGTCCTTTCCGGCGGCGGCATGTCCATGGCTCTTTCCAACGTCACCGGAGACAGCTGCGTGGCGGATTATCAAGACTGCGGCTTGTCGCCGGCGCTTCTTAACGCCGAACCCAAATGGGAGTCCAACTTTGAAGTCACATGCAGCCCACAGGCACGTGACAAGGCCAAGATGAGATACAACGAGAAGAAGAAAACAAGAACGTAAGTACATTAACAATGTTTTTAATTTTGGATGATCGACAAAGTAAGGAGGCTTAAAATAGATCAAACTATACTAGATCATACTAGATTTTGACCGTCCTAAAATACACATTGAACAAGCAAACTTAAACAGACTTGACCGGATCTGAAAATCAGAGTCGAATTAAAAACATTTCGTTTCATTGACCAATATACTTCGTATATAAGAGTTTGACCGACTTTGAGAGTCGCAAAATATGCATTGAACAGACACTTACAAAACCAGTTCATACAAGACGAGATTTATAGAGACTTGATCAGATTAGAACATTATAGTCCAATTAAAAACATTTCATTTCATTGACCTATATGGCTATATATATACTCCCTCCGGTTTTTAATAAACTTCACACTTTCCTTTTTGGGACGGTCTAAAATAAACTTCACACTTCCTTATTTCCTTTTTTGGTAAAGAAATCTATATCAAAACAGTGCCAAACAGTGTCTCAACAGTGCCAAACAGTGTCTCAACAGTGCCAAACAGTGTCAAACAGTGTCTCAACAGTGTACTCTACAGTAAAGTCAAATTTCTTTCCTTATTTTGTGTGAAGTCAAAGTGTGAAGATTAAATAAAACCGGAGGGAGTATATATATATATATATATATATATATATAGAGAGAGAGAGAGAGAGAAGGCTGTTCGAGTCAGAGGAGGCCTGACCGGACAGCCCCGTGCGGCCTTCCCCGTTTGAGGGCCTTTCCGGTGGAATTTTTTGATGAATTTTTTTTTAGCATGTTCCTCATCAAGTCTGGTTTATTCATACCAAATTTCAGCTCAAAATTCGACCAGGAAGGTAGTCAAATAAATTCTTGAAACATAGTGCACTTTATATATGCGCAGAATGCCAGTATGTTTCAAGAATTTATTTGACTGCCTTCCCGATCGAATTTTGAGCTGAAATTTGGTATGGATAAACTAAACTTGATGAGGAACATGTTCAAAAATTTTCATCAAAAAATTACACCGGGAAGGCCCTCAAACGGGGACGGCCGCACGGGGCTGTCCGGTCAGGCCTCCTGACTCGAACAGCCCTCTCTCTCTCTCTATATATATATATATATATATATATATATATATATATATATATATATATATATATATATATATATATATATATATATATAGGACTTTGACCAACTTCTATGAATTCATGGTAATAAAATGACATACTTCTTGCTTGTGGTACGCAGGTTTGGGAAGCAAATAAGATATGCATCACGGAAAGCCAGAGCTGATACAAGAAAGCGTGTAAAGGGTAGATTTGTTAAAGCTGGCCAAGAGTTTGATTTTGACCCCCAAAAACAATAGCTAAAGGATATTTATTCTGATCGATCTGTTCGTTATTGATTTATTTAAGGTACGCATATTTGGGTGAATCTAAATAAAATAATATTCCGTACATAGTATTATTCCCTTTGTCCCCCAAAAAAGATTGTAAAAATAAAGTTTTGTTCATGTCATCTTTCGCTCTCTTAATCATGCCCCTAAATCTCAAAAGAAAATTAAATTCTCCGTATAATTTCTTGATTAGCATGTAGCTCAAATGATGAACCTCAGTTTTTAATAATTCTATTCAAGAATTATTACATGTAGAAGTGTAGAACCATGTCCATTTGCAATAAAAGTCATGCTTAACCAAAGTACAATTACAATTCTTTAATTAGCGAAAGACAGCTTCTATGACTAGTTAATACTACCTTTCATTGTGATTTATTTGCAATACTGTTAACTGACTTTGAGTATCTATATATTCAACCATCTAATCAAAATTGAGACAAAATTGAGTAATGTTTTCTTGATAGGTTTTTTTAATTGATGAAATGCAAACAATAGATCATGTCAATAGTAAAAAATTGATCTGCTACAACTATTAATGAGCAAATCTAATACTAGATCTATATCACATTTTCGAAATTAGCATTTGAATATGATTGCATATTTGGGTATTCCTCAGAATTATAATAACTTAGTTAAAAAAAAGTACGCATGACATTTATTTTCGGGCATCCAAATATAAAATATTGACAGATTTTAGTGTGAGGGAAGTATAATATAAGAAAAAAATAAACTCCAAGTTAACAAAGTCTGAGTAAGAAATTTCAAATTTGAGCTATCATACTGTGATTGAGGAAGTGATGTCTATGATTCCTTTTGGTAAATTACAAGACAACTTAGCTTCATTTGACCATAAATGACTATTTTAGGACCCAAATTTGTTTGAAGCGTGACTACATTTTTAAAATTTACCCATAAAAAGAAGTATGGACCAAGTTCATAAGTATGACTCTTACTATAAAAGTAAGAGAAACGTTGTCCTAAAAAATTAAAAGCAATTAAAACTTGTTTCAACTTTCAAGAGTGTATTTGTCTAATTTTTTATACCACGTGAAGTATAAATAATTACAACCTCCATTCCACCTAAAACTCCAGGCACACCTCTGGTCCAATTATCGTGCCCACAGTAAACGCTAGGTAGACAAGTGCGAAGTCGAAGTTTTGGGATGTAAAACGGACCTCGCCAGAATGTAATTTTAAATCAGCATATTGAAATTATTGTTTGTCAAATAACATCAAAAGATTTGGTTGTAGAAGATGGAATGTCTATGAAAAAGCATTCATAGTTAAATTTAAATCTACATATTTCAATAAACCTTGTAGTGTAATTTCTGAATATGTAGATTTTAACCTCATAGACTCTCTCTCTCTCACATGCGTGCGCGCACACACAAACACACACACATTACTGTAAAAGTTAATTTAAGTGTTAGTCGGATCGGCCATCATGAACCTCATAGAGAACTTTGAACTGGAATGAATGAAATACTATATATGACTTATGAGTTCATTAGTAACTATAAACTTTGGACTAATTATGATTATAAGTATTGCTTTTGAACTAATGATGATATGGTTTGTATTGTATTATTACAGGCCTTACATGGGCATTATTGCTTTCAATCAAGGGTGTAAATATGGTTTTGTTGGAGGACCTGGCTTCACCATTTGTTCGACTATGTTGGCTTCTCATGGGTAAATTAAATACCCATATGCTTGATCACAGCTACACCGAATTGTTATTCAATTCATGCCAATAAGCAGTGCCATTGAGTTTCATGCATGATGATGAAGGCCGCTACATGAATTCTCCACATATACATATATGCCCATTCAGTCCTACTATCAAATATAACTGCTCATCTTTATTCAACTACTCGTATATGTTACATTTTGAAGGGGGAGACACTTCATGAAGAAATATATACCTTATACATACAGAAAATATCGATATTCAATAATATAGATCGGTTTCTTACTATTTTAATTCATTCCGGGTATAATTGGGATATTATACATTTATGTTTTCCTGTGATGAATACAAATAATTCAACCCATATACATAGGAGGTATTTCCTTCTATGTATCAATGGAATTGTGGATTGAGGTATTCTTTTTTATTTTCTACGGAGTAGTATTTATGGAATGATGATGGGGGAGAATGTGGTCTGAATGTAATTTATCGTTAATAAATTGCTTAACCGTCTCTTTGAATCCTTTCTCGTATATGATAATCAATAACTAAAGAAATTGCTGAGTATGCGTTTCTTGACGCTTGTGTATGAGGAAAAGTATAGCACTTTGTGCAGTTTGGAGTTAATTGTATTTAGTTAATTTCTTGGATTTAGATATTATAGTCCAATCTACGAGATTAATAAATGCACCAAATCTATGGAATGAGGAAGTGACTAAAGTTATTTTCTCACTTTTATTCATAAATCTTAATTTTACACTCCTTGATTGTTTACTTTATTATTTCATGTATAATAAGGATGTTTTCTTTTGGACTGAAATTTGCTGGTCTGGTCTGGTCTGGTCTGGTAAACGTCTGGTCTCTGTGTATTTTATAACTACGGAAGTCTGGTCTGGTCTGGTCTGGTCTGTTTAAGTCTGGTCTGGTCTGGTCTGTTTAAGTCTGGTCTGGTCTGGTCTGGTCTGTTTAAGTCTGGTCTGGTCTGGTCTGGGACTGAAAACAGTCCAAAAGAAAACATCCTAACTTAGTTTTGGTCAATTTTTATAAAATGGGATAAATCAAAACAAGTTTAAAAACAATACTCCCTTCATCCGATAAAACTTGACTAATTTTCTTTTTTTAGTTGTCACAAAAATCTTTCATACTCCCTGTATTTTAATGTTGGTTGCACTTTCATTTTTAGGATATATTTAAAAGTTTGTTATACTTTCATTTTTGATAAGTTTGGATGTTTTCTTTTGGGCTGAAATTTGCTGGTCTGGTCTGGCCTGGTCTGGTCTGGTAAACGTCTGGTCTCTGTGTATTTTATAACTACGGAAGTCTAGTCTGGTCTGGTCTGTTTAAGTCTGGTCTGGTCTGGTCTGGTCTGGGACTGAAAACAGTCCAAAAGAAAACATTTTTTATCCTTTAGAAAATACTCAATTACTCTTGCTTTTTTTATTTTTTATTTTCTCTTTCATACTTTTACATTATATCCTACTTTTTTATACTATTCACTACCCCTAATGCTTTACTCCTAAAATAATGTGTCAAACCTAATGTAACATTCTTAGAGTCCGTTTGACAATACTGTTTTTCGGCTTATCAGCCAATTTTTTCACCAAACACGTAATTTTTGCTTTCACACGCTGAATTGTGTAATAAACAGAAAGAGTAAGGTTGAAGTTACTTTTCTGGCTGTATTGGCTAAAGTTACTGTAGATGACCATTTTAACTATTTTTACATATATTTTTTTCTTTATTTTATTAATAAAATATATTTTAATTTTTTTCTTAAATCAACTGAAGCAGCCGATGCAGTCACTTCAGCCAGAACTTCATAAATTTCAGCAGAATCAGCCAAAACAGCCGATTTTGGTGCTACCAAACGGGCTCATAAAGATATGGAGGGAGTATTTCTTTTTAAAGTAGCTAGTGAATATGTGATTAAAATAGTTTTTCGCTCTTCTACACAGATCTCAATTACATTATTTTTTATTTTAATATTTTACATGTAAGTCAATACAAAAAAAACATTTTATACATGATTTACAGACGTGCACGTTTTTACATTTGTCTATGAATACTAGTTTTTTATTTGTGCATAGTATTTTCACAAACAAAAAATAGTGTTAATAGACAAGTATAAAAACGTGTATGTGTGTAAATGGTGTAGAAGAAGAATATCTAAAGTCAATATCCCCACCGTCCGAACTGTGAGAGGGGACCCGTTCTGATGGGGACTTGGCAATTGAAAAAACGTCATCAGAAATTCATGATACAACAAACGCATGCGAGAGAGGAAGTTTTTTTTATCAGAGAAAGAGGAAATGGGAGTTCCAATGAACGAAAAGGCCAAACATGTACGTCTGCATATGTCAAGTTAAGGCTCAGCAATGAATGTGTACCGCATCACCTGATCCATGAAAAACACTGTTTTCAAAGCAAATGGTCTACGAAACCAAAACCTCCCACCTACCAATCATCATTCTTAAGGGCCTTAAACATGCATGCATTAGCTAATTAATACAGAGCCCAAAGTTCTCAATTTTCAGATTTGTATCCGTATAAACTGCAATTTACTTGAATCTTGTTATGGAATTGAACCGGTAATCATTATAAACGAAATTTCCAAAAGATTGAGCTCATAAACTATAATATATGTGATCGGATGCCATTTCCTTCTACACAAATGTAAAGCTGCCTCATTTTGTATCCCATTTTATACGCATATGTTTGTGGTTCACAAAAGCATTTTATTAATGTCTTACTATGTATTAGGTTAACCTTCATTCACTTCTGTGAATGAGTCCACCTCGATCCTTTGCTCGTCCTCAAGGGTACTCAACCCTTCTTATTCCTTAACATCTTTTGATGTTAACTCTACTACTTGCAGTTCTTCGGGGATGTTTGGATCTGATTCTTAAAACTGCTTATGCTCCTTCAGGGATCATACACAGAATTTGTTGTGTTTGGGTGAAAGTGCAGAAGTGATTCTGGTGCTATAATTTACTCCTAGAATCAGTTTTTTTAGAAGTTAGGAGAGACCAGCCTCTGAAAATTGATTCTGATTTTGCTTCTGCTTTAAAAAAAGAAAGAGAAGCAATTCCAAACACCCCTGCTTCTTCAAACCCTCTTCTTCATCACCTATTTCAATAATGGTGACTTGGACTAGAAAGCTATCGTGGAGTCGCTTCAAAAATTGATCCATATTCTCATCTTGAGGATTATATCCCCAACTTTCATTCATGTCATGGGGTCGTGATGATGTTGACCCAACGAGACACTTTTCATGTCTCAATTTAGAACCTTTTACTTACGATTATGTTAAAGACTGCTCATAATTGTGATTTAGGTCTTAACCTACAACCGTGACTTAAGGTCTTGCTATGATTTCAGAATCAACCGGTCACGATTTGAGTCAGTCTTAGGTCTAGGACCTTGTTCACCCCTAGTCGAGTGCATGGCAAATTGTGTCTATTGTGAGACTTATTCTATTACTTGAAAAATGCTACCCGACAAAACCCGGTTGTGAAAAACGAGTGTTGTTTCTCCCCATTACCTCTATCTTCATTTTCCCTCGAAAAATAATTTTTATATCCATGTCTCTCCTACATATCACAGAATAAAGGTTAACATTTCGATATGATTTCATTGAGCTGAATCGAACAATATGTAATTTGGTGTATTAAACGGAAAAACTTCAACCAAGTGAAACTGAATTGGTTTAATAAATTTAGTAAAATGAATGTGTAGTACTTGATAAGACATGGGGTTTCATAAAAGGATAAATGGATAAGTGGGCCAAACCGACTCTTAATTATGTGTGTTAAACAAGCAATCAAATCACAACTGCACTTGACTCTAATACAAAGTAAAGACATGAGATTTCATCTAAAAGGTCAACCTGATAGGAAGAATAGCATAAAGTCTTATATAACACTACAAGAAAATCGCATTTTGCCTGCGTATGATATTTGTATGCAAAGATAGTTTTTTGTAGTCTAAATTCTTTCCCGACAAAGTTAATTTGTGGACATATTTGTGGGGCAAAGCTTGAAGGGGAAGAACTTAGCCCACAAAGATTGAGACTTTGTATGGTCAAACTTAAGAAGACAAATGTTATGCATGCAAACTAAATTTGTAGGCTTAACTTTTTTGTCACAAATATATTCATGGTGACACATTATTTGTTCGCACAAAATTTAATTGTAGGGAGAGTTGAGAGCACACAAGTACTTCTATCCACAAGCAAGATGCACGTGTGTGAGTATTAATTTGTAGGTTAAACAACACTCATGCCAACATATATATAATAATCTTTATCAATATCGTCATTCAAGCCAGATCTATACTCTCAAAGACTTGTACACAAGTAAAATAAGATACATACATATGTTGCTAAAAAGTCAAAAAAAAGTAATGATAGCTGAATAATATTGAAACTTTTACATTGATCATAACTGTAGGAAAAAATCTAAAAATATTATTTCAACTATATATCTCCTAAACATGTACTTCTTTCAACGGCTCTTCATCAAGATGATCAATTTCAATTCAAGTTTGTGAAAAATATGTTAGTGAAGTATGTGAAGCTCCAGAAGCCGAACTATTGTTCCAAAACATTCATTTTTTGGTAACCATTGCTCTATCTCGGGTCTCAAATCTATCACTGCTCGAGGCATGTGTTTGTTTCCTTTGTCATCACATTATCTCCACTTTAGCTCCCTTTAGTTGTTGCTCTTCCATCACTCGCTCAACTCAAGTCATGGCAAATACTTTTCTAGCTAGCAGACAACCATCTACTAAGTGATTATCCATATGGAGCAGATGAGTGCTCTGAGAGTGTACAAACTGAAGTGCAAAATAGATGAGGCAACTGTATTAGGTATACAAATTGCAAAGCTTGTCAGATAACTTTAAGGTTATACCCATTCATTAATCATTACAGAACATATAGTTCATCACATAACTCGCAGGAATCATAAAGCATGCATCTTTTGAGAATATATAAATGCAAATAGACCATTGTATGTTGACATAATGCAGTCAGTCTTATTACTAAAAGTGTTTTATGCATCATTAACCTCTAGTTCTAGTTTATGTTCCATACCGTGTAATTGATTTGAGTCTTGTTTCGGTGTAGGACTTTTGTCAAACACGTTGGCTGCATTGTTTTATAGTTTTACGATGTACAACAAATACTACGTATGTTTTTAAAATTACAAATTTAAACCAACAAGATCGGACGTAAATAAAATATATCACGATTCTTATTTAGCAATCATTTTCTCAGGGGAATGGGAAAACTGTCAAATAGATCCTCGAACTTTCATAAAAAGGACAATTAAGTCCTTCTATAGGACGTTCTGTCCGGCCCGTCGCAATTTGGGGCAGTTCCCGGTGGAATTTTTTGATTTTGAGCATCTTATTCACCAAGTCTAGTTTACTCATACCAAATTTTAGCTAAAAATTCAATCGGGAACACATTCAAATTAATTCTTGAAGATAACTGCGCATTTTTGCGTTCTCGGATTAATTTAAATGCGCTCCCGATTAAGTTTTTAGCTGAAATTTGGTATGAGTAAACTAGACTTGATGAATAAGATGCTCAAAAAATTTCATCAAAAATTCCACCGGGAACCGCCCCAAATCGCGACGACCGGACAGAGTCTCCTATAGAAGGACTTAATTGACTTTTTTATGAAAGTTCGAGGACCTATTTGACAGTTTTCCCTTTTCTCAATTTGTTTTCAAACATACGAGAAAACTGAAAAAACCTAAGTAGCACGGAAACAGGAAACGGGAAACGGGAAACGCGAGAAACATAATTTATAAAAAATATAGGACACGAAACGTGGGGGAAACGCGTAAATATTATAAAATATAAGGATATATTTATAAATATTTTTTAATATATGTAAAAAAAATTCCATATGCACATGTTTTTTTAATATAATTTGTTTAGTAACCAAATAATAAAATCACTCTACATGTTCGAATTTGGATATTATTTCATATTAGTACATAATTAAACATAAAATGTACGGAGTAATACATTTCTAGCAATACATTGCGTTACGAAATGTAACAAGTGTTGCCGCTGAGAAATACCACAAAAATTCACTATAAAAAATTATTTTCCACCACAGAATCTTTTGGAAAAGAAAAAAATTGGAATCCGGGGTTTCTGAAACGTAGTGAAATGGGTTTCCAAATTTTTCTTAATAACGGAAACGGCCCTGAAACGGGAATTTGAAGTTTCCGAGTTTCTGAAACGCTTCTGAGTTTCCGAAACGTGGAAACGTGAGCCATGGAGAGTTTCCGTGCTTCCTAGGAAAAAACTTGTATGCGTACGTATCATATACTACGTACTTATTACTTCGTATTTCGTAGTCCTTAATTAATTAACGTTCTCTACTCATGCAGGATCTGTTTGGTAGGCTGAAGTTCAGGGCAACTTAAAATATTTCGATATTTTTAGTGTAACTTTTTTCACTTTTAACATTTAGCCCTTCCCGCTAATATTTAAGCCTGATATAATTCCTATTCAGCCCAAGGCTAGGCATGGACCGGGCCCGGGTCGGGCCTGATCGGGCTTTTTGGGAGATAATTGAGGCCCAGAACCGGCCCGGTTATCCACCGGGTCCAGGCTGGGCCTCAGGCCGGTTCCTTTTTTTGTTGCTTTTCTAATTAACCCCCGACCCCACTCCTCACCCCCACCCCCCAAAACACCCAGCCCAACCCGTGAAAATTAAAAAAAAACGAAAAAAAAACAAACAAAAAAACCCCGAATTGGGCCTAATTTGGGTGACCCGAGCCCGCCCAACTAAACCCCCGGTCGGGCCTACCCGAACCGGTCTCTGGCGTGCCGATTCGGAGTCTGATTGTTTATGGGTGGGAACTCCACCGGATTGTATTGTGAACTTGCTTCGATTTGATTGGTAATGAGATGTTATTTGATTTTCAAAAAAAACTGCTTCTTTTTTTCGTGACAGGACACTAACCAAACACAATCACTAACCATCTTGTTATCACTAATCACTGATCTAAAAGATAGCGAGTACATATAAAGTAGTATATTCCCATGATCAAAAGTTCAACACCAATAAAAAGTCTGAAGAGCAGTGTGTCAAATGGTCAAAGGGCTCATCATGGGAAAAATCAAATGTTGAGGCACAAAAATCAAATTAAATGAGATAAAAGCTGAATAAAAATCAAGAATAAAAAAGAATCACATTAACCAGTAAACAGTGAGATTAGAATTAAATTTGGAACATGGAAAAAGTGTAGTATAACTGGTCGCATTGATAGCCAAAACATTAAACTCCGTATAAAGAAGAACCGCATGTCCGCATTGGCAATAAAAAGTAAAATTACAACTTAATTTGGAATACACAAAAAGCATATACTCATTACAATGGTAATTGTCCTTTTTCTAACCATATTTATGACTTTTAAGCCAAATATCAAGCACTAAATTTTTTATTTCACTGTGCAATAAGTAAAATTTATATTATATATATATATATACTCCGTATAAGAATATAGATATTCTTCAAATTAATTCGCTAAATATGATACCTTCTAAATTTAATTATTTCATTATTCATTAAATTCATCTACAAGATCAACAATTTCAGCATATTAACTAGCTCCAGTCAAAATCAATTTCATCTAGAGCCCGTTTGGAGAACTCTGTTTTCGGCTTATCAGGCTTATCAGCCAGCTTTTTCACCAAACACGTAACTTTTACTTTCGCGCGCTGAATTGTGTAATAAGCCGAAAAAGTAAGGTTGAAGTTACTTTTCTGGCTGTATTGGCTGAAGTTACTGTAGAGGACCATTTTAGCTATTTTACATATAATTTTTTCTTTAATTTATTAATAAAATATATTTTTAAAATATTTTTTTCTTAAATCAGCAGAATCAGCCAAAACAGCCACTCCAGCCAGAATATCATAAATTTCAGCAGAATCAGCCAAAACAGCCGATTTTGGTGCTACCAAACGGGCTCCTATTATACTCCTAAAAAATGACACTATTCTTTAGAATCCTCCGGTACCGATCGGACAATAATCTATTACGCTCGCAGTGTAATACGTAGTACTCCCTCCGTATCAAATTACTTGACCCACTTTCCCTTTTTGGTGTATCAATTTAATTGACCTCTTTCCTTTTTTTGGAAAAAATCTCACTCAAAAAACAGTTACAGTACTGCTACAGTACCGCTACAGTGTCGCTACAGTACCAAAAACCTCTTACTTTTAATAAAGTCTACAGTAATTGTCTTAAACTGCGTGAAAAGCAAACGGGTCAATTAATTTGATAGTGAGGGAGTACTACGTAGATTAGTGAGGTAGGATTTAAAACCTTGACCCTTTTATACAAACTTTAGATTATTAATAGTGTAAGACTGTTCAGTTTTAAATACCTAACGGTAAAGATTTTAACGAAATCATGGCAGGTCAACTTTCCCGCAGAGGTTAAAACTGTACCCGAGAACGAAAAACTTAAAAGTTGCTTAATTTTAAAATTAGGAAAACGGTAACTTTTCTGACTGAAATAGATCTCGAAATAATGAGGTGTTAGATTATTATTTTCAATTATTAGAGGTAATAATAGCCATCAATAAAGACGAAAATGGATAAATTGTACCCGGCCAATGATAAAGGTTGTCGTACCATTTACCATCAGAATTGGTGTAAGCGGCCATGTGAGAGTGTGGCCCTCACCCTTTCCTCACCCTTTCATGTCCAGCCTAAAAGAAACCAAAGAAAAGGACAAAAGAGTCCTCCAAAGTCACTTTAAATTGCATTAAAGAATCCTAGCTTTACTTTGCTTTTTCTGCACCCCTCTCCCCTTCTAGGCCCCATAAAGGGCAGTGTCTGAACAGAGAGGAGCAATCAAAAATATGGCAAGATGCAACCTTTACCCACACCCCCACCCTAAAAGATCTCACACTTGCTTTCCCTTTTAGGCCCTTTCTTTCCTGCAGTAGTTAACTCCCTCATCCACCTAATCTCTTCTTCTTGGGAAGTTTTTCTTGTGAATAAATTCACCTTTCTGCATATCAGATCTAAAGCTTGAGTTTCAGGTTCTGAACCTGCCCAGAACCACCCTGTTATTCTCTCCAAAACTAAACCAATGATCAGTTTCAGGATAGGGACTTGATCTATTCCAGGCCAGTTCCTCAAAAATAGGACCAAACCAGGCCACTTATTTCTTTTGAATCAAATCAAGAACCGGACCCGGACCTAAATCCGAACCAATACCGGAGAGCACAGTGAAAGTTCAGATTTTTCCCTTTGGGGAGGACCTGAATCACCTGAATGCATTCTTTTTAATCCAGAAGAATACACATTAGACTTAAACTCCATATAGACACTAGCGTTGACTTGAGCCAGTTTCAATCTGATTCTTTACAATTTACAAAGATATGGGAGCAAGAGAAATCGGGGAACATTATATTTACCCAGGTAAACCGATCCAGAAAAATGAGACATGGGCCTAGTCTTTTACTCACTAGAGTTCTGGTCCAAAATCGGAACCAGTTCGACCCCTAAAAAGGATTTTCTTTTACAAGGCAGCTTAACAAGTAACTACAATTTATGCCAAAAATGAATTGGTTAGAGGAACTTTTACGGCTACTGCGGGAGTAATTAGTTATTAGTACAGTGGAGATTTACCAGGAAATTAAGCATGAGGTGGTAAAGAAGGAAATAAGAAATAAGGGTAAATATGAGGTAATAAGATTATAAGATTATAGGACAAAATATAAAGTTATACCACCACCAATACTACTACTAGGGCATATTAAGACTACTGGGGGTGGGGGGTAATGTTTGTTATGAGGATGATGCTATTCTTATGTGAGTGTGTGTATGTGGGGTCCAGCACACAACTACAAAAGAGGGTACAAAATAGACAAAGGGATCCTACTCCCCTTAAACCAGTTCATCTGTCCTATACATATGCATTATGTATCCTTCTTGCCGGTAATATCCTATTGATGATGAAAACATGTCTTTAAAGCGATCCTCCTTGCAGATCTTTTCTTTGTTATGGATATACAAGTCAGCTTTCTGCAAATGAATCACAAGAGGACAGGCATTAGAATAACAAATACTCCGGGTATAACAAACTGGCTGAGATGGGGTCTGCATTTGGTGACAGCAATGACTGAATGTGATTAATTATTAAAAAATGTGCTTTTACTGTACTTTTGAATTAAGTTGAAGATATGTGCTCCATAATACGGAGTAATAGTATAAACTGTTTTCAAGAAGTTAAATATGCTAAAGTTACAAACAGTCAAACAACTGATTTTTTAGAATGTAATGACTTTTAAAAAGTGGTACACCAACCAAATATGCCACTTGTTTGGTCATACGGAGAAATATTCAAAAAATGAAGATAAAAGTGAATGTTCTCTTAATTTCAGTCATTTTACTTGTAAGAAAAAAAAAATCTTGTAACCAATTGGTTAGTGCTACCTAAACAAGCATCAAGAAAACTTTATACGTTTAAAAATTATGGAACAGGTTGCAAAAGAATGATCTTACCCTGCTCAAGCCTACTGCCTACACTTCAATGGCTTCTTGTCCGGTGGTTAGCCTGATTAAGAAATTCAAAAATTTCAGCTTTCTGGATGCTAGAACTGCAACTATGAAGAAGAAAAAAAGAAGTGATGGGAAATTACTTAGGGATCTTCAGGGAACATGCTTGAAGAGAAGCCATGTTAAGAGCAGAAGTAGACGAGAGCATGGGAGGGATGTCATTGGAAGGTGTTGCTGAGGAACTATCATCTGCATCCGCTGGTGCATGCGAAGAAGCACTGTCTCCTTCCACCTTAGATTTTGCAGGGAATGCAAAAAAGCTATCTGGGAGCATGTTCTCCGTGCTGGTTTCAAAACAAACAGGACACCAAAGTGTTAGGCACCATTTGGATAAGGGAAATTCTAGGGAAAGATACTAACAAGGATATTATAGAATAAACTTGAAGAAAATGGAGGAATTTATCCTATTTTTGTTTGTTGATACTCATCTTGTTTATTCACGCCTGTCATATAGAGACTAACAAATCTAAATATATGTAAATTAAATTAACAATCATATTTAAAGGTAAAATCAAACATATGTAAATAACAATTTTTATCATTTTCCCATCTCCCTAGCATTTTCAGAGAGCCAAACATACCCTTAGGGTACATTTGGTGCTCGGAAATTGCTAGTGAAAGAAAATGAGGAATTTTGAAAGGAAAGACAATGTGTGGATAAACAAAAATGGCGCCAATGCAATATATCAAAGTATCAAACTTAGTTCTTTGTTAGAACTCTTTATTCTCGACATAAATATTATTACTGTATAAAGATTAAGAATTAAATATATGCAAAACTTTATACAGTTTTAATCAGATTTGACTTTCCTGTGTATTGTCCAAGCCTCCAAGGTAATACCAAACATAAAACAAAACATGTGGGTTAGCAATTTTTCTCCTACCTTGCTGTTTTCCTGAATTCCAAACATAGCCTCAGAGAGTAGGAAAAACTGAACAAAATACAAGAACAATTTGCCAATAATACCTCGCATTCAGTTCAAGGGCATCGAGTTTCGAGCTTTGCTCCTTGATACTATTATCATTTCCACTATCATTTTCATGGGCTTCAGTTTGCTCCCACGGAAGCTTCACATGGTGGTCAGCATTGATTTCTGGGACAAGACTGTGATGGTTTTGTGAAAGAGAACTGCTCAAAGAAGGGATTGAAATTCCAGGATATGAAGCAGGCTGGAACTGATGATAATTATGATGATTTTTCTGGTCCAAAAGCTGCATATTCATCAGTCTTCTTCCTTGAAGCTCAATGGCCTGTTGCAGCTCAGCATCTTGCTCTAGCTTTCTTCGAAGCATTGCCTCACGTGAATTATAAAACATCCTTGGTCCTGTTAAACCATTGGCAATTCAGGAACTGTTGGATACTATAGGTCTCTTTGGAACTACGAAAAAAACGCTATGGGGTGAAAATACAAGAGGGCATATTTGTAAGCAAAGAAAGTGTGGGGTAAAATAAAATGTCTACTCAAACTCAAGAAAGAATTGATATTGGTTCAATCTTGTTTTATGTAAGTATTAATTTCTACTATATAACATTATTAAATCTAACCATGTGTAAAACAAAAGTATAACAGTAATCTTATTTCATTTTCCCTTGCATTTACAAGATACAACCAAACAGAAGAAAAGAGCTTTCCTTCCCATTTTTTCCTACCCATTGTATTTTATGGAAGGAAAAAATGCTATGTATTTTCATATGTTTGGCTTTACTTTAGAAAATATAAAGGTTTAATTTTTAATGTTTTAAGCAATAGTAATATATTTATATTTTTTTAAATGAAATAAATAAATAATAATAAAATGAGTTTAAACAAACATCTAAAATAATTTTATTTTGAACAACTGCCCAAGTTTTTCCCCAATATTTCTCTTCTAATTTCACTTCATATTTTCTTCTCATTCCTTTACTTCATATTTTCCGGGATCCAAACATGCCCTGTAGCTAGCAAGAATCAAAACACACACAATTGTAACAGCATACCGAAAGGAAGGTCATGGGGCTCCAGAGAATCAAGACCAGATGGGCTTAAGCAAGATGTAAACTTCCCCCTGTCCATATGGTGCTGCTGGTGCTGCTGTTTTCTACATTACCAACCAAAAACAGAATATTATTTCTGCACAGATCATGCAAAAAAAAATACAAATTAGAGAAGAATAACACAAATAAATACTTTTCTGGGATATTCCCCTTTTCCTTGTAGGGTTTCACAAGCACACGAGAGTCACAAACAAAGTGGGGATTCCCTTTGGCCAAGATCCGCTTCACAGTCTCCGGGTACACAAATGTGACAAACCCAAACATTCTCTTCTGTTGGTAAGGAATTCTCACATCTTGCACTGGACCATACAAGCTGCAAAAATTAAAAATGCAGCTTTTTAATAACCAAGATTTCAAAAACTCCACATTTAAAATAAATAAAATAATACACACCCGAAGTAATTAGAAACATCCTCTTCACTAAAGGTGCTATCTGCAGGAAATGTCAAGTATATTTGCCGCGAGCAAGAATTGGAGTATCCGGCCAAACCCATGCTGGAAAAGTCATTAACTTCTGATCGGCAACGCCCAAACTTGCGGAGCTCTTCCCCCAGCATCAATGCAGCTGGTGGAGATCTGAAATGGTAATTATCCATAAACAGAAATTTCAAATTCAAAACACAGGCCTTATTTAGCTTGATGATCAGAGAAACATTTCAGGCAGACAGGATCTAAAAGGAGAGCCATAAAAACACAGATAGTAAATAATCTGGAAAGCCAAATTAGGAATGGTTGCCAAATTTGCCAAACTAGGCATTGCTGAAATACAAGACAAATGGATTATGCGAAAACAAGATGCATGGTAACAAATTAATTGGCAAAGTTACCAAATATGCTCATGAACACCGCCCATGAGTGAATGTGACTAGATTTATTAAAGATTATGTTAGGTTTATATCCCACAAAATAAATGAAGGGTTAAAGTTAACTACTTTCTTCAAAAACATAACCAAATAAACACACAGACAAGCTTGATTGCATAAAATACCTCGGGTTATCGTTCAGAATGTTCATGCACTTGCTGTACGAGAAAGGGTGGTGAGCACTAGAACCCATTAGCTGTGAAAACCTTTGCTGCTGAAGAGCTTTGATCCGGACAAGCTCATCCAAAGTGGTGGCGTCAATTTTGCCCGGAGAACCGCCGAAAACGGAAGCAGACCCATCCGCCGCCGAGTCAGTAAAGCCGCCGCCGTTCTTGGGAAGACCCCTCCCGAAGTACATGCAAGGCCTCAAACCGTCTTCTGATCCACCAAGAAAACCGTCGCTCATCGAGAACCGCCGCCTGTGAAGCTGGTGGTGAGGGTCAGGGCTCTCCTCGTACGGGAAAATAAGCGAATCGCTCTTGTTCCCGGTCGGGCTCACTATCTGGTCAAAAGGCTCAAACTGATCAGCGGCCTCCCCATTGTAGTACGGGTGAGGAGAAGAACTGGGAGTGGCGGAGGACGCCGGAGGAGGGTTTGTGGAACCGTTAACCACGGCGGCGTAGGAGAGGTGGTTTCTGGAAAACGCCGGAGACCCAGAGGGCCAGAGAGACGAAGGAGAAGAAGGGAAGCCATTGTTGCTGGGAATCGTGATTCTGGGGGGTGTCTGGGTGAGAGGGCCGAACTTGGTGGTGGGACTGAAGGGGGAAGGCGAAGAAGGCGCAGAATGCGAGGAGGAAGAAGAAGAGTTGGAGGAAAGGCCAAGAAAATCCTTGGCCTGGTTGATGAGAGAAAAGAGGAAAGTATCAGGAACATGGGCCAATCTTATCATCTCCTCATCCCCCTGGTCCTGAATCAGTATGTAACCCATGATTTTCGAAGCGTTATCCGGATCCAAGCTCTGGACCCTGGAGAAGACTATCTTAGTAGCTTCATAAGTGTCCATGGCGGTGGACGGTGGTGGGGAGGAAATGATGGAGTGGAGAAGAGAGCAGAGCACTGTGTGGTGGTGGTGATGGCAGTGAGGAGTAGAGAGTGAGAGAGTATGCGTTGGATGGATTTGCTCTTTTTCTCTTGGGTTTGATGTTTTCTTGAGAGAGAAAAGAGGGCGGAGTTCCGGAGAGGGCAGTTGCATCAGCAGCAGCGCCTCAAATGACTAATCTCTCCTCGAGGAGTTCCACTCCCAATTGGATTCCCGGGGCCGTCTGGAATTTGGTTAGATGAATGCGACCAGATAAATCGAGGCTAATTTCGTGTATTAAATCAATCATTAAACAAATTCCCTACACATAATCGCACATATACATTCATGTATACGTGGAAAGAATTCGTGTTAGGCCGGCATGACGGGTATATCGTCGCAAGACCGTGTTTTGTTCAAAATCCAATGATTCAATTTTTGATTTTTTTTTTGGATATTTTTTGTTTAATTTATTTTAGTTTCAAATCAGATGAGGCTGAATTAGGGTTGTATACGAACCGAATCGAGTCGAATAGTAGGATTTTGTATTTGTATTTGATTAATTTTTTCGAATACGAATTTGAATTCAAATATGAAACGAATATTAATTTCAATTTGTATTGTATTTGTTTAACAATACGAATAGTTAACGAATCTTATACGAATATCGAATAGATTTGAGCATAGGTTAAATATTAGTCAAATATCACTTTAAAATAAATTTTCTTATGTATGTTTTTAGAATTTAAATTGTGCACGATATACTAAAGTGAATCAATTTTATGATTAACAAATATAAACCTATTTCAAACTTTTTGAAAGGAACAGTAACACACATATTAGAAATTATACTTATAATGTGTGAAATAAGTTGATAATTGTATATATCAAAGTCAGACGACTCTAATTTTATTCTTCGAATCGAATACATACTTATTTGTATTATATTTGAAAGACATTTGAACCAAAAATCTAATTTGTATTCGTATTTATAATCTGATTTATTACAAATGGGCTTAGAATAATCTGATTTGTATTCGTATTTATACTCTGTTTTATTACAAATGGACTTAGAATCTATATGCATAAATGTATATATAAACTTCACTTTAGAATATATATTTCTAGTTTTATTACTATTAACACTATATAGTAGTAGTATTATAGTGTTATTATTAACACTATATGTTATTACTTTTTTTTACACTATATGTTATTACTATTATAGTATTATTATTAATATATTAGGGAAAACTGTCAAATAGGTCCCCGAACTTTCATAAAAAAGTCAATTAAGTCCTTTTATAGAAGGTTCTCTCCGGCCGTCGTGATTTGGGGCAGTTCCCGGTGAAATTTTTTTATGTTAATTTTTTGAGCATCTTATTCACCAAGTCTAGTTTACTCATACCAAATTTCAGATAAAAATTCAATCGGGAACATATTCAAATTAATTCTTGAAGATAACTGCGCATTTTTGCGTTCTCGAATTAATTTGAATGTGCTCCCGATTAAATATTTAGCTGAAATTTAGTATGAGTAAACTAGGTTTGATGATTAAGATGCTCAAAAAAATTCATCAAAAAATTCCACCGGGAACCACTCCAAATCGCGACGACCGGACAAAGTCTTCTATAGAAGAACTTAATTGACTTTTTTATGAAAGTTTGAGAACTTATTTGACAGTTTTCCCTTAATATTATTATTAATATTTTCACTATTATTAATCGAATATATTTGATTAATATTTGAATCGAATACACTGATATTCTTATTTGTATTTGATAACAACTCGAATCAAATTTAATATTCATATTTGTATTTGTATTTTCCGAATTTGAATCGTCTTATACGAATTCGAATCGCGAATCGAGCACAAATTATTTGATTCGTTTACAACCCTAGGCTGAATTATACTAGAGATGTTTTTACATGGACTGAAAAGGAATGACCGAATAATCCTTTGGGGTTTAAGATTCTCCGCGGTCTGATCTGGCCTTGTCTGAACTGGTCCGGTCTATTTAGTAAATGTCTAGTATCAATATATTTTATAACTATCTGAGTCTGGTCTAATCTGGTATGTAAAACAGTCTAGCTAAAAACATCCTCTATCATCCGATCATTCAGATGAGATCGAGATAGACCAAGACAATAGTAAAGTAAACAGCCTATAAGATATCAAACTTGGTCTGATTTGATGAGAAAATTTAAGTTGGAGTGAAAAGTCAATTATCATTTTCAGCCATTAAATCTTGAAAATATAATTTTATCAAAATTTACCGTCTTTTAATGGTGAATTCATCTTCATTTTTCATTTGTAGGTTCTACTTTAAAACAAGTTATCTAATGATTGAATCTATACTTGATGCTATGAAGTAATAATGAACTAACCATATATGGACATTAAATTGATTTATAAGAAAAAAGGAATTTGGTCTCACAGAATTTCCATCAAGCTAGTCTAACAAAAAAGCTATTTACACATGTTGGTATCAAGAATAAGAAATTTTAAGATGGCGTTTCAAATATACATGGACCACATGGTAAAATTGTTGGTATTGAGAAGTGAGGTATAGCGTTGAGATATTAGTGTTTTAGTATAATACTTGGAGATTATATGAGTGATATAGTATACAGGCTCAGACTCAGGGCTCACATACTTGTGAACATACACAGAACACCCGGAAAACGGCACAACTCGACACTTCGACACACCCAGGCGCCTTGACCCCTGGCACCTCGTCCCTAACAAGAATATCAACCAGACACGAAAGCAAGCTAGCAAATCAACAGAAACAACAGCGAGGGCCCTCAACCCTTCATCCACCACTCAACACTTCAACAATTGCCCTGAGGCGCCACACGTCGCATATACAAGCTTACACGTGTACATGCACTTGGTATTTATTATAAGTATAAAAAACCCTTTGGGTAGATGTAAATGAATTGAAAATCATTAATACATCGTATATCTTTCTCTTTATATAATTAGCTCTCTCTTTTCTTTAGATACCACCAACGATGTTCTGGTGAGTTATCATTCGGTGCTTTCATTGAGAAAAAAATACAATAAAGCATATGAGCATTATCCTTGTGTGTGTATTATTCATTATTCATTTGTAATTTGATATCATCACCACGTTGTACCGAACTTAGTGATAGGAGTTAATATGTTTTATTCCCAGTATAGGAGTTATACGCTCCTATTCAGAGTTTTTATGTTTTCTGCAATGTCTAAAATGATCTTGTGTGCATCCATGATCTCCGTCTCTAGTGTCGACCTTTTTTTCTGCGCATCATCTTCTCGTGTAACGATAAAATCAATCATCTTCTCTTGCACCTCCAACATTGATATGCACTAATTTATAGTGCATAAGTGTATGTTTTTATATCGATCTTGTGTAGACTTTCCATCACTTTTAGTTAGTTTGTAAGTATTTGTTTTATTTTAGTTGTAATTGTTTTTACCTTCTATTTCTAGCTATAGAATAGTGATAGAGTTTTTAGCAAGCAAAAGGGAAGAAAAGCTGAAGACAAAAATTCTCAGGAACACAGACCCGGGCGGGTCCCTTACTCGACCCGGTCGGGTCAGATTTGACCCGGAGCACCAGAACATGCTGCAGATTTGGAAAAGATCTGATTTTGGTCAAACCCGGTCGGGTTCCTTACTTGACCCGGTCGGGTCTGACTTGACCCGGACAAGTTAACGTGCAGAGAACAAGAAATCGTGGGAGATAATCTGATTTTGACCAGTACCCGGTCGGGTATGTACCTATACCCGGTCGGGTACCCGGCCAAAGGTGTTGAAAAACACCTATAAATAGCACACTTTTTCTTCACAAAAAATCATCCCTTCTTCCCTATACTTAAGCTCAGTTTAGAATAGCATTTCTATATATTTCTTTTAGCATGTTTAGTCTCCAAATGAGGAGCTAAACTTCCATTTCTTGGTTTTGCTCTTGAAGCTTGTTGATTATTAAAGTTGTGAGTTATTTTCTTACTTTCTCCTTTTGATTATTAATTCTTCCCCTAATCTATCTCTATATTAATGTTGGAGGGTGGCTAAGTGACGATTAGTTAACGTTCCAACATTGATTATTACTAGAAACGATCAACGAACCGATGGTTAAACGTTGATGGTTTCACAAGTAAGTAACTTCAGTTTATTAATGCACGGTCGTGGTTAATAAACTTAAGAGGGATTAATTTTGTTGGTTAAACCGAAACCGTTGTGTTGAGGTTATCAATCTCAATTGATTTCATCAAGGAGTTAAAGAGGTTGAATGCTACTATTAAATCGGTATACGGCGTTGTTCTATATTTGGTTAATAGTAAGGGTTATTAATGAACGGTCGTTGTTAATAACTACCCTCGATGAATTGGATATACTCCTCGATTGAGTATTCGAGAGGGGATAAGTTATAGATATAACAATGATCGACTAAAATATATCAACAAGTGGAAAGTAGCAATGTCAAGTCCTTTTTATCATTGAATTAAAACTCATATAACTCGTTCATCTTCGTGTTTAATTTAATTAAATCACTCAACAAACAAAACCCCCCTTTATTTACTATTTACATAAAAAGAAAGTTATTCCTTTCCCTGTGGATACGAACTCTACTACGCTATACTACGTATAAGTGTTAGTATTGAATTTATTTTGAGTGCACTCACGACAAAGTGCACGCCAAATTTGGCGCCGTTGCCGGGGAAAGGCAATTAATTTTTCTTTTTATTTTATTTTAAGAAAAAGAAAAAAATATGGTTTGAGTATAAAGATTTCTATTTCTGCTGAGCTTTGTAGTACATGGTAAAATATCGTTCACTGAACGAAATCACATACCACTCAAACCCCGAAATAGAACGAACTCTCGAGCGGTTGAAAAACAAATTTTCAAACTCCGACTCGGGAGAATCATCGAGCACTAGTTCTCAATCTAGTGAAACCGAAGAACCAATCACCATGGCTCATGAAACGAGAACATTAAGGGAGCTCACGGCTCCGAATCTAAATCAACAACCCCTTTGTATCACTTTCCCAACTCTTGATACGGGGGTCACATTCGAGCTAAAATCTGGACTCATCCATCTACTCCCATCATTTCATGGCCTACGGGGGGAAGATCCGAACAAACACTTGTCGGAATTCCATATTGTATGCACAAGCATGTGCCCCAATGGTGTATCCGAGGAGCAAATAAAGCTAAGGGCCTTCCCATTCTCCTTAAAAGACACCGCGAAGGATTGGCTTTTCTATCTCCCTTCGGGTAGCATCAATACATGGGCTCAGATGAAAAAGAGCTTCCTCGACAGGTATTATCCCGCATCTATCTCTTCAAGTCTCAAAAAGCAAATCAGCAACATTGAGCAAGCCGATGATGAGACCTTGTACGAATATTGGGAGCGTTTTAAAAAATTATGCGCTAGCTGCCCATATCATGGATATTCGGAACAAGATCTCATCCTCTACTTCTATGATGGGCTTGTTGATCAAGATAGACGCATGGTAAATGCGGCATGTGGAGGGGGTATTGTCAACAAAACCCCTTCTCAAGCAAGAGACCTCATCTCCGAGTTGGCCGAAAACTCGAGGCATTATAATGGGAGGGCATCATCAAAAAGAGTTATGGCAGCAGAATCCAACAATTCGTTGGAAAGTCAAGTGGCCGGCTTGACTTCTTTGGTCAAAGATTTTCTTTTGAATCCAAAAACCCAAGAAGTCAAGGTCTGCGGCATATGCTCAACACAAGGGCATCCCACCGATTCTTGCCCAACATTACAAGAGGAAAACCCCGAGCAAGTCAATGCTTTGGGTTTCCAAGGTCAAAGAAGATATGATCCTCACGGCAACACTTACAATCCGGGGTGGAGGGATCATCCCAACTTAAGGTACGGAAACTCTCAACCTCCTCAACAATCAAACCCTCCTCCTCAACAATATAAACAACAAGGGCAAACATCAAACTCAAGCATGTCCACTGAAGACATGATTCGGTCATTGGCCATGAACATGGCCACAATGCAACAAAGTGTGACCCAATTCCAAGAAACAACAAAATCCAGCATCCACAATTTGGAAAATCAAATGAGCCAAATCTCGAATGCCGTGAGTAGGCTTGAAGCTAAGGATTCGGCAAAACTCCCATCTCAAACGGAGCCGAATCCAAGGCAACAAGCCCATGCGGTCACTTTGAGAAGTGGCAAGGAATTGGTTATGGCTAAAGCAAAAGCAAAAAGCCATGTTGGAGAAGAAGAGGAGGATATCTTGGTGCCAAGCACAAATCCTCAAAATGAAGAAGAGAAAGAGGAGGTCACACCTCAAAGGAAATTCCCACCACTCGATTCATACGAGCCGGTGCCACCTTTTCCGGAGGCTCTCAAGGACAACCGGAAATACAACAATGACAAGGACATCTATGAGACCTTCAGCAAATGTGAGGTAAATATCCCTCTTCTCAACTTAATTAAAGGCGTTCCTAGATTTGCTAAGTTTTTAAAAGAACTTTGCACTATTAAAAGGAAACACAAACTAAATGGCAAGCATAAAATCCAAGTTAGTGAAAGAGTTTCAGCCGTTTTCCAAAAGAAACTTCCTAAAAAGTATAGTGACCCGGGAATGTTCACTATACCATGTAAGCTAGGAAATTCTAGTTTTTCTAGGGCTATGTTAGATTTGGGTGCATCAATTAATGTCATTCCATACTCTCTATATAAGTCCCTAGAACTAGGACCTCTACATGAAACGGGGGTTGTTATCCAACTTGCCGATAGATCCAATGCTTACCCAAAAGGTGTAGTAGAGGATGTACTCGTCATGGTGGATAATTTAATCTTTCCCGCTGATTTTTACGTTCTCGAAATGGAGAACGATAAAAATGCAGTCCCGATTTTACTAGGAAGACCCTTTTTAAAGACGGCTAAGGCAAAAATAGACGTTTTTAGTGGAGTATTAACTATGGAGTTTGATGGTGAGAAAGTTGAATTTAATATCTATGACTCCATGAAATACCCCACCGATAATCACTCTCTTTTTGCCATTGACACTTGTGACACTTGGGTCCAAGATGTGTTTGAAGTTGAGGGGAAAGACGAATTGCTAAGCTCAATTGAGAACGACGTAGAGAATTTCACTATGGAATACTCTATGTCAAACAACATAAAGATGATGGTGGCGGAGTTAAATCAACTCCCACTTTTGCCACCGGGCTCTAAAGCCCTCCCACTAACCATTCCGAGCGAGAAGCCGCTACCATCTGTTTTGCAGGCACCGGAGGTGGAATTAAAACCACTCCCTGAAAATTTGAAGCATGTGTTCTTGGGCGAAAATCACACTCTACCGGTGATTATCTCAAACTCCTTAGCCCAAGAACAAGAGGAAAGATTGATTGCGGTCCTCAAGGAGTACAAGTTGGCCATTGGATGGTCTATCGCCGACATCAAAGGCATTAGTCCATCCACATGCATGCACCGGATCCTACTCGAAGATGAGGCCAAGGCGGTGAGGCAACCGCAAAGAAGATTGAACCCACCCATGATGGAGGTGGTGAAAAAAGAGGTGATCAAGTTGCTCCAAATGGGAATCATTTTCCCCATTTCCGATAGCAAATGGGTGAGTCCAACCCAAGTAGTGCCAAAGAAGACCGGAGTAACGGTCATTGAAAATAAAGATGGCGAGATGGTGCCCACCCGAGTCCAAAACGGGTGGCGAGTCTGCATTGACTACCGAAGGCTCAATTCGGTAACTAGAAAAGACTTCTTCCCATTGCCTTTCATTGACCAAATGCTAGAGAGGCTAGCGGGGCACAAGTTCTATTGCTTTCTTGATGGTTACTCCGGGTATTTCCAAATACCAATAGCCCCGGAGGACCAAGAGAAAACAACCTTCACATGTCCATTTGGCACTTTTGCCTACCGACGAATGCCTTTTGGATTATGCAACGCACCGGGCACCTTTCAAAGGTGTATGATGAGCATCTTCTCCGAATTTGTGGAAGTATTCATGGAGGTTTTCATGGATGATTTCACAATCCATGGGGACTCTTTTGACACTTGCCTCTACCATCTCACCCTTGTGCTCAAAAGTTGCATTGAATCCAACCTTGTCCTAAATTCTGAAAAATGCCACTTTATGGTGGAACAAGGAATTGTTCTTGGGCATGTGATCTCTTCAAAAGGCATTGAAGTAGACAAGGCCAAGATCGATGTCATACAAACACTCCCATACCCAACAAATGTGCGGGACATCCGCTCCTTCCTTGGACATGCCGGGTTCTACAGAAGGTTCATCAAAGACTTCTCCAAAATCTCATCTCCCTTATGCAAACTTTTGCAAAAGGAGGTGGAATTTGATCTCAATGATGACTGCAAAGAGGCCTTTGACACTTTGAAAGCAAGATTGGTAACCGCCCCCATCATACAAGCTCCCGATTGGTCTCTTCCTTTTGAGATAATGTGTGACGCAAGTGACTATGCGGTGGGGGCTGTCTTAGGCCAAAAGGTTGGAAGGGCTGCTCATGTCATCTACTATGCCTCATCAACTCTCAATGAAGCACAAAAGAACTACTCCACTACCGAGAAGGAAATGCTAGCGGTGGTCTTTGCTTTGGAGAAGTTTCGTTCCTACCTCCTTGGAACGAAAGTTATTGTGTACACCGACCACGCCGCTCTCAGATTCCTTATGACAAAGAAGGAAGCCAAACCAAGACTCATTCGATGGGTCCTTCTATTGAGCGAGTTTGACATAGAAATCAAAGACAAAAAGGGAGCGGAGAACTTGGTGGCCGATCATTTAAGCCGCTTGGTCCCAAACAAAGAAATCGAAAGGCTCCATACCAATCTCATAAAAGGCGAATTCCCGGACGAGACTCTCTTCTCCATCAAAGTCATACAACCATGGTACGCAAACATCGTAAATTTCCTTGTTTCCGGCAAATTTCCTCCACAATTCTCAAAAGCTCAAAAAGAAAAATTAAAAATGGACTCAAGACTTTATGTGTGGGATGACCCATATTTGTGGAAACATTGTAAGGATCAAATAATCCGAAGATGTGTCCCCGAATATGAGATAGCTCACATTATAGAGTTTTGCCATTCTTATGCTTGTGGGGGGCATTTCGGCCCGAAACGGACGGCAATGAAGATACTTGAAAGTGGCTTTTGGTGGCCAAGTCTTTTCCGGGATGCACATGGCTTTTGTCAATCTTGTGACAATTGTCAAAGAGCGGGCAACATTTCAAGGAGAAATGAGATGCCACAAAACCCCATGCTTTTCTGTGAAATTTTCGATGCATGGGGTATTGACTTCATGGGACCTTTCCCAAACTCTCAAGGTAACATCTACATCCTTCTTGCGGTAGATTACGTCTCCAAATGGGTGGAGGCAAAGGCAACGAAGACTGATGATGCCAAGGTGGTGGCTAGTTTCCTCAAAACACACATATTTTCAAGGTTCGGGGTCCCTCGAATTTTAATAAGCGATCGAGGCACACATTTTTGTAATAAAATTGTGGGATCCCTACTAAGAAAATATGGTGTGACTCATAAGATCTCTACTGCTTACCACCCTCAAACCAATGGCCAAGCGGAAACCTCAAATAGGGAGTTGAAGTCTATACTCCAGAAAACAGTGAACCCAAATCGGAAGGATTGGAGTATACGCATTGATGATGCGCTATGGGCATACCGAACTGCTTACAAAACTCCAATTGGCATGTCCCCGTATAGACTTGTGTTTGGCAAAGCGTGTCATCTCCCCGTAGATCTTGAACACAAGTCGTATTGGGCGGTAAAAGAATTCAACCTCAATCTTGACGAGGCCGGTTTGCATAGGAAACTCCAATTGCAAGAATTGGAAGAACTCCGTTTGGATTCTTATGACAACGCGGAGATCTACAAAAGAAAGACGAAGGCTTGGCATGATAAGATGATCATAAGGAAGGACTTTAAACTTGATGACAAAGTCCTCCTTTTTCAATCACGCCTTCGTCTATTTCCAGGAAAGCTGAGATCCCGTTGGACTGGACCATACAAAGTGGTCAAAATATATCCACACGGGGCGGTGGAAATTAAAGACCTGGAGACGGGAGAGGTGCTCAAGGTGAATGGACAAAGATTAAAAACCTTCTTCGAGGGTTTTCAACCCAAAAATGTGGAAGTCATGGACCTTTCTGAACCGGTCTATGAGTGAAGAACAACGAAGATATCGTCGAGCCACGACGTTAAATAAAGCGCTTCTTGGGAGGCAACCCATGCACGGTATGTTCACTTTAATTAAATTTTGTAGAGTGTGTGAGTAAAAAAAAAAAAAAAAAGGGGGGGTATTTTACTGAACAACCCGACCGGGTAGACTAACCCACCAGGCCGGGTATTGAAACCAGAACATTCTGGTTTAAAAAAAATTTTCAACAAACCCGACCGGGTATTTTAACCCACCCGGCCGGGTATGACAACCCGAGCATTCTGTTTTACAAAATTCAGGTTACCCGACCGGGTATACTATCTTACCCGACCGGGTAAATACCCGAAAATCCCACTGCCAGCCTCTGGAAAAGAAACCCGCCCGGGTAAACCACCCCACCCGACCGGGTAATCGGGCTTTTCAGCCTATACCAGGTCGGGCAAACTCCCTCCCATTCACTTCATCTTCTTCTCCAAACGCACCCACCCCCAAAAACCTCCATTTCTATACCCTCCAAGCTTCGATTCTCCACCATTACTACACCAAATCCATAAATTAACACCATTTTCGTCACCTCCTCAACAACCTCTTCCATCCTACACCCAAAAATCTCACCCAAATCCATTCATACCCAAAATCCGAAAACCCTAACCCCCCTTCTTCATAGGTCCGATTTTTTTTTTCCAAAACCCCCAACAAATCCCAATTTCTTCTCCTAATAATCATCCCCTACACTCTTACATCCCCAAAACAACCAAAACCCACCAAAAATCCAAAGTTCCAAACCCCACCACACCCAAATCCGAAAATACCAAAAAAAAATCTAGCTCCATGGCACCAAAAAGGGCAAAACCTTCTTCCTCAAGGACTCCAAGGGCTATTCCACCGGTTGACGGCTTCGAGGAGGTGGACCTTGCAACTGAGGCACAACGCACCCGTTTTCTCGAACAATCCGAAAGAGAGGTAAAACACTCCCGATTTATGTGCCAATTGACCTTGACTTTCTTTTGGATTGATGATATTATGAGGGACATATTCACAAGGTGTGGCATGCTGAAAATTTTTAATATGCATTATTGGTCATATTCTCGTTTAGTGTATGAGTTCTACAGTTCCGTTGAGCATGTGAAAGACGAAAATGATCACACCAATAACACTATCAACTTTCGAATGCTCAACGAGAACCGTTCACTCACTAAAAGAGAATTTGCTGAACACTTCGGCCTACCCTTGCTTGATGAAATTGTCGCGTATAGTACACCGGTAGCCCATGAACTATGGAGAAGAATGACTGGAGTTGTCAATGTTCGCACTTCCCACCTCAATGTCAACCACATCCAACACCCGGTTTTCCGAATTTTCTTCAAATTCTTGGCAAATTGTCTTTTCGGGAGACCAAACAACCATCAAACTAGAGTGAGTGATGTGTGCCTCTTAGCACAAGCTGTTCTTCCGGGCGCTAGCCCGTACGATGTCACCACAGTGCTTTGGGATCACATTATCAATGTTAAAAATGGTGGAGGACCAATTCTGGTAGGGGGTCTAATTACCCACATAGCAACACTATATGGTTTTCAATGCAATGGTGCACGAAACAAAAGAACCCTTCTTGGCCTTAAGTTTCTAAAGAATGCTGGGGATGTGACCCTATCACACATAGAACATGATGGTCTGGAGATTTATCATTGGCACATCAAACCTGGCCAAGATCTATACCACCCATTCCCTTCCGATAATCTCCCACTTAACATCCTTGATCACCATATTGGTGATGGACACCATTATTGTCTGCCCGGGGGGATCCCAGCTCATTATGCACCCCCAGACGATGAACAGGGGAACAATGAAGACAACAACGCCGCCAACGAGCAAGCAATTGAGCCACCACCCCTCATTCCTGAACAACCACAACCACAACCTCATGCCCACCAATATTCACAATTTGAGCAAGAAATGCTAAATAGCATGAATGCTCTTAACCTTAACTACACTCAACTCCGGAATGAGTTCGGGTTATATAGGAATGAGCAGCGGCAGGGTTTCGAAAGGATTGAAGAACAAAGGCGGGAAGATTGGCATAGGCATGAAGAGGACCAACGGAGAACCTTTGGTCCAATATACTCTTATGTGGCACACCAAGGGTCTTTTGCGACTATGTCTAACCCCCCTCCCGCACCCTCATGGTATAACCCCACTGAATGGGGTTATTTCGGCGGTTCAAGCTCTAGTGGACGGGGCGGAGATGACGGGCACCAAGGTGATCACATGGATGAAGATGCTCACTTCACCGGTTACCACGGCTATGGAGGGTCCTATGATGGAGGAGATGCGGGCGGGCACTAGGGACAGTGCCTAATCCTAAGTGTGGGGGTATTGAGAACTATTCCGGTATGCACCCATTTCATGCTCTTCATTATTTTCTTAAAAAAATAAAAAAAAAAAAAAAAAAAATCAAAAAAAAAAAAAAAAAAAATTAAGCTTGTTATGTTGAAAACCCAAAAGGGCAACTTAAGCAAAATAAAAGCAAAAAGAAGAGTGAGTTGGTGAGAACAAAAAGGAAAATGTGGGAAGCTGGGTTGAAAACCCAAAAAGGGCACCTAGGCAAAATGAGAGAATGAGAGAAAGTATTTCTTTTGATTTTGCAGGATCCTGAGGGTGATTACTATACAGAGTTCATCGGATGAGGAAGCTGAAATTGAAGACCCATTTTTACTCTTTTGGTTTTGGAAATACTTTATGTTATGTGTTTTGAACACTTATGGTTGTTGGTGTTGCTACTCTTGCCATTTAAGGACTTCTTGAACAGAACTCATTTTACTCGAGACGAGTAAAAGTGCAAGTGTGGGGGTATTTGATATGCACTAATTTATAGTGCATAAGTGTATGTTTTTATATCGATCTTGTGTAGACTTTCCATCACTTTTAGTTAGTTTGTAAGTATTTGTTTTATTTTAGTTGTAATTGTTTTTACCTTCTATTTCTAGCTATAGAATAGTGATAGAGTTTTTAGCAAGCAAAAGGGAAGAAAAGCTGAAGACAAAAATTCTCAGGAACACAGACCCGGGCGGGTCCCTTACTCGACCCGGTCGGGTCAGATTTGACCCGGAGCACCAGAACATGCTGCAGATTTGGAAAAGATCTGATTTTGGTCAAACCCGGTCGGGTTCCTTACTTGACCCGGTCGGGTCTGACTTGACCCGGACAAGTTAACGTGCAGAGAACAAGAAATCGTGGGAGATAATCTGATTTTGACCAGTACCCGGTCGGGTATGTACCTATACCCGGTCGGGTACCCGGCCAAAGGTGTTGAAAAACACCTATAAATAGCACACTTTTTCTTCACAAAAAATCATCCCTTCTTCCCTATACTTAAGCTCAGTTTAGAATAGCATTTCTATATATTTCTTTTAGCATGTTTAGTCTCCAAATGAGGAGCTAAACTTCCATTTCTTGGTTTTGCTCTTGAAGCTTGTTGATTATTAAAGTTGTGAGTTATTTTCTTACTTTCTCCTTTTGATTATTAATTCTTCCCCTAATCTATCTCTATATTAATGTTGGAGGGTGGCTAAGTGACGATTAGTTAACGTTCCAACATTGATTATTACTAGAAACGATCAACGAACCGATGGTTAAACGTTGATGGTTTCACAAGTAAGTAACTTCAGTTTATTAATGCACGGTCGTGGTTAATAAACTTAAGAGGGATTAATTTTGTTGGTTAAACCGAAACCGTTGTGTTGAGGTTATCAATCTCAATTGATTTCATCAAGGAGTTAAAGAGGTTGAATGCTACTATTAAATCGGTATACGGCGTTGTTCTATATTTGGTTAATAGTAAGGGTTATTAATGAACGGTCGTTGTTAATAACTACCCTCGATGAATTGGATATACTCCTCGATTGAGTATTCGAGAGGGGATAAGTTATAGATATAACAATGATCGACTAAAATATATCAACAAGTGGAAAGTAGCAATGCCAAGTCCTTTTTATCATTGAATTAAAACTCATATAACTCGTTCATCTTCGTGTTTAATTTAATTAAATCACTCAACAAACAAAACCCCCCTTTATTTACTATTTACATAAAAAGAAAGTTATTCCTTTCCCTGTGGATACGAACTCTACTACGCTATACTACGTATAAGTGTTAGTATTGAATTTATTTTGAGTGCACTCACGACAAAGTGCACGCCAAACATCGATCCTTCAATTCTACTCTATGATGTACAGTCCAAAACTCCAGGTTGTTCTACTACTCTCCTTCAATTCTCTGCCACTCTTCACTTTCCTCTCTTCATCTTCACATCAGAACATTATCTCCCAGGTATTCCTTCACATGTTCTTCCTCATCTGATATCTTCTTCCTCCTCCGTTTTGTAAAAAAATGACATGTCTATTCTCAAAATGTCATGAAAGAAGTCATTTACATATGTAAAAACATGGCAGTCGTTGAAAATGTCAAGCATGTGTCATTTTTACTCTTTGAAATTGTCATACTTTGCCCTGAAAATGTAATGAAGATGTAAAATAAAAATGGTCATTTTGATAAATGTAATGTCAAGGCCGTGACATTTATATCAAATCGGTGCACAATTATGGCATTTTCAGGTCCAAATGGGGAGAAAAGTATTATGAATTAGATGAAATTTATAAAAATTAAAAATTAAAATGAGAAGAAACAGATGAACATTGGAAGAAAGAAAATAAAGAAGCTTGAAGAGGAGGAGGAGCTTATCTGAGAAAATAGAAGAGGCACCTTCATTGTCATTCACGGTCATCGCAGCCACCATGTAGGGCGAGCTTTGCAGAGACATCATTCATTGTCATTCACGGTCATCGTAGCCACCATGTAGGGCAAGCTTTGCAGAGGCATCCTTCAGCGCAAGCTTCGAAAGTCGCAAATGGTAAAAGAGTAGTATTGTAGGGCAATTTTGCAATTCCATCTATATTTTAGTCCTACTCTATTGCTCTGAAAAGCGATAGTCCTATAATGAAACTTTTCATATGTTTTAGTCCTATTTAGGTAAATCTTTATAGAATAAAATACTCCATTACTGCTAATACAAACCCATTAAACAAAACAGATTTAAATAATTCATGCTCTTGTTTCTTTCATTACATGAAATCCTTCCTGCCTTACTTTTTCACGTTTCTATCCACACTTTATAGATGTAAAATCAACTACATAAGGGAAATATTTGGTTTATCCAAATTTATATTATATTAATAAATTGACACACTGTTTATTAAAATAGTAGTTATATATTTTTCGTTAGTTTCTATACTTTTTGGGAATAAGGATGACTTATATTGATATCGATCACGACATTCAGATATGGAACAAATAGATAAAAGGACCACTCTCAACCGCCAGCCCTCGAACCAGACTTAAAGTCAATCACCTTCCAAAAAGCAATATGATTCGTTAATCTTGTAATGGGCATAACTGAGCCAAAAGCGATCAAAAGAGACCTCTCATCACCCAATCCTAATGCAAGAGTCCATCAAAACAAAAAATAGAACGCGAGAACAGACATAGCCTGACCAAAAGAAAAAACAACATTATTAAAACTGAGCTGCATCCCCATAACCAAGAGGGGCTCCCGCTATCCTTCCTTACCATAAAGCTTCCTGACACGGAGGTGGTTCCGGAAGAGGACGAGTTGCTGTTGCATGGGTGAAGGCAAACTTCCTCTTCCAAAGCCCGTTTCTGATAAGGGGAATTTCAACCCCTGCACCATCAATCACATCTTTGCTCACCATACCCTTCTCTTTTTCCTCCATAATCAACCTGTAGTACTGCTCCTCAAACTACTCCATTGAAATCACCAAGGTCGAATTGACTACCGGTTGCAGGCATTAAACCCCACCAGAAAAATAAACCCTAGAAAACCCTAAGGAACAACCGCTGCTCAAAGCTACAATCCTCTGGCCACAAAAACTGAAAAGAAAATTCGAAAGTACAAAAAAAACTCAATTACCGCAGCCTAGGCCTAGAGACATGCCGAGTGAGAGAGTGCTGATGCACCGAAGAGGGAGCGTTAATGTTTCTTTACTTTTTATGTATTTCTATTTATCGTGGTCTCTATTGAGGTTTATTCATTCAACCTGTAGGCCCAACATGTAACCTATGTATTTTGAGTGGAAGAGTGTATGTGAATATACGGTGCAAGCAAGTAAGATGGGATTAATATGCCTGTAGCAGTGAGTTGTATCTCATGAAGTGACAAACAGGATCTATTATAACGCACAAGTGCTACCTGGCCAATGGTCGTTCGTCTCTCTGGACCAAGGAAGAGCTGAGAATACTGTTACGAGTTATAGGAATGCTAGAATGCTAAGGCGGGTAAATGCTACTATTTATACTACCAAGGGGCAGGTGGACACGCTGACGTGTAGAGCTGTGGAGTGTGGCCTGTGGATGGCTAGGGTCTCAACCACCAAATCTCTAGCATTGAATGCACTTCCCGTCAGAATCTCGGTTTCACACCCAGCGATGGGCCTTCCCCTGATGATGCTACCAAGGGTGGAAAGCCGTACGTCTTCTGGCTGCTTATGCAAGAGTATGCCGGTTAACCTTGTGGCTAGGGCTTCTGAGGCTGGCGTCCATGGAGGGACGTACGTCGTTAATGTCTTGGGTTGTGATGGATAATTGCCCCTGGTAGGCCTTGGAAGCCAGGGACGTTCGTCTGAACCTTTGTTCGGGCCCTGCGGCTAAGCTTTTCTTGGGCCTAGACGCTCGTCGACAAAAGGGGTAATGGGACGATCCCTCGATTGGGCCATTAACGTAAGACCCAACACAATCTTTTTATAATTTTTTTCCCGACTACTTGTTTATATTTTTCTTTGAATTTTTTCAGAAAAGAGAAAAATATACTATCTTCCGTTTTTTTAATCGCAACATGTTGAATTTTACACTATTCACATGTTCTACTTTGACTACATTTTACGGTATTGTTTTACGAAAATTATTTTTTTAAAAAAAATATTGTTCAATTCATCTCATTACAAAATTTCAAAATATGATTTTTAATTATTTTTTTACTAATAGAGATTAAGATATAATTACGTTCAAAGACGTGCATTGACAAATGTGAAATGTTGACCGTTGCAACTAAAAAAGAACGGAGTAAGTATTAGTGGTGGAATCAAGGTAAGAAAAGGAAAAAGGAAATAAATAAGTGGAAATAAAAACAAAGTACAGTAAAAAATAGTAAGGTGCGAAAAAGATCTTTAATAAGAAGGGAAATAATCTGAAAAAATGCATAAAAATGGAAATAATATAATGTCAGGAAGAAAAAAAAGAAGGAAAAAATGGAATACATAAACATGGAAAAAAATAAAAATAAGAATAAGAAGATTAAAAAGAGAATAAAAGAGTCAAGAAGATACGCGAAACCGATGAAAAAAGATGGGGTGCAAAAATGAGTTTATGCATGAAATACTGTTAGGTGAGACTATTGTAAGAAGACTGCTAAAAGATGAGATTATTAATTTCTATTTTTTCACTCATCATTGTTTTAGAATTCTTCCGTTCTTTAATTGTTGCAACATTTTAATTTTTGTATTATTCACACACCTTACTTTAATCATGATTTTCTACTAACATATATAATAAAATTATTTTGTATAAAATATTACTAAATTTTTATTAATGTCAATTTCCAAAATATTAACTTTTTATAATGTTTATTAGTAATACATAATTAAATATAATTATGGTCAATGTTATGTGTTGGCATTAATTACATAATTAAATATAATTAATGGTATATCATACTCTGTAATAAAGTTGGAGATCACTGAACATGAAATCAAATAACATCAAAAAAGCCCCTAAAATCATGAATAAGATAGACGTACAAACATAAATTAAATATTGTGTAGATAAGAAATTACCCTAAATAGGAGTAAAACGCTTGTGAATCTTAAGATAGGGCAATCATGTTGTTATTATCTGATTAGGAGTAATTACTTCCATGTTTTGGCATTAGCAAACCTTAAAACATGATCGTTTTTTTCAAGCTTGATAGTGATTACTCCTGTTTAGGTAATAAAAATATGACAGTCCTATTTTTGAATTCCAAAACATATTTACTCCTATTTGAGAAATTTTCCCTTTGTAGATTGTGACATAGACATTTGGATAAACGATGGTTATTTATATTTTATATATTAAATAAAAAATTAATTATATTATTATTATCATTATAACAAATACTATAAATAATAGGAGTATATTATATATTAGGTCAATTAAGTTTTTTCTTCTAATAGTATTCCGACATTATATTATTAGCATCTATTATATGTTAGGCGACATCTAACCCTAAATTTATTTATTTTGAATTTTCATGTATATAGTATTTGTGTATAATTTTACCGGAAAAAGTTCTCTGGCTTTGTCCAGACCAAACTACCTCTGGCTACGCTACCAATTACTACGTATCATGTATGTGGTGTTTGATATTTTCATACCGTCACAAGGGGTATACTAATGTTAACTTGAAACACTTTATATACACAAAGACTCAAATACTTTAGGTTATATATCAGTTTGAGTAGCATTAATTATTTATTGAGACAATAAATTAGGTCCCTCTAGCTATTTTACAAGACATTATCTAGTTTACACAATCTAATAATTACCAAAACAAATTTACAAAAGTTGTGCCGTCTTTAAAATTCAGTCTAGGTACCCCCCCCCCCCCCCCCCCACATGCATCAACGTGAACCTATCTCATAAAAACATCTGTCACAAGAACCAAATCAAAGTTATCAAACTATCTTAGTTAGATTTTGAAAGTTAAGAGAAATCCGCAATTTATTACTTTTAAAGAAATCCGCAATTTATTACTTTTAAAGTGTGATAAGCGTGAACCGATGAAGCATTGCATTTTAAGTGTGATAAGCGTGATAATGACTCAGTGAAGCATTGAAATGAACCATATCCACGTTACACCATGATGCTAAATGGTTGGATTATATTTTAATTGCATCTAAAAAAATCATCAATTTAATGATGCAATCGTGTTGGTAAATTTAATAATGTTGAGTACTTGATATTAAAGCCGCTAAAATAATGAAATTTGTAACAAAAATCACATCTAAAATCAGATTTGTAACGAATTAATTGTAATAAACTGTATTTAAATATAAAAAAGAGAAGTTTCCATTAGAAATGCTAATTGACCAACTATTTGTTTTTATTCTTACAAATTCCGTTAGATATATCTTAAATTAAAAAAAAAAATTGAATTCTCGCCTTTAATTTACTTGGTCTATTATTTGAACATTTTCACTCATAAAATTGCATCTTTTTATTTTTAGACTAAATTGTTGATTTTTAGACTAAATTGTTGAGTTGAATCAACCAATATAAATTGTTGACTTTATTAGAAACAGCTTTCTCTAAATTCATAACCCAATATGTAAACATAGTTTTTTTTTGCAAAAAGAAGACTTAATTATCATTAATCAAATCAGCATCATGAAACAATAAAAGAAGAAGAAGTATAAAACCAAGACCGCGACTCAGACAAAGAACAAGCAGCTCTTGCTAGAGCATGAGCTGTCTTATTCGCTGAACGCATAATATGACTAAAAGAAATGTTCATGAACGATTTCGTCAAGTCTCTAATGTCTTCGCCCAACAAGCCAATGGAAGAACAACTGGACCCAAGTGTAATTTCTGCAACGGCCCGGATTGCATCGGTCTCCACCTCAACCTCATTCCACCCGTACTGTTTAATCCAGCTGAGAGCTTTTCGGATTCCAAGCAGTTCAGCCCCAAGCGGAGTCCACTTCCCCGGCCACGAATAGGCTGCCCCCGCCACAAAGCTCCCATTATCATCCCGTAAGCACCACCCGAGCCCGCACCCGCCCATACGGACTTCCGCATCCACATTCAACTTCAAGCCTCCTGCTCCCGGCTTCCTCTAGGTCTCTAATGCCTGCCGCCTCTGATTTGGCTCATTCCACCGCCCAGAATGGAGTTGTCGCCAGCCTTCAACTACAGCCCGAGCTCGATTAATAAACTGAGGAGTTGTCGAAGCAGTTCCTTGCCACACCCGGTAGTTTCTCTCGCACAAGACAGCCCAATTGCCCCAAATCATCCTTTCCAAGTCTTCCTTCCTCCTAGTTTGCACTTCCAGATTAATTTGTTCCACCAGAGAGAGTTCATCCCCATCTGTCCACTTCTAGGACAACAGCTCCCAAGCTTCGCGAGCAATATGTAAACATAGATATAAAGTATGTAAGTTTCATATGTTCTCACGCACTTGTCATGGCTTGTTTTTACATTCATACAACTTAAAGTCTTAACTCTACTAACAAAAAATACATTTTAATAAAAATATTTTAAAATAATATAATGTTGCGCATTATCTCATCGCGCAACGCGCATCGTAAAACTAGTATTTATATAAATATTACTCCGTATTAATTTATTTATTATGTGTACATGTTATGCATGTAAATTTTAGAATCTTTGAAAGTATAATAGTTAAATGTACTCTCAATCCTGGTTAAAGTTCTAACTTCTAATGCGCTTCATACATTCAATTTTTTTGGCTAAAGGGTCAAATAGGCCCTTGAACTGACTTAAAGTGTTCAATTAGCCCCTTATATAGGAGGTTCTGACCGGATGTCGCCAATTGGGGCGGTTCCCGGTGGAATTTTTTGATGAATTTTTTTTAGCATCTTCTTCATTAAGTCTAGTTTACTCATACCAAGTGCGAAGTTAAACAGCGCAGTACATTTCAGAAAATCATTTGACTGCCATCCCGGTTGAATTTTTAGCTGAAATTTGGTATGAGTAAACTAGACTTAATGAAGAAGATGCTAAAAAATTTTCATCAAAAAATTCCATCGGGAACCGCCCCAATTAGCGACGACCGGGCAGAACCTCCTATATAAGGGGATAATTGAACACTTTAAGTCAGTTCAAGGACCTATTTGACCCTTTAGCCATTTTTTTTAAAAGCATACATTCAACTTAATGCACGCTCTTTTAACTACCTATTGTATATAATTAATTTTGTCATATTCAAATTCAACCTTTTGCCATTTAATAAAACTTTTACCATGGTTATATATAGAAAAAGTTGAAATTAAAAATGCATATTATTACCGGTTCGCTTAACAATAATTTCAACATTGTTTATTCTTGTATAATCCCAATTATATGGACCGTCCGCCAATAATGATTCATTGGTTCATGACCGGATATAGCCGACTATAACAAGTCAATTTTAAATATAAACTAATATGCATATTCTATAAATAATACAGAGTATGAACTATACTCGTTCTTCTTTTAATAATCTCGACCATCAACTCAATTGTTTTTACAAAAAGTAGAAATGTTTATTTAATTTCAAAATTTGAATTTTATAAATGAAAGTTTAATATATTTGAACATATGAGAGAGAGTTCAAATGAGTTTTTGTATTTTCAATGCTTATTTTGTAAGATATGTATGCTCAACTGGTATTGGTTTTATAATCATTTTAAAATGTCATATCAATGCATATTTCAAAACTATCATGTTCATTAGATTCTCATGAGAGTTGATTATAGAAAGATTGATGCTATCATATTCAAAACTATCATTTCATAGAAATATTATCAACCGTTATTTTCATCTCAATATAGGAGGTTTGATGTTCAATGAAAATGTTGTGATGTTTAACTAACAAACCTTACGATTTTCATATCAATGCGCATTTTGTAAGTTGCGTATGCTCATTCGATACTGATATTATGCTCATTTTAAAAATGTCATATCAATGCATATTTCAAAAATGCCAAATTACTTAAAATTCACATATTGAAGTTTATCGAAGTTGATTACAAACATAACTTTATAAGTTTTTATACAAGAAAAAATAAGAAAAGGAAAGTAATTAGAAGATATGAAGCAGAGATCACGATGCTCATTGTTAGACTTGTAATACTCAACAGAATTTGTCTAATGCTCACATGAACTACATTAATGCTCATTTCGCAAAAGACGCAAATTTATTTAAATTACTAAAATATCACCGGCTGTAAGTGCTCATTGTACAACCGACTTTACCGTATAGGCACTCCATAAATCCATCACCGGGTCCGCTCCCATTTTTAGGAAGACCGGTCATGAGTTTGGCCGGTTTGAAAACCGGTTTTTGTCGTATCCCAACAGTGGCGGACCCAGAGATTTATCAGAGCAGGGGCACACTAGACACTAAACTTACTCTATAATAAAATTTTCAAATGTAATAAAGATGGTAAAAAGTAAGGCAATAGCATAAATTATACGGAGTAGTTTTTTTTTTACTCTAGGGGGTCTAGGGGAGGGGGTTTGGGGGGAGCCTGGAGTAATCAGGGCTGAAACTGACTCCATTGAGTTTCAAACCCTTTTGTGCCTAGCGGGATTCGAACTCGAGACCTCCCACTTGGCATGGTAACCTCACAACCAGCTGGGCTGGAATGCTTGGTTATTATACAGAGTAGTTAATTACATATTAAATAGTTCATTTATGCAACTTTAGTAAATCAAGCCTACGAGTTTTCATATTCTGAAAATGTTGGTAAATCTGTAAGATAATCATCTCCCATCTTATTGCGAAGATCTGTCTTGATAATATTCATCGCAGAGAAGGCTCTTTCAACGGTGGCTGTTGCAACTGGTAATACTAAAGTCAACTCAATCAGACGATATACCAAGTGAAAAGAATTGTGAACTTTAAGCTCAACCATCTTTTTGCAAACTTCATCAATAGTCTGTACGGCAGAAAATAATTCATTTGTTCTCATTTCATATATCCACACCTGGAGTTACTCTTTCAGCTCCATTCGATCAACAGATGAAAAACCGCATGAATATAATTCTGCGAGGTTCAGTAGCTTTGACTCACAGAAATTGGAGAACTTATCTCTAGGATCAAGACATGCTAAACTCGGTCCTCACAAATGCGTCATCTCCAAATCTCTTCCCTTCTACCCCATGGAAAAGGTAACGCCAAAGCAAAATGCAGCATCTTTAGAAATACTATGAGACAACGGTTGACAAGCACCTTTAACGACATACGCACTCATCACGTCATCTCTTACTCGAGGCTCATATCCAATGATTGGCTTTCGTAATGCGGGATCGCTAATGATATCCCACTCACACGTACTATCTGTGCGGGCTCTTTTGTCTCCCCTGGTGTCATTAGACTCATCTCGGACAATGCTTACATTCGGAGCAACAACATTTGCATCGATTGAGATAGACTGATTAGGAACGTTCGAAGAACTATCCCCTCGAGTTAAAGACCTCTTAGTCCGAATTACAAAGTTATCCAAACTCATGTTCCTAATTTATAACCGTAACATTTTAGTATCTTGATTATCTAATTCTAATAACGGGTTGGGGCACTAATTTTACCCGAAGTAGTAGTAGTGAAATTTTTGGCCGGAAGCAGGGGCACCTAGTTTACCCTAAGCACTAGTAGTGAAATTCTTGGCCGGAAGCCGGGACACTTGCCCCGGTAGACCCCCCATAGATCCTCTACTGTATCCCAATTAGTCCGGCTTCAGTCCAGTGATTTACCCGCTCGGTTCTCCCGCTCAGTTCTGATTCAGTTCTGGACCGGGTACACTACATAATTATGTTTTCTACGGAGTAATTATTAACGAGGTTTAAACATATGTCACATCTAGTGGACTTGGACAGTGTAATTGCTTTATTGATAATGAGCGTCACCACTGATCATAATTTACCTGAACACGTCTATATTAAACATTCGAAACAAAAGCAGCCTAGAACACTTGACAAGACCAGAATATTCAACTTTCGGTACTAAAAATTTCATTATTAGGTAATGTTCTCAGACGATTGAGTAAAAAATGGACACTAACCAAGTACACACAGAGCAAAAAATCTATCAAACCTATATGCCGAGAAAAGAAGAAAAATACACATCAATCCAACTACGGATAACCATGGCATGTTCTGTTCCAACCCACATCAACCCAACCCTTGATCGATAGTTTGCACATGAATGTGGAGAAAGATATCCCCTTCTACTAGTACATCCTTCCAGTGCACTCCTGCGCGCCACAATAGCAATTCTTCTTCTTGAGGTTTCCATTAGAATCACGAACCTGATCCAGCTTATAATTGTAGTCATATGTTAGCTCTTGCAAAGGAGGTATATCCTCTTGAGCAAACAGCATTAGATGAGGGGCTCTCTTGTCATCATGATCAAACAACACGTTTTGCGCATAGAGGTTGGGGGAACAACTATGGTTAAAGAATCTCCCCACATTTCCAAACCACGCCGCATCAATAGTGAAGCCCTCACTATCCTTTCTATGAATGTTTTCTAGGTCAATCTCTTCTCCTTCATCGTAGTTACCAATGTCAAAGAGATATTCATCACAATCGATTCGTTTCTCCGCTTCATTCTCATCTAGTAGTTCTCCGATGTATTCACATATAAAACTTCCCGAAGAAATGTGATCACGGGACCGGACACCCCATCCTCTAGACTTGGTTTTAAAAATTTCAAGATGATATTGTAGGCCGTTTTGGCTAACCCGATTCTTGCATGAAGGGGGGCAATTGCAAGATGGCCCACACTCGTAAACCACTGGCTTGGCTTTAATAATGGAACCAATATTGTTGAATGGAATCTCACCACCGTTCCTAAGCGTGCAAACGCATTTCTTTGAATATGAGCATCCATTTTTGCAATTGCAACCCTTGGGAAAAGGAGGATTGAACCAGAAAGGTTTTATCATTTTGGTTATGTAAATAAAAGGAGGGGGTTTTTCATTATCAAGATCATTTATTGCACGAACGGAAAATTTCTCCTTGCCTTGCGAAACATCATCGTCCACCACAACAAGATTCTTAACACCGCGGTCTCCTTGGGGCTTTTTGACTTCTACCCAATCCCAATCCAATGGGAGAGTGAGGTTTGGCTGCCCGCAAAGTCTGCATAGTTCAAACTTGAAGACCATTTTTCCCCTTTGGTCTCTTTCTTGCTTATAGTTGCTTACAACGTACAACCCCGCATAAATGTAGCCTTGGAAACTCATACCTAGAGTTTTCTGAAGACATATGACCCTTATAGGAAGCTTTGAATCCTTCGAGTTCTTCAAGGCAAGGTTACCCTTCTCAAACTTTTGCTCATTCAGCTTCTTTGTACTAGAACTCGAATCATTATGGTTCTCTCCATGACCAACATAGGTAAGAGTGTCAAGGCATTCAGAGTTAACACTTTCAAAATGACCAGAATCCACAATGCTAGTTACATGGGGTCCTCCATTAAAATCTGTGTATTCTATGCTGGCTAGATATTGGAGATGAAGTCCCACAATTGAAAGCTCCGCCCTGAATTGGTAGGTATCGCCAATCTCCACTCCAGGGATAATTCCAAAGGTTGGGTTGTCTCGTATCCATTTTTTGTTTTGCTTGAGGAGTGATGCAGCTTTTACGGGCAGGCTTCTTTTTGCATACTTGACTCTGCTTTGATCTTCTTTGGATTCTTCAAGAAGCTTGTTATAGATTCCTTTGAAGTGTTGTAAAACATCCAAAACTCGTTCACGACAAGCTTCTAAGGAACGCTCATTAGTGGGGGCACTATTGACTTTTTCGTGCCCAAAACTTAGTTTTCTATGTTTGCCCTTGTTAGGATGCGGATTCCTATGCCCAAGTTTGGCTTCACCATTATTTATACTTGTATTATCAAAGTTACAATTTTCGCAACCTTCAGATACCTCCATTTCATCATTATAATTTCTTCTCACTTCAACAGATTCATATCTTGTTGAATCTTGAATTCTATGTTTCAGTGTATTAGGTGTTGAAGGGAGGGCCACAACAACAGTCCTACTGCTAGCAAATGTTGGATCTTCGGCATGAATATATTCAGAAGATTTAGAGGTCACATCAACCTTCTGGTGCTTGGGCTTAGGTGGGGATTTGTGAAACTCCTCACTATTATAGCAGAAAACCCTCTTCATAGATCTTCTCCCGGATGATGGACTTGTATCACTCGACCAAATCATCACAAAGAAGTGATTGATGAAGCTAACTACAGTCAAATTTGGAGATGAATTGCTCAAATTGCTGAAATATAAAAACAATGAGTAGTAAAAAGAAAAAGGAAAACTAAATAATAGGCAACTAAAATAATCAACTTCACCAGCTTCTGCTAAAAAGTACCTTCACCCTACTCTTTTTTACATTTATCAATTTAGTGCAGGCATCTAATAGCTGAAATTAGTGATTGGGAAATCAGTGGGTACCAAAAGGCCACTTACGTTAATGTAAGAATGATTGTGTTTATGAATTCATGTGTTATGCTTAAGAGATACTAAATCATTATCACATGCATCAAGATCACCTCATTACCTTTCAAGAACTCAAAGTGGACAATTACATAGACATGTCACTGTATAAAGCTAAACTGGAACGGCCCCCTACTTCTACACTGAAAAACTTTAAATTGTCTCTTTCAAAGGGTTCACGTGCTTGTCTGACATGTATTGATGTATAGAAAACCTATAGGTGTGGGAAACAAATTAATTATAAGGAAAATATCAAGTTATTAATAAAACTTGGCCCAGCATCAGTTGAAAATTTTTAATCACTGTAAATATAACCGTAATGCTACTACTCCCTCCGTCCCGCTAAGAACTTCCTAGTTTGACCTACACACATATTAAGGAAATAAATTTGACTTTACTGTAGAGTACACTGTTTGGCACTGTTTGACACTGTTTTGATGTAGGATAACTTTCCATTTAGGGAAACGAGAACTTCATTTTGGGACGGCTAAAAAAGGAAAGCAGGAAGATCTTAGCGGGACGGAGGGAGTATTATTTTGGATCTTTGTGATAATAAATTGATACTTCAAAATGATAAGACAATTGGATTAATAGAGATTATGATAAATCAGGTATCTTTCAAAAAAGTAAGCTTAGGAATTTTAGTATACATTACATTAAACTAATTCTTTAGGTGATTCCCCTCTTTGTATAGTTTAAAAGTATTATCCTATGACCTTGAAAATTTGGACCTTATGTGTAATTTCCGCACCATATACCTATATTAAGCTCTTACCTTGTTAGAGCATGGAGTTTCATCCTAAAACAAACATGTTAAGAAAATTAGTCTAAGACATCATGTATTGGTTAAAAATTGATTTCCTTTAACATCTGGGCTTATTGGAGCAAGTCAATTTTAAAATTGAAGTCTTAAGCTTTATGTCCATCTAAATTGAAGTTTGTGATATAAAACAATGAGGGAAGACCAAATAAATTTGTGTAAAACGTTGTACACATGAAAAGTCAATTGTAATGTAGTTAACACACTTCTATGCAACACACGGGTGGAGATACTAGTACTATATTAAAACATTATATATTGGTTTACATGTTAATATTTATCCAATGTGGTCATGTGGAATCCTGAGCTGCTTAACTATCGAGAGAAAGTCAGCTGAGACATTTTTTCTCAAGGGAAACCATTCTCTGACTACACAGACTATATAGACCATATGTTGTTGGTATATAACCTATAAATGGAGGGACTAGATCCAGTGGCGGATCTTGCAATCAGATTTTGAGTGTTCAAAATGATTTTACCATTAAGATATTACATAAAAAATTATTACATCAATTCTTGACATGTATTTTTGTATTGTATTTTTAAAATTTTGGGTGTTCACTTGAACACGAACAAAGTAGATCCGCCCCTGACTAGATCTCAACAATGTCTCAAACACAAGTGATTGAAGTAAGACCATTTTTCTATCCTATCCGCGATTTATCCTTGCTTATGCAAATCTACTTAAAAGTTTAAGTTTACTTCTTATGAGCCTATCAGTCCTTTACAACAAAAACAACAACATCCAAGCCTTAGGATGTTTTTACTTGGGCTGAAATTTGTTGGTCTGGTCTACTCTGATCGAGTCTGGTAAACGTCTGGTCTTTGTGTATTTTATAACTATCCAAGTCTGGTCTGGTCTTAACCGATCTGATTTGGTCTGATTTGGGACGGAAAACAGTCCAAGTAAAACATCCTTAGTCCAAGAAGAGGTTGGAATCGGCTAAAATAAAACGATATATGATATCAAAGTTTGAACATTGGGAGGGCACTAGGAGCAATGTGCCACACTAGTGCCACAACAGTCCCCCAATTTTCAGAAGTACGTTTACTCACTCATTTTAAATAAAGTAGGTATAAAGACCGTGAAATTCTATACCCACCATTGAAGAAAGAAATGGACTCTTTTGCTACTTATACACTCTTTTCACAGTCGTCTTTTAGGAGGTCTTTTGACACCGTAGCCCATTTTTATAGGGGACCTAAAAAAATTAGTATAAAGTAGTAGTAATAGGTTAATTTTTCTATGCATTATTCCAGATTCTAAACGTTGTATGACTTCTGCATTGTCTAATTTGTGTATTGTAAATATTACGGAGTATAAAACTTATATTTCATTGAACTATCTATACTAATTGTATTTAATTGTTAAATTTTATATTTTGTTGCTTTAGAGGGCCTCAATTCTTTGTTTGGAATCGGGGCCTCCAAATTCATTACACCGCCATGTCTCTTTTGGTGAGACATTTCCCGCCAATGTACACCGGATTACCCCTGTATTCGATTCAATAAGGAGGAAAACTATGTTACAACATGGGTTCTAATTAGGATTAGGAATGGAGGGAGTATCTCTCGGTGTCAACTTTTTTTAGTTTTCTTTGGAGAAAGTATTCTAAATTTATAAATCTGAACTAAGTAAACTCTACAGATCGAAATATGTATCAGAAATTCTCAATCCGAAGTTCATGGATGGGATTGCTGACAGCATAGGGACTGTTGAATGAACTTCTCGCATCAAATGTTCACATGCAGAATGTTTCTCTAATTAAATTCTAATTAGCACAAATTCTTATCAGTTAGTAATCATAAATCCAGGAAAAGAAATTACAAGAACTTACATCTCTGTGACTTCGACTAGATATCCAAATCCACCGACGGGAGGGGTGCAAGGGAGGCCGGCCGCCGGCGTGATATTCCACCGTTCCTTGAATTCCGAGAACCCCACTGACCAGCTGATTTCTACAAATGGCAATGCTTTACAACCTCATCTAGGATAGATTGGGAAGCATTTTACGAGCTGAATCCTACCTCCTGACATAGGTAGAGAGGCACAAAGAAAGAAAATTGCTATGCCCATTACTCATTTACTCCATATACTGATATGAGTAGTATTTATTTTGAATTAATAAGAGAGAAAGTCATTACTCATTCACGTTTATGTCAAATCTTTAACTTAGGTGTTAGTTTAATTCAATTTAACTCATTACTTTAATGGCTTGTTCTTATTTAAATCAAATTAGAAATGTTAAAATCAAAATGGGCAGAAATAGACCAAATCAAATCAAATTAGAAATGTTAAAATCAAAATGGATGGCAACGGATCAAATCAAATCAAATCTCATCAAACTTTTCTGATGATATCAAAAGCTCAGTCATATAGATGGAGAAAATTAACTCGATAACCGGACGGTCAAAGTGGTTGTCGAGTGGTTGGGATCGGTCAAATCACACTGAACAATTTTAGTCAGTCAAAGATGTGAGTAATGTGACTAGATAACCGATTGAATTAGTTGAAATTATTCTAGAGTGCAATTTTAGCTATTTCAAATATATAATTTTCACAATTTAATAGATTCAGCCACTTATGCTAGAATTTCATCCATTTCGGCAGATTTAACCATTCAATCAATTTCAGTATTACCATATGGGTTTGTACTTATGTTAAATAGCCTTCAAAATTTCAATTCAAATGTGCCCAAAATTTTCTGGTTTGGTCTAGTCTATTTAAATATGGTCTGAATTGGTCTGGTCTGATAAATGTCTAATCTATATGTATTTTACAATTGTTCAAATCTGGTCTAATCTGATGTATTTAAGTATGATCTAATTTGATTTTGTTTAGTCTGGGACCGAAATCAGTTCAAGTAAAAACTTCCTAAGTTCTCTTTGTTACACAAATAAATTGAGCGTAGAATCAAACTCGAGGGAGCTTATTTAGTATTTTCACCTTGAAGAAAACGACTCAAAAGATTCTTAACGATTTGTATGGAGAGGAACGATCTGGCCTGTCAGGATCCGCCGTTTGGCCAAGTCCATTTCAGAGTCTTTTGGGTCAATATTTTTTTTGATGAATTGTTTGAATAAAGCGCAGTAATTCATTAATTTATTTAACTGATGAAAACATGTTCAAAACAATTCATCAAAAAATTCGACCGGAAAGAACTCAAATGGCCTCACTCGGACGGCGGATCCAATAAGACCGGCCTGGTAGGATCATTTCTCTCGTGTGGATAGAATAAACTGAAGTAAATCTATGATATTTTTTTATCGGAGCGAATGGAAGAAAATAATATTCAGATTTAAGTTAACTAACCTATATGAAAATATTTAGTTTACTTATAGGGAAAATATTTCAAATACCTCAATGCAAGCTTTAAAGGGGTGTGAGATAAACATCTTAAATTTATATATGTAATATAAATATCTCGAACTTTATAAAAAGTTATGTTTGCAACAATGATCATTGATTTTTCTTTCACAAATGAAAATTTATAGTATTAAATAAATGATTCAAATACATTTACATTTATGAGAGTGCAGTTAATGTGCATTAGGTCAAATTGAAATGTGCATAATAAAAGGTAAAAACTCAATTGTGCATTACGGGAAATTGAAATGTGCATAATAAAAAGGCACAAAAATGTCCACTACATAGTAGCTTTTATTTTGCACATTTCAGTTTCACCTAATGCATATTTCAGTTTACCTAATGCAGATTTCACTATCACATAATGCACAATTCAGCTTCACATAATGCCCCTATGCGTATCTTTTAAGCTGCACATTTTGACTTCATCTAATGCACATTTCAGTTTAAACTAATGCACATTCAATTTCATAGAATACAATCAGACGGTCCAGATTTACACACACACGCATTATATATTCAGTTTATTGTAAGAAGTATGAATGCATCTGGTGCGTTGAATTTGAGATCTAATGGTTGCTAAAGGGTAAAAATGTTATAAAGGAATGAGTGACTTGGTGAAGCTTTCGTAATTAACTCACAATTTTCTGCCATCATATAAATGTGTACCTTTGTGAACCATAATCTGAATCGTTTTGGACTGTTCTCATTTCTCACGTTAAAGAATGTTCTCATCGGGACCTGATAAGTTGTGTAATTCCAGATCAACAGTCGGAAAAAAAATACAATCTAAATAATAATATGAAGAAATTGTGTAGAAGAATAATAATCACTCAACAATAAATAATGTATGTTCATAATAATATGACAATATTACATGATATACGTATGAACAGTTGAGAGAGAAAACTAGAGAGGTGTTTTACCAAAATAATAAGTGGGGAATTTAACGTTTAGAGGTTTAGGCTGTTCGAACCCCTCTGCTTGTATTTATTTATTGGAGAAATTCGAACATCCTAGTACTATTAGGACATGTAGGCGTGTGGGCTTGTTTAATTTAAAAGTGTGCTTCTATCTCAACTAAAAGCCTGGTAATACTTAGACTAATTAATCAAAGATACTTAGACTAACCCAAATTTTCATGTCCAGTCAGCTTGACGAGAACCGCCGTCTGGAGAGCCCGTTTGGGGCCCTTTCCGGTGGAATGTTTTTATGAAACTTTTTGAGCATGTTCTTTATCAAGTCTAGTTCACGTATACCAAATTTCATCTAAAACTTCAACCGGAAAGGCAGTCAAATAATTTTAAAAAAATACTGCGCGGTTTATATATATTAATTGCGCAGTGTTCTCAAATAATTTATTTGACTGCCTTTCAGGTTGAATTTTTAGCTGAAATTTGGTATAAGTAAACTACACTTGATAAAGAACATGCTAGAACAATTTCATAAAAAAATCACTGCGAAGGGTCCAAAATGCCCTCGGCCGGACGGCAATTCCCGTCAGGCTGGTTGGACACGAATAGGACTATGGGTTGGTTTGCAACTACTTTTAAAAAAGCACTTCTCAACTTTTGGCTTTAAAAAAGCACTTTTTTTTTCAAACACTATAACTTTTATTTTTCTCGGCTTCCGCGTCAAAAGTACTTTTCCTTTTTCTATTACACAAAAAGCACTTACTTTTACCAAACACTACCCACTTTTACTTTTCAAAATCACTTTTTTCTCTAACACTATCAACTTTTATTTAATCACTTTTCCCCATTTCGTTAAAAAAACACTTTTTTAAAAGCACAAGCTGTTGCAAACAGACCCTATATATATAGGAGAATGTTTCTCCTGTGGTAGGTCTAAAACTTACAAATTTTGAGATGCTTCGGGTGGAATATTTTTATGAATTTTTGTGACCATGTTCTCCATGAACTGTAAATTATATCCCCCAAATTTCAGATTAAAATTCAAACGAAAAGTCATTTAAATAAATTATTGAAAAAATTGCATTTTATATATAAAAAACTGTACAATTTTCAATAACTTATTTATTTGACTTCTCGATTGAATTTTAAACTGAAATTTGGTAGACATAGTCTACCCTTCATTGAGAACATACTCACAAAATTTTCTCAAAAAATTCGACCCGAAAGCACCTCAAATGAAAAAGTCTAAAATATTAGTTTGAGAATATTACCCGAAATAGGACTAAAAAGGTTTGAAAATTCCAAAATATGACTGCCATGTATTTATTTCCAAAATAAGACTAATTACTGTCATGTTTTGGCAGCACCAGAGTTCAAACATGACAGTATTTTCCTCGAGCGCCTAGGCCGGGACTAGTCAGAGACATAAAAATTATTTTTTTATCAATATTTTTGCATATATGAAAAAAAGTATTGTGTTCTTATACACGCACATTAACATGAATGAACGATAAGATTGTCACATATAGTAATAATATTATAACTAATCGCTTAATTTCATTATGTAATAAATATTAAATAAAGAGGAAGCGGTCCAGCTCAACTGGTCGCCGACTCACTCTCCCTTACGGGAGGTCCCGGGTTCAACTCTTAATGGAGTGAGATTGAACCCAGTTTACCCCAGGCCCCCAAACCCTCTCCCCCTAACTCCCCTGGGAAAAAAAATTTAAATCAAATCAAATAAATAATAATAAAATTTAAAAATATATACAAACATATATAGTTTTATCTTAATCTACTAACAGCTTTCTCTATATCAGTGGTTAAGTTAACGGTACATATATCTCTCAGAAAAATAAAATGAAAATGAAACAAAAAATGTTCGACGAATCTAGAAATCATTGGAGGCCGATAAGAGCATCTCCAATGCTACAATGTGAACAGTGCACATGTGGCATGAGACAATTCACATAAATATCAGTAAATAAATTCTTTCTCTCCTTATTTGAATGATTTTATACGATTTTGGTAAGTTTTTCTCCATAATGTCGAGGATACTGTCTAGATGTTGACATTGCAGAGAAAAACATACCAAAATTATATAAAATCATCCAAATAAGGAGAGAGATAATTTATTTGCTAATATTTGTGTGGCTATGTTCATGTCACATGTGCACCGTGCACATTCTAGCATTGAAGATGCTGCTCTAAGGCGCTATGGGCGAGCAACTAAACTCTCTAGCCGCCCGACTAATTCACCTAGACCGCTAGACGCCAAGTCGCCAAATCAATTAGTCGAAGGGCCTGAACTAAAATTGGGGCGCTTGGACACCGCTTAACCTAAGTAGGGACTCGTCGGACGCCTAGAATGATTTCTAGAACAATGATATTTTCCAAACTTTGCAGTGATTGCCCCTATTTATGAAATAAAACCATGAGTCATATTTTAGAATTTTCAAACGTTTTTAGTCATATTTCGAAAATTTGAGTAAAATATTTTGATATTTTAAAACGTTTTCACTCATATTTAATACAATTTCTGAATAAAAATAAACAGGGTGAGCCTAACTTTCAACGTTTTCAAATCCCTGGGGGGGTGGCTTCAAAAAAAATCATAACAGTACACCTTCGTCGTAAAGATTGAAGAATCGAAGAAACTAACCTAGAGAAGAGAAGACCGGCATCAATGGGAGTTGGGAGCGTTGCTATGCCGGTAGGCTGCAGCGGTTTAAATAGGGCTGCAGAGAGAGATATAGAAAGTAGAATCATATACGGACTACTAGTATTCCTCCGCAGTGGCGATTTAGTCGGAGGAAGCCAGGGAGTTCAGAGTTGTGATCAATGATGACTTTTATTAAATCAAACTTAATTATTATACAGAATCCGTTGTAAAGATTCCCTAATTTTTGGAAACTCCGTACACATATTTTGAAACAAGTATTTTTACTTTTAAATGTGAGCCCCAGTTGCAATTTTTATATGGAATAGAGAATATTACCCGAAATAGGACTACAAAGGTTTGAACATTCCAAAACAGGACTGTCATGTTTTTATTCTCAAAATAGGACTAATTACTGTCATCTTTTGGCAGTACCAGACTTCAAACATGACAATATTTTCTAAACTTGGCAGTAATTACTCCTATTTTGGGAATAAAAACTTCAAAAAATGATTGTATTTTCCTCATGTCCGAAACACCGTCCGAACTCCGCTGTTTGGGGTGGTTACCGGTGGAATTTTCTTATGAAAGTTTTTGAGCATGTTCCTCATCAAGTCTAGTTTGTCCATACCAAATTTCAGCTCAAAATTCGATCGGGAAGACATTCAAATTATTTTTTGAAGTTGACTACGTTTTTATATGTATATTTTGGCGCAGTCAACTTTAAAAAAATGATTTGAATGTCTTCCCGATCGAATTTTGAGCTGAAATGTTTTGTGGATAAACTAGACTTGATGAGGAACATGTTCAAAAAATTTCATCGAAATATTCCACTGGGAACAGCTCCAAACGGCGGAGTTCGGACGGCGGCTCCCGTCCCTCCGGCTGGACCTGAGCATTACATAGAAAATTGCGCTTTATATGTATATTCTGGACCAGTTTTCTTTCAAAAATCATTTAACGACCTTCCCGATTGCAATTTTTGCTCAAATTTGGTAAGGATGAACTAGACTTGATGAGGAACATACACAAAAAATTTCAGCCAAAAATACCACTGATTCTCAGGGGTTCTCACGGGTTCTCATTTTAAGAGGGGTTCTCACTAGAACCCTCCCCTATATATATATATATATATAGACACACTATTTCTGGTTTTGGATTATGTGGAGGTGATGGGTTTAATTGGGCTACGTATAATTGTACCACATATGATGATGGGTCACACATTTTTACGATGGATATTTAGAGAAACCCTTTCTTCGACTAGTTTTGGATGAAATCTTTTATTATGTGTACTTTAAATTATGGGTAACATTTGGTCCCCATTCTGTAATGTTTTTCCTTTTAATAAAATATTTGGTTTGTGTTAAAAAAAATAGACACACACATTTGTATTTATCTTCACTCTTCATTTTTAATACTCCCTCCGTCCCAGGGAGAAGTTTCCGGGTTGACTTTCACACATATTTAGGAAATAAAGTTACTGAGGGGTAAATTTTACTGTTTGGCACTGTTTCGACACTGTTTGGCACTGTTTCGACACTGTTTGACACTGTTTTGCACTGTTTGACACTGTTTTGATGTAGTATAACTTTCCATTTAGGGAAATGAGAACTTTTTGTTGGGACTATCAAAAAAGGAAAGTGGGAACTTCTCCCTGGGACGGAGGGAGTATATAAATAAATAATTTAGTTATGAAAATACATATTTAACATATATTATTTTAACTTTTCCACATTTCATGCATTCGTTATAACAAAGTTAACTAATACGGTATATTTGTATTTTTTATGTTTTGTACTCTACTTGCATGAAAAGATGTTTGGCGATATTAGTATCAAATTACATTTATATTTTTACATGATTAAGAATAAAATTGTGAATATTACAACATTTGTATCACTTTCTCCTTTACTTTTCTTTAAATATTTAATGTGATATTATAAATGCTAATCAACTATAAATTTATTTTTTGTAAGAAGTGAATCATTTTATAGAGATCGAAAAGGTGTTAGATGTTTTAATTTATACAAGTGATATTTTATTATTTCTTTTTCTATCTTATATTTCCGTTTACATTTTATTTAAATAATAAATAAAAGACGAACTTCAAACCGAACCGAACCGGTCAAATATTTTACTACTACTTTCATTTTCTAATTTAAAATATAGAACTTGATCAAATAAAATAATAAACATAAGAAACCGAATCAAATTGAACTAAATTGAACCTAATACTTTTCACTTTGGTAAATCGAACTTCAAACCGAACCGAACCGAAACCAAACCGAAACACAAATGGTTTTAGTTTGGTACAAATTCTCCCAAACCGAATAAACCGAAACCAAAGAAAACCGAACCGTAAACCGAAATGCCCACCCTTAGTTTTTATATTTCAAAATAGTATTATCATATATTTATTTTCAAAATAAGGCTAATTACTGTCATATTTTGGCAGTACGAGATTTCAAACATGACAGTATTTTTCAAACTAATTACTCCTATTTTGGGAATAAAAACATAACAACTCTATTTTAGAATTCTTCCTTTGTAAAATATTGGAACAGTCATACAAAGTATTTATGGTAAACATTAAAAAAATCAGAAAAAGATACATTAGCTCATTAATGAGATTACTTAACCACAATTAAGGAACTTGTGATTTGATGATATCATTGTGATACTTTAAAAAAGAAAGTCACACTTTCACAATTTATCACAGTCAAGAATATTGACACTTGATATTGAACATATACTATAACAAATTACTAAGTTCAACGAAAAATACAATTCTTGACCCTAATGGTACTATGGTAGTATAAGAATTTAATAAGGATAAAAACACCAATTTTACATACGGAGTATGAGGTATTACTAGAACCATTGGATTTGAAATATTATTATATATTTAGGGGGTGTTTGGCATTGGCTGTTGGCTTTTTTAGCTGTTGGCTGATTATGTTGGCTGATTGACGATAGCAGTTTCTGTTGGCTGTTTCAATTAGCTGATAGGATTAGCAGTTTGTCAAAAAGCGTTTGGTTAAATGACTGTTGACAATCAGCTGATAATTAGTTAAATGACCATTAAGGACATCAATTAATTTTTATTAATATAATTAGTTCAACTAATTAAACTGTTTTTGCTATTTCAAAACTAAAAATGTATGAACACGAGTAATGTTTATTTTAAATCTTATATCACGAATTAATAAATTTAATAAAAAATAATGATATTATGATTAATTAGGCTAGTCAAATCTATATTTCTTTATTTAAGAATCCACTCAACCGAATAGAAATTGAAAACAGTCCATAAGTACAAACGCTCAATTTCTTTAATTAATACGGAGTAAAAAAATACAAAAATATCCATTAAAATGGGACTGAAATATCGAGTTTTTTCCTGAGGAGAGGTAGTTTTTAAAGTTATTTCCCAAACTAGGGTACATTAATGAGATTACAAATGTCCTACTTATTTCCTGAATTAGGACATTTTTTTGCCACGTCATCTAATTACCATTGCGGTTGCCACGTCAGCCTGTCCACATCATTAAAAAAATACCCAACGCAAGGATTCGAACCTATGTTGGGAAGCATGGGAGGAATATGAACGTGCTTCTCACAATAGCTGAACCACATTGCTACACTTTTCTATTGCAATATGATCACCTTTCAGGATATTTAAATACTACTATGTATATTCTTAGTGTGGGAGTACTATACTCTTAATTTGTGATATTTAATTAAAACGTAATCAAACTTATAGAAAAAACATAATTTACAATATGTAATAAAAAGATATTTCAAATAACTTAAAAATAACAATTAAAAAATATGTAAATTTAATGCTAATACCTACCCCATCCCAATTTAAAACAAAAAAATTATACTGCCCAGGCTCACTAGAACTCCCCCAGGCTCGAGGTCTGCTGTCCAGCCCGGCCTGGCTGTGGGTTCCTATCGTGCGCCTAATTCCTAACGGGTTAAGCAGCTTTTAATCATAAATCCTGTTTATGGGCTAGTCCTGTAATTAGGCTGATCCCGTTAAGGGCTTATCTCGTTTATGGGCTAATCCTGTAATTAGGCTGATCCCGTTAAGGGCTGATGCTGTTTATGGGCTAGATTACGTAATTGGGTCATGGTTTGAATCCATGGTACCATCAACTTATATTTTTTATTTATTTATTTTCGAGTTATTTCAAATATTTTTTAATTACATACTGCAAATTATATTTTTTATACTGCGTATAAGTTTCATGACATTTTAATTTTTTTAATTAAATATGAAAAACTAAGGTTTTTATTATAAGGTTTATTTTTTTTTTAATTTAACTTTTCCAATAATTTTTTTATTATATTTGTAATTCTTCGGAAAGAAGGAACGATGATTCATAATTTTGATTTAAATATTTTGAAAGGTGACCTTTGAACCTGTGAAAGGTATAACTTAGTGGTTCAAGCATTAGGGCGAGCACGGCCATCCATTTTCCAACCCAGGTTCGAAACCTGGTGTTTATTTTCTTTTTGGATGACACCGAAATGTTGGAATGACGTGGTTAGACTGACATGGCAACCACGGTGCTAATTAGTTGACATGGCAAAAAAATGTCCTGATTTGGGAAATAAGTTTAGAACTACCGAAATAAGTTTAAAAACTACCCCACTTTCGGAAATAACTCCTGAAATATCAAAATGCTTCTAACTAGACATAGACCCCTAGCCTTAATGTACAACATAATTGAAAACCGAATTTTTTGAGGTATACGAGAATCGTTTGAGGTATCATTCGGCCAGACGCGAGAAGTTAACATCAATCTCCCAAGGATCGGAGCTCGGTTCTTCTTTTGCTCTGCGGCAGAAGCTGGTGTGGGTTGGGGTAAGATTTTTTCTCTCTTGATCGGAAGATTTTTTGTGGAAGGCCAGGAAGGGAGATACGGAAAATGTTTGGGTAGTATGGTAAAGATGCGAAAAAGGCATTAGTAAACGCTAAGAGCATCTCCAATGGTATAATGTGCACGGTGCACACGTGGCATGAGAAATATCCACATAAATATTAGTAAATAAATTCTTTTTCTCCTTATTTTAATGATTTTATACAGATTTAGTATGTTTTTCTCCACAATGTCAATGAGACCGTCTAAATATTGACATTGCAGTTGACATTGTAGGGAAAAACTTACCAAATTTATATAAAATCATTCAAATAAGGAGAGAGATAATTTATTTGCTAATATTTATGTGGCTATCACTCATGACACATGTGCACCGTGCACATTTTAGCATTGGAGATGCTCTAAGGTTTTTGGCGTTTAAGATTTCGGCTGTTGGACCCTAAAGGCAGATTAAAAAAGCCATTTAACCAAACAATCCTGTTGGCTGTTTAATCTGGTCAAAAAGCCAAATATGAAACAAATCAGCCAAAAAATGGCTGATAGGCTCCTAACCAAACACCCCCTAATAGTTTCTCTTTTATTATCACGACAATTTTCCTAACCATATTCTGACTTATTAGCATGTTTTTTTTCTCGATATACGATAGTACTACGTATATAAGAAAGTAACTAAAATTGTTTAAAATGACTAAAAATGCCTTGACCATATTACCCACTCTCATCTCTGAATCTCATAATCAACCCCCCAGCTTGCCCAACTCGTGTTCATGAGAGAGAGCCTTCCGCGGTTCTCCCTCCCACCTCTCCTCCGAGCGTCACTGCTCACCGGCACTATCCCCATTACTTTCTTTTTTTGTCATATATTTCTATCACCTTCTATACATCAATTGAGATCCATATTGGCAATGACTACAAAGATCAAAGTTTCGTTCCAATTGGCTTAAGGTTGGTGCAGTCAAAGAAGTCATAGTGGCAAACACTCCTCCGTAGATTTGGTGTATCGCCAAGGTTACCGTCGCCGTGATACACCAAATATCGGTGGCTAGTGTAGAAAACCACCATTGATTGTTTGGATTTTAGATCTACGGTAGTGTATATGAGGGGGTAAGGGTAGTGATAGGGTGGAGGCAGTGATGGGTAAGGCCGTAAGGGGACAATGACCGGGGAGGGGACATGGGAAATGGAAGGGAAAGGGGGGAGTGGCTTGCCTAATATGTTGAGGGACTAGTGGTTGCTGGTAGGGGTGAGTCGGAGAAACCGAAAACCGAATCGAAAAAACCCGAACCGCAACCAAAACAACCGAACCGCAAGAAAACCGAACCGAACCGAACCGAATAAACCGAGCTTTTTAAAACGAGTTATTTTTATATTTTATTTATTAATCATTAAGTATAATATTTTGTTTAGTTCTTAATTCTTTATTCTAGAAGATTAATGTTATTTTTTATAATAGATTTATTATGATTTGCCAGATATTGACATTTAATATTTATGGTTTAATTAAGTGAAACACTTGTAAATACACTTAAGTCTATTGCTATAATACTAATATGTTGATATTTTAAATCGTAATTTACATTTTGCTTGTTGTTGCATGAGAATGATACTTTATTGATATATTATATGTTATGTATATATGTTTGTTATCACATAGTTTTTATATTGAAAAAATATGTATTAATATAAAATATACTTTAAACAACATAGCAGAAAACGTGAAACTTTAGAGCATACTTTAAACGGCTCTCCTATTTTCTCATTTCTCTCCTGGAACATCTTTCTCACCGGAACCGCTCCCTATATATATATATATATATATATATATATATATATATATATATATATATATAATGCACAATTTTAGTAGGGAATTTTTTTGACTTCCTTCCTGATTGAATATTTAGCTGAAATTTGGTATGAACAAACTAGACTTGATGAGGAACATGCTCAAAATATTTCATCAAAAAATTCCTCCGGGAAGATCCCCCAAATGGCCTCGGCCTGACGGCGATTGCAGTCAGGCCGGCCTGATACGATCAGTCCTCCTACATACATACTCTAGAACATAACACAATGATTTCTCATAATGTTCAGTTCGCATATGTATGCATAGTGTTGAGACAAGCCAAGTCTATCTCGACGCACTCGTGCATCTATACTTGCCACATTTTGGCCAATAACTCTTTCCTACCACATTCCTACACCTACTTTAGCCTATGTGTTTGGTTATCAGAAACTACATGTTTCTTAATGCAAAGACATATTTTTTCATTGTAGTTGTAATCCGTACTCGATAACATAATTCTCACACATTAAAATCCCAAAGCTCTACTCTTAATCTTTCCCTTTATCTTTCTTGGGTACTCGCCAATCCAAAGTGCTACTGTTTCTATGACCCTATTTCGATCGTGTAACTCGTGTGGATTAATTTTCTACTTCATGAACAGTGTATCAATTCTGGCCTGCCCTCTATCATCTACATGAATAAACTTAGAAGTTAGAACCTGTTTTGTGAGTGGAATATAGTATTTATTATCACTGGAACATCTGATATTAGATTATCATTTTATTGATGAAGAGGTCCAACAAAATACATTTATATCTCTCGAATAGCTTGATTGTGTATTTACAAAGTTGCTTGCCCACCTCATTATTTATATCTACTCAACAAGATTTGCCTTTCCTTTAGAGTTTAGATATATCACATATATTATAGAGGCATGTTGATTGTGTTGGTTTTCTATGTATATTATGTTGGTTTTCTATTTTTTTACTTTCAATTACTTTTTACTGTGTTACTATGATAATTGCATGTTTACCGTGCAACTTTCTATTTTTCATTTTTATTGAAATTTGGTAAACTTAAAATGTCTTGAACAAGAATCAATCAAAAGATCAATAAAGAAGCGAGGAAATCATACAAGATCAAAGGAAAGTGAAAGAGAGCAGGAAATCATGTAAGAAATCTTATTTGAGATCACACCGGTCGGGCATGACGATTCGACCCTAAGATCGGAGAAGATAATTATACAAAGCAAAATAACATAGGTAAATCAGATTTGATCATATACCTGGTCGGGTATATTGACATACCAGGCAAGATATGACTAGATTTCAGCACTTTTGTAGCTACTGATAAGGATACCTGGTCGGTAATCCAACTATGCAGTCTCAAACTCTTATAAGTATACCCCTTGCCTTCCTATTTTACATATCCAATATCTCTCATCTTAAAGCTCGGTTAGTTTAACTTTTTTTCTTATGTTTTCTAGAGTTTAGATTCCAATAGTAAACTAGTCGAGCCCGAACATGAGTATGCTTGAGTTTAAGTTTGAGTTTGAGTTTGATAAAAATTCACGAGCTTGAGTTTGAGCTTGGACAAGTTAAATTATTCGGACTCGATCTTGAGCTGAGCTCAGCTCGAGCTCGGATCATGTTTTGCTAATTAATTTTTATAGGTTTGAGCTTGGATAAGATGCTCGAACTCGAACTCGAATTCGAATGAAAAATATATTTATAAAAGTTACTATTATAATACACCGTAATAAGTATTGAAAATAGAATAATTCTATATTAGAATACATATTCCACACACACACACACACTCCCTCCGTCCCATTGGACTTTGCCAATTTTCCTCTTTTGATTGTCCCAACAAACATTGCCACTTTTCTATTAAAGCAACATAATATATTCGTGGTTCTACTCAATTCTCTCTCCTCTGCACAAACCTCAATCACCCAGTTTTTATTTATTTATTTCTCATCTACTTTGAACTTGGCAAAGTCCACCGGAACGAAAGTAGTGTATAAATCTTTATATAATATAAAGTAGCAAAGTTGCTACTATTATTGGAGGGAAAATTCCCGCCCAAATGCACAATTATGAATTGTTATAAATATATACCATTTCTTTTTTACATTCAATGTTCGATAAATATAGTTACAATCATTAGAGCATGAGATGCACAATTTGATTGTCATCACCGACGTCAAAGTAAAATCATTACCATATTTGAAATCTTTTACTCCACAGACCACAGTACATGGTGTGATTTAAGGGCATCTCCAATGGTAAAATGTGCACGGTGCACACGTGGCATGAGAAATAGCCACATAAATATTAGTAAATAAATTCTTTCTCTCCTTATTTGGATGATTTTATACATTTTTGGTAAGTTTTTCTCCACACTGTCAAGGAGACCGTCTAAATGTTGACATTGTTGTTGACATTGCAGGGAAAAACTTACCAAAATCGTATAAAATCATTCAAATAAGGAGATAAATAATTCATTTGCTAAGAGCATCTCCAATGCTATAATGTCCACGGTGTACATGTGGCATGAGTAATAGCCACATAATTATTAGTAAATAAATTATTTCTCTCCTTATTTGAATGATTTTATACAATTTTGGTAAGTTTTTCCCTGCAATGTCAACAACAATGTCAACATTAGACGGTCTCCTTGACATTGTGGAGAAAAACTTACCAAAACTGTATAAAATCATTCAAATAAGGAGAGAAATAATTTATTTACTAATATTTATGTGGTCATCTCTCATGCCACGTGTGCACCGTGCACATTGTACCATTGAAGATGCTCTAATATTTATGTGGTTATCACTCATGCCACATTATAGCATTGGACATTATAGCATTGGAGACGCTCTAACTTTCATCAATGTTTCCGCGGCTGAATTTATTCTAAAGAAGTAAAGAGCATGCAAAAATTAAAATCATTCGGTATACCAACAAGGAAATCAACTACGTACCAGGCCATTTTATTCTTACCATAAGTCCACAATTTCCCATTATTGAATTTGAAAATATGTAAGTAGCGTCGCATGAATTCTTTTACACGTCAATGTATAAATCAAATATCAATGATAAGTCAAAAAAATACATGCTTCATATATTTTAATAACGATTTTCAGGTGTACAATTGATTGATTTTAACGTAAATCATTTTAAATTTTTTTATATTATATAAAGTAGCAGAGTTGCTACCATTTTTGGAGGTAAAATTCCCGTCCATTTAAAGGGCATAATTGACTCTGTAAATCTAGGATTATATTTGGACGTACTACCATATAAAAAGCTGCCTTATATTTGAATTTAATAAGGTCAGCTATACGGAGTATTTGGCAAGTATTGATAGCCAAAATATTACGGAGTAACCAAGAAGGAATATATAATACTTCCTTCAATTCGTTCTTTAATTCTTGCAAGATTGAGATTTTTGCACTATTCACATACCTTACTTTGACCACAATTTTCTACTAATATACATAATCAAATTATTACGTATAAAATGTTACTGAATTCCTACTAACGTGAATTTCCAAAATATCAACTTTTTATATATAATGTTTACTAATTAATAATTAAATATAACTATAGTCAAATTAAGTTGTGCATTGGCAAACGTGAAAGTCAAACCGTTGCAAGAATTAAAGAATGGAGGATAGTAAGAATGATATATATTAACATGTTAATAGTACCATATACGTAGTACAACCATATACGGAGTATATTATATAGTGGATGATGTTGATTATTTGAATACAAAGTATTTAGGTTTTTTTTAATATAGTGGATGGTATTTAGGTTGTTCAATATAGTACAAAATATAAATATGTTATATGGTACGTTGTGTCATATAATGAGGGTATGTATATATGCAAACCAATAAAAAATGACTGAGCTTTTGCCTTGAAAAAGAGGAAATAAGTGTTTTCAATTACAACTTCTACTTAAATTGAACACTTATGGGGTGTTTGGAATCTTTGGATCTACTTTTGAAAATTGTTTCCGCTACTTTAGGGAGAAGAAGCAGTCATTGAAATGTTTGAGTGAAAGTGCATGAATACTTTTGGGTGCTCCAAATTGCTCATATTAGATAGTTACGTTGCAATATTAGAAATTTGACATTATATTATTCGTGTGCTCTATTTTGAGTGCATTTTATTTAGTAATGCATTAGAAGTTTACTTTATTAAAAATAGTATTAAAATATTCTCATTCAAAATTTTCAAAATGCGATCTTAAAACAATTATAAATAGAGAATTAAATATATTAGTGGTAAGAACTGGGCATTATCACCAAACTTTGAAATTGGTAGAAAGCAGATTTTTTTTTGAAACACCTCTTTTATATTTACCCATCTTTAGTTTTGGAATAAGTCGAACCAAATCTTTTTGTAGACATTTGAACCAAATTATATTTCCCTATCATGCAATACCATTTTAGTATTTTAGTTTCTTAAAGTATTTTAAAACTTAAGTATATATATTTGTTTAGAATACAGTGGAATACCTATATTTGCTTCAATTCAACAATAAATCCTCTTCTAAAACAATATCGTTAGAATATTGTAAATTAATAATCAAGAACTTAACGGTTTAAAAGTGACAAATATGACAATGCACAACGTACTGCACATACGGTTGTAATCTATAAGAAAAAACTCTTATTATGTAGCTCACTACGATCCACCTTTTACTACTTAGTTTTATGAATTCAAACAAATATTGTGGTGGTTTAATTAAGCACACTAATTTAAAAAAAATAACTATGTATAGTACTCCCTCGTCCCTTAAAGTTTTGCCAAGTTTGATACACACGGAGAATAATAAAGTAAAAATTGTGAGTTTAAAGTTTGTGCAGAAAATAGAGAAATAACAAGAATCACAAAATAATTGATTAACAGGAAAATTGAAAATGTTTTTTAGTACATCCCATGAAAAGATGCTTTAAGGACAGAGGGATTACCATCTAAACTAAACATAAAATAAATTAAACCTCATTTGAGGTTTGTTTAATGTGTACATAGAATGACGGGGTAGAAAATTGAAAAAAACCAAAGGTTCCTTTTTTTTGGAAGAAAAACCAAAGGTTCCTTATAACTCATACTCCGTAAATCAAGATTTTTTTTAAGATGAGAATAAACTGAAATCGCAGGGTAAAAAATTGCTTATCGCACAACAACTGAAAATTGAACACAACCCTAGGCATAAATTAAAAGGAACTCTAACCGCACGACACGACAAGAAATTTAGATATATAATCAAGAATAGGGTTTTTAGATTATTACATGAATCCCATGACTTCGAAATCATCTTGGTTGAATGTGCTTGTCTCTTTGAAATATATGAGAGATACTAGTATATGTCTATTTCAGAGCAATCTTGGTGAAAGATATCTACCATCTTTGAGAAATGTCATAGTGGTTGGTCTTCGTGTATGTGGGTGTTTGGATCTGATTCTTAAAACTGCCTCTGCTCTCATGGAGCAGAAGCAGAAGTTGAAATGTTTGGGTGAAAGTGTAGAAGTACTTTTTGTGCTTAATTTACTCACAGAAGCAAATTTTTTAGAAGTTGGGGGGACCAACTTCTGAAAAGTAATTCTGCTTCTACTTTAAAAAAGAAACAGGAACAAATTCAGTTCCAAACACCCCTACATTCCAAGAATTCGTAGATGGTAGATGGTATAGAAAACTTTGGTTACTCCCGTATGTTTTTGTGCTTGAATTGGTTTCTTCATGATATTTTCGCCTTTTCCTTTTTTTCTTTGAAAGGATCGCCTTTTCCTTTTTAAGCACTTAAATATGTACCACTCATTTTATTAAATGGATGTCGTTATTTTATTACATTTATGGCCATTTTTTGTTACGATCAAGTAAATGGAGTCAATTAAAGTTGTTTAGATGTATATTGTACTTATATTTGAACTTGATGTAAGATATTTGATTATTTAAAATCATATAATTTCATTTGGAACTTTTCCTGTCAATTCAATATAAGTGATCCCTTTTTTTTGGATGAAAGGTAATTGTATTAACACTCAAAAATAACATTTTGCCATGAAGAGAGACAAATATATAATTTAGGATGATTAAGTCAGAATGAGAGCCCAACTTCATCTACGTGACCAACGCTTCCTTTGGAATTAGGAAGTTTGGATCCATATAACATTTCTTGGACAAGATGCTACAAAAAAAAGTTCTAAGTATGACCATGAAGGTCTCAAATTCTCAATGAGAGTTACAACATTTATAATCAAACTTACAAACTAAGAAGATCTTGAATTTTCCTTTTTCTTACAAAGCATTATTAAACTTAAAACATACTACCCCGTCCCTTTTTATTTAGCCAACTTTGATTTTTCCAGTCAAAAGATGATAAACTTTGATCCATAATTTTAACTAATATATTTATGTGAAAGTTAATAAATTTATACTTTTATGATAGTATTTTTCAACAAAGAACAATTTCATATAATTTTCATATTATCAACATTACCGTGTATAAATATATAATCAGTCAAAGTTGAACAACTTTAACTTGAAAAATAGTGTTTGGCTAAATAAAAAGGGATGGAGGGAGTATAAGATTTGTTGTCCCTTTTTTTAAATTAATTGTTATTATACTCCATATTCTAGATATATCCGTGCATCGCACGGGTACTTCGTCTAGTATGTATATATAAAAACAAAGGCTCGCTCGCGAACCGGCTCGCGAGCCACGAGCCTAAAATAAATAGACTTGAATTGAGCTTGTAAAGTATTCGAGTCGAGCTTGAATATGACCGAACTCGAGTCGAGTTTTTCCCAAGCGGTCCACGATCCGCTCGCGAATGCTTGGCTCATTTACACCCCTAGGTTCCAATAAGGAACTGAACTCTTTCGTCTTGATTTTGCAATATTGAAACTTGTAATTTATAAGTTGTGAGTTATTTTCTTTAATCATCCTATCTTGAATATTAATTACATTCTTATTTTTTTCCACATTTGTATTTGAACATTGTTAAGTGATCAATTAGTTAATGTTTTCACTTGATCATTTCATTGGTAGTAACTTTAAAGTACTTATGCATGCATCTCATGGCCGGTTAGTAGTCTAAAAATGATGTAGTTATATTGATTGAACCGAAACTACTTGTGTTGAAATTGTCAATCTTAATTGATTTCATCTAAAGATAAATTGCTAATATCAGATTAATATAAGATGTTTGTTCTATATTGACTAAATAGTACTCTCTCTGACTCACGATAATTGTTCCGTTTTTCTTTTTTCATGCATCCCACTAAAGTTGTCTTATACCATATTTGGTAATATTTGTATGGTTTTAATTCATTTTTATTTTATTCCCAACACCTCCTTTTTTCGCAATCTTAGGGGGACAGAGTTATCTAGGGGTGAGCATTCGGTCGGTCGGTCAAATAACCGACCGATAACCGAATAACCGACCAATGTTGTTTCCTCTCATAACCGACCGAAAACCGACCGACAACATTACATAACCGACCGAAAAATGTCATTCGGTTTCGAACGGTAACCGAATAACCGAACATAACCGACCAAAACATATATTTTTCAAAATTATAAAAGTTGTAGATAGCACATTAATAAATAAAATAATAAATACCAAAATGGATTCAACATATTTAAATGTAAATAATTGTTCTTAGCACAATACGATTACAAAAACTAATAAATCCCACGTTGAAACTACTTCATAGTTCCACAATTGTCTTTTTCAATATGAAAACAAAATAAAAAAGGATATGTCAGCTAATAAATAAGCTAATATCTTATTAATCTTTACACCCCAAATGAGCAAATCCATCTAAAAGTTTCTGAATATTTTAAATCACATTAAAGAAAAAATTAAAAATCAAAAGATCTGCCATGTTGAGGAAGATAATAAAGGATCTAGAAAACATTAAAAGAAAAAAAGTGTGCAATTTCGCAACGATTAAATAAGGATTTCAGTTGATTTTTCTCTACCAAGGTTGATTCCTCCCGAACTAATGAAGGTGTACGTGGAGGTTTGAAATTTTGAACAGGGTGTTCCATGAATTGATTATAAGAATACAAGTTAAAGAGATGGGGAAGTAGATAATTGAAGAACGGGCTCCATAGCATTCCACTAATGAGTTTTGTAGGTGGAGTTCAATGGGCGTGGGCTGGACTTCATATTTCATTACTATGGAGTTCTTTTTTTTTATCGTTACTATGGAGTTATTAATTTATTACGGAGTATATTTACTTAAATATTTACAAAAAAATAAAATAAAAAATAAAAAATCGGACGGTTATCAGTGACCGACCGATAACCGACAAATAAAACCGAATAATAACCGAATAACCGAATAACTGATTATTTTTAATTTATGATAACCGAAAACCGACCGAAAACTGATTTTTTCGGTCGGTTCGGTCATCGGTTTTCGGTCAGGTCGGTTGAATCGGTTATTTGCTCACCCCTAGAGAAATTGGAGTTTCTCCACGACTAAGTATTCAAAAGGGAGAAATTAAATGATAAGTGGATATTAGTAAAATCAAGTCTCCATCTCGAATTATTTTTTTTATCCTGATAAATGATCATTCATTCGTCATGATGTTTTAATCTTTTCAAATTCACACACACTTAAGACATAAGAGCCCCTTTTGTTACAATTTCACACAAGAATACTTTTCCCCTGGATAAGAACTCTACTACGTTACACTATCATAACTAGTGCTAGTGGTAAAATTATATTTGGTACATGCACAATGACTGTGAGCCAAATTTTGGCGTTGTCAGGGAAAGGCAAGAATTTTTTACATGTATCTTATTTCAAATCTTTTATGAGCTATTTGATAATTGATGATAAAAATTTATTATATTAACGACAGAATAAACCTTTCAAATGTTGAAAAATAAAGTTTGATGTAACAAAAATAAAATAAAAAATAATAATTTAAATAAACTTTGATGTAACAACTGAGAAGGTTCAACCCGATCCTACAAATTTGAAGAATACGCTCAGATGGCACAAGAGGCAAGAACATTGAGGAAGCTCACAACCACGAATCTAAATAAAAACCCTAATGTATCACCTTAACTAATCTTGATGAAGGTGCTACATTTGAATTAAAGTCGAGTCTGATTCACCTTTCCGTCATTTCACGGAATGTAGGGGGAATATCCAAACAAACAACTTTCAAAATTTCATATAGTTTGCAAATATAAAACCGAAGGTGTCATAGAAGACCAAATCATGTAAAGGGTCTTTCCATTCTCTCTCCAAGACTCGACAAAAGATTGATATTGCTATCTTCCCTCAGGAAGTATACATACATGGGCAGCCATGTAGAAGTGTTGAAAAATACTATCCAACTGCAATCTTCATCGGCCATGAAGATGAATTGTTGTATGAGTTTTGGATAAAAAAAAACTATGTGTTAGCTCCAATCCCATACATAGACCATGGCCTAATTCTATATTTTTACGATGATCTTTCCGAAGATGATAGAAAGACAGTTAACACAACGTGTGGAAGGGGCATTGTGAACAAAATCTCATCGGAAGCAATGAAATTGATCTTGGACTTGGCTAAAATCTCCCGACCCGGGACCGAACCGGCCCGGTCACTGTTTGGCCCGGCCCGGCCTGTGGCCCGGTGGGTCCACCGGTTCGGTTTGGCCCGGCCCGGGTGCTGGGCGGTCCGGGCTCGGGCCCATGTTTTGGTGAACCGGCCCGGCCGGTTCGGGCCGGATTTTAAATTTTTTTTTTTTGAATTTTTTTTAAGTTTTAGGTTGGATTAGGTATTTTGGGCCATTTGAGGTGGTTTGGGATGGTTTGGGGTTGAGGGGGAGGGGTAGGAGATATAATAGGAGAACAAAAAAAAAAAAATTGGGCCGGTTCGGCCCGGCCCGGCCCGGTTTGGCCCGGAACCGGAACCGGCCACCGGCGGTTCGGGCTCGGGCCTCCCCTTTCCAGGCCCGGCCGGGCCCAGGCCCGAACCGGGCCCGAACCGGCCCGAGTCCAGGATCAGAGACAATTAAGCCAGAGATCCACCTCCTAAAAAGCCCTTGCAGCAGAATCCATTTATAAAACTCAAGAAGTTAAGGCCTACAACATCTACACGTCTCAAGGACATCCATTCAACTTTTGCCCAAGACTCCAAAGAGATTAAGTTGAACAAGTCAATGACATTGCATTCGAAGGGCAAGTTCCTCAAAAGAAGTATACTCTATTCTTTAACACATATAGCCGATCATCCATATTTAAGGTATAAAAACCAACAAGGAAATCATTAACAATATCTATAACAAGTTAAACAACAATTCCCCAACAATTCAAACAATTCCCCTTAAGTCGGTCGACTCAATTTGTATTCCTTATTATTAAAAAATCAGATTTCAAAATTTTAAAATGAGAGGAATATAATAATATTTTTCAAAAACTAAATTTCTAATACATTAATAAATAAAATACAATCAAAGTACAACATGTCAATAGTGTAACATTCAACATGTTGAATCTATTTAAGGATGGAGTAGTATACATTAATAAAAGACAGTTATGAGAGGCACGGGCTTGTCCTGACTAATAAAAGACAATAAGCATCGTTTTAGATCATTGCGCTAAGGAAAGCGCATCATTCACTCTCTTCATCACCATTCACCAAATTCAAATGATTCATATTTTTTTCAAGTGGTGGAAGACCATCATCAGAGTCGTTAGAAGAATTTTCACCACCTTCATGAGATTCTGCATCTTTTGCTGATTGAAAAACAAAATAAATTAAACTCATAGAGTATGCTTTTACATTTGAGAGTGACAATCAACCCTAGCTAGTAGCCAACTAGCCATTTTTTGTCAAAATGGAGTACTTGGGGGGGGGGGGGGGTAGGGTAAAATTTGAGACTATCTTCGTGTAAATATGATTACTGTCCAGAAAGGAATGTGAGATTACTGATTACCTATATTATTTGGACGGTAATGTTTCATTACATTACCTTGACTACATTACTTTTGTAATGTCACACTGCAAACCAAACACTCCCTTGAGTTTCAACATTAAAGAGATGTCCTTGGATAGGAGCAAACCATGTCACTATTCCCTAAATAGGACTACAAACATTAGGACATAACTATATTGCCGGTGCATCCACTGTTGCCACCGTACAGCCACCACTAAAATCTACGTAGTATGTAGTAAATAGTGAACCCTCAGATTTAAATGCTTAACTCTAAATTTTAAATGCTAACTTTAAATGTCAAACTCTTAAACCTAAGGGTGGTATTTTGGAATAAAATTATTACACTTTCCACTAAGAATTACACAAGTCCATGTTAAGGAGTACGGAGTAATACATAGGGTCCTAGTTTGAAAAAATTGTTAAGTTTTAGTTGTAGAATGTAGATAGGACAATTTTCTCAAACCCGGAACTGCAAATCAAATCAAAAGAATAGTGGAGCATAATTACCATCGTCATGCGCAAGGGTTTGCGAGACCTGTGACCTTTGCCTAGAGAGCCATTCATTTTGAGTTGAGATAATATCGGAACTTGTGTTGCAATCAGAGTACGCCTTTAAAAGTTCTCTGCATTTATCAAAATTGAAAACAGTCTACTAAGACAATTCAGATAAATGTGTTTTTATTTAAACAGCACAAACGCGCAGTCACACGTGTCTTAGATGAACGACTCCATACGTGTTCTCCACCTTCTCTAGATAGAGCTGAGCAAAATATTTCATTACCAAGCAAGCAGGATATGAAAAATAAAAAGATCGGCCTCTAGTGGCAAAAAATATGAACGATTTATTATATATATTTATTATCATTTTACTTTTGGGGTTTTCCCTATGATATTACTTGAATATAACTTGCGGACAAAAAAATTAACCAGAGTTAGTATGAGTATAACATCATGATCACTGTAGCAAAAATTGAACATTATTGTTACTAAAAGTTCTGTCATGGTTACTGTCTTTTTTCTAGTCATATATTGGCCATTATTATTTTTCTTTAATTTCCAGCCTATCCTAAAAATGATGACATTGAAGGCAATAAAACCACCAAGAGAAAACACTACACACCTATTGAGGGACAAAAAAGCATGGCCCCATTTAAACTTGTTCAGCAATAAATTTGCACTTTCCTCCTCACCACTGCAAAAATAAAGAAACTATAAACAGATGACATGAATTCTCTAGGAGATAACACAATTTTTGCAACCTTTCGGGTTTCTTTGTATGGAGGGATTTAGAGGGGGCCACTGCAGAGGGCTTAGTCTATATCTTGATACATATTTGAGGTTTTATAATTAACACAATATGTGGTCATGTAACACTTCAATCACATTCCATTCGTTTTTAGAAACACTATGTTTATCAAGTTATAAAGGGGTTTATATGGATGAAGGGTTTGGAGGGAAGACTTTGGAGAGCTAGTCTATATCTTGATAAAAAATGTTTCTAAAAAGGGTAAAAAGCATAAATAGTCCTTAAACTATCTTCAATATATCATTTTAGTCCCCAAAATAATAAATCTATCATTTGAATCATTATTCTATGTATTGTGTATCAATCAAGTTTTTCCATCATTTCCAATTGAGCCAAAGACTCACTAACTTTTGGCTTGGGAATATGATGGAATAAAGCCAAATGGCTCACTAAACTGTCTGTGCTTCTTTGTTGTAAAGCAGCAGTAAGTTAATGCAATTTTCGACCCGATTTTCATCATGGGGTCATCCGAAAACATTCTCTTTGTGCTTTAACATAGGGGTAAGGTTGCGTACATCCGACTCCCCTTTACCTCCATGGCACCATCGAAGGTGGGAAGCTGATAGGAAACTATCGATCAATGAACAACAGTAAAACAGTAATCAAAGCTCAAGAACAAGAATTTTATTAATGGCAGCAATCTGTTACACAACAGCCCAAAGAAAGAGATAAAACTCTAACTTCCCATCCAAGACAACAAGTCTCAACAAGCCTGCCTATTCCCGCAGCAGGAAATACTATTTATAACCTTCCCTAAAAAGAAGGTGGTTATTAGTTATTAACAGCTTTAACTAATAACAAGACTAGTCTGATTTGGGCCTTCTCGAATACACCAATCCAAATCTGCCCCCATTAGCTGGACTAGTACCCGGGTCCCTATCAATACCTTCCCCTTGAAAAACCAACTTGTCCCCAAGTTGGAATTCAGGGAATTGCTCTTGCATCACTTGCACCTCCTCCCAAGAATCCTCAAAATCAGGGAGATCCTTCCAATGCACCAATATCTCCTTTTTTCCATCTTTATTAATTCTGGCCTTTCTCACCACTTCAGGGCTCACCTGCAGCTCACAATCTTCTGTGAGACAACTGGGAAGATTCTGATGGACTACATTAGGTTTCAGCACCTTCTTCAACAAGGAAATGTGGAATACAGGATGTATTCTACTTCCTGTAGGTAGTTTAAGTCTGAAAGCTACCTCATTCAGCTTCTCCACAATTTCATAGGGTCCATAGAACCTAGGACTGAGTTTCTGATTGATCTTTCTCATTAAACTTCTCATTTTGTAAGGTTGAATTTTTAAGAATACCATATCTCCCACCTCCAACTTCAATTCCCTTCTGTGTTTGTTAGCCTGTTGTTGCATCAAATTCTGAGCTTTAGCAAGATTCTCCTTTAGTTCATCCAACATCAGATTCCTTTCATTAGTTAACCTGGCCACCTCTTCTACTGCAGTTAAACCCACATCTCCTCTAATGATTGGGGGAGGCTTCTGACCAAACAAAGCTTGGTAAGGAGTACTTTTCAGTGAACTGTGATAGTTTGTATTGAACCAGTATTCAGCCCAAGGGAGCCACTTAACCCACTGTTTAGGTTTTGTACCAGATAAACATCTCAGATAGGTCTCCAAACACCTGTTAACAACTTCAGTTTGTCCATCACTTTCAGGATGGTATGCAGTGCTGTATTTAAGTTTGGTTCCAGCTAGTTTGAACATTTCAGACCAAAATGAGCTTAAGAAAAGGCTATCTCGGTCACTAACAATAGATCTGGGAAATCCATGTGTCTTGACCACTTCTTGAACAAACACTTCTGCCACTCCTTTGGCATTAAAAGGGTGTGCCAAAGGTATAAAATGAGAAAACTTTGTCAACCTGTCCACAACCACCAGAATTGTATCCTTCCCATATGATTTTGGCAATCCACCAATGAAATCCATGCTGATATCAGTCCAAATCTTATCTGGTATAGGCAAAGGCTGCAGTAATCCTGCAGGCTTTAAAGCTTGATATTTGTTTCGTTGGCAAGTATCACAACTTCTTATATAATCTTTGATATCAGCCTTCATCCCAACCCAAAAGAATAGAGTGGAAATCCTCTTCAGGGTCCTGAAGTACCCAGAATGACCCCCCACAGCTGTATCATGATATTCTTTTAGGACAGATAATATTCTAGGACTCCCTTTAGGTAAAACTAACCTTTCCTTGTAGTATAATAAACCTCCTTTTACTCTGAATCCTCTGCATTGCTCCGGTTGACTCAAAATCTTCTGTAAAATCTCTCCATATTTAGGATCCTTTTGTAACTCATCTGCCAATCCCTCCCATTCATGACAAGTAACAATTGATAGGGCTGCAAAAATTGGCTTTCTTGATAGAGCATCTGCTGCCTTGTTCTCAATTCCTGGCTTGTATCTGATTGTGAAGTTGTAACCCAACAGTTTGGATATCCATTTCTGTTGATCCTCACCCATTATCTTCTGTTCAGTCAAGTATTTCAGGCTCCTCTGATCTGTATGTACTTCAAATAACCTGCCTAATAAGTATGGCCTCCACTTCTGTATAGCAAACACTATAGCCATCAGCTCCTTTTCATAGATGGATTTGGTGAGGTGCTTGGTTGACAGTACTTTGCTCATATAAGCAATAGGACCTCCCTCTTGCATAAGTACAGCACCTAATCCCCTTCCAGATGCATCCGTCTCTATGACAAATAGTTTGTTGAAATCTGGAACTCTCAACACAGGTAAGGAAATCATAGCTTGTTTCAGATCAAGGAAGGCTTGTGTAGCATGTTCATCCCACTTAAATCCATCCTTCTTTAATAGATTTGTCAAAGGTGCAGCAATTTTACTGTAATTTTTGACAAACCTCCTGTAGTATCCAGTAAGTCCCAGAAATCCCCTAAGTTCTTTCAGATCCTTAGGAACAGCCCAATTCTGCATAGCCATAATCTTATCAGGATCAGCTGCCACTCCCTTAGCTGAAATGATGTGCCCCAGGTAACTCAGTTGTTCTTGGCCAAAAGAGCACTTTTTAATGTTAGCTACCAACTGATTCTTCCTTAATGCCTCCAACACTAGTTTCAAATGTTCTTCATGATCTGCCTCAGTCTTACTGAAAACCAGAATATCATCAAAAAATACTAAGGAAATTTTCCTCAAGTAAGGCCTCAGAACCTCATTCATCAATGATTGGAATGTGGAAGGAGCGTTAGTTAACCCAAAGGGCATCACTAGATACTCGTAGTGACCTTCATGGGTCCTAAAGGCTGTCTTATGTGCATCTTCAGCTTTCATTCTGATCTGGTGATAACCAGACTTCAGATCCAATTTAGAAAAAATTCTAGCTCCCCCCAATTCATCAAGCAACTCTTCAATCACAGGTATAGGGAACTTATCAGGTATAGTAACCTTATTTAATGCTCGGTAGTCCCCACAGAACCTCCAGCCCCCATCCTTCTTCTTAGCTAACAAAATAGGGCTACTATAAGGGCTGTTACTATGCTTGATGATCCCAGATTTCAACATTTCATCAATAATCTTCTCTATTTCATTTTTTTGGTCAAATGAATATCTATATGGCCTAAGGTTTGGAATCTGTGCTCCCTCTTTTATTCTGATAGCATGGTCACAAGCCCTTGCAGGGGGAAATGGTAAAACAGAAGTAAAAACTTCAGGAAATTCAGCAATTACCTTCCTCCAAGTCTCCTTAATATCTCTCTGATGCTCCAGATTACCCATCTTTTCTTCCATAGCCATCAAGTAACCTTCACCAGTTTGCTGCACTATATTCATCATGGTCTTCATAGAGACCTCCATATTATGGGATACTGTGTCCCCCTTGATTATGCAGTTCCTTCCCTCTTGTTGCCATTTGATGATTTGATTTCTGAAATTCACCTCCATATCTCCCAATTCAGTCAACCATTCCATCCCTAAGACTATATCAGTACCACCCAGCCCTAAGAGATAGTAGGTTTGCTGAATAGGAATGCCCTGGATCTTCAATCTCAGCTCATCACATCTGCCCATATTAGGAATACATTCACCATTTCCTATTTGTACCTTATATCCATGAATTGGATGATAAGGAATGGCCCACTTATCCACCAGCTCTTGTGACAAGAAATTGTGGGTAGCACCACTGTCAATTAAAACATTCACCAGCATTTCCCTCCCCTGCCATTCAGCTCTGCCTTTAACTTTGAAAGTCTGCATGGAAGGAATGCCTTCCTTGCTTAATATAGATAGTTGCATGATCTTGGAATCCTTCTGATTTGAAGATTCTGGTTGATCCCCTTCAGAACTTTCATATTCCATATCTGATTCTTCCTCACCTTCAGAGTTTTTAACTAACATCATTTTGTAATTTTTCATTTTGCATACATGCCCCTTTCCCCAGTTATCTCCACACTTGAAACATAGTCCTCTCTTACTTCTGTCAAGCAATTCCTCTTGAGATAGTCTGGAACCATTTTTACTGATGTGTTGATCTTTAACCTCCTTGTTTACCTTACTGTCCTCCATCCCTTTGATTGTGCTGTAAGCATTGACCTGATTAACCTTCCAGTTCTTTACATCTCCCCAATTCTGAGATTTATACTGTGTTTTCTTCCTTCCTTCATCCTTATTTCTGACAATCATGGTTTCCACATTCTTATTCTCAATTAATGTGGCCAGATTCATGACTTTTGCTAACGATTTTGCAGAATAAAGTTTCAGTTCAGCTCGAATGTCTCTTCTCAATCCTTTCAGAAATATACTCCTCAGAACTTCCTCAGTTAGGTGACCTTGAAGAGCCATGGCCGTTTCAAACTGATCTCGGTACTCTAGAGTCGTGCCTTTTTGTTTCAGACTGAACAAAGGCCCGAGCGGATCCTGCACCATGTCTGGTTGAAAACGTTTGGTCATCGCTTTGGTAAAAGTTTTCCAATTCTGACGTGGAGCGTGTCCCTCCCACCATTGAAACCAATTCAATGCCTGATCTTCCATTGCTACGACAGCCACATCAATTTTTTCATCCTCCTGTATCTGGTTCAGCCGGAAATATCTGTTCATCCTTACAAGCCATCCGAAAACATCCTTACCATTGAAGACAGGTAAATCTATCTTCCTTCCTGCTGGTTGCTGACGTTTGTGATATCGATGCTGATCGCGATGAGTTTGCGATACAGAATGATCGGAATTATGATCTGAACCTTCCGAAGTGTCACTGGTCTTCGTATGCCGATGTCGCTGGGCTGTATGATGCGAAGTCGTGGATTGGTGAGATCGACTCCTCGATCGATCAAGCTTCTGCTCCTTAATCTCCGCGAAACCAGCTTGCATCCTTGCGATTAGTTCTTCGAACTTCGCATTTGTCTCTTGCTGATTCCTGTCCATGTTCCGCTCGATCTCAGTCATTCGCCCTTCCATCTTCTTTCTCGTTCCAACCATTCACAGTCTCGACGAGTCTCTGATACCAATGATAGGAAACTATCGATCAATGAACAACAGTAAAACAGTAATCAAAGCTCAAGAACAAGAATTTTATTAATGGCAGCAATCTGTTACACAACAGCCCAAAGAAAGAGATAAAACTCTAACTTCCCATCCAAGACAACAAGTCTCAACAAGCCTGCCTATTCCCGCAGCAGGAAATACTATTTATAACCTTCCCTAAAAAGAAGGTGGTTATTAGTTATTAACAGCTTTAACTTATAACAAGACTAGTCTGATTTGGGCCTTCTCGAATACACCAATCCAAATCTGCCCCCATTAGCTGGACTAGTACCCGGGTCCCTATCAGAAGCCTTTGCCGCACTGGGGTAATGTTGTTGTATTGCGCATTAATCAAGTCCTGTCATTGTTTACCATTTTTAACTACGTGTACAGATAGGAGAAGGTTTAAATAATAGATAGTCTTTTTTTTTTTCAAATTCACCATGTTATAAAAACAGTATCCATCACAACCAGTTATAGTTTGTATACCAACCAACGGACAAATTAAATGTGCATTCCACCCCAAAAACGATCACATTTTATGCACTTCTTTGTCCAAAATAGAGTTATGTTTGACCAAACAAATCTTATTCTTGTAATTTGTCAACAAGAAGTTAAACAATTTACACATCATAAATTTAGTTATACCAACCAATAATTTTTTTAAGATAAGCAGGATTCATGAGAGATGATAGGGTACATTACAAAAAATTAAAACTTAAAAGTTGTACCTTCATCAGTTATGACCAGTTAGACAAAAGTACAAAACTATACGAACCAGATAATTAAACCAGCAGCTAATGCCTCAACACAGGAAAGCTGACAAGGTTTGCCATAATTTATTGGATTTGCTGCTACCAGCCATGGCACTGCAATTCTCACAAGCATTATAAAGTTAGGAAACTCACAAAGAGCATTAATTTAAGAGTAAAACAGAATCTTAGTTACTCTGAAAATATTGAGTAATGGTATAGCACAAGTCAACTAAGATCAAAGGGAAAGATAGAACATCAATCGGGTAATGGGAAAGAAAGCGAATAGGAAACAACAACAACATCGATATACTGAGGGCATGAGTACATACAAAGACGAGGTGCGGCACACCGTAGCTTTGCAAAAGGCACATCATCCAAACGTGCCCATGAACAATCCACAACTGCAAGCCCCTTCTGTTCAATTAAAGCATGATCCTCTCTTGAGATGCAATGTGTTCCAGCAGGACTGATAAATAAATGGCATCAATACTTGAATTGATGAAACTAAATGGAGTACAATACAACAGGACTGTTGCAATACTACAAAAAAAGGGAAAGATGGATCTTAACTACAGGCACATGCATACACTGACATTTTGGCTTGACATTATAAACGATATACTGCCTCAATTTCATAATACTGTTCCCACTGTGTTTTCCATATTAGTTGTTTCATTTCCTATGAAAAAAGTCTACCTTATTATACTCCTTACTTTACACTCTCTTATACCGGTCTAGCCCCACAATTCTTAAATTTGTCCTTCGCTGGTTCACTCTGTCTTCTCTATAAACCACACACAGCACCACTCAGACTATGGGCAGTGTGCACATGCAAGTTTGAATACTAATTTGAACCTGAGGGAGTTTGTTATAGGCAGTTGACAATTTTGATGTAATATGCATTAACTAAACTGCCAGAAATGCTCAAGTACATACACATTTTTTTGAAAGATCCAAATAAAAAACTCAAACCTTATTTATGATTATGAGCAATCATTTATGAAATTTGAGATATACTACCATACTATTCAAGTCAGGAAGTTAATACCTTAAAGCAATGCCGTTAAAGACACTGTTGACTCGCAACTCCTGCAAATAATTAAAAGAAAAATAAACTTATCTTAATAGTATATGTATGTTCATGAAATGATAGCTCAGACATAATATCCACATAAAAAGAATACTAGATAACATACAGTTACAGAAAAAATGGCCATTACTTTCAAAGAGAATACTGAATTTTAAAAATATTTAACATCAGCGCATAAAAAGCAGAAAGATACTTTCCTTTAACAAACCAAATCGTGCAAGCTTGCGGCCAGTGCATTTTTTTGAATCGCATTGGCCAAAATCCTGAAACAATTTATAGAATATATTAAATTAAGAGTCAAATGTATGCATTGCACAGATTGTTGTATTTAGTAGGTATCTGTCATTTCATATGTGAATGTTAACAAATACATTTCAGCCTTCTGGAATGGGAATGAATCCCCTTTTTGTTCTATAATCTATTGCATGTATGAGTGAAGGTACCTGACAAATAGCTAATGTTGCTCTTACTGATGGAGACATAAACTGGAAGCACAGTGTTTAATACGGAGTAATTCATAGAAATTACGGACTTTATAAAGGGAGAAAGTTCAACACATACCTACGCGACATAAATAGTCCAAGATACCATAAAAGCATATACTTGTCAGACAATATTAAAAGGTGGTGTATAACAAATATGCACAAACACTACCAAGTCCAAGCATAAGTAGCATACCCACATAGCAAGCTGAACACTGGGGCGTGGTCTATTCTCCTCTTCACCTGCAAGCAGGTAAAAAAGGTGAGCCTTTCTGTTGAGGCATTCACTCAAACTTGTTGCCGAGTATACATTTAGATGTGGTTAATCTTTAACGCACCTGAATCAACGGGTAGTGACTCTTCGTTACTAGAAAAAGGAAGAAAGTGCATGTTAAGACATTTTACCAAGATCCAATAATGAACCAAAACCATTGTGCATAGAATGTGTGAAATAATCTCACTGCAGTGGATTAGAGAATTTATGAACCTGAGCGGATAATGGGGCTGTCTAGATTGACCATGATGGTTCTTGAATCGTCTCTGCTTATTGTTACCCATTTGATGGTAGCAGTAGTAGTGACCTAGGTTGCATTAAGGTCAATAGGGGGTGGAAACATATGAGAATGGGGATGGATTTATGACATAAATATTACTAATGGGTAAGTTATGAGCAAAAGATGTAACTAGATAGTGTATAAAACTGGAAACACCTAAATGCATTGTACTAAATTCCCCCTCCCAATACCCAGACAAACCGTTCCCCTAGTGACTTGACTCGATGGCTCGATGCTCTAGTGATCTACTGCTAGAGACACAAACGGCCCCATCACCGTATGAGGTGTATTCATTTGATATATTTTAAGACTTGTGAAATCTTGCTGTATTTATATAAGATATTTTAATTCAGGTATCTTAAGGCATCCTCCATTTCCATCATTTGCAATGGAGCCAAAGATTCACTATTTTTTGGCTTGGGAATATGATAAAATAAAGCAACATGGCTCATTAAAATGTCTGCACTTCTTTCTAATGAAGCAACTATCAATTCATGCAATTTTGATGTGATTTTCAGCATAGGTCATTCGGAAACAGTCCTCTTTGTGCTTTAGTACATGGGTATGCCTGCATACATCGTCCCCCCACCGTAGGTGGGAGCCTTTGGGGCACTGGGGTAATGATGATGATGATTTTAAGGCTTCCTCCATTTCTGTTATATATTCCGCTCTTGACTTTAATCAACCATCTAAATAAGGAAAAAGTCTTCAAATGTCTTAATAAGTCTTGTGTGGAAATCCACACAATTCCCATATTAACACAAATCTTAAAATGTCTAGAAAAGTCTCAAATAAATACACCCCCTACAAGTGTCTTACAAGAAAGAATTTTTGTTCGAGTTAAATACATAAAATGCATGACAAAAATAAAAAGTTAGACCATAGTAAAAAAGTTCTTACAAACATATTAGGAACAATAGGATTACTACTAACAAAAGTTAATAGGATTAATGTGAAACAAAAGGATTAATACTCACATATCACAATCATATTAGTACTAATAACATTATACTAAATCTATAAACAATGAGATTAATACCAACAATGATATTAATACTAATGGGATGAAATGATTAATACTAAAGATTGAGATTTTAAATATGTGAAGAACTTATATTTTCCCAAATTCCTCTCTGAAATTAAATTCATCATTCTAGTTAGAAAATGAGAGGAAGAATATTACAAATTAAAGATAGACAAATATGAGCACAAGAGCTGAATAGATTATTACTTTATTAGAAATTAGAGTTTACACCTACGAAAGGGATATACTGGTTCAGTTTCTTAGATCAAATATAAAACTGAAAGTCCACTTAGGAACTTTTCTAATCCTTTTTAATGGTTGATTAGTTTATTTAGCTAAACACATTTTGGTTTTAGGTGCCCACATTTAAAACAAAATGCATATGTTCAGTATAAAAAAGAAAACAGGTTCAAAATAATGGGAAAATTCAATCTCAAAACAAGCAAAATTGTTAAATACCGGTGGCAGAAGGTATGCCAGTTATGTGAGTGCAGGGAAGTGCAGGGTCGCAGGCTCGCAGAAGTGCGGCGGAAGCTGGACCGTCCAGCCGGTCCTCTACGTTTGAAGGCCGAGGGGCGGATAATTTAAAATGGACCTAATCTTAAAAAAAATTGTAAAACCTTTTTCTGCCTAATATGCATTATAATAATATTTCAAGACCTTTATATAAGGAAAACTTAAATTCTTTAAATTAAACATAGTAAAATCACGGGTTAAAAAAAAACACTTAAATGCATTCCTCGATGAGCATTGTGAAGCGAAGTCATCAACGATAGCTTCATTATTGAAGTTGATACATTTGATCCATCCAAATCATTTTTTGATTGCTCCCTACCAATATTATCAACTCCTAAATTTCTCCTCCTATGACATGATCATTCTAAACCGTTTCATTTTCGGTAGCTAAATCATTCTTCTCCTCTGACTCTCTCAGTTCTCATCTTAAGGAGGACATTAAGGATTTGACTTCTTCACACAAACAAACTTTTCCATTGAACTTTTATACTTATTACTTAGGAGTTAGGATCATTTTCGCTAATTTTCTCCTCTTTTTTCTTTCTCCCATCCACATTCTAGCATTTTTTATTACACGTTGAAATTACTTAATCTTTAAATATCATTATAATTGAAAATGTTTACCTAACAAAATCAACAAATTATAAAGCCAACACTAAGAACTAAACAAATCAACTAATTATTTATTTACTATTCATTTAAAAACATTAAAACTATGAACAAATCAAGTGAAAATCAATTAATGAACAGTGAACTGATCAGATAATCATATTAATAAATCATTAATATTGCACGGTTTACCCATTTCAAAGCAGACGAAATATGAAATATATCAAAAAATCATGTAATAGAGTTACTGTGCATTTGTGCAAACATACAGCTACCCAGTACTCAAAATATTCTAGAATTGTATAGTACACATCTTAAATAAGATAGCAATCCAAACTCAATACGATAAACTACGAGACATCCAAGTGAGGGCGGAGGTGTACCTGAAGAGTGAAGGCTGAACGCCTGAACTGCTGAAGAGGTGAGGCAGACGCAGACGGCCCCTTAATCCTTCTCTTGGCGTTCGTCGTTCACAGTTCGTGGAAGGCTGATTGGCTGAACTCAGGCCTCGGCTTTTCCGTATTCTTGGGCCATTGGGCCGGTTGATCTGGACAAAATAATTACTCTTTAAGTTCACAGCTAAAAAAGCAATTTAGGGGTGTATTGTACTATGTTTAGGAATTAGTAGCAAAATTTTAAAAGTTCATGTACTACTTCCATTCTTAAATAAGGGTTGGTTTGCAACTACTTTTAAAAAAGCACTTCTCAGCTTTTAGCTTTAAAAAAGCACTTATTTTCTCAAACACTACAACTTTTATTTTTCTCGGCTTCCGCGTCAAAAGTGCTTTTACTTTTTCTATTACACAAAAAGCACTTATTTTACCAAACACTACCCACTTTTACTTTTCAAAATCACTTTTTTCTCAAACACTATCAACTTTTATTTAATCACTTCTCCCCATTTCATTAAAAAAAGCACTTTTTTAAAAGCAGAAGCTGTTGCAAACAGACCCTAAGTGCAACATGTGAAATTTTACACTATTCACATGTTCTACTTTGACTACATTTTATTTATTGATGTATTAATATATTTTTTTGAAAAATATATTATTAAATTTGTGTCATTGTAAATTTTCAAAAACTGATTTTTTAAATTATTACGAATAGAGAATTATATATATTAATGGTAAAAGTTGTGTCTCGACAAGTGTGAAATGTTGATTGTTGCACTTATTTAAGAACGGAGAAAGTATTTTAAAAGTTCATGTCTATTCAATATGAACTTTTAAAAGTTTACAAAAGTATATGTGTATTCAATGCTGACTTTTAAAAATCTATAAAACTCTAGGCGTATTCAAAATTTCATTCATTCTTATTTACATCTAAAATCATGGATTCTGGTAGACTTCTAACTCATTTTTAGTGCATTAATTCTCTGCAATTGTCTTTTCTCCTCACCAAAGATTTCTGTGGACTTTTTTCGTTGTTTTCTACCTGTCACAAGTACGCATAGATCTGGTTGCATATTTGGCTATTTACTTACCCGAGATCACAAACCGCCCAAAAAAGTCCTAGGCTAGTACTGGCCGGGTCGGGAGGTGGGTACCAGGATAGTCTCAATATTCAAAATTTGAACATTGAATTTTGATTTCTGCATCATTTTACGATAAATAAAGTTGAACAAAGAGATTCTACATTAGTACTGATACACAAGATAAACATTAAAAAAATAAAAAGTGATATTTTATATGTTGTCTTACGAAGAAAAATGTAAGAATGAGATCGGTTCCATTCTTGAAAGAAAGTTAGGAACCATTTGAAGAAGCGTTAATCTCATATCAATTCGGTTCTAGAAATTTTTAGACGAACCGATATAAGAATCGGTAGTATTACTTCGGTGCAATTGCGGTACGTCGTCAGTTAACCATTAAGAAAAAATATTTTAACTATTACTGTGCTTCATCCTTAAACCGCTAACACATAAAAATATAATTCAAATTAATAAATATATATCCGTAAATAATTAGGGTATACAAAATTTAACAAGATAAAAATGAAAATAAAATAATGATTAAGAAGAAAAATTTGATTGCATCTATTCTTGTACCACATGTAGCAATGGGTGTAACGCTTGTTCAACGTTTAATGTTCTTACCCATTGAGTTGTGTGATGTAACAATTGATCATAAATAGACCAAGATTGATGAGGATGCTCAAAACTTTGAGTTTTCTTTTTAATAAAAATAAATTTGGATTCTTATGCATGTGTATCTAGCTAGATGAATTGCATTTGTATCTTTTATTTATTTATTTATTTATTTATTTATTTATTTATTTATTTATTTATTTATTTATTTATTTATTTATTTATTTATTTATTTATTTATTTATTTATTTATTTATTTATTTATTTATTTATTTATTTATTTATTTGTTTGTTTCTTATTGTATCATACAGAATAAATTACTTAGGATCGGACTAAACCATGCATATCATTTTTCTCAAAATATGATCATATGTTTGATTACCCTTAAATAGGAGTAAATATACATTTCTACTCCTAATTTAATAAACTAATACTCCCTCCGTCCCAGTGGACTTTGCCAAGTGAAAAGTAGCTGAGGAATAAGAATACTAAAAACTGTGTGGTTGAGATTTGTGCAGAGTAGAGAGAAATGTGCAAAACAACAAATTAATTGCTTTAATAGAAAAGTGACAAAGTTTTTTGGGACAACAAAAAAGGGAAAGTTGGCAAAGTCCAATGAGACGGAGGGAGTATAATTAATTGCCCCTAGTTCCATTGTATAACCAAAGTCATTTTGTTTATGGCGGATCAGTCCGATGATGATGACGGCGAGGTCTGATGATGGAGGCAAGCATGTAGATTGGTAGGGGCGATATATGTGAAAATTCTGAGGACTGATAGTGTCGTTTCAGATTTAAAAGTCAATAGAATTTATTCATAAAAAGTCTATGGAATTAAAAGTCTATTGACTTTTTTCAGTCCATGGATTAAAAAAAGGACACCACAATCCATATTCAATACACCCCCTTAGAAAAAATCTATTCACAATCACGTAATTACTATTTACAGCAATTACTATTTACACTCACATAGTCACATAAAAAAATTAAATAAACACATATCTTTAAAATATCAATTTTATCCTACCACTTAGGGCATCTCCATCCATAGGATTATTAGAGGATTAAATTGGTGATGTGGCGGATTATTTTTGGGATCGTGATTGGATGATGAAGATTAATTGGTGAGATTATTTGATAAAATAATCCGGGATTGAAATATGAATCCGGATTATTTCAAGATTATTATGAAGCTAGTATTAATTAGTCAGGGCATGACCACAAAAGATATGATTATTTTGAGATGATAAATGATGTAATTTAAAAGGTTTGAGATCATTTTGAAAAAATCTATGTGTCATTAAATAATCGGATTATTTTAGTAGCATGAATGTGGATGCTCTTAAACGAACTCATCTATAAGCATAAAGATAGCTTCACACTTCTTCATCGGGTCGATAGAGGGCACTATACTTGGGACGGTTGATCGAGAGAACTTCTTCATAGTATCTTAGCTTCAGGTCGTTTTTAGGGCGTTCAATAGGTTATCCAGAACACAGGCCCCCGGATTTACGGGGCCCCAGATTCGTAAAAGTAAAATACAATAGTAAAGAAGAAAAATATATATCCATCATTTGTTCGTTGGCCCTTTTACTCTTTTAGTTCTCTTTTAATGAGTATTCATCAATTGCTTTGATTATACGTATTTGGATTGAGATTTTTTTTAAAAAATTCTTTATATTAATGTGGGGCCTCAATTTTACATATAGAACCGGGGCTTTGATTTGAGGATTGTTATGTTGCTTTTGCTTGTTTCGTGTCTCCCTACTGACTATCGGTTAGGCTTTCTTTTGCTATGTTGCTTTTGCATGTTTCGTGTCTCCCTACTGACTATCGGTTACGGTTTCTTTTGGTGTTGTTGGTCTGTCTTCCTCCTGAACCACCGCCATGAAGTGAGGGGTTGGAAAATGACGTTCTTATTGGGATGCAGTAGGGATGGACTCGGGCTGGGCGGCCCGGCCCGGAACTGGCCCGGTCCGGTTACTATTTGAACCGGCCCGACCCGGGAACCGGTCCGGGGGGCGGTTCGGGTCGGCCCGGCCCGGTTACTGTGCGGTTCGGGCCTGGGCCCTTTGATTGGCGAACCGGCCCAGCCGGTTCGGGCCAAATTATTTTTTTTTTTTGAATTTTTTTTAAGTTTTTGGGTTGGGCTTGGTATTTTGGGCCATTTGAGGTGGTTTGGGGGTGAGGGGGAGGGTTGAGGGTTAATTAGGAAAAGCCAAAAAAAAAAATAGAACCGAGGCCCGGCCCGGCCCGAACCGGAACCGGGATTACCCGGGCCGGTTCCGGGCCTCCCATTTCTGAACCGAGGCCCGGCCGGGCCCAGGCCCGAACCGGAACCGGTCCACCCATACCGATGCAGTGGTGAAGGATGAAAGAAAACAGATCGAGACGTTTGTCTTAATATTTATTATTGTTTTCTTTTCAATGTTATCTCTTTCGTGTTTATTTTTTTATTTTCAAACTCGAAATGTATGGTTGATTTTTGATTGGTTGATAAGTTTGTTGGTTGATTTTTGATTGGTTGATAAGTTTGTTGGTGTAGTGATGACATTAGTCTTTATGTGTTTAAAAATAGATCTAGTACTAGCACTAATATCATACTCCCTCCGTATTTATGTGTTCCCTACATTTGCTTTTGGCACAATATTTTAGGATAAAATAATAATGGTTGTGAATAGTGTAGAAAAAGTAGGAGAGAATGTGTAAAAGTATGAAAGAGAAGATAAAAAGTAGATAAAATAAGGGTAGTCGAGTATTTTATAAAGGACAAACTTACCAAAAATGGAAGTGTAAGAAACTTTTAAATACATCCCCAAAAGGAAATTGTTGAGAACTTTTAAATACGGAGGGAGTATATAGTTTAACGTAGTAAGATTCATATCCACATGAGAAGTATTACTTCTTTGTGAAATTGTAATCAAAGAGGAGTCGTGAGACTGTTTGAATTTGAGAAAATATAAAACTAAGATGAATATATACTTAATCGTGAAATATCTTCAATTCATTAAGGAAAGCTATTAACAATGAGTGTTTACTAATATCTCTTACTATTAGTCAAGTATAGAACATCGTCATATACTAATGTGACAGTAGCCTTTAATTTCTTGACTTCATGATAAAAGTAATTGAGATATCTCTTACTATTAGTCAAGTATAGAACATCGTCATATACTAATGTGACAGTAGCCTTTAATTTCTTGACTTCATGATAAAAGTAATTGAGATTGATAACCTCAACGATTTCGATTCAACTAGTACAATTAATCCCTCTTTAGATTATTCTAATAATGAGACCATGCATTAATAACTTGAAGTTACTTGCGGAATAATGAGACCATGCATTAATAATTTGAAGTTACTTACTTGCGGAATCATCAATGATAAACACTAGTTCATTGTCGTTTATTAATTAATATTAAAGTGTTAACTAATTGTCACATAGCAATACCCAACAATATTAATATAGAGATAAGATAAGGAAATAATTAATATTCAAGTAGAGAAGTTTAAGAAAATAAATCAAAATTTTAACATTTAAAAAGTTTAAATCTAATCATACATGACCCGGCCAGTATGTCAATATACAATTAGGTATAAGACTAAACCAATAAAGTTTAAATCTAATCATACATGACCCCGCCAGTATGTCAATATCCGATTAGGTATAAGACAAACAATTTTCTCACGATCTCTTATTTGAGTTGATCTCATGTATATTATGGTCGAATCATACTTGATCGGGTGGGTATTGATTATAGATCGAGGAGTGCGACACCAAATCATATTTCTTGCTCCGCCCATGCATTTCAATTCCTTTGATGATCATTCTTGCAATTGCAACCGTAAATGTGCAATTACCACAACATACACCGTAAAAACTAATTAAAAGTAAAATTATAATCACTCAAAAACCAATGCAATCATAGTATTGCGGTTATTCATTGTTGCTTCAAAACTCTCTAGGGATGGTAACGGGACGGATCAGGGACGGTTTTACACATATATATAACCGTACCCGCACCGTTTGATAATTCCCCCGCCCCATAACCGGCCCATTACCCAACGGGTAATTTTTACCCAAATCATAACCACCCCATCGGGTAACGGGTATAACCGCGGGTAACCGCGGGTAATCACTTTATTAAATGAGTCATTAATATTTTAATAAAAAATAATACGGAGTATTTTAAAATGCGAAAAATGACATCACCTAGACGACGCTAGACTCATACGCCACTTTACAGCTCCATATATCTATAAGACGAGAAAGAAGACAACCTAAATTAATTTGAACCTAAAAATACTTAATCAGAAAAATAATTAATCACGAAAAATAATATAATAATCAAACAAGGCTATTAAGTTCTATTGAGAACTTTCATTCTTACGCTATAGTTAGTACATCTATTATCCATATAGACAATGAACATTAAAAATCTCATCTTTTATTAGTTGTGGGATAAATAATAGATAAGAATGTAATAAAAAATATAACAAAAAATAAACGGGGCGGGTACAGGGCGGGTAATGGGGCGGGCATGCATAAAACCATAACCGCCCCGTTACCCGTAAAAACAAAACGGGTATTCCCCGCCCCGTACCCATTACCCGGTCAATGCGGTTTTCCCCATTTTGACCGGGGCGGTTCCGTGCAGGTATCCATCGGATTGGTCACAATTGTCATCTCTAAAACTCTCCCATGTTTAGCCAAAGTTTTGAAGTTTTTTGGATGTAAGAGTTTTTTTAAAGTCATTGGATGTAAGACTTCTGATTCCTTTAAATTAAAGGAGTTTGGCGATTTCTTAAAACAACATAAGTAACAACAAACCAATCCAACGGACTCCAACCAACTAAACTTGAAAGTTATAAGGGGAAAAGACATATATCGATCTGGTTGCATACATGGTAGACAGAAGCAAAAAGAGAAGAAAACACTACGACTCTACGAGTAATATCGATCTATACTAAGCATATCATTAATTTTAAGTACTCGTAATTATTATCACTCAGTATTAATTAGGGTGGAGTTGAGGGTGGACATCCACTCGAGCAACCCCTTGAGCCGCCACCTTCGGCACATCAACTTCCCCGACGACCACCGCAGTACCCTCCTCCCCACTAACCTCTCCCCGCCATACGCTCTTCTTATCCGCCGCCGCCGCCTCCTCCTCGTCCACGAAGTTTGGATCATTCTCGTCGATGGCCACCGGCACGTCGTCCAGGCCCGGCTCCCCGGCCGGGCCTTCCCACGTGAACTTGCCGCCGCGACCGGATTTCGCCTGCTTCGTCAGCGGAATCCCGTCCACCGGGTGGCGGTCTTTCCGGTGGACCCCCTTGTCGAGAAGTTTCTTCTCTATGTGTTTGAGCGTGTCGAGGTTGTGGGTGTCAACCTCGATCTTCTCCACGCGCTTGCACCCCTCCTCGTCTCTGCTCACCGCCCGGAACGTCACCGTTTTGCTCGAATCGTCGATCGGCTTCATCCTACCGTTTTGGCTTATCTCTTTTCCTTGCGGCGGAAAACCCGATTTTTTCGCGGTCTTATACGGACTTTTTAGTCCCAAATTGCTTCTCCCGTTGCTGGCGTGTGATTGACACGTATTTGGATTTATGTTAGTCTGATCCACGTGGGAGTGAATTTCAGTGCCACGTGGTGGTTATAGGCTCTATCTGTGCATACGTATCTATTGTGCCTGACTGCGGGTGACAGTGGGAAGGATTGCAGAAACATCTGGATTGTCCTTGTTAAGCTAATAACCTACGGAGTAAAACATTGACTAATTTGATTGTTTTTATACAGATGTTAGACTTTAGATAATAATTTTATACTCCCTCCGTCTCGTAATTAAGTACACAGTATGACTTCACACAGATTAAGAAAATAAATTTGACTTTATTGTGGAGTGCACTGTTTTGCACGGTTTAAACACTGTTTGACATTGTTTGGACACTATTTGGCACTGTTTGGCACTGTTTGACACTTTTTTGATGTAGATTATTTGTCAAATAAGGAAAGTTTTGAAGTGTGAAGTTAATTTCGCGCCTGCCCGAAAAGGAAAATGAGAAGTTAATTTTGGGACATAAGGAGTATATCGTATTTGTGTGTTATTTATTAGTTTTATATTTTTATGAAATATTTTTTAATGAAGAATATGCTATATGTTTTTTATATTTGAAATAATTTTGTATTTAAAGATATTAATGGTCAAATCTGATCATCATTGACCAATCTCTTTGGAATGAATGGACTATTAAATAATAGTATTATTAATAAATATTAATAATAAATAAAAGAAGAACACGAAGTTATAACTAACCTTGGGAGAGAAGTACATTTTTTTTTAAAATAATTCTGCTGTAAATAATGTTTATGTGGTGAGAATGTGAGTTGTCATAAAGTCAATTAATTGACCCTTCCGATTGATCTTATAAGTAAAACAAAAATAATTCGCAATAACGTAACAATCTTAATTTTGTGTAGTGATCGATTATAGGAGTAACTCGATCATGATAATTGATCAGGGAAAGTAAGCACATTGTTATATGAACTTATTTTACATATGGTTACAAAAATTTGCTAGGCACTAGTCGGGCGGTTGAGGGGCGCCTAGACGGCTGACCATGCCTCTACAGTGAGGGCCGCCTAGGCCGATTAATCGGTCCGCCTAGGCCGATTTTTTAGAACAATGTCTATATATTATCATCATGAATTTATTATAGAAAGAATTCCGTAAACAGGAGTAAAAACGTTTTGAAATTCTAAATGAGAGTATCATGTTTTTTATTCACTGGATAGGAGTAATCTGCCAAGTTTGGAAAAAATGCCATGTTTAAAAGTCTAGTTATGCCAAACTTGGCAGAAATTTACTCCTATTCAGGGAATAAAAAACATGATACTCCTATTTTGGAATTTCAAAACGTTTTTACTCATATTTAGGGCAATTTCTGTTTATTATAGGAGTGTTATCAATTTATTTACGTTACCATTGTTATATTGTTTTTTAAAATTTCCAATTCCATTTTTTTGCAAAAAAAAATAATTCCAATTCCATTTATTTATGGCTGTCCCCTATTAAAGATCTTGTACATTCAATTAAGAATTAGATGTACTCGATCAATTTTCATGGGATTTCTGTGTACTCTATTAAATGACGGGTTTGTATGAATTTCTAAGCTATATTCTGGAGTACCTATATTCTCACCAAAATCCAGCCACACATATTCGCCAATTGTTATGAATCTTAGAAGACTATATATCAAACACATTTTTTTATGTGTTTTCCATACTTATGTACAACGTAAATGGATTTCAAGATAGAACTTCAAGTATGTATGAAGTAATAAATTTCATTTTCATTATTTGCATATTGATTACACAAAGTTAATTTAATTAGTAATGTCCATGACAAATACCAAAAACCTAGAGGAGGATCCGTGTACACGTTATGGTAGGCTGAAGTCTAGAGCAACTTGAAAAATTTGCATTCATTTTTTTAGTGTAAAATTTTTCATTTTTCAGGGTATCTCAGATTCCTCGATCTGCCCCCTGCAAATACCTCAATTCCATCATCACTAAGACACCAACTTGAGGAGGGCATCCGGTGCACTAGATTGAATTATATTGTTAAGACCATTTGGAGTGGTGATGTATTAGGAGTCCAAAATACTAAAGGGAAAAATACGGCAATATGAGTAAAAGACACGGAGTTTCCCATATTATGACTAAAAAACTTGTTTAACGTGAATATGACAAAAAGTCATTGGACATGAGTAACCGGTCTCCTGAACTCCAAATGAAATGACTTGATTGCCCTCACGTGTTTGTGTTCATAGAGTTTAAACAAAAAAGGAGTTTCCATCTGAAACGGAAACTAAACGTTATTTATGCACCCAAGATTGAAAATTTATTGCAGTAAAATACCGGAAGGATACTCTTTCCTTCTAGTCTTCTACAACCACACATCAAACAACAAATAGATGTAGTGAAGACGAAGGACAACACCGTTCCGGTGATAGTGGAGCAGTGCAGTGAGGATACAAATTTATGGCATTATAACCGGACTGTGGGCATTAGACTATTTATAGATGTTTTCAAAATTAGACAAAGTAGTCAATATTTGAAGCACTAAGGCATTAGTTTTTTTTAATGAATCAAAAGAGGTTGGGCAATAGTTTAATGCAAAACAATAAAAACTAATCAAGAGAGGGCCGGGGCAGTAAGTTGGTTATGCAGTAAAGTTGGTCATTAAAAAAAAGAGAATCATAGTAATTTTGTTTACGTAGTGACATTGGTCGATTAAAATAAAAGAAGGAAATAAATTTTTTGTGCAGTAATATTAGTCATTAAAACAATAGGGCGATAGTAATTTTGATTCAGTAGTGACATTGGCCAGTTAAAAATAAGAGAGGGACAGTAAAATGATCAATAACATTGATCAGTAATAAAATGATATTTTTGCAATAAAAAGAGCAGTAAAACAGTTTCGTAGTTATTAAGGGCAATAAAAACGTACAGAGCAGTGAGTGACCTTGTATGACATTTATGGAAGAGCAAGTAAGATTTACGATTGTATAAAAAATAATATAATAATGCAATAGTTACCGAAATCTAACGGAGTAAAGATAAGCCCTACTTTTTAGGATTAGTGATTAATATGGTTGTATGATCATGAGTTGTATAACCGAAAAATAAGTAAAGAGAAATTTTCCATCTATATCTATCTATGCAGCGTGTGTTTAAAGGGTAGCAGTGGAAATTAATAGTAATAATAATAACATTAAATGACCGTGCGTCTCGTTACCGCATCAAACTAGGAAAAAAAGTGATTAAGTCATAGATTGAGAAATAGATGATCTTTTGGTTATATGAGAGACAATTTTCTCAATACTAAAAGTGACAATTTTGGACTCCTAATTTCATGCATTGGTTGATTGAGGAGGGTATTAAAAGTGGGTTTGGAGAGGGAAAGGGTTATATTTGGAGGAATTTGGACAGCCTAAAAAATTGAAAAAGAAATAGAAAAGGGGAAAGAGCGCGGATGTCAGTGACATTGTGATGGTGTCACTAAGCACCCACAATGGTAGGATTTAAACAAAAACAATTTGATAGAATGTGATGATTTTGAAACTGTTTGAACGGAAAAAAATATTAATGATATTTATTTTTTTACATCGAAATGTGTCTTTTTTATTTTATAATTAATCAGAGAAAAAATTAAAAGGAAAACATTACTTATGATAATTTAATTAATATTTTACTAAAGTGATATGTAAAAAAATGTGCAGAGTGTATTTTATTGACGGTACTGGAATGCAGAGAAATAGGAGTCAAAACACTGTTTTCATATGGACGGAACGAAGTCCATTTTTGACATTTGGACTCTTGCACCACTCCAAATGGTCTAAGTGTTAACTAAACATATCTTCATTCTTATTAATTAAACTAGCGCTTTATACGCATAATGCGCGAGATCCCATGCCCAATATAAATTCAATTAATTAATATATATTATTTTGTAATAATGTATTCATGTGTATTTCATGTTACACGTGACACATTTCAAAACTTTAATACCATTTTAGTATAAAGCTACATTTTGCTCTTTTAATGACACTACTATAGCACTCAGTGATGGACCCGGGCTGGGTCGGGCCTAGACCCAGCGGGCTTTTGGGGTTTAAGGCGTAGGCCCGGAACCGGCCCGGGTATCCACCGAGTCCAATCCGGTCCGATTTGGGTAGTGCCGGGCCTGATTATATATTTTTTGCTTTCCTAACTACCCCTGACCCCCCCTCACCCCCACTCCCCCAAACCCCCCCAAAACACCTAGCCCAACCCGGGGGGAACAAAAAAAATTGAAAAAAAAAAATTTGACCTGAACCAGGCCCGGTCACCTTTTCTTCAGCCCGATCCCGCCCCGCTAAACCCTATGGTCCGGGTCAAAAGACCGGTTTGGGACCCGAAGTACCGGGCCGGACCGGGCCCACACAATAGCGGGCCGGGTGGCCTGAACCGGGTCCATCACTTATTAGCACCCGTGTGATGCACAGGGTAAAAAAATATATTGTCTTTTGTGAATGCTACGTAGTATTTCATAAAATAAAAGAGAAAAAGGGTCAAATAGGTCCTCAAACTTTCAAAAGAAGGTCAAATAAGTCCTTATATAGGAAACTCTATCTAACCGTCGCCATTTGGGGCGGTTCCCAATGAAATTTTTTGATGAACTTTTTTGAGCATCGTATTCATTAAGTCTAGTATACTCATACAAAATTTCAGCTAAAACTTCAATCGGGAGCGCATTCAAATTAATTCTTGAAGATAACTGCAAAGTTAAAAGCGTAGTTATCTTCAAGAATTAATTTGAATGCGTTCCCGATATCGGGAACGCATTCAAATTAATCGATTGAAATTTTAGCTGAAATTTGGTATGAGTAAACTAGACTTAATGAATAAGATGCTCAAAATATTTCATCAAAAATTCCACCGGGAACCGCCCCAAATGGCTACGATCAGACAAAGCCTCCTATATAAGAATTTATTTGACCCTTTTATGAAAGTTCGAGAACCATTTGACTCTTTTCCCAAAATAAAATTAAAATGCTACTAAATGATATATTAACTTTGAGGAGATAGTTAATTGTTAAGATCCGGGGTTCCATCCTAAAAGGTCAACCTGTTAGGAGGAGTAGCCCGAAGCTTAATATAGCACTAATGCTTCTCAATTTTCCGGTGTGGGACATTTTAACACTCCTCCTCACGATCAGACACTTCGTCTAGATCGTGTCGTCATTCATTTTTTCATCGGTTCGTCATTTTTCATAAGGGGCCCCACACCATGGATCAATTTGGCTCTGATACCATGTTAAGATCCGGGGTTCCTGACGTGCACTTTGTCGTGAGTGCACTCAAAATAAATTCAATACTAGCACTTATACGTAGTATAGCGTAGTAGAGTTCATATCCACAGGGAAAGGAATAACTTTCTTTTTATGTAAATAGTAAATAAAGGGGGGTTTTGTTTGTTGAGTGATTTAATTAAATTAAACACGAAGATGAACGAGTTATATGGGATTAAATTCAAGAATAAAAGGGACTTGGTCTTGCTACTTTCCACTTGTTGATATATTTTAGTCGATCATTGTTATATCTATAACTTATCCCCTCTCGAATACTCAATCGAGGAGTATATCCAATTCATCGAGGGTAGTTATTAACAACGACCGTTCATTAATAACCCTTACTATTAACCAAATATAGAACAACGCCGTATACCGATTTAATAGTAGCATTTAACCTCTTTAACTCCTTGATGAAATCAATTGAGATTGATAACCTCAACACAACGGTTTCGGTTTAACCAACAAAATTAATCCCTCTTAAGTTTATTAACCACAACCGTGCATTAATAAACCGAAGTTACTTACTTGTGAAACCATCAACGTTTAACCATCGGTTCGTTGATCGTTTCTAGTAATAATCAATGTTGGAACGTTAACTAATCGTCACTTAGCCACCCTCCAACATTAATATAGAGATAGATTAAGGGAAGAATTAATAATCAAAAGGAGAAAGTAAGAAAATAACTCACAACTTTAATAATCAACAAGCTTCAAGAGCAAAACCAAGAATTGGAAATTTAGCTCCTCATTTGGAGACTAAACATGCTAAAAGAAATATCAAGAAATGCTATTCTAAACTGAGCTTAAGTATATGGAAGAAGGGATGATTCTTTGTGAAGGAAAATGGGGTTATTTATAGGTGTTTTTCAACACCTTGGGCCGGGTACCCGACCGGGTTAGGTGCTTACCCGACCGGGTTCGGTCAAAATCAGATATCCTCCACGTTCTGGCGATCTTCGGCACGTTCTGGTGTCCCGGGTCAAGTCTGACCCGACCGGGTCAAGTAGGGGACCCGACCGGGTCTGGTGATTTTCCAGGCAGTTTCGGATTTTACATCAGACCCGACCGGGTGCATGGTCTAACCCGACCGGGTTTGTGCTCCTGGGCACACTTATCACTTTTTTCTTCACTTCAAACTTTTCCTTTCCAACACCATAAATACTAACTCTACTTTCCAACTTACAAATGAAGATTAAAATACAATTACAACTAAAATCACATAAATGTTTACAAACTAAATAAAATGATAAACAATACACACAAATCAAACATAAAAACATACACTTATGCACTACTAATTAGTGCATATCAAACACCCCCACACTTGAACCTTTACTCGTCTCGAGTAAACCAAAAAATATCCCCAAAAATATAAGAGTAAAGAGGGGTCTTCAACTCCATATTTCTTATCAACCTCATTTTTTTTCGTTACCCTTAGGATCCTGCAGAAAAGAAAATACTTTCTCTCATTCTCTCATTTTGCCTAGGTGCCCTTTCGGGTTTTCATCCCAGCTTCCCACATTTTTCTGTTTCAATCCTCACAACTCACTCTTATTTTTGCTTTATTTTTGCTTAAGTTGCCCTTTCAGGTTTTCAACTTAACAAGTTTTTTTTTTTATTTTAAAACAAGAATAAAGAGTATGAATGTGAGTATTCCATAAAACTCTCCCCCCCAAGCTAATCAAAGCACTGTCCCTAGTGCTTGTGTATGAGATGATTGCGTTTTTTTTTTGGGTACTTTTGGGAGGTTTTGTTGGTGATTTGTGGGTGTGGAGATGAAGAGGGTGAAGAGGAGATGAATGAATTGGGTTTACTTGATGCATTTGGTGGATGGATGTAGGAGATATGAAGATTTGGACTCTTGGAAATGGAGGAAATTTGGGGTTTGGTTCGAATGGGGAAAAGAAAGTGAGGAAGAAAGCTGCCCGCCCGCCTCCTGATTGGGATTTTTCCTGACCGCCCGGCCGGGTATAGTGACTGACCCGGTCGGGCGTAAACTGTTAACCCGAGGCAGAGAGTTTTTTTGCAGGGTTGCCCGACCGGGTATAGGGGTCTACCCGGTAGGGTGTGTCTATTTTTCTCTGTTCCTCAGCTGCCTCGCCCGGGCGAGTTGTGCGGGTAGGGTATTTTTACGCTATACCCGACCAGGTGTAGTGTGGTACCCGGCCGGGTATGTTCCCCAGGCTTCACTTTTTTTTTTTTTGAAGTGTAAACTTAAACTAGAACAAAAAGTAAACGTACCTTACATGGGTTGCCTCCCAAGAAGCGCCTCGTTTAACGTCGCGGCACGACGCCATCATTGTGTTCAATCGTTCAAGCTTGGATCATGATAATTAATTTTCTTCAAATTTTCACTCCTATGACCTCCATAGGAGTGCTCAATTTCTCGACTCTCCACTTTGGAAATCTTTCCAGGATCAAATATCCAGATTTTCATTGATTTATGTGGTGGGAGGAAGGGGAAGAAATTATCATGTAGTATGGTCAATGAAAAGTTTTTCGATCCCTCAATTTTGAAGGAGATTTCAGAAATGTCATTTTCCATTTCAAGTTTACGAGATTCTCTTAAAGCTTCCAGAGATGATGGAGATACCTCAAAAGATGACAATGACAAAAATTTGAATTTGAAGCTCAGCTTATCCTCTTCATTGACCAGTTGGAGCTCCGTGTCTTTTTCTTCTTCTACTTCTTCTGGATTCTGGATCTCCTTTTGCATCTCCTTTTCATTTGTCAATGTGATTGCAAAAGTTTGCTGTTTAGGATCACATTCTATTTGAGAAGGAAGTTTTTCCGAATCCCTTGCTTCAAGCCTACTCACGGCTCCGGCTATTTGACTCATTTGAGTTTCCAAGTTTAAAATGCTAGACTTGGTCTCATTTTGGAATTGTACCATGTTGTTTTGCATGGTGGTCATGTTGGTAGCAATAGCCCGGACCATATCCTCCGTAGACATGTTAGAGTTGGAGAACGGATCATACCTCATGTGAGGTTCATCCCTTTCGTAACCAACAACATCACTTTGTTTAAGGTATTCATCTTGGAGCTTTGGGCAGAAATCCGTAAGATGTCTGTGAGACATGCAAATGTTGCATGTCTTGGCATCTTGAGCTTTTGGGCTTAAGATAAATTCCTTTATTAGAGAAGTCAAGTCGGAAATTTGACTCTCTAGGGATGATAGTTTGGTATCCATATACTCATGAAAGCTCAGAAATAGAAGAGTAAGATTTTTTTTTTATTTTTATTTTTGTTGTTTTTATTTTTTTTATTTTTATGAGATAAATAAAAAGAAAAATAATTGCCTTTCCCCGGCAACGGCGCCAAATTTGACGTGCACTTTGTCGTGAGTGCACTCAAAATAAATTCAATACTAGCACTTATACGTAGTATAGCGTAGTAGAGTTCATATCCACAGGGAAAGGAATAACTTTCTTTTTATGTAAATAGTAAATAAAGGGGGGTTTTGTTTGTTGAGTGATTTAATTAAATTAAACACGAAGATGAACGAGTTATATGGGATTAAATTCAAGAATAAAAGGGACTTGGTCTTGCTACTTTCCACTTGTTGATATATTTTAGTCGATCATTGTTATATCTATAACTTATCCCCTCTCGAATACTCAATCGAGGAGTATATCCAATTCATCGAGGGTAGTTATTAACAACGACCGTTCATTAATAACCCTTACTATTAACCAAATATAGAACAACGCCGTATACCGATTTAATAGTAGCATTTAACCTCTTTAACTCCTTGATGAAATCAATTGAGATTGATAACCTCAACACAACGGTTTCGGTTTAACCAACAAAATTAATCCCTCTTAAGTTTATTAACCACAACCGTGCATTAATAAACCGAAGTTACTTACTTGTGAAACCATCAACGTTTAACCATCGGTTCGTTGATCGTTTCTAGTAATAATCAATGTTGGAACGTTAACTAATCGTCACTTAGCCACCCTCCAACATTAATATAGAGATAGATTAAGGGAAGAATTAATAATCAAAAGGAGAAAGTAAGAAAATAACTCACAACTTTAATAATCAACAAGCTTCAAGAGCAAAACCAAGAATTGGAAATTTAGCTCCTCATTTGGAGACTAAACATGCTAAAAGAAATATCAAGAAATGCTATTCTAAACTGAGCTTAAGTATATGGAAGAAGGGATGATTCTTTGTGAAGGAAAATGGGGTTATTTATAGGTGTTTTTCAACACCTTGGGCCGGGTACCCGACCGGGTTAGGTGCTTACCCGACCGGGTTCGGTCAAAATCAGATATCCTCCACGTTCTGGCGATCTTCGGCACGTTCTGGTGTCCCGGGTCAAGTCTGACCCGACCGGGTCAAGTAGGGGACCCGACCGGGTCTGGTGATTTTCCAGGCAGTTTCGGATTTTACATCAGACCCGACCGGGTGCATGGTCTAACCCGACCGGGTTTGTGCTCCTGGGCACACTTATCACTTTTTTCTTCACTTCAAACTTTTCCTTTCCAACACCATAAATACTAACTCTACTTTCCAACTTACAAATGAAGATTAAAATACAATTACAACTAAAATCACATAAATGTTTACAAACTAAATAAAATGATAAACAATACACACAAATCAAACATAAAAACATACACTTATGCACTACTAATTAGTGCATATCAGTTCCATCCTAAAAGGTCAACCTGTTAGGAGGAGTAGCCCGAAACTTAATATAGCACTCTAATGCTTCTCAATTTTCCGGTGTGGGACATTTTAACATTAATACATGTAGAATATGATAAAAAGAGCATATAAAAGTTGTTATATTAAACAGAAACAGAAAGCACCATAAGAAATAGAAAATCAAAACAAAATAAAAATCGGCTAAAGTGTCAAATAGGTACATGAACTAACATAAAGTGTTCAATTAGCCCCTTATATAGGAGGTTCAGCCCGGGCATCGCCAATTGGGAAGGTTCCCGGTTGAATTTTTTGATGAAATTTTTTGAGCATCTTCTTCATTAAGTCTAGTTTACCCATACCAAATTTCAACTAAAAATTCAACCGGGAAGGTAGTCAAATGATTTTCTGAAATGTATTGCGCTGTTTAACTGCGCAGTTATCTTCAAAAAATCATTTGACTGCCTTCCCCGATTGAATATTTAGCTGAAATTTGGTTTGGGTAAACTAGACTTAATGAAGAAGATGCTCAAAAAATTGAATCAAAAAATTCCACCGGGAACTGCCCCAATTGGCGATGGCCGGGCAGAACCTTCTATATAAGGGGCTAATTGAACACTTTAAGTTAGTTCATGTACCTATTTGACCCTTTAGCCAATAAAAATCAGATAAATAACTATGTATATTTAAAAAATCTCGACTTTGACGATAAAGTTACCGATCCATTCAAATTTTGGCCCAATGAAATTACCCTTCACTACGATTGTAATTATTTAATTTTGAAATGAGTACAATTAATTAAACAAAAAAGGAGCTCAAATATATAATACCTTGTACAATCGTACTAAACTAAAATGATAAATATGATGAACTAAAATGCTTTGTTGAAATTAACTTGAGATAATTTGGTCTTGGAATGTTTCATAGTGCTTTGCAATGGATACGTATGCACAAGTCATTTAACGTACCGTAGAGAGCTGAGTTAATTTTGACGGGGTACAATTGTACAAAATGATGGGTACAATTCTTTGTTCACAAATATAATGTTTCTAGATTCATTAGCACTGTAAATTTCACGCCACCGACCCTAAAGAGTATGGATTAAGGTGATGATGAATAATTTAATAATGACAAATTTTGGACAATGATTTCAATTATTATATTTGTACATAATGTATGAATTTTGTACTTTTATGAAAGTATTTTGAATAAGGAATTTTTGATGTAATTTTCACATTCTAAATAGTTTTGTATTAAAGAATAATATTGGTCAAAGTTGATTTAAAATATCATTGACATTTTCGAAACGAAGGACAAGAAGAAGTAAGTAATAGCCTTTCGGTGCTGCAAGCACTTAGACGGATACAACCTGATTCCACGTTTGCTGGTTTTTGCTTGAGCGAAAAAAAATTGGCAGGTCAATATGCATCACCATGAAAAACTAGCCAGTAAGGAGATTAAACATCAAACTTAGAGAAAATTCCTTAAATCAGACTCAAACTTAGACAAAATGTAGGTATAGACAGGACCAATGTTGTTTTGTTCCTAAAATAGGCCTCATTATATTACCTTCCATTTGGGGAAATTATGACATTGATCAAACTGATAGCTGTGCAAATGAGGTTCAGAAATATTATCTAGCTCAGGTGGAGTGAACTCATTTGTTTAACTCATACAGTCATATGGAACATGTACTCTTCAAATATATGATAATTGTCATTTTTGAGTCAGGTGCCAACACTGAATGCTGAGAATGACGATGCCACACAAGTGAAGTGTTTGAGTGAAGATATTCATATGGTGTGTGGGCTTTTTCTCTGCATCTTGACTGTGTTGCTTACGTTTTTTCTTTTGAATGTCTCCTAAGAAATGATAACTTTCTGCGCAGCCTGAGTTCAAAGTATGATGAAACTTGTACGAATATATTTCACACTCCGTATATTATTATTTTTTCTACTAGTGAGTACGTATATTCTATAATTAATGTACATATATTTTCCTTCCTTTCCTAGCATAGCATTTACCAGTTACCTTCTTTGTACAACCTTGAATTGTATATACACGAACGTATGCATCAATACACATAGAAGAGGATTTTCTCTCTTTTCCTATACTTTGTTCAGTACGTATATTTTTCTATTATGGTATCAGAGCCAGACAGTGAATTAGGCCTTACCTACGATTTTGACTATTGTCCGAGATGATGAACCCGAAAATGACGGCTCACATGCAGGAGCAAGTTTGTGCCTCTGGCAGGGGCAATTTTTGCAAGGGAATTAGTGCGCAAGCTAACACAGTTAGTGGCAGACTTTTGGAAGAAATAAAAGAATCAGTTGCTGACCCTAAGCAATTTCCTACCCTATCGGCAGAGCAATGGAATTCATTTTTGGAATTAGTGAAAAAATTCCAAACAGGTGATGGTGTTGAAAAACTGACAGGTATAACCCGTGTTAATTGGCTTCTTGATATAGGGACTTCGTATTATCATATGACGGGCGATAAAAATGTTATGATTGACATTATTCCTATTTCGCCTGTACCGGTAACTCTGCCGAATGGAGAAACTACATCTGCTAGCCATATTGGGCGTGTGGTGATAGGTCCAGGGGTCACCCTTGAAAGAGTACTCCTAGTGCCCAACTTGACGTGTCACTTAATATCCGTTGACCGGCTTATTGATGATTTGCCGCGTCACATTTTTTTTACTAACAAATTTTGTGTGATACAAGACGTCACTTTGAAGATGCTGATTGGAGTGGGTGAACGTCGTGGTGGGGTCTATTATTTGTGTGGAGCTGAATCTGTGCAAGCTTCACACGTGGTTGGTGACACAGAAGATTTATGGCATAAGAGAATGGGTCATCCTTCATCCCGGGTGACACGACTGCTTTCTGTTAGTCAAAATAAAGTTGGTGTTCGTAATGATTTTAATAAAAGCTGTGATATTTGTGCTAGAGCGAAACAGACGCGTGAAATTTTTACTCCTAGTTTGAATCGTGCTTTGCATATTTTTGAACTTATTCACTATTATGTGTGGGGGCCGTACCGATAAGCAAGTACTTGCGGTGCATATTATTTTTTGACTATCGTGGATGATTATTCGCGTGCTGTTTGGGTCCATTTGATGGCTGTAAAATCGGAGGTTCCGATGATTATGAAACATTTTTTTTTCGATGGTCACTACTCAATTTAATTCTTCTGTTAAAATTGTGAGGGCGGACAATGGGACAAAATTTTCTCCTTTGAGGGACTATTTTCTTGACCATGGGATTTTATTTCAAACCTCGTGTGTTGGGACTCCTCAACAAAATGGCCGTGTTGAACGAAAACACCGCCATATTTTAAATGTGGCTCGTGCCTTACGTTTTAAGACCAATCTTCCTATTCGTTTCTGGGGGGAGTGCATTTTGACCGCATATTTAGAGAATTATCTCTAGAGTAATTCTAGAGAGAAGTGAGAGCTAGAGAGAGAAAGTAAGTAATTAAAATTTCTCAACCCCCTATAAATAGCCCTGAGGGGTCTATTTATAGGTAAAAATGTGGATTTGGGCCCCTAGCTTTGGCCTTAGGTGGACCATTACAATAATCATGCCTCCTTTGGGCGGAGTAGGGCCACCAATGGGATGAGTACAATACTTAATAAATAAAGTAGGAAAATACATTCTTTCAGGACGAAATCTGGCCGATGCGGTGCAAACTGGCCGATGCGGTCCCATGACCGATGCGGCCCCAGAAGCCTGGGTGATGTTTTGGGTTGACTCGGTCTTTGGCCGTTGCGGACCCCACTGGATCGTAGCGTGTCGCATGGATGTCCTGCTGGCGTCTTTGACCGTTGAGTATGTGGGTCATGGGGTCTAGGCCCATATACTCTATCATGTTTGTTGATGTATTTATTGTTTACTTTTTCTAATAGTAATATATAGATCTTCTTGATCGATGTTGCTTTATTATTATGGTTTGCGCCTTCAAGCCAAAAGGGAGTTGAAATATTTTGAATGTTTGTTGGGAACCTAGAAACCAAGTAGTAGAGAGTACTAGAGTGTAGACTTGGTGCGGTCTTAAGGAGGGCAAAAAGGCGACACCCCTTCACCCCAAAAAGTGATTTTTGTAGGCCCAATAATCAATGTTTTTATACGGATTATGTTGTGTATGTATATGATTCTATTTTCTTTTTTATATATGTAACTAAAATAAATATGAAAGAATGACAGGAATATTAGTGTGACGGTTCTCAAAGACAGATATAAGACCACTTATCAATTTAGACGGAAATAAGACCGCACTTGAAGTGAAGAGACGAATTTACCCTGACTTCCTCAACCACCTCTCCATCTCTGCGCCAATCTCCGTCTATCTCTGCGGCTACCCTCAGACGCAAGTTCACTTCTACTGATCCAAATCATCTAGTGATTTAAATCAACTTCAAACTATAATTCTCATATCCGTGTCGAATATTTTCGTCAGCTAGGGTTCCTGGTTGCTAGGTTTTCAGATCGGGAAATATTGGTTGTGGCGGTTGCGGGCGACGGGGTATCCGGTTGGGCTGGTCATCGACGATTGGAGCGGGGCTAGGTTGGTCTCGGATTGGAGTGGGGCTGGCCAGGGCTTGTCGGGAATGGTTGGGGGTCGATAGTTGGAATTGAGGGACAACAGAGCTGACACAATGGTCGCTGGATATGGTGGGGCTGTTCTGCGGTAGTTGGACTGGAGTCGCCGGAATTTGATGGGTGGTGATGGGGCAGGGGGTTGGGTGAGGGAGAGGCGGAACTGGGTGGAGTGATTGGGCAGGGGGCAGGCCTTGGGTGGACTGATGTGGCAGGGGTGATGCAAGGCAGGGGGATGTGGAGGACGGCAGCAGCGGTGGTCTAGATTGGCGGTGGTCGACGGCGGTGGTGATCGTTTGTAATGTCAGAGGCGGTTTCCGGCGGCAGTGGCAGGGGGTTTGGGTTAGAAGCGGGGCGTGGATGCCGGCCGCCAGAGTGAGTGTGATGGTTGTGTCACGGCGGCCATGGCTGCTGCGGATGGTGGTGTTATTATAAATTTGTTTGGAAAAATATGTCACTGGACTAATTGTAACTGTAATTGAACGGGTTCGGTAACTATAGTTAATCGAATCGAGTAACTGCAACTAGTAAAATTGGATAAATAAAAGTAGCTGAGTTGAGTAACTGCAACTGATTAGGTCGAGTAACTGTAACTGGTCGAACGTTGGTCACTAGACATACAAACATAAGTCATTACACGGGCGGAAGTCACTATGTTATCAAGCGGAATTTTTGGTAACTGACGATTTTTGGTCACTGGTGAATTTTGGATTTTTTGTCACTAATGATTTTTTGTCACTGATGAATTTTGGTCACTGGTGAATTTTGGATTTTGGTCACTAATGATTTTTGGTCACTGGATGAATTTTGTAACTATGTCATTGGTAACTGTAACATTGGTCACTGCACATTTGGTCACTGTGACGGGTTAGTGTAGCAGGCCAGCGGGTTTGGGCTTAGTAAGAGTGTAATAGTCCCTTAAGTATTATTTAGTCTTATTTTTGGAACTTAAAAGAAAAGTCTCTTTTTTGTCCAAATGCTTTTAATTAGTATTATTTTAGGACAAACCCCAATAAATATTGTTTACAAGAGTGTTACATTCTAAATGTATGGAGGGGTTATTGTGTCGATGAAGGATACGCAGAGGAACTAACATCTAGTTATAAAAAAGGTAAATTATATCGTACCCAAAAGGTACCATACTTTTGTCCACATTAACCAATCAGAATGTTACAGTTCAATTATTTAAGTCTAAATTAAAAATGATATACCTATTTGGACCAATCAAATGAATGGTAGGTACGGTACCCTCTTTTTTAAATGGGTACCGAAGTTCTCACTTATAAAAAATGTGCATGTAATCTATAAATCATTTCATCTCCAAGCACATGCCTCGTTTTCATACCAAACAAATCTTTATACAATTAATGGATTATTATAAGAAACCGCGCACTCCAAATATAAGTAAGGGAAAATGGGCAAATAAGACCACGTACTAACAAAAAAAGGTCAAATAAGGTCTTATTTGTGAGGCTCTATCCGGCCTTCGCCATTTGAGGTGGTTCTCGGTGGAATTTTTTTATGAATTTTTTTGACCATCTTATTCATTAAGTCTAGTTTACTCATCCCAAATTTCAGCTAACAATTCAATCGGGAAGGCATTCAAATGAGTTCTTGAAGATAACTGCGCTTTTAACTGCACAATTATCTTCAAGAATTCATTTGAATGTCTTCCCGATTGAAGTTTTAACTGAAATTTGGTATGAGTAAACTAGACTTACTGAATAAGATGCTCAAAAAATTTCATCAAAAAATTCCACCGGGAACCACCCCAAATGGCGATGGCCGGACAATGCCTCTTAAATAAGGCCTTATTTGACTTTTTTTTGGTTAGTACGTGACCTTATTTGCCCCTTTTCTCTATAAGTAAAAGATGATAAAAGTTCAAAAGTCCTTAATTCCAAGAAAATTTCGATCTAACTAATAGCATGTTGATCTGAGCTATAGCTAGCTCTGTTGTAGAACTCGCGCGCTAGACGATAACCTAACAGCTGAGGGACGCTTAACACCTACCTATGGAACCATTATGTTGATTAGTCCTGTGCAATTAAGGGGCGCCTAGCTTCTAGTTGATTAATTGGACTGACAAGGCTGATTTTTTAAACAACGAGCTATAATAAAATAACATATTCGAGACATTTACCAAATCAGACTATAAAAGTAATTATCTGTTTCTTTGTGAAATCCGGGTAAAAATATCCATATTCTCCCAACGCAACACTTATACAGATCACTTCAAGAAAGTTGAAAAACATGTGAAACATTTATTGAAAGAGATGGACAATGCATAGTATCCTAGGGGCCAAATTTGTTACTTTCCCACTAATGGAGTACACGTTTCTTTTTCATGCTAGATGGCCATGCACTCAAGCATATGCTTGGCAGCTGCCCATAAACCTTCGATGAGTAGTCTGTTTTCCCAAATATCCACTCTAGGAGGTACAACACTCATGTTCGTACAGTCAGTCATACCATACAATACATGATCGATCGATCCAGCATTTAAGGCGTGTTTGGTGGTTGGAGTTATTCCTCCGTCTGCTTCAGTAATTGCATGGTACGTACGTTGAATATATTTCTAGTCCTAATAAACCACTTCTCTTGCTTTAAAGCTCTACGACATACAGCTGTAGCAAGAATTGCCATCATTATACTGCTTAAAAAACATTCTTTTCAATGGAGATAGAAGCAGTTCCAGTACCAGCAGAAGGGGGTGGTAAGGGTTGTGATTTTTACCCAGACCTGGAAAATGGGATGGTGGTGAAGAGCAGTTTCAGTAATGGTGGAGTAGAAGAAGCTGAGAAAGGTGGTGCATATTTGGTATGGAAATGTTTGACTGTGGTGATTCCAAACTTTGGGGATGGACCAACAAAAAGGTTGCTTAATGGCATCACTGGATATGCCCAACCTGGTAGAGTCTTGGCTATCATGGGTCCTTCTGGCTCTGGCAAATCCACTCTTCTTGATTCTTTGGCAGGTGCTCATCTATATTGATCCCTAGCTAGCCGCTCCACTTGTTTCCAGTTCAGACGTGCTACTTGTACACGAAATTTGTCCACATATTTTATGTACACACTACTAGTTATATGTTCTGTTCTAAAAATCGTTTTTAGGCACCCGGCTAGTCCCCACCTATGCGCTAGGCGGTGGTCGGGCGCTCTGATTTTCGTCTAGGCGCTCCGACTAATTGGTTTGCCGTCTAGGTGAATTAGTCAGCCGTCTATGGCGCCTAGTTGCCCGCCTAGAATGCCTAATAATAATCGGCCGCCTAGGCCATCTAGATTCGCAGAACATTACTTTACTTTTTAATTTTAATTTTCCAAACGATATATGTACTTTATCTTTAGCCGTGAATATAAAGAAATGAAGTTGTAAATTAAGATAAAACTATACATGTTTGTATACATACCTAAATTTTATAATTATTTATATTTATAATATAATAAAGTTAAGTGATTAGTTTATCATATACTACCTCCGTCCCAAAAAGAGTTGCAAATTTGACTTTTCTTAGTCAAACAATCTCGTTTTGTTCACTTAATTAGGATGTCAATTTTTAATTATTTTCTTATTTGGAGGTTTCAACTTTGAAGAGATTTTAATGTAGTTTTTGAATATGTAAATTTTAATTATTAAAAATTGGATTAATTATCCATAAGGAGAGTTGACTTTTATTATTGGTTGACCAAAAAATGTTGACTTTGCAAAACAAATTGGGACGGAGGGAGTACTACGTATGATTAAATGTGATAATTATAGCTTCCATGTCTGTTAATGTATATGTATATATGTATTTTATACACACAAAAACGCAATATTACTTAGCATATTTATGCAAAAAATATAGATAAAAATGCAATTTCGATGTCTCCGACTAGTCCCCGACTAGGCGCCCGCCTAGCCGCCTAGTCGCTAGGCGCTGGGCTGGCGCCCGACTAGCGCTTAGCGCCTTTTAGAACATTGGTTGTATGTGTACATAGGTAGCTTCTGAACAAGCTGCCTGTGTATGCACACATGCAACCAGGGAGTGTACATCAAATGGTACAAATTTCATGTACAAATAGCTTTTTTCTTTTCAATTTTGATAACTTTTTAAAAGGTACGGAGTATGTTAACTACAAATAGATGTTGTTTTGTTTATTTTTTCGTAAATACAAATTTTCAGTGAGGTCACGAGTTTAAGTCTAGCGAGCAGACTCGTACAAAATTTGAGGTGACAACTCTGATTTCCATTTAGAAAACGGGGTATCGTACCTATCATTGACTTGATTGGTCCAAATCATTATATCATTTTTAGTTCAGATTTAATAATTCAATTGCAACATTCTGATTGATTCATATCAACAAAGGTATGGTACCTTATGGGTATCATTGAAACTCTCAAAATTTGATTGGGGAAGACTTACATCCCTTAAACATACTTATGAGACCTTTTATTGGAGTACTCTCGCCTTGTGAGATACCTTCGTGCACTGGGCTACCTTTATTGAAATTTGGTATGATTTGTTATTGAAGAAAGTATACAAGTTTCTACAAATTAAATAAAATATAAATTAATTAAACTATAAAACCAGAACCTATAATATGTTAAATCTTAGATTTAGAGTTTTCCTGTGCACACACAATTAACGATTTTACACGCAATTAATATATGCATAAATATTGATCTTTATAGAGCCAAATTTTGACATCTCTACAAAATGTACACGTCAAGATACAATTATTAATAATGTAACTAGCTTATAAGTTGATATTTGTACACAAACATTAGTTGCATTTGTGAACTATTTACAAGCTAGTTTTTCTGCTTAGTTTTATTACTCACATTGGCAGGATTTGAGTGTGACCTAATTGATTATTTTTAGGTAGATTCTATGGTACCTATAAGGTACCATACTTTTGTCCACATGAACCAATAAGAATGTAACAGTTGAATTATTTAAATATAAATAAAAATGATAAAATGATGTGGTCCAATCAAATGAATGATAGGTACGGTACCCCATATTTTAGAAAGACACCGGAGTTGTCACCTTTTTTTTATCCCGGCCATCTCCGCACTTGTAAAAAGAAAATTGGTACAAATACTAGTTTCCCAAAATCATTTAATGCAGTGAATTAGAAATTGCCACATATACAGGTAGACTTTCTACAAATCTTGTCATGACCGGTGACGTCCTCCTTAATGGAAGAAAAGCAAAGCTCAACAACGGTGCAGTGGTAAGTTCCACAAATTCTCATAATAATACCATTAACTCAAGAGGTTTTTGTCATTTTGTGCTTCGAAAATCTTATGGGGAACTATTTTTATGTATAGTTTTTTAATATGAACTTATATAAACAATGGAAATTATTTTAAATAGGAATAAAAATGTTCAAAAAAATTCTAAATTAGTTTGTCGTTTTTTTACTTCTCAAATAGAAATAATTATTATCATGTTTGACAATATGAGACTAAACATGACATTATTTATTCAAATTTGAGAGAGTTACTCCTACTTACACAACAATACATGTGAATCATATTTTCGAATTCTAAAATGTTTGTACTACGTACTATTGTGAGTCATGGTAAACTTGTGAATAAATATAAGACGTATATCTTTTTTGACCTGGACTAGTCAATGAGCGACCTATATGGCTCATGGTGACTTCCATAAAAAGGGATGACACTCCATTCCTGGGGCCCCACCACCGACCGGACAACACGATGAGGGATGTAAGTTGAACTATAATCACAACCTGATAGATAGGGAGTGAGATTCCGTCCTCGATACTTGCTGATGCCTTATACATTTTTCAGCATAATAACCTCTTATTGCAGTTGTCGGGAGTCAAAGCCGAGACCTAATCTTATGGCACTCCCTTGCTATCAGTTGAGCTACGCCCACTAGTTCAATGGTGACTTCCATTACTCTTAGGAAGGGTGTTACCATAAGAATTATCCAAGTGATACAGTTTGCAGATAATTTGTGATGGTTGGGGACTTGGGGCATACGTTAGCCCGGCCCCTACCTTCGAAAAGCATCTTTTGTGACCATTAATTAATAAAACAGTGTTGGGAATCCTTTGCTCACGAGGAAGAAGAGATAATGAATAATTAAAGGGAATGCATTGAGAACAAATACTCAAAACATGCATATATACGTAAATTAGAAACAAAGGAAAACATGTGGTTTTTCTTTTGGTGGTCAAAAGTCTCTTATTTTGATTCACCTCTTTTCCAACTTATAAACAAACCAATATACGTACATGCATGCAGGTGGTTACAATCCAGCCCACTCAGCACTTGCCCACTACGCACGATACTAATTAATGTACGTAGTAATACTAATAAATAATACTTCGTATAATGCTAAATGCAACTTAACTAATTGACCCAAATTAGACTAACACTAATGCAACGGCACACACACACTTCAGTACCGCTACAACATATGCACGGTGTCACACGACGCACACTACTTGGCATGACTCATCCCGTCGTGCACTAACACTCTAGTCCAAAATGCATCAAAGACTCCAAATGAACTAAATTAAACATGACGAAATTATAAACAACAAGGTTAACTCCAACAATCACCCCCTTAACCTTGTTGTCATTTATTTTGAACTCCTCGCAGACCATCACAGCAGCGCCGGCTCGTCGTCGTCGGTCATGACGGCGAGATGTGCCTGCTCCTTCCTTGGTGCGGTGCAATCCTTGGAGAAATGCCCATACTCTTGACAATTGTAACACCGAACCTTACGAATGTCAAACGTACTTTTCTTCTTGCCGGTCCGGCCACGGTAGCGAGAAAGCCACTCCTCCTCCGTGAGGAGCAATTGACCTCCACCCCCATGGTCATTGTTGTCGGCGCCGTCGTCAGCATCACTCCTATCCTCCATTGTTTTGAGCCTTCCCGCAAGCTCCTCCATGGACATGGTTTTAAGATCCATAAGTTGCTCAATTGCAATAGCTACCTGGGTGTACTTGGACGGCACGATGCGGAGTAGTTTCTTCACGACCTTCACCTCCTCAAGAGTCTCGCCGAGGGTGCGAATCTTGTTGGCGAGCCCGTTCATGCGCATGGCGAGGTCGTCAATCGTCTCGCCGCTCCGCATTCGGACGGCATCAAACTCCTTGAGTAGAGTCTGTGCCTTGGCCTCACGGACGCGCTCATCGCCCACACGCATGGTCTTGATGGCGTCCCATGCCTCCTTTGCCGTCTCCTTTACGGCAAGCGTGGAGAGCATCTCCGGTGGCACGGCTCGCAAAATTGCCGAAAGCGCCACCCTATCCTCGGTAAAACTCCCACCACCCTCGACGGCGTCCCACACACTTTGGGCCTCCATGTTCACCTTCATGATGAGCGCCCACTCGAAGTAGTTTGTCGCCGTCAACGTCGGGTAGACAACGGTGCTGCTGGCCTGGTGGACGACACGCTGTTGTACCACCACCTCGCGGCCGCCTCGCCGTGTCGGGCTCCGCCCACGTCGTACCGGCGAGCGTGACGGAGTGCGCGAACCTTCACCGGCCATGGCTCTGATACCAAATGTTGGGAATCCTTTGCTCACGAGGAAGAAGAGATAATGAATAATTAAAGGGAATGCATTGAGAACAAATACTCAAAACATGCATATATACGTAAATTAGAAACAAAGGAAAACATGTGGTTTTTCTTTTGGTGGTCAAAAGTCTCTTATTTTGATTCACCTCTTTTCCAACTTATAAACAAACCAATATACGTACATGCATGCAGGTGGTTACAATCCAGCCCACTCAGCACTTGCCCACTACGCACGATACTAATTAATGTACGTAGTAATACTAATAAATAATACTTCGTATAATGCTAAATGCAACTTAACTAATTGACCCAAATTAGACTAACACTAATGCAACGGCACACACACACTTCAGTACCGCTACAACATATGCACGGTGTCACACGACGCACACTACTTGGCATGACTCATCCCGTCGTGCACTAACACTCTAGTCCAAAATGCATCAAAGACTCCAAATGAACTAAATTAAACATGACGAAATTATAAACAACAAGGTTAACTCCAACAAACAGCTCTATCATTGTTAGGTCGGGCCCTGCATTGTCCATAATCGGCATGTGGAGCTGCGAAACTGGCCCAGTTTTATAGACACGGAATAATTTACTTTTCGATCAAAAGGTTGCGGAAAACTGTCAAATACATTCTCAACCTACATAAAAAACGTCAATTACTTTTCCACCTAAAACGCTGGTAATATCTGCATTTTCCCATGTAAAAAATGGTGTTCCATCCCATCCACCGAATACCAAACAACACCTTTATGTTGATACTTCATATTAGTATATATTACTACGTATAAATGGTATAAATTGTTAACTAAATAATACGGAGTATGTCTTTAATTTATTATACATACTGCGTATCAAATATACTTTTGCTATTTCTGTCTCTTCTTTGGGATGATTACTCAATGGTTTTATGTACCGGTCAAACTTGACAAACCTTTAAGAGATTGAGGGAATAATAAATTATATGGAGTATTCACAATTAGGACATCTTCATGTATTAGACTATTAGAAGATTAAGTTGGTGATATGGGGGATTATTTTTGGGATCATGATTGGGAGAGAGAAATTAATTGGTGAAATTATTACTTGACAATAATTTAGGATCGAAATCTAGATTATATCAAAATTATTGTGAAGTTAGTATCATTACTAGTGAGTACATGACTTTCGAAAGATATGATTATTCGAAAATGTAAGATTGTTTTGAAAGAATCTACATGTCATAGAAAATTATATTTATTTAAATAAATGTGGATTCTCTTATTTTCCTTATTTGTGAATCTCTAACTATTTGGACTGTCGATTTATTTTTGTTTGAAGGCTTACGTAACACAAGAAGATTTATTAATGGGAACTCTTACGGTACGAGAAACAATAACATATTCAGCACAACTGAGATTACCCAGCAACCTTACACGATCCGACGTCGACGAAATCGTAGAAAATGTGATGATGGAAATGGGGCTTCAAGAATGCGGCGATCACCTGATCGGAAACTGGCACTTGAGGGGCATTAGCGGCGGCGAGAAGAAGAGGCTGAGCATTGCGCTGGAAAATCTTACTCAGCCTCGTTTGTTGTTCCTCGACGAGCCCACCAGCGGCCTGGACAGCGCCGCCGCGTATTTCGTCGTACACGTCCTCAAGAACGCCGCTTTATGCGGCCGGACGGTCGTCTGCTCCATTCACCAGCCGAGCAGTGAGGTTTTTGCTCTCTTTGATGATCTTTGCCTTTTGTCCTCCGGCGAAACCATTTATTTTGGAGAAGCGAAATGGGCGGTGGAGGTACGTACCAAATTAAGAATTGTTTCTGACTAATTTATATGACTCGAGTCTTGACTTAGGGAGTGTTTGCCTTTGCTTGTGCTTTTCAAAAGTGATTTATTTAAGAGATTTTTGGAAAAGTGTTTTGTAGTGAAAGTAGGTAGTGTTTGAAAATAGGAGTGATTAAATTGGAAAAGTTAAAGTTGGAGTGTTTGATAAAAAGTGATTGTTGACTTAATATTATATTTAAGTACATAAAAGCCCTTATATCGATTAAATAATGGCAACTATGCGGTCGGTGATGCCAACTTGAGAAAGGGAGCTCCAAAAGTTTTATCGTCTTCTTCCTCACCCCATCCGCACTCCTTCAATTCAATTTCTTTACTTTTCCAGTTCAAAATGCTCACTTTGTTAATTCATTGTCCTCAATTTTGCGGTGCCTCATACTTATTAAACGGAAAGCGGAAAATCAAATTAAAAAAGAATCGGAATATCTCTGCAAATAGAGAATTGGGAAGTATGTTAGCAATTATCTGCCCATATAAGATTAAGCTAGCGATCATCTATTGCGGCGCAGTGAAAGCGAGGTGCATATATGTGCTTGCACAGCTTGCAGAGGAAGAGAGGTTGTGAACGACGGGAGGTATTTGCAATACAGGGAATAGGAAAGAGATAAGGTTACTTTGGACTTTTGCTGATAAAATATGTCCTAATGAGTAACCTTAAAGTTTGTGTTATTTACGAAAATACTTAGAAGCAGATAGAAGCACCAATCTAGTAGCTTCCAGCTTTTGACTTTAAACTGATTATTTTAAGTAGAAGCTGGTGTTTGAAAACACCCTTTTCTGCTTATTTTAAGCAAAAAGCTATAAAGCACTTTTTTTAATTAAGTTTTCGAAAACACTCATTTATACTCCGTATGACCATCATCATAACTACACATTTTGTAGTGGGAATCTTTAGTGTAGGTATACAAAAAAAAAAGTGACGGTGTTTTTAATTGAATAGATTTGAGTCAAAAAGATTAAATTAGATTAGACGGGATTACATTATACTTAGTACACTTCAACATTTGTAAAACATACGTAAGCCAAACATTTGTCATATCAAACTAGACCGAATCACACCGAATTTGAAATTTTCAAATCAACTAAAAAACCTTGAATGATGACTTATTTTTGAGTGTGGATTATGACGTTCCCGCCCTCAATTCGGAAAGAATATAATGGAGTGGCCTTGAACTCCTTAAGGTTGGTTTTGTTAGTGTTTGTTAGGATGTCCTCAATTGAACCAAGACAAGATCATTCATCGGTTGTAACATACACATACAAAAGTCACCTACTCGACCAAAGAAAACCAATTCAAACTAGATCAGATAAAACTTAAAGAGAAAAGGGGCAAATAAGCCCACGTACTAACTAAAAAAGGTCAAATAAGTCCTTATATAGGAGGCTGTGTCCGGCCGTCGCCATTTAGGGCGGTTCCCGGTGGAATTTTTTGATGAAATTTTTTGAGCAACTTATTCATTAAGTCTAGTTTACTCATACCAAACTTCAACTAAAACTTCAATCGGGAAGGCATTCAAATGAATTCTTAAAGATAACTGCACAATTAAAAGCACAGTTATCTTCCAGAATTCATTTGAATGCCTTCCCGATTGAATTGTTAACTAAAATTTGGTATGAGTAAACTAGACTTAATGAATAAGATGCTAAAAAAATTCATCAAAAAATCCACCGGGAACTGCCCCAAATGGCAACGGCCGGACAGAGCCTCCTATATAAGGGCTTATTTGACCTTTTTTTTGTTAGTACGTGGGCTTATTTGCCCCTTTTCCCAAACTTAAATAAATCAGATCATATTAGAAAATTTTAGGTCAATTAAAATATTAGTAGATTGGATTAGATTTTTGCCACATTCAAGTTTCATGTAGGAAGTTTTATCACTTTTAGTTCAATTAGGTTTCCACTTTATGTCTACTTTATGACCCCTAAATGCGAATTAGCTTAACTAATTAACTGATGTTAGCAGTTCTTCGCGGATTCTGGATTCCCATGCCCAAACAGAAGGAACCCGTCTGATCATTTTCTTCGTTCCATCAATTCCGACTTCGATCATGTCACTGAAACGCTTATTGGGTCTCAAAGGATTAAGGTATGTTATATACTTCCTCCCTTCCCTTTTAATTGCAACCGTCAATATTTCACGTTTGACAACACACAAATTTTACCATTAATATCTTTCACTCTTTATTCGTAAATTTTAAAAAAAAATCATATTTTGAAAATTTAGAATGAGAAGAATTTAATAATATTTTTTAAAAATTTAATTTAAAATACATTAATTAATAAAATATAGTCAAAGTAGAATATGTAAATAGTGCAAAAAGTCCAATGTTGCAAATAAAAGAGAACAGAGGTAGTATATGCTGCAAACATGTTGTGATCATATGCTTTTCTATTAAATTGTAAAGAAATTGCCCAAAATATTCCCTCTATAGTAATACTTCTGGCAATAATATGCTTCTATTTATAAAATTAGGACCCTAGAGAATCTTCGGGTTCGACAGTATATTTGCCTACTTCGGAGATCAGAGCAAGACTGCTTCAGAAGTACAGATATTCAAAGTATGCCAGCCGCACAAAATCCAGAGCTCAAGAGATGTCTTCACTGGTAAATTCATTTTGGAATATTCTTCTACTCACAATCAAAATTATTATGGTATTACAAAATAAGAATACGGTTTTTGAATACTTCACAAAATTTTACTCAAAAAGTTAAACTCGGAACTTAATTGTGTGACCAAAAATGTTGGTTTCCTTAATTTAATAGTTGGTCATATAAAAATCATCAAGATTACCAATTACTTATTGTGTACCATAAATAATCATCAGTGGGAGAAAGAGATGAGTATTTGTAGGAGATTTGTAATTTTACTCCCGTAATTTTCATGTGTACATCATTAGTTCTGTAACTTTATTCGCTTGCAGATTCGGTCATATAACTAATGGAAATGTTTTCATTTAAAAATACACTTTTCACAAAAATACATCGCATAAATGTTGGTGGTTGCGAATTTTCGGTCCAGAACTGTTCTTTTGAGTGGATAAGTCTTTAATTGCACATATCTGTTAGTTACATGACTAAATTTAAAAGGAAATAAAGTTAAAGAACTAATAACGGATATAACCAAAAGTTACGTGACTAAAACTGCAAACGTCTCTTGTTCTTCAACCATTTTTGTTGATAATCATTGTTGAATTTTAAGTACTGTGAGTTTGACAGCAGAAAGGATTTGCAATTGAAGATGAACTAGGAGGAAACCAGGCAAGATGGTGGGTGCAACTTGTGACATTAATAAGAAGGTCAACCAAAAACATGTCTAGAGATTTCGGATATTATTGGTTAAGAATAATTATCTATCTCATCGTATCCACTTCCGTTGGCACTGTGTTCTACAACGTTGGGACTAATCATAGTGCAGTTCTTGCGAGGGGCGCTTGCGGGGGATTTATTTCAGGGTTCATGAGTTTCATGTCCATTGGTGGCTTCCCATCCTTCATTGAAGAAATGAAGGTATGAATGCAATACCAAATAGGAAATCAAAAATTGAAATCAGATAAAAACTGTTGCATTCAACTTATTTAAGTCACGTAATAAATTACACTAGACCAAATTCGATTACACTATATTTATTTTGACCAAACCGAAACTGACTTACAAATACCATATCGAATTACACTAGACCAAATTAGATTACACTATATTTATTTTGACCAAACCGAAACTGACTTACAAATACCATATCGATCAGACCTGTACAGATCAAGGTAGATCAGATTTGATTAGTAATAGATACTCGGCTCACATATCAAACCAATACCTCACAAGACCAATTTAGACCAAATCATAAAAACAGACTAAAATGAAGCAGATCAAACCAATCAGCTAGTTTCTAAATATTGCTAAAATATACTAGTATATCACTTAAGAAATATAAGATGGTCCTTGTATTTTTCTTAAATAGGACATTAATTCCTTATTTTCTTAAATGAATAAGTCTTATGTGGGGGAAATGAAGCATACAGGGACGGATCCAGGATTTCGAGTCAAGGGGGGCGAAAATTTTTCATTAGCGTACGGAGTGAAAAAAATTCGCTAGTAAGCGGAACAGAAAAAAATCGCTAGTGTAGCGGGGCGAATTTTTTCGCTAGTGTAGGGCTCTGTGGCTAATTTTTATTTAAAAAATTCCATTAGTACATACTACCTCCGTCCCTTTTTATTTAGCCATCTTCGACTTTTCCAATCAAATGTGATAAACTTTGATCCATTATTATTTTAACTAATATATTTATATGGAACTTAATAATTTTTTACTTTTATGATAGTATTTTTAACAAAGAATGTTTTCATATAATTTTCATATTATCAATATTACCGTGTATAAATATATATTCGGTCAAAGTTGAACAACTTTGACTTGAAAAAAGGTGTTTGGCTAAATAAAAATGGACAGAGGGAGTACTACATTCACGATGACAATTAAATCTATTATATTCTAATTCTAATTTTAGACAATGAAAAGATAACTTTGATTTAATAACTATAAGTGCTCCAGGAAAAACATATTGATACATTAATGTTTAAGAAATGACAAATTAAAGGAAAATTATTTGAAAAATAAGAAAGGATATGATATACGTAGTATAACATTTTATGATATTATTTGAAGTTAGTGGTTAAAGTTAAAGGTACACATCAACCAATGTTTCTTAAGTAACTTATGTCTTGTTTAACCACATGAATCTTAACAGGATAAAAAATTAGTTTTTGAATTAAGATTTTTGTCTACCAAGCAGTGTTCAGACAAAGTACCAAGAAGGGTATTTGTGGGTCATGATGAGTTTTCTTAATATTACAATAGTATGTATGAGATTATTATACTTAGAATAATATGATACGTAGTAATGTTAATTCATATATATCTGGTGCATATTATATTTGCATTAATACTAAAATAAGTTAAAATATTATCTATTCAACAAATTGTTTTTAGAAAGTACGTAGTAAGAGGTAAATGAAATGTGTAATTTAATGTCAACAAACATTTATACTATTTAACTACTGTATTTGATATTCAATATCTTTTTATATCTTACAAAATCGAGTACTAATTATCTAATAAAGATAATTAAACATTACAAAACTAAGAACTTTTTGGTACCCTAAGTCTTAAACAACGAGTTCTATTGTTTATTTGTATAAGTTATATAAATTATTTTAGATTCTACTTCTTTTAAATCTCCAATTAAGCATTGCATTATGTGAGCCTATATATTAATTTTGAAAACTAAAAGTTAGGGGGGCGAAAACATATATACTTAATTAAAGTATGAAAATTTTATGAAAAAATTATATATATAGTAGAAAATTTTGGAAGTCCAAGGGGGGCGGTCGCCCCCCGCGCCCCCCCTTGGATCCGTCCCTGGAAGCATATAGTACTCTACTTTATCTATCATAGGAAAACGTTCTTACTTGACACTTTTGAATGTTCTATTTTAAAGTTTTCATTTTTAATCTAGGAAATAATTAATATTCTCAAATGACAAATTAATCATCACATATTGAAAATAATACACCTATAACATCACAATTATATATACACATAGTATATATTCAAAATAAGGTTCAATTATTGACTAAAACTTGTGTCATTTTTGAATGAGACTCTTAGTCGGAAGGGAGTTAGTAAATACTTAGAACACTATAGACTTGAATTTTTGTGATGTACAATAATAATGCTTGGGTTGTGACAGATATTTTATAAAGAGAGAAGAAATGGGCATTATGGAGTTGGGTTGTTTATTCTGTCAAACTTCATATCTTCACTCCCATTCCTGGCTTTAATGTCATTTAGCTCAGCAGCCATAACCTACCATCTGGCAAGGTTTCACCCTGGCTTCTTCCATTTCATATACGCTGTGATTATGCTTCTAAGCTCCATAGCTGTTATAGAGAGCTGCATGATGGTGGTGGCTTCTTTTGTTCCTAATTTCACTATGGGACTCGTCATTGGAGCTGGAGTTATTGTAATCAATCTAATCATTAATTAAGCACTGTTCTATTATTATTTTCTTTGAAAATTGTTTTTTGCAATCTTTGTTAGGGGTTAGGGTTTATCGTTACCAGTTTTCTAATATTTGCAGGGGCTTATGATGGCTTCATCTGGGTTTTTCCGGTTGTTGCCTGAACTTCCAAAGGTTTTCTGGCGATATCCCGTTTCATATGTCAATTTCATGTCATGGGCTCTGCAGGTGAGTTTTATAGGCTCAATATTACTGAATCTATGATAAAATCAATGGATTTAAGCACCCAACTATACAACAGAAACAAATATGGCTAAAGGATCAAATAGGCCCTTGAACTAACTTAAAGTGTTCAATTAGCCCCTTATATAGGAGGTTCGGCCCGGGCATCGCCAATTGGGGAGGTTCCCGGTTGAATTTTTTGATGAAATCTTTTGAGCATCTTCTTCATTAAATAGCTTAAGATATCTCATTATTTATTTGAGAATTTAGATTTTAAATATCAATAACCTTTGAATGTGCTTAGAATACTTATTTAGTTAATTTATCAATATACATCAATACTACTAGTAAGAGTACTAGAGTAGTGCTTAGTTAATAAATATGTGATAATTTTAGTAACACATACTCTGTAGTCTGTATCTTAGTGCTGTACTTCCTCCATCCCATATTTAAGTTCAGACATTGACTTTAAGATTTCGAAAGTGGACATTCAACCGTTAATATTTAAGAATCTCCTCTTTTAAAGTCTATAGTAAACTAATATATCATTTACATATATTGATGTAAAGTATTCATAGTTATTTTTGGTGTTTAATGCACCAAACCCCCCTATGATTTGGAAATTCGGCGCATTAGCCCCCTGTGATTTAAAAAATGCGTCAAACCCCCTTGTGTTTTAATTAATCATGCACAGAACCCCCTTTATGAATAAATTTAACGATTTGAAAATCACTTTTCCTAATATTTTGATTGAATATGCAAATAAATATGTCAAAATCTCTGAATCATACAAAAATGTTAATCATTTTTCTTTTATTTGACAATTGAATTTGTTCACATAAGGGATTTGGCGCATGATTAATTAAAACACAGGGGGGTTTGACGCATTTTTTAAATTACAGGGGGCTAATGCGCCGAATTTCCAAATTACAGGGGGGTTTGGTGCATTAAACCCGTTATTTTTGTTTATAAGGCAGAGTAGTGTTTAATATTAACAATCAAAGTTAATGAAGTTTGACTGAAAAACTCAAGAACTTAACTTAGTGATATAGGATAGAAAGACTACATTATTTTATAATTCCACTAGCTGCACCCAGGACATAGCATAAAATATCCATATATGAACCTTACTAGTTACTACCCTTGGCAGTTAATCAAATGTTTGACTTAGACTACACATTATATTTTCTTTTCATTCAACTCTAGAGACTTTGCAAAAACATTTAATATCATTTCATATGATCCAATTTCTATTTATATGCAATTGCAGGGAGCATACAAGAACGACATGCTAGGTCTAGAATTTGACGCCATGAACGTCGGCGAGCCAAAGCTGACCGGAGAAGGAATCATCACACGGATTCTTGGCCTATCCGTGGCACACTCGAAGTGGTGGGATTTAGCAGTAGTCATAGCCATCCTCATCAGTTACAGACTTTTATTCTTCATTGTACTCAAATTTAGGGAGGGAGCATTGCCCTACGTCCACCATCTCCACACCAAAACTACCCTCCATCGCATCAGCAAACGGGCATCTTTCAGGAAAACCCCATCTTTTGCGACGTCAAAGAGACATCATCACGTTATCAACTCCTTGTCTTCCCAAGAAGGCCTTAATTCTCCCATCAATTAAAGCACACTACTTGAGTTACATTGTATGGTTTTACATATCATGCAATACTTTGTCAAAAAGTAGTTTAGTTTATGATGTGAGACTTGTGTTTATGCCCTCCTCTATGCAGTGTCATGCATCGTCCTTTAACCATGATGCTTATTGATTAGTTAGAATTAAAAGACAATAATGATACCTTAACAAATGATTATAAACCATTGATTTTAGAACTAAAATTTCAGATGCTTTTAAACCATTGATTATATTAAGGGATATCTTAAATGGATCGAATGTAGGAATTCTTGACAATTTGGTGCTTTTGAGTATGGATTCTAATGAAGTCATCAACCAAATATAAGCTTTCGTAAGTATATTTTTATAATAGGGAATATTAGTCTTGGACCTGGTTCGGGCCACCCGGCCCGGGAACCGGCCCGGCCCGCTACTATGCGGGACCGGCCCAGCCCGGTGCTTCGGGTCCAAAACCGGTCCTTGACCCGGTTTGATGGCTCAACCGGGGGCGTGCTCGGGCTGCATAAATGGGGACCCGGCCCGGCCGGGCCCGGTTCGGGCCAAACCGTTTTATTTTTTGTTTTTCCAATTTTTTGGACTTCCCCGGGTTGGGCTTGGTGTTTTGTGGGGGGGGGGGGGGGGGGGGTTGGGGGTCAGGGGGTAATTAGGAAAGAAAAAATATTACAACCCGGCCCGAGGCCCGACCTGAGGCCAGGCCTGGCCCGAACTGGACCCGGTGTGGCAACCCGGGCCGGTCCCGGGCCTTCCCCCAACCACAAAAGGCCCGCCCCGGACCCGACCCGGCCTGAGTCCAAGACTGGGGAATAATCCAAAAATCCATTGATTTATTTTAAGGTTGGACTAGCTCGAAGGTGATCGACATACATGTCATGAAGGGTTCTGTACTTCTGTAGTTCTGTTATAGAAGAAGCAATACAAACAAAGAAATAAAGCGACAACGACAAATAAATGAACCAATGTTGTGTTGGATATGTTCAAAAATAAAATGAGAACCAATTTTATAAGTAGATTATGTCTCAAATTAAAAGATAGCTAGCTAGGCTGAAAATGAGTACAGTGTACAATAGCGAAGGCCCAATTTTTTAATAATTTAATCTCAAACTGATGTTCAAATAAGAATGGGAAAAGGTGCAAATAGGCGCATGTACTAACCAAAAAGGTCAAATAAGTCCCTTATTTAGGAAGTTCTTTCCGGCCGTCGTCATTTGGGATGGTTCTCGGTGTCATTTTTTGATGAATTTTTTTGAGCATCTTACTCATCAAGTCTAGTTTGCTCATACCAAATTTCAGCTAAAACTTCAATCGGGAAGACATTCAAATGAATTCTTGAAGATAACCGCGCAGTTATTTTCAAGAATTCATTTGAATGCCTTCCCGATTGAAGTTTTAGCTGAAATTTGGTATGAGGAAACTAGACTTCATGAATAAGATGCTCAAAACAATTCATCAAAAAATTCCACCGGGAACCACTCCAAATGGCGACGGCCGGACAAAGCCTCCTAAATAAGGGCTTATTTGGCCTTTTTTGTTAATACATGGGCCCATTTGCACCTTTTCCCAATAAGAATTACCGTATAGCGAGACGAGATGCTACTCCAAGCAACCTATGATCATTTTCGAGATAGGGGCATATTGATTAACAGAATAATTGTCTAATACAAATGAAAATGAGATATAATATCAACTACATAAACAGTATATATATAAAATCTACGGAGTATTTAAAATTTATGTTTATTGATTTTATATACTCTCATTTTTAAAATTATTGATAATTTTTTGCCTTCATTTTTAATGAAAGCATCATCACTGATACATAGGGAGTATAATTTTTGTTTTGGTTAAACGTATACCACATTACCACCTAAAAAATTGCATCAAGTCAATAGTGGATTCATATAAGAATAAAATCAACTTCTAAACTTACGAGTATAACCACAACAATTGATTTAATTACATCTTTGTCTGTTACCATTTTTTGTATATGACTATCGTTTTCGCTCGTATATAGTCCTTCTATTAATATTTTCGGTGTTTAAAAATTGTTGGAAAGGTGTCGAAAGATTAGATAGAATAATACTCCGTAAAAAATAATCAAAAATATTAATTAAGCATAAAAAGTGGACAAAGTGAAATTGACATTGAAGCCATAAAATCAAAATCCTCACTCAAAGAAAATCCCATGTGAAAAATGACTGATTTCATACAAATGACATATCCTATGTAAGTTTTCTCGAACAAACAAGTCCCCACATGATAGAACAGAAATCCACGTATGGTGGAATTCACAAATTGATCCATAATTTTTTTTGTCAGAGATTTGGTAGGGATTATATACTCCAAAACGGAGTTTAAAGGGATTGATATCGGTTGTCACAATTTAATCTGCATGAAGCTATGTCAAAAATCGTGTTAATTTGTGCGTACAAGATTGGATATCTTTTTATAGTAACTCTTCTCAAATCTCCATGACTATAATACCCATCCCATTTGTGTGAGGTTTCTTGTGTATACACATAATGGTACGACCAACATGATTCAAAAAAAAATCTTAGATAAGTTAGATTAGTTTGAGTCTCATACCAAATCAAATATAAACATATATTAGACTAGGCCAGACAACCCAAACTTTGATGGTTGTAAAATACATAGAAATAATCAAACATCTATCAGACTATATTATTTCAAACTAGCCCAGACTTAAACAAACAAGACTAGAATAGTTCGGAATAGACCATATCGGACCAAAAATTACGTAATTCCATCCTATAATTAATGTTCTTGTTTGATTTCACACGGCTTTAGGTTAAATAACACTTTTTACTCCGTATTTAGTTTGGGTTTTTTACAAAACTATCACTGAAATAAAATTTATTGACACAAATATGACTAACAGTTACTACAATGTAATGTCGTGGTAACTTAAGTTTAAAAATTGAATATAAGTTACTGTGATTTCATTACTAGTCTAAACACTAGCCATATTTTTCTAAACAATCTTTATTTTAGTCATAAATATGTACTTATTTGATTTAGTTTTCAATTATTCCCCAAAGTATGATAAAGAAATATGATAATAATGATACACTTTTCATAGTGTTAAAAGTGTACTTTATTACTCAAATATTAGGAAAAAGAGAGGTGAGAAATTGATTTTATAACATGAATGACAGAAAATGAAAAGTGAGAAGTTAATTGCTTGATATAGAGTACTATTTGTCTATTTAGTGAATAGCTGCATAGTTAAGTTTTATATATTCACGAGTCTGTACGTCATTCAACGGCTTCTATTCATACCGTTGCAAAAAGTTATTTTGTTTTTTTTCCCAAGCATGGACAAGAAGGAAACTTGTCTTACACTATTATATTTTTAAGTGATTATTAAATTAGTTTCCACATAATATTTTTGTTTAATTTCCTTAAGGATCTTTGATTTTTGGCAAAGAGGTTCACACAATCACACGTATAGGGTTTCCCATATTTGTATCTTTTTCCATGGAATGCATAAAGATTTCCCGCCACAACCTTTCCTTAACGATTAACACTGCTGTGCAACTTCATTAATACTTTAATTTTCCCAGTGTAATTTACTTCTTTTTATAACATTAATTAATGTGCTTGGAGCATCCTCATTGTTGAAATTATTTGGAAATAATTCGATGATTTAGAAGGTCTTTTTAGATAAAGATTGAGAATATGATATTATTTGCCAAGGTTTTTTTAATATAATCACAATTAAATTATTCTAAAAAGCATGTGCAACCTATATGAAAATTAAGTTTGTCTTCCTGAACGGGTAGTTCAGTGGGAACAATGACCAAGGTTCAATCGGACGTGTGGAGGTTACATCTCCTGCGTAATGGCCTGATGGGTCAGATTTCTGGTACATACGGGTATAAGGCCTATAATTATTGGTTCGATTGAGTCATGGTGTCTTACTCCACCACTGTGTCGGGTCGGGTGTGGGGTCTCCTGGGGTGGGAGATTCCACCTTTTGGAACAATGGAAATTAGGTTTTGTCTATGGGTGTGTGATCCTAGCGTTTTCCTTTTTTGACAGAGCAAGAGTAGTTGTATGTATAAGAAATCTTTATCAAGAAAAAGATCATATATATCCTGCTGGAGTGACATGACCCGTCGTCCGGTCGTCTCCGTTTGGGGCGGTTCCCGGTGAGATTATTTGATGAAATTCTTTGGGCATGTTCCTCATCAGATCTAGTTTTTCCACACACAAAAACTCAGCTGAAATTTCAATCGGGAAGACAGTCAAATGAATTTTGAAAAATAATTGTGTTTTATATGTATATTTTTGCGAAATTATCTTCAAAAGTTTTTTTACTGCCTTCTCGATCGAGTTTTTAGCTGATTTTTTGTGGACAAATAAGACTTGATGAGAAACATGTTCAAAAAAATATCAAAAAGTTTTATCAGGAACCTTCCCAAACGGCGGCATCCGGACAATGGGTCCTGTACATCCAGCTGGATAGGATCATTCCTCATCAATAGAGATGTCCTTAAGATTTTCTATGTGACGTTGCACAAAAATGGTTTATTTAAATATCATCAATAGAGAGTTCTTATTCATTTGCATTTTGCACCTAAGAGAGTATATAGGGGATGTTTGAGTAAAATTGCAAAATTGCTTTTGACTTTTTGAGTGCTCAAAATTGCTCATACAATTAATTTTTAGAAGTTGTGGAAGACCGGCTTCTGAAAAACTAATTCAGACCTTATTTCTGCCTTTTAAAAAAGAAATAGAAGACTAGAAGTAGCATCAATTTCAAACGGTACACCCCATATTATCTCAACCCGGGCTCTCCGGATTATGTATGTAATTAGTATTGGGCCTAAGTACCTAGGCTGTTAGTTTACTTTTCGGCTTATGGCATAATATTAGCATGTGGTCTCTTCTATGTATTGATACTAAATAGATAGTACGAAGTAGGTAGTACTTTATGAACTAAGACGTTCACACACACTCTAATACTACGTATATAATACTTGTACACTACTACGGAGTACTATTCAACTTTCTAGCTCACCTAGCGCCTTACCATACAAAGTTACACTACGATTTTTCAGCATTTCTGCCGCAATTGGATTTTGTATATTAGCTTCTAGTCGATCTAGTAGAGATCCAAAAACACTCTCTTAGTTACAAACCGTTGAAATTTCAATCTAAATACCTATTGTCCAAATTGTCTGCTCCGTGAGTTTGAGGAGAGTCTCTAAACATGGGCCACTAAAATGGTTGACTTCCAGTCAACTACGAAAATAAATTAAAATTTATGAGCGTATTTAATGGCATTTGATTTCGGAAATGAAACTCTCTAACCTTCAAATTTGGAAAAGAAGGTAAATGATCCGTTAATTAACAGCATAAAATGAGCACTTTAGACTCATCATTTTATAAGGCAACTTAATGATTTTTTTGAAGCTTCAAAGACCTTTTTTCCATACTGATCTATCGTTTATATTTTCTGACTATTCAGATGAGAGAAAAGATAGCGTCTTTGTTCGATCGGTTCTTTGTTGCTGGGCTTTGTAAGGCCGTTCTGATTTCAGGCATAGTTCTCTACCTGGCCGCAATTTTCATCTTCAAGAACCCGAGTTGCTCACCGGTGGAAGAGCTTTTATCATTATCATCATCGCCCTCTTTCCCGGCGCTGAACCCGCCGGGAAAGAATACAACGGGTTCGTCTCCGACGAATATCAGCCACTTGCTCTTCGGCCTCATCGGCTCGGAAAAGGCATGGCACTACCGGAAGGCCTACGTCGAGGCGTGGTGGCGGCCCGGGGAGACCCGCGGGTTCCTATATCTCGACGTGGAGCCGAAAGGGGAACTCTTACCATGGTCGGCGGCTTCGCCGCCGTACAGGGTGTCCGACGACATAAGCGCGATGGTGAGAGAAACGAAGCACGTGGCGCCAGTCATGGCTCGCATGGTGCATGGGATCATGGAGGTGTTCCGGGAGCGGTCGCCGCCGGAGCAGGAGGTGCGGTGGGTGGTGATGGGCGACGACGACTCCGTGTTTTTCGTGGACAACATGGTTGATGTTCTGGCGGCATATGATCATACCAAGTACTACTACTTCGGCGGGCAGTCTGAGTTTATCAAGTCAAACTACTGGTTCTCGTTTAACCAGGGATTTGGTGGCGCCGGTTTCATTCTTAGTTACCCTCTGGCGGCGGCGCTGGCGGAGGGTATGGAAAGTTGTTTAAGGAGATATGCACGGGTAAGATCGGCTGATACAATAACGATGTTGTGCATATCTGATCTTGGCGTTAATCTCACGCCCCTCAAAGGGTTTCATCAGGTAATTTATATTGCAGAATCGTAAAAAATATTACCTCCATAACTTTTTGAAAATCAAAATATGACTGGTTGTAAAGGGTTTTGTTTTTTAATACTAGTAATTTATTTAATTAACTTCTCTATTAAGTTTTAAGTTAAAATTTTAATACATCTGTCCCAAAAAGAGATGCAAATTTGACTTTTCTTGGTCAAACAGTCTCGTTTTGTTCACTTAATTTGGATGTCAATTTTTAATTATGTTCTAATTTCTACTGTACAACTTTGAAGAGATTCTAATGTAATTTATGAATATGTAAATTTTAATTAATAAAAATTGAATTAATTATCCATACAGAGAGTTGACTTTTATTATTGGTTGACCAAAAATTGTTGACTTTGCAAAACAAATTGGGACAGGGGGAGTATGTGAATGTTCTAAATTTTATGAAGAACATGATCAAATAAAAAAGAGAAAATTCCTTATGTAGGACTAAAACATAAAGAAAATGCACATATAGGCGTATAATTGTTTTCTTCTCAAAATACGATTTATTCACTCCTAATAGGGCAAGTTCATACTTTTAATAGGATCAAATGAGTCCTATTTCGGGAATAAAATACATGTAGTCCTATTTGTGCATTTTGTCTAAGTTTTGATCCTATTTAAAGAAATTTCTAAATAAAAAATTTCATGAAAAAGTTGGACCTAGAAAGTCACGGCTTGGCCGAATAGCAGTTCCCATTAGTTGAGATTGACCAATCATTTGAGAGTAGATGTTGCGAAAGGCAGACAAGCGCTCAATCTGAGAGTGGCAGAGAGGCAAGGCTAAAATGGGAATAAACAGGTTGGCTAAAGTCAAACGCTTAGCTTCTCCTGTGAACGTTTCATTTCAGTAAATTTTTTTTAGTTCAAGTTAATACAAGCTTTACATCCGAACATAGTTCCAATTTTAAAATTATTGACTGAATGTATAATATTTCAACCTATTATTAGCTGAAATGGTCTAACTAACGTAGCCTAAATAGATCAAATAAACATGGCGGAGAGGTGAGGTTTTAATGGGAATAAACAAGTTAGCTGAAGTCAAACAAACGCTTCTCCTATGAACGTCTCTTTTCCGATGAAGTCAAACGCTTCTCTCCTATAAACAAGTCGGCTGAAGTAAACATAAGCTTTACATCCGAACAGTTTTAATTTTAAATTATTGACCGAATGTGTAATGTTTCAGCTTATTTTATTAGCTGAAATGGTCTAATAACGAACATAACTTAAATAGATAAGAACAGTTAAAATCGGACCATAGTCAAAAACATCGTAAATACTTCCCTTTTAAATTTAAGATTAGATTTTATAATGGGCAAATTTATCTAAATAGGACTAAACTAGACGGAGTAGTTTTTTTCAAAACTAGAACCAACTAGTTTAAAATGCCTTGAATAAGACTTTTTATTTGTGATTGAACCAAAATGTCCTCGTAGAACTTGAGCACTAATGCCCCAGGTCGCCGAACTGCCACATGCGGCTTGAATCCGTTGCCGCCGCCACAGGCTGATCCGCCACCAACTGATTGTTCATGGCTATGAAAGAGAACTAGGAGAGAAATTAGTTAGATTAATTAATTGATTGATTATATTAGGGGTGAAAATGAAATTATTAGTCATTTTTAAAGAACACTAAACATATGCTCGATGCTCCTATTTTTGGAACAGGACTATATTTTAGTCTTTGAGAAATTTCCTCATTACAATACTCCCTCCGTCCCAATTTGTTTTGCAAAGTCAACAATTTATGGTCAACCAATAATAAAAGTCAACCCTCCGTATGGATAATTAATTCAATTTTTAATAATTAAAATATACATATTCAAAAACTACATTAAAATTTTTTCAAAGTTTTAAACTCCAAATTAAAATATAATTAAAAATTGACTTCATTATTAAGTGCACAAAATGAGACTGTTTGACTAAGAAAAGTCAAATTTGCAACTCTTTTTGGGACGGAGGTAGTATAACGTTCAATCCCACACTTAATAAACACCTTATTTCACAGCATGAAAATTACTCCGTATTTTTAATGTGGGTACTATACATTTCGTATATAAAATACTCCGAATTTATTTCATTGGTTCTAAACAAAATTCATTCACCTATGGGAATTACTACCCGTCCCGAAAAGGTTCGCCAAATTGACTTTTCTTGGTGAATGATGACAAATTTTGGACAACAATTTTAATGATTATATTTGTGTATAATTTTTATATTTTATACTTTTTTGAAAGTATTTTGAATAAGGAATATTTTGATATAATTTTTATATTCCAAAGTATTTTGTATTAAAAAATATTATTGCTCAAAGTTGATTGTCGTTGACAAAAAAAATCAATTTGACGAACCTTTCCGGAATTGAGGAGTACTTGTAAGATAAAAACTTGACCTTTACGATCATAAATTTGGGATTGTTCTAGGTTGACTTACATGGGGATCTATCCGGTTTCCTATCCTCCCACCCCAAAGTTCCACTGCTATCCCTTCATCATTTGGACATGGTGGAGCCCATCTTCCCGTCAATGAACCGGTTTGACTCGGCCCAACATCTTAAATCGGCGGCGGATTACGACCAAAGTCGCATGTTACAACAGACCATTTGCTACCACAGAAATAACAGCTGGACGGTTTCCGTTTCGTGGGGTTACTCGGTTCACATTTACGAGAAAGTCCATCCTCGGAGCTACTTGCAGATGCCGATCGAAACGTTTAAGCCGTGGGTAGCCAAGGGTAATATGGACCATCCGCTTTATATGTTCAACACTCGCCGTCCTTCCAACGATCCGTGCGAAGCCCCGCACGTGTTTTTCCTTAAAACTGGTAATAAAACGGCGGAGGATGGAATCGTTATGACGTACCTCCGGTCGTCGGCGAGAGGATTACCGGCATGTTCTTTAAATTCAGTCACCGGCAACAATTCGGCTGACTATGTTTCAAGGATTGAAGTTTACTCTCCGCTCACAAAACGTCCTCAGGTAATCTTTTCTCAAATAATCAATGTTACGTTTATAGGGGTTATCCCAAATAATCCAATTTGTGATTCATTGGAAAATTGCCGCAATATGAGTACAAACGTTTCAGAATTCTAAAATAGAATTGTCATGTTTTTATTTCTTAAATAAGAGTAATTATTGCGAGGTTTGATAAATATTGTCATATTTAAAGTCTGGAACTATCAACATGACATTAAGTACTCCTATTTAGGTAATAAAAACATGATAGTTATATTTTGGAATAAACACACATGTTTACTCCTATTGAGGATAATTTTCTTTCAGCATTTTAAAATTCTAAACATGATCTAATAATATTGTTGAACTCTCTTATTGTTTCAGATGGACATATGTGAATGTTGCGACATTATGCATCCACAAGGTGGAAGCACATTGAAAGTGAAGTATAGGGAATGTGTGAAAAATGAGGTTATTGCTTAATTAGTGGAGTGTAATTAATTAGTTTTTCTTTCTCCTACATTTTGTTCCCCTAAAATAGCCTTACTCTATTTTGTAGTAACGTACGTAGTAGTACTTTATATATACGAGTATTATACTTATAGTTGATATAATTATTATAATGTGTGACAAATGTGGTGTACCTACATCATTAATTGTTACATTATTAGTTTCTGTCAAAAAAAATACTACGTACTTCGTATACATTATTAGTCACGCATGTGGGAATTTTTATTTTTACATTTCTACTAAAAATGAAGACTAATTTAGGGAAAAAATTACACTCTGATTTACTTGTGCTCTTTGCTGTCCCCAGTAAATGAGAAAAAAATAAATGAATAATTTGTTGAAATTCTTCTTATGAGCATTGTTTCGAGCATATGCTTTTTCCATTTCTATATAAAAACGTGAAATGGAAATGTTTTTTCCCTAATTTGACCTTCTAGCTTTGTGAATTGTGATTGCTTGGTGATTTGAACTTGTGATAATAAAAGTATTATTTTTTATAACCAATTCAAAAGTAATTCCTTTATAATTTAGAGATTATAGATGTATTTTATGGTAAGAAGACGCTACTCTCTCCGTCTCGTAATATACTTCTCACTTTCGTTTTTGAATTGTCCCAAAAAATGTTCTCATTTTCTTTTTTGAAAGTTATGTGTGACTAACGTTCATTTACATTTGTTTTTTTTTTGCACAACGAAATCTTAAGTATTATTAATGAAGTCATGGCTTAAAGCCTGCATAATACAAGTAGGAGGAATCGAGAGCCACACATGGCTGTCAGACAAAGAAACGGCTGCTCGAGCAAGAGTGTGAGCAACACGATTCGCAGACCGCCGTATAAAAGCAATAGAAATGCTATTAAAATCTTTCATTAAATCTCTAACATCTTCCACTATCAAGCCAAACTGAGCAACACCACCTCCGTTATAAATAGCAGAGACAACTTGAGAAGCATCAGACTCGATGTCCACATAATCCCAACGGTTCTCCTTCAGCCAGCTCAATGCCTCACGGACCCCTAAAATTTCGGCTTCTTTGGGTGAAATATTCCCTTCCCAAGGCTTAGCACCAGCAGCCACAAGCTGACCCGCTGCATCCCTCACCACCCACGCTAGTCCCCCGCTTTCCATCCATCCCGGTAGCCGCATCAACGTTGACCTTCATTCGGCCCTCCACGGGTTTTTTCCATACCTCCGCAGCCCTCCTTTCAGTCCGGTTGAAGCACTCCCTGCCTTGTTCTTGCGCTGCACGCCACCCAAATAGAACAGATCTCGCTACAGCAATGATTTGATCAACTCCACAAGCTTCAGCATGCCAAACCATCCTATTCCGTCCCTGCCATAAACTCCAACAATACATCACAAATTCACAGCATTGGTCCTCATTTTTAGAAGAGAAAAATCTCTCTGTCCACTCCAAAAAACTACCCCCAGTTACATTATTTTCACCCCAGCCCACTTTCCTCCCTAATTCAATTGCCATGTTACATGAAACAAATAGATGTGTACAAGATTCTAGCTGCCCACACCCAAAAACACATTGGTTTGGCACATCAACCCTCCGCTCCCTAAGTTTGTCCGCTGTTGGAATATTGCCTGTACATAATTGCCAATCAATATAACACATTTCCATTTTTTTTTTACTCTTTTCAAGTCAAACTGGAAACTATTTTGGGATTGATTAGACAAAAAGAGATAAGAGGGTTGGGGATGAAAGCTCGCTGATGCTTGGAATTGGACGAAACGATGGACCCGGAAGGTTGAAGTATTGACGTCCATGAGCCTATGATTAGGCAATTATTAATGGGTTCAATAGGAAATTTGATTCGTTGCATTAAAATTTAGCCGACTCACTCTATTAAGCAAATGTTTCTGCTTAAAAAAACGCTTTTAGACTAGGAAAAAATGATTAATAGTAAAATTTGAGTGTTTGAGAAAAAGTGATTTTGAAAAGTAAAAGTTGGTACTGTTTAGTAAAATACTCCGTAAGTGTTTTTTGTGTAATAGAAAAGGGAAGAGCACTTTTCACACGAAAGTCGAGAAAAGTAAAAATTAGTAGTGTTTGATAAATAAGTTTTTTTAGGCCAAAAGCCGAGAAGTGCTTTTTTAAGCAGTTGCAAACCAGCCCTAATTGGAGAAAAAAATGGAGATTGAAAAAAAAATCTTGCCCCATGACTAATTTAGATATACTTGTATTTGTATAAAACAAAAAGACATAAACGTGTACTACTTTTCACACTTTTCAGTCGCAGATCAGATCAGACTAGACTAAATCAAATCAAACATAAACAGATTAGACCAATCAAATTTGGACAGTTATAAAATACATAGAGATCATAGATTTAACCAACCATACCAGACTAGAATTGAACAAACCAGATCAAATCAAATCAGACCAGACCAGACCATCAAATTTCAATCCAAAAAAACACATCATAACTACTATCTCCTTGTGTGCAAAACTAGTGTTTCCGACTTTCCGTTGCTTAAAGTTGTTATTGAAAAAGCAATTATTTAGATAATAATAATTAAATACTGCGTAAGTAATTTAACTATATTGCTGAGTATATAATATAATAAGTCATTGTGGGTATTGTGATGTTATAGGATGAATTAGTTCTAACATTATTTCATAATTAAAATTTCAGAATATTAAAATTATTTTCTAAAATAGAAATATGAATCTTTAATAGAGATGTCAAAAAAATAAGTGTAAACTTTAAACTGGAATAGACACTAAAAATACGGAATTCACGGAGATATACAAAACACATGCAAAAAATGTTTTGGCACGAGTTACTTAGCACGAAAACATCAACCAATCTTGAAGGTGACAAACTAAACGGAGTATTAAAAGAACTGAAATATGTCATAGAATATGACAATCTCAGAACCTCAAAAGTTAGAATAACATTGAAGGTGCACCACTTCAAATACAATATTTTTTTTTGAACGAAACTGGCTTAACTTATCATTACAGAAAGAACAGAACCAAAGCACGTGACAAAGTGACGATAAGTCTTCTGTCTACCGTCCGTCCAAGGATAAGACTTTGAATTAATCACCTCCGAAAAAGGCATATTATTCGCTGATCACGCTTTGGGCTTATCTGAGCGGATGACTTGGAGACTAGACTCTTCATCCCCTGGCGTAGGTTCAAGAGTTTTTTTGTTGGAAAGACGCAACACAAACAAAACAAAGTACGCATCCAAAACGTGGGAAATAAAGAAAAAAGAGCAAACAAAATAAAAGTATCTTTCGGCTAACAAACCGCCATCAAACTCAGAAACTCTGTCGGGTCTGGGATCCAACACTGGCCCTTGTCCCGTTTTTTGGACATCAAGCACCATATCTTCCTTTGTTGCGTCCTCCTTGACCTGTTCCTCCCAAGTGCGCCTTCTCTTTAGCTTTCCTGGCCCTCCGTCCTCCTGAGCCCCACCTGGATTAGTAGGAGTCCCCATCATGCTTTGAGTGCTCTCCCCTACCTCTTATGGGTCCTGAACCTGAGTTGTCTTCTCCACGCGAGCCTTGTTATAGCCACCTGCTGAGGAGCTCCCTTCCGACACCAACCATTTGCTACCCATAGAAGGTCTAGTCTTCCTTCCACGTGCTCGAAGCCACGAACCAAATGGCTTAGTCAAACCTTGTCCACCTTTTTTATACATTAGAGGGCAAAATTTTTCTGCATGTCCGATAACTCCACAGCAAAAACAGAAACTTGGACGTTTTTCATATTTAAAATCGACCCAGTACCCTTCTCCTTTACTATTCCTAATGGTAGTCCCAATTTTTAAGGGTTTACTAACATTCATACGAACTCTAACCCGCATATAAGCTTCCCATTTTTCATCAAATTGGTTATCATCCCACCTGACAAATTCACCTAGATAATTCCCAATTTTTCTTGCCGTTCCAAGATTATCATAACTATACGGCACATTATGTACTTGTACCCAGAGCTCAACCGTATCTAGCGGGACTTTAAGTGGGATATCTCCCGGTTTAAGAGCTTGTAGAACAATCAAATTCTGATCAAACAACCAGGGACCAACTTCAAATACAATATTAAATACTATCTTCATCGTTTTTTATAATTTTGAAAACTAGCACAAAAAATAATAATTTAAAAATATGTGTGATTGAGATTCACGTAAATGGGAGAGAAACGGGTAAGAATGGTAAATTATTTGATCATGAAAGTGACAAAATTTTTAGGATAACAAAAAAACACCAAGTTACAAAGGAGGAAAGGAATTTTTTGATAAATCCCCGAAAAAAACCTATAAATCTAAACAAAATCTTAAAATGACTAAGAGCCCGTTTGGAGAACTCTGTTTTCGGCTTATCAGGCTTATCAGCCAGCTTTTTCACCAAACACGTAACTTTTACTTTTGCGCGCTGAATTGTAGTAAGGTTGGAGTTACTTTTCTGGCTGTATTGGCTGAAGTTACTGTAGAGGACCATTTTAGCTATTTTTACATATAATTTTTTCTTTAATTTATTAATAAAATATATTTTTAAAATATTTTTTTCTTAAATCAGCAGAATCAGCCAAAACAGCCACTTCAGCCAGAATATCATAAATTTCAACAGAATCAGCCAAAACAACCGATTTTGGTGCTACCAAACGGGCTCTAAATAGATTTAAACCGCTGCGAACGATTATGCAAATTATGAAAGATTTGCTTCTCAACCGCTGCAAACGATTTATGTACAAAACAGTATGCTTAAACTGCACTAAAACCAGGAGTTTTCTTCATTTTTTGCTCACTCATAGATCTCCTCACTTTTGCAACACCCTGCCATTTCCCAGCACCCGCATAAACATTTGATAACAAAACCTGATCGCCAGAATTGTTAGGATCCATCTCCAAAAGCTTTTCTTTCACAAGTTCAGCCAATTGAACTTCACCATAGAAGCTAGAAGCTCCCAAAAGAGTCCGCCATATGACAGTGTTTGGGGGTATAGACATTTGCATGATAAAATCATAAGCCACTTTTAACTCTCCACGCCTGCTGTACAGATCAACCATACAGCCATAGTGTTCGATATCTGGTTCAATGTTATATACTCTTGTCATTCTATCGTATATATATCGCCCTTCTTCAAGTAACCCAGAATGGCTACATGCACAAAGAATTGAAACGAAGACAACCCGGTCTGGTATAGTTCCAAAAGCTTCCATTTTTTGAAAAAATTGGATCGCCTCTTCACCATAGCCGTGCATTAGAAGCCCAGTAATCATACATGTCCAAGAAACCAAACTCTTCTTCTTCCTTGGTATCTGTTCAAAGACTAAGCGGGCCATCCCGAGATTCCCAGACCTGGCATATATATCCAACAGTGCATTATTGACTGAGACAATCCACATAAGTCCAGCTTTCTCTACAAATCCATGGACGGCTTTTGCAAATTTGAACTCCCCAGATTGAGCACAGGCAGATAGAACCCCTGTCAGGCTGACCTCATTGGGAGTCATTCCATCCCTCCTTAACTCCCTGAAAAGCCATAATGATTCATCAAAATAGCCGTTAAAGGAAAACCCATAGATCATGGTGCTCCAAGAAACGGCATCCCTTGTAGACATTTGATCAAATAACTTCTTGGCACAGCCTAATTCTCCTGCTTTGGAATACCCAGCAAGCATCACATTCCAGGAAGTCAAGTCCGTGGAAGGCATCAAACAGAACATCGACTCTGCACCGCTCAAATCACCAACCCGGATATAAGCAGTAAGTATCGCATTCCGGGTAACCACATTCGGTTCGGACATTTCATCGAACATGTTGCGTGCAAACCGTATATACCCACACTCTGCATACATGCTGATCGTGGTAGTCCCTACAAAGAGATGGCAATGGAGGCCACGAGAGAATGATTGGCAATGAATCTGAGACCCACTCCTGAAACACCTCATGTTCGCGGCCGCCTTGAGCGCGAAAGCGAGAGAGAAGCTATCCGGAGGATACAGCGAGCTCCGAATCATGGCTACGAACGTCTTGAGGGAATTCTGAGGAAGGTCCGACTCAGAAAATCCGCGAATGAGCGTCTTGTACATGGAGACGTCTGGGTTCGGGGTGTGGAGGAAGATGCGGTGGGCGTAGTCGAGTGCGCCGCCGATGATTACAGAGCAGTGACTGAGCAGCTTCCCGGCGATGGATTGGTCGGATTCGAGGCCGGCCTTGCAAACGTAAGCGTGGAGTTGCTGGACGCATTTCAGAGTCTTGCAGCTGGCCAAGAGCAAATGGCATGAGCTTTCGGCGCTGCTCATGAGCGCTTCATTGTAGGAGCGGAATGGGTACGGTAAGTCAAACCCGCCGGGCTTTATTTCAGCTCAATGAACAGGGAAGCAAATGCAAATTAGAAAAACGGTTTGTTTGATTTAACTTTGCACTTTTTGAATTAGTTTTTTTTATCGTTTGAATTAGTTGAGAAATATGAATATTCCCTAGTAAAAATTATTTTGATAGAAACGTAATAAAGTTTTTGGGACAACCTGGAAAAAAGCTAGCAAGTTCAATGGGACACTGGGAATATAAAACTGACAATAATGTAATTGAATAAATTATTTTCACTTTTTCAAATAGAAAAATTGAAGATATGGCTGACAGAGTTAGGGTTCGAGAAGTCATACAAATTTGCCACATACGCCTTGAAATCGTTGAATGATTTTGATCTCAAGTCTTCCTCTTTCGTTGTTGTACTACGTCCATCCGATCGAGCTAGAGGATTTTAAAGAGGAAAACCATTAATTGCATCGATTCTTCCCTAGGGTTCTACGCTGGGGCGGCGTTTTCTGGTGGGGCTTGTAGCCTACGGCCGTCGGTTTTATTTGAGATGTGAGTGTTATCAGTTAGAATTGTCGAGGATTGGGAAATCTAGCAACGGTCCAAGTAATAGACTAAATATATTAGGCATATTCCTAAATATATTACTCTGTGACATTGTTACAACTCACAAGCCTGGTTCCTTTCAGAGACAAAGGTGGACCAAACAAAGGTTAGTGTTGTGATGCGTTGGGTGGGTATGAAGAGTTTTGTGGTGCAAGAAGGAGTGTGTCGGTGTGGAGGGCTGATACTCGGCTGGCGGAATGACATCAAGTTGGAGGTTTTGCAAGGATAGTTTATGACTCTTAAGCTTGATATGAGCAAGGGATATGATCGGGTGGAGTGGTCTTTCTTTCAAAAAACTATGGAGAAGATGGATTGTGATGGAGGATGGATTGATCTTATTATCGAGTGGGTGTCTATTGTGTCATACTACATCCAATTTGATAGAGAGTGGATCGGTATTCATGTAATGTCGGGAAGAGGGTTACACAGGGAGATCCTCTATCCCCTTAGCTATTTATTTCCAAAGTATCAAACAACAAAAATTAACTAAAAACATAAACAAACATACGGAAATTACAAGGGTATCACCGTCTCTCTTTGACCCCAAATATTCCCTTAATGTTTACTCAGCTAAACATCAGAAACAGTTATGAAGTAGAGAAAATCATTACCCCTCAAAAGTATGATCCATCATTCACATGTGCTAAAAATCTCATGATTAATAAAATGACGATGGGTCCCTAAATCTCTATTCTTGATATTTATCATTGATTGTTGGATATCTAGAACCCACAAATACAGTAAGTGGAATAAATTATTCAAATATATGGTCTTTGTTCAATTACAAAGTGTTTATTTAACTGGGAAGGAATAAGAAAGGACAATGAGGAGGACTAGAATGAAAAGGATGAGGAGAACAATGGGGAAAAGTAGAATGAGGAGGAGGGGAATACTGATTGCATCTCAATCAAAGTTTGAATTGTTATGTGTATACTGTTGGGTGTGTTTCGGAAAATAAAAAAAATAATTAATAAAATTAATTAAATAAATGACTAGAGAAAAACAAGAAACGAGATGAAGCAGAATTAGCCAAAGATCGTGCTACGCACGATGTCCTTAAAACGTATTTGTGGCCTTCCACGGTGCTAGGAGCGTTGCAACAATCATTTCCCATGATACGATGACTACGAACTAATGTTTGAGCACACAAACAAAAGTTCCAGCGTGACGTGCACTTGTCGTGTGTGCACTCAAAATAAATTCAATACTAGCACTAATACGTAGTATAGCGTAGTAGAGTTCGTATCCACAGGGAAAGGAATAATTCTCTTTTTATAGAACTAGTAAATAAAAGGGGGGTTTAGGATTGAATGATTTAATTTAATTAAACAGAAAGATGAACAACTTAAATGTGATTTAATTCAAAGATAAAAAGGACTTGGCATTGCTACTTTCCACTTGTTGATATATTTTAGTCGATCATTGTTATATCTATAACTTATTCCCTCTCGAATACTCAATCGAGGAGTATATCCAATTCATCGAGGGTAGTTATTAACAACGACCGTTCATTAATAACCCTTACTATTAGTCAAGTATAGAACACCGCCATATACCGACTTAATAGTAGCATTTAATCTCTTAACTCCTTGATGAAATCAATTGAGATTGATAACATCAACACAACGGTTTCGGTTTAACCAACAAAATTAATCCCTCTTAAGTTTATTAACCACGACCGTGCATTAATAAACCGAAGTTACTTACTTGTGAAGCCATCAACGATTAACCATCGGTTCGTTGATCGTTTCTAGTAGTAATTAATGTCGAGATGTTAACTAATTGTCATCTTAGCAACACTCCCCAACATTAATATAGAGATAGATTAAGGGAAGAATTAATATTCAAGGAAGAAGATTAAATATGAATAATCCTACTATAACTAATGTCAAGATGTTATCTAATTGTCATCTTAGCAACACTCCCCAACATTAATATATAGAGGAAGAAAATAAATACTACCATAATTAATGTCGAGATGTTAACTAATTGTCATCTTAGCAACACTCCCCAACATTAATATATAGATAGATTAAGAGAATAATTAATATTCAAGTGAAGAAGATAAGAAAATAACTCACAACTTTAATAATCAACAAGCTTCAAGAGCAACACCAAGAAATGGAAGTTTAGCTCCTCATTTGGAGACTAAACATGCTATAAAAATATAAAAGAAATACTATTCTAAACTAAGCTTAAGAGTATGGAAGAAGGGATTATGAAAAGTGAAGGAAAATGGGGCTATTTATAGGTGTTTTCAACACCCTGGGGCATTGACCCGCCCGGGTAAAAGGACATACCCGACCGGGTCAACGTCAAAATCAAATATTTCCCACGTTCTGGCGATCTTCGGCATGTTCTGGTGTTCCGGGTCACATCTGACCCAACCGGGTCAAATAAGTGACCCGCCCGGGTCTAGTGACTTTCTCAGCAGTTTCTGATTCTTTGTCATGCCCGACCGGGTGAAGTATTGTACCCGGTCGGGTTTTTGCTTTTGGGCAGCCAAATCTTATTTTTCTTCACTTCAAAGTCCTCCTTTTCAACACCCTAATTCCCAACTCTACTTTACAACTTACAAATGAAGATTAAAATACAATTACAACTAAAATCACACAAATGTTTACAAACTAAATAAAACGGTAAACAAACCACACAAATCAAACATAAAAACATACACTTATGCACTACTAATTAGTGCATATCAAACACCCCCACACTTGAACCTTTACTCGTCTCGAGTAAACAAAATCCAGCCCAAGAAGTCCTTAAAATGACAAGAGTATCAACACCAACATCCACGTGTGTTTGTAGAACAACACAAAAAATATCCTCAAAAATATAAGAGTAAAGAGGGATCTTCAACTCCACATTTTTTTATCAACCTCATTTTTTTTTTCATTGTTACCCTTAGGATCCTGCAGAAATAAAAGAAAATACTTTCTCTCATTCTCTCGTTTTGCCTAGGTGCCCTTTCGGGTTTTCATCCCAGCTTCCCACATTTTTCTGTTTTAATCCTCACAACTCACTCTTATTTTTGCCTTATTTTTGCTTAAGTTGCCTTTTCAGGTTTTCAACTTAACAAGCTTTTTTTTTTTGAAAATAAATACAAGAATATAGAGTATGAATGTGATTTTTCCATAAAACTCTCCCGCCAAGCTAATCAAAGCACTGTCCCTAGTGCTTGTGTCTGAGATGAATGCGTTTTTTGGGTACTTTTGGGAGGTTTTGTTGGTGATTTGTGGGTGTGGAGATGAAGAGGGTGAAAAGGAGATGAATGAATTGGGTTTACTTGATGCATTTGGTGGATGGATGTAGGAGATATGAAGCTTTGGACTCTTGGAAATGGAGGAAATTTGGGGTTTGGTTCGAATGGGGAAAGAGAGTGAGGAAGAAGCTGCCCGCCCGCCTCCTGATCGGGATTTTTCCCGACCGCCCGGTCAGGTATAGTGACTGACCCGGTCGGGCGTAAACTGTTCACCCGAGGCAGAGAGTTTTTTTTGCAGGGTTGCCCGGCCGGGTATAGGGGTCTACCTGGCCGGGTGTGTCTATTTTTCTCTGTTCCTCAGCTGCCTCGCTCGGGCGAGTTGTGCGGGTAGGGTATTTTTACGCTATACCCGACCGGGTGTAGTGTGGTACCCGGCCGGGTATGTTCCCCAGGCTTCACTTTTTTTTTTGAAGTGTAAATTTAAACTAGAACAAAAAGTAAACGTACCTTACATGGGTTGCCTCCCAAGAAGCGCCTCGTTTAACGTCGCGGCACGACGCCATCATTGTGTTCAATCGTTCAAGCATGGATCGTGATAACTCATCTTCTTCAAATTTTCACCCGGGTGACTCTTATAGAAAGACTCAATTTTTCGATCCCTTATTTTGAAAATCTTTCCGGGATCAAATATCCGGTTTTCTATCGCTTCATATTGTGAGAGTGAGAGTCCATGATTTTCACTAAGCATGATCAATGGAAGGGGTTTTGATCCGGGTGGTATAAGAGGGAGTATGAAATATTTGTGTAACTCCACCGTTATCCCTTGCTTATTTGTGCACAAAGAGAAGTCTAAATTATACTCACAATTGCTGGAGATTTCATAGATATCTTTGTCCTTCTCTACCCTTTGTGTTTCATTTAGAGCCTCAGGAAATGGTGGCATGATCTCAGGAATGGCCGGTGGTTGAGTTGAGTTTTGAGGTTCCTCCCCCGATTGAGTTTTCTCCGTAAGTTCCTCTTCTTCCTCCTCCTCGCCCATGTGGTTCACAATGCTTGGCATTTGTTTCACTTGATTGTCCAAGTTCTGTTCGTTGGACACTGTTTCTTGCGGGCATTGTGACATATTTTGTTGCATATTTGTCACATTGATAGTGAGAGCTCGGATCATGTCTTCAGTTGACATGCTAGAATAAGAACTTGAGTATGGGTTATATGTGTTGGAGAATGAATCATACCTCTCTTGGAAACCAACATCATTCCTTTGTTCAAAAGTATTCTTTTTGAAGTTCTGGGCAAAAATCCGTAAGATGTCTGTGTGACATGCAAATGTTGCATGTATGGACATCTTGAGATTTTGAACATGAAATAAACTCCTTTATTGGAGAAGTTAAGACGGAAATTTGCCTCTCTAGGGATGATATGTTGGTATCCATATACTCATGTAAGCTCAGAAAATAGAAAAGTAAGATTTTTATTTTTTTTTATTTTTTTTTGTTTTTGATTTTTATGAGATAAAATAAAAAGAAAAATAATTGCCTTTCCCCGGCAACGGCGCCAAATTTGACGTGCACTTGTCGTGTGTGCACTCAAAATAAATTCAATACTAGCACTAATACGTAGTATAGCGTAGTAGAGTTCGTATCCACAGGGAAAGGAATAATTCTCTTTTTATAGAACTAGTAAATAAAAGGGGGGTTTAGGATTGAATGATTTAATTTAATTAAACAGAAAGATGAACAACTTAAATGTGATTTAATTCAAAGATAAAAAGGACTTGGCATTGCTACTTTCCACTTGTTGATATATTTTAGTCGATCATTGTTATATCTATAACTTATTCCCTCTCGAATACTCAATCGAGGAGTATATCCAATTCATCGAGGGTAGTTATTAACAACGACCGTTCATTAATAACCCTTACTATTAGTCAAGTATAGAACACCGCCATATACCGACTTAATAGTAGCATTTAATCTCTTAACTCCTTGATGAAATCAATTGAGATTGATAACATCAACACAACGGTTTCGGTTTAACCAACAAAATTAATCCCTCTTAAGTTTATTAACCACGACCGTGCATTAATAAACCGAAGTTACTTACTTGTGAAGCCATCAACGATTAACCATCGGTTCGTTGATCGTTTCTAGTAGTAATTAATGTCGAGATGTTAACTAATTGTCATCTTAGCAACACTCCCCAACATTAATATAGAGATAGATTAAGGGAAGAATTAATATTCAAGGAAGAAGATTAAATATGAATAATCCTACTATAACTAATGTCAAGATGTTATCTAATTGTCATCTTAGCAACACTCCCCAACATTAATATATAGAGGAAGAAAATAAATACTACCATAATTAATGTCGAGATGTTAACTAATTGTCATCTTAGCAACACTCCCCAACATTAATATATAGATAGATTAATAGAATAATTAATATTCAAGTGAAGAAGATAAGAAAATAACTCACAACTTTAATAATCAACAAGCTTCAAGAGCAACACCAAGAAATGGAAGTTTAGCTCCTCATTTGGAGACTAAACATGCTATAAAAATATAAAAGAAATACTATTCTAAACTAAGCTTAAGAGTATGGAAGAAGGGATTATGAAAAGTGAAGGAAAATGGGGCTATTTATAGGTGTTTTCAACACCCTGGGGCATTGACCCGCCCGGGTAAAAGGACATACCCGACCGGGTCAACGTCAAAATCAAATATTTCCCACGTTCTGGCGATCTTCGGCATGTTCTGGTGTTCCGGGTCACATCTGACCCGACCGGGTCAAATAAGTGACCCGCCCGGGTCTAGTGACTTTCTCAGCAGTTTCTGATTCTTTGTCATGCCCGACCGGGTGAAGTATTGTACCCGGTCGGGGTTTTGCTTCTGGGCAGCCAAATCTTATTTTTCTTCACTTCAAAGTCCTTCTTTTCAACACCCTAATTCCTAACTCTACTTTACAACTTACAAATGAAGATTAAAATACAATTACAACTAAAATCACACAGATGTTTACAAACTAAATAAAACGGTAAACAAACCACACAAATCAAACATAAAAACATACACTTATGCACTACTAATTAGTGCATATCACAGCGTACGAGAACACAGTATGAACACTTAAGAAATTTTCGGAATGCTGGAGGTGTTTTAGGGCTCAGAAATACGTGAGGAATGTGTATGAACATGCGTTGTTGCAAACCACCTGCCAGCCATTATATAGGAGGATTTGTTGTGTGTAAATGGTGAATTAATGGACCTGAACGTTGGACATCAATTACCAATCCGTTGGGCATTGAATCATCTATAAAATGTTCATTTAACGCTGCATTAAAAGATAAGAACATTGGGCATTTATTGTTGTAATGGTTCAGAATACGTCTGACCAGAAGACCCCCCAACAGAACACCCCTACGGAGGGGTTCTGTCCGAAGCCAGCAGAACACCCCTACGGAGGGGTTCTGTCCGAAGCCACCAGAACACCATACCGTATCTCTTGAGAGATAGATTTTTGGACGACATTTGTGTCCGCAGGTCGCCTGCGCACGCAAGTCACAGTTTTTCTTCTCCGATTTCGGGATTTGATTTGCACCCCCCTGCGCGCGTGAGAGAGTCTTTCACCTTAGGAATCTTAACTCCTTAAGGGGGGAGTCCCTTTATAAAGGGTTGCAAATCCCTTGGGTTTTCCGGTGTAAGAAATAACACACTAGAAACTCATCCTTCTTCCCAGTTTTTCCATTCTAACGGGTAAACTTCGAGAATCAATTTCTCATTCACCCGTTATCCGTTTTGAGCGTACCATAAATCGAATTGTAGCCCTCAACAAGGAAAATCCGAAACCACTTTGACCCGACCCAAATCGGAAGTGGACCCTACTCAAAAAATTGCCCCAAAATGACCATTTAATGCAATTTCAACACATTTTTCCAACATATATTAAGATTGAATACTTTTTAATCTTTTAGAAATTAAATACTCCAAATTGTTACCTTTAAGTTCTGTGACTTAATGTCAATGAAGGTGTACATATCATGCGCCTAACCAATTATAAGAAGGTTGCTCACTATATAGTTTTTATATAGTTTCTAATGAAAAGTGTTTTAAAAATTTAAAGTAAAATAAAAGTTAATTGTGACACCTATAGAATGCTTGCCTACTCCTCTCACCCACCTAATACTTAACAAAGATATACCGATTTCAATTTAAACAACCCATTTGTAGAGTAAATGAGTAATACAAGTCCATGTATATTAATTAGGACCAACCAAAACTTCATTTCGGTCATCATTAGTGATCTCAAGATAGTAGTGTCATGTATCGGGTATTTCATTGAGTACCTTGTATGGTCTTCTACTGAATTAGCCACGCCACGAATATGATGCATAGATAATCTTCAAGTGTGGACATTTGACTGCCAATTCAATGTAAAAACAATTATTGTATTTGATAGGTTATAGATTCGTAAAAATTTCGGACATATAATAAATAATATTGCAAAAGGTAAGAGGGAACTAGTGTAAGCACACACTGACACACTATACATAATTTCCAATTTTATTGTATTCAACAAATAATTCTAGAGTGAGCATATACTACAAATTACAATGTCAAATTCAGAGTGAAGTGTTACTTTACTGGATGTTGAGACTCAAGAGTATCAAGAACGAAACATAGGAAATACAAACCTCATGGTTTATTGGATTTACAAGGAAAATGAGGGTGAATCAATCTTTTCAATCCATTAAAATTTTATTTAGATAATGGGGGGTGAAGATTTGTCTTTATGGTTTGAGACATCTTCTCGATTCTCTCTAGTGTCCAACTATTGTCGTTTCTAAGGACCTCTGACTCTAATTTGAAGGAGCGTCGATTGCAGCACTACCTCAGTTTTTTTAGTGTATTACTTGAGGTTATTCCATTTATTTGAAATATTTAACGGAGATGAGGTTTTGATGATGTATAAGGGTAGATAAGTCCATGTTAGACGTGAAACTGTTAAGAGTCGAGGTTCCATCCTAAACGGTTAACCTGATAGGAGGAGTAATCCAGATCTTAATATAGAACTTAATTTCATCACAAGTTTCCGAAGTGGGAATTCAACACTCCTCCTCACGACCAAACACTTTGTCTGAATCATGTTGTCGTTCATTTTTTCATCAATTCAGTATTGTCATTTTTTATGATCGTATCATCATTCTTCATAGGGGGTCAACACCATGGATTGATTTGACTCTGATACCATGTTAATATTCAGGGTTCCATCCTAAAAGGTCAACCTGATAGGAGTAATTCAGATGTTAATATAGTACTTAATTCCATTACAAGTTTCCGATGGGAGAATTCAATAGAAGTCCCACTTTTTAACAATTTATTGTGCATACATTATATTGACATAAATAAAAAGTACCAACCGTCAATCACAATATAAGGTATTAGTATAGATATGTATAATTTGGTTCAAATGAGAATATGATTTTATATGAGAAATGAAAATGAATCTGGAGTGTTGGATTTGACAACTGTGCATTTCATGAAAATGAAATGTGCACTACAATGAATGGAAAAATGTGGTGGCATTTTTGTAAATAAAGTATATTTCTTATGTTGTTGTAAATTGTGCATTATCTTAACCTTTTGCGTCGTTCTCATTTTTCACGGGAACAACATTCATGTATAATGCTATTTATATGTGACTATTACTTCCAAAGGTATACGTGGTGCTACTTATGCATTTCTTTAAATATATGTTTGGTATTATTGACCCAAGCTTTATTTGTGGTGGCTGGTGAATACACTTTTGTTCAACAATGTTCATAGAAATAATCAAAATGTTGAAACATAAATTGTCGTGATAAATTCATACAATTGTTGTTTACTTTTAAATTGATTGACTAGTATCCTTTTTGCAAAAATATATGTATAAATTATTTACAACAAATAATACCAGTGTTTAGTATTTAAATAGTGAAATAATTTCAAGCTTGTAGCATCTTGGCAATGAGCTTTAACTTCACTCATTAAGCATGAGACATCTTCTTTCAAAGACGGATGAAATCATGATGATAATCAAGCCACAACCCAACGATATTCAACAGCCTTTCACGTTATTTGCCAGTCTAATTTGAATACCTCATTATTATATGACATCATTGAGCGTTTTAAGACTTCTCTTTCTTCTTTTTGTTACGACCATTTGATGACTATGTAAAAAATAAAAAACACAAAACTAAATTATATAATAATCAAATAAATGACATTGTATGGCCTTCTCAATTCAATTGGAATTGATATAACTTTAACATTTTATTATTTTTTACCTTTAAAAGGAGTAAAAATCATTTGTTAATTCTAAACCAAGAATACTAGTTTTTATTTCATAAATAAGAGAAATTAATGCAAAGTTTGGAAAATACAACCACTTATATATGATAGTAGTTTCCAAGTTTGCATAATAACTTCTCATATCTAGTGAAGAAAAACATAATACTCATACTTTGTTACTCGTTATGTACTATGTATGTATAGTGTATCCCCTTTTAAATGTAAAAATGTCATTTTTTCTTTTTCCATTTTAAGTAGTTCTGTCTTCGTACCTTTTTATTTAATCATCTTTAACTTTTCTAGTGAAAGATGAAAAACTTTGACCAATTATTTCAATTAATATATTTATATAAATTTAATAATTTCATACTTTTATGATATTATTTCTGGAAAAGAACATTTGGATAATTTTCATAATATCAATACTTATATGTATCAATATATAATCGATCAAAGTTGGACAACATTGACTTAAAAATAAAATTTGGCTAAATAAAAAAGCGACAGAGGATTACTTAATCAATTTTTCTTTATTCTCCATGAAAGAACAAGTAGAGACACGTAAAATATAAACAAAGAAGGTATTTAAAACATAATTATTTCATAATTCATTGCATTCAAGTATTCATTCAATTTGCTACTATTTCATCCACAAGTCTAATGCTTTCAATACATTTAGTAGACTCAAAATATGTACTATTTCATCCACAGGTCCAATGCTTTCAATATATTTAGTAGATTCAAGGGTAGATTTAAGAGAAAAGGGTCAGATAGGTCATTGATTTACATAAAAGGGTCAAATAAGGCCTTATATAGGGTACTCTGTCCGGTCGTCGCCATTTGAGGTGGTTCCCGGTGGAATTTTTTGATGAAAGTTTTTGAACATCTTATTCATTAAGTCTAGTTTACTCATACCAAATTTCAGCTAAAACTTCAATCGGGAAGACATTCAAATGAATTCTTAAAAATGACTCTATTTTTTTTATTTATCAATCTTATTTTTTTATCGTGATTTATCAATCTTATTAGTCAACTTTCTTGTAAAATACATAATAATTAAAATAAATAAAATTAGAATCACCTATTTTGAAATTACTTAAAATCAAAATTTTGAAAATCTTGACATACATCCATGATGCAAAAGTTTGAGGCGGGGACCGCCATGGTCCACAGCGATAAAATTCTCAGCCCACCATGGAAAAATCAGAAAAGGTAAGGATTTCAGAATTAGCAATGCTACTAATCGACATAAAGTGATAAAGATGCTTCTTCAATAAAGATTATTGAATAAGACGCACTGAAAGGCGCCAAATTGGTCTGGATTATTAGGGACTCCCGTAGAAAGGCTACATCAATTGCATTCCCATTTCTGTCCATTGGAAATTACAAAGAGTTCTCTACAAATTTAGTTTCTGCGTGTAATGAAAGCTTTGGTAATCTAGTGCTGTAATTAAACGTTTATTATAAACCACACAGCATTTCTCTTCATCAATAATTTTATCAAACTAGGGTGAAATATGACAAACGTGCTGACTTCACATGCTAAGGTGTCAAATTGGGGTTCGCCCACATTTGTTAATTTCCAGTTCAGGTTCTTTTTTGTTTTTATAATCATTTTTGTGTTTTAAAGTGATCATTTTTACCATCAAAAAACTATTTGGGGTTGCCAATTTGGTTTTCACACCCTCATTTCCTGAAATTCTGCTTTCTTTCGGACAAAAAAGGGAAAGGTTGCAGACTTTCAGTTAACATTCTAAATTAAGTTTGATCAACCATTTTCAGAGTTAAGGTACTTGTTTTGTATTCTTTTTCATCTTTGTATTCTAAAGTGATCATCTTTATCATCAAAGAGTTATTTGGGTTCCATTATTTTAACTAATTCTTATTTTTACATGAAAAGGGAAAGGTTGCCAGTTCACTGTCCAAGCAAAGGTTTGTCTGGTGGTTGATGATCCGGAAGGGTCCTGGTTTCTCAGAGAATGGCAGAGAAGGAAGATATATTTCTTTCTGATAAAGGGAAAATCCCTTTTTCCATATTCTTGAGGGGTGCAAGGTGAAATTTTGATTCTCTTGCCCAATTCTTGGTTGAATTGAATTACAAAGTTTAGGTCTATAAGTTAAGATTTGGGGTTTCATCAAGTATTTCAAGATCTTATGTGTGAGTTTATATCTTTATATATGGCCGGTGTATGAGATAGCTTAACATAAAGCACACTAACCTGATAACAGAAGTACTAATAAAGAGATGTTTATGTAAGAAAGGGCAGTACTGTGTGTATTTCCTTACGATTTTGATGGTGTAAGCAGATCAGTTTTCAAGTTAGATGAGTTGGGTGTTGAAATAGCTAGGATTGCAGTCCCCGCAGCACTTGCTTTGACAGCTGATCCTATTGCATCTCTGGTTGATACTGCTTTCATTGGCCAGTTAGGTATCACCTTTAACTCTTACCTAATTCATTCTTACTATCTCTTGCTTTAGTCTTTGTGTGCTTTTCTAATGATTAATTATTACCAATGGCCCTTTCGAATTTTGTTGCAATCACGTGATCCCTGAAATTTACAAAATGGAAAGGAAATGTTGTTTATGTTGAATCTTGTTATGAACCAGTCCGTAAAGTTCGTGTATAAATTGTGTACAGGTGCAGTAGAACTTGCTGCTGTAGGAGTTTCAATAGCTGTGTTCAACCAAGTATCTCGGGTTGCAATCTTCCCTCTCGTCAGTGTCACTACCTCTTTTGTTGCCGAGGAAGATACTATCACGAGAGACAGTTCAATCCCACAGGACCCTGAAAGTGCTGATAATGGTGGATCAATGCCGGTTGAAAGCAAAAGGTTGATTCCTCAAAATGGTATGTATGTCCGGTATCTATAGCGCAGGTTTACCTCACACTTTATATACATCACGTAAACGTTTAATGCCGGACACTTAAAACGCCCCCTCTATCTAAACCGACTGGACAAATTGAAGGTAGCTCTACCCACAAAATCATGAGAACCACACAAGCATATAAGTAACCCCCAATCGGAACAAACTCTTATATCATAAAAAGATGTGAGTTAAGGATTTTTTCACACATTATATATTAGATATAGAGTTGGAAGCATCCGATGTGGGATACTTAAGAATATCCGAGTGGGTTGTTGAAGGATCCAGTGAGCTATGTCCACTTCAACAGTTTAATTGCAAATTTGCAATACTGTGGAAAACCTGTTGGTTTGTTTGACTCTAGCTTTACTGATTAGATTCTGAAGAGAGTGGAAATGGAAATGAACCGATTGCAAACAGCTTTGAAGTAGTAGCTCCTAACAGCACAAAGCGGCACATCCCATCAGCCTCATCAGCTTTGATCATTGGGGGCATCCTTGGCATCATCCAAGCAATACTTTTAATAGCAGGGGCAACTCCCGTGCTAAAATTCATGGGGATAAAATCTGTAAGTGGAAGAGAACTGGGAAATGTAAAATTCTTTCTATATATTCATTTTGTGAGACATTTGATCGATTGAAGTTTTTTTGGTCATCTTTACTTTGATAGGGCTCACCAATGTTAAAACCTGCACAACAGTACTTAGCATTGAGGTCACTTGGGGCTCCAGCAGTTCTTCTCTCTTTAGCCATGCAGGGGGTTTTTCGGGGATTTAAGGACACAAAGACTCCACTCTTTGCAACCGGTACGGTCCTTTTGAAGCTTGTAAAATGCTAGGGAAAGAATATGGGATGTGAAATATAGAGCGTACTCAGAACGAAAAAAAAACTTTGGGGTAAATAGAGCATTGGCTCACTCAAGAAATTTATTATTGATAATTTTCAACTCATATTATTAATTTGTATTGTATAATATGAAGACTGATAAATCTAAACATTCGAAAGGTTTTAAAATACAATAATCATTAATCATATATCATTTCCCCCAGGAAAATAACGTTTCCTATGAATTTATTGCGTTATTTAGTGAACTCATTGATTTAAATATACTTGTAAGCAATGAATAAAGGTGAGTTCAAGTCTCAAGTTATCATGTATTTCCTGAAGTGGGGTTTTCTTTAAATAACTAACATTTCTATTTGTTTTTCAGTGGTGGGAGATTTAACAAACATAATATTGGATCCTATCTTTATCTTTGTTTTCGGATTAGGTGTTAGAGGTGCGGCTATTTCCCATGTCATTTCTCAGTAAGTTTTATGAGGAACATAAAGATACAGCTTTCGCATGTTGGAATGCTGTAATTAATGAAACTCAAAACTAGTTTATCCCTTGATTTTCTATTTTAGGTACCTTATTTCGATCATACTTTTTTGGAGATTAATGGAGAAAGTTGATTTAATGCCCCCTAGTCTCAAAGGCCTGCAATTTGCTCGATTTCTTAAAAATGGTAAGGTTCCTTCTTATGCAACCAGCATTTTCTCAAGAAATCGCCGCTTTCAAGATTATAAAATTATTATCAAGCTATCTACAGTTCAAATAACCGGTAAGTGATGTACTTCTTTCATTTTGCAAAATCAGGTTTTCTGTTATTGATGAGGGTGATAGCTGTTACATTTTGTGTAACCCTAGCTGCATCATTAGCTGCACGTCTAGGGCCCACAGAAATGGCTGCATTCCAGGTGTGCTTGCAGGTCTGGTTGGCTACCTCTCTTCTCGCTGATGGTTTGGCTGTTGCCGGACAGGTTAGAATGTAATAAGTAATTTTCTTCCATGCCAATCAACTATTAAGACTCATGAGTTGTGATTAATTCATAATGGTTAACTGGATAGTATGAGTAACCGGATATGTGGTTCGTTACTTTATATATAGGCACACACCCCTCATGGTCTCATGGAAAAAACATGGTCTATATGTTTTTTTTTCTATATAGGTCCACAACTCCACATCATGGTTGTTGTGATGACTCTAAAACTATGTTAGGATTTGGCCAGTGTGGATGCCTTCATATTAACTACTGATTATCCTGACCATTTTTAGTATCTTCACCATCTTCAGGCAATACTAGCCAGTGCATTTGCTAAGAAAGAGTTCAGTAAGGCAACTGCAACTGCATCCCGTGTTCTTCAGGTGCTTGCTTCATCTTACTTTTCAAACCTTTCCGGCATTTATTTGGATAATATACATGAAAGTTTTGGTAATGCAGCTAGGGATAGCTCTTGGGCTGATCCTTGCCATGCTTCTTGGTGTTGGTTTACATTTTGGAGCAAGACTATTTACAAAAGACACCAATGTTATCGCCCTCATTGGTGTTGGAATCCCGGTATCTCTTCTATTTCTTGAAAAAAAACTTTAAGGAGTAGTAAGTCATAAATCGACTCCATTTTTATTTAGTATGGAACTTACCCTTTTTTGGCATTTCAGTTTGTTGCAGCTACTCAGCCAATCAATGCATTGGCCTTTGTTTTTGATGGTGTGAACTTTGGTGCATCAGACTTTGCATACTCTGCCTACTCCATGGTAAGCCGTCCCATACCTTGTCAACAAAAAAAAAACATTTTAATTTTCTTACAGCAACTATAAACTTTTTTTTTCTGCATTAATATGATAATGTCTCTTTTGGATCAAATCTGTTCAGAAAATTGTCAATTGTTATTACTAGTACTAAATATTTACCAATGGAGCTGCTCGTACCCACAGGTTACGGTGGCTATCTTCAGCATCATACTTCTCTTCATTCTTTCATCAACGTTTGGATTTGTTGGAATCTGGGTTGCACTTACAATATACATGAGTTTGAGAGCCATGGCTGGCTTCTGGAGGTCAGGATATTTCTCATATAAGTGTTTTTGATGAAATTATTACAATAAAAGAGAAGCAATATTAATTGTTGAAATAATTGCAGGATAGGAACAGGAACAGGTCCATGGATGTTTCTCAGGAGCTGAAAGTCCCCAACTCTGTAGAAAGATTTGAACTTTGTTTAGGGGAGGGGTGATCTTTTTTCATGCTAATGTACAATATTTAGGTAACCAGCAGATAGAGACAGATAGTAATATCATGAGTTGATATTGATATGCTCTGGCTTTGCTTAACTGTAAAGTGTATGTATTTCTTGATTGTCATCAGTCAAATGTAAACTAGGCCGAGGTTTTGCATGCAGAGTATTTTTAGTTTTATATCCAACAATCAAAGTGAATAAAATGGGTGTAGCATTTTGGGTTAAGCTAGTTAATTCATTGAATTTAGTCCAGATCTTTTGATTCATGTGCTTCATAGAGACTTCAGTTATCTCAAATCAACCTAATTATGAATTTTTATGTTGACCAGTGCCAAATAAACTCAAATGAACAAATGGCCTTAACTAATTGTATGTATTCATTTGGGAATTTAATTCAAGTAACAACTTAAAAGCTCTTTTGATAACAATCCATTTTTATGATCAAAATAAGTTAGTTTTAGGTTACTCTTGTTATTGTATTCGATGAAAGATAATTAAGATTTTTATTTATTTTATTAATAAAGTCATCCTTGCTATTCCGCAAACTAACTACTAGAGTCACATCGTGTAATAAAGGGAAGATTAGCAATCGGCGGATGGACCTAGCGACCTTCGCTAGGGTTTGAGTTGATCGGCGGCGTCCCAAACGATCGTCCGAGTAGTCTTTGAACAGTGTTTCCGTGGTGTTGAGTACTGAGAGTGCGAGGCGGACCGAAATAGCAGGGGAAGGAGTGCGTCGCGGCAATTGATCGCATTTGCAGGTGATCTCCTTCGTTCGCAGGTATTTGTATGTAGTGTTATTTTGGGCCGGCAAAGTGTCCGGCGGACAGATTGTTTGGGTGGTGCTATTGATGCCACGGAACAAATCGGTTGTGTAAAACAATTGATCGATTCTCTTGCTCCCTTTTGTTGTTTCGGCGATCCAAATCAGCAAGCGGAGATTGATTCATATTATCAGTTAATTGATTCTCTCGACTGTCTGGTAACCCTATTTGCTCCAAATATGTTCGTGGATTCGTCATTTTGCGATTGCTGTCAACGGCATCCGGTGGCTTCGGTGGCGGCTATGGATCTGCGTCCGCTAGGGGTGTGAGACTCGATTCTCAAATGCTTGGGTTGGGTATTTTGGCTCTGATGGTGATTGAGATGGGAGTTGTACCTATTGTGTTTGATCCGGGTGGAATTCTAGAGGTATGGGACCCGAGTGAAGAGGGCGAATTTGGGCTCCAATCGGCTGTTGGAGGATCATCACGGTTGTTTTGGCCAACTCATGTGATGGAGGAAGAATATGGTATGTGCATGATTCATCCCCTCCTGAACCGCCGCCAAAGAGGAATTGCGTGATGAGGACCTGGAAGACAACGTCAGAAGAATGGATTCCGTGGTTCCAGCTAAAGTTTATTTATTTTTGCTATGTTTTGGTTGCTAATCTTTATTTTAATTTTATTAGGTCAAATAATAAGGGTGGCAGATTCTTAGATTGGTTTAACTTAGTTGTTAGATTTCTGATGAAAGGCAATCAGGCTGATTCAGCTACTAATAGCCTTAAATCTCTCACATTTTCAGCGATTAGTCTCGCTCTTTTTGGGGTGGACTATTCTATGTCTGATATAGAAGTGAGGGGGGCGGCAGGCTTATGGTTACATTTGGCTAGAGAGAGGTTAGTATTAGTTGGTTTAATATTTGCAATTCTCCTAGTTGTACCGCGCGATTTGATTTAATTTAATATATGTCAGTTTCCAGTAAAAAAAAAAACTACTAGAGTCACAATTTCAACATATTTCAGATTATTCAATCAAATTGACCCTCATCATGGGTCCTAAAACTCCCATTAGCTTGCCCCAAAAGTAACAATCTGAAACTTTTGATGCCTCTAGTAATCATGGAAACATTTTAAGAAAGTGTTTGTGGTTACTTCTATTTAAATAAAAGTGATTTTTAGAAAGCGATCCAGTCCAGCTGGTTGTCGACTCACCCTCCCTTACGGGAGGTCTCGGGTTCGAAACTCAATGGAGTGAGTTTCAGCTCTGCTTACTCCAGGCCCCCCGCCCTCCTCCCTCAGATGTCCCCCTGGAGTAAAAAAAAAGTGATTTTTAGAATGATTTTAGAGAATGTATTTAAAGTATTTAATGGTAAAAGTTGATAGTGTTTGAAAAATTCAATTTTGATCAAGCAAAAGTTGATATTGCTTGATTAAAAAGTACTTTTTGTGTAATTAAATAAGTGAGAAACAATTTAAAGCACATCTACACTTATTTCCACCTTTTAGTTTCAAAAGGGAATGTGCTTGGGACTGGGTGGCAAGAGATGTGAACATGACAATTTCGTTCAAGGAGGGAGCAAAACATGTTTAGTCACACGGCCAGCGAATTTGGCAGATACATTAAGCACTAGAGATGTTTTGGCTGGGATCAAATCACATGGGTGGTCACAGGTCATGCCTGAAACGGACTCACTTGCATTGTGTACATTAGGAATAATGACTGGAAATGGGAATTGTGGTTAAAGATATATAATAGGGGCTTAGGTGCGAGGAAGACATTGAAATTATCCATTGTTGGAGAAAAGAAAATAGGAAAAATTGATAGAAATAATCCCAACTATTGGCGGTCCGCTCATAATAATCTCAACTATTGATTATTCCAGAATAATCCCAACTTTAGGGACCTTCCGCCAATAATGGTCCCTATGAATAAATTCTTGTAGTTTCTAAAGTGGGTGAGATGAGATATAACAAGTAATCCCTATAAATAATCTCAACTTTTAATTTTTTTTACGCTTAATTTCTATTTAAAATTCACTTTTTATAGAGGTAATATCTGATCATGAACCATTATTGGCAGACAGACTATATAGTTGGGATTATATAAAAATAATCAATAGTTAGGATTATTTTGAGCGAACCGGCAATAGTTGAGATTATTATTTTCAATTTTTCCAAGAAAATAAGGTAGCTTACAATTTTGCTAAAGAGGCCCTATTCAAATCGAGTGGTGTGGTGCTTTATGATTTTATTCCAAATTCTATTGCGAATCAATTGACGTTTGTTTAACTTAATAAAATAGAACTAACTAAATACTAGTGTAAATCCCGGGGCAATGCCCCGGTAGCGCGTCAATTTGATATTGGTTAAAATGAAAAATATTACCCGTAGTAATAGATATTGTGAATTATTCATAGATCACAAAGTTAACATACTAAATTTTAAAATAATGTTCAAAACAATTGGCTTTGAGTTGAATTGACACAATCAAATGGGTGAAGTGAGATCGTATTAAATATTTGTTGTTTATTTGTTTACTTTGAATTGGTGAGTAAAACGATGAGCATAAGTTGCATTAATGGTGCATTTTCATCGTATAAAAGTAGTTTATAAATACGATAGTAATAAATTGGTTTACGTTGTGTTGACGGACATATCACAATAAGTGATCAATCTTTCACGTAATGATCAATTATGTTTTCAAATTGAGATGATCTCAGTCCAATCATATTGCGGATCGAGAGATGGACGACAAACACTATTATGTTATATTCAATTGGGAAATTCTTCGATCTTTATGACATGTTTTTACAATGCCTAAAGATGGGAATGAGTCCTAATTTAAAGGATGTGTTAAATTTAATTGAAATTTTCAGTTATAATATATTATTGATGGAGTATATGGCCCATGAACCCCCGGCCCATAGACTCCTACTTCTCCCACACGAATCCATTGAGCTCAGGAAACAACTCAGGCCCAAATACAACGGCCCAAGCCTTTAAGTGGCCCAGAATGCACACTGGGGTGCCTTCGGCCTCCTTGGCCGAAGGCTCCAGAACTCACAGAATAGCCTTTTCGGCGTAGGAAGCTACTGGGAGAAACGGGCAAAAACATGAGCCTTCGGTCACACGGAAGGCCCTCGGCATTGTTACGCCTTCGGTCACATGGAACCCTCGGTTACACGAGGAGCCCCCGGCTACACTAGGAGCTCTCGGCTACGCCAGGAGCCTTCGGCTACACCGGGAGCCTTCGGCTGAACTAGCTCAATCATCGAGGATTCCTTTTAGAGACAGCCAACCACCGCATTTAATACCACGTCACATCCGCCAACCGCATTCAATGCGGTTGACGTACCACTGCCGGTGCCACCAGGCTGATGTGACCCTTCGGCCGTTGGATTACTGACACGTGTCCTCTCATCGCATTTATTGCTGCTATAAATAGCAGCTCATTTCTCCTTGTAAAACACAATCTACATCTCAACTCCACACGCTGAGTTCATTTAATAAAATCGACTCTCTCTCCTCCTATTTACTCTGACTTCTCTCTAGTTATTCCCGCAATAACCCCTCGGATAGGATACCCCCCGGGTAGACAATCCATCATTTGGTGCTCTCGTTGAGAGGTCTGAACTATCAAGTAAGAAACCCTCCCCCTCTACCAAATACTGAACACTTACCAAAAATGGGAAGAACCACCCGTGCCCAATCTAAAAACCTCGAGGAGAACCAAATAGCCCCCGGCGACGGTGCCGAGACCTCCAACAGGCTCTTGGTACCCGAGGGTGGTATCATCCTCGAATTGGAGCAGGCTACTGCTGACCTCCGTCAGCAGCTACAGAAGAACGCCCCTGACGCCCGCATTGGCCTTGATAATCGAAGGAGGGATCGGAGTGAGAACCAAGTTCCCCCTCCGGCCCCGGCCATCGATCTTCAGGCAGCCTTTGCGGCCTTTGTTCAGAACATGGCTCTCAATTCCGGGGCCCTCGTCTCTCAGGCTCCCCTTCAGCCTTACGCTGGAGGAAATGTTATTCAACTGCCACCGCTCCCCCCTCTGTTCAACAATCCTCCCCCGGGGATTGGCAATGCCGAGGGGGTCATGGCGCAGGATACCGCCTCCCAAGAGGCCCAATCCAGGGACAAGCGCCCCATGATGAAAGAGAAACCCCGAACCTCTGTGCTTGAGAGGCTTGGGGGAGCTCCCGGGCACCGAGGGGTCCAAGACCGCCTCGGGAAACAAGCATTCAGCAGGCCCCAGGAGAGTGGAGCCTCTGCTTCGGGCGCCGAGGGCGTACCTCCCCCCCGAAGCAAAGGCAAAGCCCTCCTCCATGCCGATGACGCCAGGCACCAGATCAATCAGGCGCAATCCTTCCGGGCCAACTCCCAAGGGGTTGCCCCGAAGGACCCCAAGGACGAGATCATTGAAGCCCTCCTCCGTCAACTCGAGGAGAATCGTCAGGCACCCCCGACGGCTTCCACAGCGAGGCCGGATCCAGAGTACGCTGACCTCCGGGCGCAAGTGGAAGAAATGAAGCGTAAGCTCGCCGAGGGCTCAGGCGAGCCCCTCATTCAACTCCGCACTAGAACACCCTTCACCCCAAGGGTGTTGGCGGCCAAAATCCCCCACAAATATCGGGGGCAACCCATCAAGCCATATGAGGGGAAGACGGATCCCCAAGAGCACTATAGCCGTTACCAAAACAGCATGATGATGATGGGGGCATCGGATGAATACTTATGCCGTTGGTTCCTTTCCACCTTGGAGGGACCGGCGTATGAGTGGTTCAACCGGTTGCCCGAAGGCAGCATTGATTCTTGGCAAGAGCTTGCCCATCGCTTCCTTACGCAATTTGCAGGGAGGCACCGCTCAAAGAAGCACTTCTCCCACCTCCTAAACGTGAGGCAACAGAAGGAGGAAACCCTTCGGAGTTTCCTAGAACGCTGGAGGCAGGCCTCCCTCGAGGTCGAGGGTGCTGATGACAGAACCTTGATGGCCCTCTTCCACACCGTCCTCCGCAACGGTAACTTCTCCCGGAGCCTTATCACTGATCCCCCCCGCGATTATACGAAGGCCCTTCAGCGGGGGGACCGATATGCCGAAGCGGAGGAGATCGAGAGGGACCGCCGCAACACGGATCCTTCTCAGAAGAATGAAGGCAGGAACCGGCCCGGAGGGCCTCCCCCTCCGGTCCACCGGGAGGCACAGTACAACGATCGCTCCCGGGGTGGCCAAGCTAGACCCGGGGGTGGTTACAAGAACAATCCGAAGGCTTGGGCGCAACCCGTCCTCCTGGAGCACCCACGCACTCCCCTGACGCACCCCGTCAGCGTCATTCTTGATCATGCGGAAGAGCGGGGGCTCGTTGAGCGAGACTCCCGCACACCCCTCGAGATTTATGCCATCAGTCCTGATGAGCCCTACTGCCGCTTCCACCGCCACCATGGACACAAAACCGACGACTGCCATCAACTGAAGAACGCCATCGAGAGGCTGATACAGGCGGGCCACTTGTCCCAATTTATCAGGGGCCCTCCTCCCCAGGGTCCCCTTCACCATCAAGGACCACCGCCGAAGGCCAACAAATGGGTGAACCCCAACACCATCCCCTTGGGGAACCCACAGGGGAAGAAACGTGAAATTGGTGGCCTCGATGACGAGGGAGAGGGCTCCCATCAGCAATACAAGCGCCACATTCACATGATCAACGGCGGCAACACCGGTGGAGACTCCGCCAGCCAGCGGAAGAAGTGGGCTCAGTCCCTTTACGTTGGGGAAGTCAATCACATGCCCCCAACTAAAAGGCCGAGGGCGGAACCCATCTTCTTCACGGATGCGGACCTCCCCTCGGGTTCTCTGCCGCACAGGGATGCCCTCGTCATCCGCACTGAGATCAACGACGCCATCATCCTCCGGACTTACGTCGACACGGGGAGTTCTGTCAACGTCATGTATCTCAGCACTTTCCAAGAGTTGGGACTTGACAGGGGGTCCCTCCGACACATCAACACCCCCCTCTCCGGATTTACGGGGGACAGCATAGACGCCGAGGGCGTCATCACCCTCATGGTTGAATTCGGCGACGGATCCCATAGAGCCAAGCTCGAAGTGGAGTTCGTCGTCGTCAACCTCGACTGCGCACATAACATCATCCTCGGCCGGCCTGCCCTCGAAGACTTGGAAGCCGTCATCTCCATGAGGCACCTCTGCCTCAAGTTTCCTACACCCACCGGCATCGGCTATTCGAGGGGGAATCAGAAGCTCTCCAGGGCCTGCTACCTTCAACTCACCAAGAAGGTTAGTAAAACCGAATTTCGGATTGACACCATCACCGCCAAGGCCCTGGAGGAAGAGGAAGGTAGGCCGAGGGCTGAGCCTGCCGAGGAGACCGAAGACTTGATACTCGATCCGGCCAAGCCGGAGAGAGTCCTGAAGATCGGAGCCAAGCTCCCCGAAGACTTGAAGGCTGGCATCACCAAAGCCCTCCAAGCCTACTCCATTGTTTTTGCATGGGGGCCGGAGGATATGCCGGGAATTGACCGAAGGGTTATCACCCACCGCCTAGCGGTAGACCCTTCGGCCAAACCAGTGCAACAGCGGAGAAGACCCCTCTCGGCCGAGAGAAGGGAGTTCGTGAAGAATGAGGTGTCTATGCTCCTCTCCATCAAACACATTAAGGAGGTGAAATACCCTTCTTGGTTGGCGAACGTAGTCCTCGCACAGAAGCCTCCTACCTTCCGCATGTGCGTGGACTACACTGATCTGAATAAGGCGTGCCCTATGGACCCCTTCCCTCTGCCAAACATTGATCAGCTGGTGGATGAGACCGCGGGATGCGAGGTCATGTCATTCCTCGACGCGTTCCGCGGATATCATCAAATCTACATGCATGAGGAAGACGCTGAAAAAACTGCCTTCATGACACCCGAAGGCATCTTCTGCTATCTTGTGATGGCCTTCGGCCTAAAAAATTCAGGCGCCACCTACACCCGAATGGTGGCTAGGGTTTTTCAAGCTGTCCTAGGACGCACCATGGAGGCTTACGTTGACGACATGATCGTCAAAAGCAAGAAGGCCGGCACCCACGCCGACGACCTCCGGGAAATCTTTGCCATCATGCAAAAATTCAATCTCCGGCTGAATCCAAAGAAATGCACCTTCGGCGTACAAGGTGGAAAATTCTTGGGCTACATGGTAAGCCGAAGGGGTATCGAGGCCAACCCCGAGAAGATTCAGGCCATCATCAACATGGAGCCTCCACGCAACGTCAAAGAAGTTCAACGGCTGGCGGGTCGCCTGGCGGCCCTCAACCGATTCCTCTCTAAGTCAGCCGAGAGGGCCCTCCCCTTCTTCCAAATCATGAGGAAGACGGCGGGCTTTCAATGGACATCTGAGTGTCAAGAGGCATTCGACGAACTCAAGAAGTACCTCTCTTCTCCCCCGGTGCTCTCCAAACCAAAGGTGGGGGAGACTTTATACTTATATCTCGGTGTTAGCCCCGCGGCTATCAGCTCAGTACTGATCCGAGAGGAAGACGGCATCCAACATGCCATCTTCTACGTCAGCAAAACCCTCCGGGAGGCCGAACTCAGGTATTCTCCCGTCGAGAAGACGGTGCTAGCCATCGTTTGGACCGTCAAGAAGCTTGGCCACTACTTTCAAGCTCATCCAGTCCAGGTGCTCACTCATCAACCCCTCGGCGCCCTCATGAGGAGTCCCACTAGCTCCTCTCGGATGGTGAAGTGGGCCATCTTCCTCAGCCAATACAGCATAGATATCCGCCCGAGGCCTGCCATCAAGGGCCAAGCCCTGGCAGACTTCGTAACGGAATGCACCGCGAGATCAGCAGTGGGTGAGGAGCCTTCGGCACCCCTCGATGAGTGGTGGACCCTCTATACCGACGGCTCCTCGGCTACCAAAGCATGCGGAGGGGGAGTAGTTCTCATCACACCCGAGGGCTTCCGCGCCTATTATGCCATCCGCTTCTCCTTCAAAGTCTCCAACAACGAGGCCGAATACGAAGCCCTCCTCTGTGGCCTTCGGCTAGCAGCAAACCTGAAGGCTAGAATGATCCACGTCAAGTGCGACTCTAAACTTGTCGTGGGTCAAATCTCCGGGGAGTACGAGGCCAAGGAAGGAAGGATGAAGCAATACAAGGAGGCCGCCAAGGAGTTGCTTAAGGTATTTGAGGCACATTCTCTTACCCAAATACCGAGGGCTCAGAACTCCGAGGCCGACATACTATCCAAGCTCTCGGATGAATCCCCCGAACACCTCTCAAAAATTGCAAGGATTGAGGAACTTAGCCTCTCAAGCATCCACGCGAGCCCCGTCATGGACATCCACCTGAGACCGGAGGATTGGATCTCCGACATCACCACCTTCATCACCACAGGGCAACTGCCCCAAGACGAAGCTCGCGCCAAGTTAGCAAAACTGAGGGCTCCCGGCTACACCCTCGAAAACGGGAGGCTTTACAAAAGATCCTACAACGGCACCCTCCTTCGGTGCCTTCACCAAGATGAGGCCGAAGTCGCCATGGAGGAAGTGCACAGTGGCACTTGCTCAGCTCACCAGGGACCCTTCTCCATGTCCCGAAGGCTCATAGTTCAGGGCTACTTTTGGCCCACGATGGCTAAAGATTGTGCTGATCTAGCCCGAAGGTGCACCGCTTGCCAACACTTTCAGAAGGCCCCCGGCAGGCCAGCGGTCAACTATGCCCCCGTCAGCACCGCTATCCCCTTCTCCAGATGGGGGATTGATTTAGTGGGCCCTCTGCCGAGGGGTACCTCCAACAACCGATACATCATTGTGGCCATTGACTACTTCACCAAATGGGTGGAGGCCGAACCCCTCGCCAGCATCACTGAGGCCCGATGCCGCCACTTTGTTCTCAAAAATATCCTCACAAGGTTTGGCGTCCCCCAACAAATCATCTCCGACAACGGGACTCAATTCGAGGCAGCCCCCTTCCGTGCCCTCCTGGAGGCATGGGGCATCAAACACACTTTTTCATCCGTTGCCTACCCTCAGGGCAACGGGCAAGTAGAAAATGCCAACCGCACCCTCCTCGAGGGGTTGAAGAAAAAGCTGGAAGCCGAAGGGGGAGGCTGGGTAGAAGAGCTTCATAACATCCTATGGGCCTACCGCACCACCCCTCGGCGTGCAACAGGCGAAACACCCTTCTCCCTATGCTATGGCTTTGAGGCTAAGGCTCCAACAGAAGTGACCCTTCCTACCCGAAGGGTGGAACAGTATGAGCCCGAGGTCAATGACACCAACATGGCCCTCGACCTTCATCTCATCTCAGAACGCCGAGAGCAAGCTTTTCTCAGGGCCGAAAACTATAGGAGACAAATCAAAGGATACGTCGACGGCAAGGTCCGCTCCCGGGAATTTCAGGTGGGAGACTACGTCCTCCGACGAAGGGAGGCCAGTCTACCCACCGAAGGAGGAAAGATGGCGCCCAAGTTTGAAGGCCCCTACATCGTCTCAGCCATCATCAAACCAGGGACATACAAGCTTAAACGCCCCAATGGTACAGAGGTCCCTAGACATTGGAATGTGCACCACCTTGTCAAATTCTATCAATAAGGCATGAGCGGCCAAGCCCTCATCCTCAGCAAGTGTAAATATCAATGGCCCAAGGCCCCATCTGTTTTTGAAGAATAATCAAAAGGCCAAGCCTTCATCACCTACATATTGTACAAGCGGCCCAAGGCCCCCCCCTTTCTCACCTACAAATGAGTGGCCAAGCCCTCATCGCTTCACCAAAATAGGCCCAAGGCCTCCCCCTCTCATGAGGAGGAAAGACAGTTTAGGTACCAAGTACCAAGTATATGGGTCACCCCCATCACTCTTTGAAAACACCTAGTGTTTTCTCACTGAGCCGTACCCCACGAGGACGCAATCATGCATACATTATGCATACTTATACATACTTAATCCTTCCAAAAAAAAAAAAAAAAAAAAAAAAAAAAAAAAACACCGGGGGGTGCAACACCCCTCGGCTCCGGCTGGTACCAAGTGCCCCCGGCGATTTGTGTTCTACACACAAATAAAACCCTTCCCAGGAACGCTTTCCGCGCCATCCCCCAAGGGGAGGCAGGCAACGGACCATGTCCCGGGCCCAGGATTCGACTTCCACAAACGAAACGCTCCCCGCGCTATCCCCCAAGGGGAAGCAGGCAACAGACCATGTCTCGGGCTGAGGGGACGACTTTCAAAACCGAGGCGCTTTCCGTGCTATCTCCCAAGGGGAAGCAGGCAACAGACGATGTCTCGGGCCGAGGAAACGACCCTCAAACCCTTCGGGATATCGGAAGGTCATTCCCGAAGGGGGAGCCAACGGTTTGTTCCGTTGGCTCCCATATAGGCCAAACCTTTCCTAGAAACCAAGTTTCTAGACGCCTCCCCTACACCATCTAAAAAAAAAAAAAAAAAAAAAAAAAAAAAAAAAAAAAAAAAAAAAAAGATGTGTAGGGGGGAAGGAACTCCCCGGATACTATTCTCCTCGGAGGCTCAACACTTCGGATATACATTCCCGAAGGCTCCTACAAAGGCACAAGAAAAACTCACAAACAACAAGTCATCTGGCCACAAAGCCGAAGGCTTCACTGCGTGAAACTTTGGAGTACGAGAATTCCACCGAAGGTATAAGAAGAGGGCTTACTATCAAAGCTTCACCTAAATTTGACTAAGTCCTAAATCTGGCTCGAATCGAAGACGACACGTTACATACCGAAGGATACACAAGGTTCTAAGGCAAGCCGAATCGATTATCTACACGAACCGGAGGGTTCATACCGAAGGAAGAAGGATCACCAGGCTCATTCAACGATGAAAAGATTTCTAAGTCCACATATTGGCACCCTTCGGAAAACATTCATCGAACCGGGGGACTACTCACAAGATCTGTTGAAAACACATCTCAGGATTTCACTAAGTCCATAATCTCGAACCCCTCGGCAACCATGTGTACCGAGGGCTCAGAGCAGTTCCCATACCGGAAGGTTCACCACAACTACTATTGAAATATTGTGGGTATTTGACTAAGTCCACAATTGGAGACCCTTCAGGAGAGAACAGGGATGCCCTCTTCACTTACAGGGTTACGGCCGATGGCCCCCCGAACTACTTAGCAGTGACCTAAAGCTACACTGCTAATTCCAATACCTCACCACCGAAGGCATACGCTGGGATCTTACTCAAGGGACTTTCCGAGCCCCCGGTGATTCTACTCCACATCCGAAGGGTTCTGATCAGGTTTTACTTGGAAAATTTTCTAAGTTCACAACCGCAAACCCCCGGTGATTTTACTCTACATCCGAAGGGTTCCGATCAGGTTTTACTTGGAAAGTTTTCTGAGTCCGTAGCTTTGGGTGGATGTGATCAAGTTTTTACTTAGGAAAATTTCTAAGTCCACGACGAAAAGCCCCCGGTAATTCTACACTACAGCCGGAGGCTTGGGAGGAATCGCACTCAGGAATTTTTCTAAGTCCACAAAGGAGAACATCATACATTCAAAATACGAAGGATGGAAGAGAAGCAAAGACATACATTCATTCATACAAAAATGAGACCCGAAGGCAAAACATTCATCACCAAAATACACAAGCACAGAAGATGTTTGTTTACAAATACAGTGGGCCGAAGCCGAAGCCTACTGTTACGAATGTCTACATATGGAAAATTCTAAGCCTCTGCCTCTTGGGCGACATCTTCTTTCGGCTTGGAGGCCGCATCATCTTCAACCTCCTCATCATTAGCTTCCCTTGCCAGCTCAGAGTCTTCAAGAAGCACTCTCTCCTCTCCTTCGGGCAGAGGGATCCGCACATCGGGCTGAAGGGGCGGGAGGCCGTAGGTTTCTGGCTTGAACGCCTTCGGATCAACATTGAAATGCCGGGCCAGCTTCCGGTAAATGTTGGCTTGAGTGAAGTACTCACCGCCCTCGTAGTAGCTTTTCCCCTTCTGGGCTAGCCACATGGCCCCGGGGCCTCCAACCCAGGCATCCACCCTCTGCTCCACTACCGAGGCCACCCAACCTTCTTGGTCAGATGCCGTCCAGCCCCCGGTAAGGAAAGACTCGACGGCCTTCTTCTCAGCTTCAGCTACCGCTTCAGCTTTGGCAATATCGGCGGCTTCGGCAGCGGTCTTGGCGGCAACAGCGGCGATTTCCTCGGCTGCGGCTTTCCCCCTGGCCTCGGCATCTTTGAGCCTCTGCCCCGCGGCCTCCCTCTCCAACCGGAGGGCTTCTTCAGCATCAGCAAGCTTCTTCCTGAGGGCCGCCAGCTCCTCATCGGATCCCTTCAGGGCTTCATCGGCCTGGGCCTTAGCAATCCTCAGAGCCTCCACCCTCCGAGCCTGCTCACAAACACCGAGGGCAGCCTACAAGCAAATAATAAAAAATTGTTAAAAGATCAGAACAACGGGACTAAGTCGAAGGGTAGCCGAAGAGATAACCGAGGGGAGACTTACCATGGTGCTATAGCTGGCTATCTTGAAATCGAGGACATCGTCATCCAGCCGGGACAGCACGACCCTGTCTTTGGAGGACATCACCCCCCTCATAAACTCGACGGGATTAAGGGTGGAATGCATCACCGCAGCTCCCTTCTTAATCGGGAAACAAATGACCTCTTTCTCCCGGAGGTCCTCAGTGGTATGGCCCGAAGGGGAGCGAGGAGGAGTGATCACCGGAACCTGCTCATCTAGGATCACGACGGGGGCATCTTTCTTCTCAGCGGCCCCTTTCCTCTGCTTCTTATTCTCCGAGGGGACGACGCCTTTCCCGGAGTTCTTTCTTTTCAGCTCCGCCTTGGAACCCTCGGCTTCATCGCCGGTAGCAACAACAGCGGCCCCTTTCGAGCCATCGGTCTTTGGGAAGAAATCATCGACGGGTTTCTGCTTCCCCGCCTCCTTCTTCTTTGTGGGCTCCTTGGCCAGTTTCTTCTTCAGGGCGGCGAAGCTGGCAACATCCATATTGACACCTGCAAGGCAAAAATTAAAGTTAGACCGAAGGGGTCAACCACCAAGGAAGAAAAATAAGGAAGTGCACAAATCCTAAGTACAGCAAAGTGGAGCCTTCGGTGAACTACCTCCGAAGCAACCGAGGGCCCTCTCAAGCACAGGGTACTGTTCGTCCTTCTCACCCAGGAAGCGATACCTACGGAAGCCTAAGGCTAATAAGTCTTCCGGAAGGGTTGAACCCTTGACGGTCACATGCTTTGTGGCCCCCCGGCAGCAAAGCAGCAATCTTCTTCCCCTCCCTCTGAAGCGCGGCACTTCCCACCTTCGGGTGCCGCCGGAAGTGGTTGCGCAGTTCCCTCGGGAAAGGATTTTCCGCCATCTTGATGTAGCAGAAGCGGTCCTTCCATCCTTTGTGGGACGAGGGCACGTCATCGAACAGCCTCCAGGGGGCAAGCTGCTGCAGGTTTGCGAACCCCTCGGAATTAGTGTGGCCCCCTCGGCACAAGTTGAAGCTTTGGAAGAATAGGTCGAGGGTCGCGGTTACCCCCCGGGCCCGGCATAGCTGAAGGAAGCCTGTAATATAGGAGTGGCTATTTGGGGTGAGCTGACAGGGGGCTAACCCCACGTACCTGAGGTACTCAAGAAGGAATGGGTGCAGCGGGAACCGAAGGCCCATGGCAACCGACAGCACATGGACCGCGAAACAACCTTCCGGAGCCTGCGACAGGAGATCATTGGGTCCCGGTTCAATCACGGTAGCCGAAGGGCCCACATGCAGCTGGGTAACATAACATTCGGCCCGGTCGGCCCTCGATTTCAGGGCGAGGGCGGCAGTGTTCAGCCATGAATGCCCCTCGGGTATTCCCACGGGCTTCCCACAGTCCACGGCGGTTTGTTTGCTCTTCTGAGGAGCCTTCGTCTTCTTCCTTTTCTTGCCCACGGCAACACTGAGGGGTTCCGGATCTAAGGGCCGGGAGGTGCTGGTTTCACCAGAGCCGCGAGCTGGGAAGACGGCAACTGTGACTCTTTGCCTCTCCTTCTCTTCCTCTTCTTCGGCCACCTGGAGAGCGAGGGCCATTTCTTCGTCTTCGGCCACTTGTTCGAACTCCTCCGCCTCCAGCTCAGTTCGAAGGTTGCTTTGGACCTCCTCGGCGACCGCTAGGTCATTATTCGCCGACGACTGCTCACTCGACGACTCCACGTCCGAGTGACTCTCCTGTTGCGCCGACGGGTCCCCCGAGATATCTTGGGAATCGCTTTGAGAGGACATGACTTTGAAGGAAGGGAAGTGTGACTGAGGGAGACTACCTAAGTGTTCCTACCGAAGGCTATCCTAACACCTCTAAACACAAGATCAAAGGAGAAAGAAGCAAAATATGCTAAGGTAGCAAGGAACGGAGCAAGAACTGACCTTGTGGCTTAGGGTTTGATCGGAGGAAATACTTTATCTCTCTAGAAATTTTGGCAGAGCTTCGCTTCAATTCTAAAACGCACAAACCAAATGAGTTCGGAGTTGGGGTATATATAGGCTTTCAGCCTCGAGAACTGGGCCTCGGTTTGAAAAGGCCATCATTACGGGCCGCCGGTTCAACCAATGGATGGCACCCGCCCACCTTCAACCAACGGGAGCATGCCACGTGTTCCCCTCTCCCAACGGCTATATTACAACGACTATATTTCGGCGACACTGGGATGCCCCCGGATGATAGCCTCCGGTTACTCACTCACCGCAGCCTTCAGGCAACGAATTCCACCAAACGCCTTCGAGCCCATAGCGGCATAAGCCTTTGGCTTATCAGTGTTATAAACCCTCGGGGGCTCATCAACTCATCATAACTCCTTCAGCCCGAGCTCACCTTCGGCCTAAAGGAGTGGGGGACTGGGATACACCCCTCGGGGATCATATACAACAAAAATTTCTTGGAAACAAACAATTTACAATTGACGCATGTAGCCTCCGGGCATCATAGCAGAAACCCCCCGGGTACATGCTCCAACATACCCTTCGGCAGGGGCAGGATATCACAAATTTTCTACAAGCCACTCGCGGAAACAAAGCAGCCCTCATCACAACACACGCAGGCAATACATCTATGCTTCCCTCAGAGAACCCTCGACATATGAGGGACTGAGGGGAGCCCCCGGCAAACATACGAAGGTCATGAATACCGTCCTTCAGAAAACCCTCGACATGTGAGGGACTGAGGGAAGCCTTCTGCGGCCATACAGGTGTTATACCTTCCCTCAGAAAACCCTCGACATGTGAGGGACTGAGGGAAGCCTTCGGCAATCAACAGAAGACAAGTTCTCGAACAAAGGCACCCAGACAGGCGATGAAGCCCCCGGAAGAATCAACACATCTACCCCTTTTCCCTCAAGTACCTTTCGGCAAAAGGAGTGAGGGACTCCTGATGGAGTATATGGCCCATGAACCCCCGGCCCATAGACTCCTACTTCTCCCACACGAATCCATTGAGCTCAGGAAACAACTCAGGCCCAAATACAACGGCCCAAGCCTTTAAGTGGCCCAGAATGCACACTGGGGTGCCTTCGGCTTCCTTGGCCGAAGGCTCCAGAACTCACAGAATAGCCTTTTCGGCGTAGGAAGCTACTGGGAGAAACGGGCAAAAACATGAGCCTTCGGTCACACGGAAGGCCCTCGGCATTGTTACGCCTTCGGTCACATGGAACCCTCGGTTACACGAGGAGCCCCCGGCTACACTAGGAGCTCTCGGCTACGCCAGGAGCCTTCGGCTACACCGGGAGCCTTCGGCTGAACTAGCTCAATCATCGAGGATTCCTTTTAGAGACAGCCAACCACCGCATTTAATACCACGTCACATCCGCCAACCGCATTCAATGCGGTTGACGTACCACTGCCGGTGCCACCAGGCTGATGTGACCCTTCGGCCGTTGGATTACTGACACGTGTCCTCTCATCGCATTTATTGCTGCTATAAATAGCAGCCCATTTCTCCTTGTAAAACACAATCTACATCTCAACTCCACACGCTGAGTTCATTTAATAAAATCGACTCTCTCTCCTCCTATTTACTCTGACTTCTCTCTAGTTATTCCCGCAATAACCCCTCGGATAGGATACCCCCCGGGTAGACAATCCATCAATTATGATGTATGTGTTTTATGTGTAGTTTACAATGATTAAAGTCGGACCTGGTCTGCATTCAATCCTTGATTTTATTACTGCTCTTAAAATGTTAAACGAAATGTAAAAATGTTGGGAACTCATTTGATTTGTATTGGTAAGTTCATTATTTGGAAGTATAAATTGATGAACTATGCATGCCTATGGGAAAGTGTTAAACAGATAAGTAGTATATGAATTGTAATATCATCAGGTCAATATAGAGAGCACTCTTGAGAGTCTCAAAGTAATACTCTTCAATTACTTTTATAGATATATATTGCGTATAAATTGATTGTGTATTTTGATATATAGGAGTCTGTTTGGTTATCCTGTATTTGCGCTTATCATTCTTATCAATATGTAATTTTGTATTTCTGACTGAGTTGTGTCGTCCAAATAGGTAATTAAGGTTGGAGTTACTTTATCACGAGATTGACTAAAGTTACTATAGAGAATCAATTTAGCTATTTATAAATATATTTACTTTGTTTTATTAATAAAATACACTTTACATATATTTTTCATAATTTAAGAGAATTAATCAGTCAATTGAACCACTTAAAATATTTAGGGGTTAAAATTGGACACTATGATTATATGAGAATCTCATATTGGACATTAAAGTTTTAAATATACCAAATTGGATAGTATGATTACATGTGTATCTCATATTTGATACTAAAGTTTCGAATGAATCAAATTTAAAGTCTTTCTGATCATTATTGAACACCCAGTAAAGATTTTTCACATTTGAAAGTTATAGTATTCCTTTCCCCATTGTTATATCTACCTAAAAAAATAACCCAATTCGTGTACTTAGATTTAGATTTTTTAATAATTAGATGGTCCAGTTAAGAAAATCTATTGTAATTGAATAGAATTCTTTAATATTATTAAATCAATTGAACAAATCGATATTTCTCAAAGTTTCATACAAACAATATGAATGAAGAGTCCTAAATATATTTTCAAATTGTTATATATATATAAGAAGTTATTAATTAAAATCGAATTATATATTGTAAAACCTCCAATTAAATATTCAAAAATTATATACATAAATTAAATTAGTTTATTTTCACCAAAAAGAAAAGAAAAAATAAGACTAAAGGATTTTTATTAAAGAAAGAGGAGAACCATAAGCGAGGGTCTAAGAACTATAAATTATGAAATTTTAGTGTCCAATATGAGATACACATAATCATAACTTATAATTTGAAATGCTAGTGTTCAATATGAGATTCTAATGTAATCATAGTATTTAATTTATTTGACCCTTATCCCAAAATTTAAGTATTACTACACGGGATCATAGTTTAAATGTTTGTAACATTATTATGGCTTTAAAAGAATTGGAACTCAGTTTTTTTTGGAAGAACCTAAGGGCAATCAGTTAAATGTACATAGTACAGCTATTAACCATCCAAAAGATTTTACGATAAAAAAACATCCAAAAGAGTCTTGTTAAATTATACAGAGTATATTACTACGTATAAGAGGTTCTATCTGGAGTAGTTTCAAAACCAATTCCGTGAAAATGACGTTATAATATATGAATGGATATGGATGAGTCCAAATCCAAGCTCAAATAAAGTTACAAACGAACGAATCTAAAGATGATGCAAAAAAAACTTAACACATTTTTTTTTTATTAATGTTAGGTTTTGGATAAAAACTTAAAATTCCTTTTTGTGTTTTTGGCAAATTCTTAACAATCGAAATATTCAATCCAGAAACAATATATTCATTATTTTTTTACATTGGTAATTATCTACGGAGTAATTATCTAGAAGGTAATTATATATTGTTGTATTGTTGTGGAGAGGGTCTGATATGCCACTTTATATTAAATTAAATGTATAAAAGTTACTGAAAATACGTAGTATTATATAAATACTCCATAATTGTTAGTCAAACAAATATAAGCAGGAATCCATGTCTATCTAGTAATCAATACGGAGTAGTATGTGTTATCTAAAACGTAACTATCAATTCATTAATGTATACTCTGTATATTTTTATGGAGAAAGTTCGCAACTAACTAATAAGCATGTTTTTTCCAAACGTTAAAATAATATTTAGTCTTATAATTGTTAGCCAGGGACACATCAGCCTTTCATAACTCAGCTTTACTATATAAAACAATATATTATAACGTATCAAAGAAACTGTTGGCTATTATTATTTTTTACAAACACTCCATAAGACTATTGGAATATCCAATTACGAGTAATTTAAAGTTCGAAAACGTATTGAAGCATTATTTTTTATTAGGCTTTGAAATCTATCATGAGACAAGGTATTAAGGAATTTGATAGATACTAACGTGCAGAAAATCAGAGATACCAAATAGCAATAGCCAACAGTTTCTTTGATACGTTATAATATTTAGTTAGTTCTATTTTTGAAACCAAAAATAGGTTATGATTATAAAAAAAAATCTCAATAGTCACCTGTATAATTGATTGATCACATAAAGGAGAAAAAATGTTGTGGGCTTTCATCCTTTATGCCTCTTTTTTCAGCTTATTTAGATTCATGAAATCCATTAGGTTTGTGTATATGTATTCATTTCCTTAGGGGCGCAACTGCGCCAGTAGGTCATAGGTGGCCTGATCAAGTTGTGAGTTTCTGACTCACTCCAAATTTGAACAATGTTTCATGTTTGTATTATGAGCCCGTTTGGTAGCACAAAAATTGGCTGTTTTGGCTGATTCTGCTGAAATTTATGATATTCTGGCTGGAGTGGCTGTTTTGGCTGATTCTGCTGATTTAAGAAAAAAATATTTCAAAAATATATTTTATTAATAAATTAAAGAAAAAATTATATGTAAAAATAGCTAAAATGGTCCTCTACAGTAACTTCAGCCAATACAGCCAGAAAAGTAACTCCAACCTTACTTTTTCGGCTTATTACACAATTCAGCGCGCGAAAGTAAAAGTTACGTGTTTGGTGAAAAAGCTGGCTGATAAGCCTGATAAGCCGAAAACAGAGTTCTCCAAACGGGCTCTATATGGGCCTCTTTCGTAGCAGCTCCAATGGTTGAGAGGCCGTTTGGTGACCCTTTTTCGACTTATCAGGCTTATTAGCCAGCTTTTTCACCAAACAGGTAACTTTTGATTTCGCGCGCTGAATTGTTTAATAAGCAGAAAAAGTTACTTTTCTGGCTATATTAGCTGAAGTTACTGTAGAGGATCATTTTAGTAATTTTTCATATACTTTTTTATTTTATTTATTAATAACAAATATTTTAAATATAGTTTCTTCATGAATCAGCAGAATCAGCCAATACAACCAATTCAGCCAAAACTTCATAAATTTCAGCAGAATCAGCCAATTCGGCCCATTTTAGTGTTACCAAACGGGCTCTGAATGTGCTGAAATGAAAGTGTTTGGTAATATATTTGCTGTAATGGCTGGTTGAGTGTAGAATTACCATAAATGGTATTAATTTATTTGTGTTGAATATATGGATGTGAGCTTTGCTAACACGTTATTTTTGCTTGATTAGATGATTATAAGATTAGTTAATTAACTTATTAGTTTGGAAATTCGGCTCTGAACATAACAAGTATTATTCTATTATACGGAGTATGCGCTACCGCCTGCTCTTAAAATTGTTTTACATCAATTTGTAAGAGTGAAAAACTCAACATCCAATTTATATCATTGAAATATGGCTAAATTTTGTATAGCCTACGAGATCTTTCCAAATTTTAATATCCAAAGAAGGAATTCTATTGTGAAGTCACTCCAAAGTTAAGCAAAACTATTCACAGCTTCATTTTTGGTTCTGTAGATGGAGCTCTTTTCACCTTTAATAGACCTCTTTTCACCAAATTACTAACATCCTAGCAAGAACTATAAACGAAGAGCTGTTTAAAAAATAAGTCTAATTTCAAACAAAACAGAATAGAAATTGAAGGGCCTTATAATGGTTTCCTAAGCACAAAGATTCCTACCAGTGTTCAAGTACGCATTAGAAGGGGTTAAAGGGTTCTTTACAATCAACAAAGCTCAAATAATATATACCAGTGTTTTGGCTGATAAGAAAAATCAGCCAAAACAGTCTATTGAAGTGGTGTTTGGTAATTTTTATATACTATCAGCCCATTATTGTGTGCTCCAAATTGCCTCTGTGTATAAACTTTTTACTTGGTATTTAGAAAAAAACTATCTAAAAAATCTTTATATCAGTCCATATATCTCAACTTTTACTCCTATCTATATCCAACCAAAATTACATTAAGTTTTGAATTTCCATTCTAAATGAACAATTGTTTTGCAAATTTTGCTGTACATGACTACATTCGTAAGTAGCGCCTTTAATTGAATATTGAAAAGTTAAATAAAATACTTCTAAACGTCGGATTGTTATATATGAGTGCACATATAAAGATGTACGTAACAAATATGGTCATAAACTATTTTCAAAAAAAAAAAAATTGGTCATAAACTCATAGGATTATATTGATTCTAAAATCCTTAAGTCTGATAACATAAATTTCTTCACCTACTTTGAATATGATTGGCAAAAGCAGATAAAGAGTAACAAATAAGAGTATGTTTGATAACATTGAAATTGATGAAATTGTAGCTAAAATGGTTGTATTGGCTGAACTATGTTTTTTTTACTGAAATAAGGAAACATTAGATGAAAAAATAGCGAAAATGATCATCAATAGTAACTCCAATCAATTAGAAAAGTAACTTCAAAACTTAATTATTTTTATTAATAACCAATTCGTCGCCATAAATTATAAATTACTTGTTCGATAAGGTTGATAAGTTTTTTGAATCTAATAAATTTAATAAGATGAAAATAGAAGTCGTCAAAATGTTTTAAATATAATTAAAAATAGATAAAACTGTCAATTTGGTCCTCGTACTATCACGAAAAAGTCAATTAGGTTCTCGTACTATTAAAAAAATCAATCAAATCACCAAACTTTATAAAAACGTTCAGTTGAGTCCATTTGCAAGTCACTTTTCATGTCAGCAGGTCACTCGCTGACGTGGCACACATGTGGCAGCCCACTCAACACCGACTTTGCTAACGTGGCACACATGTGGAAGTCAAGTCAGCAATTTGTTGATGACGTAGCGCACACGTGGACAGCCACGTGTGTGCCACATCAACTGTGTGATTTGTTGACATGACAAGTAACCTGTAAATAGACTCAATTGAATGTTTTTACAAACTTTGGGGATTCGATTGTTTTTTTTAAAAGTACGAGGACGTAATTGACTTTTTCGCGATAATACGAGAACAAAATTGGCAGTTTTCACTTAAAAATATAATACCTTTCCTGCCCACCAGGACACCAGCTGGATTTTTGGGTTAAAAGTCCAACAGTTTCCAGACGACGTCGTTTATGGCACCCTTTGCTTCCTTATTGCTAGCGACTGAAGCATCACACAAGCACGAAGAAGGAAGAACCCTAACAAGGCGAAAAGCAAAACCACGAACACCGACTGGCGATCGATTGGGGCTCTAGGAAACTGTGTAGCTGAAACTAAAATGTTTCACCGAGGGTAGGAACTATGAAGCTCTTCCTCCTCCATTTTCATCAAAGATTTCATCTTTCACATGTTTCTTTTTTATCCATTCAATTTTTCTGATGTGCTTTTCGATCCGTGTATCGCTTTGATTGCAGTGATTTTATGATTTGATTGTAGTAATTATCTAACAGATTAAGTTCTAATATTGTAATTAGAGAAAGTATGGCGCCAGCATCTGTTCTTTATGGTGTTTAAGGATGTTTTAGTTTGTCAGATATCAATAGGTGCTGGACTTCTATATCGGCAGATTAAAATAAGACTTACGGAATGTATGCTCATAAGACTTAAACTATTTGTACTAGAAAATAGATTTAATTCGAATTTCTACTGTAGTTTGACCAAAGTACCTTATGATCGAGTTAAGTGACCCCAACCCAATCTTGAATTTTATAGATAGGTATAACAATTTTTTACCAATTTTTCATTGCAATAGTTACGTTGAACAAAAGAAAATCCTTTTCTTTTGTTATTGTTCAGTGAAGCTTCATTCTAAACTTATAGAAGGATTAAACAATATGGCGTTATGTTATACATTAGTTTGTTATTATGTTTAGCCAATGTAAGAAACATTCTCTCTCCATTATTTGGAGATTACTGCCTGCAATGTCATTAAAGTGTGTTGTTTATGATTGATATACACAGAAGATCTATGGATGGAGGTGATGCTCGAGAAATGGGTCTGAAAAGGCAGCGTGTGATGGATCAAAATTCCTCCTATTACTCAATTCCACCCATGTCAAATTATATGTACAATCCAGCCCCTCCTCCTCCTGCTCTTGACTACCCTTATATCAGCCAGCCTCCTCCACCTCTCCCTATTGTCCGACTTCGAGGTCTCCCATTTGGTTGCACAGAGGTTGAGATAGCAGATTTCATGCATGGCTTGGATGTAGTTGATGTGCTTTTGGTCCACAAGGGTAAAAGGTTCACGGGGGAAGCATATTGTGTTCTGGGGTACCCCCTTCAAGTTGATTTCGCTCTTTCAAGGAATAGGAAGAACATTGGGAAAAGATATGTTGAAGTTTTCAGAAGCAACAAGGAGGAATACTATAGGGCTATAACTAACGAAGTATATGATACCTCTTCTAGCAGTGAATTTGTAGCTCCAAGGGATAGATCTGGTGAAGATTTGGCAGATCATACTGGAGTTTTGAGGCTGAGGGGGATGCCATATTCTGCAAGCAAGGAATCTGTGATTGAGTTCTTTAAGAATTTTTCACTTTCGGAAAAGTCGGTTGTTATGGTTGCTAATTCTGAGGGAAGGCCAACTGGAGAAGCGTTTGTGGAGTTTGCTAATGCAGAAGAGTCAAGAGCTGCAATGGCTAAGGATAGGATGAGAATAGGGACTCGCTATATTGAGCTTTTCCCTTCTTCTCATGAAGAGTTGGAGGAAACTGTCTCGAGGGGCAGGTGATTACTTTCTTCTTTTCTCACATCTATATAAAAATAAACTGTTATTTGTCTCATTTGCTTGTCATTTTGTGGATTAATGCACTCCCCATTTCACCTTGCACTAAAGGTCTGTTTCGAACACCGGAAATACCTCTTTCCGGGAATCCGCATAGGTGTGCTGCTGCAGGCACTAGATGATAGCCAAACGCCCTGGTTTTAGTCCAATTGGTCCAGAAACCATTCAGCCTTTGAGTCAGGCTCCTAGACCCAACTAATTGTGTGCCTAAAACCGTTTATTTATTTATTAATCTTTTTATTTGAGCCTATAACCATAAATATGCATGTCGAGTAAGCTACTGGCGAACTTTGGGAACTACCATTCCTCATTACAAACACTTCTAGGTTATTAAGATATAATTTTTACTGCATAATTCAACTAAGTGATTATTTTTAAGTTATTTCTGCATTTTATGATTTTATCATTCATACTTGTTGATATGTATATGTGATGTTTTATTTTTCTTTGTATTTCCTAAGGTGGACACACATAAGAAAGTAACTTGTCATATTAATTATTTTCCGGGAGAAAGATCAATTTGGACACTATGGTTTTAGTTAAAGTTCAAATAGTTTACTAAAGTTTCAAATGGACCAATTAAACAGAAAATCATTTTTTAATAATTTCTGGACAGTCACTAACAGTGTTGATATGAAAACAGTTTTCTATTCCATGTTTTTTTTCATGGGCTATCCCCTCAAAAGAAAGCGATTTCAATAATGGTTATTAGGTTATGAGCTTCCGTAATTTCCCAGAATCAAACAATCGCTTTTCGCGGGCGGTTTCCATCCTCTTTCAGTTTTCTTCTTTGAGAATCCATTTCTCAGCCATTTAAAGCAGAGCTTGAAGCTTTTAGGAAAACATCCATAAAGAGGCAGAGGAAATTAGTTATGGTAGCAGCCTACACTAAAATATAGAAAAGAACAATGGTGTAGGTTGAAACTTGACATCTTAAAAGTGAAACCCATTTCGTTTTCCTAGCTTGCTAGAGCTGCTTTGGTTGCACATGCCTGGATTTTTCATTCGATTTTGGTGGTTTGTAGAGTGGAGTTCTTCTCTCCTTACATAGTCAAGCTTGAATTTTGTAACAAAATAAAATTGAATTCCAATGCGTAATTCAACTATACCCGAAAATTTTCAGTTTAAGTTAATGTTCATAGCAGACTTCTTCATTTTCTAGTGTTTGGATGAAAGTCAGAAAAGTGTCATTTGTAAAAAGGAGAAAATACATCATCAGTAATATAGGTATCAAACATTCTTTTGAAGGAACCCAACAATCTTTTTACTTTTATAACACTCTTGAAGAAAAATTGGTGCAAACTGCGAAGTACCACCACAAGCAATGTATTTTAAAGCTACCTGTTTTTTCAATGTAAAGAAGAACAAGTTTGACCTTACAATTAAACCCTAGAAGGCTAGACCAGAATATCATCATCATCATTTACCCAGTGCCGCTAAGGCTCCCACCAATGGTGGGGTAAGGGGGGGTTGGATGTACACAATCTTACCCACTAAAGCACAGAGAGATGTTTTCCGGATGACCCATAGTGAAAATCGCGTCCAAAATTGCATGGACTGACTGCTGTTTCATAACAAAGAAGTGCATACAGTTTAGTGATAGACTCTATTAGCTGTCGAGAGAGGCAATGGTGACAGATTAAGAAGACGATGTGTGAATTGAGTGATGGGTGAGAGGAAGAGCAACACCAAGGTTTTTTTCCATTGCCCCTGTTTTCAAATGAACCAGACATTGGAAATCTATGAAATGACTTTCTGAAGTTAATTTTCGGGTTTCCAAGTGAACCCTAAGCTCATTCCTGTAGATTAAAACCGAAACTCAGTTATTCACTAAGATTTGCTTTAACATCATAGCCGGAGTACATTCTTTGTCTATATTTTCAATCATATTCAATGATGTACTTTTAGCTTTTTTAGAGTACTAGTACAACTATGTATTAGAGTTCAAGATAAAATTAAGCTACATATCTAATTATCTATTATCCCATGTATTGTGTTCCTTGGAAGGCATTTTTATATACTAGAGTTTTCATCAGTAACAATATATTCTATTATCGCTTTCTGTAAAGAGGATCTGGTGTTTACACTCAAGGGGAAAAAAGTCTGTAATTAATGACAATAGCTATTCGTTTAGTAATGTGTTTTAAATATTTTTGTTTTCATAACAATTTTAGAACTTGTCTTCTATCAAGAAAGAACATGCAAGTTATTTGTAAAGAAAAATAAACCATTAATCTAAGCTACACAAATTGCTAGTGATAGAGTGTTCCAAACATGTACTCACAAGAGAAGCGTGATAGGAATCTACCTTTTAGATTAATAATAGATAATAATTCTAATATGAATACTAGAAGAATAGATACTGTTTAGTGGGCCTGGTAGTTTTGGGCCTATTATTATAAAGAATACTAAGAGGGCTTATACTATAAATAGAAAAGGAGAGGAAGGCATAAGGTAGGCTTTTAGACATTTGGTCTTGGGACTGGGAAGGATACGAGACTGAACATCTCGATCTTTTGGGGCTTCGGCTTTGGGGGCTTCGGCCTTGTTCATTGTTTCTTTTCTGTAATCGATATCTTCTTGAATAAAATTCTTCATCTGATTTCTTGTTACTCTTCTTGTAACTGTTCTGGAATCTGGAGGTATCTATCAAAGCGTTGAAACAAAAGTGAAGTATGAACAAACTCGCGAGACACGTGTCAATGTCTAATATGGTTTCCACTTTGCAATAATTTGTCATCTGGGTGGGTTCCTTATGATGAGTATACTTGCATTGTTTCTTTTGTGTCCTTATCTATCAGGAATATTACATTTTGGGAATACTATGTATTTGGAATATAGTGCTTCTGTCATTAGTAGCCCTTTATCATTCCTTCCCTTATCATATTAATAGGGCGTTTGCATTCTTTCTTCATCAAATTACTCATATCATTAGGAAAATGACTTGAAAAGAGATAGTTAGAATTCTCCATCTGATATTAAAGAGGGAATGAGGAGTTAATAGGATCTTAGCTAACATTTTGGATTTAGTGTTTTAGTGTGGCTTGGCCTACTAAATTGACTGACCCCTACTCTATCTTAATTGCCATAATGATATCGAAACTGGTTTTATTCCACGTTGTTTGTCAAGTATTTGAACCTCCAGGATGTTTTCACTTTGACTGAAATATTCTGGTTTGGTACGGTGATGGTCCGCTTCAAGTGTATTTTACTATGCTCCAAGACTTATATGGTCAGGTCTGATTTGATTTGTTTCAGTCTGGGTATGGTATGAGACTGAAATAAGTCCAACTGAAAGCATCTTTGCTCCGGTTGTACTTTATGAACCCAGTCCCTAGCAGCCAGTAGCCCATTTAATCCAGTTGCTCTCCTGAAAGTCTAGCCCAAATAACCTGTAATTTATTGAAGTGTTTTCCCTGCATTTCGCCGGGCAAGTGACAGGTCAGGCGCAACACAATCTAGTTATCCACTTGAGTCGAATTAATCCCATGTTGGAAAGTTAAAGAAAGAGTTTTGGGTTAATAACATTCTTGGTTTGATCTGTCAAATCTATTGTGTATCCCAAGTACCTTGTGACATAATTGAGTGACTCTGACCTAATTTTATCAAAGATTTAATTAGGAAATACTACGTACATATAAATGACTACTGAATCTGCAATGTTTCCTAATTTGACATTCTTAATGTTATATACATACTTCAGCGTTCGTTTAGTGATGACTTGTTTGAATAACCATTTATCTTAGCTTTTGGGAATGCCACTATTTGATTGGAAGTGCTATAACTCTCTATTTTTCTGAAACCAGAATATTGGAGAAACCATCAGATGGAAAGGACCTAACAGAAATGACGGCTGTTGTTCGAATGAGGGGACTACCATATTCAGCTGAAAAGGATGATATTATTGATTTCTTCAAAGACTTTGTTTTGTCAGAGAATTCGATTCTTATTACTCGTAATTTCGAAGGAAGGCCAACGGGAGAAGCATTTGTGGAGTTTGCAAACCCTGAAGATGCAAAGGCTGCACTCGCAAAGGATAGGATGACGTTAGGGAGTCGTTATATAGAGCTTTTCCCATCCTCACCTGAGGATTTGAATGAGTCAGTCTCGAGGAGAAGGTGACGTAGATTTGTCTGCTGATTTGAATGAGTCTCTTTTGAGGCAAGGTAACACAGATTTATGCTTTGTTTGTGACGTAGTTTTATGAATATTAGTTGATTTTGTTTCAGGGTTTTGCTGAAAACGAATTCTGTGATATGAGGTGTTAAAATGTTAATACCAGACATATATGGCTTTTTAGGTTTGTATTTATAAGTTATCAAGTGTTATGACATTTTGGTCGTATTCGTGTCATCGTGTTTAGTGGGCCGTTGCCGGTTGGTAAAGGTTTCTCTCCATATTTGGTTAATCGGATTGAATTTGTTGAATTTTCTGATAGGATTAGTTTTTGGTAACATTCTAGCCGTTCCAGTTGTTCAATGATCTCCTTCGAGATCTCAACTACAAAAAGCTCCAATCAAAAAAATTAACGAAACAAAAAAATTCAAAGAGCCTTTTCAGTATGTTAAAGCAACTTGCATTTGTCCAAATTGTTCAATTCAACATTTCAACAATAAAAACCTAGCATCATTGTATTCTTCCTTAACATTCTTAAAATTAGCCACCAACCAAGTCAAAGAAATTGTGATAAATACAGTATATAACATTCAAAGTAATACTTCTACAAATATGGTAATTGACATTTTAACATGCATAAGTGCATAACATAATAGCACAAGTACCGAGTTCATAATGCTGTTGTAGACTTCTAGATAAACAAAATACAAAATGACAACAAAAATACCAAATTTGACTACATTCAAAATGCATTATTTATAGCTAGTTTTCAGCTTCCAACGGTCAATGTCTGATTTCTTTATATATTTATAAGTTATAACTACCCAAGTCTAATTTGAACTGATCTGGTCTGAACTGATGTGGGACGAATTACAGTCCAAGTAAAAACATCCTCAGTAATTGCTTCTATGTACATCAAAAATAAAAAATAAAAAAATTGGAACTTTCAAATATTTTTGGATAATTCTAGGAATTCCAACTAGTAATAAGTGTACATTTGACTCAAGTTTCATGAATAAAAAATGTTTTTCGTACACAAGTTGTACACAACATGTACACAAAATGTCGGTCACAGACAATTGGTACTGAGTTGCATATGAGCATAGACAAGAGTTGTTTGTGTCCACAGACATTTGTTTTCTTGTAAAACATACATTGACAACTGTCTGACACTGGCGTGCAAACCAATTTAGGTGTAGTATCTATGTGCACAAACAATATTTGTCTGTGTACATACAATTATTTGCATGTGCACAAATAATATTTACCACACAGACAATAGTTGTGCGGTTCACAGACAATAGTTATTTGTGTAATCTATTTTAGTTGTTTGTATGATCATTTTTAATTGTATGGGTGAACAAAAAGTTAATTATCTATATACGTTAAAATGAATGATGAAGTTGTATGTTTGGTCTAGTGCTGGACTCGGGCCGGTTCGGGCCCGGCCGGGCCTCGGGCCAGGAAAGGGAGGCCCGAGCCCGAACCGCCGGTGGCCGGTTCCGGTCCCGGTTCCGGGCCAAACCGGGCCGGGCCGAACCGGCCCAATTTTTTTTTTTGTTCTCCTATTTAATCCCCTACCCCTCCCCCTCAACCCCAAACCATCCCAAACCACCTCAAATGGCCCAAAATACCTAATCCAACCTAAAACTTAAAAAAATTTCAAAAAAAAATAAAATAAAATAAAATCCGGCCCGGGCCGGTTCACCAAAACCTGGGCCCGGGCCCGAACCGCCCAGCAGCCGGGCCGGGCCGAACCGAACCGAGGGACCCACCGGGCCCCGGGCCGGGCCCGGGCCAAATAGTAGCCGGGCCGGGCCGGGCCGGTTCCGGGCCGGGCCGCCCGGCCCGAGTCCAGCACTAGTTTGGTCAATTTACATGTAACTTGAAAAAAAAAATGAAAAGATGATAAAAATAGATAATAAAAAATATGAATAAGCTGATTTTGTGCAACCAATAGAAAAAATTGAATATAAGTATAAAGGTAAAGAAGAAGATGATGGAGAAGGGAAGAGAAGGATGAAGAAGAGAAGAAGATCATTTTTTTTGCATAACCGAAAAGAGGTAGAGAGGAATGAGAGAAGAGAGATAGAGTAAAATGTGAAAGTTTTTTACTTTTATACTCTGTACAACTTATATACTCCGTATAAGTTGTGTACCTACATCATTTTCTAAATCATCATTGCCAAAGCAAAGGAAAATGCCTCATAAATTCTCACTGCTTGTGCAAAGTACAAGTTTGGAAAAGTTACAAGGGATAGTGAGCATTAGGGTGGGCAAGATGGTTTGGTTTAACCGAACCGAACCAAAAATTGGTGGTTTGGTTTGGTTTGGTTATACTTGAGTAAACCATTTGGTAACAATTTTCTCAAACCGAATGGTTTGGTTTGGTTTAGTTTAAAACCGAAAAACCGCAAACCGAACCGAACACCGAACAACTTGTAATATATATTATATATATTATATTATATATTAAGATTATACTTCGTATAGTTAATACACACACGCTTTGTATTTGTCTTCACACTTCTTTTAATGATTTAAATAAATAATTTAGACATGAAATACATATTTAGCATATATCATTAGTATTACACATTTCATACATTAATTATTAATTATGACAAAGTTAGCTAAAACAAAATATAAGTATTTGTTATGCTTTGTACTCTACAACTCTACATGTATGAAAAGATGCTTGGCGATAACAATAACAAATTGCATTTATATTTTTTACATGATTCATTTGAATAAAATTGTGAATATTACAACATTTATCTCACCGACTCCTTTATAAATGCTAATCAATTATAAATTTATTTTTTGTAAGAAGTGAATCTTTTTATAGTTATCGAAAAGATGTTAGAAAATTTTAATTTATAGTAGTACTACGTAATATTTTACTACTTCTTTTTATATATTTTATTTAAATAATAATAATAAAAGGAAACAAATCGAACAAAATTGAACTCATACTTCTCACTTTGGTAAACCGAACTCCAAACTGAACCGAACCGGAATCGAACTGAAACCAAATCGAAAAACAAACGGTTTTAGTTTGGTACAAATTATCCCAAACTGAATAAACCAAAACCGAATCGAAACCAAAGAAAACCGAACCGTAAACCGAAATGCCCACCCCTAGTGAGCATCATTATACGTAGTACTCCCTCTAACCCTGAAAGATCGTCCATTTCATTTTTCAAGTGTCAATTTAAATCACTTTTAATATTTTACTTTATATATCATATTTTTATGAAATTTGAATTATTTTTACAGACTTTGTAGCATTTTTAATGTAGTTTGTGAATATATAAATTTTATTTACTAAAAATAATATGTATTTTCGCAGGGATCATTTAACTTTATCACTGGTCAAACCTCGTAACCCATAATTGGAAGAAAATTTAGGGACATAGGGAGTATGAGTTTAAGAGCTCGTTTGGTAATTCAGATTTTCAACTATATCAATTACAAGTATTTTTTATTATCAAACCTGTAACTTTTGATTTGCTCGCTGAGTTGTGTAATAATCAAAATAAATAAGTTGAAATTACTTCCTGACTAAATTGATTAAAATTCCTGTAGATGACCATTTTAAATATTTTCTTATAATTGGCTTTATTTTAGTAAAAAAAATATTTTAAATATTATATTTCCATAATTTAGTAGAATCATCAATCCAACCGCTCTGACTTTACCAATAGAATTTAATATCATCAATTTCAATAGAATTTACGAGATTAGCCTCTAATTTCAATGTTACCAAATAACCAATCGACAAAACTATGATTCCTCATTCCCGTGTTTTTTCGCTTCAAGAATTGCATAATTGTATTAGGGGGTGTTTGGAAATGGTTCTGCTTCTGATTATTTTTTAAAGCAGAAGCAGAATCAAAATCAGAATCAATTTTCAGAAGATGGTCTCCTCCAGCTTAAAAAAACTGATTCAAGGAGTAAACTAGAGCATCACAATCACTTCTGCACTTTCACCCAAACACTCCAACTTCTGTTTCTGCTCCCTGAAGGAGCAAAAGCAGTTTTAAGAATAAGATACAAACACCCCTTAGTTCCTCCAAAAGGTTGAATCCCCAACCCCAAGGGTCTTTACGCCCCGACCCGACAAGGCATATGAGAGGATGTAAATCATAGTGACTCAGTCAGCTCAATGGTGGTAGGCTTTATACCGTGCGCACCAAAAATCCAGTCCAGTACGCAGGAGTTGTAATATCTTCACGATCACTGCAAGTTTGGAATCTTGATCACTTTTTCAATTTTCTAACCACTCAACCAACTCAACTATCCGTGCGTGTTTTCATAATTACACCGGTGAACGGAAGGGACGGGGATTCATGTTTGTGCACTTGACAATCAAATGAGCTCTTGATGTGACTTAAATATTTTATCTTTGATTCATCTTTCCATGACGATATTTTATCTTTGATTCTTCTTTCTAGTCATCCAATCGATTAAGGCTCTGTTTGCAATCACTTGTGCTTAAATAAAAGCACTTTTGGGGAAAAAGTGATTAGTAGTAAAAGTTGGTAGTGTTTGGTAAAATAAGTGCTTTTTGTGTAATAGAAAAAGTAAAAAGTAGATTCTACACGAAAATCGAAGAAGTAAAAGTTGGTAGTGTTTGAAAAAATAAGTGCTTTTTTCTTAAAAAAAAGCCAAAATCACTTTTTTTAATTGGTTGCAAACAAGCCCTAAAGATCAATGTCAGACTTTGCTTTTGATCTGTACAAGATTGTCATGATATTCACTCATTCATGAAAAATTTATGCACTTTTTTCGTCTATGTTTAGAAAACAAAACGTAATGCGTCGAAGCATGTCCAACTGTCCATAATGTGCCAATAAACAAGAAGCTGCAAAAGCACAGGCTTCATACAAGTATTCGATCTATATAAAAAACGTCAGATCAAGAGTTTTAGATCAATACTGCAAGTGTGCTATCGATTAAAAACGTATCCAAAGCTTGAAATTATCTCGTAAAAATGTCTAGGACGGCAAACTCATAAGCTAGAGAAACTATCAAATAGACCCCCGTACTATATCAAAAATGACAATTAAGTCTTGGTACCAGGGATGGATTTAAGGGGGAACGGGGGCGAGTAGGTGACTGATAGCCGTTATATTTACTTGTGTTTAACATAAGTATTTATAAGTATTTGTTGAAGAAAGGAAGAGAAATCGGACAAATACCTTCAGAATGAGAGCTAGAGCATAAAACATTGCGATGAACGACTTTTTAGACCAAGAGAATGACGTCCTGCCCATAATTTGAGTATAACGTATTCTATAGAACTCGAAATCACTCGATTCGAGTTTCATGTGAATGATAACTCAATAAGGTACAAATGTTATGAAGACGTCATGGCCAAAATATGAAAGGAACAAGACTCAATCAACCAACAAAGTCAGATGTTGCTGGTGGGATTTCAGGATGCATACCTCTCAGTGTTTTAGCCATAACGTTTGATTGGATGAATAAAATCACGTCATTCAAGTTTTGGTGGATAGAAGACTTCATTATCTACAACTTTGGTGAAGAAATCATGTCCAAATTCGTAGCGGAACATCCCCAAAATCCTGGGACAAAAACCGACAGTTTTTAATCAATTTCGGAAGAAGAGAAAGGAAGCGCATTTTTGGGCGCTGCAACCGGCGCCGGTCAGCCTATAACCGGCGCCGGTTGGAAGGCTTTTTCGCACTAAACGAGCCTGTTTGCGACCGGGGCCGGTTCTATACTGACCGGGGCCGGTTGGGACGATTTCAGCTCAAACAAAAGGTCGTGCAAGAGGATTTTTGATGGGAAAACTTCACCTTCCTCATCTCTTGATCAAATATTGCTCCATACCTGATTGTTGGGCTCGAATAGACTAAAAGATGCCATTCTTTAGCCTATATAAAGCCTTCAATTCATCAAGCAAACACATTCCATTCCATAGATTAATTCTTAGTCTTTATACTTTGTTTTTGCTTTTGTTCTTCAAGTTCTTGAGGAGGAAACTTCAACCTCCGAAACCATTGGTGTTTAGGTATTATTTCCTTTGTAATTTCATGTTCCATTACATTTCAATATTGTATTGTGATTAATATGAGCATTAGAGGCTAATTTCTAAGCTAAGGCTAGGGATGAACCTCTATGCATATTAGGTGTTTGATAAAAGTTCTAAACCAATAAATTGTGATTTATCCTTTATATTTTGATTGTTTATGACTATGGTGTACAACATAGAAGTATGTTAAATTTAGTTTATGCTTGCAATTAACGTTGAAGTCTAAACTATGAACATTAAAGGATAAACATATATAGTACCGAGAATAGAAATATATCCGGTCTTATATGATACGGGTGTGATGTCTTGATATTCAACGGGGTTTTCGGTAGATGAATGTAAGCCGTAACGGGACTTACACGTAACGAAAACCACGCTCTCGCTGCCTTAACCGGAGTTGAGAATATATTAGCGACATCGTATTCATGATTATTGGGAAAGAACTATTATTAAATAACTATTAAAGCATTTAGGTGAATCCCGATTGCCTTAGTAATTCTCATTCTTGTTTAAACCAATCTCAAAGAACAAAGTTCCTGAAAAACTATATCATTTACATTCTTTGCATTCAATATTCGACTTTATAATAACAACCATTTCCCTGTGGATCGACCCGGTATTTACCGGTATTTTATTACTACATCGGCACTTGTATACTTGCAAGTTTAGCCCGATCAGTGACCGCCCCCCTTGGGCTTTCAAAATTTTCTATTATATACTATCATCCGTTCTATAATTCTTGCAACAGTTTGACTTTCACAGTTGTCAATGCACAACTTTGACTGTAATTATATTTAATTATGTATTAGTAAACGTTATAAAAAGTTGATATTTTGGAAATTCACATTGATAAGAGTTCAATAACATTTTATACGTAATAATTTGATTATGTATATTAGTAGAAAATCATGGTCAAAGTAAGATCTGTGAGTAGTGTAAAAATCACAATGTTGCAAGAATACCCTTCTTCGTAGACAAAAACTGCAATTCAAAAACCGATTCTTTATTCTGATAAGATTCATGTGGTTAAACAAAGCAGAAGTTATTCAAAAAGCATCGATTTATGTGCACCTTTTAAACTCTTTACTTTCAAATAATTTGATAAAATATTATATCCTTTCTTATTTTCAAATAATTTTATATAGCACTTAGAATTATTAAATCAAAGTTATTTTTTCATTGTCTAAAATTTGAATGTAATAGATTTAAACGTCATCGTGTATTTACTTATGGAATTTTGTGAACAAAATTTAGCCGCAGAGTCCTACACTAGCGAAACAAATTTGTCCCGCTGCACTAGCGAAAAAAATTCGTCTTGCTACACTAGCGGAAAAATTTTCACCTCCTACACTAATGAAAAAAATTCGCCTCCCTTAACTCAAAATTCTGGATTCGTCCCTGCTTGTACTATACAAACATCCAATCAAAATACACCCAATGTAGCTTTTTATCCGGTCATGTGCAGGTTAGCCGGTTGAAACGTATATTCATGTTGTATTTCTTTTTTCTTTTATGAGAATCTTGAAACACTTTTCAATTGTCAGAAAGAAACCTTCCGCCTGAGAGGAGCAATAGGAGTGAGCAACAGTGTGCGGCGGCGGTGCTTTGTTGATCGAAATCCATAGCCCCAGAGGTGAAGAACATCGAGTTAGATTCTTCAAGCAAAACGGTCTGAAAATTTGCACTATCGAGAGTTTAGCAGTAGATCTATTATCTATATATGGAAGGTCAGGTCGAAAGTTTATCTGTTTATGTGAGGGGGTTCTGTTGATGGGGCATGTCCTTTGAAATTAAAGTGATGAAGGTGTGTGTATATATTCTTGTGGTGATTCCTTTGTGACCCTTGGAGGAATAGCTAACCTCTCATCCCCTCACCCAGCTTTCTGCTTCCCATGTTCGCCGGCAACATTCCAGATCAAATGGATTGTTTTATGATTTTTTTCAGGACTTTATTTTTTATTAAGAAGACCTGATTTGGTCTTTCTTGTGAAACAGTTATTTTCTATGTTGATGTTTTTCAAGGAAAATCAAATTCGAAGAAAAAGATTGAGGGAGAAGAAGAGGAAAACAACAGGTGAAATATTAATTTGCAGAAACAAAAACGCAAAAAATGATAAAGAGGAAGAACCAAAGAAGAGGATTAAGACCAACACAGCACATGGGAATATTACCCGGAAATAGGATTGTCATATTTTTAGTTCCAAAATAGGACTAATTACTGTCATATTTTGGTAGTACCAGACTTCAAACATGACCGTAATTACTCCTATTTTGAGAATAAAAAACATGACAGTCCTATTTTGGAATTTTAAAAATGTTTTAATCCTATTTCGGGAACTTTCCCGCAGAAGATCCCACATGGATTTTTTAGTTAAAAAAAAGCCACCTCAAGGTCCTCAACAGTCAACACCCACGTCAGTGTGTAACCGGCTAACTTATTAGTGACCCGCAAAAAACCAAAATTGGGTGTTTTTTGAGAGACGGGTTTGATTGAATGATTTTTAAGTGCAAGGACTTAATTGCTATTTTCAATATAATACATGGACTTATTTGACAGTTTTCTCTATATTCTAAAAAAATTACTTCGTATGTGATTATCTTCATAAAAGTAATCCTAGATTATGAGAATAAAGAGTTACTTAGGTGATAGAATTACTCAAGAAATGTGAGATTAATTACATGAATGTAAAATTACCTAGTATGTTGGTTGAGAAACTATAAATGTAATATTATTGGATCATTTTAAAATAAAGAAGTACTACATAGTGTAGTAAATAAATGCATAACTTACGGATACTAGATCTCTACCAGAGGATTAGCATGAGTGCATGACAATGCTACGTGCCTACATCAACTAATCTTCCCTTTTATGAAATTTTTTTTGCTTTAAAAAAGCACCTTTTAAAGTGATTTTAGAAAAAGTGATTAGCAGTAAAAGTTGATAATGTTTGAAAAAAATGATTTTGAAAAATAAAAGTTGATAGTATTTGGGAAACTATGTGCTTTTTGTGTAATACAAAAAAAAAGTAAAAAGCACTTTTCAACCAAAAGGCGAGAAGCGTTTATTTAAGTAAAATTTGTCACTTCAAAATACTAATTTTAACTATTTAAGCGAAAAACTGAGAAACGCTTTTTTAAGCTCTTGCAAACAGACCCTAAAGCTTCAACGTATATCTCAAACTTCATTAGAGCCTGTTTGGTAAAAAGAAAATCGGGTGATTCGGTTGATTCTGCTGAAATTTTTGAAGTTATGACTGAAGTGACTGTATTGGATGATTCTGCCGATTTAGGGAAAAAATTAAAATATATTTTATTAATAAAACAAAGAAAAATATATATGTAAAAATAGCTAAAATAGTTGGATGATTTCCCAATATACAGTAAAAGGTTACATGGAGTGCCAAAATAGTTGGGTGATTCCCCAATATACGGGAAAAGGTTACATGGAGTGCCAAAATACGGGACTTTTTCAAGGGTTTCTGAAAATACGGGAGTCGGAACTGCTGATTCCGACTAGAGTTAGGTTTTCTTTTAATACGAAAAATTACTTCTGTCCGAATTTAGGAATCCGACAAGAAGAATTTTTTTTTATAAATGGGATAAAAGTCATAAAACCTCCTGTTGGAAGTGAGTAATCCGACCAGCATTCTTCTTTTTTAATTTTTTAATTATTCCACTCCATCTTTTTTAATTAGTCCACTTCGAATTATGTAAATTTGGGAAAACATAAATATTTATTTTATATTCTTTAAATAATTGCTCAAAATTGCCACTTTTTTAATAATTCCGAAACCATTTTATTTAAATTATTCCAATCATAATTCCGAACACATTTATTATATATCAAAATCAAAGTAAATTTTGAATTTCTTTAAAACCTAACAAATCATTCTTTTTTATGTAATACATTACTATTATAATGTACTATTATGAAATATTCTAAAAATGTAATACCGGATTAATACAGTGGACTACTCTTACCTGATGATTTTTTTTTGATGATTTTTTATCAGATAAAATTTATCTGATTCAATTTTATGTGATTTATTTTGTTTATATTTTACGTAGTATTATAGATGGGTCAGATCCGATGGGGTTGAGTTTTTTTATGTGGATTGTTTTCGGTCTCAGGCGAGACCAGATTAGACCAGACTTAAACAGATCACATCAGATTAGACCAGACTTAAAAAGACCAGATCAGACCAAACTTGAACAATTCTAAAATACATAAAGATCAAACTTTACCAGACCACACCAGACTAGTTCAGATCAGACCAGACTAGAATTAAACAGACCGGTCAAAATAAGATCAGATTAGACCAGAAAATTTCAGTCCAAAAAAAAACACCCTAAAACCACTATTTCTATATGGTACATTTAAGCATTTATTAATTTATACTCCGTCCTACGTACTACCTCCGTCCCTGAAACAGCTTCCCGTTCAGTTTATGAGCTTGACTGATGATAAAGCAACCCGATCTATCCCTATTCAAACTCGAATTATTTTTAGTAGATAAAATTTGCATATTCAGAAACTACATTAAAACCGCTACAAAGCCTGATAATGAAAACTTAAAATAGATAAAAATTTGATATATAAAGTACTACCTCCATCCCGAAAAGGTTCGTCAAATTGATTTTTCTTGGTCAATGGTTGCTAACTTTAGACAATGATTTCAATTATTATATTAGTATATAATTTATAAATTTTATACTTTTATGAAAATATTTTGAATAAGAAACATTTTGATATAATTTCCATACTCAAAATAATTTTGTGTTAAAAGATATCATTGGTCAAAACCGAATGTCATTGACCAAGAAAAGTTAATTTGGCAAACCTTTTGGGGACGGAGGGAGTAAAAGATTAGGAGTTATTTAAGTTGGTCAATGAATAGTGAATGTGAAGTTAATTTTGGGACGGAGGAGTATATAATTTACATATTTAAACCAATATTTTAATAACAATTCAAAACGTAATATGAAAACCGATAATTTAATACTATCGTACATAAAAACGTAATACAATTCCCCCTCATATTAACTTTAGGGCATCTTCATTCATAGGATTATTAGAGGATTAAGTTGGTGATGTGGCGGATTATTTTTGAGATCATGATTGAGTGAGAAAGATTATTTGGTGAGATTATATGACAAAATAATCCGGGATTGAAATATGAATCCGGATTATCTCAAGATTATTGTGAACCGAGTATTAATTAGGGAGTGCAGGACCCACAAAAGATCTGATTATTTTGAGATGATGAATGATGTAATTTACAAAGTGTGAGATTATTTTGAAAAAATCTACGTGTCATTAAAAAATCTGATTATTTCAGTATCATGGATGTGGATGCTCTTATAGAAACCAATACGTATTTTTATGAAAACGTAAATAAAGTATTAAAATTTCCTATTGTGTGGCAACTCTTTTCGAATTATTAATTCTCCACAACTAAAATTATTGGTCCACTAACTTTTTTAGCCACCCAGTCAGATCGAATTCTTTTTTCCAACCCACATTTTTGTTTTGAAAGACACCATTTTCAAAATCAACTTTCCAACATTTTTTAACAAAAAAATACTTCAGTTGGAATTGCCAATTCCGACTACAAGTTTGTATTATTTGTATTATTTGTATTATTTTCTTTACTTTTTTGCAGCCTAACTCCAGTCGGAAAGCCAACATCCGACTCCCGCTTTTGGCTTGTCAGACAAAAAAAGCCGGGATTTGGTCATTTCCTCAAAATAGTTATCTACAATAACTTCGGCCAATAAGCCAGAAAAGTAACTATAACATTACTTTTTCTTATTATAACAAAATTCAGCGCGCGAAAACAAAAGTTACATGTTTGGTGAAAAAGTTGACTGATAAGTCTGATAAGCTTAAAACAATGTTATCATACGGCCTCTTAGTTTTACTCTCTGCTAGATTTTGTCAACTTTTCATTTCTATTGTCCAAACATTTTATCACTTTTCTTTTAAAGTAATCAGGGCGTCTTTAAGATTATGGGGGGCCTTGACAAAAATTTACGAAATACTCTGTACTTAGTATTTACATATTATATTCATATGATTTTTAAATGTTATATATACATAGGGCAGATCATATCAGGCCGGCCTGACGGCGGTTCCCGTCAGGCCGAGGCCATTTGGGTCCCTTCCCGGTAGAAGTTTTTGATGAAATTTTTTGAGAATGTTCCTCATCAAGTCTAGTTTGTCCATACCAAATTTCAGCTTAAAATTCAATCGGGAAGGCAGTAAAAAAAATCCCTACGAAAACTGTGCATTCTATATATATAAACAGCGCAGTTTTCGTAGTGATTTTCTTTACTGCCTTCCCGATTGAATTTTTAGCTAAAATTTGGTATGGATAAACTAGACTTGACGAGGAACATGCTCAAAAAATTTCATCAAAAAATTCCATCGAGAAGGGCCCCAAATGGCCTCGGCCTGACATAAGTTCCCGTCAGGCCGGCCTGACAGGATCAGGACTATATATATATGTATGTATGTATGTATATATGATGGAAAGTGTACCCGGGGGTATCTTATCCGAAGGGTTATTCGAGGAATAACCTAGAGAGAAGTCAGAGCAATAAGTAAGAGAGAGAGTCAAATGTATTAAATGATCTCGATGTCCTTTACAAGGAGAATAAGTACTGCTATTTATAGTGGCCATAAATGCGATGAGAGTACACGTGTCAACAATCTAACGGCCGAGGGGTCACCTCAATCGGGGTGGCACCGGCACTCGCATGTGCACCGCATTAAATGCGGTGGGTGGGTGTGACTAGGTGGTGGGCATAACGGTTTGGTTTAACCAAACCGAACCGTACCAAACCGAACTAAACCGAACCGTATGCAATTTGGTTTGAGTTTGGTACTATTTCTTTCAAACCGTATTAAACCGAACCGAACCGAAACCGATAAAAACCGAACAAAACCGAACCGAACTAAAGAAACTAAAAAAAAATCATATATTATTAACATTGGTGGTTTGATTTGGTTTGACTTGAGTTTATTTAAGTAAACCGTTTGGTAAACATTTGCTCAAACCGAATGGTATGGTACTTTGGTTTGGTTTAAAACGGAAAAACCGTAAACCAAACCGAACACCAAACAACATATATATATATATATATATATATATATATGTATATATATATATATACACATATATATATATATACATATATATATATATATATATATATATATATATATATATATATATATATATAGAGAGAGAGAGAGAGAGAGAGAGAGAGAGAGAGAGAGAGAGAGAGAGAGAGAGAGAGAGAAATCATCATGTCAGGCCGGCCTGACCGGGAGAGCCGTTCGGCCGAGCCTTTTTGGCAACCTTCCCGGTGGAATTTTGTGATGAAATGTTTTGACCATGTTCCTCATCAAGTCTAGTTAGTCCATACCAAATTTCAGCTCAAAATTCGATCGGGAAGGTATTCAAAAAATTCCACCGGGAAAGTGCCCAAACGGGCTCGGCCGGACGGAGGTTCCCGTCAGGCTGGCCTGACAAGAAGAGTTCTCACTCTCTACATACATACATACATACATACATACATACATACATACATACATACATACATACATACATACATACATACATACATACATACATACATACATACATACATACATACATACATACATACATACATACATACATACATACATACATACATACATACATACATACATACATACATACATACATACATACATACATACATACATACATACATACATACATACATACATACATACGTATATATACACTTTGCATATATCTCCACTCTTCATTTTTAAGATATAAATAAATGGTTTAGACATGAATATACATATTTGAGCATATACTCGTATTATTATAATTTTTACACATTTCATACATTCATTATGACAAAGTTAGCTAATACGACATATTTGTACGGAGTATTTATTATTTTTGGCGATAACAATAGCAAATTGCGTTTATATTTTTACATGATTCATATATTTGAATAAAATTGTGAATATTACAACATTTGTACCACCAACTCTTTTAGGTTTTTTGAATATTTTATGTGATATTACAAATGCTAATCAACTATCTTATTTTTTCTAAGAAGTGAATTTTTTTGTAGTGATAAAAAATATGTTAGAAGTTTTAATTTATAATATTTTTTATTTATTTTTCTATCTTTTATTTCCTTTTACATTTTATTTAAATAATCAATAAATTAAAAAAAAGATGATATGAACTACTACGTTTATTTTCTAATTCTAAAATATAGAACTTGATCAAATAAAATAATAAACATAAGCAAACGAATCAAACTAAACAAATTAAACATTATATTTTTTACTTTGGTAAACTGAACTTCAAACCGAACCGAACCGAAACCAAACCGAAACACAAATGGTTTTAGTTTGGTACAAATTCTCCCAACCCGAATAAACCGAAACCGAACCGAAACCGAAGAAAACCGATCCGTAAACCAAATTTCCCACCCCTAGATGTGACGTCGCATTAAATACGGTGGTTGCTTGTCTCCAAATGGAATCTTTGATGACTGCGTTGTAGCTGAAGGCCCCCCTGTGACCGAAGGCTCTGTGCAGCCGAAGGCTCGGTGTAACCGAAGGCTGCCCTTATCCCGAGGGCACGAAGATACTGAAGGCTCCCGAATTCTATCATTTTCTCCCAGTAGCTTCGTATGCTCAAATCTGGCTGTCCTGTGAGTGTTGGAACCCTCGGCCATAGGGCCGAAGGCACCCGTATGTGCACCGTGGGCTTCTTAACACTTGGGCCGCTGTGTTTGGGCCTCATGTGCTCACTGGGCTTGATGGGCCTGTGTAGGAGAAGTAGGAGTCTATGGGCCGGTTAGGAATTTCCTAACCAGAGCGCCGTCCGGCCTCCTCCTTTTGGGGGCCTTCCCGGTGGTATTTTTTTCTCAACTTTGTTTTGTATGTTCTTCATCAAGTCTAGTTCTTCCATACCAAATTTCAGCAAAAAATTCAATCGGGGGGGCCGTCAAATGATTTTTTCAAGTTAACTGGTCCGGAATATGTATTTTCCGGACCAGTTAACTTGAAAAAATCATTTGACGACCTTCCCTATTGAATTTTTTTCTCACATTTGGTATGGATGAACTAGACTTGATGAGGAACATACACAAAAAATTTGAGCAAAAAATACCACCGAGAAGGCCCCCAAATGGAGGAGGCCGGACGGGGCTCCTGTCTGGAAATTCCGGACAGGAATATTTGTTTTTTTTGTCAACTTTTAATTTTTTATTTATTTAAAAGCTTTATTAAAAATGAAAGAAGTTACAAGAAAATAATAAAAATGAAAAATGAAAATAAAAGAAAAGACAAACTAATAGCTATAAAACCCAACCCAAAGAATAACGATAAAACCTCCCCAAAACGAAACATAGACGCTCAGTTAATTCTTCAATCAAATCTTCAAAGCTCCACTCATGTTTGAGACCTAGTTCTCATAAGATGTGATCGCTGATTCCGGACAGGAATATTCCTCTCTCTCTCTCTCTATATATATATATATATATATATATATAATTTTATGACCATTTTTAAGGTTATTTATAAAAATGTGACCACTTAAAGAAGTTAAGAGCTATTATAGTACTATCTTTAGTGGTTGTATCATATATTCAATTTTTGCATTTAATGGCAATAATATAGTACCATCAAAATCATGCAAATAATATATCCGATAAGTTGAGTAAAGACATATACAACCATTTTGGTGACCATGTTTTTCGGCCTATTAGCCTTATCAGACAACTTTTCACAAAAAACGTAACTTATTTCGAGAGTTGAATTGTGTAATCATCAAAATAAATAAGATTAGAGTTATTTTTTAGTTGCATTGGCTGAAGTTACTACAGAAGACCAATTTAACAATTTTCATCCATTTCTTTCTTTATGTTATTAATAATATATGATAGTATATTTTAAATATAATTTTTTTCTAAATCAACAGAAGCAGTCAACACAGCCACTGGCATCCAGGACTTAATACATTTCAGCAGAAAAAACCGGTACAATCAATTGTAATGTTATCAAATAGGGTCATTATGATAAACAAAGGATAACTGTGGTGATCGTGAATGTGAAAAAATTAAATTCGTCATTGTTAACATATGCAAAACTTACCAAATCTATACGCGTCAACACTTTATTTTTTCTTTTGAAGTGCAAAATTGATAAGGACATAACTATAATAAAAACTACTGGCTAAAACTTTTTCTTCAATAGATTACATAATTTACGGATCTTTTAATAAAAACTTGGTCATACATAATTTTAACTGTTTTTAAAATAACTACTTTCTCTGATCTTTAATTCTTGCAACGTTGCGATTTTTGTACTATTCACAGATCTTACTTTGACCACGATTTTCTATAAATATACATAATCAAATTATTACTTATAAAATGTTATTGAATTCCTTCCAATATGAATTTCCAAAATATCGAAATTTTATAATGTTTACTAACACATAATTAAATATAATTACAGTCAAAGTTGTGCGTCGGCAAATGTGAAAATCAAACTGTTGCAAGAATTAAAGAACAGATAATAGTATAGGAATATATTATGATCCATCGGTACTTCAATAATATTATATATTCACATGCCAAGGTGTAAATACACCAATGAAGCAAAAGCGGAAAACCCAAATAAATTAATATTAACACAATAACCCTTTAGCCTAAATTTAGCACAATTTTAACTTTAATTTTTATCTACGATAATTTGGGATTGATTTAATATGAGAATTCGGATTTAACTACAATTTAAATTAAATATAAATACTCCCTCCGTCCCGCTATTAACTTCCTACTTTCCTTTTTGGACCGTCCCAAAATAATCTTCTCATTTCCCTAAATGGAAAGTTATCCTACATCAAAACAGTGTCAAACAGTGCAAAACAGTGTCTAAACAGTGCCAAACAGTGTCTAAACAGTGCCAAACAGTGTCTAAACAGTAAAGTCAAATTTATTTCCTAAATATGTCTGAGGTCAAAGTAGGAACTTAATAGAGGGACGGAGGGAGTATATAATAGTAATACATAGTAGTATTTTTTATTTTATTTGGAGGCCCCTAAAAATCGAGGACCCTAGGCAATTGTCTAGGCTAGATGCCTCCCATGGCCGGCCCTAAAAGCAATGAATTTGTGATTATGCTTAATTCTGTCTCTTCTTCAAAAACCTCAACACACAATTTTTATTTTTCTTATTTAATGTCCTACATAAAGGTGACAATAATCTAATGAGACGAAGGTAGTACTCCCTTCGCCCCAAAATGAAGTTCCTAGTTTGACACCACGGGTTTTAGGTATAATAGGAAATAAAGTTTGCTTTTCAAAAATACCTTTGGGTAATTAACTGGTGTAGACCCAAATGTGTATAATAAAGGTGGTAATGAATAGTGAAATGATGGTAACATACATCAATTCAATGAAGTGAGAACTTTATTTTGGGACAATTCAAAAAAGAAAGGTGAGACTTTATTTCGAGATGGAGTGAATATTATATTTTATCTCTAATCAAATTGGGTATGAGATAACATTCCCAATGAAGTATGAGGTAACTTGTATCAAACAAGTTATTTTGGGCAATTTAGAGTATCTCCAATTTTAATAGCTTACCATTGAAGGATTGCTTTTTTTTTTTCTTGAGAAAACTAATTAACCAAAATGAGTTACTAGCTTGAGCAAGAGAATTACTAAATACAACACTACTATAAATAATAAATGAAGAGGGAGATTTTATAACTAATCACTGGAATAAATTTTAATTTTGCTGCAAATGTTATGAGGCTAGTCAAACTATGAGGCTAATTTGCTAATCGGTGAAGATGCTCTTACAAAACTATTTTGTTTAGTACTATGTGTATTTCTTAAGATGATTAATTAAGGGGAATCCTGTTAATGACTCACTCCATTGATGAGTAAAAGGCTATATGCCTAAATATTCTAATAGCGAAATTAAATTCTTGAAATAGGAAGAACAAGAAAAAAAAGTATTCAATTATTTAGGCTAAAGGGTCGGCCCTCGAACCAGTGGCGGATCTAGGCTTTATGTTCTAGGTGTTCGAAATAAAGTAGAATTTAAAAAAAAAATCATTGCTATTAACACAAAAAATGCAGGAAAATAAAATTCATATACCAAAACTAAATTAATAAAAAAAATCATACAACCTCACCCAAAAATATATGCAAAATAACGTCAATATACTAAACAAAAAACGCGCTGCCACACCAATAATCTAATAAAATAAACACACCTCACCTCAACAAATGACACTACCCCCTCTGCTACTCCTCCAATTCATTATTTATATATGGACAAAGAACAAAAGTTGCAACGCGACCTTCAATTTGTACAGAATCTACCAAATACCAATATTTTCTTAATATTCATTGTGAATTAACCATTCAACTGCAAGGAAATCAGTGGGAAATGAATCATTGGTGGAGAGAGCTGCATGCAATTCCAATAGAACGACTGCAACTCGCAAGATTGAGGTGAAGCGAGCTAAAACTCTTCAAGTGGCAAATAAGCTAGGGCAGTGGAGAGAGCAGTACGTCTGGAGGAAAGAATTTAGCTAGCTTCCAATTCTGAGCGAGGGAGAAACGATGGAGTTGGATTTTCTAAAGACACTGACAAACGACATTGTTTTCCTAATAAAAATTGATTTTTTTGGGTGTTCACATGAACACTCTTGAACAAGAGTAGATCCGCACCTGCCTCGAACTAACTTAAAAAGTGCAATTCACCGCTTATATAGGAGGCTCTGTCCAGCCGTTGCCAATTGGGGTGGTTCCCGATGGAATTTTTTGATGAATTTTTTTGAGCATCTTCTTCATTAAGTCTGGTTTACGCATACCAAATTTCAACTAAAAATTCAATCGGGAAGAAAGTAGTCAAATGAATTTTTGAAGATAACTATGCAGTTAAACAGTGCAGTACATTTCAGAAAATCATTTGACTGTCTTTCCGGTAGACTTTTTATCTGAAATTTGGTATGGGTAAACTAGACTTAATGAAGAAGATGCTAAAAAAAATCATCAAAAAATTCCACTGGGAACCGCCCCAATTGGCGATGACCGGTTAGAGCCTCCTATATAAGGGGTGAATTACACTTTTTAAGTTAGTTCAAGCGCTATTTGACTCTTTAGCCTAGTATTTACTATCATAATTATGATAGTGATTCTTCTTATTTAGATAATAAAACATGATAGTAAAGCATTTTAATTCCAGGGCTATTTCTTGTTCTAACGACCTCATTCGTTAATACGTAGTACTACGTATTTGGCACAACTAGCTGAAAAGATACTTTTGTAAGCTTATTAATAACTGTTAGCTTTTATTGACTGAAAAGATCTTAAAAAGAAAAGGTGGTAGCTGTTTGGTAAAAAGTTGAGTGTTTGATTTAGTTTGGTTTGGTATACAAGCTCTTAGCACTAATTAGTACTAAAAGTCACAGGCTTTTCTCAGATGTTACTCTCCGTAGCATCTCAAAAAAGATCTTTTAATTTTTGAAAACTCTTAAAATTTATTTGTCATGTCAAACATATATACAACTAGAAGCTTTTAAAGACTTTTTGAACAATACAAAAGCTAGAAGACAGAGACATATGATTGGTCAATATCAAAATTTGGTCACAATATCAAAGTTCAAAAGGCTCTGGAAACCTGAAAGATTCTTCAACCGACTCACACTTTACTATCTCAAGATATAAAGGTCAATTATTTAGAGTTCAGAACTAGTGCAACAAAATCGATATCATATGATGTTAACAAAAAGCTTATGCGGAGTAAATGAAAAGAAAAACATTGACCTATAAATAGGTCAATAACCAAAATAAAAATCGAACCTCAATAAAAAGAAAGATTCAGACTAGATCAAACCTCAATAGATTGGACTTTTGGACTAGATAAAATCTCAACACATTAGACTTGTCTAGAATTAATTAAGGGGCCGTTTGGTTTAAGGAATGTCAGATTAATTAACATGAGAATGTCAGATTGCTGGGTATGTTAGATGGATGAGAATGTATTCAATGTATTCACATTTGTGTTTAGCTAATATTAAGGGAATATGACATAAATTTATTTTGTTGAAAGATATGTTATATCGCAAATATGGTGAATTACTTCAATGTCCTTTAAATATTTTCTATTAACACAATAAATCTATTACAACCTACATCTAAAGTAATTAAAATTAAAGAACAAATTAATGAAATATCTTTATAATAAATAAAATCAAACCTAATTGAATTATTATTAAGTAAAGTATGTTTAATAGTAAAAATTTGTAGATCCAATGAAAAAATGAAAAAAAAAACTTTGTTCAAATAGTAATCTAAATATATTTATTATCACTCAAAAAAAATTTAAAAAATGTTCAAGTTTTGCGTAAAACTTGTTTTCAAATTAAAAAATGATCAAATTTGCCATTATATTTTGAAATCCACTCATCACAAACTTAATTAATCAATTAGTCTTATAATATAAATACCTAAAAAATGAATCATGAAAATAACAAGAATAGACATTTGAATATAATTAAATAAACATACTCCATCCGTTCCACTTAAAAGGTTGTCACAAAATCTACGATATTCGACTGACAATAAAATTAACGGGTCCCTGTCAATAATAAAATCTACATATTTAGTAAATAAAATCTACATATTTAGAAACTACATCAAAAGTTTTTTAAAATCACAAAAAAATCAAATATGATACAACTTGAACTCATAAAGAAATTAAATGAAAAGAGATAATTAATTGACGGTATTTTCGAAAGAAAATTAGATCATGTCCGGGAATGTCAGATAATCTAAGGCACAGAACGGTTTAACATTTCTCTCCATATTACATTCCCGGGAATGTAACTTTCCTGATTTTTTCTCAAACCCGTGAACCAAATATAGATATCTAACATTCTGTGCATCACATTCCGGCCTTCATGTGAGATTCCCCAAACCAAACAGGCCCTAAGTAGTTTAAAGTAAGATCAAATCATAAGAGTAGATTTCACATTTTAATAGCTCCAAGTTAGACGACCTAGCTAGATAGCCACGACCCCATCTCTAGGACAGACTAATTTGTACAGTCACATGGGTATATGGAGTATTATGCATAAGGTATTTTAGGTTGCTTCAAACCTTCAATTCAGCTACATGTAGAAGCGCATAACATATTTAGCTCAAAAACAGATGTATAACCTACACACACGAAAACATATTTGAGGTGCTTTCGTGTTTAACTTTTGATAAATTTTTTGTGAGCATGTTGTTCATGAATTAGATTATGTCCACCAAAGTCAAAAAATTCAATCGGGGAGTTACTTAAATAATTTATTGAAAAAGTTGCGTAAAAATCATCCCTAATTTGACAGACCCCAAGTCCCATTATAGCACTAACCCAATCATGTTCGTCTAAGAGCATTTCTAATGCTACGTTGTGCACATTCACATGTGACATGAGAGATAATCACATAAATATTAGTAAATTAATTATCTCTCTACTTATTTGAATGGTTTTATACAATTTTGGTAAGTTTTTTTAACAATGTCAACCACAATGTCTACATGTAGATGATCTTCTTGACATTGTAGAGAAAAACTAATCAAAATTATATAAAATCATTCAAATAAGGAATTAATTGATTTATTTACTAATATGTATGCGACTATGTCTCATTCGACATATGCATCATGCACATTGGTAGATTTGGAGATGCTCGAGGCTCTGTTTCAAACATGGGAACCTCACCTTGGTTAGTACTCCGTAAAAGGGTGGAAAATGTTTAATTTAGCATTTCCCCCAAATTGTGTATTTGGGTAATGCAATGTGTAAGGCTGAAATTGTTGATTAAAACTTGGCCTAATTGTGTATTTAGGGGCCCCTATTGATATATCCAAATATTTGCAATTGAATACTTGATTAAGGGATAATACTGCAGCCTACCTCTTTGGAGTTGTTACTTGTTAGTGAAACGTTTTGAGGTTAGTGAAATGTTTTGAGGTTGTCTTGTACTCCGTAACATTTTAATCCCCCCGATGTAAGAGATTGTTTACTCTAAAAGCTCCCCATTTAATACTATCTTGACAAATGAAAACAATTATTTATTTCTTTATAGAGGCACTTTGTGCTCACACTTTTCACACTTGAGATATTTTCGAGGAGATCACTTCACTCCCATATAGACACACACTTAAATTTGGAGCTTTAGCAATATAAGTACTCTAATCTCTCTACATAATTGCAATACTTTGTGGAGAGCCATTTTCCCGCCTAAGAGCCGAATGCATTTCATCCGTACGATCAAAACAAAATCTATGCCTTTCAGATCGTTCGTTCATCCTCATTCCAGGTCATCGCAGTCCACACAATCTTCTTCATCATCTTCCCTCAATCCTTCAACACCACGATCAAACTACTTCCATCTACGCCAGACCGTGAAATTCTCAAATCATTTTCCTTTCTTTCGGAAATGATCTTGGCTACAAGTCTCAGTTTTCTCACATCTCTCCCTCACTGGAAAGTTGGAAACCAACATGCTAGAAAAGCCACACGCCGTTTAAGCACTAATCAGACGGTGAGGACATGCTCCGTAAGTAAAGCACGTTCCTCTCATTCATTTCTAATCTCAATCTCAACACTATCCGATGTTTTTTCTTCTTCTTCTACCTGTTGCTTTATTAAACCCCTAAATTCTAGATTCTCAATTCAAAGAATTCTTTTACTAACACCTCAGAGGAACCCATGTTTGCCTTCTCGAGCACAAACAGATTCAGTAGAAGAGTTTGCTCTGCTTTTGAATTCACCGTGGAGAAACGACAAGATGCAGGCGGTGGAAGCACCGATGGACTCGGCGTAGATGGTAACTCATGTAAGTAAAAGGCATACATTTAGATCATCTTTCCGTTCACAATTTCCAATTGTTCTTATGATTTTCAATATTCTCAATTTCAATATACTTTTCCCCTTCTCAACCTCAAAGTAAAGGAATGATAAAAAAAAACTCAAAGTAAAGGATTTTAAGGTGAAGTAGGAACGTAAATTTCAAGATAAAGTTTTTTTCCAAGATGATTTAGCTTTTTAGCAATCAATTGTAATTTTGCTTTATTTTGTATTTTCCCAAACAGCTGCTATGCTACATGAGCCATGCTTCTACTTTAGTTAAATTTCCAGCAACGCATACTATGCAGGTTGTTTTTATATTGACTGAGTAGTCTTCCTACTGCTAAGAATACTTTAAATACTAATGCCAAAATATCTGACATGCATAATGAAAAGGAATGAATTGAAGAATATTATTTGCTTTCAGAATCATATATGTGCTCCAAGTAAGTAGATTCTAAAATATACGGTAGTTCAAATGAGAAAACTTCACAAATAAATTGGTTAAGAAAACTTTGTTTAAGTGTATTTATTAAGAAAACTTCACAAACAAATTGGTTCATCATCTCATATTCTTAAATAAACTAAACTATAATATTCAAGACTGCCATCACCTTGAGATGGTGGTTTTTTCATAGTAAGGCTAACACAATCACATATACCACTTCTTTTTTTCGTATTAACCTTGCTCAATTCCAATTTGTCTCTAAAATATTGGGTTTTCAGTATTAAAAGCTAAGAGCATGTCAAAGATGATATCATTTGGAAAATCTGAATCTTAATTCTACTTTAGAATGAAAAAAAGAAACTTTTTGAAAAAAAGATTTAGAAGTTGAGTCTTTTAGTTTTAAATATCAAAATAATCAGCAAAAAAGTGAACTTATTTTATTATGTGACTTGCTTCATTCTTTGAATATAACTTTGTTATCCAATATCTCTGTAGTGTATTATTCCTAAGATAATAACATCCAGTGTATTAAAGAGCTCTAAGCATTCCCTTATTTCTAGCATTTCTTGAGAGTGAGGTAAGAGCAATATTTATTGGTTTTAAAATATTCTCCAATTTTGCCTACAAATCTTTATCTAAGAAGATCTTTATTTTGAAGAGAAAAGTCTTTGTGTACTTGAAAAAACAAATGAAGGTAAGAAGCTATATGCTTTCAGATAAACACATATTAACAAATGAACATAAGAAGCTTTATGTGTTTAACTTTGAGAGTTTGTTTATAAGCAGAATATCATATATTTTGCTTCTCATCCTTTATTCTTAACTACAAAATGAAGATTTTTTCACTTCTTACTATTACAGTACTATAATCATATATAGGAAAGAAAACAGTGACATTTTATAGGTAGGAGTAAAAACCAAACAAAATGTTGATATGAGGAGTTTCTATGATTAAAAATTACAATAAGTACTATACTCAAAACCATATTTTTATGCTTCCTATAAACTCAGTGTTCTCAAATCATAGTCCAAATAAGAATTTGTTCGAGGTGTTCTTTAAAACTTTATATCTGTACATAATTGCACTACTTTCGGAAGTGGCACTTTCCCTCTCAGTTTCATATCTATTTTTCGCCGCACGACCAAGGGAACTCAGTTATTGAAGTGCTACTTTTTGAAGGAAAATAGTAGTAAAGTATGCAGTACTATCTGTTGGATCTTCTAAACCTTCTGTGAATTTCAAAATCTCTGTGTCTGCAGATACAAGTAAGAAGAAAATGAGGCATGGAGTGTATCAGAAAGAGAGCAGATTTTTTTGGAATGCTTCTTGGGCAGGGCATTTTTTTGATGATTCCTTGCTTTTTTTAGATTCCTGCGAATAGTATCATCTTATTCTTTATGATAATATCGCATACCCCTGCAAGATAAAAAATAGAATATTAGTTAGTAAGCTGCTTTTTAAAGATGAACATGCCAATTAAGTAACTCGCCTTCAATGTATAAACCTCAAGCCGCCAACTTTCTATATATACTCATGTAAACTGCATGTAAGTAGTCTATTGTTAATTCTATACTTCATTGCTTCAATATACAAGCTCCAGAATATATATCTGTTCGTTTTTTTACTAATTGTTCAGCCACATGAGTTCCTAACAATGCTTTTTTTATGAATTTCTCAGTTCATAAGAAAATAAAATCTTTGATTTTTCTCCATCAAGGTGTTCTTCATTATCTATTAAGTTTTTAAACAAGTTCAGCTCATTCTTTATAATTCAGTTTCACATAATGAAGATCTGTTTTCAAATTTGTTATGATAAAAGTGATTTGTGATGAATAATTTGATTATATTTTGACTTTCCTTTGAAAATTGACAGCAATCTGAAATCCAGTGTTCCTTTGAAATATTTTTTAAGTGACACTAATTCTGGATTTTCTTTATCTATAGTTTGAAAGCTTGCTATTCTTTTAGTAATCAATTGTGAAGATAGATTTTTGGCAGGGTGACATATATGATGCTTCTCATGGCCACCCTTCTTCACTAACCGATGAGGTACTATTCGGATTTGTATGATGTCAACTAAAATCAACCAGTTATGCTTTATTATCATGTAATACTTTGATCAGTGTTAACTTATATTTAACAGTGAAGTAGATGAACCGGTAATAGAGCTTGGGATAAAAGAAAAAAGATGAACACTGGATTTCAGATTGCTGTCAATTTTAACATACAAATCTCAAAGTGTTGAGTGTAGTAGTCCATTGGTAGGAAGATATGAAGTGTCAATAAATTAGGAGCACTTTAAGAGCCAATACACTATGAAGCGAACTTCAGTGAACCAAAAGCATTTGATCAAAGAAACTCCAGCTGCATTTTTAATAAAATTTATTTTTTGAAGGTGCTGGTGCAATGACAATGAGCAGCCCCTTTCATTTTTATAGCCGATTTTAGTATTAATCTATATAAACTCATTTGGTTAGGTATTTAAATATACATATTATTCTGTGATGCTCATTTGGTAGTATGAATAAAAAAAATTAGTTTTTAAGTTAAAACTATTAAAGTTTAAATTGCTGAGGTGTGCAAATTGCTCCAGTTAGATATTTAAGTATGCACACTATTTACCTTTTTTTATATAACATTTTGTTTTGTTTATTGGAACTCTCTTCATAACAACTCATGAATTCCTATGTTCCTTTAGTTTACGTATCTGGACCAGAGTATATTTGTTTGGAGCATAGTTGTTTGGTATTTTTTGATGGTTGGGTATTAGTTGCGTACAAAAACAATGAGAATCCACATGCTACCCATACAATTCCTTTTCCTTTTCCTTTTTCTTACATGAGATTGCATTGTAAGTTCAAAGGGATCTCATACCCACCTGAGGTTCCCACTTGAGTATATATCTACGTGAACTTCTAAACAATTAAAGCCACTTAGTTATTTGTTTCACACCCACTCAGATGCAGAATTTAAACCTCTGTTCTGCAGATGATATGGCACCTTCAGTGTCTGGATGACATGATGAAACCATCTCAGTACTCACTCGGTTTCAAAGGGGCTCTCTACCCTAAGAGATGTGGACTAAGAAGCAGAGTATAAGCTTTGCTCTTCCTCCTGTGCTTGCGTTGTTCCCTGAACATGTTCCTCAAAATGTAGCAACATTGTTAGTATATCACACCCGGTCAGTCAGCCATCCCCTAATGACCTCAATAGGTGGAGGATTTATGTACAAATTCAAGCAATTGAAGATACCCTTAATGATGCAACTAGGAGTTTTACCATTAGATGGATAATAAATGCTCTTTTTCTCCCATTAGCTTAGTTATAAAATAATATACACTTTTGTCCCCTCTGAATTAAGTAGCTTCCAGTTTTCCTTTTTTGGTAACTGACCTACATTCTATCACTTTCCAAATATTTTAGCTCAAAAAAATTGACATTTTCATTTTGGGATTGATAGAGTATTTAAACTTTACAGCATGCTAAACACAGACACTCTGAAATATATCATTTAGTGTTACTTCTTCACAAAGCTAATACTTTGTTTCACCTTTCATGTGTGCAGGGTCTTCTGAAGTATCTCAAGGTCTATTTCACACTGTTAAAGTTCACTCCCCACGTGGGAGATGCAAATGAAATAGAACCAAGCGTTTGACATAAACTAAACCCAAGGCATTTTAGGAGAGAAGCAACATATAAGTCAATAGAGGCCTATCAAATCTAAGATCATTAGACATGCTAACACTATGATATTGATGTGTCTGCTTATAAGGATTGATAATACAATTCTTCAAATTATCGAATTGTGGTAATGATTTTTTACATGAATGGATTGTAGTGCCCTTTACAAAATACTTACATTTATGGAAGTATTGAACTATTTCACCAAATGCATGTGTCTCATTTATGTAGTGCTATTATATGAAATACCTTATAAACCTTTCACCTTTCAAAAAATAAACAAATATTTGTTGGAAAGTTAACTGAGCATAACAATGAAACCTTAGAAAAAAATCATTTTAAGAGCTTATTTGAATTAACTATTTAATGCATACTAACTGAACAACCCGTGCATAATTTGTTGTGAGATATGGTGTGATTATTAAATACTACGTATAAGTTATACAAAATATCAAACCTTAACTATCTTTTAAGTTTTAAGTGAAACAATTTCATATGAAGTAACCCTCAATGGAGATACTCCATCATCAAATACTCCTTCCATATGTAGTTATATGCATGGGTTCAACAAAGTTCAAGCTAAGCATTTGACTAAGAAGCAGGATTAAGGGCCATTTAGTTATGAGTATATTAAGCGCAACTGACACCAGGTCAATTAGTCACCCCCCAATGATGTTCTTAAAGACTTTGCGTACTCACTTGGTATTAGTTATAATGAACCTAACTCACACCAGGTCAATTGGTCATCCCCAAAGACCTCAAGAGGTGGAGCATTTACCTACATATTTAACTATTTAAGTAATTGAAGATACCCTTAAGGATGCAATGTAAGACTTTAACCATTAGTTGTTATATAACACGTGCTCTTTTTTCACTACGTATCATTTGAAATTGGAGATATCATGAATGCATTTTTCACTAGGTATCATATCAAATTTATAAAGTACTTCGTATAACTAATAACAATATTTATAATTCTCTTCATGCTTATGTTAAGTTTCATGCTTATGCAAATTATTAAGTTGAACTGTACTTATTTTTATGCCAAAAATTCGCTTGAACCCATGGTGATAAATATTTTACTTTTCAAATTGAAAATGAAAGTAAAAAAGTATTAAAACCAAAAGTGAAATTAACTAAAAACATTAATGTTTCATTAGAGTTTCAATACCACTACAATTACTTTAGCATCGTCAAATTAGAGTTGTACTTTTTCGGTACTTCTATTTATCTATTCAAATCTTATAAACTCACCAATTTGAATTCATGAATGTTCTCATTGTATACTCACTCAAAAAATATACAAATATCGGTAACCTCAAGGCTTGAAGATATTTTATAGACATTCTATTAGTCAAAGTTCTTAGTAGAAGATGTTACATACTTCGTGGGGACAATCTTAAATGAGGGTTGATGTTTTATTACGTCGTACGGTTTCATCCATGAATAACTTTACGTCGCGGTCTCAGAAGTATGATCACGCCTAGAATGATCGTTTATTATATGTGATGATGATAGAAACCGACAAAGAAGACTTTAAGTGTTGTTTACAAGAAAGTATATATTAATTTGTAATTTTTTGATCGGATTATTTTCAATTCTAGATCAGACTATACCAGACCAGGTCAAAATTAAATAGACCAGCCTAGACTTAGACAATTATAAAATATACAGAGACCAAACATTTACCAGATCAGACTGATCGAAATATACCTTACCAAACCAAGCAGACAATTTTTTTCCAATTAAAAAGATCTAACTGAGTAATTGCATCCCGTGCGAAGCACGGGTGAAAAATCTAGTTAGGAGTAAATAGATTTCGGAATTTCTAAATAGGGCTGTTGTGTTTTTTCTTCTCGAATTAGGATCGGAGTAACATAACAATATGATTTTGGTTCAAGTGAGAAATACATCTAATGTGAGAAATGAGAATGAATATCAGTCATTAGATTTACGAAGTTGCACTAAAATGGTTTTATGCTGCAATAATATTTAAATTTTGCAATGTTGCACTAAAACAGTTTTATGTTGAGCACTAATATTTGACGGCGTTGCACCGAAATAACTTCATGTTGCACTAGAGAAGTGTAATATGGATTTTTCAAAAGTATTTACAGAAATGCCACCGTGCTAGATTGCATATTTCAGTGTATCATGATGTGTCTTAACTTTTACTGCAACTTAATCGAATCCAATGGTTGAGATTCATTCTCACTTCTCACCTAAAGGGTTATTCTCACTTGAACTTTACTCAAAAAATATTGACTGTCAAATAGTTGTAGTACTAGGCACTAAGCATGACAATATTTACTATTGTTTCCTAAGCATGATTGTCAATTTTCCTAACCCCTTTTAAGCTCTTTTCAAGTATCAGGTACACATCATTCGTTCAAAATACTCCATTAACATTAGTCATATTCTCTATTGTTTCCAAGTACCTAGTAGCATTGTTGTACTTTGGCACAAATTTTAGTAAGTGAAAGAAATTAAATTAAATGTGGGGATAATAGTGATTGCTCATTGATTGTTCATAGGACATTGGTCATATCGGCATCACGTGTGAAAAGCGCTCGTGAATACAGGCACTTTGGACTGGTTAGCATTTTTCAACCACTAAAGCATTGTTGAATTCACCAAACAACCGCAGTTCTGCTACTTTCAGTTATTCATTGATACGAGTAATAAAGTACTCCTCGGTTTCCATCTCGTTTCATGTGTCTAATTTGTACGGACTACAATAAAGCAAAATTATTTTAAAATATGCACCAAGAACTTCTTAAAATTTGCAGTGAAATGTCTATTGCCTATAAACATAAAATAATTTTAATGAAAATAAAATAGGAAGTGGATCTTTGGCAAACAATAAAAATTAAGATACTAAAATGAGACAAAAGGACCTAAATAGGTATAGAAAATGGTAAAAATACTTTTGGTTGAGGTAGAATGGCAGATAGAGAATGATAAAACAATACTACCTCCGTCCTTAAATGTTTGTCCTAGTTTGACTTCACAGATATTAAGAAAATGTATTTGACTTACACTGTAGTGACACTGTTTGACACTGTAGCGACACTGTTTTACACTGTTTGGCACTGTTTGATAAAGATTTGTTTGCCAAATAAGGAAAGAAAAAAGTAGGACAAACATTTTGGGATATCCATTTGGCAAAGTAGGACAAACATTTAGGGACGGATGGAGTATTACCCCTGTCCCTCTAATATTGGAACAAAAGTTGTGTGGTTTTTAAGAAAATTAGAATTATGTGCTTGATAATGAGTTGATAAAGTAAAAATAAAGTAAGAACGAATTAGAGCCACACTAATTTTACTAAATATGGTATGACACAATAGTAGGGGATATCCAAAAATGAAAAAATGAGACAATTATAGGGGACGTAGGAAGTACTAGTTATACTCTACTTGTGTTACAAACTACTCCCTCGGTAACGATTCCATGAAGTTTAAGAAATTATATATAGTTTCTTAAACTTCCATCACCTGCGATGGTAAAGGTCAATATTGATGCTTTTGTGAATGCATCAGGCTGCGACTTTGGCTGGGTGGTGAGGGATGACTGTGGGAAGTTTCGGGGAGGAGGGGCATGTTCGTGGGCGGGGCAATGCAGCCCAGTTGAGGCTGATTGTTGGCTATCCTGGAAGCTTTAAGTTGGTTGAAGGATCAACAATGGTCGTTTTTGGAGGTGGAGTCAGATTCATTGCAGGCCATCATCGAGATTCTCAAGAGGTCTAGCATTTCTTATACGGGTCTTCTGGCTATGATATTAAAGCTTATGAAATGCATTTTGGGAGCATTTCTTTTCCACATAAAAGGCTTTCGGCGAACTGTGATGCTCATACTTTAGCTAGGGCCAGGGGCGGAGCCAGAAAAATGACTCAGCGAGGTCGAAATCAAATTTACATAGAATCAAAACGGTAGATTATTTTTAGACAATGCCCAAATTGAATGTAGCTTAGATAAATGATAGTTTAAATGAAACTAATAGAGTATATGTAGTTAATATACTTTGTAAAATTCCTCACATATATTATAAACTTGTTTTATACGGGTTGAGTTGAGTATCTCGGATGAGACCCATTTTCTTACCATAGTACTCTATGGTTCTCTTCGATCTTACTCGGTTTAGTATCAAGATTTCTTACTAGAAAAGTAGAAAAGAATCATTTATTGAGTAAGCACTTGTAGCAGTAAGATATGTTGTCTTTGCTCTGTCCCTAAGTCATGTCATGTAAGTAACGAATGAATTACACACTATTTTGTGAATATAATTAATATTACGCATCACAATTTTACTAATTTCAAACTTAAATAGTTCTGATTTTGCAGAAGTCGTAACTTTTTACTCGTAATGAGTTACGAGAGCCATAATATATCAAATCGAAGATATTTCAGAGCTCTACACTCTTAAATTTTCAGCGGGGTCGGCTGACCACCCTGACCCCCAGTAGCTCCGCCCCTGGCTAGGGCGTCATGTTCTTTGTCTGATCACCAAATTTGGCTTAGTAATCCCCTGATTGTATCACTCATGTTCCCCATCATGATTTGATTAATACGGAGTACAAGTTTATTGCCTCTTTGCCAAAAAAAATATACAAATCTGAAAAAGTGGGGTTGGTAATATATCAGTGCTTTACACTTTATAAGTGGTACCTTAATTGACTCCTAGGTTGATCGTTTTCCAAAAAAAAAAGGATGTAAGGTAAATACTCTGTATTTTGCAAGAGAAGAAGGAAACTACCCAGTCTGGTCGTCTTCCTAATTACTACGAAGTATATGGATTTTCTACTGTTTTCACTTCAAAATTAGTTCGTACTATAGTTTTCAAATCTAGCATATTTGAGTCACATTTGGTTTGGTCAAAATTGGTCTACTTTGTAATGCCATATATTATCTTTCTTAATATTTCAAAGGGGCTAATTACTAGCGACTTAGGATGTTTTTACTTGGACTGTAATTTGTCCCAGACCAGACCAGACCAGACCAGACTTGAATAGTTATAAAAATACATAGAAACCAGACCTTACCAGACCAGACCAGACCAGATCAGACCAGACCAGCAAATTACAGTCCAAGTAAAAACATCCTTAATGGACTTGTTGCCAAAAACTTATTTAATCATTTTATTGTACTGTAGTAGTCCTGATAAGGCGTCTATTAAGAGAGTGTTTGCAATCACTTAAAAAAAGCACTTCTCAGTTTTTGGCTTAAAAACACTTATTTACCAAACACTACCAATGTTTACTTTTTCTCGGCTTGCGTGTGAAAAGTGCTTTTTCCCTTTTTATTACACAAAAAGCACTTATTTTACCAAACACTATCAACTTTTACTTTTCAAAATCACTTTTTTCTCAAACACTATCAACTTTTCCTACTAATCACTTTTTCCTTACATCTCCAAAAGTGCCTTTTTTAAGCAGAAGCAGTTGCAAACACTCCCTAAGACGTTTACTCAACCAATATTTTAAACAGATTATGGAATAGATTTATGTTAATAAATAAAAGTGAGATGACTACAAAGGAAAGATTGGACAATCTTAGCGAGGTGGAGGGAGACTCTGTATAATCAGGGGCAGAGCCTATGCTCTTAACAAGATTAAGCCGGTACAAATAATATTTTTGAAAAAAAACTTACGCCAGAAATTTAGCATAAGTAGATATAAGTGCATAACTAAGGGAGTGTTTGCGATTGCTTTTAATTTAAAAAAGAGATTTTTAAAAGTGATTTCGGAAAAAGTACTTAATAGTAAAAGTTGGTAGTGCAGTGTTTGAAAAAAAGTGATTCTGAAAAAGTAAAAGTTGGTAGTGTTTGGTAAAAAAAGTGTGTTTTGTGTGATAGAAAAAGTGAAAAGCAGTTTAAAGCACTCTTCCACATGCTTCTAGCTTTTAATTTTTAAGTGATTAATTTAAGCAGAAGCTGTCATTTGAAAACACTTTTTTCAGTTTTTTTTAAGTCAAAAGCTGAAAAGCGGTTTTTTAAGTAACTGCAAACACTCCTTAAATAACCTAGTTAGCCGGTGATTGTTGAGCTCACAACAATGATAAGCCATAGAAGGCTAGTTTAGGCCAGCACGAGTAGCTCAACTATTAAAGCGTTGGGAAAGTTAGACAAATGACCAAAGATCGAAACCCACCGTGCTGAGGTCACACCTCGTATGTGCTGAACTGGTTCTCTGGTGCGCACAAGTATAATGTCTACCAACGTTAGAATTGACAGAGTCATCATGATTTAAAACTTTCCACATGCTCTGTCGAGTCGGGACGTTGATGCTCTATCTTGAGGTTGGGGTCAACTGGACAAATAGAAGGCTAGTTTAATTAGAAATTTTATACGTTATCATTGAAATAAGTACGTGGCTATATATATAATGATTTTCTTACTATGAATAGAAGTTCCCCACAAACGATCAAACATAACTAATACTCGTAATTAGCTTTAGATAATTAGCTTTTTTTTGTTGCAAGAATTAGTTTTTTTTTTAAATAATTAGCTTTTACAAGTTTGAAATTGCCAATTATTGTTTTAACCTAATAAATATCTCTTCTTCCTTTAAGGTAAGGACCTAACCTCCTCATCGAACGGGCAACGGGCAGCCCAAGCCCTATCCCCTCCCCATGATTGATCTACATCTACTAAACCCTACATATATACTCCGTAATCAATATTGCAACTCATCCTCTCTGTTTTACCGTCCAAACATTATCAAACCAATCCCACCTAAATTTCTCTCTATTCCACCCTTTTCTCTTCTTGTTTAAAATAATACAAATTCCGTATAAATATACACTCATATATCCAAATCTGTATATCTATATGGAGTATATATGGATAAATTATCATACGTAGATATATAATTAACAATTACAAGAAACTTTTCATTTCAGTATGTTTCCAGAACTGAAATCATAAGTCCACGCAGGTAAAAAGTTTTCCGTTTCCCTTCAAACATCCATCCTCCAATGGGTCCTTCATGTAGACGACGAAAACAAAAATGTTCAACGAAATCAAGAGCCCTTAAATCCTCACCGTCCATTTCTCCCGCAGAGACGGAGTCAACTGAGTCAACGGTCAACGCTACTGACCAAGAAGGACGGCCTGACGGCGGCGAGATTGAAGCGGCGGCGGATGATATTTGTTTGACGCCGAAAGCTGCGAGGTTTCGGATACCGGAGATCAAGACGTGCCCTCCGGCGCCGAAGAAGAGGCGGCGGACGACTGTGGGGAAGAGCTGCTCGGTGCGGCGAATACCCATCGCCTTCTTTGCGCCGGCGGACTTGGACCTCTTCTTTTACGTTGAACTTCGCGGCGGCGGCGGCGTTCCTGTTTGAATGCTAAGTTGTACTCATGTACTCTCTCATGTTAATTATTAATAGGTTTAATGAAATATCAACCCTACTTTAATTGTTCTTTTATGAATTTTAATTTAGGGACCTTTGATTTCGTAGTTGTGTGGTATATTATGTTTAAGCCCTTTTTAATATTCAATTAGTTAATTATTACTTAAATTAGGTAGTTATTTCTAGTAGTGCTAAGTTTTAGGATTCTTGAGGACTTCGTGTACTATTTTAGTACGTTTTCATCTAGACTGATTTGGTCTATTAAATTCAAGTCTAGTTCTTGGTTAAGTTTTGATAAAAAAAATATGGCATAGAGGAACTACTAAGTACTACGTATGTATTTTAGAACGGAGTATGTAATATTGTTTAAGTTTGTTCTTATCTTTTTTATTGTTTTTTTTGGCCTTTTTTTAATTTGATCTAGTTTAAGATTGAATGAGATTGGAACAAATGAAAAAGCGTCCTAGTTAATTTACTGTTTCTCCAAAATTATTTGTTATTTTTGGTCCATAGTTTTTGCCAAAATTATTATCTTTTAGGCATTTAGTTCGAATTTTGTACTCTTTCCTGTTGAAACTAATTAAATGGCGCTTCACTGATTTTTTGTTAGAGTAATTGTCGTTTTAGAAAATTTATGTTTATTTTGTGCAAGTATCTCAAAATTTCCCTTTTCGCCTACTAATAAGTCCTTGTGTGCTTCTTCTAAAAAAAAGTCCTTGTGTGCCTTGCAAAAAAAAAAAGAGATTAATGAAAACTTCTTCTTTAGAACGATAATTCATTTGGATGGATGGAGTATTAGTGTATAACTAGATACGGAGTACTATGTTAATTGTTTATTTCTTGAAAATAAAACGATTCATGTAAAAATGTAATGCATGTAATTTCCAAAAGGTCGCCCTACATAGTTTCGTACTTGTAGTTGTCATCCATCAACTTAGAAATTTATGATCTTTTTACGTGGATTTATTTAAGATCAAGAGCCCAAGACTAGTTCAGACCAAACCAATTCGGATCAAAACATACTATACTTCAACAATTGTAAAATACATTGAGATCATATAGATTTATCGGATTAAAAATATGATTTAGAATAAGCATATAAAACTGAAAAAGTTGTTTCTTGATATTTTTTCCCTTTTTTAAAGAGAAGATAAGGTTCCTACCTTATCTATGTGGTTTAAATTGATTTTACTTAACAGCTAACACTTATTTTCTCTTAGAAAATAGACTACATTCAAACATTCTATAGTTTTATGTACTCTTATACACAAGAATATAGGTTAATCGATATTGGATAATCTTGCTTTATGAGATCAAGATAATATTCAAAGCCAATTCTCCACTTTAGCTTATATGGATATGATGCAAGAAGGGTAATTCGAGTATAACAGATTAACAGTGTCACATTTGAAGCATTAATGAAACTTGGTGATAATATGTGGATCTTCACTTCTATGAGAGATTCCAGAAACAAAAAGACAGAGATTTTACTAGCTAGTTGAGCAAAGCAAGGAGAGCAGTAGGTAGTTGTGTTCCGAGGTAATCACAAAGCTGAGGAGATGAAAGTAGTGGATATTCTTTTTTTAGAGGGGGTGATGATGAAATAATGTGGTGATGATGATGAATAACTGTTTTAGGAACAAAAGGAAGGGCTGACTCTGCCACGAGCTTTAATTGTTGTTGCTTTTAATAATTTTGAAAGGGAAGATGATTGTGTCAGATTGTGTATATCTATGTGTCTGGCCTTGCCCAACACCAGTAAGGGAATCCAATGCAATGGCTCGTGCGGCCTGTGATAATTGTTTTTTATATTGCTATTGATTTTTTTCTTCACCAAGGGAATCTTTCAGCAGTAATTTAAGGGAGTGTTTGCAATTGCTTCAACTTTAAAAAAGTGATTTTTTAAAGTGATTTTGGGAAAAGTGATTAATAGTAAAAGTTGGTAGTGTTTGAGAAAAAAGTGATTCTGGAAAAGTAAAAGTTGGTAGTGTTTGGTAAAATAAGTACTTTTTGTGTAATAGAAAAAGTGAGAAGCAGTTTAAAGCACCCTTCTACCTGCTTCCAGCTTTTAGTTTTTATGTGATTAATTTAAGCAGAAGCTGTTATTTGAAAACACTCTTTTCAACTTTTTTTAAGACAAAAGCTGAAAAGCACTTTTTTTAAGCAAACCCAAACACTCCTTAAATCATTATCTGTAGTAATTTGTAAATATATAAATATTACTTGGGATATTAGGGTTCGGCCCAGCAACCCGGTCCAAAATATCCTTAAAGCTAGCCCGAAAGGAGCCACGGAGCCCAATGAATACCTGATAGTTCCCAAACGGGGTTTCCCTAGTCGAGTATGAACCGTTCGATAGGTCCCGAACGGGTAAAATTCCATACTTGATAACAAGCATCATTCTTGGCTACTAGTTCATCATTGGCCTAAAGTACCGATCAAGAAAGCCTCGCAAGTGGCAGAGGCGCATTTAATACTGGAGTATGGGCACTCAAGTGGAGGCATGGATGTTGCAAGTGGCAAGGGGGTCAACCATGCGGATTCAACCACGGTAATCATCCACCTACCCACCTCTAGTATAAATAACATCATTTATTTAATTGTAAAGGGTTAGCATTTTGATACTCACTAGCAGCAGGGAGGACCAGCATATGTTCAAAAGTGTTCATGTGAACACCCGAAATTTTTAACTAGTAGTGTAAAAATACATATATATGGATGTTAGTGTGAAAACTTATATATGTATTTGAACACCCAAAACTCATAAAATAAATTTGAACCTTCAAAATTTATGTACAAGATCCGCCACTGAGTCTAGTACGGAGTAGTATACTTCACTCTAGCTCTTGACGTCAGGGGCGGATCAGGAATCTGAGATGCCCTGGGCTGAGAAGCAATTATACTAGACTTTAACATTAGCGAAGTGGGCTGGATATGAAAAATAAAAAAATTTACACTAAAAATTTAAAAAAATATTAATTTACACTGGGCTTCAACTCACCATAACATGTACATAGATCCTCCCCTCGTCATAATCATTCTAATACACTTGGGCTATTAAGTTATCAGTGAGTTGATTTCCTTTCCTAATTATCATTCACTTGAGAAGCTTTTATTCATATTCCTTTGGATCTAGACGTATTAACCTCAACAATTACCTTTTACTTCCTTTCAAAATTTATCTTCAATGAAAATTATGTAATTGAGTATTATACACACGGGAAAGAAATGACATGAAAAACGAACTCTTTATTCTAAAATTCAATTGAAGTTTACTTTACTTTGGAATGGATGAAAAAAAACGAGTAGAGATAATTTTGAAGGCTGAGGCAGTACGTAGTATGGTAAATATTTATCTCGACCCTTAAATCCAGGCAGTACAAATGGATATAGGCGTTAATTAGCATCTTCTAAGTAAATACTTATTAGTATTAGTACTATATTATAGCCATGTTATGAAAATGTCCTTTTGTAAAATAACAATAGTTTTTTTACTCACTTTCACATTTTTGAATGATGACAACAATGATTTTATGGTTTTGGTGAATAACATGTGAGCTTATTAGTATTTCGAATAGAAAATGTGGAATTGAAAAATGTTTAGAAGATAAATGAGTGCGGTCCAAATGAAGACATTCCACTTAAAGATCTCTCATACGAGGCATTAGATTCAAGTCCCTAAATATATGAACATGGAATGCTTAACTTTTCTCCTATAATGATTTTCCAGATGCTGGACCAATTTGAGAAGTCGAGAAATAAATGTTTCATCTCGCCTCCCTCCGTCCCTAAATTTACTTCCATAATAAAGTGGCACGTGAATTAAGAAAGTGAGAATTGTGTGGTGGAGATCAGAATTGTGCAGATGAGAGAGAAACATTGTGAACCACAAATTCTTTACATAAAAGGGAAAGCGAAGTACTTTTTGGGACGGACGAAAAGGGAAAGTTAGAAGTATTTTCAGGGACGGAGGGAGTAGTTAATAGTGTTTCACTCATGAGTGATGGTTCCACGAAATCAATCTGCTTATGATTTCGTATGTGCGGAGGTGTATATAGATAGAGTTTAAGCTAATAAGATTTACTTCTCAAAGGTGTATATATCGCAGAGAAAAAAATCTAAAGGAATATGTAAGTGATGCGAATAAAAAATTCTTTATCAAAAAGAAAAGAGAAAATTATTTTGAAATAGATGACAAAGAAAAGTTGAAAGATAATTCGGGGACGGAGGGAGTAATGCAATTACAATCACTCCGTACAATTCTCTATCGTACTTTTACTGTTTTACTCACAAAAAGAACATTTGTGATATATATACATTGTGTAAACATTCAAGGATAGTAAATTATATAGTGAAATTTTATGTTTTATTATATTCTTTCAATAAATTTTTTCTCAATCTTGACCTTCCTAACTTGTCATTTCTGGCTTGGCCACACCAGTTACTCCACACTTGATGAATTGATGGATGCATTGTCATGTGTTTGTTAGAGTTCTTACCAAGTGATATATTCACCACTGACATTATCATCTCGTTTGTTTTCCAGCGTGTTGGGTGCGACATGCCGCAAAATGCAACGTTTTGCACTTTTATAGTTTAAAAAGATTAGCCTTTTGGGTACAAAGTTGTCATCCAACCAAAGGCCTATACACTAAAGTAGCTGCCCCCTCCTCTGGTCAAAACTTTGCAACAGTCAACAATTCACGTTTGCCAACGCACTAGTTTGACCATTAATATCTTTCATTCCTTATAAGTAAAAAAATTTAAAAAATTTATATTTTAAAAATTTCTAATGAGAAGAATTTAACAATATTTTTTTAAAATTTATTTTGTAATACATTAATTAATAAAGTATAGTCAAAGTAGAATATGTGAATAATACAAAAAGTCCAATGTTGTAATTAAAAGAGAACGGAGTTAGTAAATGATTTATAGCTCAAACTTTTGCAAAGCAATGTGTATCGATCGTGAAAGCTCCATGGTCAGTTCTCGCCTGGCTTATGAAAGACAATGATCACCTTTATTTAGTGGATCATTATTGTAGATGCACGGCGGATGTATGGTTCTGACTTCTAAGGAAATTCTACTTATTGGGCAGGGTGGTTGCCATGAGGCCCACTTGCACTCTTCAATTTATATCAAACTATTAAAAAAAAACTGAATCCCCAAGCCCAAAGGTTACGATGTCTCGACTCGACAGGACATATGAGAGGTTGTAAATCACGGTGACTCAGTCATATCAATGGTGGTAAACTTAGTATCCGTGTGAACTAGAGATCCAGCCCAGCACACACAGGAGCTGTAATCTCCATTGCGGGGTTTGGTCCTTGATCATTCCTCCAACTTTCCTATCACTCGATCATCTGATTTACTCATGAGGGTATTTTATGCCCAGCATTGTTCTTGGACTATGGTGGGAAATTATCTTACACATTATAATTATATTTTATACATGTTACCCTTCGTATTAAAATAAATGCTTCAGTAAACTTTTCACGTAGTCAAACTATAGCAAGAATTATAGAACAGAGGATAGTACATTTTTTAAAAAGTAATGTAGGAGATTTTTGGTCCCGTAGCACTAATATTTATTGTATTAAAGTCTAATGTAGCTGCTTTTGAGGTGAATTTATGAGCCCGTTTGGTGATCATGTTTTTGGTTTAATTATCAGGCATTCGGGCTTATCATCCAACTTTTCACCAAACACGTAACTTTTGATTTCGTACAGTGGATTGTGTAATACTCCCTCCGTCCCTAATAACTTTGTCAAGTTTGACTGGCATGAGAATTAATAAAGTAAAAACTCTATGGTTGATGTTTTTGCAGAGCAGAGAGAATTAACCGGAACCACAAATTCTTTACTTAAAAGAAAAAGAGACAAAGTTAATGAGACATCCCAAAAAGGAAAGTTGGCAAAGTTATCAGGGACGGAGGGAGTACTACGTAATAAGAAAAAATAAGGTTGGAGTTATTGTATTGGCTGATGCTACTGAAGAGTATCATTTTAGCTGTTTTCATATAATTTTTCTTTATCTTATTAATAAAATAAATTTTAAGAATAATTTTTTTAACAAATCAGCAGAATCAGTCAATCCAGTCACTTCAGCTAGAACTTCATTTCAGCAGAATAATCCAATACAGTAGATAAAGAAAAATTATACGAAAAGTGAGACACTAATTTTGATATGATCCGAAAAGAAAGGTGAGACACTTATTATTATACATAAGGAGTATATAATTGATAAAGTGTGCAAAAAAAGGGCAGTGTTGAATGTGAAAATTATATCATGAGATACTTGTAAAATATATTATCACTTTTTGAAACTTTTCATATTGGAAAGGTAATAATAAGTATTGTGTTCTCTAAATTTCTTATTTTATATTAATGTACGGAGTATTTAATGTATTATGTGCAATTAAATCGTCACAAATTTGAATTTATTTTACTTATTTTGCATAATCATTTTAGGCCGGTTGATATAATTCAATTATATCATAATTACATGATCAATATATTTTAGGAAAAATTTACAAGAATAATCCCACCTTTCACTAGTTTTTTCTCATAATAATCTCACCTTTACGTAATTCCAGAATAATCCCACTTTTGCACCACATCTTTTTATTACTTTTTCTATCATTTTGTTCTTATTTCTTTTCCATTTTTATTATTCTATTTCTCACTCTATGAGAGAGTTTTTTTGTAAAATTTCTCTTCAAAATAGCTCTTTTTGTCGTTTTCTTTTCGTATTTTTATTTCATTTCCATTTTGATGTTTTTCTTCATAATCATTCTCTTCTTATTTAAGATCTTACTTTAAAAGTGAAAATATAAAAGCGGAAAAGTGAAAATAAAAAAAGAACATAACAAATAGTAAAGTGAGAAAAAAAGTCTTTAATATGAAAAGAATAATTAAGAAGAAAAGCATAAAAAGGGAAACGAAATAAAATACGGAAAGAAAAAATGACAAAAAAACTATTTTGAAGAGAAATTTCACAAAAAAAATCTCCTAATAGAGTAAGAAAAAGAATAATAAAAATGGAAAAGAAATAAGAACAAAAGGATACAAAAAGAAATAAAAAGTGTCTAGGGATGAAAATAAATAAAGAAAAATTTTAGGGAGAAAAAAGAAAAAATGAAACATGGGACCGTTTTGAGCAGCTTTGTGAAAAGTGAGATTATTTATATAAGGTTTTCAAATAAGTGGTAAAAAACCTGGTATAGTAGGCCATCAACAGGTCAGGGTCCAACGAAAGAAGATGAGGTGAAATGTGGGTTTATTCTGGGTTTACGTAAATGTGGGATTATTATGAGAAGACCAGTGAAAGGTGAGATTATTCTTGTCAATTTTTCCTATATTTTATAGATATAGTTATGCAAATGTCAGCAGGAACTGATTGTAGTGCATGTATTTTGACTACTATTGAGACAACTTTAGGTTTCCCATTTTGTTTCATTTGAAAGGATGTTTGAAAAAAAATGGTATTGTGATGGCACTAAAGTCACATGTCTATGAAAATAAACTTTGATACTTAGATACTAATACCGTAGTATAGCGAAGTAGAGTTTGTATCCACTGGAAAATTAAATTCTTCTTGTGTGAAATTGTAACAACAGGAGTTCTTAAGTTTGTATGACTTGAGAATATAAAAACCACTAGAGATATGAGTGTGGAAGAATAAATACTCAAGAAAAGAAGTTTGCGAAAATAACTCACATCTTCAATATTAACCATGTTTCAAGATAGCAAATCCAAGATAAAGGATTTTGGCTACTCATTTGAAGTTTAAGCGTGAATATCTAGAATGGTAAGCAAAATTGTGCTTTTATAAGAGTTTCGGGGCTACTGGATCGGATTCCCGACCAGGTATCCATGGTAGTCATGTCTGACCGGGTATCCTTAGCATGGTAGTCATACCCTACCGTGTACGTTTTCTGAATTCTCTTGCTTTACTTGATCTTGTATATATCCGGGTCAAATCATACCCACCGGGTATTGATTATACCCGATTGGGTGTGTGACCAAATCATATTGGTTGCATGATACTTTGCTCCATTGAATCTTTTCTTTGATCTTGTAGTCTTGTACCATCTCTCTCATGTTGTTGGTTCTTGATTGATTCTTGCTCAAAATCATTTTAAAGTTATTAAAGTACCACAAATTAGAAAGATAAAAGGTTGCACTAGAAATGTGTAATTACTGCCACACATAGTAAAAACTAGTTAAAAATAGAATACACAATCATGGAAAAACTAACACAATTATATTATTTGACGTTGGATAGTTGTGGTTGTTTGTATTACTTTTAAAACAGATGAAGCCAAACTATAATAACTCAGATTATCCCAAAAACAATCTGAGGTGCTTCTATTCAACAATAATCACAATATTAAATACATAAAAATTGGAGGTGCTTCTCTAAAAAAAGAACCGCAGGTGGGGAAAAATCAATTTGGAGGCGCTTCTCGTAACAGAAGCGTCGTACAACTCATACGAAAAGAAAAAACCATAGTTGCACTTCCTTATATAGAAGCACCCCAGACTACGCATGTCAGGCACACAATTTAGATGTTTTGTAAATCGCCGCACTCGGCCTAAAAAGCGTCTCTGTTTGCTGCTTTTAATACCAAAATATATATATATATATATATATATATATATATATATATATATATATATATATATATATATAATTAAGTGGAAGGTTGAAGTCAAATAAATCAGAAATTAGTTATAGGACAATGGTAGAAAAATTATGAAAAGCCTTACCGTGAGAAAATACTGATCTGGACTATTTGTGGTTTTTATGTCAAATGAAAGTATTTGGAAAAATAGGTCCATGGTGGATTTTTTACAAAATTATTACTAATGTGAAACTTATAGACACAAATATGATTATTAATTACTACTATGTACTGTCATAGTAACTTAAGTTTAAAATTTAAACATAAGTTAAAGTTACTATGATTTTATTACTATTCAAGTGACTAATCACATTTTTGGTAAACAATTTTCATTTTAGTCATAAATATGTAATTATTTCAAATAATATTGCTCATTAGGATTCCGTATTTCCGTATGAGATCATTATAATTGGGAACAATTGTTATGTTTTCTCATTCGTCATTATATTGATCTGATCATACATAATTCGCTCCATGTATGAGAAAAAGTATTGGAGTTTTTTCAAGAGATCACTCTGTACGTACCTACTATTTATAGAATTTAACCAAAGATATTGATTGAGTTTAAAATCGCACAAGAATTTGAAGGATCAATCTATGTGAATGTCCTGAAAGGACATTAGCTTGTACCCAATTTTCCTTCTTCAGTAAAAGAACACAATATCTTTCCCTTTGTCAATGAAAAATATCCTTTTCAGATTTCTCTTCCTAGAAAAAATTACAATTTTCTCTTTCAAGAATATTAGCTATGCTTTTTTGTAGTCTTGAGTCAACTACAAAGTGCATAGAAATAGAGATGATGACTTTTTAATTAATATTAACCTCCCTCATTGTGAGAGAAAATCCATGGTGAAAGCTTGTTATAAAAAATCTTAATTAAGCAACTCCTCACATTTAGGGAGCCCAGATATTTGAGAGAAACTTTCTAAATGCATTTTCAAGGAACTTTTTGTGCACCTTAGTGTAAAGAAGTTGTTTTTGGTGCAATAACAAATATGCTCTTTTAGAAATTAACCAATATTGGATAATACGTAAACTAAACTTGAAACAATATAATAGAAAATTAAAAGAAATGGCACTTGAAGCACTTGTAAGTTTATTCGTTCATTCTATAACCTAGAAGTATAAAAAGTCTTTTGTGAATTTTAAATTCATAACTATCTAGAAATTAAATTTGATAGGTGAATGATATGAAGGGGCGCGGCACATCTTTGGAGCAAGAGAAATCATCCTATAAACAACTCACCATCTTCCATTATTTGTGATGAATTGTGGTGAATTAAAGTGGATAAATGATTTTTCCTCCATTAGAGTTTTTCACTTTCCTTTTTCTCTCTTCAAAATGGTATTGGAACTCGTCGATCAACATGAATAACTCCACTCCTCGTTTTATTCCTTAGTTAAATCAAGGAAATTAAGCAAAAGGGAAAACTATCAAAATAGCCCCCTACTTTATAAAAAAATCAATTAAACCCCATACAAAATGATCAATCAATTAAGTACCGAACATAAAAAAAACGTTCAAAATGGCACTTTTTAATGTTACTCCTGGGTTTCGCCGGTTATGTTACCCGAACATCAACATAAATAGCACTTTTATGTTGCTCAAGTCAAAGTTGTCTCTAAAGGAAAAAAAGTAAGAATTCAAAAGACACGGAGAAATTAGTGGTCGTGGAATTGGATTAGGGAAAGTTCCCAAAATAGGACTAAAACAATTTGAAAATTTTAAAATAGGACTGTCATATTTTTTATTCCCAAAATAGGAGTAATTACTGCCAAGTTTGGAAAATACTACCACGTTTGAAGTCTGGTACTGCCAAAACATGGCAGTAATTAGTCCTTTTTTGGAAATAAAAACATATCAGTCCTATTTTGGAATTTCCAAACCTTTTTAGTCCTATTTTGGGTAAATTCTCACGGAAGAGGATCATGTCATCAATCATCATATCACGGAAGAGGATCTCATGTAAACAAATGTAAGGGATGGAGTGAAGTGATTCAAAATAAAAATTGTAGAGGTTCATAGAAAGGATGTGGATATGGAGATCAAATAGGAAGAGCTAGTGACTAGTTTGAATGTTATAACAGCCACAAAACTGGCCTTTGGCGAGTGAGTTTAAAGTGCAAAAAATCCCGGTCTAGTCTCCTCTGTCAGAGTATCCTCGATTTCAGATTCATCTAGATCAAGTTCTTCTTCCTCCGCACCGATAGCCATCTTCTTATACCGATCCTCAATATTTTCCATTCAAGACTCGTTAACCTCGAATAAAATGAATCGATTCACGTGCTGGGAATTTCTCCTCCGCTCTCTATTGCGCCTCCTCGGATCGTCTGTCACAAGGACCTCGAACTGCCGATCTGAATCAATAACTTCAACAGCCTCCTTCATCGCCCCTCTGTCCTGTTCCTCTACGCCAAGAATAACCAGATGACCGGATATCCATCCCCACTCCTCGAATTAAGCCAATAGCAGACAATCAAAGCTAGTGGTTGATCTTGCGGCAATTCTCCCAAAACCACTTTAAAAAATTCAAAAGCACTTATTAGTAGTGATAGCAAATAAAACCTAACAAAAAACAAACAGACCAAAATCGTTTTTTTATATTTTGCAAACATACCCTTATACCTCGTACATGGGGTATGACAGCAAGGAAGTAAAGGAAAAGCTCAGCCCAAATCTGACGTGTATCTGACCAGGCCTGCATTCCTACAAGGCTCAAAAACCACTTTCCCTTCTTCCGTTTCAATGTTCCAAAAATGCGAACAAATTTTCACTGAAGTGTCTTCAAAATCCGAATGTCATCTTATCAAATATCGACGATGGGGGTTAGTACTTCGTTCCTCTCTAATCGTCTAAATCTTTTTTTCACTTTCTTTTCTTTCTTCAATCTCTTCAGATCACACCCAAGCGTTTATCGAGTTCCTTAATGAAATAATTATCCCATGTATAACTAAAACTCCCTCTGTTTCCCAATCTATGATCTAACTAGTTTTTTTTTCCAAAATAATATTTAAATCTATAATATTTAATTAATTTCGTAATTAATAATTAAATACTTAATTTGTATGGACTAATATACCCTTTATGTTAAGCCTATAAAACCCTAACCTCCTACTCTTTTTCTCGAACCCTAACCTCTAGCTTTCCAGTACTCACGCACACCCGCCTGCCATTACTGCCCCGCCGCCGCCCAGCCGTCACCTTCCTCTGCCGCCCAGCCGATGCCCAGCCGCCGCGTTGTCGTACGTCCGCCTGCTCACCACCTCCGTCCAACTGCGTGCCACATGCTCTCTTCCTTCGTACGTCCAGCCGCACTCGTCGTCGCCACCAAGCCTGCCATGGCCGCCGCCGTCCCGACGCATAGTTGCCTTGTGCCTCTGTCAACGAGCGTGCTTGATCTCTTCCCATTTGAGATTAAGGTTTGTGGGGTTCTTTTTTTATTCATTAATGAAATTAGGGTTAATATTTAATGTTGTCAAAGAATGGCGATGGACCGCCGTTCCAACAACTCAGATTCTTCAGCCAAGGCGGCCGAGGTTGAAGGCGAACCCAAGATTGAAGAAGAACCCTAGGTTGAAGACGATTGAGGAGAGTGTGCAATGAATATTTTGTATGTAATGTTGTGAATATATATTACAAGAAGTGCAATGATTATGACAAATAAGTGCAATGATATGACCATATATAAAGCGATTTTGACAAAAAGTGCAATAATTTAGAGCATTAACATTGATATAAAATGCATTATCAAATCTAAAAAGAAAAAATATATATATAATGCTAACATTTTTGTAATTTCGTGTCATAACTCCCTATGAAGTGCATTAATTGGTGACATTTTTGTAAAGTTAACATTTGTCGTGTAATGCTAACATTTTTGTAATGTCGTGTCATACACTGCTCTCATTCATTTATCAATTATCACCAATTCGATCTTAGATCATCAGTTTCTCTACTATTAGCGAAGCTAGAAGACACTTCTTGATCGAAGCTGCTACAAGAATTTGAGGTATGGCCTACATATCCTGATTATGAATAAATCATTGCACATTTTTAGTAAACATACTACCTCCGTTCCCAAATAATTAGTCAAATTCAAAACTTTGACCAACTATATATATTTATTGAAAATTATTTATAATATAAATATGATATAAAAATGTCCTTTGATAAAAGTACTTTCATAAAAGTATAAAATTTATAAGTTTCATAATATTTTACTAATAAAAACTATGGTCCAAATTTTATGATTTGGCTAAGTATTTTGGGAGGTAGTATAATACTTTGTAAAGCTGATTCAAATTAAGACATTAAATGAGAACATAAAGGGAGTGTTTGGATCTGATTCTTAAAACTGCTCCTGCTCCTTCAGGGAGCAGAAACAGAAGCTGAAGTGTTTGGATGAAAGTATAGAAGTACTTCTGGTGCTCTAATTTACTCCTCGAAGCAGTTTTTTAGAAGCCGGGGGAAACCATCTTTTGAGAACTGCTTCTACTTTTGCTTCTGCTTTAAAAAGGAAGTAGAAGCAGAATCAGTTCCAAACACCCTCAATTACGGTATTGGTATATATGCTTTAACAATTCAACATTTCAGGGATTAGGTTTGATGCAACAATATATAATTCTTGGTACCTGACGCAGCCTGATTTAGGGAAATCTGGATACTTTCCTTGGGGTTGCAGGGAGGCCGATCTGGCTCATTGATTCAGAGGTGTGGGAGGTTGATCTTCGCTTTTGCTCCCAAAATGCTACGTGCTGCAGCATCATAAGCTACAACAGCTTCATAAGCAGTATTATATGTACCTAGCCATACACGTGAGCCCCCATTGGGCTCCCGAATCTCAGATACCCATTTTCCCCAGGTTCTCTGGCGGACACCTTTGTATCTACAATTGGCATTCTCAGGGCCACCTTTCCCTCTACTGTTCCCCTTAACGGCAGCACAAGAGGTATGCCTCTCATGGTTTGAAATAGCGACATGCTACCGCTATAGCGGCCGCTATATAGCGGTCGCGGTAGGGGCCGCTACCGCTACGGTCCGCTATTCGTGTGTGATTTCCAAATCACGGGAAAAATCCGCTATGCCGCCCGCTACAGCCCGCTATTGACATATCCGGCAGTATCACAAACTGTTTGATGTGTAAATGTGTAAATGTTGTGTGAATGATGTGAAAAAAGACATTAATAGTGATGCATGGAGTGAAACTCAAAATTAAATGTTGTGTGAATGATGTGAAAAAATACATTTATGTTTTGCGCAATTGAAAACATTTCACGCCGCTGCAACCGCTACAGTCGGCTACAGGCCGCTACCGCGATGACCGCTACTGCTACCGCTGCCGCTACGGCTATTTAAAACCTTGATGCCTCTTATTGGGTGGCTCTTGGTGGTGGTCATTGTCTCCTCCATCTTATCTAAAAGTATTGCAACTGCTTGCCATTGAGTATAGAGTGAGCTTGGGGAATGAGTGCATTGATAGATGTGCACACATATTGTTAGAGATATTTTCATGTATTGTGATCAATGTTTTATCTAGCCTCTTGGTAGTATTTATTGTGTATTTAATAGGCCTTAAATGGAAAAGGCTACTAAGCTAAATTAGGAATGGGCCTCGTAAAAAGGAGAGCCCATATCATTGTAAACCCTACCATTCTAAGGAGGCTATAAATAGACCCTTTAGGAATGGCTAGGTTAAGCTTTCCTCCCTTAGAAAAATTCCCTGCGCATAGACTAGAAGCCTACGGAAGTTTTACGCTACATATTCTTCATCTTTATGTAAACTTTCTGGCTATCAATGGAAAGCTTCTTCTACTCCTATTAATCAGATCTTGTACATTATAGAGTAGAAATAGGGACCAACAATTGGTATCAGAGCCGAGCGTGTGACCGATTGAAGTTTCTGCCATTGATCGATCGATTGAAGTTGAAGAACAGGATTTGCGCGATTTTTCATTGGCACTTTTCTGCCTCGTGCGCGATCTTCTGGACTATTTTTGTTGTTGTTTTTGCAGGAAAATGCTTACAAGAAAGTATTTCTAGGCTTGCAAGGTTTCATTCTGTGAAAAATCACAACCAGAAATTTGGCGTACGGGTTAAGCTGAAGTTGAGCGATTCATCATTTTCGCGCAACTCCTTGGAAAGAAGAATTGGTTTAGCGCAAAAGGCCTCCTGCCCGATTTCAATTTCGCGCAAAACATCTTGCGCGATTACTCCCTTGGGCGATTTGGAGTTGCCCCATTTCGTCCTTGCATTATCCATCCCGGGTGTGCGATCTACGAAGCGAGATTGTTCCTTGCGCGATCTAGGTGAACACCCTGCACGATTCCCTTTTTGTTGCGCGATTTTTTTTTTTTGCAGGTGCGCGAACTTCTGCGCGATTCAGGTGTTGCCTTGCGCGATTCTCTTTCGGTACTCCTGCACGATTTGCTTTGACCCTGCGCGAATCGTCTTTAGGTGCCCGAAGTGTTGCGCGAACCAGACTTGCGCGATCTTCCTTTGAGCTGCGCGATTCTCTAGCGAAAGTTGAGTTGCGCGATTGACAGGTGTTGCGCGATATGAAGCCACAGACAAACGAGCTGCGCAATTAGGCCTTGACCGAAATTTACTTTGCGCGATCTAAAAAAAAGGGAAAAAGGGCAAAATTGTCTTTTGTGACCTGCGAAATTTTGCGGCTATCGTGTCCGCAGGTCGCCCGCGCAGGGGGGGGTGCGGATTTTTCGTTTTTGAACTTCAAGCCGAAATCCCCTGTGCGCGAGAGCTCCCCTCTTCTCCTTCACCATTTAATCTTAAGGAGTGTTCCATATAAATAGGCTCTAAAGTTTCCAAGGGTTTTAGGTGTGGGATAAGTTAACTAGCTTACTTTTCCTTTCACTTGGACAAGTATATTTTTTTCCCAAAACCCACTTCAAGTGCTAATTTTTAGCCCATCTTCAAACCTTGAGGTCAAAATCCTAAACTAAAGGTCAACACTTTTTCAAAGCTTCAAATAGTCAACCTTGAGATTTAAAAAAAAAAAATCTCAAGGTTAAGACTAAATTTTCTCAAAATCAAAGCTACATTTCAAGGGTCACGAACTTGCAGAAATCTTCAATCAACCACACGTCAACGATCAATTTTCAACAGTCGGTCATGACCACTCCCAATATTGCTGATAAACTGACTGTCCTCTCTGCTCAAAACAAGAATGCAGACAGCACTGTAAGTACTCCTAACCCTTTTAATTCTGCTTGCTCTAAAACAGACCCGTATGACAAAATTAAGGAGCTAGAGGAGAAATATGATAGAGTTTATGATGTGTATAATAAACTGCGTGAAAAACAGACTTGCTCAAACATCAAAATAATCAATTCAGAGAAAATTATCACTAAGCTCACAACTGAGAATAAACGACTCAGTGCTAGCGAAAAGGAGCTGACAGAGAAGCTTAGGACTACTGAAAAGGAAAGAATTAGACTTTTTGGTGTCAACAATTTACTTATGGAAAGGAGGGGTGCTCTTTACACCAAAATTAAAGAACTTGAAGACCTGTTAGCTAAGAGGGACCAAACAGACCAGACTATTTTCCTTAATCAGCCTAAGGACACTCGTTTCTATAATGCCAAGGAGGGTCTGGGATTGACCAATCCTCAAAACCTGAAAAAGGTCAACTGTAAACAACTCTATGATGTTAGATACATGAAAATAGGATTGACCAAGCTTATGGCCTTCACTGGAGCTGAAGAAACGAATGCCCTCGAGGATGAAAAGAGAAAGACAAAGGCTGGTGTCGAGGTTCCTTTTGACTACACAGAGTTAAACAAGAGTTACAAAACCAAAGCGCTCCCGCTGACTCCTGCTGAAGAAGTTATAACTTATGCTCCTGAAAAGGAAACTGTGCAAGACAGAGAGGAACCTTCAACTTCAGAACCTGTAGTCAAACCAGCATACGTTCCACCTCTTGTAAGAAAGTTTGCTGAGTTAAAAGAATCTTTTGAAAAGGAGAAACAGGTTTTAGAACAAGAAAAAGATCAACTTTTGAAAGAAATATCCATGTTAAAAACATTCTCTCAGTCCATCACAGTTTCTCAACCCTCTTCTCTTCTTCCTCAGAAAATTGTTTAGAAAATCCAACCAATGGTTCTAAAACTTCTTCCACTCACTCTGAGTCTCCTTCTCCGAAAAGGAACCAAGTGAATAAGAGAGTAGAGAAGAGAGGTGAGTGGATCGAGGAGAAATTGAGAAGAAGGAAAAGAGAAATAGAGTCTCATTTAGGAAATAAGAATCAACGTTCGAGTGCCTTGTTTTATGCCAAGAATAAGTCTAGATCTAGCATTAGTGAGCTTTCAACTAGCAGTACTAGAAGTGGTGTTCCTAGGAATTTCCTAAGCGAACCCTCGACTAGTAATGCTAAAAGAGTGGCTCCTAAGTTTTCTAGTTCTAAGACATCTGTCAAGAATCGCTGCTCTAGTACTTGTTCTCTGAATTGTGTTAAATCAATGAAAGCTTGTTATTTTGAGTCTAATTCCTCATCAAACAAAGACAAGAATGTGAACGTTCAGAGATGCCCAAAGAAATCAACTTCTATGAAAGTGAACGTTGAGGGGGAGTACAAATTACCATGTTTAAGGTATCCCCTCAAGGTTCGCTCACTTAAACATTTGAGAAGACTCTCTCAGGAAACAATCTTAAAAGATCATCTGTCTGAACATTCACTCATTGTTAATGAAACCTCCCTCGCTCCTAAGCTCAGAAAACAGTGGGTTCCTAAGGACGAAGCTGAGAAACTAAGAACGTCAAACACTTCTCAATCAGCTGGCCTAGGTTCCCAAATAAAACAAAAGCTGAAACATTTCTTCACCACTAATAAGGATGGACCCATTTGGAAGTGGGTACCAAAACGTACTTGATCTGTTGTGCAGGTCCGTCATGTGTGGTACCTGATCCGATTGCCCCACACACATGGCGGGTGAGAAGAGCTGTGAGCAATCAATTGGTGCACATTATTAAGGGGAGTATTGGCATGTATACTACCCCACTGAGCAGAAAATCAACAAATGCACACCTCAACACCAACACATGCCAAGAAGAAACAACAAGTGCTTATTCTGAGGGGGAGTGTCTCTTTTTCACTCCTCTTGGTGCCTTACAACGAAGAAAGCACATATCAAGGAGGAGTTTTCTACTTTACTCCTCGGGTGACAAATAACACCTTGCACATTCTGAGGGGGAGTCACAATTTTCTCCTCCTGACGCAAATCAAGGATCAATGCAAGACAACCCAAGGATGTTATGACAGAACTAGTACCAATCAGAACCGTCTACAGGATCCAGAACTTGTACCCATCAAGGAGAACAACTCGAAGTTGGAACCAAAGGTCTTATCCTGCCATGATGATGTCGTGGTGGTTGTTTTGACAAGGCGCAAAATTTAGAAGACACTGAACAAAAACTACCGAAGCACCAGAGATGTATCTCTAACCATTATGGGGAACACTCAACTAAGCAATGGATGCCTCTGGTGCGAGAATTCTTAAAGCCACCATTGACGACACCAAGGTGAACAACATCAAAGATGTTAGGACTTTTTCTGGTGTCCAATCTAGTTAGATGTATTTGTATTTGTGTAGTTGTTAGTTAAATGTGTAATATGGGCCACAATTGAATATTAGCCCATTAGCCTCTCTTGTAAGCCATAAGTTAGCCATCCTCTCCTATAAAAGGAGGCTAACTTATGAGAAAACCTAACTAAGGCATAGAGCATAGAGGCAGAATAGAGGATAGAATCGTTTCAGGCTGCTCTCTCTCTCTAGAGGGAGAGCAGCGGCCTCTTTTCATACGATGTACCATGTTCTCGATATATTGATATGAATAGAAATCTATCTGCTTCTTCTTTCACTGTTCTATGATTGTATGATTGTTAGATATAGGGATCTACATGTGGTATCAGAGCCGAGGCGTGAAATAGATCGAATCCATCTGTGTTTTTCGGATCTGCCTTTATCGAGAAAGACCTTACCTTTTTGAAAAACTGAGTTTTCGATATTTTGGTTTGATGATCTGTTTTCAATGTTTTTTCAGCGATTTCTGGAAGATTAGGATCGAAATCCGTTTGACAACAACCTGCAATTTCATTTGTAAAGAAATTTTTGATTTCACATTTGCAGATTTTCGAAGCTGGAAGTTTTCGATATGAAGATTTCGAAGTTTTGGAGTTTCTCGATGTTTAGAATATTTCGAACTTTGGGTTTTCTTGAATCTCAGAATTTTTCGAAACTTGATATTTTTCCCTATTCAGAACTTTTCGAAGCTTACAAAGAGTTTTCGATATTCCTAGCTTCTCGATAGTTTAAAAGAATTTTTATATTCTCAGCTTCGCGAAGTTTAAAAGGATTTTCGATATTCTCAGTTTTCGAAGTTTAAAGAAGTTTTCGAAGTTCTGAAAGTTTTCAAAGTTTAAAGTTTTCGATATTCTGAGGTTTTAGAAATATCAAAGTATTTGATGTTCTAAACTGGTTAGAAATTCTAACGATTTCGAAGTCTTGATTTTCTCGAAGTTAATCCTCGAAAACACGTTTCTCGCAGGTAGAAGGTCGAAAACAGGTTCTCGCGGATTGGATCTCGAAAACAGGTTTCTCGCGGATTGGATCTCGAAAACAGGTTTCTCGCAGATTGAGGTTCGAAAACACGTTTCTCGCAGTTTGAACCTCGAAAACACGTTTCTCGACATTCAATATCGGAAAGAAATTTTTCGATATTCAACATCGAGAAGACGTTTTCGATATTCAATCATCGAGAAGAAGTTTTCGACATTCAACATCGAGAAAAAGTTTTCGATATTCAGTCATCGAGAAAAGGTTTTCGACATTCAGTATCGAGAAAAGGTTTTCGACTTTCAATATCGAGAAAAGGTTTTCGATATTCAACATCGAGAACAGGTTTTCGAGGTCCAACATCGAGAAACTCAACCTCGAGAACCCCAACTTCGAAAAGTTTTTCAAAGTTAAAAATTCAAACTTTTCGATGTCCTGCACTGTTTTGGCCATAACTTTTGACTCGGTGATCCGATTTACGCGTATAATACCTTTTCGGAAAGCTCGTGAAAAGATCTACATGAATTCCCGGGGGAACCCCAGAACCCAATCTCACGCTCCCTCACTCGCCGTTTTTGAGGGAGATATCACCTGTTTTCCGAAAAATCACCAAAGTCAAAGTCAAGGTCAAAACTGAGGCAAATCTGGTCAATTCTTCCAAAATCAAACCAAAGTCAAACCAAATGTCAAAGTTGGTCTAATCTACACTGTAAGGTCCGGAACTCGTAGATAATTCAATCAACCTCGCGTCAACGGTCATTTCACAACAATCAACAATCAACTATTGATGCCTCCCCTAACTCATCAACAATACAATGTGTGATCATCAATGTGCTGAAAGTTTAGATGATGAGCTCAGGGAAACTGTCATGTGTGGTACCCGTTCAGATTGCTCCATACACATGGCAGGTATATCAAGCTGTGAGCAATCAAACCTTGCACAATCTGAGGGGGAGTTACAGTTTTCTCCTCCTGGCGCCATACAACGACAAAGCAAGGATTCTCTCAAAGGATGCAACATTTGAGGGGGAGTTTTCAATTTTATCCTCCTCGGTACCGAACGATGAAAAAGCATACCGAGTGCTTCAGTTGAGGAGGAGCACAGAGAGAAAATAAACAAAGGAATGAGAGAGAAGTCTTGATGGCTTAGTAAACCCAACTAAGCCTACCCAAGGGACAAAGCCAAGAGTAAGCGAGTGAATGAATGAGTGAGTGAACTCTATGAGCGTTAGGAAGCAGTAGGCTCAATCGAGCAAGAGAACAATAATCAATGATAAGTCTGCTACCTCAACTGCCTGCTATCAATTGAACATTTACTCTCAGTCACTCAAATACTCTGGACAATCCCCATAGGTTCAGGACTGAATTTATTCAGATCCCGGGTAGAAGTCACTGCATCTTGTCCAACAGTGCATGCATAACCCTACCCAAGACCACTCATTTGTCTCCCAACAGACAAGTGTTTAATCATATTTCACGGGGAACCTCATCTCTCATTACTGTCTCCTTCCGAGGCAAGTGATACTGACTACAGTGGCCTCAGCCCCATGCCACTGGACTTTCATTGATCACGCTGTGTCTAGTTATCTCACTCCCAAATGTTTTTGAATTTTCTAGGACACAGACACATTTTTGAGTCAGTTGCAGGTCCAAGTGACCATGCGAGAACTTCCATAGGGCTCATCTACTATAGATAGACCGATGATTGGAAGGAAGTCCTGCTGTTGCAACATAGAAATCACCAACACGTTCAGGCCATCGCTTTAGAGTTTATCTCTATAGTGATGATAACGAGCGTCTTCACGACCTCGGGGGGCTACCACTTTCATTGCTGATCTTTATGATCATGCCTTAACAACCAGAGTGACATCTACTTCAGATGCTTCATAATGATTGGTTGGAAGTCCTGTTAGAGCTTTAATGCTTCTATCATTTTATACAGGCCACACATCAGTGTTTACATTGATGTTGTGTTAACGGAACACTTCTGTGTATCCGGTCTTTATCCTTTAACTTTTCTGTTTGTTTTCAATTTTGTTACCCAGAATAAAAGAATAAAGGCATGACGCCCCGATTCATCGGATCGTCATGAGGGGGAGAGTAGTCCACATGTTGTTCACTATCAACAAATCATTTTTGGACACTTTCTCCACTATCTCTACTGCTAAATGGCTAAGCCAGCTTCAAGTCAAATGGTCAGCTACGCTCACAAGTCAACTATCTTATTCCGCTGTGCCACTGACGAGATCTCCTCAAAGACAATAATTTTCCGCTGTGCAATGTAAACTTTGAGGAGACAAAGGTGAAGTATTCAAGTTCTGAAGATGAATTCTGTGTGCGCCTGTATATCACCTGAACACTCATTCCAGAGGCGCCATCGGAATTCATTAATGCTGATCAAGAGCAACTTCTGAAAGGTAAAGATCACAAGCTACATCCTGAAGATTCTTCAACTCCCCGGCATCAAAGAACAAATTGCCATGAAGACATCAAAGGGGAGATTGCAAGGATTTCGTCAAAAAGCCTTTTCAAGAAGCCGAGCGCAAAGACAAAGGAAGCTGAGCTGCATTAAGGAGCAACTGAACACAAAGACAAAGACATCCGCGCTACAATGCTGATCAAACAAGATTGAACACCAAGGGGGAGATTGTTAGGACTTTTTCTGGTGTCCAATCTAGTTAGATGTATTTGTATTTGTGTAGTTGTTAGTTAAATGTGTAATATGGGCCACAATTGAATATTAGCCCATTAGCCTCTCTTGTAAGCCATAAGTTAGCCATCCTCTCCTATAAAAGGAGGCTAACTTATGAGAAAACCTAACTAAGGCATAGAGCATAGAGGCAGAATAGAGGATAGAATCGTTTCAGGCTGCTCTCTCTCTCTAGAGGGAGAGCAGCGGCCTCTTTTCATACGATGTACCAAGTTCTCGATATATTGATATGAATAGAAATCTATCTGCTTCTTCTTTCACTGTTCTATGATTGTATGATTGTTAGATATAGGGATCTACAAAAGAGTTCATGCATCAAGTGCTCCAAACACTAGAATTGATAATGGGATGCAGTTCAAGAACAAGGGGCTAATTGAGTACTACGAAGCTCAGGGAATTACACAACAGTTCTTTGCAGCTAAAACACCACAGCAAAACGGTGTTGTAAAACGATGGAACAAGACCTTGGTGGAAGCAACCAGAACCATGCTAATACAGTCAAAGCTTCCTCATTTCATAAGCGCTGAAGCTATCAACACGGCTTGCTTCACACAGAACTGGACGGTGATTCACAAATGATCCGACAAGATGTCCTATGAGATTGTGTTCAAGCGACTCCCTAACATTGCCTTCTTCCGCATCTTCCGCTACAAGTGTTACATTATGAACAACAAGGATGCTAGGGGATAGCTTGATCCGAAAGCAACTGAAGACAAAGAGGCTTAATCATCTTCTGAAGTAGGAGGACAGGGAGACGAGACAAGATCGGATGAGCACGTGGTATTAGATTCTCTGTTCGAGCACTTTTACAGTCAACCACGTGCATCACCAGCAACAACCACTACAAATTCTCAGACCTTCCTTTTATATGCTCCCACCGCAGAGGAAACACTCACTCCCACTCAGAATGATGATGAGCACACAGATGACGAAGCTGAATATGAACCATCTACCCCGCATAATGATCAACTTGAAGCAACTGCAACGCAAGAAACCCCAGAGGCACAACCAGATCAAGAATACACTGATCCAGATCATTCAATCATAACTCCACTACCTCTACAACATGAGAGAAAGTGGACGAGGGCACATCTGCCAGAACTAATAATTGGTGATCCATCAAAATGAATCAGTACCAGAACCGCTTCAGCCAATGAGTGCTTATATTCATATTTCCTGAGTCAGAAAGAATCAACAAATTTGACTGAAGCATTGGCTGATCCGGATTGGGTGATAGCAATGCAGAAAGAGATGAACCAGTCTGAAAGACTGAAAGTTTGGACACTGGTGCCTATGTCTTATAGAAAAACCATTATTGGCACCAAATGGGTATCCAAGAACAAGAAGGATGAGGACGGTGTGATTATCAGAAACAAGGCCCGCCTGGTAGCAAAAGGTTACAATCAACAAGAAGGAATCAACTACGATGAGACCTTTGCACCAGTGGCAAGGATTGAGGCCACCAGATTATCTCTTGATTATGTTGCTCACAAAAGATTCACCGTCTGTCAGATGAATGTAAAGACTGCATCTCTGAATGGAGACCTGAAAGAAGAGGTCTATGTAGCACAACTTGATGGATTCGTAGATCCCGAATGCCCCAAACCCTAGAACAAGATGAATACGATGAACTGGCCAATAAAAAGACATCATGGAAGAAATGATCATGTTAGGCTATGCTATGCCGATCAAGCTCATCTCCCAGGTCAAACCCGACAGACTACCACGACCATGGAGGACTCTGATGGCAACCTTGAACAAGTGCTGCATTGCCAAACACAATAGCTTCGACATGTGTATCATCTATCTTCTGACTGCCTTCCATGGTGTGGCATTCAACAAAAACGACGATTTTGTCTCGCTGATCTGGGACGACATCAGGAAGAAGAAAAACATCGATCCATTCAAACATCTACCATATATGAGATGGTTTTCTATGCTGATGCGACGTGTCTCTAGAACAACTCCAACTATCCACCAAAGACTATCTACTGAGATTCTGAGAACGTCAGCACTCCATCCCTCAAGTACATTCAAATGGTGACTGAGGATCCTACACTCTTACCATTCACCAGACTTGTGTCTCTGCTGCAGCTAGCTAATCTGAATGATCCATCTGTCTGACGCTACTGCTAGAAGAACAATATCATACTCCCTATGGCTCAGATAAACCCCCCTGAGCCTACCCCGGGGAGTCAGCCGAGAGATAGTGAGGGTCCTGAGAGTTCTACCCAGCCACAAAGACCAGTGGCAAGTCGACCCCATGATGATCAGACTACGTCTACTGAGGGCCAACCCCAAGTTGCTGAGGAGATTTCCCATGATTCGCCAAGCGTAGCCAGAACAATAAACGCTGACGATGAGGGCTCCGGTAGCAAGGCTAACAAGCGCAACAAAGCCAACAAGGATGATGAGATTAATGATGATGCGGACGACAACGCTAATCAAGCCAGGGAGCCTCCGGTACAAAAACGCCGACTCATTATCAGGCTCCCCACGGAAACAGAAATAGAGGCGTCTTACTCACGAATAAACAAAGAAGGAAATATCATAAGTGAGACGCGCTCCAAGCATCAAAATGACATACTTCCTCATCATTCACTCCTACACAGAGAATACAAACCGCAAGCAGCCTGACCAAAGAATTAGCCATGTTTGACGAGTGTACAAACCTAGATGTAGTAAACCGGACTGAGCCCATAGGAGCAGAAGCTGACTTTCTCAGTTTCCGAGTAGAAGACGCAACATCTAGTCCAACTGCGCATGCACAAGCCACACCTAGCTACTCTGCTGCCTCCCAACAGGTAGTAGTTTCACAAATAGGGGATCTTATACCCACCTCTCTGCCCCCTTATGGAGCACTTGGGGACATACATAGTGGTCTATCACTCCGGGCCACTAGCCCTTCTTCAATCACATTGAGTCTAGGTGTCACACTCCCTACATTTTCAACTTTTCTAGGACACATACACTCCTCACACAACCACATCTACAGGTCCACTTTACCTGTCATCAACGATCGGAGATAAGTCGATGATGATCGGAAGTCCTGCTGCCCAACAGATAACTCAATCATTATCTGCAGGCCACACATCGGTAATTTTTACTGATGTTGTGACAACGGTTACTACCCCTGTAACCGGAAACCCTGACCTTACCGACCTTTTAGTCATTTTGCAGCGTTTCATGGATTCCACCATTAAGCCATGGGTGCACGAAGCAATAACCGCTCGGGCACAGGAATTCACGAACACCCCGGCGCTGTTTAACGACATCATCCAACCTCAACCATCATCCTCCCACTCCCAACAGCGACTCACCCCAATCCTTATCCTATCCCATTTACAATGCCATTCGATGACCTAACATCCATTATGCTAGCGAGAATTCTTGAAAACGAAGAAGCTCCACTCACTGACAAACAAAGAGCTCTTTTTGTAGTACCTGAAACCGAAAGCACATGCTATGACAGTCTCCGCGGTCACAAACATTTGCATGAGGACTCCAATGATTCGGCTCCTCATGAGGGGGAGAATAAGAGGCAACGGATACTCGAGCATGGTGCTTCATCTAGCCAACAACCCCAACTTGAACCCTCAAACAACCTAGATTAAATGCAAGAATTCTCTCAAGGATGCAAATTTTAAGGGGGAGTTTTCAAAGTTCTCCTCCCAAGCGCCAAACATCGTCAAAGGCATCCTACTCAGTGCTCCAGTTGAGGGGGAGTACAGAGAGAGAATAAAGAAACATATCAATGAGAGAGATGTCCTAATGGCTTAGTAAACCCAACTAAGCCTACCCAAGGGACAAAGCCGAGAGTGAGTGAGTAACTGAGTGAATATTATGAGAGTGAGGAAGCAGAAGGCTCCGATGAGCAAGAAGACAATAATCAATGACAAATCTGCTACCTCAAATGAGCTATCAATCGAGGAATCAATCCCAGTCACTCAAATACTTCGGACAATCCCCATAGGTTCAGGACTGAATTTATTCAGATCCCGGGTAGAAGTCGCTGCATTTTGTCCAAACAGGGCGTGCACAACCCTACCCTAGACCACTCACCTATCTCCCAACAGACAGGTGTTTAATCATTGTTCACGGGGAACCTCATCTCTTATCACCGTCTCCTTCTGAGGCGACTGATACTGACTACAGTGGCCCTTAGCTCCATGCCACTGAACTTTCATTGATCACGTTGTGTCTAGTTATCTCACTCCTAAATGTTTTGAATTTTCTAGGACACAGACACATTTTTAGAGTCAGTTGCAGGTCCAAGTGACCATGCGAGAACTTCCATAGGCTCATCTTCTATAGATGCAGACCGATGATTGGATGGAAGTCTTGATGTTGCAACATAGAAATCACCAACATTTTCAGGCCATCATTTAGAGTTCATCTCTATAGTGATGATAACGGGTGTCTACATGATCCCGGGGGGCTACAATTATCTATGCTGATCCTAGTGATCATGCCATAACAACTAGAGTGACATCTACTTCAGATGTTTCACAATGATTGGTTGGAAGTCCTGTTAGAGCTACAACGTTTCTATCATTATATACAGGCCACACATCAGTGTTTACATTGATGTTGTGTTAACGGAACACCACAGTGTCTCCGATCCTTATCCTTTCATTTTTTTTCAGAATAAAACAATAAAGGCATGACATCCCGATTCATGGGATCGTCATGAGGGGGAGAGTGGTCCACATGCTGTTTACACTCAAAAACCATTCCCAGACACTTCTCTCCTCCAACTAAAAATGACGGCTCTCCACTCTTTTAGATTCATCAACTACCAAGTCAGCTTCAGATCTAATGGTCAGCTATGCTCACAAGTCAACCATCATTTTCCACTGTGCTACCGACAATTGTTCCTCAAAAGCATTCACGATCGAATAGTCAGAAAAGGCTACATTCTGGAGGATACAGAGGCCGGATGATCAAATATTGAAGATGAATTCCTTGTGCGCCTAGATCTCTTCAGAACATTCATTCTAGAAGGCGCCATATGATTTCATTCAAGCTGATCAAGAGCAGTTTCTGGAAAGCAAGGATTAAAAGCAAGATTTTGAAGAATCCCTCAACTCCCGGCATCAAAGAACAAATGGAATAAATAACACCAAGGGGGAGATTATAAGGATTTTTTCATGAAGCCTTTCCAAGAAGATAAAAGAAGTTGAGACCAAAGAAAGAAGAAATTGAAAGAATTTGACCGAATGAAGGCGGTGCTAGACGCAATCAACGCTCGACTCGAAAAGAGGAGAATGCTGCGCCAATATGAACATGCTCTAGCACTGCAAAGCAACTACTACAAGAGGCAGAAGGATCCACAAGAGCTGACAAAGAACATTTGATCACAAAGGGGAAGATTGTTAGAGATATTTTCATGTATTGTGATCAATGTTTTATCTAGCCTCTTGGTAGTATTTATTGTGTATTTAATAGGCCTTAAATGGAAAAGGCTACTAAGCTAAATTAGGAATGGGCCTCCTAAAAAGGAGAACCCATATCATTGTAAACCCTACCATTCTAAGGAGGCTATAAATAGACCCCTTAGGAATGGCTAGGTTAAGCTTTCCTCCCTTAGAAAAATTCCCTGCGCATAGACTAGAAGCCTACGGAAGTTTTACGCTACATATTCTTCATCTTTATGTAAACTTTCTGGCTATCAATGGAAAGCTTCTTCTACTCCTATTAATCAGATCTTATACATTATAGAGTAGAAATAGGGACCAACACACACACACACACACACAGATATATATATATATATATAGATTTAGGATCACATACAAATTAATCCTAATTTACAAAATACAAACTAATCCTGACCATTGATTTTAATAATGCAACGGTCAAGATAGGAAACCAATGTCATTAATGGCTGGTCCCATGTTGTGGTTATAGGAGAAAAATTCTCCCACTAATACGGATTGAGTATTAATGCTCAAATAAAATCTGACTCTTAATTTTGTTATATTGGACGGATGAGATGAATTTGCATTTTGTACCGGAAGCACACTTTGTATCCGATCTTAACCCTATATATATATATATATATATATATATATATATATATATATATAGAGAGAGAGAGAGAGAGAGAGAGAGAGAGAGAGAGAGAGAGAGAGTAGTGTTCCTATCAGGACCTCCGAAAAACAGACCTCCGTACGGACCTCGACGTTTGGGCCCCTTCCCGGTGGAATTTTTTGATGAAATGTTTTTAGCATGTTCTTCATCAAGTCTAGTTTATCCATACCAAATTTCAGCTAAACATTCCATCGGGAAGGCAGTCAAATGATTTTTTGAAGTTAACAGGGCACTTTATATACATATAAAATGAAGTTAACTTCCAAATATAATTTGACTGCCTTCCCGATGGAATTTTTAGCTGACATTTGTTATGGGTAAACTAGACTTGATGAAGAACATGCTCAAACAATTTGATCAAAAAATTCCACCGGGAAGGGGCCCAAACGCCGAGGTCTGTACGGAGGTCCGTTTTTGGAGGTCCTGACATGAACTTTACTCTCTCTCTCTCTCTCTCTCTCTCTATATATATATATATATATATATATATAGAGAGAGAGAGAGAGAGAGAGAGAGAGAGAGAGGAATGATCCTGTCCAGCAGCCCACGGTCCGAACGCCGTCCGAACATGGCCATTTGGGGCACTTCGCGGTGGAATGTTTTGATGAAATTTTTTGAGCATGTTCGTGATCAAGTCTAGTTTGTCCATACCAAATTTCAGCTCAAAATTCGATCGGGAAGGCATTCAAATCATTTTTTGAAGTTGACTGCGTCTAAATATACATATAAAAATGCAGTCCCTTGACACTGCAACATACAGTTGACATGTTCTCTCTCTTAATGTGTGCTTCATTTACCGGAAGCACACATGACCGGAAATTGTGTTCTTTAAAACTTGAACGGTATTCTTGAATCTGAAGGAGTTAAGCTCAACCTTGGAATGACAACTTCATGCCCAACATATTTTCCGCCCAAAATTTTTGCCCCCCAGTAGATATGCGATTTCCAAATCGTGTAACAATTGACCTTGTTCCATTGCAAAGCCCCATTGAAGGATCAATATTCCTTAATTAAAAGCATTATTAGAGTACCAACCATTAGAGTTAACTCGTGGTTTGGAACTCTAGATACATGTATTTTTTTTTAGAAATTCTCGAGTGTGCAAATTAGCAAGAAAATATGCATTGGAGTCTGACTTGCAAATGCTTTCTGAACTTATATATGTCATTGACTCCTCATTAACATTCAAAGATGTCATGCATTCATTAATTGCGTCCACAACATCAAGGGTCGGAGCTAAAATTGCACGCTCTTGCAAGTAAGAGGGGTCATTAACAATATTTTCAAAATTTGGGTAGGTGCTTTGGATAATAGTGGCAATGGGATCACTTCCACACTCTAACAAAAGGCGATTTGAAATTTGGACCCGTAGTCCTGTCTCCTAAACTCGCAATCCACTTTGCAAACTCTACCAAATCTTCATATTCACGATCATCGGTCAAGGATTGCAACCTCATGTTCTTCGTAAGACGTAATACAATGCATTCATGCCAAATATATGAAGAATTAATTGTCGCATTGACAATGTAGAGTCTAGTACCTTTTGTAATGACCGGTAAAATTTGTATGAAGTCTCCTCCGAATACCACCATTATCCCTCCAAATTGTTTTTCAGCACTATATGAATTGGCGAAACTCAAGATGTCCCGCAAACTTCTATCTAAATCTTTGAAGCAATACTTGTGAATCATCGACGCCTCATCCCATATGATTAGTTTGCACCGAATTATCAATTGCGCTAATGGACTTCCTTGTTTGGTGTTACATGCGGACTTTTCATTTGGGTTGATTAGTATTACGAAGCGTGAATGAGTTGTCCTACCACCTAGTAATACTAAAGCTGCATTGCCACTCGTAGCAACATTTAAAACAATTTTCCCCTTAGACCTCAATGCAGTTGACAATGTTTTCCACCCAAACGTTTTCCCTGTACCACCATAACCATATACAAAGAATACCTCACCATTGTTTTCTTCAATACATTGCATAATGGTTGTGTAGACCTCACGTTGTTGATCATTGAGACTGTGTATGCATTTCTCATGCTCTTCACGTAAGTCAACACGATCATATTGCAATTCGTCAAAAATAAGTATGTTTTGATACATGGTAGCATCACTTATCGTGGGAATGTCCTTTAAGCTCTTAACCATTCTTCTCAACATCATCTCTATTTCAGTCAATGCATAATTCTTAATCTCAGCTTCAGTCAACGTTAAATCTCACATTACATGTACAAAAAGGGTGATATTAAATAACATGCGTAATCTTAACAATAATGAACATTATATATATATATATATAGGTTTTGGTTCAAATAAGAATATGATCTTAGGAGATAAATGAGAATGAATCTGGACCGTTAGATTTGATTTAAGTGAAATTCAATGTGCATTAGATGAATCTGTAATGTGCATTAGGTGAAATTGAAATGTGCAGCACAAAGGGTACAATACAATGACATTATGTGAAGCTGAATTGTGCATTAGATGAAATTGAAATTCGGTGAACCTGAAATGTGCAGAATAAAAGGTATGATATGATGTTATTTTTATATCTTATATTCTGCACATTTCAGTTTAATCTAATGCACACTTGAGTTTAAATTTTTATTGTGCACATTTCAATATCATCTAATGCACATTTCATTTTCACCAAATGCACAACTCAGTTCCACATAATACAATCTAACGGTCCAGATTCGTTCTTATTTCTCTCCTGGGAGTCCGTTCTTACCGGAACCGCTCCCTATATATATATATATATATATATATATATATATATATATATATATATATATATATGTAATATATGTATTACATATATGTATTACAGATGCTGAAGGCCGGGAGACGAGCATCACGACCGTCAACCGTGGACGAGGATGACTCAAGATCGTTTGGGGGCCCCGGATCCGGTCGTTGACCATGGACAAGGATGACTCAAGAAAAGTTCACGGACTCCAGATCCGGGCGTTGATCACGGACGAGGATGACTCAAAATTGAATGTTGGGTGTTCCAATACGGTTATTGACCATGGACAAACCCGAACCACTGAGAATCCCATATCCGGGCATCGACCACGGACAAGGATTATCCAAGAACCTTGAGGATTCCAGACCCGATCATCGACCGTAGACGAGGATGACTCCTAAACGTTTGAGGATCTCGAATCCGGTCGCCGGTCATGGACGAGGATGACTCTTGAACGAGGACACGGATCCAAGGAAGACCCAGGAAGAGCACGGGCAAGAGTATACTTTCTCGAGCAGATTCGCATGCTCATTACTCAAGAAACTGGGGGACTTGTGTTAAGATATATTATCTCGGCCTATTACTGTTCAGGAGCCCAAGGCATCGCCCCAACATGAAGCCCGAATGACACGGTCCATTTCAGCCTATTAGGCCTGTTTCGGCCCTTTGGGCCCATTTTGGGCTTACTTGGCCCATTAGGGTAGACTTATCCCCCTTTCCCTATAAATATAAGGCTTTCCCTCCATGTTATGGGTTAGTCTCTTCTTCCCACTTCTCCTCCTTCTCTCTAGAATATATTAGCTAGCTTTGTCCTCCATTAATGAGAGCTTCAATACATGTACTTTGTAATGGTGAGGAGAGTCCTAATGAGAAAGAGAGTGCTTGGACATTAGCCTAAAAAGTCCCGTGGTTTTCTCCCTTTCGGATTTCCACGTAAAAACCGAGTTTCATACGCATTTATATACTCCGTATATATTTACTATATCATGTTGGATTAAACTCAACAATAATACTTCACTAAACTCAACTTTTCGTTCATCTATATTAAAAGTATTTTATTTATTGTAATGTACTAATACTAAATCAAACCATTTTCACTTCGTCCAAATTTAGAAAAACATTTGTAAAATTTCTTCAGCTTAAAGTTAATTTCGTAGAAATATTATTATTAGCCAAATTTGATTATCATTTACAAATAAACAGTCAACAGCCCTAAAGTTGTATTGTCCCTATCTATTCATTATTATAACTTCTTAATTAAATAAATTTTCATTAAATTTTACATTTACTTATCCTTAATAGGATACACACATTTTATCTTATAAACAAAAATCACTAATATAATGTTAACAAATATTAAAATATAATTTATGCTTAATCTAGTAATCTAATTATAATAACATGAAATAAGACCACAATAATAACATGTTACAATAAGTTCAACATTTTAAAAGATAGCAAAATAGTTACAACTTGTTTTTTCAAGTAACTTGCTACATAGGCTTGTCTCTTCATTTAATTTGATGTTGTGATGCAAGAACCACCTATATCAGTAATATCACGCTGCAGTGCATGTTTCGTGCGATTCGGATCACAATTTTATGTTGAAGATAAACCACATATACAACATTTTCAAATTCATGATATAATAATGAACATTATTAAATATATAAATTTACATTTAATCATATTAAATTTGATCTTTATGACATAAATATCAGTAATATAAATATGATGAAAAAAATTTGAACTCCTACCAAACCTTACTTATATTTTTATCCATGAATTTTATTTGACCAATATATTCGGAATTTTTACCCAATGTTTTTATGCTAATAATCAACCTCAATAGTCATAATAAAAAAAATTATAATTATAATTATAATTTTATAATTATAAAAAAATAAAAAATTCTAATTACATATATAATAATTATTTTACATAAGGCATATAATATATAATAATATAATAATTATTTACAGATATAATAATTATTTTACGCTTCATAATGCAACATTCCAATTTCTGAATAGTAGCCACCCTCAAACGGCCCATCAGAATTAAAACCCAAACCAGTAGCAAACTAATGGAACCCAACAATAACCCTAAATTATAGAAATATTATCATTGGCCAAATTTGATGCTTAACAAATATTAATGTTAACAAATATTAAAATGTAATTTATGCTTAATCAAGTAATCTAATCATAATATCATGAAATAAGACCACAATAATAACATGTTACAATAAGTTCAACATTTTAAAAGATAACAAAATAGTTACCGCTTGTTTTTTCAAGTAACTTGCTACATAGGCTTGTCTCTTCATTTAATTTGATGTTGTGATGCGATGACAACCTATATCAGTAATATCATGCTGCAGTGCATGTTTCGTGCGATTCGGATCAAAATTTTATGTTGAAGATAAACCACATGTACAACATTTTCAAATTCATCATATAATAATGAACATTATTAAATATATAAATTTACATTTAACCATATTAAACTTGATATTTATGACATAAATATCAGTAATATAAATATGATGAAAAAAATTTGAACTTCTATCAAACCTTGCTTATATTTTTATCCATGAATTTTATTTGACCAATATATTAGGAATTTTTACCCAATGTTTTAATGCTAATAATCAACCTCAATAGTCATAATAATAAAAAACTTATAATTATATTTTTTTTAATTACATATATAATACTTAATTTACATAAGGCATATAATATATAATAATATAATAATTATTTACAAATATAATAATAATAATAATAATAATAATTATTATTATTATTATTATTTTACGCTTCATAATGCAACACTCCATTTTCTGAATGATAGCCACCCTCAAACGGCCCATCAAAATTAAAACCTAGCCCAGTAGCAAATTAATGGAACCCAACAATACCCCAACAACCTAACCTAACCCTGTCCATATAAACCCCCATTACCCTTCGTATAAATGATTCACGCATTGGCTTTTTACGCAGACCATCAGCCATTCCGATGACTGCAACCCTAATCTCTCTCTTTACCTCTCTGTAATTCATACGCATGCCATAGCTTGCTACCGTTTCTTTTGTAAACAGTCGTATCTGAGCATTACTACGGCTGAACAAAGGGCTTAAAGGGTCAAGTCAGTGTGTGATTTGGCCGAGGAAGCCTTATTCGACCCCAACCACGGCTAAGAACACAGACTAACTTCTATACTTTTGTTTCGTCGTTTTGGTATTTCCCCTATTTTTTTCCCTATTTTGTATTGATTTCCATGAATGCTGAGTGATATTAATTGACCTCAGAAGTCCTGCTTTTGATAGATCTTTTGTTTATTCCCAGAGTTCTTGGTGCGCATGTTATCTGTATTATGTAATAATTGACTTGGAAAGACTATTTTTACAAAATAATTTGGGTTGTATGAATGACATAATTTGTGACTGATTATAACAAAAGGATCTCAGATCTGTCGTTTTGCTTCGCCGTTTTGGTATCTTCTGTAGTTTTGTATCTATGAAGGCCGAGTGATACAAAAAGACATCATTACGTTTAAAATGGAAATAAAACTGTAAATTGAGACAGGTATCATCACAAAAGGAACAAACTTACGTTTTGAAATGTTATGCGTATATTTTCAATTCTATCACAATTACTGAGTGCTATTTATTACTCGTATTTGATTGTTGTGAAGAATAATTATTTTTCATCATATTTATAATATCTGTTCTGTTAAAGTCAACATTGTCGAACTTAAATGAGATTCGAACCCGTGATCTTACCTGTGAAAGTGACAAAGTGCTGCCATAAGAGTACAAGGTACCTAAGATCCTACTTTGTTTGTATGGAGTAAGGGTCTGTTTGCAACAACTTCTACTTTTAAAAAAGTGCTTTTTTAATGAAATGGAGAGAAATGATTAAATAAAAGTTGATAGTGTTTGAGAAAAAAGTGATTTTGAAAAGTAAAAGTGGGTAGTGTTTGGTAAAATAAGTGCTTTTTGTGTAATAGAAAAAGTAAAAGCACTTTTGACGCAGAAGCCGAGAAAAATAAAAGTTGTAGTGTTTGAGAAAATAAGTGCTTTTTTAAAACCAAAAGCTGAGAAATACTTAAAGCAGTTGCAAACCAACCTTAAATAATGTTGGCGGAAGAACCCGAAATTGATTGGGTTCAAGAGTGAACCCGTTCACTTAATCGGGTCTGGTCAGGTTTTTAAAGACCTGTCCAATCGTTTGCGCTTACAGAGCATTTGAAATTCAAATCCTTTAAAACTGGACCCCACTTGAAGGAGAAACCGCCATCTTTTTCATCTTCCCCAGTTCACTCTCGCCTTAGCTAACTCTCCGCCTTTCTTTCTTCTTCCCACCAGTTCTAGTAGAAGCACAGAAACGAAAGCAAGAAAGACAAAACCCAAAATGGTGGAGCCCAAGAAGGTGGTGGGGTACGAAGAATGCCGCCAGAAGCGGCTCGAAGAAAACAAGAAGAGGATGGCTGAGCTCAACCTCAACAAGCTAGCTCAAGCTCTCCGAACCTCCCCTAAACCCTCCCCAGTAATTTCAACCATCTTTTCCGCCCCTCCTTCCTTTTAATGGTTACATAAAGTTGAAATCTTTAACTTTGCAGATGAAAAAGACGAAGCCGCGGGTTAAGCTGCAGCTTGAGCTGACGGCTGTGAGAAGGTCGAGCCGCGTCGCCGATAAGCCGGCTCCTTGCTACAAAGAAGTCAGCTTTCTACCTCCCCAAAGCTGTACCTTTTATTTTCTTCAAGTCCTTAATCATCACTGTTTAATATTTTCTGCAGATTGGACTTGAGCCATTGGGGATTGGAAGGAGAAGGTAGTTTGACAGAGGGTCTTGTTATATTTGATATTTTGATGACTCTTTTTTGTGGTTTAAATACATTTTGCTTTGGAATTTACTTGTAGTTACAAAAGAAGAGATTTGTTGAACCGGGTTTATGCATCTGATGATGATAGAATGTATGCTCTTCAAAGAGCAGAAGATTTAGAATCAGGGTTGGATAAGGAATTACCAAGCTTTGTCAAACCCATGCTTCAGTCCCATGTAACTGGTGGCTTTTGGCTGGTAAAACATCTCAGCCCAAACATGGTTGTTTCATTATATATTGTTCAACCCACAAAACAAAAAAAAAACTTATCTTTGCTGTGTGTGAATTATATGTATCTACATAGGGACTCCCAGTTCATTTCTGCAAAACTTATCTGCCAAAGCATGATGAGATGATAACTCTGGTAGATGAAAATGGGGATGAAAGCGAAGCCAAATACTTGCATTCGAAGACTGGTCTTAGTGGGGGATGGAGGGGGTTTGCTATAGAGCATGAATTGGTTGATGGGGATGCTCTGGTTTTTCACTTGATTCAGCCTACTGTGTTTAAGGTAATTGTCAGAATCCCATCTTTAGAGGATAATAAGCTACTCTTTCTCTCTTATAAATAACTACTCTTTTGACTTGGCATATGAACTAAGAAAGGTAAAATTATGTGACTAAAAGGAAGTAACAAGAACCATATATTTGTAGCCTTAAGATGAAATAAGGGTTTAACGGGGTGTGGGGGTGTGGGTGGAAAAAGATAATGAAGTTTATATGAGTGTATAAGGAGATGATATTTGATTCAATCTTTTAATTTGTTTTGACCAGAGTGTCATATGGTTAACCAAGTGAAATCAGTCCAGTCTTAAATCTTATAACAGACATGTTTGCTTACATCTATTTCATCCTTAAACCAAACTTTAACATACAGAATAGCCTAAATAGATCAAATTTGACCAGACTTATATAGTATATTAAAAAGAACATGTAATACCAGATCAATGTAGACCATATATAAATGCCCCCCATCAAACCTGTAAGTTATAATTCAAATAAAAGATTGTATACTAATCAATCACAAACTTTAAGCTGATATTGTTTTGTTTACCTGGGATTGTATGTTTTATTATATTCTGTCTATATTTTTTAGTAATGGTTTACTGTGTCCTCTTTCAATGTCCAGGTTTACATTATAAGAGTCAATGAAGCAGATGAAAATGGGGCAGAGTAGTGTCAGCTTTGTGTACTAAACTATGTAGGAAATGCGAGGGTCGGATATAACTTCACCCTTTTGTAGAAAAAAAGCTTCTTGTTTTTTGTAAACACCCAATTATTGGGAAACCTGTTAGTCCATGTGTGGTATTGGAAATCATGGGAACAATATCATGAAATTGAAGTGCTCACTTCTTTCTCTACAATATCATGCTGCTTAATTTTTAAATAGTTTGCTAATTTGATTATATCACAATGTTCAAAACCAGGTTAATCTAATTCAATGTAGACTTGTAGACTTTGTAGTTCGATGCTACTTGAATGAATCCAAAATCATGCCATTGCCAAATACCAATCAAAATTAGTTCACCTCTTATTCGATTGTTTATAGAACAACTTGAAAACTTGAATTACTAAGCTGTAAATACAAGCAAAACTGGCAAAATAACTCACTATGCCATTAAGATAAAAATCAAGTTTCATGAAGTTAAAATATTACATCAATTATTAATATTTGTCTCTCATCTATCATGACTCATGAATTCATGGACTAGTGTGGTTTTGGCTTGAATCCATCAACAGCAAAATTTCTGGTTGCTGCTGGTATAGCTAACCGAATCCCATCCAGTTCAGGTTTTGCGATTATTTGACACCCAAGGCGAGACCTGCGGGCAAAAAAAGTATATATATCTGTTATTGATGGAGGAAAAAATAAAAACATACGCAAGGTGAGCCCATAAGTAAAATTAAAAAGTACAAATCTGTTCAGAAAAGAGGAACCTACGTCTCTGTGAGCCCAAAAGCAAGGTCCAACATGTCATATTCCTCATCAGCTGGATCTTCTAATTTGTTGTAGTACTCCATATCCTACCAAGGTGGGCCAAAAGATAAATAAAAGACAAGTAAATTTAATCTGATTGCACAATTTTTGAAATAATATCTGAGAAATGGTCGCCCCTTGATCAACAAAAAGAAAATAGAGGTCTGTTTTTATACCATAACAATTACATGACAAGTGGAACATGCAAGTGATCCTTCACAAGCTCCTGTTGCATAAGATTAAAAACAGAATCAGAGATCCATTAAGACACCTACAGGCTACATCAACTATATGACATAACTTGCCCATGTTTCCTGTTTTTTTTCCTTCACAAAAACAAGAAAGAGATATTTTTTGTGAAAGCGCTTTAAAGAGAAATTCCATTATAGGTTACCTTCGAGATCAATGTCATTTTCATGTGCCGCTTCCAAGATAGACATCCCAATGGGGACCTTTATCTGCTGTTCTTCTCCATCCTTATCTACAAATGTCACAGAAATTCTGCAAATTGCAAACAAACCATCACAATCATTTTTTAACGCGTGAATAAGTTTTTCAGATGATTTGGAAAAATATTGTAGATTCCAGGTAAATCATTTTCCACAATAACAGCAAGATGTCAGGGACGAGGTATCTAGAGTGTAGACTACCAAAACATGCATGTAACTGTAATTTGTGTAAATTGAGATTCAGCAGGGAGCGGGGTGTTTCAATTTATGTTTCAATTTATACGAAGTATTAGATTATTAGATGGTCAGAGACATGATAACTATTTACAAACGGATTACATTGGTTATCTCGTAACCATGCCCAACATAATACTCCGTATTGTGTTATCAATTAAAGACTGGAAAGAAAGCAGGACTTATCCATGCCTAGTATGTTGAGTTAATTGACCAAGTACTGAACAGGAATACTTAAACAATAAGGCTCATCGTTAAGTTGAGTCAATTGACCAAGTATTAGTTATGAAACAGCCCTTTGTTATCTATTCAAAAAATAAGAATAAAAATGGTATAAAAGAAGGTAAACATACTTTTGTTCTTGCTGAACTGCTTTGTCTGTGTCCTTATTTTCTGCTGCTGTACAAAAATGTTCCCGCATCTGAATATTTTTAGGGAAAAGGAACAAATAAGCCCTTCTACTATTTCAAAAACATCACATAACCCCATATGCTAAACAAAGTGTCATATGACCTTGCTTACTATAAAGTAATCGTCAATTGAACCGGTAATGTGTTTACATGGATTTTTTCTTAAAATAAAAAAATTTAAGCCCAACAAAATACTGTGGTGCATTTTTCTTATTCTCACGTGCACATCCCTCTGCCCTTCTTCTTCCTAAATTATTGACGAGAAGATTAGCTATCTTCTTACACTTCTCCTTACAATAAAGAATGTGAATAGGCTGGGAGTTGAGACTCAGTTAAACAGCACTGTAGCAGCTTTCTTTACAGGGCTGAAAAACGATTTATGGTAGTTTACTTCTTTCTTCACAGGACTGAAATTACCATTGAAAGAACGAAGCTTCAAACAATGAAAACGCTACGTGAATGAAGACACTTTGGATGCATTATAGTTCAATTCTCACGCCGGATTTAAAATCATTCATCGCTGGGACCAAATCACTGATGCTCTCCTATGGTGTGAAAGGTCTACAACATATTTACTGCATCGCCTCGTAGGTCAGCATCAAAGAGGAAGGAGAAGATTGCAGATGTGAAGATCCAAGGTCGTAGGTTTTAATTCGCATACGTGCAGAAATTGTAATCATAGCTGGAGTTTTCCTCTTCTCTTCTCAATAACCGCACATGGTTCTTTGTATGCTTCAAAAGATGCTAACTAGCAAATCGAAATCATCAACATTCCGTAGAAACCAGTCCAAGGAAAGGAAAAGAATAGGTAACAAGAAATAAAATGAGAAAACACCATGCCACGAGATTGAATGGCTTGGCATTTTGAAAACTGCCACATATAACTATGACCTAGTAAATTAGGTCCCTTTCCGGTTACATTAGTTAAATGACAGTTCTTTATGAGTACATAGATTTATATGATGATTAATTTAGCATGTGTTTATGTGATGGTTTTGAAACAGTAAAAGAAATTATTTGATCCTTTTTCCTACGTTTTATGCACATAAAATAAAAGTACTCCACCTGATTGTTATTTTAAAATCACAATTAGTGAGAAATTTCTACAATGAGTAAAAAAAGTATGAATGAACCATATGTTAGCCTGCTCCCAATTGGCACTTTACAAGAACAGAAAATCAAGGTAAGGAATAGAAAGAGTTACAGAGAGTTGATCAAACTTATAAAAAAAAGGATTAGCCCATGAATCAAATCTATAATCAAGTCTAATATTGAAAGGCCCTTAAATCAATTACAACTGTGTGCTAACTAGAGGGGAAATAAAGGAAACAAAAGCTTTTAGAATTCTAAGGAGAGGGCTATAAGAATCATAAGATCATAGAAATGGTAAAAAGCACGCACAACGAGGCAGTCATATATTATCCAATACAGCTACTTTTGCAAATTTAGTAGGAATGTAGGATTCATTATCAATTTATCATCCTATGTTTTCATTCAGAATGCAGTGCTATTCAAAATGCCATTGAAATTCGAACAGTAAAAGAACAAAATTCCTCAAGAAAACCTTCATTTCCAATATTTGTATTGTGGAAATCAAAATAATAGGATAAATATGAAATGGTGACAAAGGAGGAATAAAGTTAGTGAACACGTCAACATGTTCACTATGGAGCAAGTTGAAGTAATAAAAAATGAGAGAATCTACCCATTTGTCACGCCAATGTCCTCCACAGTGAGCATGTTGTCATGCTCACCATATTTTTCGGACAAAGGATCCCTTTCAGCTTCCATACCATAAAAAACACTTAACAAATTACATTCACCATGACCAAATCAATTCCACAATATAACAGTTCCAAATTCACCAGGGTAATAATTCCCATAATCCCATTGCATAAAAGATTTCAAGCCATACCCTGGGACAAAGCTCATCTCTCAGCAATCTAGCTGAATTCCCACTCAAACCGAGTACTTGGTAACACTCTCTTGCTGACCTGTATTCTAAACATAGATATAAAAAATGCGCCTTAAAAAACATAAAAGTAAAGCCTCGCATGGAAGCTCAATAGACTCAATTCCTTTTTAAATATGAATAAATACCTAATAAGAAATGAGTTGGTCAAGGAGAGGGAAGTCAAGTATAAGCAAAAACGAAAAAAAAAAAAGTATTCGTGTAGGCCTAACTTCTTATAGATAACTAACAGAAGGCCAAGTTTCACATACCATGTCGAGAATTGGAATTAAGTAGGGCATTACTTATGCAGCAATTTCCCGTGATATAACTTTTACCAGCCTGAATTTATATCAGTAATTTAGTCCGCCATAAAACAAGATAAATTGACAGGTACGGAGAAGGGGAGGAGAGAAGGACGAAAGTAGAAAGAAATTCTTACAGAAATATGTGGGATCTTTCCGGTGACAAAGCGACGAGGAAGACGGTCGACTACTCGAAGACCTCTGTAAATGACCATCTGAACCGGAGAAAAAGCAAAGAGCTTTTGACAGTAAAGGCCCCTGATTCTCGTGAGAGGGGAGAAGCGAACACGTTCGGCTCATCGGGTGGGTTCACGGCGCATTTATGGGCCGGGTTTAAAGTTCCCATAAGACCATTTGGAACGATGTGAAGACCCAAATAATAAAAATGGACTTTGTTTATACGTAGTATGAAACAATGATTTGACTTCTATTTCCCTGCGTTCTAGCAACGTCAATAAAATTTACTCAATATATTTTTTATATATCAATTTAATAAAATATTAATTAAATCATTATAAGTAATATTTTTCTTTTAATTTTTTCGCTGAATAATTATGAAATAAAAAATACACTTTTCGATGTAACGATAAATAAATTTCATTAATTTTTTTAACGTTTTTCGGTTAACAAAAAATGAACCTAGTTCAAGTTAAGTTGATTATGGAATATTTTGTGAAGGTTTTACGAATTTAAAATTTGTGTTTCATATTTTTTAGGCTCAAAAAATTTCAACAGTTAAAACTTAAAAATTCAGATTTTTTCATTATATATATTACATATTGATGTCATATGAAAGATCATAAAAATTCATGAATTTGATATATCTTTTATAAAATTAGATTAAAAAAAGTTATAATACATTTTAAAAAACCATACTTTTTTATATGATGGACTCATAACTTCACACTCCCCTCTCTCCTCCACGCACGTCTACCATTTTTTTTAGCCTTGGGAGTCCATCCTCCCTCCACCCCCTTTCCCATTTATACTACCCCATTGTGGGGTGTTTGGAAGTGATTTTGCTTCTGTTTCTTTTTTAAAGCAGAATCAGAATCAGAATCAGTTTTAGAAGTTGGTACCCTCAGATTAAAAAAAAACTGATTCTGGGAGTAAATTAGAGCACCAGAAGTGTTTCCAGAATTTCACCCAAACACTACGGCTTATGCTTCTACTCTTTGAAGGAGCAGAATCAGTTTTGAGAATCAGATCCTAACACCCTCTATATCAAATTAGGAGTCCAAAAATTCCACCATTAATATTTTGGACTCCTAATACCACACCACTAGAAACAAAATGTTAGAGACCTGAGTGAGTTTGTCTCGAGTTATATCCTCGAATTCCAATATTTATTAACTAGATTTTCACTCTTGAGATGCAATTAGTAAGTAATAAATTTGTGATAAAGTTGGAAGTTGGAACAACACATATATTATTTTTAACAAAAAGAAATGAAGATAAAAAATTACAAATTATTATATACTTTCTTGTAAACAACTTTTAAAGTTTTCTTATTCGGTTTTTCGTCATCAATACATATTCGGTTATTCGGTTTCTAGTAATAAGTTTCAATCCAAAGGTGACGGGACTCTTGATACCGCTTCATAAATTTGTCCATGGGTGAAAACCGGACGACATAAGAAAACACCAACCCTCTCCAAAGCTCCGTATTAAGCATCAAAGGGAATTGCATAAGCTGAAATGTGAATGGCATCTTTATGTGAGATGGAGTTAAGCTAAGCTTCGGAATAAGAAACTTTTGTCCTGAATTTGTTCCAGACATCATTTGAGCCTCGAAAATATGAGTTCTGAGTTTAGTGATGATACGGCAAGTGCCATTACACAATCCAGAAGAATAATCGATTTTCTCATTAGCATCACAAGTGCATCCACTGTCAATTTCAGCTCATGACATGACTTGCACACCATAATACTTAATGTTATTGAGAAATTCTGGAGAATGGATTTCTTGAAGGCCGGAGTGCACTGTCCGAGTCAAAAGAAGATGCATGTTGAATCCGAGTTTAAGTATGTCTTTACCTCACCAGGAGTCAAAAGAATATTCATGTTGAATCCGAGTTTAAGTATGTCATCTTTACCTCACTAGGATTCAACCCCAACACGTAATCGTTGATCTTGTCACGTTCATGAATGGTTGGCGTAAGAATTGCCTTGGAATTCAGATAATTAAGAAACATCATTACAGTGCATTTCAAAACCGGGACATGTGATCTTAACAATAGCTTCAAGCTACCCTAAACTCTTAAAATTTTGGGCCTTCAAGAAACATCGTTACAGTGCACTGTTTTTTACTTAGACAAACATACCATGCCGTCCTTAAACAAACCATACTTGAACAAAATAGACAACACCAAACTTAAACAAATCAAATCAAGCAAACAAGAAAATTCAAGACTATAGAACGTAAAATAACATATAAGACACATATTAGTCTCATACCAGACCAAAACAGACAAGACTTAAACAAACCAAACTATAGAACACACCAGACGCATATCAATCCCATGCCAGAGTAAAACAGACCAAATTTAAACAAGTCTAACCAGACCATACTTAAATAAACCAGACCAAATCAGACTAGACCAGACCAGAAAATTCCAGTCAGATCAAAAACATCCTTAATGGAATCGGTACTACTCGACATCCTCGTTCGTGGGATTCCATGTAGAGAAGTTATAACTATAATTTTCGGCTATCGGGAAGAGTACTTCATGACTGTAATAGAAGCTTAAGGGTGAAGGTGTTCCGGGAAGCTGATATGGATCACCATAGGTCATAATGTGTTGATTTCCATGGGTAAAAGGGTAGTTTGGATATGATGAAATGGGCACACCATTTTGCACTAGTGAGGACAAGTCATACTGATGATAAGCAGTTGTGCCTCCACCAGTTGCCCTATCATTATCATTTGGTGGCAAGGTTTGGCCATAACTCGTACTAGCTTCATTGCTAGTACTAGCCTGGTCTGAATTCGTCATTGTGATGACCTCATTGTCATTGGGTGGTATGCCTTGGTCAAGTTGTGAGCTCGATTCAGGGTCTTCACTCTTTATGGTTTCTTTCTTTGTAGATTTATCAACTTTCTTGTAGATACTACAAAGAACCCAATCATCCAACTGAAAACAAAAGGAAGAGATCAGAGATAAGTTGCAGAACTGTACTAAATCAGATCAGTCACTATATCTAGAATGTCACATCATAGTCAATATATAAGTCATTGTTTAATTGTTTTCATTAATTAAATCATCTACTACTAATTATGAGTATAATTATTGATATTTTGAAAGCATACATCACGATAAATTATAGGGGGAATTTGACTTTACACCCCACATTTGGAATGAAATTGGACTTTGCACCCTATTTTAAAAAAACTTTGATTTTGCACCACATTTCACTTCAAAATCCTTTGATTTTGCACCCCATTTTGAAATTCTCCTTCACAAATTTTAGATGATAGAGTGCAAAGTCAAATGTTTTTTAAAATGGGGTGCAAAGTCCAATATCACCCAATAAGTGTTAAAGCATGTCACTAAATTCTCCCTAAATTATACGTAGTTCGTAGTATCTCTTTTATAAGAGTTGAAGCATGTCACTATAAATAATACTGTACTTTCTTTATAACTTGAAACTTACCCAGCTTTGACTTTCTTAGTAAACAATGTCACAATAATATGACCAATGGGATATTTATTTATATATATGAAAATATTTATAATAAGAAAATATGATAATGTCCTTTGATAAAAATAACCTCATAATATTATAAACTTAATTATAGCTTTCATATAAAAATAATTAAAAATCATTGGTCAAAGTTTACCATAATCTACCAAAAGTCAAAGATGACAAAACTTTAAGAGACAGAAGTACTACGAATGTTTTTAAACAAACATACCTAATCTGAGAAACTAGACTAAGATAAATCCAAGTTAGATAAGAGTAAAAGAAACATTAAAAAATTATTTACCGGACAAAACTTGAACCGATCAGATTAAATCGATCGAGAAATTTCAGTCCAAATAAAAACATTTTATTACATAGTTTGTGGCTATACGTGTGTATTTGTTTTTAATTAATTATGCACGAGAGAGTGCTTATCATCAAGAAAGGATTAGAGAAGACTTATATATTGATTAATTTGATCGAATAAATACCCGCATGTTGACACCATCGACTCCCACGATTTTGGACCTAAGAGGCGGGGCATTGACTCTAAATTCATGCATGATCCATTTGGTCTTGGAGCCTTTTGGGGGTTTTCCTTCATAAAACACCAAAGCTTTTTTAAACCCTATGACGGTTGACCCATGTTTGATTTCTCTATCAGAACCCGTTGCCTTCCAGTAACCATTCACAACCCCTGGTTCGGCGCTCCCTACGGCTCGGTTTGGTCGATTACCGTTAGGGTATTTCCGATCTCTTGGCGTGAAAAAGTACCATTCTTTTGTTCCAATCATTCGATACTTTGCTGGAAAATTAGTTAGTAACAATTAAAAAATAAAGAATGATCCTGAGCACCTTAATTACACTGTCAATGTCATAAATAAAGAGTTTTTTACAAGAATATTACTAAAATAAAACTTATTTACATAAATATGATTATTCATTACTACAACGTAGTGTTGTGCTAATTTAAACTTCAAAACTTGAATATGAATTACTATGATTTCATTACTATTCCAGTAACTAGTCATATTTTTGTAAACCATCTTTATTTTGGTCATATTTATGTAATTATTTCATAAATAAAAACAGTCCAAAAAAGGTGTGAATTTTGATTTATAAAGCAAAATCATTAAAGTCACTTCGGCATCTCAATTATTTCTCATTAGGGTTTAAATATTACGGAGTAATTCACTACGGAACTTAAATTATTACTCATTATGCGACGATACGTATAAGTGTATAATTTGCTTGATTTATTGAGACATCATTTTGTATAACCAAGATACATACTCTAAAAAGTTTTTTTTGGGACAAAACTCCTATAAAAAGTTATGTAGATGCAATAATCGCAAATACAGATATACATTGTGGCAGAAACAAATAAATATTAAAATTTAGAAATCATGTTCAAACTTCCCACAAGAAGACTCATAAACTTTGCTAATATATGTCCCGACTTGTCAAGAATGAAAAATGACACAAGTACAAACAAACTTACAAATGAATAATACTGCTTACGTCTCTTTTTTCTTAGCCAAATTTGGCTTTTCAAGTTAAAGATGTTAACCTTTGACCAAATATATTTATATATATGGTAATATTGATAATATGAAAATGATATTAAAATGTTCTCTATTAAAAATACTATAATTTTTTTTTAAATTTCACATATATATATTACATAAAATAATTGATAAAAATTAACATCTTTAACTAGAAAAGTTAAAAATGGCTAAATAAAAAAGGATGAACGCAGTCTAGTACAATACTACATATTACATAATTAAGGTTTTTTGTATGTTAATGTATGTACTTCTAGCATAACACATCAAGAATATGGTTTATACCATTCATAGTACAAATTACTCCGTGGTATTTTAGAACATCCAATACAGTATAACTTAATCGAGTATAAATACGGAGTATATACATGTACATGCTTAATCAAGATACATAACAATTTTTAGTAAATACTATCTAATTATCAAGATTAATACCACGATTAATCAAATTTAAAAGAAAAACCACGTATAGATAGATTTATATATATTCAACAAAAATTTATAAACGGAGTTCAACATGCATTAGGGTTTATTTGCAAAAGCCATTCATTAGGGTTAGGTTAGCAGTTAAGCACAATATAATGAACCTGCAGATTAAATTTATAGTTACGGAAACTAGAACTAACCTGAAAGGACCTCTGGATTGTGCTTGTACAAGTTAACTTCCGGAATTTCGTTGGGAGGCAATTTCTGGTTCATTACCTTCTTCTTCAGATAGTAATGAATTAGCTCATTATCGGAAGGACAAAACCGATAGCCCGGAGGTAAATCGAAAGTATCGGCATATTCGGCGGGAAGATTATTGCTGCTCGGAACAATAGTTGGGGTCGCCGGAACATCGCCGGGACTAGGCGGAGACTGTTTCACTGGGTAGGGATCCTCCATTGGAGGAGGAGCAGGCCAGGAAGAGTTTGTTGGGATGAGAATTACCTGGAATTGAAAATATAATTAATGAATCGAATTTACCCTAATTATATACTATCGTATATCGTTTAACTTCTAGTTCGAGATAAACATGGATGAAATATTATTTAAAGCGCCGATAATTGTGCGGGAGGACAATCCGAAAAATTGAGGGTCGCATGGAGTCTATTTCATTTTGTGATTTTAATTACTTAGGGTTGTGCAATTTTTTTCATGGTTTTTTACAAAAAATATTATTAAAATAAAATTATTTACATGACTAATAGTTAATACTATCGTATAGTATAGTTTCATGATAATTTACATTTAAAAATTAAACATAAATTACTATGATTTCTTTACTACTCTACTCGTATACAAATCGCATTTTCTAAACAATCTTTATTTTAATCATACATATATAGTTATTTCTTTTTTCATCCCTATTAATTTTTCAAACTTGTATGTCAATTCATTTTTTGGGATTGCCATTACTTTTAAATTTATGGTCCAATTTTAAAAATATATATTAGATTTTTTAATTTTTATGATCTTTTATACGGTACCAAATATTGCATATCTAAATTTTAAAAATTTGGCCTATTTTTTCTGAAAAAAAAATCTATTTTTATTCTAAAAATTTAGGAAATAAAACAGTTTTAATCATATTTTAGAAATTTTCCTATGTTTAACTCTTATTTTGAGCATGTTTAACTCTTATTTTGAAAATAATTCCTATCATTTCTAGGTAAAAATGTTAAAGTTTGTGGCAGACAAAATATACCAGCATGTACTCCGTATAACTGTATAAGGCCTGTACAAATACCGTGTAAACAAGAAATTACTCTACGGAGTATTGTTTTATACTACGTATATTTGTACTACTGTTAAGAGTACAGTTCTGTCTCACAAAACAATATTTGTAGTAATAATAAGAGTACATATCGATCGACTTTTATTAGTCAATAAATACAATGATGATCAAGTTTCATCAGTGATATTTTAGAAATGTTATATGTTTATAACTAATGAAACCAGCTTCATCTTCCTCTTCTTCTTCTACGTTGCTTCTCTTCGCCGTCTCTGTTCATTAGTTTCAAATATGTGATAGCTATTCGTCCTGAGATGGGGGCGGAGTGGTGGTTGTTCGGGCTAAGGAGAGTTTCAGAGGGACTGGGGCGAGGGGAGTTGATGAGTTGTTGTTGGGCAAGGGATGCGCTGATGGGCTGTGGTGGGAGTGGATCCAGTTGTGGCGGGTTGATGGGCGGGTACACTGTACGCTGCGGGGCAGGACTGTGGAGCCATGGAGGGGAGCAGGGTGCTGGTTGGGTATTTTGACGGATATCGGTTAATTAGAGCAACAGTGCTAGGTTGAGCTTCAGCGTAGGATTCGAGTTGTTGGCCGTTGGGTGCTGAGGCTGGGTTGGGATGTGGGGATAGGGTCAGGGGTGCTGGAGACTAACGATGGGGGCTATATATGTCGGGTCTCTGAACAGACTGGGGTGGGTTGGCGGTGGTATGGGCTGGGCGGCGGCATCACAATGACCGTCGACAGTGACTGGCGGTGGCATGACACGACAGATGACGGTGGAAGTGACATGGATGATGGCGGCAGTGACATAGATGATGGTGGCAGTGACATACGACAGTGACACGAAATTGGGCAGTGACATGAATAATTGGTAGTCACTTATATTGTTTCCAAATATATAACCATCTTATCACGTTTTTGTCCAAATGCAAATGTGATCCGGTGCCACGGCATTTGATATACCCCGTATGTAGTATGTATACATTTTATTCTTTTTTTAATTGCAGCAATCCACTTTAAATATGTGCCAACACCCACCTTTGACAATGAAACTTTATAAGTAAAAAAAATAAAAAAACATATTTTGAAAATTTGTAATGAAACAACTTGAACAATATTTTTTACAGAGGTAAGATGTATATATTAAAATCATACATATTTATACTTCAAATTAAGATTGGTTAAATTTAATAAGGGAAACGGTGTATCTTTATAGATTAATATCATATTGAACCAAACAATTTAGATGAACGTCGATATGTACGTAATTATGTTAAATAAAAAAGCAGAACATGCATTAGGCTGCGCTTTGTAGAATACGTGCGTGAACTTTGTAATAGGGTAGCTATATGCACGGTTTTTTTTCAAAAAAAAAAAAGCTATATGCACGGTTTTTTTATTAGTTCTGGGCAGGGATGGATTTAGGGGGGGGCGCGGGGGGGCGACCGCCCCCCTTGGACTTTCAAAATTTTCTACCATATATGTAATATTTTCATAAAACTTTCATAATTTAATTAGATTCGCCCCCCTTATCTTTTAATTTTCAAAATTAATATATAGTGTTACATAATGTAATACTTAATTGAAGATTTAAAAGAAGGAACATCTAAAATAATTACATAACTTAAACAAATAAACAATAGAATAACTCGTTGTTTAAGATTTAGGATACTTATTATATAAGAATTCCTAGTTTTGTAGTGTTTAATTATCTTTATTAGATAACAAGTACTTGATTTTGTAAAATATATATCAAACAATATTAAATATCAGACACACTAATTACACAGTTTTTAGATCACGTGAAATGAATCCAAAATATAAATATTTATTGACATTAAATTACATAATTCATTTACTTCTTGCTTTCTAAAAATAATTTATTGCATAGATAATAAACTTTAAATTATTATAGCATTAATACAAATATTAAAATATAATATGCACCATATATGTGTGTGTGTATGTGGTGCATATTATTCTAAAAATAATAATATCATACATACTACTATTGTAATATTAAGAAAACTTCTCATGAGTCATGACTCACGAACACCCTCCTTGGTGGCCGGACAAAAATTACAATTCAATAATAACCGATTCATGAGGTTAAACAATGTAGAAGTTATTAAAAATGTATTGGTTGATATCTCTGTCATCGTCTAATTTAAACTTAGAATGTACTACTTAATAGATTTAAATGTCGTCGGAGATGTGTATGTATTAATGTCATTTTTTGAATAAAATTAGCCGCATAGCCCTACAGTAGCGGAAAAAATTCGCCCCGCTACACTAGGGAAAAAATTTTGCCCCACTACACTAACGAAAATTTTATCACTCCCTGCACTACCGAAAAATTTCGCCCCCCTTGAATAGAAATCCTGGATCCGTCCCTGGTTCTGGGGAAATCTGATTTTGTTACTAGGTATATATATGTACGGTATAGCTGCACAAAATACACATATAGCTAGTACTACGTATATATACAAATGAGATATTCATAAATATGGAAGGCCTCACAAATCACAAATACACCACTACTTTGACCCATTGAAATAGAGTAATTAGTGGTTGAGGATGTGCTAAGGCTTCAGATCAGGGCTTCGTACGGTAGCTAAGTTGTAATAATTTCCATGGTTTATTTGGCCTTTTGAATCAAATACTATCGTATGTGTTTTATTTTATTTTCCAAAATAATTTATTCAAGAATAATTAAAAACACCAATGAAATTCTTATCCGATACATGATTGATTGCACATGTACGATACCCTTTAAAAATAAAATAAAGTACCTTAACAAGTGCACAAACAGTCTACTGTGCAGAGCACACCAAATATTCCTCTACTAGGGCCAATTAATCAAGTATTACCTCCCTCCCATTTATATTGTCCCGGAAGAGGGTGACACGATTACTAAGAAAAGTAGGTTTGTATGGTTGATATTAATTAATAAAGAATAAATAAAGTAATAATGATTTAGAACCACACAAACTTTGCCAAATATGGTATGTGACAATTTAAGTGGGATTTCCTGAAAAGATAAAACGGGACATTATAAATGGGACCGAGGGAGTAACTAATAAACCGTTTCTATAAACACATAAAATACACGTAGTAACAATCTTCTAACAAGTGCATGAATGCACTGCACAACAAATATTCCTGTAGGGCCAAGTAACTAATTAACAAACAGTTTCAAACGCACATAAAAATTAAACAATCTCCTAACAAGCTTGATTGAACTGCCATCTTGATTACTAGGAGTATATACACGATCCTCTAATCACCAACGTTACTCGAATCTGTTCTCGATGTCCTGTGTTTTCATACCCTAAACTAAATTCCCGTGTTTTCGCATGAGAGTTTCAAAACTTCTGTGTTTTTAAAATTTCCTCCTCATCAATATAATGCAATGCTGTCATCCTTGTTAATTTAAAGGACCCCAAGCCCACACGTTGTAAATATCATTGTTATATATCTCGTTGAGTGTGTTAGCATCATAATAGATGTTAAGGGGTGAGGGTGTTTTGGGCAGGGAAAATGGAACACCACCCTTAATTATGGGTTGATTTGCATGGGTTAAAGAGTGGCTGGGATATGAAATCGGCATCTCAGTTTGAATCAATGAGCCCGACCCATACTCATAAACAGTTGTACCTCCATCAAGTGCCCTATCATTTGGTGGCATTGTTTGATCATACCTCTTATCTTCATTGGTAGTCTGGTCGGAATTAGTATCATAAACACTTGTACCTCCACCAATTGCCCTGTCATTTGGGGGCATTGCTTGGTCATAACTCTTATCTTCATTGGTAGTCTGGTCTGAATTAGTCATCGTGACATCATAAACACTTGTACCTCCATCAATTGCCCTGTCATTTGGGGGCATTGCTTGGTCATAACTCTTATCTTCATTGGTAGCCTAACCTGAATTCGTCACCGTGACATCATCGTTATTCGGTGCTATGCTTTGGCCATGTTGTGTGTCGAGTTCAAGGTCTTCATTCTGTCTTGCACCTTCCCTCGTAGAGTTATCAACATTCTTGTAGATCTTACAGAGAACACACTTTTCCAACTGCAAAAAATGAGTGTTTACATTACTTTTTCTTAGTTCAAAAAAAATTGAGCCCAGGAGGTTTGTACCAAAATATTAGTGAGATGTATTGCGAAATTGTATATAATCATCACTAAAAATTACGCATGTCAATTAATCAAAGATGATAGATGCATACTTATCATCATCTCTATTTAAGTACTATATAGTTTTTGTTTGATTAAATCATGGGGAATTTTGAGTTTGCACCCCACTTTTTAGGTGATATTGCACTTTGCACCCCATTTTTAAAACTGTTAGACTTTGCACCCTATCTACAATATTTTGTGAAGAAAAAATCTTAAATGGGATGCAAAGGCAAAGACATTTTAGGGAAAATAGGGTGCAACGTCTAAGAATTTTGAAAATGGGGTGCAAAGTCCAATATCATCCCAAAAAAGGAGTGCAAAGTCAAAATATCCCTAAAGTCATTAGTTAATAGAATTAAGTGTAATTATTGGCAATTCGGAAACGTACATCAAGATAAATTACAAACATTGCCACTATTAGAGTTTTAATTATATATTAATCTGTAATAGAAAGTAGTCAAAGGATGTTTCTGATCACTTGGGCTTATATCAGTCCCATATCATATACTCCCTCCGTTCCATTTATTTTGTCCCGTTTTACCTTTTCGGGAAGTCCCACTTATATTGTCCCATACCATATTTGGCAAAGTTTGTGTGGCTCTAAATCATTCTTACTTTATTCTTACTTTATCAATTAATATCAACCACACAAACTCACTTTTCTTAATAATCGTGCCACCCTCTTCCGTGACAATATAAATGGGACGGAGGGAGTACTTGTAAGTTGTAATACTTCACCACGCTTAAATAAAATAATAGACTTGACAAGATTTTAACAAACTGGATCAAACTAAGAATGTTTTAGCTATCCAAATTTTAGTCTTAGCTAGGTCAGATTAGACTAGACTTCAGTAGATCATACTTGATCAAACAAAACTAGACCACAACAAACTTAGAAAATAATAATATACATATGAAACAAATAGCTACCGTGCTAGATCATACTAGTTCAAATCAGACTTAAACAAATACGATAGTAATTTTGGTGTAGGTAAGAACACTCGATCTAATGCTCACTATGTGGCTATATGTGTTTAATTAGTACGGAGTATTTGTTTTTTTATTTATTTATATATACTACGTATATGAGATAATGCTTATCAAGAAAGTAATTACCTTCATGTTGTCACCATCGACTCCCTTGAGTGTGCTTGTTCCACCAGGTTGGGCATCATTGACTCTAAATTCCTGCATGATCCACTTGGTCTTCGAGCCTTTTGGTGGTTTTCCTTCATAGAACACTAAAGTCTTTTTGAACCCTATGATGGTTGATCCATATTTGATTTCTCTATCAGACCCGGTTGCCTTCCAGTAGCCATTCACAACCCCGGGTTCGGCACTCCCTACGGCTCGATTTGGTCGATTACCATTGGGGTACTTCCGATTTCTTGACGTGAAAAAGTACCACTCTTTTCGCCCAATCATTTTATACTTTGCTGGACGTTCATTAGTAACAACAATTAACAGGTTAAAAATGATTCAGGAATAATGGCAGCAAATTATACAAATACACAATAATGTACTTTTATGCAAATACTACGTAATAGTTTACACGTAGTAACAGTTAATATAAATGAAACACGTTTTTTTAAATGAAGTACTTTAATTAGATACAGCAATATTTTTAAATGTAGTTATCTACTTATCTTATACTCCGTACTACGTAATTATGTTATACAAAGATTGATAAAATCTAAAAGAAACCTATCAAACAAACACTACGTACTTTATAATCTTTTAATTTGTATTTTAAAATTAAGGTTATACTATACTACTATAGTATTGAGGCCTAATATTATTAATGTACAAATATTGTAGCATACGTACTCATGTTATCTCATACGTATGAATCAAGTGTATTAGATAGAATTAGCAGTAGAGATACTTTAGCTACTAGCCTTTATCCCTTCTTTTTAGCTAATTTGTTATGTATACTCCTGTATAAATATTCCCCATGTATTTCATCAATAAATCATTCATGCAAACCTTTATATATAGTACATTTCCTTATACCGACCATGGCCATTTTTATTTTATTTCCAAATAGTTTATACGGAGTAATTATTTTCACTTTGATACCTCACATTCAGGGGCGGATGTAGAGTCAAACTATGGGGGGCAGCTGCCCCCAACAAAGACTCAATAATACTTCATTTTACCCTATGAGTCATTAGAAAAAAATGTAATCCAAGTGATTGCCCCCAACAAAAATAAACATATGCCCTCATATACCTATGGCCCGGCCAGTATTTTTGCACACTAGAGTCAGCCTACTCGGCTCAAATTATCCAATGGCCAAATGTCAAACCATTATCTTTTCAAATTTTGTTAATAGGGGAGTTTAATCGCTTAAATCCCTAAAATAAGAATTGATGTACGGACTGGAGTATTGTATAATTTGTATTCAGATCATTTTTATGTCAGTATGTGTTAGTGCTAATGTGTAGTCAGGTACGTAGATTTTATCTCCAAGCATGTATATATAGTCATTTTAAGTATTATAAATTAATAATACTCCGTATATTTTATCTCAATTTAACTTTAGTAAGCTAAAAATTAACAAATCTAATGTTAAAAATTGTTATAAATAGCTAATAAATAGCAGGACTTAAGAATTAAGATAGCTAACTACCTAACTGTTTAAGATGTACTCCGTAATTTTTAAATAGCTACCAGTATGATTAAAATATGTAATGATTAAACAGTACGTATAATAATTAGTTATCAAAAAATCAATTATACTTTTTAATCAAATTTATAAATAGATTCTGGAATGAATTAAAACACCCTCATCACTACTAGCCTACTAGGATGTTCAACGGTTCAAGTACAAATGTGTATAATACTACTCCGTATAATAGTGATTCTCAATGTACTACATACTTCAATTCCCGAATAAGTTGATCTCGATGAGCTTCTTTCAGATCCCGCAAAAGTAAGATTTTTTTAATATCACCCCAATCAAGGAATGAAATCCGGGTAGAATGAAGTTTTGATGATCTTGCTCAAGTGATGGTGAAAACAAGAAAACTTCTTTGAGATTCTTTGGTATGTAGACGTTTATTAAAACTTGTTTTGATTTTGCTAGTTGCCCCGATAACTATTGAGATCAGAGATGATTTTCAACTATTAAAATAGTGAAAACTAATTTGCATTATAGAATCGGTGATTAGTTTTTGAGTGACCATATAGTTTATTATTTTGTAGAAAGAGATCTATTTGAGACAATCACAAATAAAATTGTAATATTTCAAAAGATTAAAACTCGAATAGAGCAAGAGCATTTGTGATTTACTTTATCACGTAGTAGTTTGTTGATATTGTAATATACTCCGTACTTTATTTAGTTTTAAAGTTGTCATGTACTTTGTAACGAGTTTTGCTATTCATATATATTAATACCAAGTACTCTGTATTATATTATCTTTTTTATTCATGTACTTCATTTCTATTTTGCCCCCAATACTTTTATTTCCTGGATCCGCCACTGCCTCACATGGTCGTTCAATTCAACCATTGCCGTTTATTTTTACGTAGTTTTTGGGTACTTTCTTACGAGGCATTTAGCTACTTGCCTACTTGATTGTCACATAAGAATGTACGTAAACAAATAGTGCACAAAATAAATACAGCCCAGGAGATATTGTTTATAGTACTTATATTTTTTAAATTGTTATACTATAACCGTGTTTTAGTTTTGAACTTATTTATCACTTTAAGATATGGCTATTGTGACACTACCATTTTTAACATGGTTTTCTTTATCACTTAATTAATAAATGTACAATTTTATGACACACACTCAGGAAATAATAAGGCAAACACCAAGCCTCTCAATTACTTTTATTGGCAGCAAAATTTGACATTTGTATGCCACATCTAGATCTGCTAGTAGAGGATTCTGCAAAATTTGGTGACAATACTGATGGCAGTGTATTATACGGCAATAAATACTGATTGCAATAAATACTGATGGCAATTTGACATATGTGGACCTCCCTTTTATCACGCAATAAATACACCCAAACTGCTCTAGAATAATCATCAACAATAGTAAAAAAATAGACAGCATCACAAGTAGAAGGTGTATTATACGGACCCCATAAATCACAGTGTATTAATTCTAAAACCACACATTGGGTCCGTATAATACACCTTCCACACTGTGATTTATGGGGTCCGTATAATACACCTTCTACTTGTGATGCTGTCTATTTTTTGACTATTGTTGATGATTATTCTAGAGCAGTTTGGGTGTATTTATTGCGTGATAAAAGGGAGGTCCACATATGTCAAATTGTCATCAGTATTTATTGCAATCAGTATTTATTGCCGTATAATAGTAGAGGATTCTGCTAGGATCCTCTAGAAGGTGTATTATACGGACCCCATAAATCACAAGTAGAAGGTGTATTATACGGACCCCATAAATCACAGTGTATTAATTCTAAAACCCGGCTAGCTTTATTATCACTAAGAGGAAAAGAATCACGAACTTGTTTTGCTTGCGGACAGATAATACAAGCATTATTCAATTTCTTGCTAGAATTGGAACTAAAAACAGGTAATAGTTTAGTAACACGATCCGAGGGATGCCCCAAACGACGATGCCATAGCTCAAATTCTGATAATTTGGACGATGTCACCACATGAAGAATAGGTATGCCCCGGAAATAGAAAAGCCCATCTCGCCGTTCACCGGCTCCAATCAGGTTCCTCGAGTGTCGGTCCTGTATAGCACATAATGAGTCAGTGAAAATCACCATACAAGCAAACTGATCAATTAATTGAGTGATGGATATGAGATGACAATTCAATCCCGGAACAAAAAGAACATGTTCAATAATAAGATTATGAGATAACTGCACACGTCCCGCTAACGTGGCATTAGCCATTTGTCCATCCGGCAAGCCAACCCGACAAACGGGTATTTTTCTGACATTAACAAGACAGGATATGTCCCCTGTAACGTGATGAGATGCTCCGGTGTCAAGGATCCAGTCATAGGAAAAGGACTTACCTGTCATACGTTCACTGGTGCCTACTTCGGTATTAATCAAATGTAAGAGTGCTTGCACCTGCTCTTTGGTCAGCATACTCAACGAACTGCCAGTGCCACTAGCAGAGGAAGACGGTTGATCCGAAGCACCCAACTCAGGAACCACTGCATGAGCCCGTGCGCCACCTCCTCGCCCCGGAAGTGCATATTTGTTCTTGTTTCGGTCTTCCCACCAATCAGGGTACCCTATAAGTTTGAAACAAGAACAGACTTCGTGACCCTTCTGCCGGCAATAGGTACAAACCGATTTAGAGTGGTCTGCTTTTACTTGTTTTCCCTTCGTACGGTCATGCTAGAGAGAAAAGGCAGTAACTTCTCCCGCCGTTGCTTTCACACGTGCTATAGCACGTAAACTTTCTTCTTGTTGGAACGCTTGAAGCGCCATACCGATGTCTGGCAGGGTTGTTCGAGACAACAAGTTGGACCTCACGGTCCCATAGAGTTCGTCGTCTATACCAATTAAAAATTGGTGGAGCTGTTCTACATCCCTGTCTTTAGCAAATTTAGCAACGACGCCGCAAGTGCACCCTCCACACGTACACGCGTGAAGAGGTTTCAGCCGGTGTAGTTCATCATATATACAACCCCATTAACATGGTATAATAGGCATCAACCGACATGCCTTTAGCCTGTTTGTAGTCCGCAATTGAGCTTCAAAGTTGCTGCAAACGCGGGCCGTTAGAAACGCTATAACGTTTTTCGAGATACTTCCACATACTTCTAGCTTCGTCATGGAATGGAATCGAGCTTGCTACTGCCGCATCCATGCTCCGCAAGAACCAAGAAACAATCATTGAATTGACCGTTTCCCAATTTTGCAATTGTTTCGCTTCGGTTGGTTTCTGCATCATTCCATCGATGAAGACATGCTTCCGGCGTGCCTTCAAGGACAGAGTAATAGCCCTAGACCAAGCCACATAATTATCACCCTTGAAAATCACATGAGTGATAAGATTTCCGGGCTGATCTCCGGACCCGAGATAATATGGTGAGGTTGGATCAATATTCGAAGCTTCAGCGTCTCCTGCCATGGCCGTCGAAGACCGACACGCAGGTGTCGTTAAAGCCTTCTGCGTACGATTGCAAGAGGAAGACGTGCCTCACTGCTCTGATACCATGATGGATTTACACGTATCAATCAAAATAGGCTTAATTTCCCTTAGGTTACATTAAGCTCAAGGAAGATATTTATACGAGTATTTACATGGGCCTATGGGCTATTAATGCTATACAAGAATACATGTTAATTACATAATAAAACCCAAAAGGATTATTCTAATTATTCTAACAGAAACGCTGTCAATGGAATAAATAAAAGCAGTCCAAAAAATTGTATGAATGGAGATTAAATAAATAAAAAATTTAGAAAACATTAAATTCACTTCGAAATCGAAATTAATTCTCATTAGGTTTAAAAATTGATCCACTTAATTCGGAACTGAAATTATTACTCTTTAAGTCATTATGCAACGATACATAATTTGGTACAATAGCTACTTAACCTAGAAACTCCTTTAATCGATCGATTATACCAAGATTGATCAGATTAAAAAGAAAAACGGAACTAGGATTCTACGAATGTATAGATTTTATTAGATATATTCAACCAAACCATTTAGATGAACGCCGATAATAATTTTAAACAGAGTACAACATACATTAGGGTTTACAAAAAAAAAACGTTTACGTAGTACGTTCTAGCCTTCTAGGGTTAGTTAAGCAGAATATAATAATGATCCTGCAGATAAAGTTTATAATTATGGAAAATATATAAAACTAACCTGAAAGGTCCTCCGGGTTGTGCTTGTACAAGTTCTCTTTCGGAATTTCGTGAGGAGGCAATATCTGGTTCATGACCTTCTTCTTGAGATAGTGACCAATCAGCTCATCATCAGTGGGACAAAACTAATAACCCGGAGATAAATCCAAATTAGTGGGAGAAATATTGTTATTAGGGTTGCTGGGAACGGTTGCCGGAATATCAGCCGCCGGACTAGGCGGAGACTGCTTCACAGGGTAGGGTAGCTCCATTGGAGGATTGGCAGGAAGATGGAGGTTTGTTAGGATCAGATAATTGTTGAGAAATATTATGTAGACGGCTATTAATTAATACCCTAGCTAGACTTCGTATTTATGAGTACGTACATGTAATTTGTTTGTTTAACTTAGATTTGTTTTGAAAAAAAATGACTAAATTAAATTAAATTGACTAACTTACCCTCCTAATTATACATCTGTATTTTGTTTGTTTATGTACATTTTTTCCAATATTCAGAGCTTCGGTAGATATATATGGAACTACGGAGTAATATTTGGAGATATCTTTTATCGGAGAAATATTTGGAGATATCTTTTACCTACAACCTAACATTTTTATTGACTACTATGTAGTATTTGTTTAACTTATTTTATTCTTCTCACATATCGCAGGTATTATTAAACGATTTCTCATAAACAAATAACGGAATTTGTTAAATGTCCCACACCGGACATCTTTGGAATGATTAAACACTATATTAAGATTCGGGCTACTCCTCCTATCAGGTTGACCTTTTAGGATGGAACCCCGGGTCTTAACAGAATTTTATCAATTCAGGACCTGAAAAATAAAAGAATTAGCAATCCGGAACCTGAAAGATGAAATGTATCGATATAAGACCCGAATGATGAAAATCTATGAATTTAAGACCTGAATGATTGAAAACTATCAATCTAGGACCTAATTTGTCAAAAAATTTATTATTCTATTCATTTAAAATTTTTAAATATTATATCATCCGGGTCTTATACCAATACGTTTCATGTTTCGGGTCCTGAATTGATAATTAATCTATCTTTCGGGTCGTGAATTGATAAAGTTCTCAAATTGAACAATGTTTGGTTGAATAAGAATCCTCAGGGGTGGAGACAGGGGGAGGCTGACAGTGGCCATGGGCCCCTGCAAGAATTATTTTTCCAGGTATATATATATATATATATATATATATATATTTATAAATATTTACAAGTAGTAAAAATTATAATGAAAATTTAAGTTTTGGCCCCTGCTATATAAAATCTTTAAGCCCCGGCCCCTATAATCTATCAATCCTGGCTCCGCCACTGAGAATCCTGTTTGTGTGGTCATTGTATAAAAACCTCACATGTATTGATTTATATCGGCCCAATTCGATATTGTTCATTTTTCAATATTCAATCAAAACCGGTTCTATATCCATTTCAAATGATACAGTATTTGTTTAGTGTCATTATTATATTAATTAAAACCTTAGTTCGGCACCAATAATATAATACTCGTATTAATGATTTGTTTTTAATCAGGGCCGTCTAATGAATTTGGAGGCCCCGGTGCAAAATGTAAAATCGGGGCCCCACATTAAATAAAAAACTAAGAAAAAAATCTCAATTCAAATACTTATACTCAAACCAATGGAATATTCATTAGAAGAGAGCTAAAAAAGTAAAAGGACCAACGAGAAAAATGATGTATCTATATTTTTCTTCTTTACTAGCTAACTTTTTCTACTGATTAGTATTAGTATACAATATTACTATATAATACTAATAAGTTTTTAAAAATATGGGGCCCTTTAAATTTGGGGGCCCTGTTCTGGATAACCTATTGAACCCCCTAAAAAACGGCCATGTTTTTTATGTCCACCCCTAAAAATATAGATAGATCGTGTGTGCACCTGTATTTGAGTAATCTAAAGATAAAATGACTCAAACAAGACTAAAATATTACGGTAAAAGTACAAAAATAGGACCATATATTTTCAACCATTTAATTGTAGGAGTAAATTGGAGTGACTTTAAAGTGCTCTCATTCTAAAATATCATGTGTACTTTCGATCTAGTTAGAATGTCATTTTTAAACAAGAATTTCATCGTGATGAAGATGTAGGTACTATGATTATCAAATAACAATGTCATCATGAGGTGAAGTTATAAAAGTTGAGTCAAATTGTCTAATGTCATTTTAACAGGAAAAATAAATAATATCATTTCAATGGATCGGATATTTGTTGGCGACATATTGGTTAACTGAAACATGCTACGGAGTATGACATATCAACAAAAAAGTGTCATCTAAAGTAGTGATAAAAATAAGAAAAATAAGAGTATTTCACAAAATGTCATCTCAAATTGAATTGTACTATGCAAATGTGAATTAATTAACTTAAATAAGAGTATGCTAGATATTTAGATATGACACAAGGATGACAAACTCTGAACAGAAGAAAAAGAGTAATGAATTTGGAGGCCCGGTTCCGCATGACGAATTGAAACCCCTTAAAATAGAAAGAATACAAAAATTAACAATAAAGTAAATATAGACGATTTTATAGTAAAACATAAGTTTTATAATGTTTAATGTACACAAATTGGACAATTTTATAGTTGTACACATTTGAGAATCTGAAATAATACATAACATCTAAAAAAAACAACCTATAAATACCAGTGTTTTAAATAGCGGTCCGCTACCGCTATAGCGGCCACTATATAGCTATGTTTAAAAAACCGACCCGACCCGGCCGGGTTGACCCGGAACCCGGTGACCCGGACAAAAAACCGGTTCGGTTTTTTCAAAACCCGGAAATGGTAAAAAACCGGAAAAACTCGGCTGACCCGGGAAAACCCGGTCAAGACCCGGACCCAAGAAACCCGAAAACCTAGTAAAACCCAGTTTAGGGTGTTTTTACTAAAAAAAAGTAATTTCTTTTTTATTTTTAATGCATTTTTTATACCAATAAAATTGCAATTTCAATACCTTAAAAAGAAAAACTACGTAATATATTTATATATTTATTTAAGAATGAACATCATGCCGAATTATAATATAGATGTACAATAAAAATAAAAATATCATTATATATTTTTATAAGATCAAAATATACATTGAAATATTACAAGAGTGTATTAAATGTTTAATAAGTAGTATTGTTAGTTGATTATTATGAATAACAACTAATTTTTATTATAATTTTATATATAATTATATGTTTACTATTATTATATAGACGTACAATCATTGAACGGTTTTCCGGCGTTGACCGGGTTGACCTACCGGGTCCGGGTTGACCTGTGACCCAGTCATGTGGCCGGGTCACTCTCCGGTCCGGTTTTTACAACATAGCTATATAGCGGTCGCGGTAGGTATCGCTACCGCTACGGGCCGCTATCAGGGTGTGATTTTCAAATCACAGGAAAATTCCACTACGCCGCCCGCTACAGCCCGCTAGCGGCACTTCCGGCAGCACATCATGAACTGATTGATGTGTAAATGTGTAAATGTTGTGTGCACGATGTGGAAAAATACATTAATGGTGATGCATGGAGTGAAACTCTAAATTAAATGTACATGTATCCTCATACATTATGGTAGCAAATATTAATAAATATCTAAATTTTAATTATTAAAACCAAATTAATTATTAATAAGGATGATTTAAGTTTAATATCGGTTGACGAAAAAGATGTGACTTAACAAAACCATTTGGAACGGAAGTGGTATTATTATGCATTATGCAAGTTGCAATGCATAGTCCACTTCTTAAAATTTGATTGTGAAAGGATAACAATTTTTTTATATAAGTAATATATTTTCGAGATGGATGAGTATATCTCTTTATTGAAAATATATGTTTTGCGCTTTTGAAAATATTTCACGCCGCTGCAACCGCTACACGCGGCTACAGGCCGCTAAAGGCCGCTACCGAGATGACCGCTACCGCTGCCGTTACGGCTATTTAAAACACTAATAAATACCAATGTTCTAAAAGGCGCTAGGCGCTAGTCGGGCGCTAGCCCAGCGCCTAGCGCCTAGTCGGCTAGGCGGGCGCCTAGGCGGGGACTAATCGGAGACATCGAAATTGTAGTTTTATCAATATTTTTGCATAAATATGATTAGTAATGTTGTATTTGTGTGTGTATAAAAAATATATACACACATACACATTAACATGCATGAATGATAGAGTTATCACATTTAATAATATATTATATCTACTCACTTACTCACTAGTAGCTTTCTTCACATGCATTGTCAAAGTTAAATGTACATATTTCTTAGGATACTAAAATAAAAAGGCAAAAAAACAAATTGTTCGATGAATCTAGACGCCTAGGCGGCCCATTAAGCGCTCTGGGCGGGCAACTAGGCGCCCTAGACGGCCGGCGAATTCACCTAGGCGCCGATTCAATTAGTCGGAGCGCCTAGACCAAAATCGGGGCGCCCGACCACCGCCTAGCGCCTACGCGGGGACTTGTCGGGCGCCTAGAGCGATTTTTAGAACAGTGATAAATACTACTCCTTCCGCCAGCTAAGATTGTCCCATTTTTCCTTTTTTTGAAGTCACGAAAATTGTCTCATACCAAATCTGGTAAAGTTTTGTGTGTGACTATCAATCATTTTCACTTAATTTTTATTTTTTCAATTCCATATCAACCACACTAATTCACTTTTTTGAATAGCTATGTCACCCCGTCATTCTCAATGTTAGTGGACAGAGGGAGTACTACATATTGTACTAAATTTTGGGGGCGCCCTATAAAAATGGTCTCCGGTGCCAAGCTGGAGCGGATTCGGGATTTAAGGTCAACGGGGGCGTAATTTTTTCCGCTAGTGCCAGTGTTGGCTAGGGGCGGATTTATTTCACTACTGTAGGGCTCTGTTATTTATTTTTATTAAAAGAAAATCCATTAGTACATACATGACATTTAAATCTGCTACAGTCTAAGTTTAAACAATCGGAAAAATAATTTTAATTTTTAATTGAAGTGTTCTAGAAGAACTGTTGGTTCATTAAAGCGTAAAAATAGCAAATCAAAGGAAAATTATTTGAAAAAAGAGGATACAATTTTATCAAATTATTTGAAGATAAAAGAATCTAAAATGTACACATTCATCAATACTTTTTAAATAACGTATGCCTTGTTTAACCGCATGAATCTTATCTGAATGAAGAATTAATTTTTCAATTACACTTTTTGTCTCACGGGGGACGAACACATATACATCTAATTAAAGCATGAAAATTTTATGAAAATATTACATACATAATATTTAATAGAAAATTTTGAAAGTCTAAATGGACGGTTGGCCCTCGCGCCCCCCTTAAATCCTTCCCTGAGACCTGCACAAAAGCGGGTTCGAGCCGGGCTCGGGCCGGGCTTTCCATAAGTTTTCTGCCCATCGTGTGTAGGCGGGCCTGGCCCGGCCCGCAAAAACGGGCCTAATCCCATGTCCATACCCGCCCGTAAGAGCGGGCCGGGTAGTCCACCGGGCCGCCTGGCCCAGTAAAACTTTAAATTTTTCAAAATTATATAATTTATTTAATACTTTATAAATAATATTACAACATTTAAAAAATTGCTAATACGCTTATAATGTATATAGGCCTTTCATCACATACACAAAAAAATATTTACACAAAAATAATAATGAGAAACTATATCTAAAACTTAAAATTCAAGCACAAAGTATTGTCTTTAAGTACAAAAATAGATATTATATTGGTTGGACTATTTGTTAAGAACTAAAAACTTAAATTTAAACATAGTATAAATATGTATACAGATAAATTAGTAAATATGAAAATATAGAAGTGTACATGTAAATAAATACATAAATTCGTATATATAAAAATATATATGTGTATATACTAAATGTAGCGGGCCGGGCTTATCGGCCCGAACGGGCCTACACCCTAACCCAAGCCCGCCCATATGTTGTTGCGGGCCGGGCCCGGGCCGGACCGGTGGGTAAATATATATGTCCAAGCCCACTAATTTGTGCGGGTGGGCTGGGCGGGCCGGGCGGGCCGGCCCGGTTTTGTACAGGTCCTTAAGGACGGCCCTGCTATTTGACATTTGACCATATATTTAGTCCTATACTCTTTGCTATGCTATATAAGGCAAATTATTTAATCTAAACAGTAAACACGTGAGAATGGTGATCAAGTGCATGCAGGTATGGTGCTGCTGCGCTGTCTACAGCTCAAATCACAGTCAGCACCAAAACTTGATCATATCCGGCCACAAGGATATATGCAATGGCGTCTATAAAACGTTCCAATTGCCACTTCCCATCGGCATGTAATTTTGTACTAGAAGCTTTTTTCGTGAACAAAGGCAAGCCCTTTCCCTTGCTTTCTTCTCGTTTTTTCCAACATTCTTTCACTCGGAATAGAGCCTTTTGAATCCCATTTTTCATAGCCTAATGGGAACTCCATCCCTTGTTTAGAACTTTTTCCACACTTTTGGTCCCTTATATATTTTCCTACTCATGTGCTCTTTAGCACCCCAACATGGTTTCCTTTTAAGTGAATTATTTGTAAAAATTGTGGTTGACATTGTTCCCTTGCGTGCAGAGTTGTAATGGATTTGTTCACCAGTTATTCTGTGGAAACTACAACTAATGATGAAGGCATCGATAAGTCCACATACTTTATGCAAACCCTTCATGGCTGCAGGCTTGCTGTGGCGGTTGTCATTCGCAAAGATGGGGACAACTATGATTGTGACATGAGTATGTCTTGGAAAAAATTTCTAAAAGCTTCTGGTTATGACCACATATTCCCCCTCCATTTCGAAAACAAAACAGAGTTGGAGCATAAACTAAGCTGGTTTGTGCATCAAGATCTACCCATGACTTACAATAATGCAGGTTTGTTACTTAATTATACATCACTTCTAGTGGTTAAATTTTTTTTAAAGTACCTCTCGAAACCGTCTCTTTGTTCTTTAGTACATAGGTAAGACTGCGTACATCCGATCCCAACTTACTGTAGGTGGAAGCCTTTGTGACATTGAGGTAATGACGAGGATGATGATGATGATATCATTCCTTCCTATTACTTAATTTCAATATTCTTGTTGCACATTCGCAGGATGCCCAAAGTCTCTCACTGTCCATTTTCCAGATGTCCTGCAATTCACACTTGCTTGGTTTCTTATTGACATCAAAGAGCCTCACATCGCCGTACATATTCAAACCATTTTTAATTCAACTTGCAGTAATTTATTGTTAATTTTATTTCACTAACAACTACGTACATTGTTTGTTATTTTTCATTTAGAAAATCCCTAGTTGTATGCAAAGGCACCTCTTTGAACACACCAAATCAGAGGCTCTCCTTGTACACGGACTTGGCCAGTGGAATGTCATATTTGACAACTTCTCTTTTTGTGATGGCTTTGATCAGTTCATCATAGACAACAATATCCTCTTGGGTGGCTATGCTCTATTCAGACACATCGGTAATTTCACGTTTGAAGCATTCGTGTATGACGAGAATGGCTTTTCTGTCAAGCCAAGTTACTCACCACCTGCTTATTCTTTCCTGAGCTCAAGGAGACCAGGTGACAATTTCGCTCCTTTAGTGGATCCTTAAGCTCAATTACCCTCATTGACTAACTTTTCCGGTTTATTGCAGATGAGTTCAACGTCAGCGTGCGCTCCTCTATTCCAGACTTCGCATGTAAACAGCTCTTATATATATATGCCATCAAAAACCACAAAGGTGATTTTTTTTAACTTCAAGCTACTTATATGCCCTATGTGTATCGAAAAATCCCATTTAATGACTAGAATCACCATGCGCGTGATAGTGCCACTTCATATCATGTTATCGGATAACCCGCTTTCCTGTGTTGAAAAGTCAACGACTCTCTAGAATCTTCTAGAATCTTCTTTATTAAGTTCTCTAGAATCTTCTATAATCTTCTTTATGAATTCTAGGAAGTGTAGAATTCTCTAGATAGAGTATTGAATGAGAGTTAGATAGAAATACTCTAGAATGTAATAGATGTGAGAATAATCTAGAATGTAATTAATGTGGAAGGATCTAGAAACACTCTCATCTCCTTAGGCTAGCTAGTATAAATAGAGGTGGATGGACACAACTCCATCACCACCAAGAGAGTGAAGCATCCTCAAGAGTGAGAGTAAGAGAGACTCCCCACCTTTGTACTCAATATTTTACATTAATAAAATTGTCTTTTATTCCTCCAAATCTCAACAAGTGGTATCAGAGCCGGTGATCGGGGGCGATTGTCCGTGAAGAGTTAAGGCGACGCAGAGGTACTATTAGTGCACAATCTGGGATTGTGAAGTCGATTGGTCTGGGACCAAACTTGCTTGGAATATTGATCGTCATATATTCAAGTCACTATGGATATCTCTAATTCAGTAAGTGGCGTCGAAAAACTTAACAATTCCAACTACAACACTTGGAGTGTTCGTATGCAATTTTATTTGCTTGGACAAGATTTGTGGGACATCATTAGTAATGACAACACATCGCCACCCACAAATGCGGAGGAATTAAGGAAATGGAAGATAAAAGCGGGGAAGGCCATGTATGTTCTATCCGTAACAATTGAAGACGAGTTGTTGCAGCACATCAAAGATGCAAAAACTCCGAAAGAGGCATGGGATACTTTGGCGGCACTTTTTGCTAGGACGAATGATGCGAAGCTCCAACGGTTGGAAAATGATCTTCTCTCGGTCTCTCAACAAGATATATCGGTGAGTCAATATTTTAATAAAGTCAAAGCAATTTGTGACGAAATATCAAAATTAGATCCGCAAAATGCCATCACCGATACAAGAAAAAGAAGAATCATAATCCATGGGTTAAGACCGGAATTTAATGGTATTATTACCGCTACCCGTGGATGGGCAAAAGAGCCAACTCTAACGGAGCTAGAGAGCCTATTAGCCAACCAAGAGGCTTTAGATAAACAAATATCTAAAGTCTTAATCAAAGAGGATGAGACCGCCTTATATAGCAATAAAAGGAGTTTCGGGCGAGAGAGAAGAAGCGCAAGACCAACAAATATAAATCCACATAATGAAGATTGGCGAAAGAGGCCACAAGGGAGCTCTCATCGAGGGGGAGCTAATCAAGCCCGTCATGATAAAAATAAAGAAGAGAAGAAGTACAGACGGAGCAACGACCAGTGCTACAATTGCGGGAAGAAAGGTCATTTTGCTAGAGATTGCAGACTTCAAAGAGTTGAAGGAAATGCAGCAACATCAACTCTAAAGGAAAGCAATAGTGAAGAAGAATGGGATTTTCAAGTGGCCTATGCAGTGGACAATGATCAAGAACTTGCAGCTTCTTGCATCATTGAAGAAGAGGAAAAAGAAGAAACGGCTCTTGTCACGGTGAGTGATAGATTCATAAATTATGAAAATGACTGGATAGTAGATTCTGGGTGCTCCAATCACATGACGGGTGACATGACCAAATTAGAAAACATCAACAAGTATGAAGGACGACGAGTTGTCGTCACTGCAAACAACTCAAAACTACCTATCACTCACGTTGGCCAAACAAAGATTACTCCCCGATTTAATGCTGAGCAAGTGGAGCTTCAAGATGTCATGCACGTGCCAGGTATGAAGAAGAATTTACTATCGGTGTCACAACTCACAAGATCTGGAAAATATGTGGTGTTCGGCCCAGACTATGTTAAAGTATATCGACATCTACAAGAAAATGAGGAACCGATCATGGAGGGACGAAGAGTTGAGTCTATCTATGTAATGTCTGCACAAACGGCATATGTAGATAAGACACGGAAAAATGAGACACCAGACTTGTGGCACGCACGTCTTGGGCATGTGAGTTACAAGAAATTAAAGGTGATGATGAAGAAGGAAATGCTAAAGGGTCTCCCCAAACTAGAAATCCACGATGATGTGGTTTGCGCTGGGTGTCAATATGGAAAAGCTCATCAGCTTCCATACGAGAAGTCAAAGTTCAGAGCCAAAGCGCCGCTAGAGCTAATACACTCAGACGTATTCGGGAAGGTAAAGCAACCTTCAGTTTGCGGCTTCAGGTACATGATTACATTCATCGATGATTTTTCAAGATTTGTCTGGGTTGATTTTATGAAAGAAAAATCAGAAGCTTTAAACAAGTTCAAGGTATTCAAAGAAAAGGTTGAGGCAGAAGTTGGCCACAATATCAAGTGCCTACGCACAGATAACGGGGGAGAATACACGTCTGAAGAATTTAATAAATTTCTAAAAGAGTGTAAAATAAGAAGACAATTCTCATGCCCAAGTACGCCTCAACAAAACGGGGTTGCAGAGAGAAAGAATAGACACTTGGCAGAGACTGTAAGAAGTATGCTGCACTCGAAGAATATACCCCCACGGTTTTGGGCCGAGTGTATGAAAACGGCAGCCCATGTGGTTAACAGGTTGCCGCAAGCAAAGCTTGGATTCATTTCACCATTCGAGAAATTACAAAATATCAAGCCCACAGTAAGTCACTTCAGGGTGTTTGGTTGTGTATGCTACGTATTTGTTCCTGATCACCTACGTAGCAAGTTTGATAAGAAGGCAATCCGTTGCATATTCGTGGGCTATGACGATCAAAGGAAAGGATGGAAGTGTTGTGATCCCACTACCGGAAAGTGTTACACTTCCAGGAATGTGGTATTCGATGAAGCATCATCGTGGTGGGCATCTCAAGAAATTGTTCTTCCAGAGTCACAAGAAGTTGAAGAAATCTTAAAAGAACATGAAGAAGAAAAAGGTGACGCAAATGAAGAACCACCTGAGATTTATAAAGGTCCATGGCAAACTGGAAGTCATGACCCGATTATTGAAGAAGAGAGGCCAAATCAGTATGAGGAATTTGAAGAGCCAAATGAGTCTCTCCGAAGGTCGACAAGAAGAAGGAGGCCAAACCCAAAGTATGCAAATGCGGCACTAATGGAAGACAATGGGCCAAAAGAACCAGTTACTTTCAAAGACGCCTCACAAAGTCCCGAATGGAAAAAGGCAATGGAAGAGGAGATCAAGGCCCTTAGAGAGAACGAGACTTGGGAGTTGGTTCCTAAACCCAAAGAGGTACGTCCAATAACTTGTAAATGGGTTTATAAGTTGAAAACTCGGCCAGATGGATCAATTGAAAGATATAAAGCACGCCTAGTCGCTCGAGGTTTCTCTCAAAAGTATGGCCTTGATTATGATGAGACGTTCAGCCCAGTAGCAAAGATCACTACTGTACGAGTCCTACTAGCACTAGCAGCAAGACAATCTTGGAAGTTGTGGCAAATGGACGTCAAGAATGCTTTCTTACATGGAGAGCTAGATCGAAGCATCTACATGGAGCAACCTGAGGGATTTATAAGCAATTCACATCCAGAGTTTGTGTGCAAACTCAAGAAAGCATTATACGGATTGAAACAGGCACCACGAGCATGGTATGGGAAGATAGCTGAATTCTTGGTACAAAGTGGTTACTCAATTGCTCCTTCTGATTCAAGCTTGTTTGTGAAATATATCGGTGGGAAAGTATCGGTCATATTGATATATGTGGATGATCTAATCATCACCGGGAATCATGAGAAGGAGATCAATGAAATACGAGGAAATTTATCAGTGAGGTTCCAAATGAAAGAGCTTGGAGAACTACAACATTTCTTGGGCCTTGAGGTTGAACGAACTAAAGAAGGAATATTCTTGTGCCAACACAAGTATGCAAAAGACACACTTGAAAAGTTTGGGATGCTTGATTGCAAACCGATATCAACTCCTATAGAGCCGAATGTGAAGATGTGCACAGTTGAAGGTCGAGAATTAGAGGACTCCACAATGTACAGACAACTTGTTGGAAGTCTTATCTACTTAACAATCACAAGGCCGGATATCATGTTCGCGGTAGGAGTAGTGAGTCGGTTCATGGAGAAGCCAAGGAAGCCACACTTAGATGCAATCCGGCGCATAATGAGGTACATAAAAAGAACTTTGGATTTCGGCATATTGTATAAAAGAGATGCATCATTTGAAGTGGTAGGCCATTGTGATGCTGATTATGCTGGAGATCATGATACTCGTCGCTCTACCACTGGTTACACATTTAGTCTTGGGACGGGCACTGTGTCATGGTGTAGCAAAGGACAACCAACAGTGTCATTATCAACTACAGAAGCAGAATATAGAGCAGCAGCTATGGCAGCTCAAGAGAGTGCATGGTTGATGCAACTTCTAAAAGATCTTCATCAACCAACTGACGAGCCAATAACATTACATTGTGATAACCAATCAGCAATACGGCTCGCGGAGAACCCAATCTTTCACGCAAGGACAAAACATGTGGAGGTTCATTATCATTTCATACGAGAAAAGGTCCTTAAAGGAGATATTGAGATGAAATACATCAGGACAGAAAATCAAATTGCTGATTTGTTCACCAAAGGACTAAACACTACGCAGTTTGAGAGCTTGAGGGATCAACTTGGCATGGTTGCAAGATCTGCAATAAGATAGAGTAGTCGTTGAGGGGGAGTGTTGAAAAGTCAACGACTCTCTAGAATCTTCTAGAATCTTCTTTATTAAGTTCTCTAGAATCTTCTATAATCTTCTTTATGAATTCTAGGAAGTGTAGAATTCTCTAGATAGAGTATTGAATGAGAGTTAGATAGAAATACTCTAGAATGTAATAGATGTGAGAATAATCTAGAATGTAATTAATGTGGAAGGATCTAGAAACACTCTCATCTCCTTAGGCTAGCTAGTATAAATAGAGGTGGATGGACACAACTCCATCACCACCAAGAGAGTGAAGCATCCTCAAGAGTGAGAGTAAGAGAGACTCCCCACCTTTGTACTCAATATTTTACATTAATAAAATTGTCTTTTATTCCTCCAAATCTCAACATCCTGGAGTTGTAAAACAAAGTTTATCCCTCAAGGATGAAAAGTTTATCCCCTACTCCCCTAGTATTGTATGATCGTATCTCTTGGGAGTGACGGAAGTGTTGGTTTCAATATCACTTAGTATGAATAGAAGTACTAACAAGTAACAACTAAATTAAAAAAATTGCATTGATGAGTAAAGAATACTAGCTAGCGAACAAGAGATATATTTTGAGAAGAAAAAAAAGACTTTGAAATACTAAACTATGGAACATGTGAATGAAGAAAGCAAAATAGAATACTAAAAGGTAAATTCAATGTGACTAGTAACAATAAATTAAGTAATTAAAAGTGAAGTCTAGATTTGGGATTAAGGATCTTGAATGTCTTTGATTATGATTTATGAACAGATATGGGAAATTTTCACCGATCTAAAGATACTAAGATATCAATTCTCGTAGACAAGAAAGTAATATTAATTCCCCTAACAAGTGATATTTCTAGACTTAGTTTAGGGCATGTGTGAAGCATGAGCTAAATTAATTCTAAATTCATAGTCAAGGAAGAATTTAACTTCCAAAAATCCAAGTGAAGTGATCAATTTCACAAATTACTCATTCAATTTCATCTCAAACAACTAGCCACAAATATTGGATAAGCTTTCTAATTTAAATTCAATTCAATATTGGATAAAACACAGTAATCCTTCAAAAAAGGAACACCTACTAACCTTAACTTTATCCAAATCCAAACCCCGTAGAGGTTTAGCCTATACTACAAAAAACGCTCAAATACTCACAGAGTATTAGCGATGGTTCTGTAACTAAAATTGTCACCGCCACACCCAGCCCTCGATATGGTTGGATGCTAAGGTTATCCACCATGAGTTCAACCAAATTAAAACTTAATATTCAAATTAAATAGCATTATTTAATCTCAGTGAAGCTGCACTATAATCTTCTAAAACGCCCTCGTGACTCATCAAACAAAGGGAGGAAACACACAAAGAGTAAAATTAGCGAAAGCTAAGTAAGTAGAACCCAAACCCGTAAAATAATATAATTTTTCAAAAAAATAGTTCTTTATACTATAACATAGATTCAAAATTCCATTTACTTTCCAAAAGTATATTTTCATATCAAAAACATCATTTATGATCCAAAACAACTTTATAATTTGAAAATCGTTTTATAATAAAAATAATATTTATAAGCTTTAAATAATTCATATCTCCATAAAAAATGGGTTATCACTTTTCAAATCATCACTTTCCAAGGTTTAGCCTAGCCCTTCTCCGGCGGCGGTCTTTTTGGGCCGTGGGTTCCGGCGGCTTCGGCCGATTTTTCTGGCTTGAGTGGTGTTGCGGTCGGGATTCCTGGAGTATTCGATAGTGTGGGGCTGACTTTTGTGGAGTCCTTGTTGCGTTTTGTTTCCTCGCGGCATGCTTGCCTTCTGCGGCCTGTCAAGTTTGATTTCTCGAAGGTCGGGTGACGTGCACTTTGTCGTGAGTGCACTCAAAATAATTTCAACACTAGCACTTATACGTAGTATAGGTGAAGTAGAGTTCGTATCCACAGGGAAAGGAATAACTTTCTTTTTATATAAATAGTAAGTAAAGGGGGGGTTTTGATTGTTGAGTGATTTAATTAAATTAAACACGAAGATGAACGAGTTATATGGGATTTAATTCAAAGATAAAAGTGACTTGGCATTGCTACTTTCCACTTGTTGATACATTTTAGTCGATCATTGTTATATCTATAACTTATCTCCTCTCGAATACTCAATCGAGGAGTATATCCAATTCATCGAGGATAGTTATTAACAACGACCGTTCATTAATAACCCTTACTATTAGTCAAGTATAGAACAAGCGCCTGTTAATTATCACGATTAGGCTAAGATAAACGATAAATTTAAAGCAAGAACACAAGAATTTACGTGGTTCACGCAATCGGTGTGATTACGCTAGTCCACGGCGAACGAGAGAGGGATGTATTATTATTCCAGCGTCTGGTATGTTTACAGATACATTAGGGATGTTTAAATAGGTTTAAGAAAGCCTAAATATGGGTTAAGGCCGCAGGCCCAAAAATTAATCCCGTCATTAATTTTTCCCGTATACTCGATCGAGTATACATACATACTCGATCGAGTATAGATTCCAGAATTCTGCCCGAGTAGTGTTTTTACACATACTCGACCGAGTATACCTCCATACTCGATCGAGTATAAACTCCAGAGTATAACCCGGGTAACCCTTACACGCATACTCGACCGAGTAATGATCAATACTCGATCGAGTGTAGAAACCAGAGAATACTCGACCCATCAAACACTTCATACTCGATCGGGTAACCCAACATACCCGATCGGGTATATACTCCTGCATTCCAAACAAGGCTCCATCTTCAACAATCTCCCACTTGGAGGCTTGTTCAACAGTCATCTGCCATCCAAGAACATGTATCCTCTGCAACACCCCTGATCTCTATCTCTCGTTCACACCTTCCCATCAAGTATCTGGAAGGCCAGTTGAAGCCATGCATAGCTTCAACTTCTCCGTTGTCACCACCTTGGTAAGCATGTCTGCTGGATTCTTTGTACCAAGGATCTTTTTCAAGTTTATGACACCGTCTTCAATCAACTCTCGGATAAAATGGTATCGCATCTTGATGTGTTTCGTTCTGCTATGAAACACTGGATTCTTCGCGAGATGAATAGCACTCTGGTTGTCACAATGCAGTCCGCAATCCCCCTGTTCCATGCCCAACTCTGAAAGAAAGTTTTTCAACCATATCAACTCTTTGGCCGCTTCAGCAATGGCCATATACTCTGCTTCTGTGGTCGAAAGAGCCACACTCTTTTGAAGTCTAGACATCCAACTGATCGCCGTACCTCCAATTGTGAATATGTAACCCGTAGTGCTCTTCCCGGAATCACAACAGCCCCCCAAATCAGCATCAGCAAATCCTTCTAGAATTACTCCATTCCTCCTGAAACAAAGAGCAGTTCCAGAAGTGCCTTTCAAGTAGCGTAGCAGCCACTTGACTCCTTCCCAATGTTCCTTCCCTGGATTCGACATGAATCTGCTAACAACTCCCACTGCATGAGCAATGTCCGGCCTTGTTGACACCATTGCGTACATCAAGCTGCCAACGGCTGATGCATAAGGAACTTTAGCCATCTCATCTTTGTCTTCATTGGTCTTTGGAGACTGCTGCTTGGAGAGTTTCAGCTGACTCCCTAAAGGTGTACTCCTTGGCTTGGCATCCGTCATTCTGAACTTCTCAAGGACTTTCTGAATGTACTTCTGCTGTGAAAGCTTTAAAGTACCTTCCACCTTGTCTCTGACTATGCTCATCCCAAGAATCTGTCTCGCCTCCCCTAAATCCTTCATCTCAAATTCTTCGGACAACTTCTTCTTGAGCTCGTTGATCTCCTGCATGTTTGATCCAGCCACCAACATGTCATCAACATACAAAAGAAGAATAATGTATGATGACTTGAATTTCTTCAAGTAACAGCAATGGTCCATCTTGCATCTAGTGTACCCATTCCGCTGCATGAAACTGTCAAACTTCAAGTACCACTGTCTGGGAGCTTGCTTCAGTCCGTATAGACTTTTCTTGAGTTTGCACACCAATCTCTCCTTGCCACTCACTGGGAAACCTATTGGTTGAGCCATGTAAATGTCTTCTTCAAGGTTGCCATGAAGAAAAGCAGTCTTCACATCCAGCTGCTCCAAGTGTAAATTTTCAGCTGCAACGATACCAAGAATCAACCTGATAGTGGTCATCTTCACAACCGGGGAGAAGATTTCATTGTAGTCAACCCCCTTCTTCTGTTGGAACCCCTTGACAACTAGTCTGGCCTTGTATCTTTTGCTCCCATCTGCTTCATCTTTGATTCTGAAAACCCACTTGTTCTCCAATGCTTTCTTTCCCGGTGGTAACTTGACTAAGGACCAAGTTTGGTTCTTGTCAAGTGAATCTAACTCATCTTCCATGGCCTTCTTCCACTGTATGGAATCTCTCGCAGCCAACGCCTCTGAGTAAGATTCTGGCTCTCCATTCTCGGTCAGCAATAGATAATTTGCTGAAGGAGAATACCTGTTAGGAGGTCTTCTGATTCTGGTGGACTGTCTGATGTGTGGAGTAGCTGCCTCTGAACTCCCACTGTCTTCATCACTCCCACTATCTTCAGACATTCCTGTATCTCCTGAGCTCCCACTGCTCCCTGAGCCTCCAGCCGTCTCATCACAACCGACCGGTTGTGCTATGTCATCTTCAGTCATCCCTTCAAACACCACTTGCTGTTTGTTTTCCGGTTGCTTGCCTTTGCTTGTTCCTGCTGCAAGACCATCTTTATAAAGAGCACTCTCGTTGAAGGTGACATCTCTACTTCTGATAACCTTCTTGCTTTGGTTGTCCCAGAACCTGTAGCCCATGTCATCCGACCCGTACCCAATAAAGGTACACTTCTTTGCCTTTGCCTCAAGCTTGTCACTATCTGCATCTCTGACTTTGACATAAGAAATACAACCAAAAACTTTCAAGTGATTAAGAGATACCTCACGACTTTTCCATTCCTCTTCTGGAATTTTGAAACCAATGGGAGATGAGGGTCCTCTGTTGATCAAGTATGCTGCTGTGTTCACTGCATCGGCCCAGAACATCTTGGGAAGTCCTGCATGCAATCTCATGCTTCTGGCCCTCTCATTCAATGTTCTGTTCATCCTCTCTGCAACACCATTTTGCTGTGGTGTTTCTGGAACCGTCTTCAGCATTCTGATCCCCTGTTCAGCACAATACTCTACAAACTCTGTGCTACTATACTCACCCCCATTATCACTCTTTAAACACTTAATTTTGAGATTTGTTTCATTCTCAACTGCAGCTTTGAACTTCTTAAAAGTGTTAAAGACATCGGATTTATTTTTAAGAAAATAAACCCATACCTTCCGTGTAGAGTCATCAATGAATGTAACATAGTAGCGGGAACCTCCAATTGAAGAGACCTTTGTAGGTCCATAGACATCTGAATGAATCAACTCCAGCCGCTCAGTCTTGGGTTGCTGTCCTGTCTTCACAAAGGTTACCCTCTTTTGTTTGCCTAGAACACATGGCTCACAAAAGGTCAACTTTGAATTCTTCAAATCTGGGATTTTGCCCTTTGAAGACAACATCTTCATTCCATTCTCACTTATGTGCCCAAGTCTTTGATGCCACAAAGTAGAGATCCCTGTATCTTCAACTGCTGCGTTTGCTCCATCTGTAGACACTTCAACCATGTACAGTGTACCATGCTTTTGTCCACGAGCAATGACCAGCTTTCCCTTTGTTACCTTCCATTGCTTGTTGCCAAAACTAACGTTATGGCCTTCCTCATCAAGCTGTCCTACTGAGATCAACATCTTCTTCAGGTCTGGAATATACCTGACATCTTTCAGCCTCCAGGTTGTACCCAAAGTGGTACTGAGATCAACATCCCCAATACCCGTGATCTCCAGGGATTTATCATCTGCCAAACGAACTCTTCCGCCGTAGGGCCTGAAATTTTTCATCAAATCCCTGCAATGACAAGCATGAAACGACGCACCTGAATCCATGATCCAGGACTCAACTGAATTCTCAACGCTGCAAATTAGAACATCTTCATAATCTTCTGCCACGTTCACCTCCTTCTTGCCTTTGTCTGCTGGGGCTTTTGGGCACTGATTTCTGAAGTGTCCATTCTCCTTGCAATTCCAACAATTGATGTCCTTCCTGTTCTTGGATTGACCCCTCTTCCTCGACTTTGATCTTCCCTTCTTGTTACCCCCTTTAGTGGATTTCCTGCCCCTGTCTTCAGTACTCAACAAACTATTGGAGCTATCCCCCGAACTTCTCCTCCGGATATCCTCACCAAGGATTAAGTCACGAATACCTTCAAAGGTAAGCTTAGTGGTTCCAGCCGAACTACTAACTGCTGTGACTGTACCGGACCAACTATCGGGCAAAGATGATAACAAAAGTAGTGCTTGAACTTCATCATCGAATTTAATCTCAACCGATCCTAACCTGGATATTATTGAATTAAACTCGTTGATGTGATCTGTCACGGATGCACCTTCCTTCATTCTTGTATTCACCAACTGTCTGATTAAGAAAACCTTGTTGGCCGCTGAGGGTTTCTCGTACATGTTGGATAACGCCTTGAGCAGTCCAAACGTTGTCTTCTCGTTGACGATGTTGTAAGCAACGTTTTTCGCCAACGACAACCTCACCACACCAAGAGCCTGTCGGTCCAACAAGTTCCACTCCGCCTCCGCCATCGTCTCTGGCTCGTTCTCAGACAAGGGTAGATGAAGCTTTTTCTGGTAGAGATAATCCTCGATTTGCATCTTCCAGAAAGCAAAATCTTGACCATCAAATTTATCGATCTTAACCTTCCCTTCGTCAGCCATAGCTCTGATACCAGTTGTTAATTATCACGATTAGGCTAAGATAAACGATAAATTTAAAGCAAGAACACAAGAATTTACGTGGTTCACGCAATCGGTGTGATTACGCTAGTCCACGGCGAACGAGAGAGGGATGTATTATTATTCCAGCGTCTGGTATGTTTACAGATACATTAGGGATGTTTAAATAGGTTTAAGAAAGCCTAAATATGGGTTAAGGCCGCAGGCCCAAAAATTAATCCCGTCATTAATTTTTCCCGTATACTCGATCGAGTATACATACATACTCGATCGAGTATAGATTCCAGAATTCTGCCCGAGTAGTGTTTTTACACATACTCGACCGAGTATACCTCCATACTCGATCGAGTATAAACTCCAGAGTATAACCCGGGTAACCCTTACACGCATACTCGACCGAGTAATGATCAATACTCGATCGAGTGTAGAAACCAGAGAATACTCGACCCATCAAACACTTCATACTCGATCGGGTAACCCAACATACCCGATCGGGTATATACTCCTGCATTCCAAACAAGGCTCCATCTTCAACAGCGCCGTATACCGACTTGATAGTAGCATTTAATCGCTTAACTCCTTGATGAAATCAATTGAGATCGATAACCTCAACACAAGCGGTTTTGGTTTAACCAACACAATTAATTCCTCTTAAATCTATTAACCACGACCGTGCATTAATAGACCGAAGTTACTTACTTGTGAAACTATCAACGATTAACCATTGGTTCGTTGATCGTATCTAGTAGTAATTAATATATGAAACAAAACTAGTTGATCCTTTAAGTAATGTTCAAAATATTAATATGAAATATGAGTAGGAATTAATTGATACTCAAGGAAGAGTATTAAAGAAGATGAATCCTACTATAGTTAATATCAAGATGTTAACTAATTGTCATCTTAGTAACACTCCCCAATATTAACATAGAGGAAGAAATGACTATTACTATAACTAATGTCAAGATGTTAACTAATTGTCATCTTAGCAACACTCCCCAACATTGATATAGAAATAGCATTTGAAGAAAGAATTAATATTCAAGGAAAGAAGTTAAGAAAATAACTCACAACTTTAATAATCAACAAGCTTCAAGAGCAATACCAAGAAATGGAAGTTTAGCTCCTCATTTGGAGACTAAACATGCTAAAAGAAATATAGAGAAATGCTATTCTAAACTGAGCTTAAGAGTATAAAGGAATTGGTTTCTAAAAGTGAAGGAAAGGGGGTGTATTTATAGGCTTTTTGAGGTGCAGGATCGAGTACTCGATCGAGTATGTATACATACTCGATCGAGTATGTATAGAAATCAGAATTTGGTCAATACTCGATCAATACTCGAGTAGATTTTATATGTATACCCGATCGAGTATATAAGTATACCCGATCGGGTATAGACACTCGAACGTGGGAAAATCTTCTCCTGCATGTTCCTTTGTTTTCGGATCCGATCCGATTTGAAATGTCAACCAGATACCCGATCGAGTATATGTATATACTCGATCGAGTATAGACCAAAATCAGGATTTTTCCTTCTTTTTGTCTTGTACTCTTGCACCTTCCTTCACCATTGATCATTTGATTGATCTTGGACCTGTTTAAGCTCAGAATAAACCTAATCTAAACAAATTACAAGAATTTAACAAACTAAACTATTACACCGAAAGTGTGTAATTTCCGAAATATTAAACAATCAAAACTAACTAAAAACGTAAATAAACATACGGAAATTACAAACGTATCATCGGGCTTCTCCCTTCTCGAGCGCGGAGGAAGGAGATCGTTGGAGGAAGGCGGCATTGATGTCCTGTTTCGATTGCTGCTTGTTCTCTTATTTCAGTCGCAAGCAGCAGGGATGAGTTTGGTTGGAACAGATCTGGATTCGATGTCATCTATATTAGGTGGCGTCAAAGGAGGCTTGGTAGAGAACCTGATGATTAAGAGGCAACGTGAGGAAGAAGCTTTGGTACTGCTGGATCGTCCACCTCCTGAACCGCCGCCATGGAGCGTAGGAGAGTCTAGGGTTTGGAAGCATCTTTTTATTTTTACCGTTTGCTTGCATTATATTTTTTATGCTCAGTCTGTTTATTTTTCTGTTGCTTACTTTTATTATTGTAAGACTCTTGCATTAGGATTGAGTGAAGCTTGGTCTGCTTCAATCGTTTGTGGCTCAGGTTTGTCCATTAATGGATCAACGAGTTATATTCCTTGTTTGAAGGTGATTAATTAACTCCGAGTCTAGTTCGCGGGCTGACGGTTGTATGCGGTTCCTTACTTTTTTTACCCCCTTTCTGAATGTTAATGCTTTGATATCAATTTAAGCCCCCTTCTTCAAAAAAAAAATCATCACTTTCCAAAAATAGCTTTTATAGCTCAAATATGACCTTTCCAAATTAAAATCAATGTCACTCCTAAATTCTTTTAAGATGGGTGAAACTCAAGATTTCTTGAGCCCAATGAGTCGTTATTGTATATCACTCATCCCAAAATTCTGACTCCCACTGACCACCAATTGAAAACTAAACTTCCCCCTTAAGTGTGCACACCCCCTACAAGGGATTCCAAGCTCTTTGAGTAGTAAGAAGTCCAACTACTTCGGATTAGAATCCCCTTATTTTACAAAGGGTTAGATATATACCGGATAATTACGAACTACTACCGCGGCCACCAAAGGACTTTTAAAATCCTCAAACGAAATATCGGGATTAGATCTCCCACCACAAAAAAAAAAAATTATCGGGATTTCTCCCGTCACAAAAAATTACTGGCATTTCTCTCGCCACCAAAAATCCAAGGAGTCTAACTACACCCGCGGTATATAGAACTAACTATCCACACCTCGTGTTTATCTCGAGATGTCAATAATCATTATGAAAATATTTTTCACTCATGGAAAATCATGTATCTCTATAGTCATCCAACATATCTATTTAATAGTTACGTTCACAAAAAATTCATATCCATAAATACTCCAAAATTCTTCTGCAAAAGAATTCACTCCAAAGTTATACTAGGGATTAAATCCCAAAATATATCTTTATTTTTAAGTCTGGACAGTATACATGTTTTAATAATCTGTTGGGCTGATTTAATAATAATGAATGATAATAAGAATATGAATAATGATAATAACATTGAGTTATGATAATAAATAATTGTTGGGCCAATAAAACTGGTTATGTTTATCTTTAAATAAATTTGTCACTTTTTAGTTGAGATAATTAAAAAAAATCATTAACCCTAGTGCTGCAAAGGCTCTCACCTACGATGTGATAAGGGGGGTCGGATGTACGCAGTCTTACCCCCCAGCATAGAGAGACTGTTTCCGGATGACCCATAGTTCAGATAATTGCATAATATAAAATAATAAAATGAATTGATTTTTTATTTAATCAATAGTAATAATAATATTTTAATAAAATAATGATTAATTCGGACTTAATACCTTAATTAGATTAAATTAAATTGGATAGATACGATTTACACTAATTACTGGATTAATCAAATTGGATTAATAAATTAACATGATTAAAGAAATCGGATATTTTAATAATATTATTATGATTTGAATATTTTAGAGTACTACTGTATTATATTATAAATTAATGAATCGGATATTTTAATATATAACTAATAACTCGGTTATCATAATAGTGTTGGATTAAATGGCATTTAAAAATATTTAATACACCAAAGTACTCAATTCATATTTCTCATAATAATATATATTTAATATCACTTCAAATAATACATATATATAATTCAAAACTCATAACTTAATCACATAGCACATAACAATCATATAATATGAGGAAACATAATAACTTTGGTTATCAGATCAGAGAAACTTACACAAAATCATAATACGAGGAAGAATAACAATCTTGGTTGGCAAAGAAATTTACGTTAACTCCTGAAGCTTCTAGTTCTCCTCCTCTGTCTCTAAGTAATCACCTTTTGATTAAGATGAAATATTTAATCATATATTTTTTTCTCAATTATTTTTCCCATTCCCCCTTTATATACTATCCTCCGTCTCTTTTTAATTGCAGCATGTTGACTTCTTGCACTGTTTACATGATCTACTTTGACTACATTTTACATTATTATTTTATAGAAATTATTTTTTTAAAAAAATATTTTTCAATCCATCTCAATACCAATTTTCAAAATCTGATTTTTAATATTTTTTTATTAATAGAGATTAAGACATACTCACGGTCAAAAGTGTGCGTTGGCAAATGTGCAAAGGTTGACTGTTGCAACTAAAAAGGAACGAAGGAAGTATATATATTATTCACATTGATTAATCTTACCACTTTATTTCTTAATCCACCTTATTAATTATTAGTTTTAATTCCGCCTTATATTATTAATTTAGTATCTGATTTATCATCTATAAATAATACATTTCAAAGTTACAATTAGGGAAACTATTGCCACATGTCATCTCTAGAGTTATTATTGTTTAAAATTACTTTCTATTTAAAGGAATCTACTTGATCGGTATTCATATAGGAGTTCTATTAATTGTAGTCAAATACGATTAGTCGATTTCTAATCATCAACTAAGATACAAATTCTTGTTATTTAGGTGGGCCATCCAAATAAAATCCTATTTTTTAAAGTATTATAAGTTTTGTATTTGTGCTCCAATTGTTACAAAAATATATCAAAATTTTAAAAACTTTTTCAAAGGGATGTTGCTTTATAAAAACTTTTTCGAAAACTATTGTTGAATTCATCTCATTACAAATTTTTATAATTTGATTTTAGTTATTTTTTTACTAATAGAGAATTAAATATAATGAGAGTGAAAGTTGTACATTGTCAACATAAAAGTGGAAATGTTACAACTAAAAAATAAAGAAAGTAGTAAAATAAAACCGAATTATAATTCCTAAAAGCTAATACAATAACATTCAAGCCTTAGTCCCAAACGATATTGGGGTCACTAACATGAATCGATACATGATATCACCAAAAGGAAAAGAAAGAAAATTCCTAAAAGCTAATAAATCACATTTTTCTCACTAAGTGATAGTGGTCATAATTATGAATGATTTCCTTAAAACTAAATTGCCCTGAATACACTTTTATAGTTACTTTGGTATAAAATAAAATATAATTATAATTCCCAAAGATAGAGGGGTCACATTTTTAGGAAAAACATCTCAAATAAATATTTGTGGATAAAATGCCACTAAATTCGTTATTACACTTTTATAGGTCCATCGTTTAAAATTAAATTTTTATCATCACCATCATCTCCAACATATGATCTTTATGTATATTTTATTTTTTACCGATGTTATAAGAACCAAAGTTAGTCTTTAAAATCAATCCGAGTTTCATCAATTTCGGTAGATTCAGAAAAAATTCAATAAAAAAACACCATCTATTTATATATAAGTATTAATAGATAAAAAATAAAAAAAATTCACTTATATGTAGTTCTTTTTTTGTCCACTATTTGTCCACTAAGTCATATATTTGTCCACTATTTTTATTAGTAAAAGATAAAATTTTTTGTCACTTAATTATATGTAGTTCTTTTAAGTATATACTGGATACTAGATAAGCGGATTAATAATTGAGCGAGGGCATTTCCTTTAACATATGAGTGGTTTTAGGTATTAGATAAACAACTAATAATGGAGCGGGTGAATTTCGTCTTTCAGATGTATTGCTTTTAGGTATAAGATAAGCAGACAAATAATCGAAAGAGAAAATTTTCTCTCTAATATGTAGTCTTTTAGGTATAAGGTAAGCGGACTAATTATTGAGCGAGAGGATTTTCTCTCTCATATGTAGTGTTTTTAGATATAAGATAAAAGCAGAATTATTTTCCCTATCATATTTAATGTTTTTTTGTATAAGATAAGTCGGCTAACAATTGAACGGGAGAATTTTCTCTCTCATTGTAGTGCTTTTAATTATTGACGGAGTAGAAGATAAGTTTGCTAACAATTGAGTGAAAGATAAAAAAAAAATTGTCTCTTACATGTAGTTCTTTTAGGTATATACTGCCATACTGGATACTAGATAAGCGGACTAATAATTGAATGAGGGCATTTTCTCTAACATATGAGTGGTTTTAGGTATTACATAAAGAACTAATAATTGAGCAGGTGAATTTCGTCTTTCAGATGTATTGCTTTTAGGTATAAGAAGATATGCATACTAATAATCGAACGAGAAAATTTTCTCTCTGATATGTAGTTCTTTTAAGTATAAGGCAAGCGGACTAATAATTGAGCGAGAGAATTTTCTCTTTCATATGTAGTGCTTTTAGATATAAGATAAAAGCATAATTATTTTCCCTATCATATTTAATGTTTTTTGTATAAGATAAGTCGGCTAACAATTGAACGGGAAAATTTTCTCTCTCATGTGTAGTGCTTTTTAAATATTGACGGAGTAGAAGATAAGTTTGCTAACAATTGAGTGAAAGAACTTTTTTTCTCATATGTAGTTCTTCTAAGGATGTTTTTACTTTGACTATTTTCAGTCCTAGACCAGACCAGATTAATTAGACTAGACTTGGAAAGTTATAAAATACATAGAGACTAAACATTTAGCATACAAGACCAGACCGGATCAAACAAACAAATTTCATACTAGATATGTCGGGTAATAATTGAGCGAAATAATTTTGTCTCTCATATGTAGTGCTTTTAGTTATAAGATAAGTTTAACTTGCTAATAATTTGAACGGGAAGTTTTCTCTCTCATATGTACTGTTTCTAGGTATTAGAAGATAAGCATGCTAACAATTGAGCGGAGACATTGAGCGAAAGAATTATCCCTCTCATATGTAGTGCTTTTAGGTATTAGAAGATACATGTGCTAACAATTGAGCAGGAGGACTGTCTCTCTTATATGTAGTTCTTTTAAGAAGAGTGGTTTTAGTTATAAGATAAGTCGGCTAATAATTGAGCGGAAGAATTTTATCTCTAACATGTGGTGGTTTTAGGTATAATACCAAGATAAGTTTGCTAATAATTGAGCGGGACAATTTTTTCTCTCATATGTAATGCTTCTAGGTATTACATTAGAGATAAACTTGCTAAAAAATGAGCGGGGAAATTGAGCGGGGGAATTTTCTCTCTCATATGTAGTACTTCTAGGTATTTGAAGATATGTAGCAGTTTTAGTTATAATAAGAAGATAAGCTTGCTAATAATTGAACGAGAAAAATTTCTCTCTCATATGTACTGCTTCTAAGAATTAGAAGATAAACTTGCTAGCAATTGAAAAAGGAAATTGAGCGGGAGAATTTTCCTCTCATATGTAGTGTTTTTAGGTATTAGATAGAAGATAAGTTTGCTAACAATTGATCGGGATAACTTTCAATCTCATATGTAGTGCTTTTAAGTGTGTGTGTGTGTGAAAATGAATATAAGAAGACAAGTTTGCTAACAATTGAGCGATCGAACATTCTCTCTCATGTGTTGTTCTTTTAAGTATGATAATTTGACTACCTATTGCGTAGAAGAATTTTCTCTCTCATATGTAATGTTTTTAGGTATAAGAAGATAACTTGGCTAACAGTTGAGCTGGAGAGCTAATAATTCAGAGCTCGAATTTTAGCTCTCATATGCAGTGTTTTTAAGTATTAGAAGATAAGCCGGCTAATAATTGAACGGAAGAATTTTCTCTCATATTTTGTTATTTAGGTATAAGATAAGTCGGCTGACAATTTAACTAATGAGTAGCAAGTTATTGTTTAACTAATATCGTCAATTTTAATGTTTATTGTATTCACTTAAATTCTATATCTCACTTCTTTAGAATAATATTTTATTTTAAAATTAACTTGATCATAAAAATTAATAAGTGGCAAATTCTAATGAGTGGTGTCAACTAATTTTCCTTAATATACTCTTCATTGAATATTTATTGTATACATATATTTTATGGTATTAGCTCATTGTGTTTTTATTTTTCGATAATCCTAAAAGTTATTTTATTTTATAATTTAATTAAATCATGAGTAAAAATATATGCACCAACGGCTCTTTCCCGTGCGTATGCACGGGTACTATACTAGTTAGTTAACATATCCAAATAATATAACTACTTCCGCCTCTATTTTTTCAGCGACGGTTTTTTGTTTCTTTTCCGTGTGTAAAACCGTAAGTAATTAGGGGTGGGCAAAAGACCTGATCCGTTCCGGAATGTTCAGTTCCGTTCCGAAATTGTCCCGTTATATTTGGGAAACATTATTTTAGTCCCGTACCGGCCCTGAACCGTTTCTAAACAAAATGGGTCCGGAACAAGTAAAATATATTTTGTTCCGTCCTGTTGTCCCGAATCCAAAATTATACATTGTAGTAGGTTAGTGAGGTCTACCAACAACTCATTATGTAATCCAAATAATAAAAAATATCCTTTTTCCACAAACCCAAATATCAATGATTATTAAGATACTAGTTGTTTAACAACAGAGCATCTAAAAAACTCTAAACTACCTAGTATGAATTATGAGCTATCATTTATCTGCAAAAAAAGGAAATTGATTTATACTCCCAAAGGCTTCACCTCTAATAGTATTCTTTTATCATTTTTTTTACAGATTTATTGATAGTTTTTTTGTTAGAGTTTTTTTCTTGCAACTTTTGTTTGTTGCGGCTAATTTGGTAGGTTGCATTTTTTCTCACAAAAATTTCAAGATTAGCTGCAACTTTTTTCATACAGTTTTTTTACGCTAGTTTTTCCAAATAGCTTTGCTTCATTTTTGGGATTGGAATTTTTTCACTTCAATTATTTGGGACGTCCCGAACCGTCCCGTTTTGTCCCAGCACTAGTTTAAAATGAGACAACAAAAGGACAATGTCTTGTCCTGTCCCATCCAAGCTGTTATTATAAACCAGGTTCGATACTGGGACAAATCCAATTCCCGTAGTGTCCCCGGACCGTGCCCACCCCTATAAGAAATCTGTTGTTTTTTTGTAGTGGAACTAACATAATTATCACGAAGTAACACCATTCATAAAAGAGCTAGCTAGATTAATATGTGATATAATTATAGAGTAATTAAACATCTTTAACAACACAACTATCCAATAATATAATCCAAATAAACAGCCATTCAGAATATGAAATAATCTAGGAATTAAAACTTAAATCTTAATGAAGTTAGAATCTAAGTATGAAACATTTAGGATTGAAATTGAAAGATGACAAAAGCTAGATAATCGAAATTGTTGTCGTTGCTAATTTGGTATAGTGCCATGCTCTACTTTTTACTACTCCCTCCATCCCAATTTGATGTTTCTGTTGCATTTTACGATGCTTGAGCGACGATAAAGCAAACGGATTCTTATTTGCACTCAAATTATTTTTAGAAGAAAAAAATTACATATTCAGAAACTACATTAAAAGATTTACAAAGTCGCAAAAAACAGAATCAAATTTGATAAAAAATTGATATATAAAATAAGAGATTAATGGCTCGTTTGGTAGTTTATATGTTAAATCTTTGCACACGAAGTTATTAAATGCAAAGTATATGGAAGCAATCATTTTGCATGTAAAATAGATTCCATTGTTTGGCTAGATGTGTAATTTATTTTTAAATTGCAAGTGAAACCGTTGCAGTGCTTCATAAAAGGCATGCAAAATATTTAAGCACCCTCCTACGTAAAATACTTTACATAGTACAATGCGAAATGTTTTAATAAAGTGCCCTACAATTTACATTAAATAATAAAACCAAACAATGTAAAAATTTTACATACTCAATTACGTATATCAGAGCCCAGGTCCTTCCGTAACTCCATCCATTTCCATGCACTGCTCGGCATCTCTCAGGTAAGTGAGTAGTTAAAGGCATATAAGAATAACTACTATTTCATATAGGTTAAATAAGTACAAATGTCGGATATATATATATATATATATATATATATATATATATATATATACCTATGTGTTAAAGGTATATATTCTTTACATTATGGAGATGTTTCTTGGAGTGTTGTAAAGCATACGGGTAGCCTAGACAGCAAACCAGGTCTAGCAAACGTGTCAAGGATTAATAAGTGTTACTGTGTTAGACAGGATGATAATGCGAGTGAGATGAGATTTAAGGCCCTTAAGATAAAAGTTATTGAGGTCAATCTGCTAAATTTTCCATAACGAAAGGTGCTTAATAATACTTATCCTAGCCAAATAAGTTGTTTATGAAAATTTCAATTGTCCTTATAAGTTGATGAGCGTAACAGACTTGAACTAAAATATTTAACAAGGGCCAAGTGGAGAACAACCTTGGTTTCCAATGAGAGGTTAGCATTTAGACGGATTTTTTATTGGTATAACCTTAAATGGTAAAATTCCCATTATAGGGTAAATTGCCCATGGCATAATATGAAATAATGAAATAGTAAAACCTATGGGGTTACTTAAGTAGTTTTAATCAAGCGGGTAAGTTCAGAACTCGTGGGATGTTTTGGACCAATGGTCTTGGTTTGAACTAGATGGTACGGAATCCTTCATTTTCCGTGAAGATTCTCAGAGACTAAAGAAAATATAGTAATCTATGTTGTGAAGGCGTGAAAATACCTTCGGAGCGGGTGTTAAAACATTTTTTTAGTCCACGAAGTAAACATCTGTGTAGTAGCCACGAGAAAATAGTAAACATGTAGATAATGAGTCCAAACAGGAAGCAGTCCAAACATGAAGTAGTAGCCATTATGTACGAGAATGAGTATTTGTAGATAGTATCCCAATAAGCTCGTGTTGGTAGCGGGTATGCTCTTTGAGTAATAGAAGTATTGGTGGAAATAAAGAGTATAAAGAGTTTGGCGCCACAAACTATTACTACGTATTTTATTATAAGTCATCAGTAACTCATGGGCTTGAACCTCAACAGTTGAGTTAGTTATACTATGTGATTTTTGATTGATTAAACTAGTGTCTGTCAAATTAAGAATATACGAATTAGTAAGAAAGATCTAACTATGATGTTAGATTTTGTTTTAAAAAAAAATATTAGAGCGGATTTCATGATCAGTGTATTACTTATAATTGAAATCTAAATAGCATAATAAAGAGGTTGTGAAAAAGGGGATTCTGAATTAGAATTTTACTGCGGAGAATTTCTTTGTTTAGTCTAAGTTACGACCCTAGATAGGTTATTGCCGGATGATTTAGTGAGTCATCATTTGTCAGTTTCTATGGAATTATGTGTTACTGGTTGGTTTCCTCATTTTTGGAAGGCTACACAAACTTTACCACTATGAACGAACAATACTTCCTAAGCTATATAATTAGAAGATTAAAGTGAGAAGAAACAATATTGTGGAATATCAACAAAGAAATAACTATGGATAAGGAACGACCTAAAGGAAGTTTACAGTTAAACTATTGTTTTGTCTCTTATAGACTACATGTATGAATATAACACATTTTGATTAGTGAATGGTTAAAGGGTTTAATAAATAAAAATGTCCATATCAATTTGTTTTCTCATCGTCCTACAGCTAATTTAGTTATTGAGGAAGCAAAAATATAAGTTTCCAAATCATTATTATAGAAAAGGGTGAAAGAATTGAAATTAACATATTCCCAAACCTATCGATAGTTCACCTTGGCTGTCTGTTTTCAGGTACTTTTGAGCCCCGCATTTATGTATTTGACAACGTCAATTTTTGTTAAACAGAACATTTATTATGTTGTTCATTTAAGAAATATGAAAAATTGGAAACTAAGCAAAACCATCCTCATTTTGTTAACTTTTATTGTTAGCCCACATACTGTTTTTTTAAGGAATCCAAGCAGATTTAGTTCAAACTTATAGTAATACTTATCCACAAAATACTTGTCCAGAAGAAGAAGAAAAAAAAAGTTAGTAGTTTAATCTATTTTGAACTTAAAAAAAAAGTTTTTCTGTTGATATTATAGGTAAGTCAAATTACAGTGGATTATTAAAAGAAATGAATACACTTCACATGCAAAGAATTATTTTACTTCCTACCAAACGCCCCCTAAGAGTGATTTGTGTTGATCAAATGTATATAGGAACTGGGAACATCAAATTGGGACGGAGGTAGTACTTTTTTGCTCGGAATTCTCTCCATTGTTGTGTTTGTTCTTCTTCCTAATATAGTAGAGTAGTACCTGTGTTTTGTTCCGTGAGTTAGAGCTATCTATCCCATGCCTGCGTTTTTTTCTCTACCCGGGAGCTCCCTCCTTGCAGCTAGAGATGATACTCCTTATCAGTGGTGGAGCCAGAATTGACATACTAAAGGGGCCGGGGCTTAAAGAATTCATATAGCAGGGGCCAAAACTTAAATTCTCATTATGTTTTTTACTACTTATAAATATTTATACGAATATATATACCTCACAATTTTTTTCTTGCAGGGGCCGTGGCCACCGCCAGTCTCCCCCTGTCTCCACCCCTGCTCCTTATTTTCTTGGTTGGTTGTCCCCACAATTTTTTTTCTTTTCTTTGATTGCTCTCAACCATGTGTGCCTGCTAACTTCTTTTCTTTCTTTTCTTTAATTTGGCCGGCCGACTTCTATAATAAGATCTCTTCTTTAATTTTTTTTCTCTTTTGTTTATTTTTTAGCAGAAAATGATGTTCATATACTTTCCTTATTCCCACTTTTATACTCAACCCTAGAGAATATTTTTTGTTTGTGAGTCTCATTTATAAACAAAACAGACATGCTATTGTCTTTGAATGAGATTCACAAACAAAAATTGCCTCTCACGCAAAGGTAGGCATAATTAAGGGTGAGTACATATAGGCATATAGCACACTTATTTTTTGTAATGCAACCTTCGTGCATTTCTTTTTGTTTTCATTTTGTTTTGTTTATAGGAAGTACTTTACTTCCTATAAAACAACCCTTATATAATTGAAATATAATAGAATACTAAAGCTTGGCAAAACACATAAAATATAAGTAACAATGTAACACAATTAAATACAAAAATCAATCCAAGCCAAACACTTGAATTAAGGGCAAATCACTCAAACATGTAAATGTCTACACTAATTTCAAATACTTACAAAAATGCAAAAAAAAAAACGCAGAAAAATAATTCAAGTTACCTCGAGTTAAACCTAAAACGCTATAAAACGTGGGTGAAAATATATGAATAAATCAGACTTATCAATCTCCTCACTTGGGCGTTGCTTTCCCTCAAGCAACAAAACAGATCCCAAACATATTTTCATGGCAAATTGTTTAAGGTGCACAACTTAATGACTCAAGATCACTCAGAATAAACCATCAAATCATCAATAGGCTAAGATTTCGATCTACTCAACTATATATGTAACACCCCCATTTCTCCCACCAAAATAAAATAACATTTTGAAATGAAAACATCTTTATTATAAAACATATTTAGAGTACAGCGGAAGTCTTTAATGGAAAAACAGGTGTGTCACCGCCACACTCAACCTATACATGATTGAGTGCACAGGCTATCCACCATTAATTCAAGTAGCCATCAGATAAAACCTAAAATAAGTTTATGGATTACAAATTTAAACAACAATAATTAATCAAACGTGTGCAACTAGCGGAACACTCGGGCAGCAAGTACATCAATCTTCATAATCATAATCATCTGTACAATAGAGCAAAGAGAAAAAGAGAAAAGAGACAAAAATTAGCTTTAGAGCTAAGTAAGATTCCACCCGAACCCGTAAAATAATATAATTTGAAAAATAGGTTTTTGTATATGTATATATATCGAAAAGTAGTCTCTCATATTTCCAAAATGGTTTAATGTCATAAAATAATTTCCACAATAGATAAGATCATCCTTCAATTCCTCCAAAAGGTATACTTTAGATTCTTTTAAGAGTGGGCAAAACTCAAGATTCCTCGAGCCCAATGAGTCGTTGTTATCTACGACTCATCCCGGAATTCCGGCTCCCACCGACCACCAATTGGAAGCTGAATTTCTACCTTAAGTGTGCACACCCTCTAAAAGGGATTCCAAGCCCTCCGAGTAGTAAGAAACCCAAGTAGGCAGGATGTTTTCTACCACCTACTCACAAGGGACATTGTCCAAGGGTAAATTAGGTAACTACTACTACGACCACCAAAGGATCTTTGATCCTCAAATAAAAGCCCGGGATGTCTACCGGAGTATGTCATTGCCGGACTGGTTACCGACATTGCCGGACTGGTTACCGACCCAAATAAATTTCACCAAAAGTAGTAGTAGCCCTAACCACCCACGCCTCGTGTTTCTCTCGAGACGTAAGAATATATATATTATGAAAACTTTAAGTTTTCCCCAAATCATTATTGTCACATTTTCTCAAAATATCCTTTGTAATAAATATAAATCCACCAATATTCTTTAATAAAAAGAATATACATTTAATCATCCATAAAAGGTAATAATCCACCAATATTCATATAGTCAAAATATTCGATCCATGTCAAACATATAATTTCCAATTCATAAATAATTCACATAGTGCAAATATTGCATACATATAAGTACGAGGCAAAACATTTTGGTTGACATAGAACTTACCTTAAATTGCGATAATCTCCTTAATAAAATCTCTAGCTTGATCTTCACTTGAATTCTCCTTCTAATATTGATCAAAATTCTAAATCAATAACTATTCTATTATTTCGTTATTTCTTTTATATCCAACCTTTAATTACTTTAACTTCATAATTCCTTCTTTAAATATAAATATTAAATTAATAAATCTTACTAACTGTTTATTTCCAGTTCATTCTTATTATTTCCTTTAATTATAATAACCCAACTCGGTTTTTCTTAATTTGTTTGGTTAAATAGTTAACTAGTCCAATTATATTAACTACATAATAATTTCATTATTTCGAATTTAAATAATCAATTTCAGTTCAAAATTCAGTTTACATAATTTATATAATTTATTTAATAACCCTTTTGATAATAACTTGACTTAGGCAATAATTCAAAATAATAATCATTAATGATAATCTAATCTCAATAACAACTTTAATTAGTTCAATAGTTTATTTATACTAACTAACCCAATTAAATTAATTTATCCAATCCTCCAGTTTTATTTATTTGACTCACTAATTTAATTGAACTAACTAAATCAAATAAATAAGTTTAATTATATCAATATAGCTAAATACGTTAATCTAATTCAATTAAGTCCAATAATCAAATTCTAATCTCGTTTTAATTTTCTATTTTTAATATAAAGTCCAGAAATGTTATCAAGTCTATAAATTAACTAATTTATCCATTAAACTAATTGATTTAGTTAAACTAGTCCAATGAAGTCAATGAACTAACTTATTAAGTACACATTACTTAATTAATTTGTTTATATTCATCAACTAATTGTTAAGAGTTCAAATAGTTTAATAATTTATATGGATTCCAAATCACTAATAATCAAGGATAATAATAATTATTAATTTAATCACGCTAATTTAATTAGTCAACTAATTCAATAATTTATTTATTAAGTCCAAATATAGTCATTCATTTATACTAGATAACCCGAGTTTATTTTCTTTTCCTTATTTTATTACAAACATCATTTTAAGTTCAGAACATTATTTTCAATCTTAGTGATTTATTTATTTCACCATTAATATCAAAATTTCCTTATTTAATTACTTAACTAGTTTAAATGGCTCAATTAAATTAAATAACTTAATCATCACTTTTATAAATTGCTAATCATCCATAACTATAGTTTGGGTCTATACTTGACCTGGGTTGTCCAGATATTTATTTTAGAATTATTTCCTTTATTTATTCACTTAATTTCATATATCTATTAACCGGTTTAATTACAATTAAATATGCTAATTATAATTTTTAATAATTATAAATGGTCCCAAATGTCCTAGTTAGTCATATATTTAATCTAGCTTGCTCCCATATTTATTTCATAATTATTTTCGTCATTTAGTTAATTATTTACTAAATGTGTACAACTTGGCCCAATTACAATTAAATCAATTACAAATAGCTACAAATATTATTTTTCAATTATTCTTGGTCCGAATATGTATTTTTATACCAGGTATTTAATTTATATTTTTCCAGATTTTATTTATTTCATTTACTATTTTATTTTTCATTTTTTATTGAAAACGGGCCGAACCGGCCCAAATTCGCGACCCGGCCCAAGAAGACTGGGTTGTCTCCTTCCCAGCTCTTCTCCAGGTCGCGATTCCGGCGACCGGAATCCCGAAAACTCCGGCAAGCGATAACTTTACTTACAGGTAACGGATTTCGACGATTCAAGTTGCAAAATGATCCTCACGTCGAGACGAAGCTCCTCCACCCCTATCTACGGCCAATTGTCCGCTTTTGCTGAAGACCCGTTTCCATGGCTTGCAACTCCGGCGACCTCTAGGATGCTCCGGTGACTACGAATCGGTCTGGAATTTATTGGGAAGTATTCCTAGACCTCTCACGACCCTCCTCTATCGTTTTTACGAAGTTTGATACGTAAAATATTATAGGCATAAATTTTCCGGCGAGATTATGTATATATATGTATATGTATATATAGCTTCTATCTCTCCGATTTGCAGTGTTTAGGATGGCTAAGAGGGTGTATTTATAGGTCTAGATGATTCTTATGGTTTATTTTATTTATTTGATAATTGTATGAATAATAATAATAATAATAATAATAATAGTAATAATAGTAATAATAGTAATAATAATAATAATAATAATAATAATAATAATAATAATAATAATAATAATAATAATAATAATAATAATAATAATAATAATAATAATAATAATAATAATAATAATAATAGTAATAATAGTAATAATAGTAATAATAGTAATAATAGTAATAATAGTAATAATAGTAATAATAGTAATAATAGTAATAATAGTAATAATAGTAATAATAGTAATAATAGTAATAATAGTAATAATAGTAATAATAGTAATAATAGTAATAATAATAATAATAATAATAATAATAATAATAATAATAATAATAATAATAATAATAATAATAATAATAATAATAATAATAATAATAATAATAATAATAATAATAATAATAATAATAATAATAATAATAATAATAATAATAATAATAATAATAATAATAATAATAATAATAATAATAATAATAATAATAATAATAATAATAATAATAATAATAATAATAATAATAATAATAATAATAATAATAATAATAATAATAATAATAATAATAATAATAATAATAATAATAATAATAATAATAATAATAATAATAATAATAATAATAATAATAATAATAATAATAATAATAATAATAATAATAATAATAATAATAATAATAATAATAATAATAATAATAATAATAATAATAATAATAATAATAATAATAATAATAATAATAATAATAATAATAATAATAATAATAATAATAATAATAATAATAATAATAATAATAATAATAATAATAATAATAATAATAATAATAACAATAATAACAATAATAACAATAATAACAATAATAACAATAATAACAATAATAACAATAATAACAATAATAACAATAATAACAATAATAATAATAATAATAATAATAATAATAATAATAATAATAATAATAATAATAATAATAATAATAATAATAATAATAATAATAATAATAATAATAATAATAATAATAATAATAATAATAATAATAATAATAATAATAATAATAATAATAATAATAATAATAATAATAATAATAATAATAATAATAATAATAATAATAATAATAATAATAATAATAATAATAATAATAATAATAATAATAATAATAATAATAATAATAATAATAATAATAATAATAATAATAATAATAATAATAATAATAATAATAATAATAATAATAATAATAATAATAATAATAATAATAATAATAATAATAATAATAATAATAATAATAATAATAATAATAATAATAATAATAATAATAATAATAATAATAATAATAATAATAATAATAATAATAATAATAATAATAATAACAATAATAACAATAATAACAATAATAATAATAATAATAATAATAATAATAATAATAATAATAATAATAATAATAATAATAATAATAATAATAATAATAATAATAATAATAATAATAATAATAATAATAATAATAATAATAATAATAATAATAATAATAATAATAATAATAATAATAATAATAATAATAATAATAATAATAATAATAATAATAATAATAATAATAATAATAATAATAATAATAATAATAATAATAATAATAATAATAATAATAATAATAATAATAATAATAATAATAATAATAATAATAATAATAATAATAATAATAATAATAATAATAATAATAATAATAATAATAATAATAATAATAATAATAATAATAATAATAATAATAATAATAATAATAATAATAATAATAATAATAATAATAATAATAATAATCATAATAATCATAATAATAATAATAATAATAATAATAATAATAATAATAATAATAATAATAATAATAATAATAATAATAATAATAATAATAATAATAATAATAATAATAATAATAATAATAATAATAATAATAATAATAATAATAATAATAATAATAATAATAATAATAATAATAATAATAATAATAATAATAATAATAATAATAATAATAATAATAATAATAATAATAATAATAATAATAATAATAATAATAATAATAATAATAATAATAATAATAATAATAATAATAATAATAATAATAATAATAATAATAATAATAATAATAATAATAATAATAATAATAATAATAATAATAATAATAATAATAATAATAATAATAATAATAATAATAATAATAATAATAATAATAATAATAATAATAATAATAATAATAATAATAATAATAATAATAATAATAATAATAATAATAATAATAATAATAATAATAATAATAATAATAATAATAATAATAATAATAATAATAATAATAATAATAATAATAATAATAATAATAATAATAATAATAATAATAATAATAATAATAATAATAATAATAATAATAATAATAATAATAATAATAATAATAATAATAATAATAATAATAATAATAATAATAATAATAATAATAATAATAATAAAAATAATAATGTCTATACATAATGATAGGTTGGTAGTTGATGAACATGGCATGTGTATTGATCCCTGATTTGATTCCTATTTATATTGATGTTTCATTTTATTTTATTTTATTATTATTATTTTTAATTACTTAAATGTATTTTGAGTTTTACATATAAATATATATATATATATATATACATATTTAAATATATGTACATAATGTATATACATTATTTGGTAGGTGATCTTAGCATGTGTCATTGTTTTATGATATGATATTTTCATTTATTAATTTGATGCTATTATTAGTAATTTATAATATTCTTACTATTTTTATTTATTTATTTATTTATTTATTTATTTATTTATTCTGTCACCTATATTTTATCTGATTTATTTCCATTTTATTTTTATTATTTTTTTTTTCCGATGCTACATAAGTGTTTAATTCTATTGCATGTAGTGTGCGTATATTTTTATACACCAAGTATAATAAAAAAAATATTTTGATCTTACTTTCATTTGATTTATCAGATATAACTTATCTGATTTATTTATTTATTTTTATTTCAAATTTTCAAGGTATCACATTCTACCCTCCTTAAAGAATGCTTCGTCCTCGAAGCATAAACTAAGACGAGAATTAAGTATGAAGATGAAGTATTATAGGTTTATAAGACTTGCATTGTACCCGTGCGATGCACGGGACAATTGTTTTTCTATTACATACGATATATTCATATACGTAGTATAATGCATATTGAAATATGACTATAAGAAGTATTTAGAGCTCATACGGTAACACCTATTTTCGGCTTATCAGTCGATCTTTTGTCAAACACATGATTTTTTATTTGGCGCATTAAATTGTGTAATAAAAAAAAAAATGAAAAGGTTCATATTACTTATTTTTTACTCCAATTAAGGGGCGTCAGAGGGGGGTTGGGGGGCATGGAGTAAACCGAGATCAATGTCATTCCATTGATAATTAATCTGGGACCTCCCATAATGAAGAGTGAGTCGGCGATCAGCTGGGCTAGACCGCTTCCTTAATTGATATTACTTTTCATATTGAACTGACTCAAATTGCTGGAGTGAGACCATCTTAATTATTTTTCACGATATATTTCTTTCTTTCTTTTCATAATATGTTTTTTTAAATTTTATTACGATAAAATATACTTGTATTTAAATACTCCATTCGATTTAAAATAAATTTCTCACTTTGATTTTACAGTTTTTACCTGGAGAGAAAAATGGTCTAAATGGACAGTATACTAATGGTATTAGACTAAATTTATAATAAAAAGCTATTAAAAATAGAAGTATAAAACTTTATTTTGGATCTGTACAAAAAGGAAAGCCTAAAGTTTATTTGGGAAAGTAGTACTCCCTCCGTATTTTAAAGTTTGATAAAACTTTCATTTTTGGGATGCAATTAAAAGTTTACTACATTTTCCTTTTTGGTAAGTTTTCCCTTAAAAATACTTAATTATCCTTATTTTTTCTACTTTTTATCTTCTCTTACATACTTTTACACTCTCTCTCTTACTTTTTCTACACTATTCATTGGGATTTCTTTCTTAAATAATGTGTCCAATGCTATTGTAGTGGTCTTATAAATACCGTATAATTTTTTATGATTCACCACATTCATTCAACCAATTGCTAATTTTAATGTTACGAAACATGTCTTACTCTAACTTCTCAGAAGATATAAGTACATGTTTAAATACATACGGATTATAAAAACTTGCTCCGTATTACTGAGTGCCAAACAAACAAATACACTGTATACATTGGGGGGGGGGGGGAATACGCCGCTTCAGCTTGTCTCTCACAACATCCGGATATTTTCCAGATTCCTTCACTCCCCATTCCGCGTGGCCTCCTCACCACTGACAGTGTACCGTCCTCTCTCTACCTCCATCCCGTCTCTCCAGATTCTCGCTTCAATCCATCTGATTGTTGCTATCACAATCGTTCAGCTTGTCTCTACTTCCAACCGACAACAATCCAAGAAGGGGATGTTGAAGAGCACTGTCTTCGCAGAATCGCAGCTCATCTCACACAGATGGTAATAATTTCTTGGGATAAGGGTCAGATAGGGTCTCGAACTCGAAAAAAAATGTCAAATAAGGTCATATTTCGGATGCTCTGTCTGGCCGACGCCATTTGGGGCGGTTCCCGATGGAATTTTTTGATGAAATTTTTTGAGCATCTTCCTCATTAAGTCTAGTTTACCCATACCAAATTTCAGCTAAAAATTCAACCGGGAAGGTAGTCAAATAAGTTTCCGAAATGTACGGCGTTGTTTAACTTCACAGTTATCTTCAAAAACTCATTTGACTACCTTCCCGGTTGAGTTTTTAGCTGAAATTTGGTATGGGTAAACTAGACTTAATGAGGAAGATGCTCAAAAAATTTTATCAAAAAATTCCATCGGGAACCGCCCCAAATGGCGTCGGCCAGATAAAGCATCCGAAATATGACCTTATTTGACATTTTTTTTCGAGTTCAAGGCCCTATCTGACCCTTATCCCTAATTTCTTTTATTTAGGTTCACCCACAAGTATAAGATAAGTCTTAAATCAAAGAACTATTTTCTTTTTTGTTAGCTTCTTAGATCTGATCTCAGATCTAATTGACTGAGATGTGTTTATTCATTTTTTGCCTTTGTTTTACTTAAATTACTATCTGATATATATTGGTCTATATTTTAAATTTAGCTTAAATTTGAAAAAATTCAAGGTGGTGTTGTTGTTCTCAAAATTCAGTGTGTTGCTTATATGGATGATCCTTTGAGTGTTTATGTTCGTGTCATTCTAAAACATAAGAGTTTGCACGGGCACTGATAAAATGTTCTTATAGCTGTAGATATTTCATTTTTAATACTCGTATATATTCTTAATTCTTAGTATTTAATGAATTCATATGATATACACTACGTACTAAATTTAATTTTACCTTCTCTTCCATGTTAGTAGATTCATTCTTTGTGTATTATAAAGTGCGGAGTATATGAAGTTCACTATCTTGGTGCATATGCTTCATGTGCTTTTGAAAATTTCTATTCCTTTTAATGTTTCAGTAATTGTTGCTTGTTTTTGAAATATCAGCCATAATTGTTATACGAAGTATATATTTTTGTGTCGTTATTAATACTTCATTTCAATGGTCAGTTGAGGTATATATGTAAATCTTGAAGAATAGATCAAATATATTACTCCGAACTACGTATATGGCATCCATGGCATCCAAATAAAGGTTAGGAGAGATCATTCATTATTCTCTTTAGAGCTATTTATTTTAAATGGCATCCAAATTATAAGAATTTTAGTTGATGTATTCTATGCTTTGTGTTCAGGTGATACAAAGTTACTGAAGGTGGGTTGAAGGGAGGAGGTTCGGGTAAAAAAGGAATAATCTGGAAATATATAAGTAAGTTAACATTTCAGAATGTCTTTTACCTCTACGGAGTATAAGTTCAATTGAGTGTGAATTTTGACATGTAAAGTTATTGACTTGTGATTTCTAAGACAATTCATCTGATTGCATGAACTTCATATCAACATTCCAAATTCAATTTATGTTTTGACATCCATTTCTTTAATTAAATTCAATTTTCAGATGCAAGTTAAATAATTAAATAATATGAATATTTCACATACGTGGTATGTACTCTTTCTACATGGTAGTTAATAGACATAAATAACATTACAAATAGCTAACGTAAATTGGGAATATATGTATGTGTTCATATAGATATAGCCTCCTAAACATTATTATTACAAATAAACAATATGAATCTATAACAGTTATATTTGAAGTAAATATATCTTAATTTCTGAAATAGCAACCACAATTGCTATCACAATTACTCTGTATTATCCCAAGGACAACACATGTTGTGTTTTTCTAAACTACTTAAAGTATCAATGATATTACAAACATTGAATCTCTGCCCCCCTATACATGAGTAAGTAATTGTCAGATAAGGCAATAGGGTTGAATATTGGATATTAAAAACACCAAACAAAATATAAATGATGCCAAAACATCATAACACTGTGTCACTGCCCCCAACATTAACCATTGCTGCTTTTAGCAGTCCAGCTATGCTTAAGACCCTTTCAACCGTCACATGAATTGCCCTGGTTTTTCTTTGACATCTCATTCTGTGTTTATCAGTCCTAGCAACATGTTTCATCTCATTTTGTGTTTGAATCCAGATATGTTATTTACGTTATTCTGATATCCTCAACCTACTTTCATTGGCTTCATCAGTAATGCTTTCCATATTCTGTTTTTATTAAATAATATAAATAAGTTTTTAGAGCAAGTAATCTTATTAAAACTCAAAAAAACTAACCTCAAACTGGATAGATGTAGCCTCTAAACGCCATTTAGGGTGTTAAGCTCCTGAATTCTGTTGAACAACATTTTCAACCTAGTCTTCAACCCTCTGCAATTGCAGTGTAATTTTGTTAAATATTTGGCTAATAATGATATACAGTTATCTAACGTGAATTTTGATAGCTTGAACTTGTGTGTTGCAGAATATATTTAATAATGCTAAGGGGCTGAACTGCCGTAGTTGTGCCATGCCCAGATGTGCATATCGTGTTGTAACCGTCCCACCACTTGATTGGAAGACAATTGAGGAGTTGCCACGTTGCAGTTGAGATTAGCAAAGATGGTGGATCGTGAATGGTTTTGCATATTTTATTCTTCTTGGGACATGTGTAATTTTTACTTTTAACCATCTTGTGACACGTGTAAATCTTAATGGCCAGATTGTGCAAGTTTGCTTCACGATTGAGCTTTTATATATATAAAGATATTACAACCTGCCCCCCTAAAAGAAAGGTTACGTCCTCGTAACCGAATATTTACCTTAATTGAAAAGTTCAGGATACCGTTTACGCATATCCTCTTTTGTCTCCCATGTTGAATTCTCGGTCAAATGGTTTGACCAAAGTACTTTTACCATCTTAACTGTCTTCTTCCTTGTCTCTCGGGTCTTAGTATCGAGAATCTCTATGGGTTTTTCTTCGTAGGATAATGTCTCATCCATTTCAATCACCTAATAATATAACGGTTAACTTATATTCTTTTCAATTTACGTTTGGCTCATATTAAGTCTATGATTTCTTACCTCCGGATTGATGATATGTGACTCATCTCGAACATACTTCTTTAATTGTGATACGTGAAAGACGTTATGTACCTAGCATATATCGATATGTTAAGAATGTATTTTAATCGTAGAGAAGTATTTGATTTCAAATCGGTTGTTACCTTATCCAACTCCGTGGGTAGAGCTAATCGATATGCCACTTTTCCCACCTTCTCTAGGATGTCATAGGGTCCGATGAATCTCGGGCTTAGTTTCCCTTTCTTCCCGAACCTCATTACACCCCTTGTAGGAGAGACTTTGAGTAGAACTTTCTCCCCTAGTTCGAATTCAGCTGGTTTCCTCCCAAGATCGGCATATGATTTCTGTCGGTCTTGGGCAGCCTTCATCCTTTCTTGGATAACTTTGATTTTCTCAATAGTATCTTGCAAGTATTGTGGTCCTAGAACCACCTGATCGACCATGTCACCCCAACATAAGGGACTCCTACACTTTTGACCATATAGAGCTTCGTATGGGGCCATTCCGATGCTAGCATGGTAACTGTTATTGTACGAAAACTCTACCAAGTCTAGGTGTTCATCCCATGATCCTTGCAAATCAAGAACACATGCCCTCAACATGTCTTCTAATGTTTGGATTGTTCTTTCGGTCTGTCCGTCCGTGGTTGGATGGAAAGCAGTACTTAACTTCAATTTTGTTCCCATAGCCGTTTGTAATTCTTTCCAAAATTGGGATAAGAATCGTGAATCTCGGTCTGACACGATGTCTTGAGGTACTCCGTGGTGTTTGACCACGTATTTGACATAGGCTTTCGCCAGTTTCTCCATGCTCCAGGTTTCATTCATAGGAATGAACCTTGCAGTTTTGGTCAATCTATCCACTACCACCCAAATTTTATCTTTCCCGGACTTTGTTAAAGGTAAACCCCCGACAAAGTCCATTGAGATTGAATCCCATTTCCATGTTGGTACTTCCAAGGGTTGCACGAGTCCCTTGGGTTTGCATCTCTCTGCTTTGACTTTTTGGCAGTTCAAACATCGGGATACAAATTCAGCTACTTCTTTCTTTATTCCCGGCCACCAAAAGTTCTTTTTGAGGTCTTTGTATAGTTTGTCTCCCCCGGGATGTACCGAGTAGGGCGTGTTATGTCCCTCCTCCATGATTTGTTTTTTAATATCTGCACACTTCAGTGGAACACACCATCTTCCCTTGTATCGGATGCTCCCATCTTCATGCATCTTAAATGGTCCGTTGACGCCATCTTTCATTCCTTCCTTGACTCTTTCGAGCTTTACATCTCCCGGTTGTCCGTTCTTGATTTCGTCAAAGATAGATGGTATAACAGTCATAGTACATAACTGTATTTCACCATCTACTTCGCCATATTGCTTTACTTCCAAGCTCAATCTTTGGAAGTCTCAGAATAGTTCTTCTGGTAATATCCATGTTGCTCGGCATGAGTGCTCAGATTTCCGGCTCAAAGCATCCGCCACCACGTTAGCTTTTCCCTCGTGGTATTGGATTTCTAGATCGTAATCATTGATAAGCTCGAGCCATCTTCTTTGCCTCATGTTAAGCTCTTTTTGAGTGAATATGTACTTCAAGCTTTTGTGGTCAGTGTATATCTTACAATGTGCTCCGTATAGGTAATGTCTCCAGATTTTCAAAGCAAACACTACTGCAGCTAACTCCAGGTCATGGGTAGGATAATTGACTTCATGCACCTTTAGTTGTCTTGATGCGTAAGCCACCACTTTCCTATTTTGCATTAGCACACACCCCAACCCCTTCTTGGATGCATCACTATAGATATCAAATCCCTCCGTCCCTGACGGTAGTGTCAAGACCGCCGCAGTTGTGAGTCTTTTCTTCAACTCTTGGAATGCTGCTTCACAATCTTCATTTCATTGGAACTTGGTTGTCTTCTTTGTCAGGTTGGTTAGCGGTCTTGCTATCTTGGAGAAATCTTTAACAAATCTCCTATAGTATCCCGCTAATCCCAAGAAACTTCTTACCTCTGTGACCGAGGTAGGTGCACGCCATTCAACCACCGCTTCAATTTTCGATGGATCTACGGATACGCCTTCCTAGGTGATGATGTGACCCAAGAATGCTCCCGATCCTGCCAGAAGTCACACTTTGAGAGTTTGGCATACAACTGGTTCTCTCTCAAAGTTTGTAACGTGAGTCTCAAGTGTTTCTCGTGATCCTCCGGGGTTTTTGAATACACAAGAATATCATCGATGAATACCACCACAAATGTATCAAGATAAGGTCGGAATACACGGTTCATTAAGTCCATGAATACCGCCGGTGCATTTGTTAAACCAAACGGCATCACAGTGAACTCGTAGTGTCCATACCTCGTGCGGAATGCTGTTTTTGGTACATCTTTTTCGGATATTCTCACTTGATGATATCCAGAGCGCAAGTCTATCTTAGAGAACGTGCTAGCCCCCTTCAATTGATCAAACAAGTCGTCAATTCGGGGCAATGGATACTTGTTCTTGATAGTTGCTTGATTCAACTCTCGGTAATCGATGCATAGCCTTAGACTCCCATCTTTCTTTTTGACAAATAAGACCGGAGCGCCCCAAGGTGAGACACTCGGTCTTATGTACCCCTTCTCTAACAATTCCTCTAGTTGTTCCTTCAGCTCCTGCATTTCTTTCGGTGCCATCCGGTAAGGTGCTTTTGAAATTGGCGCGGTTCCGGGAATCAACTCAATTGAGAATTCAACTTCTCTCTCGGGTGGCATCCCTGGAATCTCTTCCGGAAATACATCCGGAAATTCATTGACTACGGCAATTTGGTCAATGTTTGGCTCCCCTGTATTCACCTCTTTCATAAAGCACATGTATGTTTCATACCCCTTTCGAATATGTCGCCTTAATTGTTGCATAGTCATCAGCCTCATACTAGGCTTGGATGTGATTGCTTTGTAAGATATTCGCTTCCCATTTGGACCCTTCAAGATCACCTTCAGTTCATCACAGAGGATCCTGGCTTTGTATCTCCCCAACCAATCCATGCCCAGCACTATGTCTATATCTTTTAAGTCAAATTGGATTAAATCTCCAGGTAGGTTGGATTCGGATATGAGTATGGAAATGTTGGAGTATACATTTCCACAAGTTACGAATTTATCTGAGGCAGTTCTTACATTCAAGTCTATTCTAGCCGTTGGTTCAATCTTCAATTTCTTAACGAAACTAGAAGATATGAAACTGTGAGAAGCACCAGAATCAAATAGAACATAAGCAGGCTCAGAATTTACAAGGAATGTACCTGAAACCACATCATTAGCATTGGCTTGGGCCTGATTCATCACCACGATTTGCCCTTGGTTCGGACGGTTTCCGTTGTTTCCGCCATTGCCATTGTTCCCGCCATTGCCATTGCCACGATTATTCTTCCCTCCTCCTCGAGGGTTGCGGTTGTTGTTGGCGGCGGCGGCATTGTTGTTGTTATTTTGTCCTCCATTTGGCCCAGCTTGGTTCATATCTGGTCTTCCTCCATCACGGTATTGCACCTGGTTCACTGGTGCCCCATTGGTCTTTGAGAGACACTCGAAGGTTCGGTGCCCTAGCTTCCCACAATTGAAACATTTTGTCAGGCTTCCATCGCAGTTAACACCGGGATGATCTCTCCCGCACCTCTTGCAGTAGAAGTGTCTATCTCTGGGAGCAACTCTTCGATCATTTTGTTGGTTTTGACCGTGGAAATTTCTTCCACCTTGGTCATCTCTCCTCCTCCTCCCTTCTTGTTGCTGTGTAGGTGGGTGCACTCTAACCCTCTTTTCTCCTCGACCTCCATCTTCGTCCCTCTTCATCTTCTGGTTCCTCTCTCTTTGTAGTTGCTGAACTCGATAGTGAACTGCAGCTCTATCATAAGCTTCAGTCAGAGTTTGGCAACCCAAAACAGCGACGATTTTCTGCGTATCATAGTTTAGTCCATAGATAAATTTCTCAACTTTGGTGCTTTCATCAGGCACTATTGTTTTCGCAAATGGCGCGAGGTCCACGAATTTATTGTGATATTCCTGGACACTCATGCCCATCTGTTTCAAATGTATGAATTCATCACGCATGGTGGCCTGAACGTGTGCAGGATAAAAACGTTTCCTCATTGCAATCTTGAAAGCTTCCCAATTGAAGTCAGGTTGTTGACGTAAAGTTGGGCCTGATGAGACCCACCAGTTATCCGCCTCTTGCTGTAAATAGTAAACAGCAATGTCAACCCTTTGCTCTTCCGGACAGCTCACCGCGTCGAAGAGTTTGTCAAAGAGTCGGAGCCAATTCTCGAGGATACGAGGATCTTCTTGCCCATGAAAGCTTGGAGGGTTGCGAGAAGCCACTCGTTTTGCGGCATCATTCCCATTGTTCTGGTTTTGACTGTTCTGGAGCACAGTAGCACCCAATGTGTGCATAAATTGTGCCAGTTGCTGAACGCTTTGTGCCAACTCAGCATTGGTGGGCGTGTTATCAGGGTCTCTTCTTGGTGCCATGATATCTTGATGACACAAAGTATTCGTGTAAGAATTTCTATATTTTACTCCTAAGGATCCTAGTTCAACTAAGGATTCCATAGGCTATGTAACAAGATCATATAAAAATGTACTTAACAATCATACAGAGGATTCATACTTCACATAAGAGCACTTTCGCACATAATGTTTGTACATACCTTAGCCACTTAGGAATTTTGCCTTATGAGGCATTCCATTTACCATTTTGGGTTCCCATTTCTCATATGGGCCCACAATTAGCACCATTATCACATACATGATACAAGAAAAATAAATACTCACAAGGTCCTCACCACGTTCCTAAAAGGCCATTTCCTAGCTATATTATCTTTCCTAATCTTTAAAAATATTTGAAAATCTCCCTTTCGAAGGTACAATTTCAAAGGTTTCCTTCACGATTTCGAACGACGAAGTCTCAGCACAAGGAGAAATTCCCAGGTAGTTGGACGAGCGCAAAGGCTCAATTAAGAACCAACAGCCTTAGACTCTTATCGTCTTGGTGACAGAATTTCTCCATACAACCTATTACCTCGTGTTCTAATCCCTTTGGAAAACCTAAGTCTCTGATACCAACTTGTAACACCCCCATTTCTCCCACCAAAATAAAATAACATTTTGAAATGAAAACATCTTTATTATAAAACATATTTAGAGTACAGCGGAAGTCTTTAATGGAAAAACAGGTGTGTCACCACCACACTCAACCTATACATGATTGAGTGCACAGGCTATCCACCATTAATTCAAGTAGCCATCAGATAAAACTTAAAATAAGTTTATGGATTACAAATTTAAACAACAATAATTAATCAAACGTGTGCAACTAGCGGAACACTCGGGCAGCAAGTACATCAATCTTCATAATCATAATCATCTGTACAATAGAGCAAAGAGAAAAAGAGAAAAGAGACAAAAATTAGCTTTAGAGCTAAGTAAGATTCCACCCGAACCCGTAAAATAATATAATTTGAAAAATAGGTTTTTGTATATGTATATATATCGAAAAGTAGTCTCTCATATTTCCAAAATGGTTTAATGTCATAAAATAATTTCCACAATAGATAAGATCATCCTTCAATTCCTCCAAAAGGTATACTTTAGATTCTTTTAAGAGTGGGCGAAACTCAAGATTCCTCGAGCCCAATGAGTCGTTGTTATCTACGACTCATCCCGGAATTCCGGCTCCCACCGACCACCAATTGGAAGCTGAATTTCTACCTTAAGTGTGCACACCCTCTAAAAGGGATTCCAAGCCCTCCGAGTAGTAAGAAACCCAAGTAGGCAGGATGTTTTCTACCACCTACTCACAAGGGACATTGTCCAAGGGTAAATTAGGTAACTACTACTACGACCACCAAAGGATCTTTGATCCTCAAATAAAAGCCCGGGATGTCTACCGGAGTATGTCATTGCCGGACTGGTTACCGACCCAAATAAATTTCACCAAAAGTAGTAGTAGCCCTAACCACCCACGCCTCATGTTTCTCTCGAGACGTAAGAATATATATTATGAAAACTTTAAGTTTTCCCCAAATCATTATTGTCACATTTTCTCAAAATATCCTTTGTAATAAATATAAATCCACCAATATTCTTTAATAAAAAGAATATACATTTAATCATCCATAAAAGGTAATAATCCACCAATATTCATATAGTCAAAATATTCGATCCATGTCAAACATATAATTTCCAATTCATAAATAATTCACATAGTGCAAATATTGCATACATATAAGTACGAGGCAAAACATTTTGGTTGACATAGAACTTACCTTAAATTGCGATAATCTCCTTAATAAAATCTCTAGCTTGATCTTCACTTGAATTCTCCTTCTAATATTGATCAAAATTCTAAATCAATAACTATTCTATTATTTCGTTATTTCTTTTATATCCAACCTTTAATTACTTTAACTTCATAATTCCTTCTTTAAATATAAATATTAAATTAATAAATCTTACTAACTGTTTATTTCCAGTTCATTCTTATTATTTCCTTTAATTATAATAACCCAACTCGGTTTTTCTTAATTTGTTTGGTTAAATAGTTAACTAGTCCAATTATATTAACTACATAATAATTTCATTATTTCGAATTTAAATAATCAATTTCAGTTCAAAATTCAGTTTACATAATTTATATAATTTATTTAATAACCCTTTTAATAATAACTTGACTTAGGTAATAATTCAAAATAATAATCATTAATGATAATCTAATCTCAATAACAACTTTAATTAGTTCAATAGTTTATTTATACTAACTAACCCAATTAAATTAATTTATCCAATCCTCCAGTTTTATTTATTTGAATCACTAATTTAATTGAACTAACTAAATCAAATAAATAAGTTTAATTATATCAATATAGCTAAATACGTTAATCTAATTCAATTAAGTCCAATAATCAAATTCTAATCTCGTTTTAATTTTCTATTTTTAATATAAAGTCCAGAAAGGTTATCAAGTCTATAAATTAACTAATTTATCCATTAAACTAATTGATTTAGTTAAACTAGTCCAATGAAGTCAATGAACTAACTTATTAAGTACACATTACTTAATTAATTTGTTTATATTCATCAACTAATTGTTAAGAGTTCAAATAGTTTAATAATTTATATGGATTCCAAATCACTAATAATCAAGGATAATAATAATTATTAATTTAATCACGCTAATTTAATTAGTCAACTAATTCAATAATTTATTTATTAAGTCCAAATATAGTCATTCATTTATACTAGATAACCCAAGTTTATTTTCTTTTCCTTATTTTATTACAAACATCATTTTAAGTTCAGAACATTATTTTCAATCTTAGTGATTTATTTATTTCACCATTAATATCAAAATTTCCTTATTTAATTACTTAACTAGTTTATATGGCTCAATTAAATTAAATAACTTAATCATCACTTTTATAAATTGCTAATCATCCATAACTATAGTTTGGGTCTATACTTGACCTGGGTTGTCCAGATATTTATTTTAGAATTATTTCCTTTATTTATTCACTTAATTTCATATATCTATTAACCGGTTTAATTACAATTAAATATGCTAATTATAATTTTTATTAATTAAAAATGGTCCCAAATGTTCTAGTTAGTCATATATTTAATCTAGCTTGCTCCCATATTTATTTCATAATTATTTTCGTCATTTAGTTAATTATTTACTAAATGTGTACAACTTGGCCCAATTACAATTAAATCAATTAAAAATAGCTATAAATATTATTTTTCAATTATTCTTGGTCCGAATATGTATTTTTATACCAGGTATTTAATTTATATTTTTCCAGATTTTATTTATTTCATTTACTATTTTATTTTTAATTTTTTATTGAAAACGGGCCGAACCGGCCCAAATTCGCGACCCGGCCCAAGAAGACTGGGTTGTCTCCTTCCCAGCTCTTCTCCAAGTCGCGATTCCGGCGTCCGGAATCCCGAAAACTCCGGCAAGCGATAACTTTACTTACAGGTAACGGATTTCGACGATTCAAGTTGCAAAATGATCCTCACGTCGAGACGAAGCTCCTCCACCCCTATCTACGGCCAATTGTCCGCTTTTGCTGAAGACCCGTTTCCATGGCTTGCAACTCCGGCGACCTCTAGGATGCTCCGGTGACTACGAATCGGTCTGGAATTTATTGGGAAGTATTCCTAGACCTCTCACGACCCTCTTCTATCGTTTTTACGAAGTTTGATACGTAAAATATTATAGGCATAAATTTTCCGGCGTGATTATGTATATATATGTATATGTATATATAGCTTCTATCTCTCCGATTTGCAGTGTTTAGGATGGCTAAGAGGGTGTATTTATAGGTCTAGATGGTCCTTATGGTTTATTTTATTTATTTGATAATTGTATGAATAATAATAATAATAATAATAATAATAATAATAATAATAATAATAATAATAATAATAATAATAATAATAATAATAATAATAATAATAATAATAATAATAATAATAATAATAATAATAATAATAATAATAATAATAATAATAATAATAATAATAATAATAATAATAATAATAATAATAATAATAATAATAATAATAATAATAATAATAATAATAATAATAATAATAATAATAATAATAATAATAATAATAATAATAATAATAATAATAATAATAATAATAATAATAATAATAATAATAATAATAATAATAATAATAATAATAATAATAATAATAATAATAATAATAATAATAATAATAATAATAATAATAATAATAATAATAATAATAATAATAATAATAATAATAATAATAATAATAATAATAATAATAATAATAATAATAATAATAATAATAATAATAATAATAATAATAATAATAATAATAATAATAATAATAATAATAATAATAATAATAATAATAATAATAATAATAATAATAATAATAATAATAATAATAATAATAATAATAATAATAATAATAATAATAATAATAATAATAATAATAATAATAATAATAATAATAATAATAATAATAATAATAATAATAATAATAATAATAATAATAATAATAATAATAATAATAATAATAATAATAATAATAATAATAATAATAATAATAATAATAATAATAATAATAATAATAATAATAATAATAATAATAATAATAATAATAATAATAATAATAATAATAATAATAATAATAATAATAATAATAATAATAATAATAATAATAATAATAATAATAATAATAATAATAATAATAATAATAATAATAATAATAATAATAATAATAATAATAATAATAATAATAATAATAATAATAATAATAATAATAATAATAATAATAATAATAATAATAATAATAATAATAATAATAATAATAATAATAATAATAATAATAATAATAATAATAATAATAATAATAATAATAATAATAATAATAATAATAATAATAATAATAATAATAATAATAATAATAATAATAATAATAATAATAATAATAATAATAATAATAATAATAATAATAATAATAATAATAATAATAATAATAATAATAATAATAATAATAATAATAATAATAATAATAATAATAATAATAATAATAATAATAATAATAAAAATAAAAATAATAATGTCTATACATAATGATAGGTTGGTAGTTGATGAACATGGCATGTGTATTGATCCCTGATTTGATTCCTATTTATATTGATGTTTCATTTTATTTTATTTTATTATTATTATTTTTAATTACTTAAATGTATTTTGAGTTTTACATATAAATATATATATATATATATATACATATTTAAATATATGTACATAATGTATATACATTATTTGGTAGGTGATCTTAGCATGTGTCATTGTTTTATGATATGATATTTTCATTTATTAATTTGATGCTATTATTAGTAATTTATAATATTCTTACTATTTTTATTTATTTATTTATTTTTTATTTATTTATTTATTTATTTATTTATTTATTTATTTATTCTGTCACCTATATTTTATCTGATTTATTTCCATTTTATTTTTATTATCTTTTTTTTTTTCCCGATGCTACATAAGTGTTTAATTCTATTGCATGTAGTGTGCGTATATTTTTATACACCAAGTATAATAAAAAAAATATTTTGATCTTACTTTCATTTGATTTATCAGATATAACTTATCTGATTTATTTATTTTTATTTCAAATTTTCAAGGTATCACAATATATCCATGAAAGCACTATAATAACTCGACTTTTATGATACAACATACTAAAAAAAAACCCTTTAATATTAGCATGTATGCAAAAATGACTACTAAGTAGTTATGAGCACAAGTCAAAGTTCACATTAAAAAATCCTCGATCATCCTTGACTAGTCATGGGTATACAAAAACTCTAGTTCAAAAATCAGTTTTAGCTTCCCTGACATAAAGATAGGCAATCCACATAAAACAAACATTTATGCACTACTAATTAGTGCACATCAGGCAATGTTTCCTCAACACCACAAGTTTCATCAACTACTTCAACAGGCGCTTGGACTCGTGTAGGATAACAATCTTCATCAAAGCTATATATCACGGACGCTTTAGGTGAGAGGTCATCCATATATGGTAGGGTAATTAAGGTCAGTGTCGCAAAGTATCTCCTCGTCTGTGGTTTCTTCATGCATCAACCTACGTGAGATCCTCAAGATTTGTCTCTTCCAAATATAGGGAAGGGTTCTTGCGAGAACCACTCCTAAACTGAGAACTCATTTACTCTTAAATGGGATCTTCAAGATTTGTCTCTTCCATATAGGGGAGGGTCCTCTAAGTAGCATTTAATCTTTTTAACTCCTTGATGAAATCAACTGAGATTGATAACCTCAACACAATGGTTTCAGTTTAACCAACACAATTAATCCCTCTTAAGTTTATTAACCACGACCATGCATTAATAAACCGAAGTTACTTACTTGTGAAACCATCAATGATTAACCATCGGTTCATTGATCGTTTCTAGTAATAATTAATCTCAAAGCGTTAACTAATCGTCACTTAGCAACACCCCAACATTAATATAAAAATAAGATTAAGGGAAGAACTAATATTCAAGAGAAGAAGTTAAGAAAATAACTCACAACTTTAACATTCAACAAGCTTCAAGAGAAAAACCAAGAATGGAAGTTTAGCTCCCCATTTGAAGACTAAACACGCTATAAAAATATAAAGAAATAACTATTCTAAACTGAGCTTAAGAGTATGGAAATAGGAATGAATTTTAGTAAAGGAAAAATGTGCTAGTTATAGGTGTTTTCAACACCTTTGGCCCAGTACGCGACCGGGTATAGCGCATACCCGACCGGGTATCAATCAAAATCGGATCGATTCGCCATGTTCTTATGTTTTCAGCACGTTCGTTGGTCCGAGTCACATCATACTACCCGATCGAGTAAAGTACCTTACCTGACCGGGTAAGTGTGCAACTTCCAAGCAGCTTCGGTTTTCTTGTCATACCCGACCGGGTGAGAGTGCCTACCCGACCGGGTAATGCTCCTGGGCAGAATATCTTCAACTTTTCCACCTTTTCCAACACCATCAAGTCATCAACTCTAGCTACTACTACTTTACAACTTACAAATGAAAGCTAAAATACAATTACAATCAAAATCACACAAGTGTTTACAAACTAATTAATAAAAGTAAGCAATCCACACAAATCAAACATAAAAACATTTATGCATTACTAATTAGTGCACATCAGGCAATGTTTCCTCAACACCACAAGTTTCATCAACTACTCCAACGGGTGGTTGGGCTCGTGTAGGATCAACATCTTCATCAAGGCTATCTTTCAAGGACGCTTTAGGTGAGAGGTCATCCATATATGGAAGGGTAATTAAGGTCGGTGTCGCAAAGTATCTCCTCGTCTATGGTTTCTTCATCAACCTACGTGGGAACTTCAAGATTTGTCTCTTTAAAATATAGGGGAAGGTTCTAGTGAGAACCCCTGATAAATTGAGAACTCATTTACAGGTGGCATTTTTGTCACTCAGGTGGCATTTTTGTAATTATTTTATAATAATTACAAAAAGCACCCCGATTGAATTTTGAAAGAAATACACAAAGGACCCCACACGCATCCTACCAATGATTGAATAAAATCAAAGATTTTGATTAAAAGTTCTCTGGAATCATTTTCGTTTCTCTCCTTAGATATTGAACCGAATTACACACACACACACACACACTTACAATTAGGTTCACATAAGAAAATGATCTTAGGAGAGAAATGAGAATGAAATGTGCATTAGGTGAAATTGAAATGAACAACATAAAGAGTACAATGAAGTGACATTATGTGAAGTTGAATTGTGCATTCTGTGAAACTGAAATTTGCAAAACAAAAGGTACGCTGTGATGCCATTTTTGTACCTTTTATTTTGCACATTTCAATTTCATCTAATGCACAATTCAGTTTCGAATATATTAAATTAAATGCTCTAGATATATTCTCAGTTCTCTCCTGGGAGTCCTTTCTCACTGGAACCGTTTCCTACATACACACACACATAGGGGAGGGTTCTGGTGAGAAAGGACTCTCAGGAGAGAAATGAGAATGAATCTGGACTGTTGGATTGGATTGGATTGTGTGAAGTTGAATTATGCATTTGATGAAACTAAAATGTGCATTAGATGAAAATGAAATGTGCAGAATAAAAGTACAACTCAAATGTGCATTACAGGAAATTGAAATGTGCAGAATAAAAGGCACAAAAGTGCCCTCACATCATAACTTTTATTGTGCACATTTTTGTTTCACATAATGCACATTTCAGTTTAACCTAATACACAATTCACCTTCACATAATGACAGTATGCCTTCCCTTTTGTGATGCACATTTTGACTTTATCTAATGCACATTTCAGTTTCATCTAATACACATTCAATTTCACAAATTACAATGTAACGGTCCAGATTCATTCTCATTTCTCTCCTAAGATCATTTTCTCACTTGAATCTAATTATATATATATATATATACATACATACATACACATACAGAGAGAGAGAGAGAGAGAGAAAGAGGGGAATGATCCTGTCAAGCGCGCTTGACAGGGAATGTTGTGCGGACTTGCCCGTTTGAGGCCCTTCCCTCTGGAAGTTTTTTATGAAATTCTTTGAGCATGTTCTTCATCAAATCTAGTTTATGCATGCCAAATTTCAGCTCCAATTTCAATCGGGAAGGCATTTAAATAAATTCTTGAAACATACTGTCTGTTATGTACATATATATAAAGCGCAGTATGTTTCAAGAATTTACTTAACTGCCTTTTCAATTGAATTTTAAGCTGAAATTTGATATGAATAAACTAGACTTGATGAATAACATAATTCAAAACTTTCATAAAAAACTTCTACTGGGAAGCTTCCCAAATGGCCTCGTCTAAACGGCACTTTGTGTCAGGTCGGATGAAGAGGAATAACCCTCTATATATGTATGTGTGTGTGTGTATGTGTGTGTAGTATGGAATATTCTTCTTGTGGAATTGTTCATTGTTTCTAGTTGATGATCATATGGTTGCATAGAAACATAGTATATCGGTAAAAGCTCAATGAAGAAATAACATACAGACAAGTAATTAGAAGGATATAAAAGTTCTTATAAATCGTTTAAAATTTGAAGATAAGATATGCCCATAACATTTGAAACTCATTTCTTAGTCTATTGTCTATCTTGCTCTTACTAGAAGGATCTCTTACGACCAGCCGGTCCAACCCTCGACTATAGGTCACGACACATGAGAAACAAAAAATATGTTAAGTATTTTATGATTCTTTAATTTGCTAATTGAATCAGATTTCTTTCTACCCAATTTAACTATCATTATTCAAGACAGGAAAATTGTGAGGATTTCATAAGGGGCTGTCGGGATACGTGGGGCCGCGTGCAAATCTATTATGGTACACAAGAAGAGTATTTTATGGCAGGGACAGAAACAATTTTGCAGCAGGTCCAAAATACTTTCAAGCTCCATCAACGTTGCAACTTGTCTTTCTTCGAGTATGGACGCGGCAAATTGCGTGTGCTCGTCATTTCCTCATGTTATGTAGAGGAACCACCCCAGCAAAGCAATGAGTACGAGATTAGTAGCATCACCTGCTACAAAAACTTTGCCAATCCTTGACCTCACCATCATCATCACATCCAAACTTTTTTTATCATTGTTTGTATCTTTCATTTAAACTTCTTCTGATGTGACATTTGTCTCCATGGCCAACATTGCTATTGCATTCTTCATAAGATAATCTTATGAGAATTATGAGGGAATGGCTTACCTAGAGGTAGCTGTATGTTTCTGTATATAATAATCCAATATGAAATAATTACAAGAATATCCCTACACTATTATCTATTACACCCCATCAATCTGTGCAGAGGGAATCACACGCAGATTGGATTTAAGAAAATTAAAACGCTGGCTAGACAAGTTTTTAGTAAAAATATCTGCTAACTGAAATTGAGTAGAGATATATTTAACAACTAAATCTCCATGAGCCACATGCTCACGAACAAAATGATAATAAATCTTTATGTGCTTGCTCCGATCGTGCTGAATAGGATTGACCGCAAGGTAGGAGGCTGAAACATTGTCACAGTAGAGCTGAACATGTTTAGAAATAAAGAAGCCCATGTCCACAAGTAATGATCGAATAAACAAGGTGTCCTGAACAGTATAAGCTACCGCTCGATATTCGGCCTCGGTGGAAGATTTGGAGACAGTAGGTTGCTTTTTGGACCGCCAAGAAATTAAATTGTTGCCCAAGAATATGGCATACCCAGTGGTGAAGCGACAGCTATCAGGACAAACAGCCCAATCTGCATCGGAGTAAGCAACAACAAGAGATGGATCACCGCCCTTGCGCAACCATAAGTCTTCGGTAACAGTACCGTGCAAATACCTGTAAATACGCTTCACAACTAAAATATGAGTAGTGTGAGGAGCATGCATAAACTGAGAGACCAAGTGACGAGCACTTTGTCACGGTGCGTCAAAATAAAATTCAATACTAACACTTATACGTAGTATAGCGTAGTAGAGTTCGTATCCACAGGGAAAGGAATAACTTTCTTTTTATAGAACTAGTGAATAAAAGGGGTTTTTGGGATTGAATGATTTAATTTAATTAAATACGAAGATGAACGACTTATATGAGATTTAATTCAAGAATAAAAAGAACTTGGTCTTGCTATTTTCCACTTGTTGATATATTTTAGTCCATTGTTATATCTATAACTTATCCCCTCTCGAATACTCAATCGAAGAGTATATCCAATTCATCGAGGGAAGTTATTTACAACAATCGTTCATTAATAACCCTTACTATTAATCAAATATAGAACAACGTCGTATAACGATTTAATAGTAGCATTTGATCTCTTAACTCCTTGATGAAATCAATTCAGATTGATAACCTCAACACAACGGTTTCGGTTTAACCAACAAAATTAATCCCTCTGAAGTTTATCAACTGCGACCGTGCATTAATAAACCGAAGTTACTTACTTGTGAAACCATCAACGATTAACCATCGGTTCGTTGATGGTTTCTAGTAGTAATCAATGTCGAGATGTTAACCAATTGTCATCTTAGCAACACTCCCCAACATTAATATAGATATAGGTTAAGGGAAGAATTAATATTCAAGGGAAGAAGTTAAGAAAATAACTCACAACTTTAATAATCAACAAGCTACAAGAGCAACACCAAGAAATGGAAGTTTAGCTCCTCATTTGGAGACTAAACATGCTATAAAAATATAACAGAAATACTATTCTAAACTGAGCTTAAGAGTATGGAAGAAGGAGTGATTAAAAGTGAAGGAAAAGTGTGCTATTTATAGGTGTTTTCAACACCCTGTGGCAGACACCCGACCGGGTAAATGTCAAAATCAGATATTTGCCCACGATTTTGTGTTTTCAACACGTCGGATTGTCCCTGATCAAGTCTCACCCGACCGGGTGAGGTAGTGGGCCCGACCGGGCCATGTAGTTTCTTTGCTAGTTCGGTTTTCACTTCTTACCCGACCGGGTAAAGAGTTATACCCAGTCAGGTTTTAGCTCCTGGGCAGTCAAATCTCCTTTTTCTTCACTTCAAAGTCCTCCTTTCCAACACTATAATTCCTAACTCTATTTTACAACTTACAAATGAAGATTAAAATACAATTACAACTAAAATCATACAAATGTTTACAACCTAAATAAAATGGTAAACAATCTACACAAATCAAACTTAAAAACATTCATTTATGCACTACTAATTAGTGCATATCACCAAGTGAACAGCATAGGTAATATCCGGTCTAGTAATAATCAAGTACTGTAAAACACCAACCATACTGTGATATTCAGTACCATCAGCAAGTAGTTCACCATCAGTTAATGATAAAGTGGTACGAGAGGGAATGAAGAGGTGTGCGAACTGGTGTAACTGTATGGAGGTGAAAATGCCTCAAAAGATCCGAAATATATTTCTGTTGTGAGAGAAAATACCGGTAGAGGTACGGATAGTCTGAATCCCTAGGAAAAAATGAATGTCTCCCAGATCTTTCATGGCAAAAGTCTAAGAAAGTAACTGAATAATAAACGTAACTAGGGAAGAAGAACTACCCGTAATGAGAATGTCATCAATAGTCATGCTCGTCATCGATAGTCATGCTCCCTCCCTGTTGACCCACCCTCTCAGACACATGGCAATATGGCATTGTCGGCATGGGCGGAGCTAGGGGTGGGCCAATCTAGGCCCTGGTCCACCCCAAATTTTAAAAATGGCTTAAATTTTAAGGTAAAAAATTTCGTTTGAAATTTTTTCTAAACAAATTCTTTGTACCGGCCCAGTCTGGCCCAATGTCCTGGATCCACCCCTGATTTTGTCGGTCCAGTGACCTATTTCCCCCGTTAAATTAAACCATCACCCTGATGACCTGTCAATAACAACAGTCCCGCTCCCTTCCTGTTGACTCACCCTCTCAGACACTTGGCATTACCATCCCGGTCCTTTAGAGGCCGGGAAGGATCGATCATCAATCCAGGCGAGGAGGAAAGCGGGGCAACTGAAGAGTGAAGGTAGAATTAGGGTTTTATTTTTTGTCTTTTTTTATTTATATAAGAGGTAATCTTGTCTTTTCAGATTTGTTTAGTCTCTTTTTTACCCATGTTAAAATCAAATCTCATTTTTTGTCTGCAAAAAAGTTCTTGGTCTTATTTTAGTCATTCATTCTTTCTATATAGTATTAGAAAGACTTCTAATGAAATCCTCTTCAAATGAGATTTTCTAATGATAATGTTTCATCTAAGTTAATTATTCATTTGGTTAAACTGTTATGCCATCTCAACTTTAAATGGGGCGAATTTTTTTGATATATCATCTTAACTGTTTAAAGTATCATTCATAAAATAACATCTAATGAATGAAATATGAATATCAGAATATATGATTGAATTATAAATCAGCTAAGCTTTAAGCGACAATTTTTTACTTTGTTTAAGGGCTCTTCAGATTAATCACTTCTTATTCTGTACTTTTCTAGGCATAATAATTAATTAATTGACATGTACTCTTATAGAGTTATATATATAGGACGCCATCGTAGGATTTGTTATACAAATTGCCAAAACAAATGCTCCATAGTTCACATTTTAAGCGCTTTATGTTCTTTTGATTTAAAGGTTGTTTCTTCACATGTTATATATGTACTTACATTTAGGTTATTCAATACTACTTCTGTGCAATATATACTAGATCTTCACATGATATCTTAATTTTATACCATTTGAGTCACTGCATCACTTTTCATTCACAAATGGATGGCCTAAATTTGTGATCACGACTGGATATATTTTATTTAGCATCATTGCATTGACAGAATAAAATGTGCTAGCTTCGTAAGATTCTGAAATAAAAGTATCTAATATGTGCATCTTAATAGTTCTATTCCACATTATATGTTTATTTTACTAAATTAAAATAACATTTTTGGTATTCATTTGTAAATTCGTTTAATTTAAAACTATAATAAGGATATTAAGATTGCAACTACTTTAAATTTGTAATGAAATATGTTTGAACTTAAACCAAAAGGGCAAAATGTATTGGTTAGAATGCAGAACACTAAAAAGTGCCCTTATCTACATGTTCAAACATGGATGGATCCAGGATTTCGGTTCAAGGGGGGCGAATTTTTTTTTGTTAATGTAAAGGGTGAATAGTTTTTAGCTAGCGTACCGGGGCGAATTTTTTCCGCTAATGTAGTGGTGTGAATTATTTATTATGCTAGTGTATCGGGGCGAAATTTTTCATTAGTGGAGATTTTTGTCGCTAATTTTATTTAAAAAATTCCATTAGTACATCCACGATGGCATTTAAATATATTAGATTCTAAGTTTAGATAATGAAAAAAATAACTTTGATTTTGTAACTGTAAATACTCTTGGAAAAAGTATTGATACTAAATCGAAAGAAATGGAAAATCAAAGAATATTATAGGATATATAATATTTTATGAAATTATTCGAAAGTAAAAAGTTTAAAAGGTACACATCACGCAATGCTTCTTAAGCAACTTCTATCATGTTTAATCACGTGAAATGGAAACTAATAATCCAACCTTTTAGCAATGTTCTTACAATAGTCTCACTTTTTCGTTATTCAAGAATAATTCAACCTTTGCATGTGCCCCATCTTCATTCATTGGTCCCTGACCGGTTAATGACCTGCTACTTCAAGTTATTTTCTTATCTTTGCAAAATATTATCTTTGTGAAAGGTGAGATCAGGGACCAGTGAATGAAGATGAGGTGCAAATGTTAGATTATTCATGAATAATGAAAAGGTGAGACTATTGTAAAAAGACCGCTAAAAAGTTGGATTATTAGTTTCCATTTTCCCTTTTATGTAAATGATTTTAGATTTTACTTCTTTTAAATCTAAAATTAAGTTTTCCACTATGTACTGCTATATATTAATTTTGAAAATTATAAATTAAGGGAGGCGAATACATATATATCTAATTAAAGTATGAAAATTTTATGAGATATTATATATATAGTAGAAAAAATTGAAAGTCCAAGGGGCGGTCCCCCCTAAATCTATCCCTGTGTTCAAAGTGTATAAGAAGCTAAGTAAATCTATTTGTATTGCATCAATAGAAGTGTAAAAAACGTGTATACTATTTTAACGCATTGCAATTCGATAAAACACATGCATCAATGCATCATGCATGCACTCTTGTTATATTAACACATTATATTATTATAAGTAAACTGAAAATTGTTTAGATTCCACATGCATTTACTTAATTACTGTAAGTCTGTAATGAACAAATGAACAACAATGACTAAATATTATTGCAAGTCTATATTAGTAATTAAACTTAATTAATGGTTTATTTTGAGACGGCTCTAAATAGAGTATAATCTTAATATTACAGAAACTACAAAATATACATACTTAAAATGGAAAACTATTAATGTTCTGAATTTTAAGGCGTATACCATTTAATTATTTAAATTGTATTGAAAGAAGAAGCTTACCAGGCCAGTAAGAAAACATTTAAAAGGCGCAAATTATACCGTGGAACTGGCACACCATGCGCATGGTGTGACGATCGCACTACTCCTTTATTTTGTTTCCCTGCACGTACGCATTTTTTTCTCTTTGCTTCTTTTTTCTTCTCCATCAAATACTAAAATGTAATTACAATTTTTCTTTTATTTATCTGCAACTTAAATTACAAATCAATCTATTTTCTTATTCTTTATATATTCATCACAAAAAACTATAAATCTAAATAAAAACGTATATTACATTTCACATTCGTACACTATTTTTATTTATGTAATAATGTAATATTTTTTGTTTCATACACTTTTTTGTAATTTTTTCTTATATTTTACACTTTTTTTGTAAAATATTTTTTCATATTCATGCACTTTTTCTATAATATACTATCATATTTCTTATCTCTTTTACATGTTTTTAGTGTTTTTAAGACATTAAATTCGTTCAATTCGATTTACATTTGATAAAATATGAGATTACATCTTCGTATGTGTGTTTTACATTTCTACATGTGTGAGTTATGTTTATAACAATTTCTGGAGTCACATTTGATAGCATATGAAGTTACATCTTCTTGTGTGCGAGTTATATTTTTTTTATGTGAGTTATATCTTCCTATACGCGAGTTACATTAGCACTTGACTCAACAAGTTACATTTTGCATAAAACTAAGTTTGATTTTCCATCAACATGAGTTGCATATTCCATAACACGAGTTACATCACAAACTAAACTCATGCTATTGAAACAAAAAAAAAAATTGCAAAAAAATGAATTTTCTTTAAAACATTAAATGGCCTTAATATTAAAAACAAAACATGTTCACTATTTACATAAATTAATTGAGCAATTAGACTTCTTTTTTACATTTGATAGTATAGAAATTTACATCTTCTTATGCGTGAGTTGCATTTTTTATGTATGAATTACATCTTCATATGTGCGAGTTACATTTGGACTTCTCTCGATCAACAAATTATATTTGCATACACTTAAGTTAGATTTTCCATCAATGTGGTTTACATTTTCCATAACACGAGTTACATCACAAAATAAAATTCTGTTGTTGAAACAAAAAATCATTTATTTTGAAAAGAAAATGATATTTTTTGGCCAAAAAATGTTTTTTTGGAAAAAAAAGATTTTTTTTGGCAAAACAAAATGGGTTCTTGGCAAAAAAGGATTTTAAAAAAAAAAGAACTTTTCATGGATTTAATATTAAAAACGGAACATATTCACTGTTTACGTAAAATAATTGAGCAATTAGTCTTCTTGTTTTCATTGTTTACATTGAAATCAATGTTTTATTTCTTATACTCTGTATTAGACAAGTTACATTTGGACTAGCCTGCAGTTACATATATTATTAACGTGAATTACATTTCGTTACACGCGAGTTACATCACTTTGCTATTGGGACAAGAATAAAAACACAAAAAAAGTTTTTATTCATGTGTGTAACTATTCACGTGTGTTTTGGCTATGGCAGCACCATGCTCACCATGGAGTGCTCCCATGTTTTGGCCTCTCACTCTCTCAGCTCTTTGCAAGGAAGAAATAGAGACGGACGACCGACAAGGAATGCTGACCACCGTTTAGGGCTGCGACTGCACCACATCTCGATGCCTCCAGTCCGCTCCTTCGCCTTAGTAGCTCAGTCGCTCACCATGCCACAATTCGTCAATCTTTAAATTATAAGGATTGACTTTCTTAACTTGTTAAGATTATTGTTTATTAATCTTCTTGATTATTATTATTACTATTATTATTATTATATGATATATTGTGATTTTATTGCTGATTCTAATTATTTACAATTATTAGGGCTATTACTCCATTACGTCTACTAATTTTTTATGAAATTTCACAGTTTACGTTGTTGTTTCTATTTTCTCTAGCCAAGTGACCAAGTAATTAAACATTTAAACTAATTTTTAATTATATTTTGCAAGTTGGTATAATATGTTATTACTTACTAGTCTATTAAATTACATTCTTTATGGAGCGGACGGTCTATTATTGCTGATTTTCTCTAGACAACAAGCCTTAATTTTACATGATTAGTGGAGGAATTCTAGCAACTTGGAAGTCATTATGTGTCCAAAGAATGTCCCTTTTTAAATGAAATATATTTTATTATTGAATACTTTTATTTTTACTATTTTATTCATAAGTAACTTGTATTTTAAAATAAATTATCAGTACTTTCTCACTATAATCATCCTTATTTATGTTCTATTTCTACTTTATCGGAATGGAAGGTCCAATTTTTTTAATTGTACAGGGCCTTGAAATTTTCAGAACCGGTCCTAATTAGGACTACATATTATAATAGGCCGTAGCCTAATTATGAACATCTGCATATTATATATCAGTCCAAACATTATTCAATTTGTGACAATAGGGTGGTGAACAACCCTAATGACAGAATTTAAACTCAATTCTGTTTTTAACAAAGAACAATTATAACAGCATTCTTACCACACTAAGACATCATTCTCTTAACACATACTCCGTATATCATAAAAAGCAAACCAAGTACTCTTACCACACTAAAACATCATTCTCTCAAAAATTACAAAAAAAAGAGTCACAATAACACAAAAAGAAATTAAGCAGAACGGAAAGCATTTCTCATCACAGAGCCACAGACGTTCCGAGAAATCCCTTCTCCTTCAAACTTTGGACAGTTTCCCTGAGACTTTCTTCCAGGGGAGTAAATACAACACCCAAGCTTTTGGCTCTTTCTTTCGACACCTGGTAAATTGGCACAAATGGCTTGTTGTCCGCACACCTGCAAGTTGGTAAAACGAAAGATGCAGGAATCGCAACGCACACCAAAAGCGCCTAAGCAACAGACCTTTAATCTACCTAGTTTTAAAATAAATAATGCACTACCATAATTTATGTGAAATGTTTGAGCATTTCAACATCATAGCAAAAAGTTCAATATACACACCACAGAAGACAAACTTTTAACTTTTTGCTTACTCCTAATGTAGGGATGACAGGTTGATGTAATTTTGTTTATTTGTACCTACCTGAGTTTGGTGCTGACTTCCTATAGTTCTTAAGTTTGAACTCATTTAGTTTAGCGTGACAGGTACTTTAAAGCATTCCAAAAAATCCGCAGCGTTTTACGATTTTGTCAAAGTGGTAGAGTCTAACTATTGATAAGAATATCCAAAAACCAAACAACTTCAGAAGTAATGAGATTCTTAGCCTTGTAAGGAACTTACTTTTCCGGAAGTCTAAGAGTTGGATAAAGTTCATGCAATATCTTCACAAGCTCGGAGTAGTGTGCAACTCTGTCAACCAAACAATACCTTCCTTCAGCTGAAGGATTCTCAAGTGCTAGAATATGTGCATTGGCAACATCTTTCACATTAACCCACCCAAGTGAAGTATTGGGATATGTTTCTGCACCTGCATTGAAGTGAAATCCATATGGTTATTTGTAAGAAGAAGAAACAAGAAAAAACACTTATAGTCTTATAGGCAATGTTTGAAACCTAGAAATTGTTATGGAAAGGGAAAAACCCAAAGGAAAATGATTCTATGGTTACTTTGACTTGGAAAACAAAAAGAAAACTAGAAGCAATGATGTCTTTTGACATGAGCATGAACAAACATCCCTAATGGATTGATTGAGTTTAAACAATTTTTATTTTATTTTATCAAAAGTATATATTCTTTCCATATAAATCTCCTCTCTATTTTTCTCCATATTTTCTCCCCCAGGCATTTCCAGGCTCCAAATGAACCTATAATGATTCTGATATTGAAAGGTTTAATGCGAGATCATCACTAATATCCAACTAAATTCTTTAAAGCTGAGTCAACAACACTTCACAACTTATGTGTTTGACATATTTGCCCATCAATTTTTTATTTTAGGGAACTACACTGATACTGTTTCCAAGATCCAAGATGAAAATAAGAAAGAATAAAGATACACAGGCAGACTGTATACAGTAAGATCAGAACATAAACTACGTACCATTTATCAATTCCAAGATTGCAGCAGAGCTTGTATTCAGTGTGGGCTGTAAGAGAGGACCAATAACCATTGCTGGGTTTATTGTAACCATATGAATACCCTTCTCCTTCACAAATTTCCAAGCAGCTTCCTCAGCCAATGTTTTTGAAAGAACATACCACATCTGCTAACAAAAGTAAATGTTAAAAGTGGGAAAAGAACGGTCAGGGTACAAGCAAATATGTTATCAGACTACGTTTGAATTGTTTCCGTAGGTTTAAGAGAAAAAGGACGAACGAAGGGTTCAAAACATGGATAATGATGAAAGAGAAAAAGAAGTCAAGATAAGAGTTTGTTTGGTGGGAGTGAATCAGGCTGAATAAACTAATTTTGCTGATGTTGTGACTGAAATAGTTGAGTTGGACCAATACGACTGAACTAGCTAAATTTACTTTTTATATCTTACAGAAACTAATAATACATAAAAGATTATGGTAGTATGGTACAGGTATCATTTGTCTTTGTTTCAGTCATTACTGCTATAAAATGACTAGAATACTGATTTCAGAAAAGGATTATGAACCAATTAAGATGTTGATTTTGAATGAGTTACTGTTTAATAGTTGATCTGTCTAACAATACTGTTAAGCAAATGAATAGTTTACCAAATGGGTAATTTGAGTTTGCACCTCATATTATTGTCTAAATTGGACTTTGCACCCCGTTTTTAAAAATCTTTGTTTTTGCACCCCAACCCCATATGAAAAGACTAAAATGACCTCAATCAGGAATATGTTGAAGGTCAATAGAATTGTTAATGGAGGGGCATTTTTGTCTTTTCATATGGGGTTGGGGTGCAAAAACAAAGATTTTTAAAAACAGGGTGCAAACTCCAATTTAGACAATAATATGGGGTGCAAACTCAAATTACCCCTTTACCAAACACAGTTTAGTGAACCACTAGAATAAATCTTAATTATCAGGGTGTTTTAGAAGATAATTGATTTACCTCCATTTCTTTGCAATAGTCGGCACTTGACCACCAAGTCTCATCAACAACCACCTCAGGAGTTCGTGGTTTGCCATTGTAAGAAACTGCAGCAATAGAAGAGGTCAAAACCACTCTCTGTATAGATGGTGTTTTTGCACATGACCCAAGAACATTGAGTGTCCCATTTACTGCTGGATCAATCAACTCTGCCTGTGAACACGATAATATAGGGGCTGAGTGGCAATTTTGAGGCACAAATCTGCTACAGTGACTATACAACTGTATATGCTTTGCATCCATTTGGTGCGCTTAAATGGTCTAATAAGCATGACTTTTTTACGGTGTTTGATACTTTCCCTGCAAGGTTATCAAAGTGAAATCGACTCTAATTCCATGGGACTGCACTTTCTCGCACTTGCCCTTTCCATTCACTTTTCATGGAATGTAATGGAAAATAGGGGATGTTTAACATCATAATAGCCATTTCCACCCAAACCAATGACGTGTTCTTTTTTACAAGGCGGATGTCAGGGACCTTTGGCCCAAATAATCCAGCAGCACAAAAGCTAAGAGGCGGGTGATCCTCCCAGGGAAGTTGAACAGCAAAGCCGTATTTGTTATGACTTATGATGGAATGTGAACTGTGGAAAGTGCTTCAACATCCATGTAACGTAACAAACACTCTCTAACGAATTATTTGAGCATTAAAAAGATAGGTGGACACGCTATTTGCCTAAAGGCCTACTTCTTAAAACATAACTAGTAATTACACATGAAATGCACTTGTGGGTCCTTGACATTGTGGTAAAAGGGAGAGGCGGTATGAAATACACCTTCACACCCATCAACCACAGAATCAAATGAGCCTTCTTTCAATAGATCTGCCTTGAATAGGTGAAGTCTCTCCTTAGCTCCATCAAGGGAAAGTAAGTGTTCAGTCCTCTTTGGGTCATCTGCATCAGAATTTAGAAGTTCAACATTCTTCTAGAATTTTCCCATTTCTACTCCTTATTGTTAATTGGTTATTAATCAACAAAGAAGATGCAAATGTATTGAAATTAGTCGTAATCGACTAATGACTGTATTCTCAATAAGACAGAACCAAAAATTACACTATATTCATACAAATTCAGTTCTTTTTTCCTTTTCCTTTTCAATTTAGAAGTTTGTATTTTCAACAAACTTAGTTGTCCTAAATTTGGAGTTACATGGATCCTGTTATTCTGTATAGTTCTAATGTACTCAAGGTAGTCAAAGTCGTGAGGCGCACTCAAGGCGATAGGGTAATTCCAGCGCCTGAGGCGCAAGGCGCAAAAAAGCGCTCGCCTGACTCATGTCAGGCGCATTGCTCAGAAAATATCGCAAATACTATTCTCCAATAATCAAGAATGATGTATATAACACCATATTGAACCAACTACATTAAAAAGTCATGTCTTGATCAAATAAAGTCACCATTAACCAAAATAAAGCCTGTTTAAGTTATACTGGTAGTTTAAGTTGTTCAGAAAAGATATACTGGTAGTTTACATATATATGTTTAAGTTGTTCAGACTGTAGAATTGACTAACTGAGACATATAAACAAGAATTCTACAGAGTACAAGAAGAAGTAGCTGTTAGTTTACATATACATGGTGAAAAAATATACTGGTAGTTTACATATATATGTTTAAGTTGTTTAGAATGTAGAACAGGAGTTCTATAGAGACATAGAGTACAGGAAGAAGAAGCTGGTACTTTACACTTTACATATACATGCTGAAAAAATACTGGTAGTTTGTAAGAAGAAGTAGCTGCTGAAAAATGAAAAAAGAAATAAAATGGAATGAATGGAAGATGAAGAAAGAGAGAGTTTACTTTGAACGTTGAGTGCTGCACTGCTGCAAGCTTTGCGGTTGATGTGGAGGGACAGGACGAGGTAGCGAACATGTAACAGTAGGTTTATGTAATTACGTTGTGTGTTTAGCGTAAGTTACATTGTTTTGACCTTATTTGCATGGGCTTTATTAAAAATATGGGCTTCTTAATATGTGAAACAACCTAATTAAACTTAAAATAAATGATTCCCCTGTCAGGCGCATTCAGCGATCGCTTTATATCGCATCTGCGCTTCTGCGCTTTGTGCGCCTAACCTGCGCCTGAGAAGGGAAGCTGCGACTGGCCATCCATAGGGCGCTGGACCTCTCTAGCGCTGCGCCTGGTGCGCTTAAGCGCTCAGGCGCACGACTTTGACAACCTTGAATGTACTAAACATTTTACAGCTCATCTGGGTCCCATTAAACAGAAAAATTCGGTAGAGTACTATGAATTTTTACTATAACACATACATCACTCCAACCCAATTCCAGCCTAGCCTAGAATTCTCATGATTTTTAAATTTTTGAAATCCAAATAATAATGCAAACTATAATACTATATCTTGCTATAAGCCTATAACTCTAGTTTCTGTTCACAGCTAAAAACTAATCCAAATATCAATTTATAATCAATCTTTATTAAACAAAAGGCAGTGAACGAGATGAGTGATCATACAATATGACATTAATAAGATTCATAATAAATATTTCAAACTTTTAGGGAGTAAAATCGAAAATGAAAAAAGTCCACTTATTTCCTTGTAAAACAAGTTTTTATAACTAAGATTTCCGAAGAACATCATCAAAAAAATAAACTGAACAAAATTTGAAATCAAATTATGTGTTTATTGTTATTTGTAAACAAGATTAGTTTTTTCATAGATTTGATAATAAAATGCGGAGTAAATAAAAAGGGAGAACATTTCAGAGACTAAATTCTTTTGATCAAAATAATGTTATTGAAAATCTATGAAAATTAATGGTAAAGAATATTACAGAGTCCTGCATTAGTTATGCATTTTATGGAATGTCATAAATCCATGAAATCAATCACAATTCATACCTTGAAATTCAATTCTGGGGATGCCTTCTTTAAATCGGAACAATTAATAATAAATATTACGATATCATAATAAAATCAGAACTCGCTACTGCTATCAAATTCGGATGGAGAGGATACAATTAAGAAACAGAAAACCCGAAACGAATGAAAGGAGCAGAGTCAGATGAATTGAAAGTAATATGGTAATGTAAAGATGACATAGAAGTGGCCGGAGATCGAGAGAGGTAGCAAACCGGGAAAACGGACGGTGGCTTTGACCGTGTAGCCACGCTGGAGCAAGAGTTTGACTATCCATGAGGCTATGTAGCCTGAAGCTCCTGTAACGCAAACGGTCTTGGATGCCAAGCTCATTCTTCTTCTGCCAATGTGTGCTTGTCTTGTTGGTGTGGTAGTTGTACCTACATATGTTTATAGACCAGGACGCGGTTTGCCAACACTGTTTTTTGGTTTATGAGGCTTATCACACAACTTTTTCACCAAACACGTAATTTTTGCTTGCGCGCGCTGAATTGTATAATAACCAGAAAAAGTAAGGTTGAAGTTACTTTTCTGGCTTTATTGGCTGAAATTACTGTAGACGACTACTTTAGCTATTTTTACATATAACTTTTTCTTTATTTTATTAATAAATTATATTTTTAAAATAATTTTTTTCTTATATCAGCAAAATCAGCAAATGCAGCCACTTCAGCCAGAACTTCATAAATTTCAGCAGAATCAGTCAAAATAGCCGATTTTGATGCTATCAAACGGGCTCTAGATTTATATGGTTTTTTTTAGTTCAAACTTCAAACCTGCTAGACAATTTCAAAAAAAGAGGGCTGAGGATTGTTGAAGAAGATATTTGAGAAGAAAAAAGGGTTTTTTTTGTCCTCGATAGGACTAAATTATTGCTTAAATTTCAAAATAGGAGTGTGAATACTTTTATTCCCTAAATAGGACTTTTACACCACTTTTACCCATGCGTCATTCTCTCTTTCTTTTTGAAGTCTGCAACGGGAGTTTGCAAATGAGAACAGAATCGATCGAGCCGCAAAGGAGCCATGAGCAACGGCGACTGCAAGCAATACCAAGCGCTGGCGACGGCAAGCAATAGCAAGCGCCGGAGGTGGGCGGCAACCGGCGGCAATCTGGCGGCGGTCCGTGGCGATCCGGCGACGGTCCGAGTTCTGTCAGCGACAATGTGTTTTACCAGATTCAGGGGTGTTTTTGTCTAACTACATATAATAACTCCTATTTAGGGAATTTTTAACTTTAAATCCTATTTTGGCAATTAAAGAATTATTTACTCCTATTTAATAAATCCCCCAAGAAAAAATCAATTTCTACACCAAATTGATACACACCTACACACATTTTTTTATCGTACACTTACACACAATTGTATATAATTACTAAGTAATTGCTCCCAATAGGATTATAGGAGTAAAACATAACGCATTTCCCTAAATAGGACTTAACTCTTAATCATCCCCAAATAGAAGTAAACATTAATTTTTTACCCCTAATACCCCTATTCTAATTGATTATTGCTCCCCTAGTTCCCTAGGGCAACCAGAGCAGTCCGGTGGTGGCGGTGGTAGACGGCGGTTGCCGGCGGAACTCCGGCGACTGTGAAGGTGGCAGGAAGAATGGGGAACAAATCTGGATTTTTTACCTCGCCGGAGCTCTGACGGCAGCCGGCAGCGGCGGTAGTCCGGCGAACTCCGGCGGCCAGCGGTACTGTAGCAGCAGGCAGCAGCAATGGCAGGGGCATCCTTGTCCATTTAAAAAAAAAATACTCTTATTTAGGGAATGTTACATACTCACTCCTATTTTTCACTTTCTATATGTTTTGCTCCTATATGAGAAATTCTCTCATAATCGTTTGGTTGATGAGAAACGAACTTTTTTAATATTTTTCATTCTACTTTATAAATTAAATAATAACTAAAATAAATAAGGTTGAGTTGGTTGGGAGAATGTGCAAATATATTCTTGACTTTTAGCTCCAATTAGAGATAAATGAATACCTAGGAGCAAATTTGCCTTAAATAAATAAAAATATATATATTTGCAAATATTGAAAATATAAATATATTGAGTTTGGAGGTTGAAAATAAAAAATGAAAAAAAAAACTATTTTGTGTCCAATGCTTCCTTTTATTATTTTTAAATATAATAAATGAAAATTATTTTTCTTTATTGAATAATTAAAATATATTTTAAATATAAATTTTTCAACTACTTTGCCCGAAATCAAAGTTCAATAATCAGTTAATCACGGACAAGAGCACTAGAAGCCTAGGTTGCGGCGATCAGATCTACCCAACGGAGGGTGGTGGATGGGCTCCTTCTTCTTCCTCCGGATTAACAAGATCGTGGATGTCTTGAGGCCGTGCTCGGCGATTTCCTTCTCTTAAAGATCTAAAGCGGAAGTCCTAGCGGTGTCTAGAAAAGTTTTGGCAGACGGTGGCGGTGGGTTCTCTACGACAGCTCTGTTCCGATGGTCCAGTAGGTTCAAATGTGAATTTGGACGGGGTGTGTCAAGTAGTGGAGGCCTGGCCAGCATCAAGTAGCAGCTGGCACATCGAGGAGGAGCCTAGTGACGCGGTTTCTTCGATCGCAAGAAGTCATGGGAGTCGTCAGTGGTTTCGGAGGTGGCCGTGGACCTCTATCGGCTAGGATTGTGAGGCCTAATAGTCCGATGCTTGATTTGGCTATTTTGGCTTTGGTGGTGATTGAGATTGAAGTTGCTCCAGCTGTTTTGATCCGGGTGGAACAATGACGGTTTGGGGTCCGGTGGAAAGGGCGGATTTGGGCTCCAATCGGGTGGTTGGAGGATCGGCACATTTGTCTTTGCCGTCTCAAGTGGTGGAGAAAGAAGATGTATGTGGATGATTCGTCCTCCTCCTGAACCGCCGCCACAGCACAACTGCGTGACTAGGGTCTGGAAGACGACGTTTGAAGGATGTATCATGTTGTTCCATCAGCTGAAGTTTATTTATTTTTACTATGAATTGTTTGTTAATCTTTATTTTGTTTTTATTAGGTAAAATAATAAGGGTGGTAAGTTCTTAGTTTGGCTTACCTTAGTTTCTAGTTTTCTGTTGAGAGGCAATCGGGATGATTCAACCGCTAATAGCCTCAAAGCTTTTACATTTTTAGTGAATAGTCTCGCCCTTTTTAGGGTGGACTACAGCGTTAGATGGAGTCGTGAGGGGAATAGTGGGCTTTTTTTAGTGGGCTTATGGTTATGTTTGGTTAGAGGGAGGTTAGTGTTAGATGGTTACTTTATTTTTTGCAATTCTTCTGCTTGTATTGTCTCTCAGTTTCACACTTCGAGTTTGATTTAATATAATATGCCAGTTTTTCCTTTCAAAAAAAACTACTTTGCCAAAATGCACACATCACCTAGCTTAGCTAAAGTCTGAGCCACACGAATCACGGTATGCTTTCAAAAATGATTTTTTAATTTTTTGAACTAAATATCAAATGTTCAATGTCATCCATCAAGAGGTCAATGTACGACACTGGACGTCCCTCCTTATATTTCCTAATTCCTTGAACCATGAAAAGAGCATTATATCCACCTCAACTTGTAGCCCCATCCATCATCGCTCGAAGTCCCAAAGCATTAGTTTCTTATGGAGTCCATCTCGTTCGTATGGCTTTATGTTTCCCTCCAAGAAATGCCTTTTCCGTGTTCTATCTATGAAACCCCAAGATTGGATACCCCTCCTTTCATTTACCCATACGTAAATGATCACCTTCACCCACCTATGTCACATTCATTGTCATCTACTTCTATCTCTCCAATCGAAATCATGGAATTCTCTAACTTGCTTCTTGTTGCTTCTCGATGAGTAAATTAAAATACAATCAATCTCTAATAGCAACTCTAAAAAAATCGAGCCACTTTCACATTTCAGTTTACATAAGCCACCTCAATCTCTCCACAAAATACCTTTCTCAGTCAGGTTTGTGCCTTTTCACAAGTAATTATTCATTATTTACATTCATAGCATAATTGGACACACTTGAATCACTCTTTTTGTAAGACTTCGACCCTTCTCTTGACAAGAATCAATTATTCCAACTCATCATATGATTTAAAGTACGATTGCGCATATCAAGAATAATGCTGGGCTGATTCCTTAGTAGCTTATTAGTGAAATTAGCTTATTAGCTTAATATCAGTGGGCGTAGCTCAACTGGTAGTGAGGGAGTGCCACAAGAGTTAGGTCCCGGGTTCGAATCCTGGCAACTGCGATGAGAGGTTACTATACTAAAAATGCATATGGCCTCTGCAAGTGCCGGGGACGGAGCCACACTCTCTATCTGTCAGATTGTGATTATAGTCCAATTTACATCCTCCCATCGTGCCGTTCGGTCGGTGTTGGGGGACCCTCAGGGATGGGGTGTCATCCTTCTTAGTAGCTTATTAGTTATTGGGCCATATGTTGTTGGGCCTTATTATAAGCATATTAGTAATGCTATCCTATTGTATAAATATAGAATATGTATTGTAGTTTAGTTACGGGTTTATTCATTCTCTTCTACATTCATTCAACCTAATCTACAGATCATCTTCTTCAAGCTTTCTTCTCCAAGAACCTTGATTCAGTTTTACTATTGTAATAGCGCAGTTAATTAGAATGTCTTTCTTTCCTCTGCCCACCAAGATTGCTGACCCAGTGACCCGAAATAGTGAGATAGCTTGCCCAACATTCATGCTAAAAGAGATGCATGATTTAGACAAATTAATTAGCTGTGTGCTCTAGAATACTTTCATACTTATTTTCCAAACTTAACATTATTTACTCATACTTAATCAATAAAACATTACAGTTCTATTTTGGAATTCTCAAACATTTTTAATTTTATTTTGAGAAGTTTCCCATTGACTAATTGAATGAAGGCCGGAACATAACCAGAATCTTGAACGGAACTTCCTTCTCCGCAGAATTGGTTTACCATGCTAAGGTTCTTAAATTTGCGTTTGCAATTAGGGAAATAAACTTTGGTAAGACAAATGAAGTCAAGTTCGGCTCATAGTTAGTTTAATACGGTACGGGAATTAAACGAGATATAATACGTACACATTTTATTCGGTAATATTAATAAAAAATACGGTCAAAAAACTGTTGAGAAGACGTTGATTTTTAAAAAATGTGTAAATAAGTATACGTGTATAATACAGTATTTGTTACAAAAATTCGGACAAAAAATACGGGGTATTATTTTGAACATTTAAATGATACACTTCACAAAATAAAATATATAGTAAAAAGAAATAAAACTATACACATATTCAAGTAGCAAATCTGATTATGCATACAAGAATATAATTCGTAATTGTGTAAGTCGATGACAAAAAAAATAGTGATGAAGGCCAAGACATAATTTTGCAAAATAATGTCAAAAAATGAGGCATAATAATCACAGTAGAATGAGACTAAGTCAAAATCATTATCTTTATATGATCATCAAATAATACTCAAGTTAAACTCATCACTTTCATCAAGATGACATATGAGAAAAGTTGTGCGACCGTTACGCTTATTATTGTTTATGTGTAAAAGTATACTAAAAGTTGTCAGATTTAGAAAAATCCTAATGTTGATATGCTTGTATGGAAAAATATCAGGAACCTAGGAGCTAGTATTTTATGTTTTAGTCTTTTAGGATGTTAGCTTTAGCCGTCATGATATTAATTTTAGTATTTAATAATTGTATTGTACATTTGTACCAATACAAAAACACGGGGTCACGGGGAGAAGGTTTCTATTTTTACCTTTAAACTATTGTTGATCTCTAATGCTGTAATGTATTCAACTATTCATTCAATTGATCAATTCATGTTTCTATTTTTGTAAAATACGAGAAGAGGGCCGCTTCAAAGGAGAACTGTGAAGGCTCAGTTCTTTAGAAACTCTTGCAGAACCAGGACGGTGACCCATGGCCAAAACGGGCACGCCCATGAGAACGGAACAAAGTTGGAAGGTTCTTGTGTAAAGATAAGTCAATGTTTACACGATGGCAGTATAGTTCAAGGACATCGAGTCTACTAGAAAGACAGTAAATAAATGTGTCTTTACAACGGAAGGTTCAAAGGATTAAACCTACCTCTCCGTATGCAAGGATCATCCGGTGAACACAATGTGTCCTCCTATCTTCGTGTCTTTTTGTAAGTAATGAAAATCAATTTTCATTCATGTGGGGGATTGTTGGAAAAATGTGTGAAAAATTGCATTAAATGGTAATTTTGGGGCAATTTTTTAAGTGGGGCCCACTTCAAATTTGGGTCGGGTCAAAGTGGTTTCGGATTGTCCTTGTTAAGGGATACAATTCGATATATGGTACGCTCAAAATGGATAACGGGTGAATGAGAAATCGCTTTTCGAAGTTTACACGTTAGAATGGAAAAACTGAGAAAAAGGATGAGTTTCTAGTGTGTTATTTCCCACACCGGAAAACCCAAGGAATTTGCAACCCTTTATAAAGGGACTCCGCCCTTAAGGAGTTAAGATTCCTTAGGGTAAAGGCTCTCTCCACGCGCGCGCGGGGGGGAGGGGGGGTGCAAATCAAATCCCAAAATCGGAGAAGAAAAACCGCGACTTACGTGCGCGGGAGACTTGTAACACCGTCCCCAAGTGTATTTACTTTTAAGTGAATATTGTATTTTAACTTTATGGAATGGTTAACGAATTTATGATGTTACGAATTTTTAATAATTCTTTTGCACGAATAGTAAATTCGCACGTGGGGCCCGCACCGGGAGCGGGGGCCGCCCGATATTCCCGGGACCCCATAAATTATTCATCTTGGTCTATATAAAATTTATATGGTAGGGGATAACTCATTTGAGCCATGGGAAGGGTCCAGAGTTGACCGATTGGTCAAAAGAGGCCCAAATGCCGGTATTGGCAATTTAACCGATAAAAGCCCGAAATTGAATTTCGGGGACTTATAAATTAAAGTTGGGGAATGAATATTAATTATAAGGGTCATGATGATGGAGAACACATATTATATTTTATTCAACCAAGTAAAATAAAATATATTTAAAACAGTCCGAAAAATACAATTTTCGGGACCGATTGTACACTTCTGGACAAAAAGAGTTGACCTCCCACATGAGTGGGGGCCAACCCACGAATTTGGCCTCATTTTTCAACACCTTGGCCGGCTGGTGTGATGGAAGAAACATGGGTGATGTGTGTGAAGTGAAAGAGGAAGCATCAAACAAAATGAGGGGCCCCCATCCACCCTCACTTGATCTTTGAGACAAAAGACCATCCCCCACCCCTCTCTCCTTCATTTCCTGCGGCCAGAGCACCCCAAGCAAAAGCAAGGATTTCTCCATCTTCCTTCTCCATTGTTGAAGAAAGCTCCACAAGAAAGAATCCCAAGAAAAGGAACTAGAGTACTTAAAGTGTGAAAGAATTAAGGTAATAACCTTATCATAACTCTCCTTTATTTTTCTCCTACCATATGACTTATATATCATATGGAGAACCCTTGGGATTGCTCTACATGAAAAGAGTGTAGAATAATGGGTTGGAAAGTGATTCTAAGTCCAAGAGCGGATTTAGAAGCCAAACCGACAAGTTCACCGGAAAATAACCTTTAGAGGTTATTTATATTGATTAAGGTTTTATGGTACGGTGTTAAAACCTTGTTAGGAACTTGATTAAAGTATTTTTGAGCTTCGTCGGAGTTTCACCGGAGTTGGTCAAAGTTCACCGGAGTTGGTCAAAGTTCACCGGAATTAGTCAAAGTTCAACCGAGAAGCGTAGAACGCGCTCAAGCTCACTTAAGGTGAGGATGACCGACTATATTGCTTATAATTATTGGGTTAATTTCATGAGATTACCTAAATGAATTAAATGTGTTTGGCATGGTTTATAAACGATAAAAAGTGCCTACATGGAATTAATATTATTTATAAGTGAAAATGCATAATATACAAATTTATGAATAAATTGTGTATGATTATGTGTTATGAATAAATGGCATGATAGTGGTATAAACCAAGAATGTTCATTGTGATAAATATACTTTTACCTCATGTAAAGAAGTCATGGAAGGATAAAGGTGATATTTTGATATTAAAGCCAAACAATACTTGCATGAGAAATTAAATTGAAATATATGAACTTTTATAGCTATGCGTTGGTTATATCAAGATTTGATGACTAGTATAGAGATACTAGTTGGAAATGTTAGTTCAACAGTTCTTTGGGGCTAATCCCAAGATATTGGAGCTAAGCAACCTTAAAGGATATTTTAAGGTGGGTTATATGAACTCAAGTTACATTAGGAGTAGGCCTTAAGGGTTACTCAAAGTGGAAGGAGCCTAGACTAAGAAATTGTTTAGGACTAGATGACGTGACATTGTGTCGAGCTCTAGCACGTAGTAGTATGACTATGAGCCGAGCTCTAGCAAAATGTAGATATGACTATGAGCCGAGCTCTAGCAAATGTAGTGTGACTATGAGCCGAGCTCTAGCACAAATTAGTATGACTATGAGCCGAGCTCTAGCGAACGTAGTGTGACTATGAGCCGAGCTCTAGCACAATTTAGCATGACTATGAGCCGAGCTCTGGCATGAAGGAACGTGAGTTAATTATAAAATAATAACATCCTAGATTGAGGGTCTTGGAAATTGAAACTTTGATTATACTTAGTATAGTTGTCATTGTACTTGTCAAATGCTTCCAAGTACTGACCTCCCCTTCACGGGGGAGGCCACCTCACAGTTTCAGGTAGAACTTGAAGGTTGCTACCATCACCGTTGCCGTCGGGAGGATCCAAGAAGAGGAGGCGTGGTTCGTGCTTTTTCTCCGATTCCATTTTACAAACATTTTAAATTAATGCTCATGGATACTATTTTTAAATAGTTATTTGGGGCTTGTATGCCCATGTTTGCCAAAGTGTGGCATGAATACTTGTACCAAATGTTTCCGCTGCTTTGAATGAATATTTTTACATTATGTTTGTTTACGGATGTACTATTGTGAATGATATTACAGACGCCTTGTATAGTATGGATGTGTTGGATTGCGGTTGACTATTCATACTGTACGGCGGATTGTTGACGTGTCCGAATAGGTCCGGGGCGTGACACGACTTGCGGACACGAATGTCGTCCAAAAATCTATCTCTCAAGACATACGGTTAATTTTTGTTTTCTTCCCGAAACGTTTATTTTTTTCCCAGTGACAGAAGTGCCTAGCGGCAGAGACGCTCCGGACAGAAGGGCTCGACCAGAACACCTCGGTATGGTGTTCTGGTGGCTCCGGACAGAAACCCTTGACCAGAACACCTCGGTATGGTGTTCTGGTGGCTCCGGGCAGAAGCCCTCGTAGGGGTTCTGCTGGGAGGTCTTCTGGTCGCGTTCTGAACCGTTACAGCAATAAATGCCCAACGTTCTTATCTTTTAATGCAGCGTTAAATGGACAGTTCATGGACGATTCAATGCCCAACGGACTGGTCATTGATGTCCAACGTTCAGGTCCATTAATTCACCATTTACACACAACAAATCCTCCTATATAAAGGCTGGCAGGTGGTTTGCAACAACACACGTTTTTACACGTTCCTGCTTACACGAGCTCACGTATTTCTTCAGCTAAAAACACCTCTAGTCTCTCTGAAAAATTCCTGAGTGTTCAGTCTTTGTTCACGTTCACTGGAACTCTTGTTTGTGTGCTCAAACATTAGTTCGTAGTCATCGTATCCTGGGAAACTATTGTTGCAACGCTCCTAGCACCGTGGGATAGAACAAATACGTTTTAAGGACATCGTGCGTAGCACGAGCTTTGACTAATTCTGCTTCATCTCCTTTCTTGTTTTTCTCTAGTCATTTATTTAATTAATTTATTTTAAATAATTTTCTTTATTTTCCGAAACACACCCAACAATCTTAAAACGTATTTGCGGATTGCTATACTGCGGTATACAATCTTAAACTGTAGTTTGTCACTTTGGTGAACGAACTTGTTTTTTGTGTTTTTGGAAAAACGTTAAGAAAACGAAAATGACTTCTCAAGAAAACGAGATTGGTGTTGGGCAGAATGTTCTGAACGACAATCACTCTGAAAGCGGAGCTCCGGTGAACAATAGTTCACAACACGGTGCATCTGCTTTGGCCAACCAAAGGGCTATCCCTATGGTGACCGTGCCAAGCAACTCTGTGGAGAAACCCGAAAATTTTAATGGGTTAAACTTCAAGAGGTGGCAGCAAAAGATGTTATTTTATCTCACTACTCTCGGTCTTGCACGTTTCTTGACCGAGGACGCTCCGGTTGTAACCGGGAGTGAGGTAGATGTGCAATCTCTCAATGCGGTTGAGGCATTGAAGCATTCTGACTTCCTATGCCGAAACTATGTGTTGAACGGGCTGCACGATGCTTTGTACGACGTTTATAGCAAATTAGCTAAAGCTAAGGAGCTATGGAATGCTTTGGACCACAAATATAAAAGCGAGGATGTCGGCGCAAAGAAATTTGTTGTTGGTCGATTCCTTGATTTTAAAATGGTGGATTCGAAGATGGTCTTGAGTCAAGTTGAAGAAATGCAAATGATCTTCAACGAAATTTGAGATGAAGGAATGACAGTTAGTGAGTCTTTCCAAGTGGCGTCAATTATTCATTTGTTGCCGCCGGCTTGGAAAGATTTCAAGAACTACCTTAAGCATAAGCGAAAGGAAATGAACTTGGAGCAATTGATCCTCCGTCTGCGGATTGAAGAGGATAACCGGAAGAACGATGGGAAACTCCCAATTGTTCACGGCGCCAAGGCCAACGTGGTGGAATGTATGTCCAAGTCGGGAATGTATGTGGACAAGGGGTATGCATGTGATGGGTTGTTTAAGCTCAATGTAATGACTATTATTAAAAATAATAATAAAGTCTCTTCTGCTTACTTGCTTGAGTCTTCCAATGTGTGGCATGGTAGACTAGGACATGTTAATTTTAATTCTATACGTAGATAAATTAACATGGAACACATTCCTAAATTCACAATTGATGTGAAGCACATATGTGATATTTGTGTTGAGGCAAAACTAACGAAAACGTCTTTCAAATCGGTTGAAAGAAAAACGGAACCACTAGAATTAATTCATAGTGACGTTTGTGATTTTAAATCAATACAAACACGTGGCGGTAATAAATATTTTATTACTTTTATCGATGATAGCACTCGCTATAGCTATGTTTATTTGTTGAAAAATAAACACGAAGCAATCGATAAATTCATTCTTTATAAGAGTGAAGTGGAAAACCAACTTAATCGACGGATTAAAACGGTTAGGAGTGATCGAGGTGGTGAGTATGAAGCACCAATTGGTGACTTTTGCGCTAGTGTGGGTATAGTACACGAACGTACCGCACCCTATTCACCTCAATCAAATGGTGTTGTCGAACGAAAGAATCGCACATTGAAAGATATGATGAATGCGATGCTAGTAAGTTCGGGCTTGCCACAAAATATGTGGGGGTGTCTTGCTAAGGTGCTTGTACCAACACCGAATAAAATAAAAATAAGTCCAAAAATGGTGGACTGTATTTTTATTGGATATGCACAAAATAGTAGTGCTTATCGGCTTTTAGTGTACGATTCGAATAATCCGGATGTACATAAAAACACAATAATTGAGTCAAAGAATGCATCATTCTTTGAAGACGTATTTCCATGCAAGTCCAACGAAGGACTTAGCACGTCAAAACGAACATTTGACGTAGCTATGGAAAATACTAGCGAGGGATCCGGTGAAGAACCCGAACCCCGACGTAGCAAACGTGCTAGATTTGAAAAATCCTTCGGACCGGATTTTCTCACATACTTGGTAGAATTCGATTCGAATATTCTAACTTGTATGGTAGAAAATGAACCGGATTTTCTAACATGTTTGGTAGAAAATGAGCCACGGACTTATACGGAAGCCGTAACGTCTACCGAAGGACCAATGTGGAAACAAGCCATCAAAAGTGAGGTGGACTCTGTCCTAAAAAATCACACATGGGAATTGGTTGATCTCCCTCCGGGATGTAAACCTTTGGGATCCAAGTGGATTTTTAAACGTAAAATGAAACCGGACGGTTCCATTGACAAGTATAAGGCCAGACTTGTAATCAAGGGATACAAGCAACGCGAGGGCCACGATTACTTTGACACGTATTCTCCTGTGACGAGAATAAATTCCATTAGGATGATACTAGCAATTGCCGCTTTGCGGAATTTGGAAGTTCATCAAATGGATGTAAAAACCGCTTTTCTAAACGGTGATATAGACGAAGAAATCTATATGGAACAACCTGAGGGTTTTCGTGTTCCTGGCCAAGAAAGGAAAGTTTGTAAATTACTTAAATCATTGTACAGATTGAAACAAGCTCCTAAACAGTAGCACGAAAAGTTCGATCATGCAATGTTAATTAATGGGTTTAAAATAAACGAAAGTTACAAATGCGTCTATGTGAAAAGCACGGTAGATGGATATGTCATTTTATGTTTATACGTGGATGATATAATCATCGTGGGTAACAATAATCTAATGATTAATTCTACCAAAAGCATGTAAAATTCTAAATTTGACATGAAAGATATGGGGCTGGCCGATTTAATCCTTGGGATTAAAATAATTAGAGGACCTGACGGTCTGACGCTAAGCCAATCTCATTACGTTGATAAAATCCTTAATAAATTTAATAAGGATGATTATCAAGAGGCAAGGACGCCATTAGATAAAAACGTACACCTGACCAAAAATCGTGGAGAGTGTATTTCTCAAGTAGAATACGCTAGGATTATTGGCAGTTTAATGTATCTAATGAGTTGTACCAGGCCTGATATTGCCTTTGTGGTTAGCAAGCTTGGTAGATATACTAGCAACCCCGGTGATGAACACTGGAAGGCAATAGTAAGGGTTTTGAGGTATTTACGGAAAACCCAAAACCTTGGACTGCACTATGGAAGATATCCAGCTATACTTGAAGGGTATAGCGACGCTAGTTGGATATCTGACATTAAGGACTCAAAGTCCACAAGTGGATATGTTTTCACTTTGGGAGGTGCAGCCGTGTCGTGAAATCCTCGAAACAAACGTTAATAGCTAGATCCATGATGGAATCTGAGCTAATAGTCTTGGATAAGTGCACTGAAGAGGCTGAATGGGTACGCCATTTCTCGAGGATATTCCAAGTTGGGAGAAGCCTGTCCCTCCAATATGCATACATTGCGATTGTCAAGCGGCAATTGGAAGGGCACAGAGCAACCTCTATAATGGTAAGTCTAGACACGTTCGTCGTAGACATAACACCATTAAACAACTTCTCACAACGGGTGTTATCACTGTTGACTACGTTAAGTCAAAGGATAACATAGCGGTCCGCTAACCAAGGCATTGGACAGAGAATTGTTGGAGAAGTTGTCACGAGGAATAGGATTAAAGCCCGTGAATTGAAAAGTTCTATAGTGGATACCCAACCTAGTTGGTCCTAGGATCAAATGGGACAACTAAATTATAGAGCAAAGGATGGTCACTGTGGGGGTCCCGGACTCCTACCCACTCCTCGTTGAAACAGTGACACCCGCACGAGGTTAGCAAAAACGTTTGCTTTAATGATTCTAAAATGTTGATCTACTCGATAACATTGGAAGAGTATGCGGGATACTCGTAAAAGAATCAGCTATGTGAGAGCGAAGAGGACCGCTTCAAAGGAGAACTGTAAATGCTCAGCTCTTTAGAAACTCTTGCAGAACCAGGACGATGACCCATGGCCAAAACGGGCACACCCATGAGAACGGAACAAAGTTGGAAGGTTTTTGTGTAAAGATAAGTCAATGTTTACACGATGCCAGTATAGTTCAAGGACATCGAGTCTACTAGACAGCCAGTAAATAAATATGTCTTTACAACGGAAGGTTCAAAGGATTAAACCTACCTCTCCGTATGCAAGGATCATCCAGTGAACACAACGTGTCCTCCTATCTTCGTGTCTTTTTGTAAGTCTCAAAAATCAATTTTCATTCATGTGGGGGATTGTTGGAAAAATGTGTGAAAAATTGCAATAAATGGTAATTTTGAGGCAATTTTTTGAGTGGGGCCCACTTGCGATTTGGGTCGGGTCAAAGCGATTTCGGATTGTCCTTGTTAATGGCTACAATTCGATATATGGTATGCTCAAAATGGATAACGGGTGAATGAGAAATCGCTTTTCGAAGTTTACACGTTAGAATGGAAAAACTGGGAAAAAGGATGAGTTTCTAGTGTGTTATTTCCCACACCGGAAAACCCAAGGAATTTGCAACCCTTTATAAAGGGACTCCCCCCTTAAGGAGTTAAGATTCCTTAGGGTAAAGGCTCTCTCCACGCGCGCAGGGGGGGTGCAAATCAAATCTTGAGATCGGAGAAGAAAAACCGCGACTTGCGTGCGCGGGCGACCTGCGGACACGAATGTCGTCCAAAAATCTATCTCTCAAGAGATACGGTAAGTGCCTAGCGGCAGAGACGCTCCGGACAGAAGGGCTTGACCAGAACACCTCGGTATGGTGTTCTGGTGGCTCCGGGCAGAAGCCCTCGTAGCGGTTCTGCTGGGAGTCTTCTGGTAACGTTCTGAACCGTTACAGCAATAAATGTCCAACGTTCTTATCTTTTAATGCAGCGTTAAATGGACAGTTCATGGACGATTCAATGCCCAATGGACTGGTCATTGATGTCCAACGTTCAGGTCCATTAATTCACCATTTACACACAACAAATCCTCCTATATAAAGGCTGGCAGGTGGTTTGCAACAACACACGTTTTTACACATTCCTGCTTACACGAGCTCACGTATTTCTTCAGCTAAAAAAACCTCCAGTCTCTCTGAAAAATTCCTGAGTGTTCAGTCTTTGTTCACGTTCGTTGAAACTCTTGTTTGTGTGCTCAAACATTAGTTCGTAGTCATCGTATCCTGGGAAACTATTGTTGCAACGCTTCTAGTACCGTGGGAGGGAACAAATACGTTTTAAGGACATCGTGCATAGCACGAGTTTTGACTAATTCTGCTTCATCTCTTTTCTTGTTTTTCTCTAGTCATTTATTTAATTAATTTATTTTAATTAATTTTCTTTATTTTCCGAAACACACCCAACAGGTACCGTGTACAACTAAACTACTCCCTAATGTGCAAGGCTTCATACTCCCTCCATTTCACAAAAAATGGCGCGATTTGACTTCATAGTTATTAAAGAAATAAATTGACTTTACTGTAGAGTACATTGTTTAGACACTATTTAGACACTGTGTAAATACTGTTTGACACTGTTTGACACTGTTTTGATGTACGAAGTAGATTTCTTTGTTAAATAAGGAAATAAGGGAAGTGTGACTTTTATTTGACACATTCAAAAAGGAAAGTGTGACATTTTTTGTGAAATGGAGGGAGTATATATTAGTCGGTATTGATTTATATGTACCGTAAGTATGCATATAAATAAGGGCAGGAGCTTTCAAAATCAATATGCAATACAGCGTAACTATGCATGAAATCACACAAAAATTTGCACCATAATCTAACTTTATATCAGATCTGCTCTTGGGTGTGTGTGTATAGAATTACTCAATTACGTGCTTAGTGGAAAGACAAATCCAAATTAAATAAGAAGGGAGAAAATGAACTAAAGCAGAAAAATCTGTAAGCCAATTAAGACTAATTAAACATGTACGAAAAGAAGAACCCAGGGGCAAGAATTTGATTTTTTTTCCTTTCTTGCCACTACTGTGTTGAAACCACAGTGCACATTTTTTTCCTTTCTTGTTGAAAAATCATACGGAGTATCTATCCCAAGAAAACAACGAAGGAATCAATAACAAAAATTTCATTTTTGGGAAAAGTATGGAAAAGGTACTTATGGTTGGGCCCGTTTTCAGATAGAGTCATGTGTTTCATTCTTTATCAAAATGATTCATGTGTTTGAATTCCGTTATCACAAGAAGGTCACGCCGTTAAAAACGTCGGAAAAAGACCGTTAAAAGTAACTCCAATTTTCAAAACTGCCCGAAAAATTAAAAGAGAAATACCAGAAGGTGCTCCTCAATAAGACGACCGCTGAGTCATTTTTCTTTCTTGTTTTAGCCACCCTTGTCACCGGAAATTCCACCGGAAAAGTGATATTAATGAAATCATTTTTAAAAAATAATTCAAACATATATGAAAAATCCAAAGGAAAAGGTGGTTTGAAGGTCATCTTGACGATGTGCACCTTTCGGAATTTTTCTTTTAATTTTTTGGGCACTTTTGAAAATCGGAGTTACTTTTAACGGTCTTTTTCAGACGTTTTTAACGGCGTGACCCTCGTGTGATAACAGAATTCAAACACATGAACCACTTTAATAAAGAATGAAACACATGACTCTATCTAAAAACGGGCCCAACCACAAGTACATTTTCCGTAATTTTCCCTTTATTTTTTCTCTTGTCATTCTTGTGCTATATATACTTTGTGGGCCAAAACTGCACTACTTCTAGAGTTCTCTTAGGTCACTATTCCACCTGTTTATTTTTAAAATTAACAATATTAAATTGTGATATAAAAATAATACAAGGGAGAATTGGACAAAAAGCATATTTTTTTTATTTTTCAATTTCAAAATTTTACTCTATTTGTCCCTTATAATTTTGCAATCTTTCCTTTTTGGATGTCCCAAAAACTTTGCAATTTTTCCTTTAAATCGATCAATTTTTGGTTCCTGTTATTTCTCTCTTCTCTGCATATATCTCAACCACACATTCTTTATTTTATTATTTCTCGTACTGATCAAACATGACAAAGTATTGAAGTACGGAGGGAGAAATTTATTACTTATTGTTGATGTTTTTTAAAATTTACTTTATTTTCTTAAAGCCAAAAAAAAAATTTGCTCATTTATACAAACATGAAAGGTAATTTTGCACTTTTTAGAAGTTCAGAGATATATGTATACCTTCACATTTCCTTTGATCCAAAAAAGGTGGAATCTCACACCCCAGAAGCCCCCCACCCCAACCCGACAGGATGGTGCATGGGGAGGTTAGTCACGGTGACCCAGTCAACAAAGTGACAGTAGGCTCATTCACCCGTGCACACCAGAGGCCCAACGTTTTTTATTGTTTTTTTTGTATGCATATTTTTTTTAAGTGTTGCTTGTTTGCAACAGTGAACTTGTCAGAGTATCTTTTACATTTTTGTTTAAATACTACGAGTAGTATTTAGAAGCTGTTCTCTTCGCCTGATCTGAATGTTTCTGATCTGAATTTTTTAAGTTCTGATCTGATCTGATCTGAATTTTTCTAATCTGATCTGATCTGATCTGAATCTTTCTGATCTGATCTGATCTGAATCTTTCTGATCTGATCTGATCTGATTTGAATCTTCCTGATCTGATCTGAATGTTTCTGATCTGGTCTGATCTGATCTGAATGTTTCTGATCTGATCTGAATCCTTCTGATCTGATCTGAATCTTTCTGATCTGATCTGATTTGAATATTTCTATGATTATAATTATAATTATAATTATTATAATTGCAATTACAAATATAACTTAAATAAAATTATAATTATAATCGTAACTATAAAAATAATAATAATAATAATTAAAATTAAATTTAAAATGAAAAAATTTATACATATTACACTAATTATAAATATAGATATAATTATAATTGTAATTATATTTTTAATTATAATTACTTATATAATTATAATTGTAATTATAATTACAATATTTATCTTTATAATTGTAACTGTAGTTATCAATATTATTATAATTACTCCGTAAAATAATTACAATAGTAACAATAATAATAATAATAATAATAATAATAATTATAATAAAAATAATAATTATAATCATAAATTATAACTATAATATAATTATAAGTCTATTTATAATTAATAATAATTATAATTATATTAACATTAATTATAATATTATAATATAATAATAGTAATATAAATACAATTAATATTATTATAACGATATTATTATAGTAATATTATTATTACAATAACATAATAATAATAATAATAATAATAATATTAGTATTATATTATTATAATATTATATTATAACTATAATTATAATCATAATTATAATTATGATTGTAATTATAATTATTATAATTATAATTAATTACAATTATAATTATAATTAATTATAGATATAATTATAATAATTACAATTGATATAGTTATAATTATAAGAATTATAATTGTAAGTATAATTATAATTACATATAATTATAATATAATATTATAATAATATTAATCATATTATTATTATTATAATATTGTAATAATAATAATAGTCTTCTTAATAATTGCATTTATATTACTATTATTATATTAAAATATTATAACTATATTAATATCTTATTTTTATATCATATTATTATTAATATTATTAATAATAATTATATAATAATAATCATAATAGTAATAACAATATTAATAATAATTAATATAAAAATAAAAGTGATAAATCATGTTTGAACTTTTCTGATCTGATCTGATCTGAATGTTTCTAATCTGATCTGAATGTTTCTGATTTGATCTGAATGTTTCTGATCTGGTCTGATCTGATCTGAATCTTTCTGATCTGATCTGATCTGAACTGAATCTTTCTGATCTGATCTGATCTGATCTGAATTTTTCTGATCTGATCTGATCTGAATTTTTCTGATCTGATCTGATCTGAATAAAATAAGAATAAGTAATACTCCCTCCGTAACTTAAAAATCTTCTCACTTTCCTTTTTCGTCCGTAACAAAAAAATCTTCTCATTTCTAAATCTTCTCATCATACCCTCAATAATTCTTAAAATAATACACTATTACAACTACTTTTTTTTGGATATTCATATATATATCAACAAAACTCCGTATGCTATATATATATAAATATATAATAGCTAAATCCATATAAATCCATGATATCAAATATGTATGAACTAAGATTAGAACAATACCTTGAGAATTCATTTGCATTAACACTTTAAGAAGACCCGGAATCCAACACGATTGATCGGCCTAACCTTCCAGTCCTATGTACCGTATGAGATGTTGATTATTCTAGTCCTACCTATTGATGGGATATATATAGGACTAGTGGAATATTGTAACGGTTGGCCCTTAGTATTCTAATAACTCCTTTATTATTATTACAATAATGATATTATTTATAATAATTTATTAGGCCATTTTCCGTTACAATATCTTTACTGTTATCTCTTAGTTTACACGCACCGGGGGTCATAACCGTTGTATCACTTTAGTGTAATATATTTAATTTGACCCGTCACCAAAAGAAATATATTATCCTGGTATCTACACTTTTATTATTTCATGAATAGTCACTGTATTATTTATTTGATGGTAAACACATTTTAATTAATTACATATTAGGCCCCTTTTATTGTTTTCCAACAATCTCCCACTGGGCCTTATATGTAATTCTTAACAAAATGTGTTATCTTTATGAGCTCAAAAATACCATCATATAAAATAACATCCTTAAACAATCTGGTCCATCAGTAATACTAATATAGAACCATTGCAGCATTTTGTTATGTTAAACATAACTATACCACCAATGATCACTAGTATCAATATTACATAATGACATAGATCAATCATGAAATGTGTAGCATGAAAATTACATGAAATGTGGCATGTACATGTAAATTTTCAACTGACCCTTCTTTAATAAACTTTAAACTTTAATATCTTAATTGTTCAGAATACACCAAATGTCAAACTTTATTCTGATCAGAAGATAAATTCATAAAGCAATAGAACATCAAGCATAACTTATAAACTCCCACTAAACTTGAGGTTCCTTAAAATCAATGACTCCCAAGTGAGCAGTATGCTCATGAAAAACTTTTGGTGGGAGACCCTTGGTTAAAGGATCCGCTAGCATGGAGTTTGTACTTATATGTTCAATAGCGACCCTTTTATTCTGAACCCTTTCTTTAACAGCTCGATATTTCACTTCAATGTGTTTTGTTTTGTCTTGCTCGAGCTCTTGTTGTTGTTAGAGTAAAGCACCGTAGAATTATTGTCACAAAATATCTTGATAGGCTTTGAAACATCATTTATTATTTTCAGCCCATCAATAAAATTGTGCATCCATATTCCATGGTTTGAAGCTTCAAAACAGGCCAACAACTCTGCCTCCATAGTTGAGGTAGCTATCATATCTTGCTTAACACTTTTCCAAGATACAGCACCACACGCTAGTAGATAAACATAGCCTGAAGTAGATCTACTAGTGTCTTTGCAACCGGCAAAATCAGAGTCGGAGTATCCAACGACCTCCAAATGATCTGATTTTTTATATGTAAGCATATAGTCCCTTGTTCTCTTTAAGTATCTCATAACTCTTTTGGCCGCCACCCAATGAGCCATTCCTGGATTACTGAGATATCTGCCTAACATCCCAACAATGTACGCAATATCCGGACGCGTACAAACTTGGGCATACATAAGACTTCCTACAACAGATGTGTAGGGAATCTTTTTCATTTCTTGAATTTCCAGATTTGTTTTAGGGCACTGATCGAGACTAAACTTGTCTCCTTTAGAGATAGGGGTATCACACGGTCTACAATCTTCCATGCCAAATCTTTTAAGGACCTTATCGACATAGTTCCTTTGTGATAACCTTAAGATTCCTTGTGATCTCTCACGGAGGATTTCAATTCCTAATACAAAGGAGGCTTCACCAAGATCTTTCATTTCAAAATGTTTTGATAGAAATCTCTTGGTTTCATGCAACATGCCTATGTCATTAGTGGCAAGAAGAATGTCATCAACATATAAGACCAGGAAAAATATTTTACTCCCACTGAACTTATGATATACACAATCATCTACATCATTCATCTTAAAACCGAAGGATAAAATGACTTGATGAAATTTGTGATACCATTGACGAGAAGCCTGTTTTAGCCCATAGATGGATTTTGTTAATTTGCAAACCATTTGTTTTGGATCTCCAATCACAAAATTTTCTGGTTGCACCATATAAATAGTTTCATCAATGTCACCATTGAGAAACGCCGTCTTAACATCCATCTGATGAAGCTCTAAATTAAAATGTGCAACTAAAGCCATAATGATTCTAAAAGAGTCCTTTGATGAAACCGGAGAAAAGGTCTCTTTATAATCATTTCCTTCTTTTTGAGTATTACCTTTAGCTACAAGACGAGCTTTATATCTCTCCACATTACCCTTTGAATCCCTTTTGGTTTTAAATATCCATTTACAACCAATGGGTTTACAACCTTCGGGTAATGGGACGAGTTCCCAAACTTTATTGTCTTGCATAGATTTATACTCCTCATTCATTGCCACAATCCACTTTTGAGAATTTGAACTTTTCATGGCTTGACGGAAGTTGATTGGATCATCTTCCATAACACCACTTTCTTCCTCATGTTCTTGAATAAACACAAGGACATCGTTCTCTGTATCCATGCTTGACGCATGTTCTTGGAGATATACAACATAATCATCCGGAATTGCGTATCTCCTCTCTCTAGTGGATCGCCGCAATGACACATTTTCTTGTTGCACTTGCTCTAGAGGAAGTTGAGTTTGTTCATTTTGAACAATTTCTTCAGTTTGGAAAGGAGATGATGAAATAATGTCTTGTTGAGTTTCCTCATTAGTTTCAAAAGAAACATCCGTATGAATTGGTTCAGGTATTGAAATCAATTCTTCCTCAAAGACAATATCCCTAACTTTATTCTTCCCCCCAAACACAACATCCTCGAAAAATATGGCAGTTCCCGTCTCAAAAATATTTTTATCCTCGGGATTATAAAATTTATATCCCCTAGATCGCTCCGAGTAACCAATAAAGTAACTACTAACTGTTTTGGGTTCCAGTTTCTTTTCATGTGGCCTATACGGCTTTGCCTCAGCTGGACAACCCCAAATATGAAAATGCTTTAAACTAGGCTTTTTACCTGTCCAAAGCTCATAAGGTGTTTTAGTAGTTGCTTTAGTTGGCACTCGATTAAGAATGTAAGCTGCGGTCTTTAATGCCTCACCCCAGAGGGATTCCGGTAAGATAGAATGAGAAATCATACTTCTTACCATTTCTTTAAGGGTTCTGTTACGTCTCTCAGCTACACCATTCATGTTAGGTGAACCCGGCATGGTGTATTGAGGGACAATCCCACATTCCTCTAGAAATTTGGCAAAAGGCCCTGGACGTTGTTCACCTGAGCCGTCATACCTCCCATAGTATTCACCACCACGGTCGGATTTGACTTTCTTTATGCGTTTGTTGAGTTGATTATCAATGTGATACCTTGAAAATTTGAAATAAAAATAAATAAATAAATCAGATAAGTTATATCTGATAAATCAAATGAAAGTAAGATCAAAATATTTTTTTTATTATACTTGGTGTATAAAAATATACGCACACTACATGCAATAGAATTAAACACTTATGTAGCATCGGAAAAATAAAATAAAAAATAAAATAAAAATAAAATGGAAATAAATCAGATAAAATATAGGTGACAGAATGAATAAATAAATAAATAGATAAATAAATAAATAAATAAATAAAAATAGTAAGCATATTATAAATTACTAATAATAGCATCAAATTAATAAATGAAAATATCATATCATAAAACAATGACACATGCTAAGATCACCTACCAAATAATGTATATACATTATGTACATATATTTAAATATATATATTTATATGTAGAACTCAAAATACATTTAAGTAATTAAAAATAATAATAATAAAATAAAATAAAATGAAACATCAATATAAATGGGAATCAAATCAGGGATCAATACACATGCCATGTTCATCAACTACCAACCTATCATTATGTATAGACATTATTATTTTTATTATTATTATTATTATTATTATTATTCATACAATTATCAAATAAATAAAATAAACCATAAGGACCATCTAGACCTATAAATACACCCTCTTAGCCATCCTAAACACTGCAAATCGGAGAGATAGAAGCTATATATACATATACATATGTATACATAATCTCGCCGGAAAATTTATGCCTATAATATTTTACGTATCAAACTTCGTAAAAACGATAGAGGAGGGTCGTGAGAGGTCTAGGAATACTTCCCAATAAATTCCAGACCGATTCGTAGTCACCGGAGTTTCTTAGAAGTCGCCGGAGTTGCAAGCCGTGGAAACGGGTCTTCAGAAAAGACACGATTTTGCCGTAGATAGGGGTGGCGGAGCTTCTCCTCGACGTGAGGATCATTTTGCAACTTGAATCGTCGAAATCCGTTACCTGTAAGTAACGTTATCGCTCGCCGGAGTTTTCGGGATTCCGGTCGCCGGAATCGCGACCTGGAGAAGAGCTGGGAAGGAGACAACCCAGTCTTCTTGGGCCGGGTCGCGAATTTGGGCCGGTTCGGCCCATTTTCAATAAAAAATTAAAAATAAAATAGTAAATGAAATAAATAAAATCTGGAAAAATATAAATTAAATACCTGGTATAAAAATACATATTCGGACCAAGAATAATTGAAAAATAATATTTTTAGCTATTTTTAATTGATTTAATTGTAATTGGGCCAAGTTGTACACATTTAGTAAATAATTAACTAAATGACGAAAATAATTATGAAATAAATATGGGAGCAAGCTAGATTAAATATATGACTAACTAGGACATTTGGGACCATTTATAATTAATAAAAATTATAATTAGCATATTTAATTGTAATTAAACCGGTTAATAGATATATGAAATTAAGTGAATAAATAAAGGAAATAATTCTAAAATAAATATCTGGACAACCTAGGTCAAGTATAGACCCAAACTATAGGTATGGATGATTAGTAATTTATAAAAGTGATGATTAAGTTATTTAATTTAATTGATCCATATAAACTAGTTAAGTAATTAAATAAGGAAATTTTGATATTAATGGTGAAATAAATAAATCACTAAGATTGAAAATAATGTTCTGGACTAAAAATGATGTTTGTAATAAAATAAGGAAAAGAAAATAAAGTTGGGTTATAAATGAATGACTATATTTGGACTTAATAAATAAATTATTGAATTAGTTGACTAATTAAATTAGCGTGATTAAATTAATAATTATTACCCTTGATTATTAGTGATTTGGACTCCATATAAATTATTAAACTATTTGAACTCATAAAAATTAGTTGATGAATATAAACAAATTAATTAAGTAATGTGTACTTAATAAGTTAGTTAATTGACTTCATTGGACTAGTTTAACTAAATCAATTAGTTTAATGGATAAATTAGTTAATTTATAGACTTGATAACATTTCTGGAATTTATATTAAAAATAGAAAATTAAAACGAGATTAGAATTTGATTATTGGACTTAATTGAATTAGATTAACGTATTTAGCTATATTGATATAATTAAACTTATTTATTTGATTTAGTTAGTTCAATTAAATTAGTGAGTCAAATAAATAAAACTTGAGGATTGTATAAATTAATTTAATTGGGTTAGTTAGTATAAATAAACTATTGAACTAATTAAAGTTGTTATTGAGATTAGATTATCATTAATGATTATTATTTCGAATTATTGCCTAAGTCAAGTTATTATTAAAAGGGTTAGTAAATAAATTATATAAATTATGTAAACTGAATTTTGAACTGAAATTGATTATTTAAATTCGAAATAATGAAATTATTATGAAGTTAATATAATTGGACCAGTAAACTATTTAACCAAACAAATTAAGAAAAACCGAGTTGGGTTATTATAATTAAAGAAAATAATAAGAATGAACTGGAAATAAACAGTTAGTAAGATTTATTAATTTAATATTTATATTTAAAGAAGGAATTATGAAGTTAAAGTAATTGAAGGTTGGATATAAAAGAAATAACGAAATAATAGAATAGTTATTGATTTAGAATTTTGATCAATATTAGAAGGAGAATTCAAGTGAAGATCAAGCTAGAGATTTTATTAAGGAGATTATCGCAATTTAAGGTAAGTTCTATGTCAACCAAAATGTTTTGCCTCGTACTTATATGTATGCAATATTTGCACTATGTGAATTATTTATGAATTGGAAATTATATGTTTGACATGAATCGAATATTTTGACTATATGAATATTGGTGAATTATTACCTTTTATGGATGATTGAATGTATATTCTTTTTATTAAAGAATATTGGTGGATTTATATTTATTACAAAGGATATTTTGAGAAAATGTGACAAGAATGATTTGGGGAAAACTTAAAGTTTTCATAATATATATTCTTACGTCTCGAGAGAAATACGAGGCGTGGGTGGTTAGGGCTACTACTACTTTTGGTGAAATTTATTTGGGTCGGTAACCAGTCCGGCAATGACATACTCCGGTAGACATCCCGGGCTTTTATTTGAGGATCAAAGATCCTTTGGTGGTCGTAGTAGTAGTTACCTAATTTACCCTTGGACAATGTCCCTTGTGAGTAGGTGGTAGAAAACATCCCGCCTACTTGGGTTTCTTACTACTCGGAGGGCTTGGAATCCCTTTTAGAGGGTGTGCACACTTAAGGTAGAAATTCAGCTTCCAATTGGTGGTCGGTGGGAGCCGGAATTCCGGGATGAGTCGTAGATAACAACGACTCATTGGGCTCGAGGAATCTTGAGTTTCGCCCACTCTTAAAAGAATCTAAAGTATTACTTTTGGAAGAATTGAAGGATGATCTTATCTATTGTGGAAATTATTTTATGACATTAAACCATTTTGAAAATATGAGAGACTACTTTTCAATATATATACATATACAAAAACCTATTTTCCAAATTATATTATTTTACGGGTTCGGGTGGAATCTTACTTAGCTCTGAAGCTAATTTTTGTCTCTTTTCCCTTTTTCTCTTTGCTCTATTGTACAGATGATTATGATTATGAAGATTGATGTACTTGCTGCCCGAGTGTTCCGCTAGTTGCACACGTTTGATTAATTATTGTTGTTTAAATTTGTAATCCATAAACTTTGTTTAAGTTTTATCTGATGACTACTTGAATTAATGGTGGATAGCCTGTGCACTCAATCATGTATAGGTTGAGTGTGGCGGTGACACACCTGTTTTTCCATCAAAGACTTCCGCTGTACTCTAAATATGTTTTATAATAAAGATGTTTTCATTTCAAAATGTTATTTTATTTTGGTGGGAAAAATGGGGGTGTTACAAGTTGGTATCAGAGCCTTAGGTTTTCCAAAGGGATTAGAACACGAGGTAATAGGTTGTATGGAGAAATTCTGTCACCAAGACGATAAGAGTCTAAGGCTGTTGGTTCTTAATTGAGCCTTTGCGCTCGTCCAACTACCTGGGAATTTCTCCTTGTGCTGAAACTTCGTCGTTCGAAATCGTTGAAGGAAACCTTTGAAATTGTACCTTCAAAAGGGAGATTTTCAAATATTTTTAAAATTAGGAAAGATAATATAGCTAGGAAATGGCCTTTTAGGAACGTGGTGAGGACCTTGTGAGTATTTATTTTCCTTACATGTATCATGTATGTGATAATTATGCTAATTGTGGGCCCATATGAGAAATGGGAACCCCAAATGCTAAATGGAATGCCTCATAAGGCAAAATTCCTAAGTGGCTAAGGTATGTACAAACATTATGTGCGAAAGTGATCTTATGTGAAGTATGAATCCCCTGTATGATTGTTATGTACATTTTTATATATTCTTGTTACATAGCCTATGGAATCCTTAGTTGAACTAGGATCCTTAGGAGTAAAATATAGAAATTCTTACACGAATACTTTGTGTCATCAAGATATCATGGCACCAAGAAGAGACCCTGATAACACGCCCACCAATGCTGAGTTGGCACAAAGCGTTCAGCAACTGGCACAATTTATGCACACACTGGGTGCTACTGTGCTCCAGAACAACCAAAACCAGAACAACGGGAATGATGCCGCAAAACGAGTGGCATCTCGCAACCCTCCAAGCTTTCATGGGCAAGAAGATCCTCGTATCCTCGAGAATTGGCTCCGACTCTTTGACAAACTCTTCGACGCAGTGAGCTGTCCGGAAGAACAAAGGGTTGACATTGCTGTTTACTATTTACAGCAAGAGGCGGATAACTGGTGGGTCTCATCAGGCCCAACTTTACGTCAACAACCTGACTTCAATTGGGAAGCTTTCAAGATTGCCATGAGGAAACGTTTTTATCCTGCACACGTTCAGGCCACCATGCGTGATGAATTCATACATTTGAAACAGATGGGCATGAGTGTCCAGGAATATCACAATAAATTCGTGGACCTCGCGCCATTTGCGAAAACAATAGTGCCTGATGAAAGCACCAAAGTTGAGAAATTTATCTACGGATTAAACTATGATACGCAGAAAATCGTCGCTGTTTTGGGTTGCCAAACTCTGACTGAAGCTTATGATAGAGCTGCAGTTCACTATCGAGTTCAGCAACTACAAAGAGAGAGGAACCAGAAGATGAAGAGGGACGAAGATGGAGGTCGAGGAGAAAAGAGGGTCAGAGTGCACCCACCTACACAGCAACAAGAAGGGAGGAGGAGGAGAGATGACCAAGGTGGAAGAAATTTCCATGGTCAAAACCAACAAAATGATCGAAGAGTTGCTCCCAGAGATAGACACTTCTACTGCAAGAGGTGCGGGAGAGATCATCCTGGTGTTAATTGCGATGGAAGCCTGACAAAATGTTTCAATTGTGGGAAGCTAGGGCACCGAACCTTCGAGTGTCTCTCAAAGACCAATGGGGCACCAGTGCACCAGGTGCAATACCGTGATGGAGGAAGGCCAGATATGAACCAAGCTGGGCCAAATGGAGGACAAAATAACGACAATGCCGCCGCCAACAACAACCGCAACCCTCGAGGAGGAGGGGAGAATAATCATGGCAATGGCAATGGCGGGAACAATGGCAACGGCGGAAACAACGGCAACCGTCCGAACCAAGGGCGAATCATGGTGATGAATCAGGCCCAAGCCAATGCTAATGATGTGGTTTCAGGTACATTCCTTGTAAATTCTGAGCCTGCTTATGTTCTATTTGATTCTGGTGCTTCTCACAGTTTCATATCTTCTAGTTTCGTTAAGAAATTGAAGATTGAACCAACGGCTAGAATAGACTTGAATGTAAGAACCGCCTCAGATAAATTTGTAACTTGTGAAAATGTATACTCCAACATTCCCATACTCATATCTGAATCCAACCTACCTGGAGATTTAATCCAATTTGACTTAAAAGATATTGACATAGTACTGGGCATGGATTGGTTGGGGAAATACAAAGCCAGGATCCTCTGTGATGAACAGAAGGTGATCTTGAAGGGTCCAAATGGGAAGCGAATATCTTACAAAGCAATCACATCCAAGCCTAGTATGAGGCTGATGACTATGCAACAATTAAGGCGACATATCCGAAAGGGGTATGAAACATACCTGTGCTTTATGAAAGAGGTGAATACAGGGGAGCCAAACATTGACCAAATTGCCGTAGTCAATGAATTTCCGGATGTATTTCCGGAAGAGATTCCAGGGATGCCACCCGAGAGAGAAGTTGAATTCTCAATTGAGTTGATGCCCGGAACCGCGCCAATTTCAAAAGCACCTTACCGGATGGCACCGAAAGAAATGCAGGAGCTGAAGGAACAACTAGAGGAGTTGTTAGAGAAGGGGTACATAAGACCGAGTGTCTCACCTTGGGGTGCTCCGGTCTTATTTGTCAAAAAGAAAGATGGGAGTCTAAGGCTATGCATCGATTACCGAGAGTTGAATCAAGCAACTATCAAGAACAAGTACCCATTGCCCCGAATTGACGACTTGTTTGATCAATTGAAGGGGGCTAGCACATTCTCTAAGATAGACTTGCGCTCTGGATATCATCAAGTGAGAATATCCGAAAAAGATGTACCAAAAACAGCATTCCGCACGAGGTATGGACACTACGAGTTCACTGTGATGCCGTTTGGTTTAACAAATGCACCGGCAGTATTCATGGACCTAATGAACCGTGTATTCCGACCTTATCTTGATACATTTGTGGTGGTATTCATCGATGATATTCTTGTGTATTCAAAAACCCCAGAGGATCACGAGAAACACTTGAGACTCACGTTACAAACTTTGAGAGAGAATCAGTTGTATGCCAAACTCTCAAAGTGTGACTTCTGGCAGGATCGGGTAGCGTTCTTGGGTCACATCATCACCCAGGAAGGCGTATCCGTAGATCCATCGAAGATTGAAGCGGTGGTTGAATGGCGTGCACCTACCTCGGTCACAGAGGTAAGAAGTTTCTTGGGTCTAGCGGGATACTATAGGAGATTTGTTAAAGATTTCTCCAAGATAGCAAGACCGCTAACCAACCTGACAAAGAAGACAACCAAATTCCAATGGAATGAAGATTGTGAAGCAGCATTCCAAGAGTTGAAGAAAAGACTCACAACTGCGCCGGTCTTGACACTACCGTCAGGGACGGAGGGATTTGATATCTATAGTGATGCATCCAAGAAGGGGTTGGGGTGTGTGCTGATGCAGAATAGGAAAGTGGTGGCTTATGCATCAAGACAACTAAAGGTGCATGAAGTCAATTATCCTACCCATGACCTGGAGTTAGCTGCAGTAGTGTTTGCTTTGAAAATCTGGAGACATTACCTATACGGAGCACATTGTAAGATATACACTGACCACAAAAGCTTGAAGTACATATTCACTCAAAAAGAGCTTAACATGAGGCAAAGAAGATGGCTCGAGCTTATCAATGATTACGATCTAGAAATCCAATACCACGAGGGAAAAGCTAACGTGGTGGCGGATGCTTTGAGTCGGAAATCTGAGCACTCATGCCGAGCAACATGGATATTACCAGAAGAACTATTCCGAGACTTCCAAAGATTGAGCTTGGAAGTAAAGCAATATGGCGAAGTAGATGGTGAAATACAGTTATGTACTATGACTGTTATACCATCTATCTTTGACGAAATCAAGAACGGACAACCGGGAGATGTAAAGCTCGAAAGAATTAAGGAAGGAATGAAAGATGGCGTCAACGGACCATTTAAGGTACATGAAGATGGGAGCATCCGATACAAGGGAAGGTGGTGTGTTCCACTGAAGTGTACAGATATTAAAAAACAAATCATGGAGGAGGGACACAACACGCCCTACTCGGTACATCCCGGGGGAGACAAACTATACAAAGACCTCAAAAAGAACTTTTGGTGGCCGGGAATGAAGAAAGAAGTAGCTGAATTTGTATCCCGATGTTTGAACTGCCAAAAAGTCAAAGCGGAGAGATGCAAACCCAAGGGACTCGTGCAACCCTTGGAAGTACCAACATGGAAATGGGATTCAATCTCAATGGACTTTGTCGGGGGTTTACCTTTAACAAAGTCCGGGAAAGATAAAATTTGGGTGGTAGTGGATAGATTGACCAAAACTGCAAGGTTCATTCCTATGAATGAAACCTGGAGCATGGAGAAACTGGCAAAAGCCTATGTCAAACACGTGGTCAAACACCACGGAGTACCTCAAGACATCGTATCAGACCGAGATTCACGATTCTTATCCCAATTTTGGAAAGAATTACAAACGGCTATGGGAACAAAATTGAAGTTAAGTACTGCTTTCCATCCAACCACGGACGGACAGACCGAAAGAACAATCCAAACATTAGAAGACATGTTGAGGGCATGTGTTCTTGATTTGCAAGGATCATGGGATGAACACCTAGACTTGGTAGAGTTTTCGTACAATAACAGTTACCATGCTAGCATCAGAATGGCCCCATACGAAGCTCTATATGGTCAAAAGTGTAGGAGTCCCTTATGTTGGGGTGACATGGTCGATCAGGTGGTTCTAGGACCACAATACTTGCAAGATACTATTGAGAAAATCAAGGTCATCCAAGAAAGGATGAAGGCTGCCCAAGACCGACAGAAATCATATGCCGATCTTGGGAGAAAACCAGCTGAATTCGAACTAGGGGAGAAAGTTCTACTCAAAGTCTCTCCTACAAGAGGCGTAATGAGGTTCGGGAAGAAAGGGAAACTAAGCCCGAGATTCATCGGACCCTATGACATCCTAGAGAAGGTGGGAAAAGTGGCATATCGATTAGCTCTACCCACGGAGTTGGATAAGGTAACAACCGATTTGAAATCAAATACTTCTCTACGATTAAAATACATTCTTAACATACCGATATATGCTAGGTACATAACGTCTTTCACGTATCACAATTAAAGAAGTATGTTCGAGATGAGTCACATATCATCAATCCGGAGGTAAGAAATCCTAGACTTAACATGAGCCAAACGTAAATTGAAAAGAATATAAGTTAACCGTTATATTATTAGGTGATTGAAATGGATGAGACATTATCCTACGAAGAAAAACCCATAGAGATTCTCGATACTAAGACCCGAGAGACAAGGAAGAAGACAGTTAAGATGGTAAAAGTACTTTGGTCAAACCATTTGACCGAGAATGCAACATGGGAAACCGAAGAGGATATGCGTAAACGGTATCCTGAACTTTTCAATTAAGGTAAATATTCGGTTACGAGGACGTAACCTTTCTTTTAGGGGGGCAGGTTGTAATATCTTATAAACCTATAATACTTCATCTTCATACTTAATTCTCGTCTTTGTTTATGCTTCGAGGACGAAGCATTCTTTAAGGAGGGTAGAATGTGATACCTTGAAAATTTGAAATAAAAATAAATAAATAAATCAGATAAGTTATATCTGATAAATCAAATGAAAGTAAGATCAAAATATTTTTTTTATTATACTTGGTGTATAAAAATATACGCACACTACATGCAATAGAATTAAACACTTATGTAGCATCGGAAAAATAAAATAAAAAATAAAATAAAAATAAAATGGAAATAAATCAGATAAAATATAGGTGACAGAATGAATAAATAAATAAATAGATAAATAAATAAATAAATAAATAAAAATAGTAAGCATATTATAAATTACTAATAATAGCATCAAATTAATAAATGAAAATATCATATCATAAAACAATGACACATGCTAAGATCACCTACCAAATAATGTATATACATTATGTACATATATTTAAATATATATATTTATATGTAGAACTCAAAATACATTTAAGTAATTAAAAATAATAATAATAAAATAAAATAAAATGAAACATCAATATAAATGGGAATCAAATCAGGGATCAATACACATGCCATGTTCATCAACTACCAACCTATCATTATGTATAGACATTATTATTTTTATTATTATTATTATTATTATTATTATTATTCATACAATTATCAAATAAATAAAATAAACCATAAGGACCATCTAGACCTATAAATACACCCTCTTAGCCATCCTAAACACTGCAAATCGGAGAGATAGAAGCTATATATACATATACATATGTATACATAATCTCGCCGGAAAATTTATGCCTATAATATTTTACGTATCAAACTTCGTAAAAACGATAGAGGAGGGTCGTGAGAGGTCTAGGAATACTTCCCAATAAATTCCAGACCGATTCGTAGTCACCGGAGTTTCTTAGAAGTCGCCGGAGTTGCAAGCCGTGGAAACGGGTCTTCAGAAAAGACACGATTTTGCCGTAGATAGGGGTGGCGGAGCTTCTCCTCGACGTGAGGATCATTTTGCAACTTGAATCGTCGAAATCCGTTACCTGTAAGTAACGTTATCGCTCGCCGGAGTTTTCGGGATTCCGGTCGCCGGAATCGCGACCTGGAGAAGAGCTGGGAAGGAGACAACCCAGTCTTCTTGGGCCGGGTCGCGAATTTGGGCCGGTTCGGCCCATTTTCAATAAAAAATTAAAAATAAAATAGTAAATGAAATAAATAAAATCTGGAAAAATATAAATTAAATACCTGGTATAAAAATACATATTCGGACCAAGAATAATTGAAAAATAATATTTTTAGCTATTTTTAATTGATTTAATTGTAATTGGGCCAAGTTGTACACATTTAGTAAATAATTAACTAAATGACGAAAATAATTATGAAATAAATATGGGAGCAAGCTAGATTAAATATATGACTAACTAGGACATTTGGGACCATTTATAATTAATAAAAATTATAATTAGCATATTTAATTGTAATTAAACCGGTTAATAGATATATGAAATTAAGTGAATAAATAAAGGAAATAATTCTAAAATAAATATCTGGACAACCTAGGTCAAGTATAGACCCAAACTATAGGTATGGATGATTAGTAATTTATAAAAGTGATGATTAAGTTATTTAATTTAATTGATCCATATAAACTAGTTAAGTAATTAAATAAGGAAATTTTGATATTAATGGTGAAATAAATAAATCACTAAGATTGAAAATAATGTTCTGGACTAAAAATGATGTTTGTAATAAAATAAGGAAAAGAAAATAAAGTTGGGTTATAAATGAATGACTATATTTGGACTTAATAAATAAATTATTGAATTAGTTGACTAATTAAATTAGCGTGATTAAATTAATAATTATTACCCTTGATTATTAGTGATTTGGACTCCATATAAATTATTAAACTATTTGAACTCATAAAAATTAGTTGATGAATATAAACAAATTAATTAAGTAATGTGTACTTAATAAGTTAGTTAATTGACTTCATTGGACTAGTTTAACTAAATCAATTAGTTTAATGGATAAATTAGTTAATTTATAGACTTGATAACATTTCTGGAATTTATATTAAAAATAGAAAATTAAAACGAGATTAGAATTTGATTATTGGACTTAATTGAATTAGATTAACGTATTTAGCTATATTGATATAATTAAACTTATTTATTTGATTTAGTTAGTTCAATTAAATTAGTGAGTCAAATAAATAAAACTTGAGGATTGTATAAATTAATTTAATTGGGTTAGTTAGTATAAATAAACTATTGAACTAATTAAAGTTGTTATTGAGATTAGATTATCATTAATGATTATTATTTCGAATTATTGCCTAAGTCAAGTTATTATTAAAAGGGTTAGTAAATAAATTATATAAATTATGTAAACTGAATTTTGAACTGAAATTGATTATTTAAATTCGAAATAATGAAATTATTATGAAGTTAATATAATTGGACCAGTAAACTATTTAACCAAACAAATTAAGAAAAACCGAGTTGGGTTATTATAATTAAAGAAAATAATAAGAATGAACTGGAAATAAACAGTTAGTAAGATTTATTAATTTAATATTTATATTTAAAGAAGGAATTATGAAGTTAAAGTAATTGAAGGTTGGATATAAAAGAAATAACGAAATAATAGAATAGTTATTGATTTAGAATTTTGATCAATATTAGAAGGAGAATTCAAGTGAAGATCAAGCTAGAGATTTTATTAAGGAGATTATCGCAATTTAAGGTAAGTTCTATGTCAACCAAAATGTTTTGCCTCGTACTTATATGTATGCAATATTTGCACTATGTGAATTATTTATGAATTGGAAATTATATGTTTGACATGAATCGAATATTTTGACTATATGAATATTGGTGAATTATTACCTTTTATGGATGATTGAATGTATATTCTTTTTATTAAAGAATATTGGTGGATTTATATTTATTACAAAGGATATTTTGAGAAAATGTGACAAGAATGATTTGGGGAAAACTTAAAGTTTTCATAATATATATTCTTACGTCTCGAGAGAAATACGAGGCGTGGGTGGTTAGGGCTACTACTACTTTTGGTGAAATTTATTTGGGTCGGTAACCAGTCCGGCAATGACATACTCCGGTAGACATCCCGGGCTTTTATTTGAGGATCAAAGATCCTTTGGTGGTCGTAGTAGTAGTTACCTAATTTACCCTTGGACAATGTCCCTTGTGAGTAGGTGGTAGAAAACATCCCGCCTACTTGGGTTTCTTACTACTCGGAGGGCTTGGAATCCCTTTTAGAGGGTGTGCACACTTAAGGTAGAAATTCAGCTTCCAATTGGTGGTCGGTGGGAGCCGGAATTCCGGGATGAGTCGTAGATAACAACGACTCATTGGGCTCGAGGAATCTTGAGTTTCGCCCACTCTTAAAAGAATCTAAAGTATTACTTTTGGAAGAATTGAAGGATGATCTTATCTATTGTGGAAATTATTTTATGACATTAAACCATTTTGAAAATATGAGAGACTACTTTTCAATATATATACATATACAAAAACCTATTTTCCAAATTATATTATTTTACGGGTTCGGGTGGAATCTTACTTAGCTCTGAAGCTAATTTTTGTCTCTTTTCCCTTTTTCTCTTTGCTCTATTGTACAGATGATTATGATTATGAAGATTGATGTACTTGCTGCCCGAGTGTTCCGCTAGTTGCACACGTTTGATTAATTATTGTTGTTTAAATTTGTAATCCATAAACTTTGTTTAAGTTTTATCTGATGACTACTTGAATTAATGGTGGATAGCCTGTGCACTCAATCATGTATAGGTTGAGTGTGGCGGTGACACACCTGTTTTTCCATCAAAGACTTCCGCTGTACTCTAAATATGTTTTATAATAAAGATGTTTTCATTTCAAAATGTTATTTTATTTTGGTGGGAAAAATGGGGGTGTTACAATCAACTTCCGCTTTGTAAGACTTAAACACGTCCAAGACTTGAGATTTTTCATGTATAAGAAATAAGTATGCATATCTAGAGTAATCGTCTATGAATGACACAAAATATTGTTGACCATTCCATGAAGGAGTAGGAAATGGCCCACAAATATCCGTGTGTATTAATTCTAAGACATCCGTAGCTCTATATGCACCTTTTTTCTTATTTTTGGTTTGTTTCCCTTTAATGCACTCAATACAAGTATTGAAATCAGAAAAATCAATGGAATTAAGTGTTCCATCGGACACAAGACGTTCAACTCTATTTTTAGAGATGTGACCTAATCGTTTGTGCCATAAAAACCCAGATTGTGCATTATCAGCCTTTCGCTTAGTGCCTCGGGTGTCAACATTCAAAGCATTATTATATGAAGTTATTGTTTCAAGCATGTAAAGATTGTCATATGACATAAAAGAACCAGTCCCCACAATATTTGAATTTAAAGACAAATTAAACCGGAAGTTTCCAAAGGAACAATGATAACCTAATTTGTCCAAATAAGAAACAGAAACCAAATTCCGCCTAAATGACGGAACAATAAAAGTGTCTTTTAAATCCAAATAGAAACCGGTAGATAATAACAATCTAAAATGTCCAATAGGCTCCACATGCACCGCTTTGCCATCTCCCACATAGACGCATCTTTCAACATCATTTGGCTTGCGGTGGCTCAGACAACCCTGCATAGAAATACTGATGTTAGATGTTGAACCGGAGTCTAACCACCAAGTATTTCTAGGCACTGAAGCCAAATTGTTTTCAGTACAAACCAAGGCAAGGACCGTACCTTTCTTCACTTTCCAAGCATGATACTTGGTACAATCCTTCTTCATGTGTCCAGACTTCTTACAGAAGAAACAGGTTGTTTCACCTTCCTTATGTTTCTTCTGTAGTGGACCTTGAGCAGCTTCATTCTTAATGGGAGTTCTCTTCCTCTTTTTACCCTTATCCTTAGAGGTACTAGCCAAGTGAGCACTTTCTATCTTATTTTGTTTCATCCTCTCTTCCTCTTGCACGCAATATGAAATGAGCTCGTTAAGAGACCACTTCTCCTTTTGGCAGTTATAACTAACCTTAAAAGGATCAAATGCAATAGGAAGAGAGTTCAAGACTATGTGTACGAGAACATCTTCCGATATCTCAATCTTAAGTGTCTTGAGCCTAGAAACAATATAAGACATTTCCATAATATACTCCCTTATATTTCCTTTTCCTGAATACCTTTTGGAAGTAAAGTCTTTTAACAGCATGCTTATTTCCGCCTTATCGCTTTTAACAAAACGTTTCTCAATTTCAGAGAGGAAATCCTTGGCATTAGTAACCTCTTCGGATACAGCACCCCTAAAAGATTCTGGAATGCCACGCTTTATGATCATAAGACTTAAGCGATTCGAGCGATCCCACTTCTCATAGTACCTTTTTTCATCTTGGGTACTAGCATCCGTAAGAGAAGCAGGTTGCTCTACCCTTAATGCTAAGTCAAGATCCATGCAGCCCAAAGTTATTAGAATATTTTCTTTCCATTCCTTAAAGTTAGTACCATTTAGGACAGGGATGGAGTTGAGATTGGCAGATATGCTCGAAAAATTGACTGTAGAAAGAACAAGGAAAATGAACATATGCTTTAGTGAAATTGTAAAATGATTTTTAACCCATCACAAGATACCAAATGCACCGTTAGTATTTCATCTTTGGACAATAATACTAATTGCTAGTGGTACTCTTGTTGTAACAATAAAATATAACAATAATACATATAAAAGAAAAATCCACCTTTGGGTTGACTTTTTCTTTTAAAGTGCAACCTTATAATTGTTATATATTTATTATTACCAAAATGTATATATATAACTTGATAAAATATTAATCTTCCTTTGGGCCGATTAATATTTACTTGAACTATATACAGAATATATACTATGTTTAATATTTTATATGAGCCACTTACACAATAGGATCACTTTGGTGACATATTGTTTCTATATACTCATTTAAATATTAAACTCCTTTTATTTTACAATTTCATCATAGTCCCAAACAATCCTTTCGCAATTCTACTTAAAACTAGCTTACGGCAGATAAAAAAAACTTGAGAATTCAACCACGGCAATTTACTCCAAATTGAATCAATCATAATCAACACAACTTGATTGACAATATTAATTATTTGATATCATCAATCAAATTTAAAAGACAAAAGTCTATTCAGGTACTCCGTACTCAATTCAAATTTTATATATGCTATTGCACTCAAATAGCATATATGAACGGTTGCCACATTACTGAATAATTCCACTACGTGTAAATAAATGAGTTCATTTAGTGTTCAATAGCACCATACATGCATATTCACCCAACTATTGATATGACGCATCAATATTATATTATATTATATTTGAATAATGAGGCAAACTTTCATGACAATCAAAATTTAAACTGAATCGCCTATTCATCCATAAACATGGATCGGAAAAATGAGACTTGAACCGATTTGATGCGATCAGAAATTTCATTTGAGAATTTAAATGGTCTAAACGGTTGCCATATCGCCATAAAAATAATTACTTTGCAGCAACTAATCAGAAGCATGTACTCGTATGCCAAAAAACAATTCATGCAAAAAATGAAGCGTTGAATTACTGATTAAAGATTCCGTAAGTATAACGTGCAGCGGAAAGACTTAACGAATCATTATTCAATCAATAATTGCACACACATAACTTCATCAGTCGACTTATTCCAAATAAACATACTTTAAAATAAAGAATGAAGAAACTTTGGATATCATCAGACAAAACCCAGATATCATATTACGAAGTACTCATATCCAGATTCAAAAATTCCATGGATTTAATATGGTAGGTTCTGATACCAATTGTTGGATATTCATATATATATCAACAAAACTCCGTGTGCTATATATATATAAATATATAATAGCTAAATCCATATAAATCCATGAAATCAAATATGTATGAACTAAGATTAGAACAATACCTTGAGAATTCATTTGCATTAACACTTTAAGAAGACCCGGAATCCAACACGATTGATCGGCCTAACCTTCCAGTGCTATGTACCGTATGAGATGTTGATTATTCTAGTCCTACCTATTGATGGGATATATATAGGACTAGTGGAATATTGTAACGGTTGGCCCTTAGTATTCTAATAACTCCTTTATTATTATTACAATAATGATATTATTTATAATAATTTATTAGGCCATTTTCCGTTACAATATCTTTACTGTTATCTCTTAGTTTACACGCACCGGGGGTCATAACCGTTGTATCACTTTAGTGTAATATATTTAATTTGACCCGTCACCAAAAGAAATATATTATCCTGGTATCTACACTTTTATTATTTCATGAATAGCCACTGTATTATTTATTTGATGGTAAACACATTTTAATTAATTACTTATTAGGCCCCTTTTATTGTTTTCCAACAATACGTACTACCTGACTACTTGTAGCATTCATATCTTCCTACTCTGAAAGTAGGTGAATTTGAGAACGATGAAAGATGATATAAATTATTAAAAGTATAATGAGAAGATAATAGAAGTGTGATGGAATCCAGAAAAAAGTTGTAATAATGTATTATTTTCAAAATTGTGGATGATATAATGAGAAGATTTAGAAATAAGAAAATTATTGAATTAAAAATTGGAAAAATAAAATGAGAAAGATATGAATATTATGTTTGAAGAATGTTTGTCCCCGATTAGTCATCCCACCATGTCCAATGCATGACTGTGTTATATAAATAAGTTGGGGGTTTTACCAGAATATTACTAAAATAAAACTTATTTACATAAATATGACTATTCATTACTACAATGTAGTGTTGTGGTAACTTAAGTTCAAAACTTGAACATGAAATCATTACTAGCTACTTTAGTAACTAATCATATTTTTGTAAACCATCTTTATTTTGGTCATATTTATGCAATTATTTCAAATAGATTTTAAGTTTAGTCCAAACTCCAAATAATTGAATCAAATTAGGAATTTAGGATATGCTAGATTGTCAAAGAACTCGTGGTTAGAGGACATCACTATGATATTTCCAAAGAAAGATGTCACAGAGTGAAAGTTCATCGCAGTTTAGAACGTTGTCATTTAACATAGAGGAAATATGATGATATTACGTAGGTTAATATGTGAAGTGAAAACAGGATACATTAGGTTGAATTGTCCCCTACCCGAGCTTGTAACTTATATAATTCATTCATATGTTTTTCTGTGTTCCACAATTAAATTCATTTAGATCTCTTACGGTAATTATTCACTTATCTTTTTTATATTACTAATAAAACGCTAAAATACTTTTTTACTCATATGAGAAGTATATTATTAAGGATGTTTTTATTTTGACTATTTTCAATCACAAATCAGAGCAGATCAAATCAGATTAGATTAAATTTAAATAATTATAAAATTCGTAGAGACTAGACATCTATTAAACCATACAAAAGTAAATAGTAAATACATTCAATCGTACTTTTACTGATGACAAGTGATAAGTCCATACTTTGAAAGTCGACAAAAGTAGTCATTTTGTTTAAAAGCTCATGAATTCAGATAAATTTAGTTGCTAGAAAAAAGAAGTAAATTTTTATAATGAAAACTTTTACGTGTAAACAAATATTGACTCGATGTAGGCAGCTGTCATGGAGTCCTTTGAACACAATATATTACTCCCTTGGTTTTTTATTATTTGTCCTCTTAGACTTTGACACGTACGGGTTTTAAGAGGAAAATAATAGAGGTGGTGTAAAAGGTGTAGTGAGTTAGGTTGTGCGTAAATGAAAGAGTAGGAAAGACAAATGGGTAATAGTAATAAAAGTGAGAGTATAAAGGTATTTTGATTGAAAAAACTTACCAAAAAGGGGAACATGGACAAATAATTAAAAATGTTCCAAAAAGGAATACGAGACAGTTAATAAAGAACGGAGGAAATATATATTATTATGTATAAATGGAAAATAATAAAGTTAAAAGTTATGATGACCATTTTCAACCCTAGTAAAATGTCATGTGGATGATACCATATAGGAAGTACAAAATATGGAGTAATAATTTTAGGAAATAATGGCTTATCCTATTGGGAGCCTTGAGCATGTATTTCTAATAAAACAGGGTTTAAGAGTATTGCAAGAATATTACACATAAGACCCTAGCTAGATTAATACTTCATGCGTTCCCTTTTAATTGCAACAGTCAACATTTTACGTTTGTCAACGCACAAGTTTGACCATTAATATCTTTCATTCCTTATTAGTAAAAAATTTTAAAAATTCATATTTTAAAATTTTAGAATGAGAAGAGTTTAACAATATTTTTTAAAAGTTTAATTTATAATGCATTAATAAATAAAATATAGTCAAAATAGAATATGTGAATAGTGTAAAAAGTCCAATGTTGTAATTAAAAGAGAACGGAGTAGTACATGATTAGATTCTAATAACTTGCAATGCCCTATTTCCCTATCAACCATGATTCTTGTACCCACCTTATACCTACCTCTATGAAGACTGTTTTTTTATTTGTGAAGCCGATTCACTGACAAAAAAAAATAACTTTAAAAACATGGGTAGGTACAAAAGTGGGTACGTCATTTTCCATTGCCCTATACTTCAAGCTAGACACAGTCGGGACGTATTTAAGATCGTTAGGAGGAAGTCCGTGTCATTGTTCGTCTCGTACGGAGTAATAAATTGCGAGGAAACTATTATTATTCCGTGTATGGGAATTTACTACTCCGTACATAGTTACAAAAAAACTTGGATTTCAACTACTCCATTTATGTTGAGCTACATGGAGTACGTACGAGGCTACGTTTGTTTGGTGTTACGCACTCCCTCCGTCCCATTGGACTTTGCAACTTTTCATTTTCTGTTGTCTCAAAAAATTTTGCCACTTTTCTATTAAAACAACTAATTTGTGGTTCTTCACATTTCTCTCTCCTCTGCATAAATTTTAATCACACAGTTTTTACTATTCTTATTTCTCACCTACTTTGCGCTTGACAAAGTCTACCGAGACGGAGATAGTACTATATATACTCCTTTTAACATTTTCTGAACCATTCACAGGTATACTATAATTTTGTAGTAGTGTAATTCACCTCATATTTTAAAGTTTTTGTTGATTGAAAAAGGGAGAGGTGGGGTTAACTCCACACAATAATATGGGATGAAACTTCACTTTTTCCATCAGATTGTGATCAAAGCTCAATTTATATATCTTCTCAGATAACTGTTCGGTCTCTACTGAGGGCTCCTTTGGAATGGAGTGCTGCTTTTAGAGAAATCATATTCTAGATGCTAGGTGTGGCTCCTATTCTCTAAATAGGAGCAAGACAACTTCATTACCTAAGGTATGTCCTTAGTGATGGCAATGTGGCGAATCGGGGACGTGTACACATAAAACCGAAACCGCCCCATTAAATAAATGTTTGCTCCAAAACTGCCCCAATACCCGTTCGGGTAATTATTATTTGAACCGTACCCACCTCAATGGAGAATCGGTTTATCCACGGGTAACCGTTTCTCCAAATGATACCAAATAATCATTTTTTCGTAAAACAAATAACCAATTGTTAATCCTACTTGTTATTTATAATTTTATATATTCAAAGCACCCTAAAACATACAAAAGTAAACATTTAAGCAATCAAGCAGACTGGCCTAAACTCATTAGTATGACATGCACCTAATATCTCTTGTAACATAATAAAAAAGTAGTAATCGTCCCAGAATCCAAATTCCAAAAACAGGTTTAGACCTATATTTAGTTTTAGGCCTAAAAAAGTACTATACTTTTTAGCATTATTTATATGATATATACTATTTAGTATACACAATTTAGCATATATACTTATTATTCTTATATATAAAAAGTTATAATTCATTAATAATGTTACGGATCGGGTAACGGTGCGGGTACCCGCACCATTAGTGAACGGGGGCGGTTTCGGGGCGGATTACGGGGCGGATTAGTATTGAACCATAACTGCACCATTAACCATTTAAAAAATTTGGGTATTCCCCGCCCCGTACCCATTCTCCAGTCAAACCGGTTTTCCCCATTTTGACCAAATCGGTTCGGTGCGGGTATCCAACGGGTCGGCCAAAATTGCCATCTCTATATGTCCTGGAGTTTGAAGGGAAGAGGATGGGAAGATTTTGAAAGTTAATCATTTGAAGGAAAGAGAAGGAAAGGGGGAAGAGCAAATCTGAAAATTTAGAAGTTATGGATGAGTTATAATAAAAATCACTTCATATATATATGATAAATTCAAAAAGTTGAATTTATATTTATTTAAGGGAAAAGGTGCAAATAGGCCCATGTACTAACAAAAAAAGGTCAAATAAGCCCTTATTTAGGAGGTTCTGTACGGCTGTCGTCATTTCGGGTGGTTCCCGGTGGAATTTTTTGATGAAATTTTTTGAGCATCTTATTTATCAAGTCTAGTTTACTCATACCAAATTACAGTTAAAACTTCAATCGGGAAGGCATTCAAATGAATTCTTGAAAATAACTGCGCAGTTAGAAGCGTAGTTATCTTCAAGAATTCATTTGAATGCCTTCCCGATTGAAGTTTTAGCTGAAATTTGGTATGAGTAAACTAGACTTAATGATTAAGATGCTCAAAAAATTTCATCAAAAAATTCCACCGGGAACCACCCCAAATGGCGACGGCCGGACAGAGCCTCCTAAATAAGGCCTCATTTGACCTTTTTTGGTTAGTACATGGGTCTATTTGCACCTTTTCCCTTTATTTAAAATTGAGTTAAAGTTGTCTTTTAAAATTGAGTGCGGGCAGGGATTATTTTGCTTTATCGTCTATCAAACATCGTAACCCGCAATAGTATCATAAAATTAGGACGGAGGGAGTATTATTTATCAAGATAAATATTTGAATATGAAAATGGGGTTAGTTCATCAATATTACTAATTAAAAGGATTTGGACAAAAATAAAACTTCTTTTACTCCCCAAAAAAGAGACCACCGAGTTGCATCATTTAAAAAAACGAGATGGAAATGTCACCTATACCCCTGTAGCCATCGTGGTCAATACTCCTAGTCTCCTAGATATACGCACGTAACATCCCCCAACAGCTCCATTATTAGCATAGGGAAGATGCAAGGCTGTATATTTACATAATTATATTTATCAATTTAATATTTATTAATCATTCTTGATAATCATTCTTGATCCGTTAAATTACTACAATTGACCATAACAAACCTGAACAGTGACTAATTCGGCAGTGACTAATTCGGCTAGTGACCAACCTGACTAATGACCAATTCAACCGTGACCAATTCGACCATGATATATCCGACCGTGACCAAACTGATCGTGACCAATCCGATCATGACCAAACTGACCGTGACCAATCTGAACGTGACCAAACTAATCGTGACCATTGTTCTAAAACTCGCTAGGCGCTAGTCGGGCGGTTGAAGGGCGCCTAGCGCCTAGGCGGCCGACTAGGCCGATTTTTTGGCCGACTAGGCCTCTACAGTTAGGGCTGCCTAGGCCGCCTAGGCCGATTAATCGGTCCGCCTAGGCCGATTTTTAGAACAGTGATCGTGACCAAACTGATCGTGACCAATCCGACTGTGACCAATTCGATCGTGACCAATTCGACTGTGACCAATCCAACTGTGACCAATCACATCGTGACAAATCCAACCTTGACCAATTCAACAGTGACCAATCAGACTGTGACAAATTCGATCATGACCAATCCAGGTAACCAATTTGACCAGTGCCCAGCCCAGTTAATGACCACGATCAATTCAACACCAACACCTACACGGCCGCCCCGACCACCGTTGCCCCGACCACCACCTCCTCCCCCAACTACCGCATTGACCACCGTTGCTGTTTGACGGGGATCTCCGCCACCACCTCGGTGGTGACAGCCACCACCTGGCGGTGACAGCCGCCACCCATCACCAACCAACCAGCTCCCCTCCCCAGCCCCCCACTAACCCCCTCCAACACCCTCCCCAGCCTCCAGCAACCCACATCCCCCTTCCACCACCCTCACCCAAACCCCTGTAGCCCTCCAGCATCTTCCCCCAGGCTCCCTTCAACATTCAACCCCTGCACCCAAGAGCCCCCATCCAGCACTCCTACCCAAGAAACCAGTGGCTCCCAACCCCCTTCAAGCACCTTACGTAAGCCTCCAACATCCCCTTCCCCAACCCCTTCCAACCACACAGCCATAGCCATCGTCTAAATCAACCACGCCGCCGCCCAAATCAACCGCACCACTGCCCAAATCAACCGCACCGCCACCCAAAATCGATCGCACTGCCGCCCAAATCAACCGAATCATTGGGATCTGAAACCTCACATCGACGTGAATCCCTGTCCTGGAGATGAGGCGGCGCAAGAACAGAAAAGAAAGTGAGACACGGGCGGACTCGGCATGTCGGCGGATGACGGAGGTCAAACGGACGCAAGAAGAAGAAAGTGAGACACGGGCGGACTCGGCATGTCGGCGGATGACGGAGGTCAAACGGCCGCCACCATTGTGCAGAAACTCAGGGGAGAAGATTTGTTGTGGAGGTTGAAGGCGGAGGTGATGTTGTGCTCCTGGGGCGAAGGATTTGTTGTGCGTGAAGGATCTGATGTGTGGTCCGATAAAGAAGACAGGGAGGAATTGAAGCAGCGCCGGAAGAGATAAGCAGACAACAAACAAGAAGCAAAGCAGCGCAGGGTAAATTAGTCACCCGTTAAAATTGAGTCTCTTTGTTGTCCATATTGAGAATAGGTCTTATGTTTGTCAATTAGAAAGTCATAGGTATTAGTCCTGTCATTATTTCTATGAAAATTATGTAATAAATGGTCCGAGTTACTAATGTTCGAGTGACTATTGTCCCAATTACAATAACTCCAATAAACACAGCTCCATTTACTACTACTACTACTACTACTACTACTACTCAAGTTGACCGCCACCAGAATTACTACTACCGCTCTAGTGACACCGTCCCAGTTAAAATCGATTTATTGATCATCGTCTCAGTTACTATCAGTTCAGTGACATCATTCAAGTTACTACTACAGCTTAAGTGATCATCGCCTGAGTTATTACTTCCGCTCTAGTGACCATGTCTCAGTTACTACCGCTTCAATGACCACCGTTTCTGTTACTACTGCTCTAATGACCACTGTCCTAGTTACTACTGCTTCAGTGATTACCGTCCCAGTTACTAATGTCTCAGTTCAGTTACTGGACACTGTTAGCTAGGGGAATCACCGCCACCGCCGGGACCAGTGACAATACATCAGCGTCCCAGTGATAATTACACATCCACCATTGACCACATTGACATTGACCACCCATCATAAAAAATACTACAACAATCTACTCCCATTTTTGCGTTTTAACAGGAGTTATCTCCATCTCAAATCCTAATATTATATGAGGACTTGTAAAGTTTTATTCAATCTTTGTATTGCTCAACAACCATTGAGTGCACAATGTAAAATTATTCCGCTTCAACCATACATCTTCTCTTAGGATTTAGGAAATCTCACAAAAGAATAATGTGATTAAAACTTCCCAAAATAGGAGTGAATAAGTCATATTTTGAGAATAAAACATTGGTGGTCCTATTTATGAACTTTATGCATATTTTATTCTATTTAGGGGATTTTCTCTAGTCTTATTGACTCTTAGACGTATATTGTATTAAGAAGAGAAAATTCCTGAAATAGGAGTAAATAAGTTTGAAAATTCCAAAATAGGACTGTCATATTTTCTATCCAAAAATAGGAGTAATTTCTGCCAAGTTTGAAAAATAATATCATGTTTAAAGTCTGGCACTGATAAAACATGGCAATAATTAGTCCTATTTCGGGAATAAAAACATGACAGTCCTATTTTAGAATATACAAACGTTTTTAGTTCTGTTTAAGGTAATTTCACTGTTAAGAATAAGTGAATTTTATTTAAAAGTTTATGAGTTGTAAAAGTTATCTGCATTTAACGTAGACTTTTAAAAGTGTAACAAAATCTAGGTGTATTCAATCGAGACTTTTAAAAGTTTAAGAAAGTCTGAGCGTATTCAAACTTTCATTCATTCATATAGACCATTATTATTACGGAATTTCGTGAAGTCTTTTAACTAATTCCTGGTACATTATTTTTCTGCATTTGCCCCTTCTCCGGCCTCACTAAAGATATCCATGGACTTTCTATTTTGTCTTCTACTCGTCATAAGCATGCATAGATCCAGTTCTAGAATCAAATTATATTTGGGTAAATATTTATTCAGGGTCACAAACAGGTTAACTGGTTTTGGACTAGTACAAGATCGGGAGGTGGGTACCAGGTTTTGATATGAAAGCACTAGATATACTTCGTGAACTAAAATGCTTTCACATTTTGTTTTTTAGGCGGATCAGGGGACTCGGACTAGGGTAAACTGCAATCAAACTCACTCCATTGATTATTTAACCCGAGATCTCCCATAAGGGAGAGTGAGTGGGCGACTAACTGGACTAGACCGCATCCTCACTTCAATTTTGTTATAATACAAAAAATTTACTATATTTGTTGCACTATTATTCTATTCAATTTAATCTAGGGATGTCCTCGGGATGTTTCTGAAAGAAGAGCTAATGGAGATCGTTGACATCTTGATCAAGAATTTGTCACCTTTGTGTTTATATGAGCTCCCTATATAATATGTACGTACTTTTTAACTCATTATAATTTATAAATATAGATTTTTTTAAAAAAATAATACTGAAATAAACGTATTTAATTTACAACAGTATGACTAAATTACTAAAAAAGTATGTGTATTGTGATAATCAATTAAGTATAAAATTATGCATAAACAGCTGTGACCACTATGATCACTATATTAAGTGCTCACATTTTTATAAACAAGTTATTTTAGTCATAGATTTGTGACTATTACGCAAATATATCTAGGCATGTAGTTTAGGAGAGCTCTTTCTCATCAGGCCGGCCTGACGGGCTGCCCCGTCCGGCCGAGCCCGTTTGGGCACCTTCCCGGTGAAATTTTTTGATGAAATTTTTTGAGCATGTTCCTCATCAAGTCTAGTTTGTCCATACCAAATTTCAGCTCAAAATTCGATCGAGAAGGTCGTCAAATGATTTTTGCAAGTTAACTGGTCCGGAATATGTATTTTCCAATTATTGTTCATTTAATATTAAGATTATTATACTCATTGCTATTTCGATCGTATAAATATTAAATATTATTCTATTAATAGTTATTTATCCTTACACTCCGTATTATTAATCCAAGCCACATGTACAATTGCCCAAAATCAATTCCAAGTGAGACCCAAGATAAGTAGATGGATTAGACTAGGGGTGGGCGCGGTCCGGAACGGTCCGGGAAATTAGTAAAACCCGTAATGTATCTGTGGGGTTTCTAACGGTCCGGTACGGTCCGGTTCTAAGGATTGAACCATTCTGTACCATGTCGTTTCGGAACGGTACAAAACGGTATGGTACAATGCCAAACACATGCTAAAAATTGGACAAATCTTGCAATTAATAAATAACACCACACCAACCAACTCACATTAAGTATTGATATAAATACAACAAATTGCATACGTAGTACTAAAGTTCATAAATACATGCACAAATAGTGCAACACAACTAAGAAAAGGTATACCAAAATGATGATATACGAGATAAATATCGCCTTTCATTTACTAAGTTTATGTGAAAATATAAAAAGAGTATCGTCAAATTATTCAATATATAGAAAATGTAACATTCTTCTTCTTTGTTCTAGGTTAAATATTATTTCTAATTTAATTTATAGTTGAACCGTAAGATCTCAAATTTAAATCATACTAGTATTAATTAGTTGTACAATTGCACAAACATGATACAACAAAAAATTATATACACTACATTACTAGAAATGAACAGTCATTAATGATTTTTAAAACTTTAACATTCTTTAATACATACCAAAATACAACACAAAATTATTTAAAAAGAAAAAATAACAATATACATACTCCGTATAAACACACACATTTAGCTATTTTAGGGACACATGAATACATATTGGGTATAAAATTGTTGGCTATAAAATATATTAATTGGTAAGGAAGAAAATAAAAAAAAAAATTCAAATGCATTATTTTTAAACGGTCCGGTCCGGTTCTTTTCAGTTCTCAAAATCTAGGACTGATCCCGTACCCGTTTCAAACAGTATGGCTTCGGTTCGGGATAAAAATATATAGAACCATTTAAATACCCGATATCCGGTACGGTACCATTACGGAACGGTTCGGTACCGGTTCGGTTTGGGTTTTATGCCCACCCCTAGATTAGACAACTCCAAGATAATAGACATCCGCCATTAATTACATATTAATCCCATCCGAGCAAAATTAATAGCTCACAATCAGTGGGTCTGTAGTATAATTACGTAGACCTCATCCAACCGCCCGAAAGTGTTAGTTGAATGAGCATAAATACTGGGCAGTCTGGGGCAGGAAATACCCATTTTCCAGGAGACTGAAGTGAGCAAGAAAGAAGAATTCTAAGAGCAGAGATCGAAAAGGAGAGGGCCGAGAGATGGCAGAGGAAGTTCTGGTTAGGACGAATTTGGAACAGCTGAGGAAGACATTCCGGTCAGGGAAGACAAAGGAGGAATCGTGGAGAAGGGAGCAGTTAAAAGGATTGCTCAGTCTCCTTCAAGAGAGAGAGCATGACCTTGTCTCTGCACTCAAGCAAGACCTCGGCAAACACCACGTTGAAGCCTACAGAGATGAGGTGATTCTCTTTTTTACTACTTCTATCCTATTGACATTTGGACATGATGGATGAGTATTAATAAAAATGTGTTTATCTGGTTGATATTGAATAGATAGATAAAGTAAAAATTAACTGAGATGATCTAATGTCACAAATTTTGACAAATTTGGTATGAGACAATCTTAACAAGACAGATCAAAAAAGAAAGATGAAACAATCTTGGTGGCACAAAGTGGGTAGTTTTTTGCTCATATACAAGTCAATTTCGGCCAAACTTATATTCTCATCCATGTGTTAAGTCAATTTTGAATTGTCAATTTGGCCAAACTTAGAGCTCGTTTGATAACACTGAAATTGGCTGATTTTGCTAAAATTTATGAAGTTCTGGTTGAAGTGACTGGTTGATTGATTCTGTTAATTTATGAAAAAAATTGTGTAAAATTTTTTATTAATAAAATAAAGAAATAATTATATGGAAAATAGTTAAAGCGTCCTCTACGATAACTTCAACCAATAGTAACATGAATCTTACTTATTTTGATATTACATAATGTCAACGTGAAATCAGAAATTACGTGTTTGACGAAAAAGTTAAAATCATCAAACGAGTTCTTACTCTGTGATAGAGGGGTTAAGTCAAATTTGAATAACTTTTACATAGTACTCCCTCCATTCTTTTTAAAATGTAACATTGGACTTTTTTCATTGTTCATATGTTCTAATTTAACTCTATTTAATTTATTAATGTAGTATAAATTAAATTTAAAAAAAATATTGTTAATTTTTTCTTATTCTATATTTTCAAAATCTAATGTTTTTAATTTTTACTCGAAGGAATAAAAGATATTAATGGCGAGCAGTAAACCCTTCATATAACAACCCACTGATAAATAAGCACTATTGTACCAGTTTTCCTCTCTTTGTGATTCTACTTTTTCTTCTTATTATTATCTGTCCACAGATAGGACCACTTGTGAAGTCTATAGAATTCGCTTTGTCCGGGTTGAAGAGTTGGATGTCCGGTAAATCGGTATGTTCTCTCTCGCGGTCTCACCTTATTTGGTCAAAAATGGCCTATGCCAGGATTTCTGAACAATAGGGGTGCTACGGCCTACGAGTCAACCGGAAAACTGGACTCAAATTGGTAAACTAAGGTTTTTTGCTGGGAGATTATTGACGTCTTTTGTCACTTTCAGAATAACTTTTTGATAGAATCACTGTCTATTACTATGCATGTCACGAGAATATTTCAAATAAAAGAAATGATGACAAATATATTATCAAAATAAATGTAGCTTACAAAAATATGACTTAGTGTCTTTAGTGACCATAATATGTTCAAATCTATCATTATAGTGACTATGCATAATAATTATAGTAAAATTTTTGTCGACTAATTATATTTCAGTAATATCTAAGAAAAATCCTCATTTTTATAAAACGATATTTTTCATTATATATTACTAAAATTAAAGTTATGAACAAAAATATCACAGAAGTTATTGGAGAAGTTATGATAAAAAAAAAGTTATTGGAGAATTTCTTTATAGTCACCACAATATAAAATTAAACAAAATTATAGTACTAAATTTTAAAAAGTTTTTGTCCACTATCTTTATTTTAGTCACATATATCTCATTGGTTATTAATTTATTTACCAATATTATAAGACTGCTTGCAAAAATGCTAATAAATCTGAAGTATCGAAAAATCTGAAGCAAAAATATGACAACAGTACATGAACAAAAATAAATTTGCAAATGAACTCAAGCCTTGTAAAAACTAATAAACCAAACTTGAAAAAAACTATTAAGCTTCTTTCAGCTCAAGCTCAAGCCACTTTAATTATTTCAAGCATGAGCTTGAGCCTACTCAGATTTAAGCTCAGCTCATTTGCACGATCTTTTTATGAATTTAGATCACTTAAAAGTATTGAGTTATCTACTGTAATGAGACGGAATCTTACATTTCATAGATTGGTCTTGAAAATTGTGATTGTTTTGCTGTTTTCCAGGCCAAACTGCCCATTGCAGCATTCCCTGTGAAAGGAGATATAATCCCTGAACCATTGGGTGTAGTACTCATTTTTTCCTCTTGGAATTTCCCTATTGGTATGTGATAAAATCTTGTTTGGGCTTTCATATTACATTCCTTTGCGTATGCATTTTTAGAGTAAGGATTGTGTACATTTTCATCTAGTGTATATTCATGTGTCAATCGTTTATTAGATGTAGAAAAGTTTTGTTAATATTTTGACACCAAATAAATAGATGACACATACGAATGTGCACAAAGAATGTTGGGGGAATGTACTCCTAGAGTTGCTGTTTTTAAAACGAAAAAGTTATTGGTGTACATGAAGGGTTATCGTTGGAACCGATCATCGGAGCAATCGCCGCAGGTTGTGTGGCTGTCCTTAAGCCTTCCGAGCAAGCTCCCGCGTGTTCATCACTACTAGCCAAGCTAATCCCTGCTTATATTGACCCTAAGGCTGTTAAGGTCATTGAAGGTGGAGTTTTGGTTTCAGAGATTTTGTTGGAGCACAAATGGGACAAGATTTTCTTCACAGGTAATGATTTGTTGCTGTTTCAAGTTTCTGTTCTTAAATAGCTTTTCACATCGCTGAAATACAAAAATAATGTTTTAGGTGGAACTTCAAATTTTAATATTTGTAATTTGTAGTTTCATCTCAGAAGATTCATATGAAAATATAAGTAGTGTACGTTTTTATATGTGTTTATTAGTAATTTCGTACAACACCAACATCCAAGCCTTAGTCCCAAAATAGATTAGGATCGGCTAACATGAATCGACATATGAAATCGTAGTTTAAAAGGATAATAAGTGAACAATCCTCCACACTTTTATTCTCTCTTCATTGCGTTCTCTCCAAAGTTATATGTGTGGAGGATTGATCTACCTCCGATTTCATTTGTCGTTACAAAAAGAAGTGGTTAGTATTGATCTACATATCCTAGACGGGATTTTTCGTCTTAGAGAGGCACACACTCCATATGGCTCAACACGTCGTCTAGACCGTTCACTTATTCTTCACAAGCTACATATCCTAACAACTATACACCTCTTTAGATTTTGATCTTTTATCTTTTTATATAACCTGAATGAAGTAGCCTAAAATTTTACATATTAGTTGTTATTTCATATCTAACCGAGTTGGGACAAACTTCTCAACATATAATTTCCCTCGTCACCCCCATTTCGAGTTTGATTTCAGGCAGTGCACAAGTAGGCCGCACCATTATGTCAGCCGCAGCAAAGCACCTTACTCCTGTTACATTGGAACTGGGAGGGAAATGCCCTGCTGTTATTGATTCTCTTTCAAGTTCTTGGGATAAAAGTGTAATTGCATCATCCCGATAATCTCTTCCTCATAATGATTAAACGAAAACACCAGTGTTTCTCATGATGTGTGTCCTCTCTAGGTTGCATTGGATCGGATTCTTGCAGCGAAATTCGGTATCTGTTCTGGTCAGGCATGTATTGGAATTGACTACATTCTTGTAGAAAAGAAGTTTTCAGCAGAGCTGGTAATGTTTTATATCTTTTTATTTGTTGTGGTATAGTTTGTGTTATTATCCATATGGGCTATGGCCAGGGTAAAATTAAACCAAAACACTTGTTTTCAGGTAGAACTTCTGAGGAAATGTATCAAAAAACAATTTGGAGAAAATCCAAAAGAAATGCAGCATTGTCTTGCAAGGATTATAAACAAAAAGCACTTCATGAGATTGAAGAATTACTTGGATGAGCCTGAGGTCAGATCTTCCATAGTCTATGGTGGTTTGCTCGATGAAGACAATTTGTAAGTACGGGGTAGTTTTAAATCTTAATTTCTAACACGAATCAAATATTAGCAAGGAAAAATTAATTTTATATACAGTCAACCGTTAAATAGTTTTTTGGCAAATTTACTCAAATACTTTATATACAATTTGGCCATTGTATATAAATCCAATGCCACACCACGCACACATATATATAATATCCAATGCCAAGAGTTTTACAATATTTTGGTAATTCTACGCCAGGTTTATGGGCCCAACCGTGCTGGTTGATCCTCCGCTAGATGCTTCCGTCATGACAGAAGAAATTTTCGGTCCGATTCTCCCCATTATAACAGTAAGGCCATCATTTCTTACAAGGAAAGTTCCCCGAAATAGTAGTAAAAACAATTGTGATATTCGAATATAAAATTATTACAGAGGGTTTTTTCCCGAGTCAGAAGTAAATTCTTGTCATCCTAAAAACATACTGCTATATTTTGTCATTACCGGACATTAACATGTCAATGTTAAGTCACCATTGACAGTGTTTTTCAAGCATTACAATATTTCTCGTATTTAGGGGGAAAACATTATGGTCTTGTTTTGGAATTTGATGTAGTTGCAATTTATGTTTCTTACAAAGTTAGGAGAACACGTGAAGTGTTTGCTATGGTGATATGTTTTTATAAATATGGTTGTTATTATTGTGGCAGATGAATGGAATAGAAGATAGCATTGAATTTATCAACTCCAGACCAAAACCTCTGACAGTTTATTGCTTCACTAATAATGAAAATCTGAAGAAAAAGATTGTGTCCCAGACATCTTCAGGAAGTGTGGTGTTCAATGATGCAATTATCCAAGTAAGTTCATAATCATCTTAATGTTTTTATAATTTCCATCAATGCCCATGGAGTGGCTCTTGTTTGAGCTTAATAGATTCTGATACCAAATTAAGACTTGGTGTTCTACATGAAAATATCAAAGTAGTAGTAGTCTTAGACCTTATAATGTTAACTCAGGAAATCTTCTGAACTTCAATTTACCAATTCTGGAGAACTATAGTCTGAGGTTATTAAAGTTAAAGTTATCTTTATAAATAACTTTGATATGCTCGAATAATCTGGCATGCCTCTAAACAACATTTACTACGAACGCGACAACTAACAAGGGGATAAATTCACAAATAATGCCATTCAGGTGCCGGTGACATACTAGGCCCCAACCTACCCCAAATTCGAAAAATGTTTTGAGATTGTTTGTAAATCAGGTACTCCATATGTAAAAGTATATGCAACCCGCACGGGTAGCTCAGTTGGTCCAGTGGGGGAGATATGGAACAATATCCAAGGATCGAAACCCGCAACGGCCGTGTGGAGGTTTCAGCTCCTGCATGCTGGGCTGGACCTCTGGTGTGCACGGGTATAAGGTCTGGCACCATTGGGTCCGATTGGGTCAATGTGACTTACTCCTACACCATTTTGTCGAATCGGGGTGTGGGGCTCCTCCGTGGGAGATTCCACCTTTTTATGAAACAATGTATAAGTATATGCAGAAAAATCTTTTGTACTGGCCCGGGCCGATATACCGAACTCACTACGCCATTGATGCCGATTCATTTCTTTTGAATAATTGCAGTATGCAGCAGACACACTTCCATTTGGGGGAGTAGGAGAGAGTGGGTTGGGGAGATACCATGGGAAATTCTCATTTGATGCATTCAGCCATGAGAAGGCAGTCCTCAGAAGGAGCTTCCTGATAGATTTTTGGTTCAGATATCCGCCATGGGATTTCAAAAAGCTTCAGTTCTTGAAGGCTGCCTACAGATTTGATTATCTTCGCATTGTTCTCATTTTCCTGGGGTTGAAGAAGGCGTATTGTGCTTAAAGCCTTAAAGGAAGAACAAATAAGGGGGGCATCAAAACCCATATGATCTGTTTGGTTGTCAAAATCTGTTTGGTTGTCTTTAATTTGGTAGGTAGGTTTCATGTAAAACCATTAATTGTACTTTTCGAGATGATAACAATTAATAAAAGTAGTTGTGGTGTTCCTACGTGTGGGCAAATCAGGGAGTAAGGAGAACTGGAGAATTAAATAAGCCATAAAGTTCCAAACTTGATGTTGATTTATTTTTTTATCATAAACTTGATGTTGATTAGCTGAGTCAAGTCAATACGATGAGTATTTAATGTTTGGAAAACAAAATCAATCAAATTAGTGATCGCTAATAATGCCTGTACTTATCTCATCTGTCTCCTAACTCCACTCAATCTTACTAACACGATACTTGTCTTGACATTATGGTACTGTTAAAAGTTAAACTAGTTGCTATCAAACTCTGAATCTTGCTTAACTAGATACAACCCAAGTGAGCTACAATCTCAGAAGAGTATAAGAGTATGTTAGGGATGGAGCAAGGGCACTGGACCGGACTCGTCCAGTACAAAAAATATTTTTAAAAAATACTCCCTCCATCCCAATATAAAAGGCACACTTTCCTTTTCGGTCCGTCCCAATATAAAAGGCACATTTCCCCTTTTGGCAAACAAAACAGTGCAAAACAGTGCCAAACAGTGTCCAAACAGTGTCAAACAGTGTCTAAATAGTGCCAAACAGTGTTCAAACAGAGTTCACCCTTAAAATGTCTAGAAACGCAAATGTGCCTTTTATATTGGGATGGAGGGAGTACTATACAAAGTTTTTTACCTTTTAAAATAAAACATATTTTAAATTTGAAGTGGGCCAGGGTCAAAGTTGGCCCCGTTAGATCTGCCTTTAATTGTACCCATCCTTACACGGTCATAAAATTTCAATATGAAATTCGTCAATATGAAAACTTTCAATAGACTCAGACGATATAGATTTTCCTGCATTCTAACACCGTCAATAAAATCACTCCAACATATTGTTTTATTCCAACACCGTCAATAAAATCACTCCAACATATTGTTTTACATAATAGTTTAGTAAAACAACAATTTAATTATTATAAGCAATGTTTTTCTATGATTTTTTCTGAATAATTTTGAAAAAACATCCAAATTTGAAGGGCATCATTAAAGTTGAGGCTTCAAAGAGGATGATCATGAAATCAATTTTGTTTACCCTCTAAAAAGAGGGGTGATGCTCACCCCATCCTAGTTGTCTACCATGTGGCATGACAACTTTTTACTATTTGGCAATTATTTTAATTCTTTCATTTTATATCCAACTTTTAAAATAGTATATCAAAAATTTTCATTGTTTACGATCTTTCATACGATACCTATATTGCATACGAAAACTAAAAAAATCCAGGTAAAAATATATGTTTAGAAAAAACAATTTTTTTAAAAAATATTTTTATATACAATATTAATATCATTAGAAAGTTCATAAAAATTTATGAAATGTGATATACTTTTTTATAAAAATTGGATAATAAATAAATAAAATAAGTTATAAGAATTTGAAAAAAAATAGGAAATGGAATGTCACATGGCACAAAGGGAATGAAGGGGTGATGTTCACCCTCCTTGAAAGTGGTGAATGAAAATGCACTCAAAGTGTAACCAATCCCGCTCCATCAAATATCTATTGAAAATTTGAAATATGTGAATAAGGGACATGATCACGTACTGCAGACTCTTTTGATGGTACACCTCATCAAACTGATTCAGAACTCGTGGATGAAATTACGTTGTATTATGATTGTTGGTATTTGTCATTGTGTGAGGTTGCATGGAGGTTTTTCCCTTTGACATAACATATAGAGAACCTTCTATTGAGTGACTAACATTTCATATGTCAGGTGAACAACATGTAATATTCGACGAAGATGATTCTCGTCAAGAGTTTTTTGATGCACAAGTGCAAAAGAAAATAAAATTTCTAACATGGATCGATGCAAATTAAATGAAAAATACCCTAAAACAAGAGGTCTGACCTACGATCAGTTCCCTTGGAAATTTGTGTGGAAGCAGACTAGACGTGAATGACTTTATAGGCAAAAGCACAATACAGTTGGGAGATTGCATACATTGTTGAACCATGTCATGAAACCAATATCACTTGCTCGAATACGAACAATTGACAACATTGTGTATCTCACATTCAAAGACGCGTGTAATGTATTGGGGTTCTTTGTTTATATATTGATGTTTTCCAATCAAATGTGTGCGCCACACGTGGTTTGGGAGAAAACATGGAAATATCTAAGCGATGATATTCAGCACATGCAGAGATAACTTAGGAAACGTTTACTTCATGGGTCACTAAACGGTGCTTATTAAGACTCGTGTAAATAAGCGACACATAAAATAAGCAATGTTGTAAGATCATGTTTACTTCAAAGGGTTTAAAACACCGTTTAACATTAAAATGTCCAAAATAACCATATACATACCACACAAACATTCGAGGAAGCTGTAACAATCTCAATTTCACAAAAATTTTAAATTCAATATAAAAAGGTAGATAAAAAAATGATAAAAAAAATTAGTAACAAGATAATTTTCGTAATATCAAGGAATTATAAATCAAGAGGCTAGATTATTTTGCCACTAGTCACATAATGTTATACGTACATATGGAAGCATGGCTATAACTTGATGTATGGTCACATATAGAGATACATATACACATGGCCTAACACTCTAGAAGGGAACAAATGCATGTTGTCATCATAATATTAAAAATTTCAATGTAACACTCATCCAAACAGCATGCTATACATTTGGCTAGCCCTTGAGAGAAGAAAACAAAAGTAGCAATAGAGGAACATGCAAACTCGAATATCACGAGTTAGAAGAAAACAAACGTAAGAATAGAATAGTCAATAATAATTCTTAGTATTAAAAAGGTGCTAGTAGGCATTAGTTCTTGTGAGTCTAGAGAAAAACCACGAACAAAATGACACTAAGGAAAGTAAAGAGGGAGAGGGCCGCGAGATAAGATGCAAAGGGAGGAGAAGCAGGGAGAAAAGAGGGGATAAAAAGCATAGGAGGAAACTAAGAAGTAAAAATCTTGCCTAAAATTTTGAGGTTTGTGTTCATTCCCTTCTCAACTTAAATCATACGTAGTATTTAATAAGCTCTATAATTTTATCACATTTATATCTTCCTGAAATGCATTGTTTAATAATATTGTCATTTCGTCCTACTATGACACTTAGTTATATTGACATGTTTTACTTACATTTTGATGAATTATCATTTGAGAGAAATGTTTTAAGAGCATCTCCAATGGTAAAATGTGGACGGTGCACACGTGGCATGGGAAATAGCCACATAAATATTAGTAAATAAATTCTTTCTCTCCTTATTTGAATGATTTTATATAGTTTTGGTAAGTTTTTCTCTACAATGTCAAGGAGACCGTCTAGATGTTGACATTGTTGTTGACATTGCAGGGAAAAACTTACCAAAATTGTATAAAATCATTTAAATAAGGAGAGAGATAATTTATTTGCTAATATTTATGTGGCTATCACTCATGCCACATGTGCACCGTGGACATTATAGCATTGCAGATGCTCTAATAATTTCGATTTAAAGGATTACCTGTTTTAAGTATTCAAGAAATGGATAGTAAATATCATAATGTAGTGATGATAGTTATTGATTCAGAAGTTAACTATATTATTCTAAGAACTGATAATTTTGTTAATTCGATTCTTAAATAGTAAATATACCTATTATTAGTTAGAGAAGTTTTATATTACTTGAGATTCATTAATTTGTAGATTTATGACTTATAATTGAAATATGAATCAATACTTTTATTTTACAAAGATTTCTTCCTATTGTAAAGAAGTTTGTACGAAGTATTATTCAGTTTTTTTTTTATTTAACTATAATTAAGTTATGTTATTTATAATAGAAAAAGGAATTAATACATATTTTATTTTCGGAATAACATATAATGAATAACTTTTCAGACTTTACGTGTAGAATAGAAATTTCAGATTTATATATATGCCTATTAGGGAAAGTTTCAAACTAAACTATAAACCAATTCAAGGCCACCTGTTTACTTTAATTAAACTTCGTACGTTGTTATGATTAAGAAGAAAGCTTTTATAAACCCACACTATATTATAAAATACAGATTTATAATTACGTACAATATGCATTTCGAAACCTATTATTATGGATCTAATTTGTTAAATGATATCACAGTATAAATAATTAATTCCCGTTAAAATAATAATACTAATAATATGAAGTGTGTTTTTGTCTAACTAATTAAGTTTGACTTCGAAAGTGATCCAATTGATATTTTCAAATGGCGAATATATGTATACTGTTAAAACCAACTCTTAAAAAGTTACGTTAGTCACAGTTTTACCAGAAAAACTAATTAAATTTTCATAATAAAATTCGTATTCCAAACGGCACACAGTAACGTAAATTGATATTTTAAAACTGAAAACTGTATTTAAAATAAGTTGTGTTCCAGAAACTTTACACATAAGTTTTTGTTAGGAATGCCATTTAATTTAATAATAATCACAGGCATAGAAGCAACAAGATCAGATCACTGAATAGGAGTAATGAATAAAAAGGAAATTGAAACATTGCTTTGGATTGGATAGGTTGGCATGCCAATAGGGAGGGATAGTTAATACGACCGTAGAATTTGATCGTTTAGGGTCCGCAGCCACAGAGTGGACAGTACCAGATGAGGAATGTCCCGTTTATCCAGCCCATTAAACTAAGGAGTAAAATTTCTGAAAATAAGAAACATATAGAAATTTGATTTGGAAATGCAAATTGAAAAAAAAAATGGTACGTTGAGAAGTGGAAAATGCAAAGTGCATAAGAAGTATACTTTAATTTGTTATACTCTATATTCTGAAAAATTTGCAAAAAAAAAAAATGATTTCTGTGAACAAATTGTGTTAACATTTTGATGACGTACATATTATTAAGCTACATTAGCTATGAAGAAAGTTGTATTCTTAATTAATTCAGACTTATAAGCTATTTTGATATTAAATTGTTACAATTTATGTTGATTATTCATTGAGAAAGAATGAACACCACTAAGCAAGATTTGCTTAGCGCGTTGGATTTTTGTCCTTCGCGTATGTCAATAAGCATTACGAGGCGGAACTCAAGTCGGGATGCATTTGGGAGCAGCAGCCAATCATCAAAGAGTCACATCTGCATATTAGTAATAATCCATCTCTAGTTGCATAATAAGTGCTCATTTAGCATATTAGTGTGTGAAGTAAATAAAAATGGGAATGGTTATATCTCATGGATGTATTTGGTTATTCCAAAAATCCAGAATTACTTGTTGTGTAATATATTTATGCTTCCGCAATTTATGGACTTTGATAAAAACTAATATTATTATTATTCTCATTTAAATTCAACTAAAATATTTCAACAAAATAATTAGTTAGTCAACGCTTTGGTGCTGCGGCACTGCGGGTAGCACTCCCTGCCCGATCCGTCTGGGCCGGGTAGGGGGTGTTACAGAAGCGGTCCAGCTCAGCTGGTCGCCGACTCACTCTCCCTTGTGGGAGGTCCCGGGTTCGAAACTCAATGGAGTGAGTTTCAGCCCAGTTTACTCCAGGCTCCCCAAATCCCCCTCCCCCAGACACCCCCTGGAGTAAAAAAAACGGCACACAAACATTCATGAACACAAGTATATAATATAATATGTGGGGTCACCTCGTACGTGTACCTCCCATACCCCTAACCCTTACCTTGCCCTATACCCCACCCACCCCTACCCCTACCCTGCACCCTGCACCCTACACCCAATTCAACACCTTTGACCCCTACCCCTACTCTTACCACGGCCTTACCCTCTACCCCTACTCCCTTACAATCCTTCAAACCCACCCATACCCCTAACTACCGAGTGAGGTCGGGGTCGGGATAGGGTCGAGGTAGGGGAAAGTGGTAGGAGTAAAGGGGGTACAGAAGGTACAGGCGGGGTGGGGGTGGGGTAGGTGGAAAGGGCTAGGGGTGGGGGTAGGATGGTGGTAGGGTGGGGTCGGAATCGGTGTGGGTCGAGGTAGGGGCAAGTGGTAAGGTGTGAGGTAGGGTTGTGGTTAGGGGTAAGGGTGAGTAGTCGGGTAGGGGTAGGGTAGGGGTAAGGGGTAAGGCATGAGGGTGGGGGTTAGGGTGGGTCGGGGTGGGATCGAGGTGGTAGAGGTGGCGGTAGGGTGAAGTTGGGATCAGGTGGGGCCAAGCTAGGGGCATGTGGGTAGGGGGTGGGGTAGGGTCGTTGTATGGAAAAGGGGTACGCGGGGGTGGGTGGGGTAGGGGTCGGGTAGGATAGGGGTAAGGTACGAGGATGGAAGTAATGGGGAGGGTGGGGTCGGGGTGGGTAGAGGGGTAGTAGGTAGAGGGAATAAAGTAAGGGTAAATTCGGAAACTAAAAAAGGTTAAAATGCCGCTTAATTAATACATGGGGGTGCTATACTTAGTAAACGGTACATTAAGCACCTCTTTCGGTTAGTAAGCAGCTTTTTAAGCAGCGTGCGTGTTTACTTCACCCTTCTTACTAACTTAACTGTGACTTTAGTAGCGAAGTAAACAGCTCCTTAGTATTATAATAATTATTGTTACAGCCATATGTATTTGCACCAGCTAGCTAGTAATAATAAAACCATTTACGCAAATGTGATATAATTGATTATATCTTTTTCATAGTTCTAGTTCTATCAGATGATGAATTAAAGAGTTTTGCTTTGGTCGAGATAGAGAAGTTGATGCACAAAAATGGAAAAAGTGTAATGGAGTTCTCATTCATGCCACGTCCTGACAGGTCATTGGTTTATGAATTACAAAAAAAGACTTTTCCATGATGAGTTGAACTTTGATAGACTAAACATTTGCATCTATTGTCAACATGACTTCTGAACAGAAGAATATATATGAGATCATCATGCAATGTCTTACTGAAGATCGTGGTGGTGTGTTTTTCTGTATGGATACAGAGGAATAAGCAACACTTACATATGAAGGGCGATATCAGCATGCATAAGATCCAAAGATGAAATTGTGTTGACAATGATATCCAGTGCAATAGCATTATTGATTATTTCTGGTGGACGAACACCTCACTCCAGATTTGTCACTCCTATGTTAATGAATACTCCACTTGCAATATAAAACACGGAAGTTATCTAACTGAACTAACAATAAAAGTGAAGCTTATCATATAGACTGGGATGAAGCTCGGGTGACACACAAACATTGCTTTGAAGCTGTTGACAGGATCGGACATTAAAGGATTTTCTCAGATTTCACAACCCTGATAGCTTGAAACTTCCATTTGGAGGGAAGTTGTCGTTTTTGTGGCGATTTCAGTCAAATACTCCCTGTCATACCAAAGGCATCAAAGCAAGAGGTTGTTTGCGCTACAATCAATGCCTCATATATTTGGATACATTGTCACGTTCCCACTTTAATAAAAAAAAATATGAGGTTAATTGCAATGCGATTCTTCACATAGTAATGTTGATGAATTAAAAAAAAATCTCAGATTTGGTGCTCAAAATAGGAGATGAAGGGGTCTTCATTGATATACCCAATGATATGCTTATTACCACATCAGGTAATCCTATTGCTTCAATTGTTGCTAGCACTTATCTATCATTTCTGGAGAATATGTGTTATCCGTCACATTTTCAACAAAGAATTATTTTCACACCCACAAATGATGTTGCATAGCTTATCAATAAATATTTGATCTTATTGATGCTTTAAGAAGTGAAGACATATATGAGTTTTGATAGCTCATGCTCACTTGAAGGCAACATTGGTAGTTAATTCGATGCAGTGTGTATTCAATCAAGAGTTTTTTAACACCATTAATGCATCAGAGATATCTAACCAAAAATTGGGACTAAAAGTTGGTTTTCCTATTATGTCAATGAGAAACATTGAGCAGTCCTCTGGCTTATGCAATGGAACTCACCTCATTATTAACCAGCTAGGTAAATTTGCTTTGGAGGTGAAGTTTATATCCGGAAAAATTATTAGTCAAAAGGTTTTGATTCTGCAACTATCATTGGTCCCGTCGCTAGTAGAATTCCTTTCAAATTTCAACGCAAGCAATTCCCAATCATCGTTTCATTTGCCATGACGATAAACAAAAGTCAAGAACAATCTTGGCATCAAGTGGGCATGCATATATCTCAGGTTACGCACAGTCAATTGTACGTTACCACATCAAGGGTTACCTCAAGTAGTGGGTTGAAGATTCTTATATGTGATGATGAGGACCATCCACGCTACTAAAAATGTGGTCTATAGAGAATATTTTCATAATCTGTGAAACTTTTTTTGCACTGTCAACATATATGATTGTTTATTTTATACTGTTTCATGAGACCCACTAAAAATTATAATATAAACTTGTTTCATTGTCACACAGAGATTATTGTATTTTCATGAAGAGTATATAGTTATACATTATCGATTATTTTATTTTATTTGGCTATAGCTATTACTATGTACTTCATCCGTTCTCTTTTAGTTGCAACAGTCCATTTTTCACGTTTGCCAACGCACAAGTTTAATCATTAATATCTTCTATTTCTTATTAGTGAAAAAAATTAAACAAATCAATTTTTGAAAATTTTAAATAGGAGGAATTTAACAATATTTTTCAAAAATTTAATTTATAATGCATCAATAAATAAAATGTAATCCAAGTAGAGTATATTAATAGAGTAAAATCACCAATGTTGCAATTAAATAAGAATGGAGGTAGTATATAATAAAAGTTACAACATATAGGGTATGTTTGGCACAAATAGCTGAAAAGATACTTTTGAGAGCTTTTTAATAATTGTTAGCTTTTAGTGACTGAAAAGATCTTAAAAAGAAAAGGTGGTAGCAGTTTGGTAAAAAGCTGACTGTTTGATTTAGTTCGGTTTGGTACACAAGCTGTTAGGACTAATTAATACTAAAAGTCACGAGCTTTTTTCAGATGCTACTCCCTGTACATCTCAAAAAAGTTTTTTTTTTTTAATTTTTGAAAAGCTCTTATAAATTTAGAGACTTTTTAACTATAACATGTCAAACATATAACTAGAAACTTTTAGAAACTTTTTAAACAGTACAAAAGCTAGAAGGCAGAGACTTATGTCTGCCAAAGATAGCCATAAACTCTATTGTCTTTTTTATTTTTGCAAAATTACACATTAAGTATTGTCATAAAATATAATTTTAAATAAAATAACTTATTATTCAATTCTAGACAAAGCATTATTTTATATATGCTTCGTCTAATCTGTCCAGTTACTATGTATTAATTAAAAGTAGTTGTGATATTTATACATGTGGGCAAATCAGGGAGTACGGAGAATTAAGTAAGCCATAAGGGAGAAAATGACGAAACATAACATATTTTGAACAGGTGTTTCCAAACAGGACATATGTGATTTTTTTGACATAAAATGCAAAACGGAGTACGTAACTCCGAAACTAAAAAGTGGCCAAACCATCTTGTCTGAAATGGTGGTGTGCTTTGGAGGCTGATGCAGAATCTTTGGAGGGTGCTCCTAGTGACCATCTTGCTTTATTTATTCGGCTTCACCCGACAAGGGGGGTCAACCGTAAGCGTCGATTTAAATTTGAGAATGTCTGGCTCCGGGAGGAAGATTGTCGGGAGGTTGTGACAAGGGGGTGGGATCTTGGCCGAAATGGTGGTGTGCTTGGTTGCATTGCGACCTGTAGTAAAATGGTTGAGGAGTGGGGGCAGGGTAAGGCCGGGATGTATGGTAAAAGAATTACATTTTGCAAGAAACGTTTAAATTATCTTCGCGGCAGAGCTGATGCTTGGGGCATGGCTGAATTTGACAGGGTTAAGAGTGAGTATCTTTCACTTTTGGAGAAGGAAAATCATTATTGGAAGCAAAGAGCCAAGGAATTTTGGTATCGGGAAGGAGATACTAATACTATATTTTTTCATAATGAGGTGAAGATGAGACGAAGAAAAAATAAGATGGAAGGGTTAAGGGCGGCTGATGGCAGTTGGGTGGGCGGCCGAGGGGACCTGGCTAATTTGATCGGAGATTATTATAATGATATTTTTTCATCTATGCAGGGTTACGGGGATCATATATTTAATTGTGTTGAAAGCAAGATTGATGAGCACCAGAATGCAGCTTTGTTGAGGCCGATATCTCAAGAGGAGGTCAAGAATGCTCTTTTCTCCATGTACCCGGATAAATCCCCCGGTCCTGATGGTATGAGCCCAGGTTTTTTCCAGCACTTTTGGGATGTTATAGGGCCGGATGTGGTGACTTTTTGTAGGGATGTTTTTGAGTCTGGTGTGATCCCGGAAGGAGTAAATCATACTCACATTGTTTTGATTCCAAAGAAGGAGCACCCGGAATTGCTTAGCGATTGGCGTCCCATTGCACTTTGTAATGTAGTATACAAGATTTTCTCTAAAATATTAGCTAATAGATTGAAGGTTCTTCTCCATTTATGTATTTCTGAACAACAAAGTGCCTTTATTCCAGGGAGATCAATTATTGATAATGTTATGATTGCGTTTGAGTCTCAACACTACTTAAAACGCAAGACTCAAGGGAAGGTTGGCTATGCAGCTTTGAAGTTAGACATGAGCAAAGCTTATGACCGGGTGGAGTGGTCTTTTTTGGAAGGAATGTTGAAGCATTTTGGCTTTTCAGACAGGTGGATTAATATTGTTATGGGGTGTGTAAAGACGGTCACTTACTCCATCCCTTTTGAGGATACGGAGATAGGACCAATTATTCCTTCTAGGGGTTTGTGCCAAGAGGACCCTCTTTCCCCTTGTTTATTTATCCTGGTCATAGAGGGTCTCAGTGCTCTTCTCCGGAAGCATGAGAGTATGGGCTGCATTCATGGCTTGGCAGTGGCTAGAGGGGCGCCGAGGATATCTCATTTACTTTTTGCGGATGATAGTTTATTGTTCTTTCAGGCTAAACACAGGGAGGCGTCAATAGTTAAGGAGATCCTCCATGATTATGAGTCGGCTTCGGGATAGGTGGTAAATTTTAACAAATCTAAAGTGTTTTTAGTACTAATGTTTCAGCTAGTTGCAGAGAAGGGCTGGTGGAGTTACTTGGAGTGGGACCTGCGGCCATGGAGGAGAAGTACTTGGGGCTGCCGGCTCTTTTTGGCCGAAATAAGCGGGAGATTCTGAACTACTTGAGGCAGCGGGTTGTTAGAAGAATTCAAAGTTGGAACAATATATTTCTTTCTCGGGCAGGAAGGGAGGTGCTACTAAAAACGGTAATTCAAGCAATGCCTTTGTATGCTATGAACGTCTTCCTTTTACCAGTTGATCTTTGTAAGGAGCTGGAAACTCTTATGAATGGGTATTGGTGGACGGGTAACGCCGGGAGGGGTATTAGATGGCGGGACTGGGAGTTTCTTTGTAAACCAAAAAAATTTGGAGGTTTGGGTTTCCGAAGAATTAGACAATTTAATATTGCCATGTTAGTTAAGCAAGCTTGGAAATTATTTAATGATCCAAGTTCCCTGGTTGGCAGAGTTTTTAAATCCCGCTATTACCCTAACGGGTCTTTTATTTCAGCTAAATTAGGAAATAATCCTTCCTTCATTTGGCGGAGTATTTTTTAGGCTCAAAAAGTTATTAAAGAAGGTTATAGTTGGCGGGTGGGGGATGGGGAGTCTATTAGTGTTTGGAACGATCCTTGGCTTCCGGATCCTATTAATCCTAATGTTATGTCTAATACACTTGAGGGGTTGGAAGATCTTTAGGTGGCCGGCCTTATTTCGTTTACTGATAGAAGGTGGGACACATACTTGTTGGAGGAGCTTTTTATTTGCAGGGACAGGAACTTAGTCAAGAACATTCCTTTAAGCTGGAGAGCGGCTCCAGACCGGATTGTTTGGCGGGGAGAGCAGAATGGTAGCTTTTCTGTCCGAAGCTGTTATCGAAGATTAGTTGGCGAGGTCAGCCAAGTTGGCTGGGGGGTTGGACAGTGTTTTGGAATTGGAGGTTACCGCCTAAGATTAAGGTATCTTTCTGGCAAATTTGTTCGGACCTTTTGCCGACAACAGCGAATCTGCGGCGGAGGCGAGTTGGGTGTGATGAGAAGTGTGGCTTGTGCGGAACGGATGATGAATCCCTTTTACACTTGTTCGTGCTTTGTCCTGTAGCTTCCGAGGCTTGGAGATGTGTTGGTTGGGATTTTTCTTCTCAGGTGCCTGCTTGTTTCATGGATTGGTTGCACGGGGTTTTTGAGAGGATAAAAGGTGATGATTTACAAAAGGTGGCATGGGGCTGTTGGGGATTATGGATGGAGAGGAATAGGCGGGTATGGCAAGGGGAGAGTCTTAGTCCTTATCAGGTTATGCATCGAGCTTGGAGTTTTGTGGACAGTTGGTGTTCGGCTCAACAGAAGGGGAAAGGAGCTAGGCAGGCTTCCCTGGAGAATCGTGAGCAACGGTGGAAAAGACCTCCAGAGGGATGGTTGAAGGTTAATGTAGATGCTTCTGTTGGTAATCGGGAGCATAGTTTGGGTTGGGTGGTTCGGGATGCTGCTGGGAATTTTGTTGTCGGGGGTGCTCACAGATGCGAGGGGCGGTGCTCTCCGCTGGAGGCAGAACTCCTGGGAATAAGAGAGGCTTTGTGTTGGTTGCGAGATCAAGCTTGGGACTTCATTATGGTTGAATCAGACTCTTTACAAGCAATCTCGGAGATTAAACAGGGAGCAAGTCTTTCGTCGGGAGGATTGCTGGCAGAAGATATTAGAGAATTAAGCTCGGGTTTTAATAATATTTCTTTTTATTTCGTTAGACGTTCAGCGAATAGGGTTGCCCATACATTAGCTAAGGGTGCCTGTTCTTTGTCTGATGGTCAAATCTGGGTGGTTACACCTCCGAGTTGTATTATGGATGCTTTATCTTTCGATTTGATTAATGACAATTAAGTTGATTCCTTCCAAAAAAAAGTGGCCAAACCCAATTCGGAGTACACAACTCCGAAATCAGAGCGCGTCAGACCATTATTTGTTTTCGGATTTGCCAGGTCCGAATGTAGAGGATTAGATTTCCGGCCATTGTGATTGGTTGGCTACATTTCAGCGGATATTTTTTTCTTATTATAAATTAACCTTCCCTATCTGCCTCCTCCCATACCTTCAAGCACTCCTCTCAACCCCTCTATGGAAAGGTTAGTAACTCAATATTCCTCTTCCCCCTCCTCCTCCTCCTCCTATCCTCATCATCATCATCATCATCATCATCATCATCATCATCATCATCATCATCATTATTATTGTTATTGTTAGATACAATTTGTATTATTAATGTGTGCATATATTTATTTATGACTTAAAATATTACCGAGTAAATTGTAGGTAATAAGTGTAGTAATCTTTTCTTATTATTATATTAGTAGTAATAATTGTAGAAAACAAGTTTAATATTTCTATTTGTTTACTATTCGTACAAATAGAAATATTTGTAACATGAGTAAAACACATGTTTTTATCTAAATCGGGAGTCAGACGCAAATTCAACTTAAAATACAAATATTGTATGTTTTTTAATTATGTTGAACAAAATACGATTTATAACAACAATTATAAAACAAACTTCAAAACACAAAAATAAACACAACAAACAATCCGTATTAAAGGCAAAAAAAACTCCTATTATATATACTTTACTAATTCGGATCTGCCAACTCCAAAAACGAGTTTCGTACTGACAAGATAAATTCGGACCTGCCAACTCCGTTTTGCACTTTCTCAGAAAACGTCAAAAAAATTGCACTTTTTGGAATGCAGGCCCCTTTCCGTCAAACACCCGCCATAACGTTCCAAACATGATTTTGATTAGCTGAGTCAAATCAATACGATGAGTATTTAATGTTTGAAAACAAAATCAACAAATTAGGATGGCTAAAAATGCCTGTACTTTCCTCTCAAAAAAAAATGCCTGTAATTAGCTTATATGTCTCCTAACTCCATTCAATGCTACTAACACAACATTTGTCTTGACATTATGGTACTGTTAAACGTTAAACTAGTTGCTAATTTGCTATCCAACAAAGAATATTTTTTGGAAAAAATTACACTGAATTTTTTACTTAAAAAAATTAAAATAAGAACATTTTTAAATTTGGGTTGAGGCAGGAGCTAGGTCCCCCCCCCCCCCCCAAATCCGACCCTGACTATATATGCATCCTTACACCGTCATAGAATTTAAATATGAACCTCTTCATATAAAAAGTATGAATCAACTCCCTCAATATAGGTTTCCTTGCATTTCAACACCATCAATGAAATCACTCAACATATTTTTTTGCATAGAGATTAGTTAAACATTACTTAAATTATTATAAGCAATGAATTTCTTTTATTTTTTTTCTAAATAATTTTGAAAAAAATCTTATTGACTTTTTTTGACTTTTTGAATTAATAAAAAATTACTTGGGGATATCTATTTTGGGAGATATAAATTTTTAATTTTTAATCGGACATTATATGACTGCGCAGCTAAATCTTCTCTCTAGGGTTCGGCGTTTCAGCCGCCTAGGGTAGTTCTCGTGTTTCCCTTCTCTTCGTTTTCACCCGATTCAATTGGACTGGAACGGAAGAAGGTGGATGCTGTTTTTTTCGATAACTGTTGAGTAACTGTTCCCATGATTCCACAGAGAAAACAGAAACTCGGTAATTTTTCATACTTAAACTCTACCCCGTGTCCTTCACCGCTCTTAGTCAACGTAGATCCCTTTTTCAGGGGCCTTCTCACATCCATCTTCACCCTAACTCTCAAGTATGAACACCATTTTTCGTTAAAGTGACTCTCATCAATCCTAATGAACTCCCCGATATAATTGCTCACCCTTCTAGCAGTATCTACATTCATAAACTTATATGGAACATTGTGCACTTGCACCCAAAATTCTGCTTCAAACAAATTCATTTTATGTGGTATATCATTAGGACCCACCACCTTTAGCCATAACAGATTCTGCTCAAACAACCAAGGACCATCCTCCAAAACGCGATTCATATCAACTTTAAGGTAAAAAGTGAATAGATACCTTTTGTCATCAATTTATTGAACTGTCATTCCCCTTTTTGGCATCCAGAGCGATGCAAACAGGTCATGTACTGCCTGGAATCTAACCTTCCGATCTGTACGAATGACTCCCACCACCGGAAATTCCGCCTCCTTTGCGCGCGGATCATCGACCTCTTCCTCCTCATCATCAAAGTTGAGATTGTTGTTCTCTTTTTCCAAAGCCATTCTCCTATATTGCTCCACAACTTCCTCCATAGCTTATGCTAGAAAAACTCTTGGTACAACTACCTCCCTGCGGCTGAACTTCGCTTGTCCCAAAGCTTAGGGACTGAAAATGAAGAGAAGAGAGACACGAAGCAATTCCGAAAAAAACAGCATCCACCTTCTTCCGTTTCAGTCCAATGGAATCATGGAACGGAACAACATTCCTTGCACTTTGGGTTTAATGCATCAAATTCCCTCATGATATATAAACTTGGCACATTTAGCGCCCTATAATTTAATAAATGCGTCAAACCTCATGTGTTGTAATTATTCAATCGCAAAACCTTCTCCATAAATAAATTTTACAATTTTGAAATCACTTATCCTAATAATGTAATTAAATATGCAAGTAACTTTGTTATGATTTCTAAAATATACAAAAATACTAATCATTTTTCATTTATTTGGCAATGTTGGGCCTGCTGGGCTGAAGTGGGCCGGATGGGCCGAAATGGTCCCAAAGGCCGAAACAAGCCTGATAGGCTAAAACGGGCATCACTGATCGAGCTTCGTACTATGTAAAGTTTTGGGCTCCTGAATAGTAACAGGCCTGGATAATATATTCCAACAGGGTTCAAGCAATGTTCCGTTATTTGTGGAAATACCATGTATTAGAAACTTGTATTTCATACAGAGCATTTGTTTGGGCCTAAAAACTCTAAAAGGGGTACTTCCGACTTTTTTTAAAATTTATATATGCAATATTATTGTGATATGAAACATCATAAAAATTTGTGAATTTTAGTATATTTTCTATAAAAATTTGAGTATTAAAAAATATATATAACACTTAAGAAAGAGTTTTTTCCTGAAATCTTCGGTCTTTTTTCCTTGCTAGCTTCTTTTCGTTTAATGCACCAAATCCATTTATGACATACGTAGTATAAATTAGGCGCATTAGCATCCTGTAATTTAAAAAAAATGTGTCAAACTCCCTGTATTATAATTATTATGCGCAAAATCCCCTCCAAGAACAAATTTTACAATATTGAAATCACTTATCTTAATAGTATGATTAAATATGCAAGTAACTTTTTTAAATTATATGGAGTACAAAAATACTAATCAATTTTCATTTATTGACAATTAAATTTGTTCGTGAAAAGGATTTTGCACATGAATAACTATAACATAGAAGAGTTTGACGTATTTCTTAAACCACATGAGACTAATGTGCTGAATATATATTTCAGCACTAATGTGCTGAATATATATTTCACGAGTTTTGATGTATTAAACCCCTTCCACTTTCCACTTTCCAATTCCCCAACCTTGTAATTACCTCAAATGTTCTTTCTAGGAGTCCAAAAGGCCATTTTACACATTTTGGCCTCCTATTCTTTTCTCACTACAAGTGGTCGAATTAGCTAGATTTAAAAATCGAATATTTGATCGAGTGAACCTTGAATATAATTCTTCAAGCCTATGGAACACTTATGAGTTAGAGGTAATATATACTCCCTCTGTCCCCTTTTAAATGTCCCGGAGGAAGGTGACACGAGTTTTAAGAAAAGTGGATTTGTGTAGTTGATATTAATTGATAAAGTAAGAATAAAGTAAGAATGATTTTGAGCCAAACAAACTTTACCTAATAAGGTATGAGACAATTAAATAGGGACATCCCAATATGATAAAACGGGACATTTAAAAGGGGACGAAGGGAGTAGATAGTATGATATATTCCTACACGTGAAATTTGAATAACTTTTAGGGAAAATGGAAACTAATAATCTAACCTTTTAGCGGTTTTCTTATAATAGTCCCTCCTACATTTTCGTTATTCATGAATAATCCAACTTTTACATAATTACGCCTAATCTTTATTCACTGGTCCCTGACCGGTTGATGACCTGTTATTCCAAGTTATTTTCTTATCTTTGCAAACCATTATACCATAAATTTCACCTTTCAGAAAGATAATATTTTGCGAAGATAATAAAATAACTTCGAATAGCAGACCATTAACCGATCAGAGACCAGCGAATGAAGATTGGGTGAAAAGGTTGAATTATTCTTGAATAATGAAAATGTGAGACTATTGTAAGAAAACTGTTAAAAGGTTGGATTATTTGTTTTCATTTTCCCTAACTTTTATAGGTTTAAATGCGGTCATGAATGAATCAAATGCTTTGAAGAATTTGAAGTTAAAACATAAAAATCAAGCATACTCTAAGCCTATACGGCAATCGAATCCGGCATTGAGTATGCCAATGTTAAATCCAACATATTCTAAAATCCGATATTTTGAAACTCATAGAGCTTCGAACATGAACTCGGACACATCACTCTAAATAAACTTCAGTCAAGGTGTTCAGACACAGTCATGAAAACTCAAGGACGAAAACGCATGAAGCAAGTAATCCACGACTTCCCACTAAGCCAAAAGAACCATGAAACCTCGCTTGATGAGGATAAAAAATTTAATAATAAAGAATAAGACGTAATAGCAATCAGTGGGCCAGTGGCGGAACCAGACTATTTTTAAGGGGGGCGATAAAATATGTTAAGATCGTGATGAGTCGAAACTCGAGAGGGTAAGTTAAGTCTTGTCAAAGTTATTGATAATTTACATACAATTTTTATAAAAACATAACTAAAAATATATGGAAAGTTCTCTAAATAAAAGTAAAAAAAGTTTAAAACTTTAAAATAGGATTGACATGTTTTTATTCCCTGAAAATGAGTCATTTCTGTCAAGTTTGACATTACCAAACTTTAAACATAACAATTTTTTTCAAACTTGATAGAAATTACTCTTATTTAAGGAATAAAAACATGAGAGTCAAATTTTGCAATTTGAACACGTTTTTTCAAACTAGTATAAATTATGTACAAATTATATGCATGTTATTGGAATACAAATGTATTAGTAATGTATTACATTTAGTACATATTAACAAATTTGTGTTTATTTATTTGAATACACATTAATTAACAATAAAAGCAAATGAGTGAACAGTACAATAAAGTAATGTTATATGGGTCTTTCTACAACTTGTTTTTTTTGGAACATTCTTCTAAAATTATTATAGTATCCGCTCTTACTACTCTTTCTTAATACTTCAGCCCAAAATGTATAATAAGATCATCAATTTTGAAAGGAAAGAGTAATTAATAATTACTCCTAGAAATGACTCGTGTCATTATGCCAACAAATTGATGAACTAAGTTAAATAAATACTCAAGCTAGGATGATTAATCTCCATTCTCCAATAGTCCAACTTAGGTCAAACACAAAACAAGAAAACAATTAAAATGCCAAACAAAAACAATTAAATAAAAAAATTGATTAATTAAATAAGTATCGCTTGGTGGAGGTGGAATTTTGGAAGGGTGCAAACCCGGCAACCAAATGTTCATCCTTCAAAATTCAAACTGATTGATACGAGTATAATATGTAGTATAATAATAAATAATAGTAATATACGGAGCTATGATACTCCGTAACTTTAAAGCATACGACGTTGTTTCTTTTCCCTTTAGTAACATAGCCAAAAGTCGTCGTTGAACTAAGAATGTTTTTACTTGGACTGTAATTTGTCTCAGACCAGTTCAGACCAGTTCAGACCAGACCAGACTTGGATAGTTATAAAAATACAAAGAAACCAGACTTTACCAGACCAAACCAGTTCAGACCAGACCAGACCAGATCAGACCAGACCAGCAAATTACAGTCCAAGTAAAAACATCCTAAGCCTTTTAAAATGACTGGTCGGCATTTTAACACGTAGCAACACCAGGGCACCAGATCTGGAAACAAAATGATAAGGAAGATGACGGGAGATACAGGGGCGGGATGAAAATATCTCCAACTACTACCTTGAAACGTCCGACGAAGGGGTGGCGCCGGCACCGGCTCGCCCCGGCCTGGTTCCGCCACTGATAGCAATTGAAATTGTTGATTTTTTTTTTTGAATAAACTACTTATTATAGGATGTTTTCTTTTGGACTAAAATTTGCTAGTCTGGTCTGAACTGGTCTAGTAAATGTTTGTTCTTTGTATATTTTATAATTATCCAAGTCTGATATAATTTGTTCTGTTTAAGTCTGATCTGATCTGGGACCGAAAGTTGTCCATAAGAAAACATCCATTTTATATGTTCCATAATTGAAATGGTTGATTTCAAGTGTCAACTAGTGATGGACCCGGGCCGGGCCGGTTCAATTTTTTTTTTAAATTATTATAGATTATACAAATTCCTATTAAAAACAAAGTTCAAGTGCATTTATTTGAAATAGGAACTACATTTGAGAATTGAGAAAAAATAACAATACGAAATACATTTTCTAATAAATATCAATTGGGATTTCCGCCACCGTTGGTGGTTGTTTTATTGAAATGGTTCATATGTTTTATTGGCATCCCGTATCCGTGTGAATGCCCCAAGCTACACTCTTTCTTGCACCACTTGCAAGTTGCCCACCACAGTCCGGTCTTCGGGTCCTTCCACTTATCAAAATTGTTTTGCATAAGGGAAGATGTACTTTCCATCTTTAAAATGCTATATGTATAAGTAGGAATGTAGGATAATAAGAGAAGATGAAGATGGAGAAGAGGTGTAGAAAAATGTTAGAAAATAGATGTATTTATAGATGTTTTTGAACCCCACTCCAAACACCACCACCCCCGGGACCCCCCTGCCCCCCACCCAAAGCCCCAACGGCTATATAGCCGTTTGGGAGGTTTTTTTTTATAAAAAATTTAAATCTTTTTTTTTAAGTTATACATATTGTAAAATAAGTTAATTAATTTAATGAATTAAGTAAAGCTATTTGTACTTAGAAAAGTGGTTTGATTTATAATTTACAAATGTTACAAAATAGGTGTATAAGTATTTAAACAAATTACATATTGTAAATGTATTTTTAATTTAAAAACCGCCTTTAGATTTTAGAAAAATAATTTTAAGTCGTAAGTTTGTAACCAATTAATTAATTTGAGAAGTGCTACATATGAAAAAATGAACGCATATTATTTGAAATATGAAGTACAAGTTTACAAATTAATTTGAAGTACAACTACAAATTTACAATTTTGAAATATGAAGTACAAGTTTACAATTTTGAAAAATGTAACAATTAGTGGGAATACTAATTAACTAATCAAGTAATGTTAATAAAAAATGTAACTAATAAGACAAATGTATGAATGTGTATAGTAATTAATGGGAGTAAATGGGTAATAGAATTATTCTAAGTGATATTAATTAAAGTGTAACTAATATATAATATAATGTTTATATGAGGGTAGATCGTATCAGGCCGGCCTGACGGGAACCGCCGTCAGGCCGAGGCCATTTGGGGCCGTTCCCGGTGGAATTTTTTGATGAAATATTTTGAGCATGTTCCTCATCAAGCCTAGTTTATCCATACCAAATTTCAGCTAAAAGTTCAATCGGGAAGGCAGTCAAAAAAATTCCCTACGAAAACTATGCATTATATATAAAAACAACGCAGTTTTCATGGGGAATGTTTTTGACTGCCTTCCCGATTGAATTTTTAGCTGAAATTTGGTATGGATAAACTAGACTTGATGAGGAACATGCTCAAAACATTTCATCGAAAAATTCCACCAGGAAGGGCCTCTGATGGCCTCGTCCGGACGGCGGTTTCCGTCAGGCCGGCCTGACAGGATCGGGACTCGTGTTTATAGTATATAATATATAAGTATACTACTATAAGATGAGTAATACACTTATATTTTATACTTTAATATATAAACTATATATTAAGTAGATGTAAAATGTATATATTAAGTGGATAAAATAATTGTAAAAGAATTAAATATTAGAGTATAATGGAGAATTGGAGATTGGAGAATAAGAAAATAAGTATATATGAAATATAAGTAGAGAAGTAGATATTATTATGTATTAAGTATATACTAATAGTTTATAAAGTATATTTAATACTTTAATATATAAAGTATATATTAAGTAGATGTAGTATGTATGTATGTATTAAGAGATATAAGTAGAGATTAAGTAGATAAGAAATATAAGTAATATAGTATATGTATTTATAAGTAGATAATTAATATATAAGTAGATATAATAATTGTATAAGTATTAAATAGTAAAATAAAATATAATGGAGAATAAGAGAATTTGAGAAGATGAATATGGAGATGAGTAGAGAGTAGGATTTAGGAAGAGTTGGAGAAGAGGTGTGAAAAAATGTTTAAAATTAGGAGTATTTATAGGTTTTTTTAACCCCCACCCCACCCCCAAAGGCCCCAGACCCCCCCTGGTACCCACTCAACGGCTATATAGCCGTTTGGGAAGTGGGTCAAGAGCCCAAAAGGGGTTTTTTAATTAAATGAAAAAAAAAATTAAGTTGACCGTTAGGCTCGGGCCGCCAAAAACAAGCCCCGAGCCCGGACCCGCCACCCCCACCGGTTCAGTGCCTGAACCGGACCCGGACCCGAAAACCAGGCCGGTTCCGGGCCCGCACAATAACAGGCCGGGCCGGTCTCAGGCCGGTCCCGGGCCGGGCGGCCCGAACCGGGTCCAAGCCTAGTGTCAACACATGTATCTCGGGAAGTTTTTAACATGGTTTATGAGTTTATCTCAAACTAAAATGAAAACTCAAGGACCAAAAACACATTAAGCAATTAATAACGAATTTCCACTAAACCAAAACAATCATGCCAATCAGAACCTTGCTTGGTGAGAGTAACATTTTTAATAAGTTGACATAATAGTAATTGAAATTATTGATTTTTTTCAATTGGATGTACTTCTAACATATTACGGAGTTTAATAGGGAGTAATCGGAGTATATGTTTAATAGTGATTGACTTAAAATGTCTAAACAAAGTATTTCGAAAAGTTTTTTATAAATGATCATTTGTCCGATCTAACTAAATATTAAGCATGGCCGTCATTCCCATTTAACACTATCAGTGTTTAATCCATTATTGCCTTGTTTAGTGCCTGATCAAATAGCAATAATTATGTTTTTATGGACCAACATACCCCCCCCCCCCCCCCCCAATAACCCTGATTAAACCATAGGCACTAAAAGCTAAATCAATAATAAGGGCTGTTTAATAAATAAAAGGCCTGCCAAATCAATAAGGAAAAGCCAGTAAGTACATTTGAAATCATGTAAGCATTCAAATCATAGCATTTCATTACAGAACCTATGAGTAGCATGTAACATACTATACTAGGTTTCTTATACCCTTTTAGAATGTCATCACAAAAATTAATGAAACCGTAGGATAGGATCTCTCATCTCTGGGGAGGAATGATTTCTATGCTTCGTCTGAAATGGGGATTATGTCTTTTGCCACATAGGCCTGCCTAAGATGGCCCTTGCATGGACAGCAAGGTAAGAAGCATTTAACCTATCAAAACAGAAATGCATCCATTTTAATGTGAAGTATATACTTTTGCTTCCTTTTGACAACTTAAGTCGTAACTTTAGCCATTTTCATTAAAAGATCCGAAAAATAAATTTGTCATACATGCATGCAGCAAGGCGTGCAAATGGTGCAACTAATTATAGAAAATGTGGAAGGATGAGCTTACCTGTCAACATCGGGTGCTGCCAACGGATCATGTCTTTCCTCCCTTTGGTCCACAGCTGGAGTAGTTATTGCCATATCTTGAGCACCTTCACCCTACATCAGAAATATAATATCACGTTTATGAGCTATCACCCCATTTCTTCCCCTGATTTTAGGGTTCTAAGAATAGGAATACTGATACCCCCACAGTGCCAGACTCTTAAATTCATTATTGTTTAAAGAGATGTGATCAAGCTGAATGCTTCTACTTTGGTCTTATTTAAATCTGTGTCTTCACTTCTCTTGATTTATCAAAAAATAAAAAACCATCTTAGTCTAAGAAGTCCAATATTTATCCCCCACAAGGGTCTTGGAAGTTGGGTTTGATTTTCATTTCTGGCCATTTATGACTATAATGGGTTCTGTCAATATGGTTTGACTCAAATCACTCAATCATGGCAAAATTGATGCCAAACAATCTAAATATTGCATCAGATGCTCCTAATCCGGTTCTAGAAGCGCACTCCAATAGCAGGAGCAAAATATGCACACCAAGTGTGAAATATATTACCGGTTGTGGGTATTGGCTGTAACCAGGATAAGCACCATATGCATACATGGAAGGATCTTGCGTGGCTGCATAAGCATATGGATCATATCCCTGTCCATAACCATAATAAGCATTCCATTGGCTTGCATCAGCTACCTGACCCCATTGACCAGCGTCCTGAAGATAGGTAATCAAATTGTCAAAATTTAGAAAGAGGGGGGAAGAACTCTTTTTCTGGCCCCTAGAGCTTTTACTTTTTCAACTCCAATTACAGTCCTGATAACTTGTGCAGCAAAAAAGTAACCGGAAAATTGGCCTAGAAGTGATTGGAAGGACTAAAAGTAGCAGAAAAATTCATATGCGTCAAAAGTGGAATAAATGAATGTAAAGGGCCAAAAATGTAAGCTAACTAATAGTTGTGGGATCAAAAGTGGAACTTTTCAATTTAAATCTCAAATAGTCAACAGACTAGTCACCTGTTTAGCAGTTGGTGTCCTACCCCAATAAACACGAACTATTTGTTGACCAATCATAGTACCAGTCATCCTCTGAATTGCTTCTTCAGCAGATGCCCTATATCCATAAGTTTTACATATGTGAAAACTACTGTATACTGGTTAAAGAATTATGATGGAAAACTAACACTACTCAAGTGAACCAAAATAAAAGTTTCAACAGCATGCATGATAAGAACAGACCGACCTTGCAGCAAATTGTATGAACGCACATGCTTTAGAAGCAACGATTTTGACATATATAATTTCCCCAAGGTGCAAGAAGGTTTGTCGTAGTTCTTCCTCTGTAACATTAGGGTCAATATTGCCAACAAAAATCTGCAAACAGTAGGACAAAGAATTGATATTCTTCATATTAATGAATGATGAAATGAAAAAGCATGAAAGACACCAACGTATAAAAATTGCATCTTACAGTAGTGTTATTGGGGTCACTCTCAGGAACTGTTGGCTGCACAGTAGGGTAGACTGAAGTTGGATATACTACTGCAAAATAAAACCAAAAAATAGCATTTTATACCCAATTTACTGATTTAGAAGAAGAAAAGTTTGGACCCGCTTTCAGTATCAGATAACAAAATTATTAACGCACTTTTTTTATCTTGAGAAGTGTTAAAAATGCAGCTACAGGAACAGATGATAGTGACCCCCCCAAGTCCCAACCCCCATGTGTGATTCCGGTTTCCAAATATCACTTGATTCAAAATAATTCCCTCTATTCGTACGACCAGCTCCACTCCCCTAATTCACGCCATTCATCTCATCCTCCAATTTATGTTGTTTAAAATTCATTTGTCAACCCAAGTTGTCTTTTCCTTGCCAAGTTTCCTTGGTTTTTTTCTCATAGAAATTGCAAGTAGATGTTTCTGTCTATTAGAACTTATTATGTTGATTCGAAAAATATTTAGAGATTATTTTGATATGGGCGTGGTTGGGAAAGAAAAATGTCCGTAAACCAAAATCCATTCCATTCAGATACCCAAATTTGTACCAGAATGCCCCCCGCCCCAATACCAGCAATACCATGAGATAATGACAAATGATACTAGTAAAACATCAAAGTAAAAGAGCAACTGATGGAACAGAAAAGAAAGATAAAATGTAAGGGTTTCCTGGTCTTTTATTGTGTTTATATTAGTATATATACTTTGCAAAGACAATTTATTATGTTATACTTGACGTGCCTAAAAGGGGATAAACAGAAATAAGTAAAAGTGCTGTTTACACGGCAAAGCATCTTTGATGACCCTCACTTCAAATTCAGATATTGACAAGCTTCCATGAAAAAGGAACCAAAAAAAGATACTTATTCCACACACAAACATGAGTGAAGGCAACTATAGCGGTGGAGCTAGGTAGGAGTTGGAGGAGGCCTAGGCCTCTGGTTTTGAGTGTGTGTGGGTGTGTACACTACTTATAATCTATATAAGAATATGTTAAAATATGAACCTTTGTCCTCAAAACAAAACTTTCAAACTTAGCCCCCCCTAATACTAATTTCCTAGCTCCGCCACTAAGACAATAGAAATAAATTGAAGGGAATTAAAAGGCCAACAAGGTATAACAAGGTCTTTCACATACTCGAGTAAAATAGAATAGAAAGCAACCTTTTGGTACCACATAGGTCTGTTGAAGACCAGCGGTTTTTTTGGGCGTTGCTGCACTTATTCGCATCGGTCTACTAGAGCAATAGGCCCCATTCATCTCACCCATGGCACGGTTTCTTTCTGCCTCATCAGCAAACTTAACAAAACCATATCCCTTAGAACGTCCAGTGTTCGGATCAGTGACAACCTTAGCTCCTCTAACTGAAGCATAATGAGTACGGAATGTCTCTTGCAATAGATAATCTGTTACGTCTGGAGCTAAATCGCCTACAAAGATAGAGTGCTCAGGACCAGTGTCACGTCTCTCCCCGAAACCAGATGATGCCCAATTCAACCTAAAGGTTAATTCGGTCCCTGGAATTTGTGATCCATTGTAAGACTGTAATACATTCTCGGCAACAGCATGTGAAGTGAACTCCACAAAACCGTAACCCTCTGGTTGCCCTGTCATCTTATTTCGAATTACTTTTATTGAAAGTACCTACATCAATTACCAAGAATCATTTAGAAATCAGAGTAATCAATTAAAAAAAGGACATATTTCCAATTTCTTCTGAACATTTTAATCCAAAACCCAGACAATCTGAGTGTATGTGTGTGAAAGACATAAAACTAACATATTTCCAGAAAAAAATAAGGCAATCAATTGCCCAATTTGTCAATTCGAAAACTCCTTTGTAGAGACCTCCCCTATAACTTGTAAGGCAAAGCTGGTGCAACATAGCACTTTAGTGAAAATAAACAAAACAATCAAGGAGAGAATTATATTGCACATTGCCACAGTCTAATAGAGTACGATATCCAGTGTTCTAGTCTGGAAATTGGAATGTAATTTAAGACAAGTATCAGTACAATAATGCCAGCTGAAGAGTTAATTATCTAAAATCACGAACTTTCATTCACGAAAACAGAAGGAGAACAAATTAGAAGCATTTTGTATTAAAAAACAAAAGAATAAAGGGATATAACCTCTCCGGTGGGAGCGAACCAGCTCTGGAGATAAGGCTCTTCAGCCCAGTAGGGCAAGTCTCCAATCCAAAGGGTTCGGACTTCCTCAATTGTTGCCGGCTGGTGGTACGGCTGCGGCCCATTCATTCTTTCTTCTTCCTCCTTTCCCCTCCTTTCCCAGTCTCTCTCCGGCTAAGCTACCGGATTGTTTCCAGTTTACGGTGCGGCACAGCAGGGCAGACCCGGAGTTTTTCTCCTGTATTTGAAACTCCGTATTATTTTTGTCTTTGAAAATCTCTATATGCCCCCTCAATTGCTCTCATTTTACAATGTACTCCGTAGTTCCTTTTGTCAATTCAACTCGAGTTGCGGACTTGCTAAGTTGCTAGGGGATAGTGATGGCAACGGGGGCGGATCGTGGACGGGTACACATTACATCGGAACCGCCCGTTGGATAAATATTTGCCCCAAAAACCGCTCCATTACCCATTCGGATAATTTTTATTTGAACCGTACCCGCCCCAACGGGGAATCGGTTTATCCACGGGTAACCGTTTCCCCAAATGATACCAAATAACCAACTTTTTTTGGGAAAACAAATAACCAATTTTTAATCCTACTTGTTATTTATATATTCAAAGCACCCTAAAACATACAAAAATAAACATTTAAGCAATCAAGCAAACTGACCTAAATTCATTAGTATGACATGCACCCAATATCTCTTGTAACATAATAAAAAAATAATAATCATCCCAGAATCCAAATTTCAAAAATAGGTTTAGGCCTATATTTAGTTTTACGCCTAAAAAAGTAGTATACTTTTTAGCATTATTTATATGATATATACTATTTATTATACACAATTTAGCATATATAGTTATTATTCTTATATATAAAAAGTTATAATTTATTAATAATGTTATCGATCGGGTAACGGTGCGGGTACCCGCACCACTAATGAACGGGGCGGTTTCGGGACAGATAACGGGGTGGATTAGTATAGAACCATAACCGCACCATTAACCATTTAAAAAATTCGGGTATTCGTCGCCCCGTACCCATTCCCCAGTCAAACCGGTTTTCAATTCCCCAATTTGACCAAATCGGTTCGGTGCGGGTATCCAACGGGTCGGTCGAAATTGCCATCTCTACTAGTAGTAGAGGATGCACTTATTATTGACTTGTTTGGACTTTCGAACCTCAAATTTCAAGAATACAAAGTTTGTGTTGAAGGTATAAGTGTAGAAGTGTATAACCGTATAACAATGTTTTAGTAATTTAGTGTTTTACTCTTAACCGATAGCGGTCATTTCCCAATGAGTCAGGGTTTTGTTCATCCGCTTTTGTCATCAACGAAGAGCAGCCGTCAATCGATTTCGATCGTGCAAGGCTCGGGACTAGGGATGCAAGTCATGCAACGCTTTGGCAGTCGGGGCTCGACTTCTGTTTTTGTTTCATATCGAAGGTCGAGGGTTGACAAAGAAATGATGGGTAAGCTGTGGCGCAGCTTGATTTCGATTCAGCAACAAGGGACATATCAATGGAGGATATTGTCAATCAATACAAAAGCATGCCTATTGAGGTGGATGAGCGACGGACGCGTCCCCCTCCCGAGCCGCTGCCATGGAGTGCAAGCGAGTCTAGGGTTTGGAAGAAATGAGTAAACTCTTTTTTAGTTTTGTTTTATTCTTTTTGGGTTTTTTCTTTCGAATTGCATGTTGTTCTGGACGTGTTCTTATTTCCTAGCAGAGAGATTCTAGAGTTTAAGTAACGTGATGAGAAGTCTGGTTTGACAGTCATTGTCTCAGTTAAGCTCATTAAGGATCAGCAAATAATATTGCTTCGACAACGGTGATAGATTTTAAGTCTGGTTCGAGGGCGGACGGCAGACAGAAGGCTTTTTATTGTTTTGTTTCCTGCTTTTTATGTGATGAACGTTATGTTGATTTAATATATTTGTTGGTTTTGACGATAAAAAAAAGTTTATGTTGAAATATTATGGATTAAGAGCATATTTGGTAGAGCATAAGTTCCCAATTTCTAACTTTTGTACTATTTAAAAAGTCTTTAAAAGTTTCTAGTTGAATTTTGGCATGACAAATTTTAAGATTTTTTTTAAATAAAAGATTTTTTTAGATGATATAGTAAGTAGCATAGAAAGTATGTAACTTTTGGCATCAATTAGTCCCAACAGCTTGTATGTCAAACAAAACTAAATTAAACAATCAGTTGTTTATCAAACACTTATAAACTTTTTATTTTAAGGTTTTTTCAACCATTAAAAACTAGGGGTGGGCGCGGTCCGGTCCGGTCCAATATTTGGCTGAACCCGTACCCGTACCGTTACTATTCAAACGGTTCGGTTCGGTTCGGTCTTAGACCTAAACCCGTTCGGTACGGTTTCATTTTGAAACGGGACAGTACCATGCCATACCAATACCAAACAATGCCACTTTTTTCAAGTGCTTAAGAGGAAATTAAAGTTTATTCATCCTCCAAAAATCGACACAATTTATCAATTTTCATACTCATTTTATCCCAAATTGACATGCAAAGTCAATAATTTTTTTGTCAACCATGTTAAAGTTAATTTCTCTTTATTGATAATTGATTTATTTTTTAATAATTAAAATAAACATATTCAGAAACTACATTAAAATCTCTTCAAGGTTGCAAGCTCCAAATTAAATATAATTAAAAAGTGACATTTTAGTTAAGTGAATAAAATGAAACTGTTTGACCAAGAAAAGTTAATTTTGCAAATCAATTTGGGATAAATGTAGTATTTTACATAATTAATAAATTTTAGATAAATTATACTAGTACAAATATAAATAATTAAACCATACATCGGTCCGATTCCAGGCTTCCTATGAATTAGCAAAGACGGTGAAAGTGTGAAGACAGTAGTCAAAGTAAGGGTATAAATGTAAATTTAAATCATTGAATCATACTTCGGTCCGGTTCGGTCCGGTACCGGTTCTCATAAAATGAGAACCGGTCATGGCATTGTTTAGAATCGGTACGGTTCGGTTCGGGACAAAAAAATTGAGATCCGTTTCAAACCCCATTTTTCGGTCCAGTACCATATCGGTTCGGTTCGATACCATGCCGGTTCGGTATTTTTGCCCGCCCCTATTAAAAACTAACAGTAACTAAAAAAAACTCATAAAAGTATTTTTTTCTGCTAATTGTGTCACGCATAACCTTAGTCATTTTCTAACTATCCATTGTTAGAAATTATGATCATCATTATATAAATTATAAGGAAATCATATCATTATGATTTCAAGGTGATAATTGTGTGACACCTAAAGCTTACATTTTCTACTATAAATAGGAGTCTTCTCTCATTGTAATTAGCACACCTCTAGGAATATCATTAAGATAATCTTTATAACTAAGTGTTCAAAATATATTTTCTCTCTTTGATTTTCTGTTTATTTCCTTCCATTTCATAATTGTTCATTAATTAATCTTTCTAGAATTATAGTTACAAATCGGTGTAATATCGTGTAAATTGCATACATAATGATTGTGATCATAAAAACTAATTGTTCATTGTAAAATGCTTTTTACCTCAAACGGACAAATATTTTATATGGGAATGGATCAGATGAGAAGCTTCCTTAAGCTGAAAAAATGAGAATTAATTAGGGCCGATGGATTAGATTAAATCTTACGGCTGACCGTTCCTAATTTTGTTTCACTGCAATCGGATGAGCCGAAAAGAGTTTCTCTCTCTATATATATCTGATTCTCTTCATCGACTCTGTAGCTCTCTCTGCTCTCATAATTCTCTCCGATCAACTACAAAAGATGAAGATCGTAGGCCAATTGCTAGAAACTTCTTCGTTTTTCTTCATTTATTCAAGAGGATCTCTGAATTCGGTTTTGTTTCTGCTCCCTCTTGGATCGATGGAGAGTTCGACGATGATTTTATGAAATTCAAAAGCGAGTATCCGGTTTATGCTTTACAGGTTCTTGTTACATAATTTCAAAGATAAAATCTACTTGGTTCCTATGATATTCTTCTGAATTCAGGTTGATTGATCTTCAATTTGTTAGTTTCGGGCATTTTAATGTTTTTAAATTTATTCAATATTAGGGTTAGTGTTCATGACTACTATGTGTCAAAAGTGACTTTAGGAAAGTAGAATAAAAAACTACTTAGATGAACCAGTAACTTTATATAACGGGGAGTAAAAGATAGAGAAACATGGAGATTACTAATGAGTCTAAACAAGGATTTGATCTTTTTGTGAGGCCAACCAGGGATACCGATTTCTCTTCATCTCTTCTCGAGTAATGTAAGCCCAAATTTCAAGCTTTTTGAAGCTTCGGTAATTGGAAGGTCAATGTACTTGATAAGATATTACAAAGCAATCCTTGATATATCTTCAGGTGCTAGCCTCCGTTTTTTGTATGTAACTAACGTTTACATAATCATGCGTTTTTGTATGTAATTAACGTTTAATAACTTGTTAAACTTATAACTAAACTAAAAGTTTGATGTGTATTTATACAACTCGAGTCTCAATCATATGAATTTTAACATGAAAGCATTCAATTGATCATTTCTTAGTCGTAATGAATTTCAGAATAATAGTCATAGATTTAGATTTAGAAGGTAAGCCTTATTATTTAGAACTTAGAAGTGAGGAAAAAAGAAGCATCATGGTTACTTAGCGACTGTTAAGAAACATTTTAGTTTAATGAAGTGAAATTATACCATTTAATTACCATTGAGCAAACATAATACATGGTAGATTGATTTTGAAGTTATTGGACTAAGGGTTGTGAATTTCTTATTAGAAGTTATGGATCATTCTCTATTAGTGAAGTTGTAAAACCAAAAAAGTTTACTTCTGGTGATGATGTGGACATGAGACATTAAGTGATCAACATGCTTATGTTGATGTTTATGGTATTGCACTTAACTCCCCTCTTCTTAGATTTGAAGTTTTGAATCTGGGTTAATGTTGTGAGACTACAAGTGATGACTTTATTTATATTAGTTATTATTCTGACTCTTTTAGTGTGTCTTAACAAAATATATATTCTGGCTCTTTCGTCGTTGGAAACCTCTATTCTTGTCTTTAAATAAATGTTCTTACTGCACTAAACTAAATTATATTTCTTGATTTATATTTAGAAGTTCAGCTTTATCAAATAAAAGTCATGAAAAAAGTAGCATCTCATTAGTACTTAGAAAAATCATTTGACTTATTTTATACATATGGAATAAATTTGTTTAGTCTTAATAGCAGTGATAGTTGTTGGGAGTCTTTACTTTTGTCTTTCAGTAATTTGTTTTACTCTTTTGATGCTTTCACACAATGTAATCTATAAGTTTTGAATTTAGTTATAAAAGTTAGGATTCTATTATTGTTAGTGATAAAACTGTTTTTAATTTGTTTTTATACTCAATGTAGAAGATTTAAAAGAAAATTGACAATGAGGCTAGAGCAATTAAGGCATTATGGATTTTGAGGTGAGCATACATGATTTAATGTTTTTAGACTACAAGTTATGACTCTTGCTTTATAAGTTCTTATTCTAGCTCTATTAGTGTGTGTTAACAAGGTGTGTTTCTTTTCTTTTGTTCAGATTTGTAGACGTGAATGACATCCAAAGATTCGATGAAGCTTAAATTGGTGCTTAAATGAAGACAATTTTGATGTAGTTCTTTTGATGTTGTGTTCTTGGAATTATTGTAATACTATTTTCTATCTCACAATTACTGTCAAATTGTAATACATCTTTGTTGAATGTTGGATCGTATGCATGTTTATCTAATGTGATTCCTTCATTCCTTTTCCCACCTCCATTTGCTTTGAAAAGATTATTTGTCTTTCATTCGTATAAATCTTTGTTGAGTGCTACATCTTTGTGTTCTTGTGATTTAGCTTCAAGCTAAATCACCAAATGAGTGCAAACATAGTTTAAAAAATGGGATCACTTTATTATTTAAAGCATCGCTAAATCAGACAATACATCTTTCAAGTATTATGTTTCATATTATATTGTTCCTTTGTTCAAAATCATAGTTCACACAACTTTTTTAACAAATAAAGATAAGAAAAGGGGGGGAAAAAGGCAACAAACTTCATTTTGAATCAGATTCCAGTTTAATCTCATATTTTGAAATCTAATTTAGATGAAATGAGATTATCTTTTTTTGTCAAACTCATCTTATCAATGTAATGCATTGGTTGAAGCGTGTTGTTGTGATTTACACATACACTTGAATACATTTTTTGAAACTGAAATGGTGTAACATAACTTAGATGTCAAAGTGTGTTCTTTCATGTTTCATAGCAACGTGATGAAATTAATGTGCTGATAGGAATGGTAAAGAACATAAAGTGATAACTTTTTTTATAAATCAAAATATAGAAAATGGGATGAACCGAATATTGATACATTTCTGAATCTGGCTAGCACTTATTGAAGTATGTTCAGAACAGTTACATGATTGGAGATTTAGCTCAGATGCTGCAGCAAGCATGAGGTAAAACAGATGGTGGATAATTTACAATGAAAGATTTATTGTGAGAGAGCACTGGTGTTGTACACAAGGAGAGCACCTCCTGCCAGGATGCCAACAAAGGTAACCCAGATTACTAAGCCGGTTTTACCTCCAACATAGACATCACCAGTGGGGGGACCAATCTTCTTCTTTGTAAATTGGACTATATCCATCCACATTAGCACCATACTTGTCGACAAATTGGTAAACACCCTTCCCAGTAGGCTTCCTGCCCGATGCATCTACCCCATTCCTCAGTTTCATGTCTCCACCAATTCCGAAGGGCTGGTCAACCTTGAGCTTCTTGCCGCCGCTGGCACAATGATGAGAGAGTTTCTGGAAGGAAGGGGAGGCAGCCCTCTAGCTGCTGTTTTTTGTACTCCTAAACGAGAGGGCTGATTGAGGTTTAGTGAACTCACAGCTGCTGATGTAATCGCCATTTTATTTGATTCTCAGTCGGATAATGGGATGAATCTCTTCTCTTTCTCTTCTCAAACACATACATAAAGTGGTAACTAAATACAACAAAACTGCAGCCAAGAGATGCAAGAAAATCTGCAGAATTGGAGGTAGATGTTACAACCATAGAAACAACAATAGACACTGCAAAAGACAACAACAACAACAACAACAACAACCCCCCCCCCCCCCCCCCCCACCCTTCATAAATAGCAAGAAAATGTATGCAATTGCAGGGAAGTCTTGGGCTCTTCTTCAAATCAACAACTGAAGGGTATGGTTTAAAACTCTCACAATCAAATTCTAAATCAAACATTTTTGTTAATCTTCCAATGTGATTTTTCTAATAAACATTTAGTTTCATGGTGTCTCTTGTAGGCATATTAACAAACACCATAAATGCCACCAGAAGTTCATCGCACTTTAAATACAATGATAGGAGCATAGTCAAACTCGAACAGTTACTTGAAGCAAGATAAGAGATATTCCGTAGTTCCAAAAGAACATTAATTATATACATACTTTAAAACAAATCCAGTAATACAAAGCCAGTTTTAAATAAATGGCATAAATCAGTAGATAAAGAATCTTGAAAAACTTGTTAAACATTTTACAACAAAAAAGCTAAGTATTGAAAACAAATTTCTAGTCGGATGCGTCGCCGTGGCTTCAAAGATGATTGGGGGAGAGGTCGTTCAAATCTGCATCGATCTTCTTCTTCCGGAAGCTCCTCACGTCGCCGATTGTCGCTGTCCACACTGGAGTGCTGGAATTTCTTTATGATAATCCATCACTATTGTTGTAGCACATTGACGTAGGTGTGAATTGATATAGAAAGCGGAAGAGAGAGAAAATCCGATTCAGATGGAGAGAACAATGCAGAGGAATGTAACGGAAAGAATAATGCGGTTAATAAATTAGGGAAGGTTTTTTTTTTTTAATATTCCGTAATCAGTAGTCGGCACTCTAGCTTTTATTAAGAGGTTATAAAAGTTGGAATAATTACAAAAACACCATTAATGAACCGCTTGTGTTATGTTTGATCGGATGGTCCACATTACTTCTCACTTTTCGTTTTAAATATCACTTCGCATGGGATCTTTTCCCTATTTTATATACCTACAATATGCTTCATTAAAGTTTAATTTTTGAAAAGCGAAGCGTAATTTCTCTATCAATAGGTTTGATTTTTTGTACAAGAGTTTTCCATTGATCCCCTCCCCTATTAGCGTACACTAATGTGCTTCGATAAATAGTCTGCTATTTGACACTTCTTTGATACAACAATCTTTTTTGAAGATTTTGTGTTCAACCTTTTCACATTAATTATATATCATAGTTTTCTTCTAACTATATGATTTTCTCAGAATTTGCTTCTCCCTCCGTCCCATTGAACTTTGCCAAATTTCCCTTTGTCCCAAAAAATTTTGCCACTTTCCTACTAAAGCAACTAATTTGTGGTTTTGCACATTTCTTTCTCCTCCGCACAAATCTCAACCACACAGTTTTTACTATTGTTATTTCTCATCTACTGTGCACTTGGCAAAGTCTACCGGGAGGAGGTAGTATATCTGTCACGCCCCAGACCGCAATCCAAGCGCGTGTACAACCGCCGTATAATTAAGTGACGTCACCCGCGAGTCAACCCCACTTAATTACACAAGGCGTTCGAGAAAACAATCCATCCATACTCAGTAGTAAACATACATAACAACATCACATTTAAACCAATGAATAGCGGAAATATTCAACGGTAAGTCATAAGCCACACCCGGCCAACAACATGGGCATGCAAGCCCCAAAAATAGTTTATAGTAGAACAAATATCCATGAGCAAGTGTTCGGTAGTTTGAAAGAAAATAAGGAAGCACGAACCACGTCTTCCTGATTTGATATCACCCGTGAGAAGGTGCAAGTAGCAAGCCCTAGCTTCAACCTGAAAATGATGGGGCCCCCCGAAGGGGTCAGTACAAGTACCGAGCGAGTAGCAGGCTAAATATAGAATAACTAGCGTTTCAAGTATAAGACCCAAACATAGGGTGATACTTAAATAGATAGTCTTTCCCCCAAGTTATGAAATACTTATTAGTATATATATACTTGGAAAATATCCGATCCGTAGATCACCATTTTATTTGGGAAAAATAGTATTAGTCAATATTCTTGACTAAAAACCCCAACCCACCCATATACCTATGAGTGTATAGGACTCCTCCTTGTCCCTATTTGTATATCATAATCTATGAGTTTTAGGATCAAAATCCTCGGATACTCCACCGGTTTGTGAGTGTTAAGGCCTCATAAGTCCTAGGGTCCTCCACCAAGTTTTGAGTGTTAAGTACTTTTAAGTACTAGGGTCCTCCACCAAGTTTGAGTGTTAAGTACTTTTTAAGTACTAGGGTCCTCCACCAAGTTTTGAGTGTTAAGTACTTTTTAAGTACTAGGGTCCTCCACCAAGTTTTGAGTGTTAAGTACTTTTTAAGTACTAGGGTCCTCCACCAAGTTTTGAGTGTTAAGTACTTTTTAAGTACTAGGGTCCTCCACCAAGTTTTGAGTGTTAAGTACTTTTTAAGTACTAGGGTCCTCCACCAAGTTTTGAGTGTTAAGTACTTTTTAAGTACTAGGGTCCTCCACCAAGTTTTGAGTGTTAAGTACTTTTTAAGTACTAGGGTCCTCCACCAAGTTTGAGTGTTAAGTACTTTTTAAGTACTAGGGTCCTCCACCAAGTTTTCCTATTATCAACCTCCTATCAACCTAGATAGAGTCTATATCATACTTAGTTACTCATAACTAATCCAATACATAAATTCTTATGTATCACAATCCATGCAAAACCATGCATTTATATAGATTTATATTTAATTAATACCAACCGGTATTAATTAAATCCTTTGTTCTTCGGTCCACGTTTTCGTTGACCGCCATTTCATGCCTTGTGTGTATCAACTTAATCATCATATAATTAAGTTAATAATATTCATTTGTGCTTCTAATACACTTCAAGCAAATATGCATTTCATATAATTCTTCATATCATATTCCATGCATCAACAATTAATTTCTTTCATACAAACTTAACCCTATTGGCTAATCACATGTTTAAATATCTTTTAAACATCATTATGAACTCATATAACATTTATTTAGGTAATCTCATAATTAACCCAAAAGTTATAAGATATTAAGCCGTCCACTCACCTTGAACTAGCGTTATGAAGTTCTACCCCTCTTGGTTGAACTCCGGTGAAACTCCGGCGACTTTCGGTCAACTCCGGCGACAACTCCGGCGACTTTACCAACTTTGTGAAATCACTTGAAATACATTTCACAAGTTCCTAACAAGGTTTTATAATCATAAAACCCGTATTAATACAAATAACCTCAAAACGGTTATTTTCCGGTGAACCGGTCGTTTTGGCTTCTAAGTCCGTTCTTGGACATAGAATCACTTTCCAACCCATTAATCCATACTTATAACATGTAGAACCCTCTCAAGGATTCTTCACATGATATATATCTCATATGGTAGAAGAAAAATAAAGGAGTAGTTATAATAAGGTCATTACCTTAGTTATTTCACACTTTTAGCACTTTAGCTCCTTTTTGGGTGATTCTTCCTTGATGATTTTTCTTCAACAATGGAGGAAGGAGGCTGGGTGGTTTTTCTTGCTCTTCCTGGGTTCTCTTGGCCGAAAATGAGGGTGGGAGAGGGGTGAGGCTTACCCCTTTGTCTCATTGAACAAATGGGTGTGGATGGGGGGCCACCTCATTTTTGTTTGATGCCTTTTAGATCATGTCAACCTCTCCCTCCCATGCCTTCCTCTTCAAACAGCCGACCAAGCCCTCAATTTGAGTGGCAAAAATCGTGGGTTGGCCCCCACCCATGTGGGAGGTCAACCCTTTTTGCCCCGGCGTGTACAATTTGTCCCGAAAGTTGTATTTTTTCGGACTGTTTTAAATATATTTTATTTTATCGGGTCAAATAAAATGTATTATGTGCTCTTACTCATTATGACATGTATAATGAATATACATTCCCCAACTTTAATTTATAAGCCTCCGAAATTCAGTTCGGGCCGTTATTCGTTAAATTACCAGTACCGGTAATTTGGGCTTCTATTGATCGATCGGTCAACTCTGGGCCTTTCCATGGCCCAAATGAAATATCCACCACTATATATTTATTATCTAGACCAAGATGAATAAAATATATGGTCTCGGGAATGTCGGGCGGCCCCCACTCCCGGTGTGGGTCCCACGTGCAATTTTCTATTCACGCGAAAGAAATAATAAAAATTTACCACTTCGTAAATTCATTAATCCTTTAATAAGGTTCAATACATTATTTACATAAAAGTAAATATATTTGGGGACGGTGTTACAATATCCTCTAATGTAGTACAATTACACTTCATCCTCTCAAGTTTTCTAAGACGCTTTTCGAGCCATTTTTTAGTTATCTAACTCAAAGGTAACTTTCCTCTCTAATTATGTGGACTCGCTATTTCTTCTAATCATGCAATTCATTCTAAACCTTTCAAAAGTTATCCTATCATTGGTAATGTTATCAAATCATTTAAGTTCAACTTTAAATAATTTGATTTGATTTTCACTTGTTGATTGTTTACTTTATGTTCGCTTGTTTAATCCCCCCCCCCCCCCCTATTTATTTGGACCCCTTCATTTCTACCAAGTTTCCATTTTGTAATTTTTTTCGGAGTAGACACTAATTTTAAGAGAAATTTAACTTTGCGCGAAATTATTTCAGTTATATTAGGTTTTGCACCACATTTTTCAGGAAAATTAACAAATGCAATCCACTATCCCAAATTTTGTGAAGGAGTAAAGGGTCAGTTTGGTCCTCGAAGTTGCAAAAAAGGGGTCAAATAAGTCTTTATATAGAAGATTCTGTCCGGACATGCCATTTGAGGTGGCTCCCGGTAGAATTTTTTGATGAAATTTTTTGAGAATCTTATTCATTAAGTCTAGTTTACTCATACTAAATTTCAGCTAAAAATTCAATCGGGGATACATTCAAATGAATTCTTGAAGATAACTGCGCTTTTAACGGCACAGTTATCTTCAAGAATTCATTTGAATGTCTTCCCGATTGAATTTTTATCTGAAATTTGGTATGAGTAAACTAGACTTAATGAATAAGATGCTCAAAAAATTTAATCAAAAAATTCCACCGGGAGCCACCTCAAATGGCACGTCCGGACAGAATCTTCTATATAAAGACTTATTTGATCCTTTTTTTGCAACTTCGAGGACCAAACTGACTCTTATCCCTTTTGTGAAGGGATAAGGTGTAAAGTTAAATGATTTCCTAATAAGATGGGGCTCAAAAAATATTATTATTATTTGAAAATTGGATATAAAGCCCAATATCCGTAGTTGTAATTATTTTCTAACAATTCTATCAAATTAAACCAAATAAAGCTTGAGTTAGGACTTAGGTCATAATCACTACTCCAATTGTGCATTTTAAGAAATTGACTAGTTACCCCTCAAGTTTTGATTATTCTCACTCTTAATTTCCATCAATATTAATCACATTTAACATCACATTACTATAAAATTTAATATAAATTGTTTAAAACATAGCTTTCGTCCCTTATAATTTTGTCAATCATCGTTTGTGATTGTCCCATTCACTTTGTCACTTTTCTTTTTTATTAAAAAGTGTGTGGTTCATGTTAACTCTCTCTCTCCTCTATCCAATTTCAATCGCAGAGTTTTTACTTTATTATTCCTCGTATTGGACAAACTTGGCCAAATTTTAAGGGACGGAGAAAGTATGTTTTAAAAGTATAAAAAAATGGAAAAATTGACAAGAATAATCCCACCTTTCACTGGTTTTCTCATAATAATCCCACATTTACGTAATCCAAGAATAATCTCACATTTGCACCTCATCTTCTTTCATTGGACCCTGACCTATTGATAACCTATAAATGTGAGATTATTTATATAAGATTTTCAAAAAAAGGTCTAATGAAAGAAGATGAGATGTAAATGTGGGATTATTCTGGGATTATTTAAAGGTGAGATTATTATGAGAAAACCAGTGAAAGGTAGGATTATTCTTGTCAATTTTTCCTTAAAAAATCCATCATAATGAATAGAGACATATTATAAAACTTTAGAGCAAATATGTCAGACGACCTTCACGAGTGCATCTCATGACTATTTCTCGTGATTTCTCTTCCTCAGCTACTCTCACTAACATTTAGGTGTCATGTAGTGCTGATGGCGCAGCTGAACTAGTAGATGGGGGAGCCACAAAGGATAAATGTCAAATTTAAAATATGACAACTGTAATGAGAAATTACTATGTAAAAATGGGATCTCTGTAAGTACTTCAGTCCGAACGGCACTTTTATTTATTTACTTATTTAAAGTCGATAAGGGACATTTGCTGGTGAGTACTTTTGTAGGAATATGAGATATTTTTTCAGGACTACATGTGCCCCACATATTAGCTAATAATCCTTTATTATTTTATTTTTAGTAAAATATTAGTATTGTTTGGAAAGAAAGATGAAAGCGAGTCCCTATATCGTACACCCGGATGTACGTACATCCGGCCCAATTAATGAATTTGACTGGTAGTAGGGAACTGGATTCCTTCACAAAAAAATTAGGAACCCCGACGGGATTCGATCCCGTGACCAATAATAGCATATGCTATCTTCCAACCATCTCACCAAGTGGTCTTGTTGTAATATTTATTTCTTTTATCTTACTTATCCTATATAGTTTCATACTGCATATTATTAATAGTAATTATAATATTAACTATTCTTTTGCCTTTTCTCATTATTACTTCATTAAAAGAGTAATTCATATTTTTGAAGTATTTATTTGATCTATGAATGATAGTATTAATTTATATAAATATATTTATAATTTTTTTTATATAGTGTTAGGTTCCTAATAAGCGTGATGCTCATCAAAATTGTTGTAATGCTCATAATAGGTCTGATGCACATTAAAAGTTTAATAATGCTCATTTAACAGAAACAGTGATTTTCATCTCAATATATGATATTTGATGCTCAATGAATATGTTGTTATTCAAAGTAACAAACTTTGCGATTTTCATATCTAGGAACATTTTGTAAGATGTGCATGCTTATCTGGTATTGATCTTATGCTTATTTTCTAAATGTCATATCAACATATTTTCTTTAAAGTACTATTTTACATTAGGTTCACATATTGAAATTCATAGGAGTTGATTAGAAATATAATTTAATAAGTTTTTATAAAAGGAAAATTATATTTATATGACATTGTAAAAATGAGCATAACATGAGTACCAAATGAACATATATAACTTACAAAGTGCACATTGATATGAAAATCGTAACATTTGTTAGTTGAACATCATGACATTTTAATTGATTTTTCAACCTCCACTATTGATACTTTTGAAATATGCATTGATATGAATTGTAAAAATGAGCATTACATTAGTAACAAATGAGTGATAATGAACTTTTAATGAGCATCAAACCTTTTATATTGAGAATTAGGAGTCCAATATTCAGAATCATGATCTCTGCTTCATAACTTCTAATTCACTTTCTTTTTTTGTTATTTTTTCTTTTATAAAAATTTATTACATTATCTTTATAATCAACTCCTATGAATTTCATTATGTAAATGTAATTTAGAATAGTACTTTTAAAAATGCATTGATATGACATTTACAAAATGAGCATAACATCAGTACCTGATGAGCATACGTAACATACAAAATGAGTATTAATGAATTTTTTTAGTTGTTTTGTTAGTTGAACATCACAACATTTTAATTGAGCATCAAACCTTCGTTATTGAGATGAAATTCACGATTTCTACTGAATGAGCATTAATGAACTTTTAATGAGCATCAGACCTATTATATTGAGTATTAGAAGTCTAATATTCAAAATCGTGATCTGTGCTTCATAAAAAATGAGCATAATATCAGTATCGATTGAGCATATGTAGCTTACAAAATAAGCATTAATATGTTGAGCATACGGACATTTTTCATTGAGCATTAAACCTCCTCTACTGAGTATTAAAAGCGTGCAATTGAGTACCGATTGAGCATCAAGACGTTTTTATTGAGTTCAAATCGCCTGTTAATGAGCATCAGATGTATTCTATTGAGCATTAAGAGTCGAATAATGGGTAATGCGATATCACTTTCATATATTGTAATTCACTTTCTTTTTTCTTTTTTTTCTTTTATAAAAACTCATTAAATTATAACTATAATCAATTCATATGAATTTCAATATGTGAATCGAATATAATATGGTACTTTTAAAATATGCATTGTTATGACATTTTAAAAATGAGCATAACATGAGTACCAATTGAACATATGTAACTTACAAAATGAGCATATATATGAAAATCATGAGGTTTGTTAGTTGGACGTCACGGTATTTTCATTCAGCATCAAACCTCCTATATTGAGATAAAAATAACGCTTTCTGTTAAATGAGCATTAATGAACTTTTAACTAGCATATGTAACTTACAAAATAAGCATTAATATGAAAATAATAAGCTTTGTTAGTTGAACATGAAGACATTTTTTCATTGGGCATCAAACCTCCTCTATTGAGTATTAGAAGCGTGCAATTGAGTACCGATTGAGCATTCATAAATTATAAAATGAGCATTAGTATGACAATCATAAGTTTTTTTAGTTGAGTGAGCATCAAAACGTTTTAATTGAGTATCATGATCTCTAATATGACTTGAAATATGCATTGATATGACATTTTAAAATATGCATTGATATGACATTTTAAAATGAGCATTTAACCAATACCAGATGATGAGCATATGTAACTTACAAATGAGCATTTAACCAATACCAGATGAGCATTCATAACTTACAAAATGAGCATAAAAAAAATTCAAAAGTTCAATTGAAATCTCTAATGTGTTCAAATATTCATTTGTGTATATTCATTTATCAATGCACATTTAAATTAAATAATATATTCATAATTATTTAGAAGATTGGAGCTTTTAATAGAAGAGTGAGAAAAGTATATGTTTTTATTGAATTGCTATTCAATATGAATTTTTGAAAGAATTGCATGAAAAAAATATTGTAGAAAAATTACATAAAAATAAAAAAGTAAGAGTTCAAAATTAGAGAACCGGAAGACAAAAGTATATACAAAAAGAAAAAAGAAACAAATGAAGCAGAAACAAGAAAAAGAAATGTTAAAGTTAGAAAAAATAAAGTTCAAAATTAAAGGAAAAGAAAAAGGAAAAACCAAAGCATGAAAAAGAAAATAAAAACTTAAACATAGAAAACTTAAAGTTCAAAATTAAAAGATAAGAAAACAGAAAAACGAGAACTATAAAAAGGTAAAAAGGAAAAACGAGAAGGAGCAACCAAATGATAAGTGGATAAGGAAAAAGTGTAAAATAACTCGTAACTATTAAGAAAAGGAAAAAGAACAAACGGAAGAGCAGCGACAAGGAAGAGTAGCAAATGCCATGCTCCGTAATTAACCACCTCAAGTTTATAAGTAATTACAAAAATAGGATGTACCAAATCACACGGTACATCCGGGTGTATGATATATTTTGCGATGAAAGCCCGGCCGTTGAAAAACTGAGAGCATCTCCAATGGTAGAATGTGCACGGTGCACATGTGGCATGAGAAATAGTCACATAAATATTAGTAAATAAATTCTTTCTCTCATTATTTAAATGATTTCATACAGTTTTGGTAGGTTTTTCTCTACAATGTCAAGGAGACCGTCTAGATGTTGACATTGTCGTTGACATTGCAGGGAAAAACATACCAAAATTGTATAAAATCATTCAAATAAGGAGAAAGATAATTTATTTGTTAATATTTATGTGGCTATTTCTCATGTCACATGTGCACCGTGCACATTCTACTATTGGAGATGCTCTGAAAACGCCATGGCGCAAGCTGTGGTTTAGGCGCTCTCTTTGTAACATTCTATTATTCTATTATTGGAGATGCTCTGAAAACGCGATGGCGCAAGGTGTGGTTTAGGCGCTCTCTTTGTATCTGCAGTCGAGTTTTACCATTCGAATGACCAAAGTTTGCCTCTCTTTTTCGTTCACAAAGGGTCTCCTTACATACTCTTCGTCTATCTCTTGGGGAATATTAACCCTTACCCTTTCTTGATTCATGTTGGTCTTTTTTCCCTGCCATGGCAATCGCCGCCGCGCTCATTCTTCCTCTGGGTGTTCTTTTCATCTTCTCAGGCCTCGTTGTTAACTTCATTCAGGTACCATTTTCATGCGGTTATCAATGCCCGTTTTGCGCTTTCCCCTAATTTCTGGAATGCTCAATGTTTTGTCTTGGCTTATTGAACAAAATGAAAATTTTCAAGAGAAAAAACTGATTTGGCAAACACTCCTACGATATGGGTACATGCTCATTGATGAGATTTAATTTTAAGATTGATTACGTTTATGCCAGATCTCTCCGATGAATAACAATGTCTTTTCAAAATAATAATTTTGAAATTGTTGAGGTTCTGTAATTGCTCATTGTTTACAAGACATTCAAGATATTGTTAAGGGAAAAGAATGCTGCTGCACCTGTTAAGGACCATTGTCTCAGCTAGGGTTGGACAAAAAACAGAAAAACTGTACTGACCTAAACCGAAGTCTATCTTTCCGTAGGTGGTTCTGTATAAAGTTTTCAGCTTTAAAAACCTACTAAGACCCGCCAAAACTGACAAGGAATAACTAACCAAATCCATCCAAAGCTGACTTAAGTTATTCGGTGGGTTTTCGGTTTTGCATTTTTAAAAACCAAAGTGGACAAACCAATCCGACAAACCCCTAGTTTCTACCTATGAATTTGATGACTTCACCCTAATTTCAAAAGCTTCTTGTATATACTGATATGAAAAGAGTCACCATTCATCTGACGAAAAACATTTTTTTATCTAATTTTTATAAAAATTGTTAAAACAAGTAAAATATGACAAACCAAGTTATAAAATAGTAAAATATAATTTAAAATGTTAGTTGGGTCCTGTGGCTTTCCATGACCAAATAGGACTTGTTTTTATTTTATGGGACAAAGGGAGCATAGCATTGGAGAAGAAAGACATTGCCAAGCATATATCCATAGAAGACTACTAAAATGGCCAATGAATTTTATATAATGGTTCTATGAAATGCATTTCTAAATGTTTGCACTTTCAGGCAATCATATTTGTCCTAGTTCGTCCAATTTCAAAGAACGTGTATAGAAGGATAAACAAAGAAGCAGTAGAACTATTGTGGTTGCAGCCTGTTTGGCTTTTCGAGTGGTGGGCAAATATAAAGGTGCCTGGGCCCTGGAGGCAATTTCTTATCATGGATTTTTCTTTACTTACTTATGTTTGTTTATAACTAAATAGGTGGCTAACTACTGTTTACATCTTCTTAGGTAGAGCTATATGTAGACCAAGAAACATATGAATTAATGGGTGAGATTCTAACTAAGCTAGTTTATTTCTATTGTTTAAAATTAATGTCATAATTATTTTTCCTATTGATGACTTTTTTGCTTATACTTAATCCAACTTCAGGTAAAGAACATGCACTTTTTATTTCTAACCACAGAAGTGACATTGACTGGCTTGTCGGATGGGTCCTAGCTCAGGTATTCATTCATTTTGACGTAAACCGCATTACGATTTTGTAATTTCTATTAGCTTAGCACTAATTATCATTCTTCAGCAGAATTTCCTAGTTTATTTCTGCATTGAAAAATTAGTGCTATTTTTTATTTGAAAATGCATTTCATTAGTTGATTACATCTTATGACTTTTTAATATATCATTATCATTTGGGTTGTGCTCTTATTATAACTATTTAATAATTGATCATTGAAACGATTGGCAGCGAGCAGGTTGCCTTGGGAATGCTCTAGCTATCATAAAGAAATCTCTATCATATATACCAGTAAGTTTATTTGCTAAATCAAATATCTAGTCCTACTTGTAAGCTAAAATTCAGGATCTTGTTGAGGTCGCTCAACTGGGTAACGAAAGATTGAATTTAATGTGGGACTAACGTTTATAGTAAACACATCATAGGGTTGGTTTTTTCTATAAATGAACCTCATTGGGACTAAAAGCATTTCTTATAATTTATGCAGGTTTTAGGATGGTCAATGTGGTTTTCGGGTTATATTATCCTTGAAAGACGTTGGGATAAGGATGAGAACACATTAAAGGTTACCTTATGTATCCATCACACATTACCTTTCATGTGCATGATTTGTATACTTATTAAACTGCTATGCATTTATTTATTTATGTATTCATTCATTCATTCATTCATTCATTTATTTAATTCATGTATGTTGCAGGCAGGTTTCCAAGAGCTAAATAACTTTCCAAGTGCCTTTTGGTTGGCACTTTTTCCGGAAGGGACACGCTTTACTCAGGCAAAGCTTCAAGCAGCCCAACAGTATGCTGCGTCAGCTCAATTGCCTGTTCCAAAGAATGTTTTGATTCCCCGAACTAAGGTTTGCAGTTTGCACATCACATTTATGTGTGTTGATGTTTATTCTGGCGTGTAGGCAGGGTAGAAGCAGAGCCAGTTGTAATATATAAGATATCAAAGCATAGTGATCAAAATTTGTCTGCTTCTATTATGCACTATCTTGCATGGAGGGGTGCAGCTAGGGGAGATTATGCTAGGCCCTGGCCCACTCTAAATTTAGTAAAATATTGAATTTCCGTGTAAATTTTGTTGTGTAAAATAGTCTGAAAAAAAAAAGCTATACCGGCCCGGCACAATTTATCCTCCCGGCTACGCCACTGCTTGCAATGCATGTTAAAATGCACCACATCGTATGATTTAAGAAGCACAAGCCACACACCATATGGAACTTGTAGGCTTATGTGAGAGTCCTGCCTTGCCGACTCCCAATGTTTTTACTTCAATTCTCTATCGAAACAAGAATTGCCAAGTATGTTGTCATTATTAAGACTCATTGTTTCATCCTAAAATGTCAACCTAATAGGGGAGTGTCTAATACTTTATATGTCTGTGTATGTATTTAGTCGATGTGGGATTAATTCTCGAGTTAAAAAGTAATATTTGGCAATGACTTGCTAGTTCTATCTTTCTATTTTTTTCCTGTAAAAACACTTTTCAGGGTTTTGTTGCGGCAGTCCATCAGCTACGCTCATTTGTTCCAGCAATTTACAATGTAACAGTAGCCATACCCAAAACAGAGCCGGCACCTACAATGTTAAGAATGCTTAGAGGACGTTCTTCGGTGGTAAGACACCAAATACTTTCCACACATTTTGACAACAAAAAACACATTTTTTGATGGATGGTTTCATCTAATTTTTCTATTTGCAGGTGCATATTCACATTGAACGCCATCTGATGCAGGATCTACCAGAAACAGGAAGTGGCATCTCCCAATGGTGTAAAGATATTTTCGTGGCAAAGGTGCATTTTTCATGAAATTACATGCAAAGCTCTTGTCATTAATATGAAAAACTCCACTATGTGTGGTTTGAAATGAATTATATTGTTCAGAGAAATGGTTTTGGGGGTAGAGCTGCTTAGAATTTATGTAATAAATGGCAAATAGGAGTGCATGAATTATTGCATCAAAGAATTACGGAGTACTATATTAGAAGTTAGAACTTCTAAATCCCATTTTGTTTCTCATACCCGCCTATGTTAACAATCCTCAACAATACCCCTCATTTCTTTCCCTTCAGAGTATTTATTTAAACATTTCAATCTTAAAATGAAAGTCCCAAGAATATATATACACACACTTAATAAGCCACTCATTATCTAACATTCTAACCTTCTTTAGTATTAATGAAGTTGCTTCTAGAACCACATTACATATGTTTTTATGATAAAAGATTTGTTTTTAATAGAATTTAAGTATCGAGTAGGTGCCAAGAGCCCAAGACTAAAACAATGGCACCTCTAGATTTTGGCTTTCACTCAAAAGAGATAAGACTTAACAATCCTCATACCCGCCTATGTTAACAATCCTCAACAATACCCCTCATTTCTTTCCCTTCAGAGTATTTATTTAAACATTTCAATCTTAAAATGAAAGTCCCAAGAATATATATACACACACTTAATAAGCCACTCATTATCTAACATTCTAACCTTCTTTAGTATTAATGAAGTTGCTTCTAGAACCACATTACATATGTTTTTATGATAAAAGATTTGTTTTTAATAGAATTTAAGTATCGAGTAGGTGCCAAGAGCCCAAGACTAAAACAATGGCACCTCTAGATTTTGGCTTTCACTCAAAAGAGATAAGACTATCTTAGTTGGCTGCACTCCACAAAGACGTAGTAGTACTATAGTATGATAGGGGATATGGGGCCATGATTCCATAAAATTCACACGGGCTAACAAGTAGGTTGCAATACTAGAGTGCTTGGTTCATTGATGATATGAACTATTAGAGTCCCTTAGATGGCGCCTCGACACGTGAAGTGTCAATGTACTATCTGATACTATTATTTACGAAGTACTAGTCACCTGACACTTGCACTTTTATGAGAACTCTCCGTTTTTTTTGCGAAAACCTGGCAATTCATAGCTACACGTTAAGAATTCATCTTTTTTTGGTAAAGGATGCCTTACTGGAGCGACATCTTGCCACCGGCGCTTTCACTGACAAAGAGTTCCATGAGAGTATCAGAACAAAAAAGTCTTTGGTGGTGAGTAATTCATGATCTCTTCATTTTCATTGTCTTTAAAGTGTCTCTTTTGTTACAATAATAATAACTTTTGTTATAATATAATAAAAATGGCTCTTGGTATTTCCTCCCAATCATGGCAGGTTGTTCTTACTCTGTCATGTCTCATTTTTTATGGCGCTGTGAAGTTGCTTGAATGGTGTCCATTCTCATGGAAAGAGGCTGCGTTCTGTGTAGTTTTCTTAGCCATTGTGATGATCATTATGCACATTCTGATCCTAGCCTCTCAATCAGATTCCTCTAATCCTCCTAATAAAGAGCACAAGAGAGACCGATTGCAGCAAAGTCTCCTTCCAAAATGAGGCATTCTAAACAAAATACTTTGTATATATGTAACCTCAGTGTATCAAATTATGGATTTCTCATTATTCATAGTCGTGTACTCATGTATAGGTAGGGGAGTAGGGTTGTTTCACGTTAGAAATTGATCACGTTCTTTTTTTTCCTTTCATAATTGTTAAACTCTCATGTAATTAATGTATGATGTGATAATATAAATATAAATAATAAATAATCTGAGACGTTTGTTGTAACCTATAATGTATTGCCTCATATGTTAAACACTATGGGGTCATGGGGGTGTTTGGATCTGATTCTCAAAACTAATTCTGTTCTTTCAGGGAGCAGAAGCAGAAGTTGGAGTGTTTGGGTGAAATTCCACAAGCACTTCTGGTGCTCTAATTTACTCCCAGAATCAGTTTTTTAAGAAGCTGGGGGTACCAGCTTCTAAACTGATTCTGATTCTGCTTCTGCTTTAAAAAGAAGCAGAAGCAAATCAGTTTGAAACACCCCTATATCCTGTAAAAGAGCCGTATGTGATCATGTTAGAGAAGCTATCTTACAGAATTTGTTATTATATAAACATAAACAACAAGCCACACGTGATAACTTTAGTAATAATAAACAAATTACTTTTCAAAAAATATACTAGTAACAAATACTCCCTCCATTCCACTATGATTGTCTCATTTTATCATTTTGATTTGTCTCACTAAGATTGTCTCATACCTTATTTGGTAAAGTTTGTGTGGTTCTAAATCATTCCTACTTTATTCTTACTTTATCAATTCAATATCAACCACATACACTCACTTTTATTAATAACTGTGTCACATTTTCTTGTCCCAAACTTAGTGGGACGGAGGTAGTATTAGTTGTATCTTACCAAAACTTTTGGACAAATGCACCCCACCCCCTAGCATAAACCGATTGAGGGAAAGTCGATTAGCTTTTGGACAAATGCACCCCACCCCCTCGCCATAAAATTCCGGGCGATTTCCCAATATACGGGAAAAACTAGGTTTTCCAAAAAAGGGGGAGTCGGATTTGGGTGTTCCGACCATGGTTAGGCTACTTTTTTTTTTAATAATGTCATTCACGATTTTACAGTGTTACTTTATTTATTTGTTTGTATTTTTGAAAAGTTGTTTATTTCTACTTCTAAATTGTAAAAGTAATACCATGATATATTTGAAAATGAAAACTGTGCATTTCGATTTATTGAATAACAAAACATTGGTTACTTTATTTCATTTTTTAATCCATCATACGTATTGTGAAATAAATTCACAAAATGAAATATAAATTCGATTTTGTTTAAGATGGAAGTGAACAAAACAAATGTAGTTTTTAATGCAACGTGAGAAGGGTTCCCGACACGTGTCATCCCAGTCTGCGAGTACCATTTTCGGTACCTATTAGTCGCTTTGAGTATCCCTAGTTCGTAATTCAGCGTATATACACTATTATGTCAGTCCTCCCACCTTGTCAAGATAGATGTTGATACGGCGGAACGACTAGTGTGATGAGATCATTACCATGCTTAATTTATGTGAATAGATTTATCTGATTAAACTTTATCTGATTAGATTTAGCTCATTAAAATTTATATCATCTAACTTATCTCTTTTAATTTAACTGAATCGTTTATCTGATTAAATTTATCCGATTAGATTTATCTCATTAAAATTTATCTGATTAAATTTATCTTATTAAAATTTACTACGTATAAGATTAAAATTTATCTGAAGAAATTTATCTTATTAGATTTATCTAATTAAGATTTATCTGATTAAATTTATCTGAAGAAATTTATCTGATTAAATTTATCTGATTAAAATTGACCACATATATAAATATTATACTTGGTGCCAAATTTTTTGGCTTTTATTGCTCGATCTATAATTTGTAAAAAAGAAAAATTGAGGATCTACCTAGTCAAATATAGCAATTCCGACGGGAGGGAAAAACAATTGAGCAACCTATCTAATTGGATTTACCAATTCCTGCAAGAGGTGTTCAACAAAAATATAACCCTAGCCCCCTCGTCGGAACACCCAATTCCGACTCCCACATTTTGGCATAATGGATACCCAAGTTCCTAACAATTGATAATTGGGAAAATTTTGTTTTTAATAAATTCATTGAACGGATGACTTTTGCTATCTAATTGTCAAGTGCTTGCTACTCGTGGTAAGGTAGGGTTGGATTCGGGCCGGGTCGGCCTAGGCCCGGCGGGCTTTCTGGGATTTGGGGTTGGGCCCGGGACCGGCCCGGGTATCCACCGGGTCCGGGCCGGGCTGGACCGGGCCTCGGGCCTCTATATATTTTTTGTTTGCTTTTTCTAATTAACCCCCCACCCCCTCACCCCCAAACCAGCCCGAATGGCCCAAAATACCCAGCCCAACCCGGATTCCCGGAAAGTTAAAAAAAATTAAAAAAAAAAATAGAATTAAGCCCGAACCGGGCCCGGAACCGGCCGGGCCGGTTCCATTTTCCCCATACCCGTACCCCGCCCGCTACCCTCCCTAAACCGGGCCAATGACCCGGAACCGGTACCTGGTTCCTGGGCCGGGTGGCCCGAACCGGGTTCATCACTAGGGTAAGGCCTAGTTGACTAGTACTCTGACTCGCATTATTTAAATTTTTTGGAGTAACTCGCTAAGTACTCAACAATTTTCTACTCAATGAGTCAACTAGTAAATGTCAATTTTAAAGGACATATGGAATAGCATTTATGAGTAGTTTGTAGGTATTTTAAAAATTGAAAATATAATAGCTTTGAATTCAATGAAGATTAGTTTTAGAAAGAGTTCAAAATTAAGTACTATTAGGTGATTTATTTTCTTGAAAGTTTGAATGTTTATGATTTTATCTGGATATGTTGCAACTTCATTATTAGGAGTAAGATTACTTTATTCGTTTTTACAAATTATAGGACTTAAAATATTGCTAGAATTCTGGGGCATTTATGTTTTTATTGCAAGTCTGACTTGACTGTCTGAGTAACCAGCCCTGCTCACTACACGACCCTTGACCGAGGTCCAAGTAGGTGAGTAGCGATCTAACTAGGAAATGTTTAAATCCATACATTTTCTACTATCACGGAGGGGATATGAAGAGAGCTAGCAAGTGAATCCTCTTATCCTCACATTAAAACTCAGATCTGCAAATTAATTGAGACGTGGAATAGTAATGAGATTGAGAACAAGTTGGGCAAATGAAGATTTTCAAACAAGTTTGGATCGGTTACAATTTTTTATAACTAACTTTGAGCCGAGTTCGACCTCAAAGTGTTTTCCTCGTTAGAACCGAGTGGCATCTTCCCATGTTGATGTTTCAACAAGTTAATGTCTGGTACCACCTCAATCTCATTGTCAGGCTAGTAAAGAATCACAAAGAACAATTAAAATGGGATATACAAAGGAATAAACAAACAAGACATCAAAGATATATTCACCTGCCACAGGCGCAGTAGATGCCATAGCAAGAAGTCAATTAACATAACTATGTAAAACAGTTTGCCTGCCCAAGCTCCACAAGTGAGGTACCTACCAAGATGACCAAACAAAGGTTCACAGCTATTTTGATATTTTCCAGTATTGCTGATGCAGTGTTCTCCCAATAAACGAGCATAGTTATTATTATGATTTGCAATGTGGTTATATATGTGATTACCTAAAGTTATTTAACATGATAACTTCACTCTCAAAAAAAAAACATGATAAATTCACGTAAAATATTATACCAACAAAGTTTTAACATCACAACCTTAATTCCAACTAGTTGGGGTCAATGGCATGAAATTTTATAGTGCTATATGATTATCTAAAATTAACTGATACTAAAAACAAATGGAAAAAGAAAACTCTGGCAAAGTTCCATTTAAATCCCTTCAGGTGCAAGCTTCTTAAGAATGAATAATGAGAAGGAAAACTAAAACCGCTCAACACCATAAGGTTATAACCGTTATATCCACTTGCATGGAAAATATCATGAGACAGCAATAAGTTGAAGTAGTTGTTATTGTCATATTCATTTCATGATGGATAATGTAAAACCAAAATGCAAATCATAAAATCAACATAGCTACATGATTGGTATGGGCCAAATAAATTCTATTTGCAATATAAACTTGGAAGACTTATATATAACTTGCATAAGATATCCATCAGGGATTAGTTTTCCCATTTAGAAATGTCCAAATAGACTGTGTCACACTATCACCACCACCCTCCTAAGTTTAACCAATATGAGCACCCAAAAAATTGCACTTGAGAAAAAATGCACACCTAGACAGTCGCTGCAGTAGTGGAGGATTTGAGTGTTTTAGAGCACGACCGTACACAATCTCTGTCCTCTTGGCAACATCATGCCAGCTATATAGTTTCTTAATCTGGATAAGAAAGACAGACTATTTCCGTGAGGTACCATGGTTGTATAATATTATGATTAGGTACTCCAGAGTCCCAGAATCACCAACTTCCAAATCATAATAAAAGCACTAAAAGAAAGCATCAGATTCGGTTACTTACACGGTTGTGCATAACTAGTGGATCAATCTGGGGAATCATGTGTATTGCCTTTGTGATTGCTTGTACCATATCACTAGGATCTGGCTCTGCAAGAACAATCATATCATCTGGAAGAACCTGATGGACCATTAACCAACATGAGAACTAAATTAATCCACCCTGTTCACATTAACTAAGCTACAAACATTTGAAGCAAAGAAAGTATCATAATCATACTTCTGGAACTCCCCCAACACGTGTGCTGACAGTCAACAATCCACAACTTGCGGCTTCTAATATAGCTATACAAAATGCTTCTGTTAAAGAGCTAGTGCAGAAAATGTCAGAATCAGGTAAAGTGAAATATGGGTCTAGGATAAAGGAAACAACTTATCCTTATAGACATTTTGCTATTTTCAGGTTACATAATCTTTGTGGCATATAATGATATAAACACATTTTAAAAATTGGTTTACAACATCATCAGCAAGGGACTCTCCCATAAAAATTGCATGCAAGGTATCTAGTGCACTTGGAAAAAAGAATGAGATATACCTATTCAAGAAAATATGGCCTGTAATTAGTACTGACTGTACTTTAGCATGTGGGACAGCTCCCAACATCTCAACTCGATCTTGGAGAGAGTGTTTTTCCCTCATCTCTTCCAAACGCACTCTTTTAGGTCCATCCCCTCCAACAATGAAGCGAACCTAACACACATCAAGATTGGCTACTTAAAATTTAAAGCTGCTAAAAGACACTTAGGATCTATCTACTCAAGCAGCTAAGTAGAAATACCCACATTGGGATGCAAACGGCATACTTCAGGGATAACCTCAACCAGCAAATCTGCCCCCTTCCTATAAACCAATCTACTTATCACAACTATAACAATTTCCTCATGGCTGAGTTTTTCTGGAGCAGGTTTGAACATGGCTGTGTCCACAGCATTTGGAATGACATAAACCTTTTCCGGTGGTAAACCTGATCTCAAGACTGTGTTCTCTTTGCTTGTGTGAGAAACACAAATAGCCTGTGTTACATCAGCCAGAGTAAACTGCAATACCTTGTTCATGTGAATGCTTCCCACATCAGCAAATCCATAAAGAGAATGATCAGTGAAAACAACTTTGTATCCCATGGTACGTGCATGCATTAGAGCTTCATGGCATAGAGTAGAGAATGCTTGATGCCCATGAACTAATGATATTCTTTCCCTCATAAGAATAGTTCTTATGATGGGAAGTGTGCCATAAAAAGTTGGCAGTGTATTCTGCATGATAAAAGGCTTCCATGGAACATAGTAAACCTTCAAGCCACCTGTCATGTATCTCACTCCAGAGCGGTTTTTATAAGCATGAGTCACAACCACCACCTAACTTCATAGAAATGAGCATAACAATCGCACTGTATTAAACACCATCTACACGAAAAACTATACTTTCAGGTTTAAACTATTTGTTTCAACAGGGTTACTTCTGAATATCGCATTGCTAATGATTTTATTTATCAATTAGATGAATACATGTGAAAAAGATTAGAGGTGTCAGAGGCTCAGAGCTCTTTTTATTGGTGAGAGGATGTAACTCTCAATATACTGGTGCTAAAGAAAAATTCATTAGGAATTTAGGATTAGTTGGCTTCTAACTTCAAAGAAAACTAGTCAAAAAATAAAATATTCAAATTTTCTCCAAATGTTCATTGGGATAATTAGTTGCCGCAAACTGTCTAAGCAAACCTACCAAGCTAAGCTCCTTCGTCACTTCCCTTTCTGTATTCACTGCAGCTAAATACGCAGGGGAGATTACATTAATATTTTCTTGTCTCACTGGTTTTTATTTGCAACAGTGTATGATAAACAAATTCTTACTTAAATAATATCAAGCCAAGTGTGGGGTAATTCCAGGGAAATACGAAAATTTTAATTATCTTTCTTTTTGGCTTGGGGCATGAATGATATCAGACTTATCGCTATCACATACAGACATACACTTGATCATATTCTCAACGAATTATAGTAATTTCGATACAAATTAATGAATTATCACGTTAAAACCTGACCTTATGGCCCCGCTTCATAAGACATTGAGATAGATAATAAATGTGATTCTCCACTCCACCAAAATTAGGATAGAAAAAATCGGAGACCATTAAGATTCTATGTTCCTCCTGTTCATCCATGACACAAATATATACACCTGCAAAAACAACTGCTTCAAAAAACACTATTATACATCAAAAGGGAAAGTCGAAGACTTCAGGAGGAATGCTAAAGGACAGACAGCTAAAATGAAGATTTCATTTGGGAGTAAAATCATTATCAGTGATCCGCTAATGTGGATTATAAGAAGCAAGCTTATGCATTTCAACAAATATCAAAGGACCGTAAAAATGTAAAATACATTTGCATGAAAGCATAAGCCATACCATGCAAAGAAGTCTGATAGCGCTCAGTTTCTACGTAGAGATTTGACAGTCAACCTTAGATGCCCATCAGCAGCCAGAAATGCCGTATCAAGCTAATTTTAAGCTGCGTGTAAGAACAATATGAAGAAAATTACACTTCATGGCTGGGATTCTCTCCATGTTCTTCTATGATTTTCATTCTTCGTTTATTCATCCTCTGAACAAAAAAAGAGCTAATGCTTTACCATCACAGACTTCAACACTTCAGGAGCTACAAAATTAGTTTGTCTAGGATTTGTTGAAAGATATGTTTGTGCTAGATTATATATAATCATTCATAGGTATAACAAAGATGGAATTAATAATAAACCATATTTGTGTACATACAAGCTTACAACATATAGAGAATAAAGGTCCCTATTTATAGAGTACAAACCAAACAAAAGGAAAAGAAGTGAAATTATAGGTGTGGGAAATATAACTAGCAAACGAAACAAAATAAAACAATATAATATAATTATATAAATGTGAACAGTTTGCTCCAACTATGTCTTCTTGATACCTATCTCATCAATCCCATAAGGGGTTAGAATGGTATTTTAGGGCTCTTTGAAGTATCAGTTTGATTATTTTCAGTGTATTCGTCATTAGAGTGAAGGTTACATGAGACAAGAAATGCGCTTCAAACAGAAATGTAGGCCAAGGACATAGAAAAAGAAGTGATAACACTTACAAGGAGAGGTGCATAGGAGCATCAGTGTGGCGATACGGAGGATTCACGAGGAGAGTGGTATGGGGGAGGACGATGACGGGGTTGATGAGCAGGGCCGGTCTGTCAGTTTCAGGGGCTAAGGGCGGGTAATATAAATTGGATTAATTTTTAAGGAATTTTGAGAACCTTTAAAACCTTGAATTTCATTACATTTACAAATTCAATAAAAAGTCTGAGTTTGTACTGAACAACAAATTTTAGCACTAACTCAAAATTAAATTTCTAAAACCTTATAATTGTCAATGAAGGTTAGGGCATTTTAGGAAAAAAAAATGTTGGTGTAACTATCTAGCTTCATGAGGTAGTACACTGTGTTATCGTTAGGTTGACCAGGCACCGGCCCCGTCCACGCCCTCACCTCTCACTGAGCTGCTCCCATCCTTGACGTTTGTGGCGCCAACAGTCAAGGTATATTTGTATTCCGTTTCTCCAATTCTTGCTGACATTTGCTCATCCCCTCCTTCCTGAATACCCCATATTATTGTCATTGAATACCTTGTCACTTATTTCATCAGTTATTGATGTTGTAGAGTTTACACTCCAGCCCTTATGCTTCACCAAATGTAAATTCGTTTTTTTGCCTTTTGGGAAAAACTTACGCGCCTCCTCACCGCATTTGCTCTGTAAGAATCCTCCTTCACTGCTTTCTTTGCCCTTGACTGTGAAGCTTTTCCTCTTGTTTTTGGTGTTTTTTGCTCTGCTAATTACTCTACTCGGGAAGATATAGTTGAGAATGAAAATGGTATGATGTCATCCGAAAGAGTGCTCCAAATTACAATCACTATTGCCTAGCCCCAACTTTGACATCTCTCCAATCCTTTAAAATTTACAATTGGTTTGAATTTATTTCATTACACTTTACCACCAAGTGTTACTCACTTACTCCTGCACCCTTAATCTTCTAAGTGTATTCATGAATAGTTTTCCAAAGTATTCACTCGTAATACTGGTTTGGGAATAAACAGTTGTTTATAAAACCCTAAATCTTATGTCACTTGTGCCGTGCTTTACTCTGTTGTGATTAGAAAGAACGCTGCTATGAAAAATTAATGTCTATGCTGTTAGAAAGAATCAATTCTTCTGTGTTACCTCTTGAAGTTAGTTACAGATAATGATTGCCTCACGTTAAACATGGGAACTATTCAGGACATTGACCGCATCTGTCCATTTTACTATTCAGAAGAATGGTTTTACTCGTCTAACGTTCTTCACCGTTACCAACTAGGCAACTACACTTCGTAGGACTTGACAATTCTATAGAACCTAATATTATTCATAGCATAGCTAGAAATGATACTATTCTACCATTTTGTGGCTGTGTTAGAGTGCTAAAACTCAACTCATAAAACACTTTACTAATTGCAGTATTGCCACTTTTTTAAATGAGCAGGGAAAAATCCTTTTGATTTTAATTGCACATTGAAAACAGGAATAAACTGATTGTGATTATTCATATAGTGATGTATTGTTGTTTTATTTATGTTTTTTACCAAAAAAAATGGTGTACTTTTATTACACTCAAAACATAAAATTCTTTCTTGGATCAGGTGATCTATCTATTCAGAAAAGTCAAGCAAAGCTTACTGTCTTCATAAACAAAACAATTTAGTAGAATGATATGCCAATATCTCTAAGGAAATTGTGAAATCTTGGGAGGGAATTGCTTAATTCTGATAGAAGGTCTGAATTCATGTGTCATTTTATATCAAACTTTTGCACACAATTTGTTTTAATATTTCTCAGCATCCATAAATATAAACTGCATTTTCACTAACATAGTATTGGGCATTTCCCCCTTGCTCATCGCGTGACACATTACTAGTATAACATAACAAGTATCAATAGAAAAAGCTAAAACGCATTCACAATTTTAATATTTCACAGTACTTTTTATAAATTCTTTAAAATTTAAAAAATATAAAGAATAAATTTCACTTTCAGTCCTACGAGTTTTAGGTCAATTCCACATTTAGTCCACATCTTTCACTTTGTACACTTTTGATACATGATTATTGTGTTTTCGCCCAAATATGGTCTTTCTGGCATTGTTTACGATGGTTAAAATCGCCGGAAAAGGACCCTTAAAAAACATTAGTCAAGTACCAAAAGTAAACAAAGTGAAAGATGTGGACCAAAAGTGGAATTAATTCAAAATATAAGTACATAATCAAGTATCAACACTTCTACAATTTCAGTTTTCATAATTCAACAATCAACAACTTATCAAGTATAATCTATAATTGTACTAAGTGGAAACAGATAAGTAAAGGAAATAGACAAGGTCTGATAGAGAATCTGACTGTCTGAGAAGAAGCCTTCGTCTTCCAATGTCGTCTTTCCAGAATAGAACTTGAACCCCTTCCCAACGTTGTCCGTCAATCCTCTGTTCTGCAATCGGCACTTCGGTTGTTCTGTTGTTCAGCTGTTCGGACCGTTCCCCACTCCTAGTCGTCTCCCAAGCGTCGGCGGTTGGCGGGTCCTCTCTCCTCTGTTCCCAACTGGGGAACTCCTATGCCGGCATTCTCCCAAATTCCAAGTAACGATTGGAAATCAGTTATTCAGAATTCAGAAGGCTGCAACGATAACGAAATTCCTATGCCCAACTGAATGAAGTTATAAATTGAAAATTGCTAGATACACCCTGTCTGGGTCGACACAATTTTTGTTGTAAATTTCACAATTTTACTATTTGTATGCCAAGCTCTCTTTATTTATCTTTCTCATCCTCCATCTTTCTTCTTTTTTCTCTTTTTCTATTTTGGTTAAAAGCTCAAATAAGCCATGTAACGATTGTTCAATTAGCTTCCTAAATTCTAAAAAGCTTCAATTCATCTCATGAATTCGACAAAAAAGTTCAAATCTCACTTTTTCCAGCTAAAATTCCGGTCACCGCTACATCACCAGACCAGATGCGAACCGTGCATCCCATATGACAATTTAAGTGGTCAAATGACTCAAATTGACCCCAGAATCTAAAAAATGTCAGTATTGCTATTAAGAAATAGAAAGTAAAAATATAAAATAATATATGAGATCATAATGTAAAATATAGACTTCTATTTATAATATAATAAGAAAATATTTATATTTTGACGTAAATTATATTTATAAAAAAATATAAGGAAAATGAATAATTTATAAATACACAATATAGAAATGTAATAACTATTTTCATATTATACTTTTTATATAGTATAAATTCTTTGTATATGATGTATGCAGTATGGTATATAACTCTAGAATAACATAATACTTTGTATGAAGTATATATACATATATGCGAGTGTAATCTTACATGTAAATCTAAAACATATTAAAACTATAAAAAAATATCAAACGAAAAAAAACTCTAAAATATAAACATAACATAAATTGTAAAATACAAAACCTAAAATATGTTATATAATACCAATTATTACATATAATACACAAAATACAAATTTAATTATAATTTGTAAAAACATGTATTATTTATTTCTTTAAAAAAATAGATTTAAAATATCAAAATAGTTTTAATGAATTTCATTTAATTTATTTTTTATGAATTTACTGCGAGTATAAATATATCCTTATTATATTATTTTAATAGATGTCTATATTTTATGCTTTGGACTTGTATCTTATTTTATATTTGTATTTTTGTTGCAATTCTTATTCTTTTTAATGGTTGAGGGGCAAATTGAACACCTCTGTCGGGTTTAGAGACCTACTTAATCCCTTAAATTGCCATGTGGGATGCATGGTGGGCATCTAACCAGGTGACATGGTGGTGATCGGACTTTTACATGCAAAAAATGATATTTGAACTTTTTTGTCAAGTTCAGGGAATTGGAGCTTTTTAGAGTTCAGTGGGCGAATTGAGTATTCCGGACGGATACAGGGGGCCTATTTGACCATTTAGCCTTGTATTTTACATTTTATTTATACTCCGTCTTCACACCCTTCTTTCATCAGTATCTTCGCATTTACTTTATTAATGCATCAAATATTTTGATATTTGAGAATATCGTCGAAAAACTAGAGCCGTGGGAATTTTTGTCGGGGTTGAATAATGATATAGTCCATTTATCCCGTAAAACTTTGAAAATTATTCTTTTTTGATTGTCCAACTAACTTGTTAGTATTCTTTTTAAGTAATGAATTCGTGGTTCCAGACTTCCAGTTAATTAATTCTCTTTCCTCTGTACAAATTTCAACCACACAGTTTTTACATTATTAATCCTTGTGCCGATCAAATTTGTTCAAGTTTTAAGGGATTGAGGGATTATTGTCTATAACGAAAGATGAAATAGAATAACTAATAACATTTTATAAAATTTTGTCATATAAAAAAATGTATGTATACAGACACTTGTTTTCTTTTAATGTCTATGTATACAGACAAAAATGTTATAAAAGTTAAGGTTATGTTGCATCGAAACAAATGTTGTGTACATAGACAAAAAAATTATATGTACACTCTTTTGTCGTATGCATAAACAACTAATGTCTATATACACAGACATTGCTTTGCGTGTAATTCACATTTTTTGTCTGCCCTGATCTTTCCTCATATAGGTGCAACATATTTTTAACCGATTCACGCTCCACCTCTCGAGCCCTTTGCAATGGAGTAATATCCAAAATGTTGCCCATGCCTTCATGTTTTCTGATTAAATCCCTAGCCCTCTTTTTTGGATAATCGGATCAATCATACTTCCACCAAGCAGAATATAATACTCCATTGATATGATGCAAATATGCAATACACTATTGTATCAAACATATCCACTTTGAATCAAACTCCATAGCCTTCATGACGGTCTCTAAATAACCATATTCAACTCTATCGTATGCCTTGGCCATAATTAATTTGAGAGTCACAAAATCATCTTTCACTTGTCTCTTACCCTTTAAAAAATGAAGTGTTTCGAAAACCACCATAACATTATCTGCTATCATTCTGCCTGGGACAAAAGCATTCTGATTTGTATAGACTAAATCATTTATGATATCTTTTGATATATTCACAAGAACCCAAAACATTAAACAAGACGTTACATAAACTAATAGGCCTTCAATCTAACAGCAATATAATTGTGAATCATGGTTGGTACCCCTGATTTGTGTCAATATACCTTTGGCATAAAGATGTTGTACATTGCTATTAAAAAGTGGAACCTACTTTTTCATTTCGCTCCTTTACCCTTACACCGTCTAATGCTTTCACATCCATCAACTTTTGCGGCACACTAGTTCATCATCAGACCAGACGAACTAAAAAACAATACTCCGTATAATTCAACGTTGAAAGCTTGAGTCGACACTTCTTCTATCCACTCAATTCATGCTATTAAATTCGGTGGGGGGAACTATCATGCTTGTACGATTTATTCGGTTTGGGAGAATTAGTACCAAATTAAAACCATTTGAGTTTCGGTTCGGTTTCGGTTCGGTTTACCAAAGTTCGGTTTCTTATGTTTATTATTTTATTTGATCAAGTTCTATATTTAGAATTAGAAAATGAAACTAGTAGTTGATCTCATCTTCTTGCATTTATTATTTAAATAAAAGATAGAAAAATAAATAATAAAATATTACTCCCTGCGTCCCAATTTGATAATCCCATTTCTTTTGGGCTCAAATATTAAGAAAGTGGTTGAAAAGGTAAAAGTTGTGGTTGAGATTTGAGTATAAAAAGGTGAAATGATGTGGACCACATATTTCTTTCCAAAAAGGGAAATGAGACTATCAATTTGGGACGGCCCAGAAAGGAAATACGGGATCATCAAATTGGGACGGAGGGAGTATAAACTAACACCTAATTTATCTTACCAACACTGATGACATTGAAACTTTTAACATCTTTTCGATCACTAGAAAAAAGATTAACTTCTCACAAAAAATTTATAGTTGATTAGCATTTATAACACTACATATCACATAAAATAGTCTAAGAAAACTAAATTAGTCATAGGTACAAATGTTGTAATATTCACAATTTTATCAAATGAATCATGTAAAAAATATAAATGCAATATATTATTGTTATCACAAAATTTCTTATCATACAGGTAGAGTACAAAACATAACAAATACAAATATATCATACTCCGTATTAGCTAACTTTGTCATAATGTAGGAAATGTGTAAAAGAAGTTAAAATGATATATGCTAAACATGTACCGAGTATTTTTTATGTCTAAATTATTTATTTATATCCTAAAGATGAAGAGTGAAGATAAATACAATACACACACACGCACACACACACACACTACAAGTAGTTCGGTGTTCGGTTCGGTTTTTGATTTTTCGGTTTTAAACCAAACCAAACCAAACAATTCGGTTTGGGCAAATCCTTACCAAACGGTTTACTTAAGTAAAACCAAATCAAATCAAACCACCAACTTTCGATTTGGTTCGGTACGGCTAAACCAAACCATTATGCCTAGCCCTAGATCGGATTTTACAAATTTTGCATTAATATTGGGCAAACATTCCAGCACTTCACGAGCAAACGCTAGTCACTCAAATATTTAGGCTTATCTTTTTTCGGAAAAAGAATTAAATTAGTTCGATTTACCCCCATTGGCACCCTCCCTTTGGTAAACACATGTTGGCAATAGCCAACAATGTCCTCCCCCGAGATGTCCCAATAGTGTTGGAAAATGACAGGGTTTAATTTAACCCTTCCAGACCTTGCGTTTTATCCGAGTGCATAGAGAAAACTACCTTTTCACTTCAAGGGCCGTAAGCGGTCTAAAGAGATCCCCATTTTGCTTTGTGGAAACTCTAGCTACACCTGCTAGAGTGTCTGACTACATTGAAACTGTTCGAATTAAACAATTATGTGAAGTGACTATGTATCATCATGCTTAGTTTGCATTTGTCCCCTTCCCATTCACCACTAAGTAGTAACAAGCATTTCATTTTGTTCTACAGTCTTCATTGTTTAACTGCATTACGAGAGAATTGTGTATTTCTATCACTTTCTCTAAGTCAAGAAAAATGTGTTATAAATTGCATTAAATGGTAATTTTTTTGAGTGGGCCCACTTCCGATTTGGATCGGGTCAAATGTGGTTTCGGATTATCCTTGCTAAGGGCTACAATTCGATATATGGTACGCTCAAAACGGATAACGGGTGAATGAGAAATTGATTCTCGAAGTTTGCCCGTTGGAATGGAAAAACTGGGATAAAGGATGGGTTTCTAGAGTGTTATTTCCCACACCGGAAAACGCAAGGGATTTGCAACCCTTTATAAAGGGAAACCCCCTCTAAGGAGTTAAGATTCCTGAAGGTAAAGGCTCTCTCTCGCGCAGGGGGGTGCAAATCAAATCCCGAAACGTAGAAGAAAAACCGCGACTTGCGGGCGACTTGCAGACACGAATGTCGTCCAAAAATCTATCTCTCAAGAGATACAATTTAATTTCTTTTTCTTCCCGTAACGATTATTTTTTCTCAGTTGACAGAAGTGCTCGGACAGAACGGTGCAAGTGTTCTAATCGCTCCGCAACAGAACTACTACGCAAACAGAACACCTCGTAGGGTGTTCTGGTGGGGGTCTTCTGTTGAGCAGCTGAACGTTCTGAACCGTTACAGCAATAAATGTCCAACATTCTTATGCCTTTATGCAGCGTTAAATGGACAGTTCATGAACGATTCAATGCCCAACGGACTGATCATTGATGTCCAACGTTCAGGTCCATTAATTCACCATTAACACACAACAAATTCTCCTATATAATGGCTGGCAGGTAGTTTGCAACAACACACGTTTATACACATTCCTCACGTATTTTTGGGCTCTAAAACACATCCAGCATTCCAAAAATATTCTTAGTGTTCATATTGTGTTTCCGTTCGCTGGAACTTTCGCTTGTGTGCTCAAACGATAGTTCGTTAGTCATCGTATCCTGGGAAACGGTCGTTGCAACGCTCCTAGCACCGTGGGAGGTGACGAATACGTTTTAAGGACATCGTGCGTAGCACGAGCTTTGGCTAAAATTCTGCTCCATCTTATTTCTGTTTTTCTTTCGTCGTTTTATTAATTATTTTATTAATTAATTTTCTTTATTTTCTGAAACACACCCTACACCTTTACCATATGCTTCCAAAATACATTCTTCTTTTGAAGTAAGCCTAAGCCTAGTAGGACATCTTTTACTCTTTGAAATTCAGCGGCACTCCATCGCCCATCCTCTTTCCACAAGAACATCAATCTATTTTTGTAGAAATCGATCCTGGTTTGGAAGCCAACTTGTTGATTTTTTCTCCACATTTGAAAACCAATCCACAACCCAACAATCTCTTACATATTACTCCGTACCAAACTCTGGGAGATTAGTAAAGCTCTTTGCCTCTTTGTATCACCTCCCTACACTCATCATCCTGTAACCACATGTTTTTGAATTTAAAAGATCTTCTCTTGTTTCTGCCCTTCCTAGCCAACCACATGTTTTTGAATTTAAAGGAACTTCTTCGTTTATCTCTACCCTCCTTAGTTATCTGAATGTATAGCAGGAGATTGTTGCTTGAAGGGCCTTCTAATGAAGTTGCGTGATATCCATTAAACATTGATGACCATTCTTCACTGGCTAAAATTCAATCCAACTTTTCCTCGATCCATCTTAACATACACCTTCCCCTCCTCCCAAGCCCATTGATATCCCACAAGTGGTACATTTGTAAGATCACTACTCTGGACTACTTCCCTAATGAGCCATTGTGATTGCGAAAGTTCGCTTTTCCTCTCACTATAAAAAAGGGTGTCATTAAAATCACTCATAAGGAGTCAAAGTTTTCCTAATTTCGTGGACAACCGTTTAATCAACTTCGAGGAATCGTGCCTCCTGTCGCGTTCAAGAAAGCCATAATATCCCATCAATTGGGCTTGGGGTACACAAAAATCATACACACACCTACACACTATAAATAGGTCAAAAAATTACCATCTTTTTACCCCTCCCTCCCTTACGTGCAAATACAACCCACCATCTCTTCCCCCACTCCCTCCTAGCCGTCCTTTCTTCTACCCGCAGCAAACCTCAACACATAATAGCTAGGATTCAAAAAAATGAAATCAATGGATTTTGGTGGCTGAAGTTTGACAAAGAACTGGCGGCGGCGGCTGATGTTGACGGAGAAACGGCGGCGGCGGCGGCTGAAGTTGACAGAGAACCGGCGGCGGCTGAAGTAGACGGAGAACCGGCGGCGGCTGAAGTTGACGGAGAACCGGCGGCGGCGACTGAAGTTGACGGAGAACCGGCAGCGGCGGCGGCTGAAGTTGACGGAGAACCGGCAGCGGCGGCTCAACGTGGATGATTTCATTGGCTTTGAACTTAAAAATATCTTTGTTCTTCACAGACAATTCTCTGTATTTGTGTAGTGTATAATGTCTCTGTGTGTTTGTGAACTGTATATAATCTTGTCTGTGTTCAAAATGTTCTAAATTTACTTATGTCTGTGTAAATAAACTTCTATTTGAAATGTCTGTGTGTAAATATACTTTTGTGTTTGAGTTACTTATGTTTGACTTTGTAAATATATGATTTCTTTGCCTTGGTATGAATTTGTGTTGATGCTTGGTATGAGTTTGTGTTGATATTTGATTTCATTGGCTTTGATTCTTTGAATGTAAATATATGTTTGTTCTTCACATACAATTTTCTGTGTTTGTGTGAAGTGTATAATATTGTATGTGTGTTTGTGATGTGTATATAATCGTGTCTGTGTTTAAAATGTTTTAAATTTACATATGTCTGTGTGTAAATAAACTTCTATTTGAAATGTCTGTGTGTGATGTTAGTTCTGTCTGTGTGTATATATATACTTCTGTCTGTGCGTCAGTATACCATTGCCTGTGTGCATACATGTATTTTCACAGACATTTTAGTATTAAGACACAAACAAAGTCTTTGGTCTTCACAGATACAAAACGTATTTGTGGGCAGTTATTAATGTCTTGCCTCATATTTTGTGAAACATATTTCTTTTTGAAAATGTCTATTTTTCAAACTATACAAAAAAGGATACATAGCATAGACAAATATAACACAAATGACAGACAAAGTCGTATTACACCATACGTAAAAAAAATTCTTCTTCGTAGACGCGCAATAGGCAATGGATTACATATACTAGTTTTTAAACAACTAGTTATTAAAATAAACAAGTAAAGTTTTTAAGATTAAACTAATAATCTATAAACTTATTGATCACCTCAAAATTACACATGGGCTCCAGTGGTAATCAAAAAGTAATAAAAGTTTTAGTTATGAAATTACATAAAGTAGTTATTAAAAATATTTTAAGTGGATGTAAGAGCGGGTACATATCACAGACAACTACGATATAAATCACAGACACAGTCGTATTACAGCACAAACAAGATTTTTCTTCTTCACAGGCAAAGGCATCCACCATATATATTAACGCCATAAACAATAAGTGTTTCCCACAAAAACAAAAAGGCATACCAATTCAGGTAATATTTGGGAGTACATTCTAGGACATTGTACAATATTTTTAGTGTAACATTGTACAACCTCTTACATTTAACAACCAAACCCATGGTGGCAAAAAATGAGCACCAAAAAATGTACTCCATAGTAAGGTTACATCAATGTTTTACAACCAAACCCATCCTACACTAAACATGCAAACCCAAAGTAGTCTAAGTGGATCTTTCTCAAAGTCCAGAGCATCATTGCAAATTCACATCTTTTCGCTGCCATGTTCTCTTATGCACACTCGGGCTGCAATGGCAAGTTCTGCAACAGTGCCCTGTGATTGTAATAAAATAAATCAAAAAAGCACAGACATATGTTAACTCACACAGACAATCATTCAGGTAGATACAGACAACGAATCAGTCACACAGGCATATGTATGGAAATTTATGTTTAACTTTTGTTATTACAGAGGCTGTTATTTCTATTTTTTGTCATTATAGGCCTACAAGGGGTGAGTTTTGCAAACATGAACAACTCAATTGGGTACAAAAATGTTGTTTACCAGAAAAGTAGAAAACATATAAAATATTATGTGAGAATTTTAAAATTTTATTTGTCATAATTTCATAAGTCATAACTTCATAAGTCATACTTTAAGAAACATACTTCAAAGTATTACAAAGTAATTTACACTCAATGTGAGAATTTTATTTTTAATAAAACTAAAAATAACTTTATAAATTTAATTGTAATAAAAAAATTAATAATTCATTGTGTTTTAATTATGCAACTAAGTTGATTATTTTTTATTTTCAAAACATTCTTTCAACATTCCGCATGATTTTAAGGTACCCGAAGTCCAAATTAACCAAGGTATTTTAAGGAATTTGATCCTCAATTGGAGAAGTGAACCACAATTGAACAACACATTGGAAAATTCATTTGGACCTGTTTTAGTAGAAGCACACGGACAATCATATTACTTACACAAACAGATGTAGAGTCATACAAACAATCATATAAGTCTCCACAGACAAATGGAGCCACAACCAATTACATATACTCACACAGACAAATAACTAGACAAATCTATCTTCACACAAACAATACATATGTCCTTCAAAATGCATAAAATCAACCTTACACAGACAATACATAGAAAGTAATGACATATCCCCAAACAAATGTATTTTGTTCAAAATCCAAGCACTAGATGGGTTCCAAAACTTCATAAACAAGAATATTTTCTGAACCCTCCTAATAAACATCATCAACTACCTAAAATTGTAAAAAATCCAAAGGTAGAGGATACATACCTTTCGGCCATGGAAGAAAGCAGGGTTCACACCATTTTCGACTGAGACAAAATGAACGGCTTCGATGGGGGGATTGCACCTTGGAATACGCAGCGACGATGGCCGCCTTCGACGGTGGTTCGAGGGGAGGAGGTTGCCTTCGACAGGGGGTTGTCGGGGACGAGGGTTTGCTTCGTCGGGTGTTGGCGGCGACGAATAGCTTCCAGCGACCAACAACGGGAATTAATCGGAAGACCAAAGCAAAATCGATCGAAGGAAGAAGGGGAAGGTTGTGGCGGTTCGAACCAAGGGGGAAACTGGGGATGGGCAGAAATTTTGGGAGGCAGAACGTGTGAAATTGGAAGAGGTGAGGAAACAAAAGGGGGGTAAATTATTTTTAGGGGTATTTATAGTGTGTATGTGTGTGTAAAGAAAGTGTGTAACAATAGAAAAATTGAATATCCCATAAAGGCATAAAATGCCACTGAGGCTCATATGTTTCTAGCCTCACTAACCACTCTATAAAATTATTTCCATACATTGTTACTTCAAGGTCTATGCCTTCTCGCCACATAATAGAGAGGCATCCACTTTGCCCATTACTATCCACAACAAAGCATATGTGGAAACCCAGTTGCAAATGAACCTCCTCACACGTCCCTTATAGCCTTGGACTGAACCAAGTTGATGAGAACTTGCACCGTCGCGAAATTACCTAGGTCGTGGCAGTTCCAACTTAACCACTCCCATACCTCTTCACACCTTTCGTAGGCTCTATATCCCGACCCGGAACAATCCGCCATCGTCGACTCCGTCTTCCAGTCAAAACTTACCCTAGATGAAAACTAGGCCCTTCCACTTTTTTCAGCCTTTGAGCTCACTTCTCCCATGTGTTTGTTTCAATGTATTAATAATCAATATATTTTTCATTCATCAGTATAATTCATGGATATTGCTCGTAATTGATCCATCTCTATTACTGTCAAAAATATTTCACTGGTAGTAGTAGTGATAAGATATGATGGTCAGCTTCCACCACTTATAATGGTGATAAGTGAAGTCTCTGGATCACTTTTAAAAACATATAAATGGTATATCACAATTTTTATTAAATTTAGCATGAAGTTAAAGTACTAAATACTAACTTTAGAAATGTTCCAATCTTTGTAACACATGTAGAGTCATATAACACATGTGACATCATTACAATCATTCATTTATGAAATAGGGTGTCCACTATAATCCATTATAAAAATAAATAGTTGTTATGATTTATGAAGGCACATGGGTTCTATAATTTTTTTTGGTCAATCTGTCTCAATTACACATTAATTAATCCTTGTAGTTATATACCCGTGGTTCTTTATTTAGGGTTGGTTTGCAACTGCTTTTAAAAAAGCACTTCTCAGCTTTTGGCTTTAAAAAAGCACTTATTTTCCCAAACACTACAACTTTTATTTTTCTCGGCTTCCACGTCAAAAGTGCTTTTACTTTTTCTATTACACAAAAAGCACTTATTTTACCAAACACTATCCACTTTTACTTTTCAAAATCACTTTTTTCTCAAACACTATAAACTTTTATTTAATCACTTCTCCCCATTTCATTTAAAAAAGCACTTTTTTAAAAGCAGAAGCTATTGCAAACGGGATAAGGGTCAGTTTGGTCCTCGAAGTTGCAAAAAAGGGGTCAAATAAGTCCTTATATAGAAAATTCTGTCCGGACGTGCTATTTGAGGTGGCTCCCGGTGGAATTTTTTGATTAAATTTTTTGAGCATCTTATTCATTAAGTCTAGTTTACTCATACCAAATTTCAGATAAAAATTCAATCGGGAAGACATTCAAATGAATTCTTGAAGATAACTGTGCCGTTAAAAGCGCAGTTATCTTCAAGAATTCATTTGAATGTCTCCCCGATTGAATTTTTAGCTGAAATTTGGTATGAGTAAACTAGACTTAATGAATAAGTTGCTCAAAAAATTTCATCAAAACATTCTACCGGGAGCCACCTCAAATGGCACGTCCGGACAGAATCTTCTACATAAGGACTTATTTGACCTTTTTTTTGCAACTTCGAGTACCAAACTGACCCTTTACTCTATTGCAAACACACCCTTAGACAAGTTACGATTTATTGTTGCGTTATGCGTATAATAATAACTATGTTCATTTTGTCCGTTGACCCAATCAAATTCGAGAGAGAAAATAAAAGGAGAGCAAATTGGAATCCCACTTTGGAGTTTCAGCTTCTCAACTTGCAGACACAAGCAAATCCGCGCCTGGAATCGGTCCAAAGAGAAGGAGCAGGGGCTGTTGGATTGTGAGTCGTCTGCTCCATATGGTCAGTTCACATTTTCAGTTCGCCCAGTCCATCCGAGTCCGCGTTTTTTCGGGTCAGTAAGTTATCCATTTCAAACATTGCAACTTTTAAGATTCAGAGTCGCAGCAGTAATTCAAGTTCTTGTTGCTATAAAATTTCATTGTCTGTCTCAGCTCATTCTTAGAGATTTGTAATTCTCTTTTTGGCTTCTGAGTCCGGTTTTTGAAAATTCCGGCAAGTCATCGGTGGTGGTGCGGTGAACCGGAAACAGTTAAGTAGCGCGGCAGGACAACTTAGAAACTGTTGGAAAAATGTGTGAAAAATTGCATTAAATGGCTATTTTGGGGCAATTTTTTGAGTGGGGTCCACTTCCGATTTGGGTCGGGTCAAAGTGGTTTCGGATTGTCCTTGTTAAGGGCTACAATTCGATATATGGTACGCTCAAAACGGATAACGGGTGAATGAGAAATTGTTTTTCGAAGTTTACCCGTTAGAATGGAAAAACTGGGAAAAAAGGATGGGTTTCTAGTGTTAATTTCCCACACCGGAAAACCCAAGGGATTTGCAACCCTTTATAAAGGGACTCTCCCCTTAAGGAGTTAAGATTCCTAAGGGTAAAGGCTCTCTCCACGCGCGCAGGGGGGGGTGCGAATCAAATCCCGAATTCGGAGAAGAAAAACCGCGACTTGCGTGCGCGGGCGACCTGCGGACACGAATGTCGTCCAAAAATCCATCTCTCAAGAGATACGGGTAATTTTTGCTTTCTTCCCGAAACGTATAATTTTTCCCAAGTTGACAGAATTGCTCCGGGCAGAAGGCCACGACCAGAGTTGCTCCGGTTCTGATGACCGCGCATCAGAACTGCTCCAGTTCTGATGGCCTTCGGGCAGAGATGCTCCGGTTCTGATGACCGCGCATCAGAACTGCTCCAGTTCTGATGACCGCGCATCGGAACTGCTCCAGTTCTGATGGCCTTCGGGCAGAACTACGTGGGGGTCTTCTGATGGCTTCTGAACCGTTACAGCAATAAATGTCCAACGTTTATATCTTTTAATGCAGTGTTGAATGGACAGTTCATGAAAAATTCAATGCCCAACGGACTGGTCATTGATGTCCAACGTTCAGGTCCATTAATTCACTATTTTCACACAACAAATCCTTCTATATAATGGCTGGCAGGTGGTTTGCAACAAAACAGGTTCTTACACGCATTCTTGCACTCCATACACGTTTTAGCTCTAAAAACACACTGCTAGCACTCTGAAAATTCCTTCTGTGTTCAGTCTTTGTTCTCGTTCGTTGGAACTCTTGTTTGTGTGCTCAAACATTAGTTCGTTGTCATCATATCCTGGGAAACTATTGTTGCAACGCTCCTAGCACCGTGGGAGGCAACAAATACGTTTTAAGGACATCGTGCGTAGCACGAGCTTTGACTAATTCTGCTTCATCTCCTTTCTTGTTTTTCTCTAGTCATTTTATTTAATTAATTTATTTTAATTAATTTTTTCTTTATTTTCCGAAACACACCCTACAATCTTAAAACGTATTTGTTTGCTAAGCTTGTATCATACGGATACAATCTTAAAAACGTAGTTTGTCACTTTGGTGAACGAACTTAATTTTTTGTGCTTTCGGAAAAAACGTTAAGAAAACGAAAATGACTTCTCAAGAAAACGAGATTGGTGTTGGGCAGAATGTTCTGAACGACAATCACTCTGAAAGCGGAGCACCGGTGAACAATAGTTCACAACGCGGTGCATCTGCTTTGGCCAACCAAAGGACTATCCCTATGGTTACCGTGCCAAGCAACTCTGTGGAGAAACCCGAGAAGTTCAATGGGTTAAACTTCAAGAGGTGGCAGCAAAAGATGCTATTTTATCTCACTACTCTCGGTCTTGCGAGGTTCTTGACCGAGGACGCTCCGGTTGTAACCGGGAGTGAGGTAGATGTGCAATCTCTCAACGCGGTTGAGGCTTGGAAGCATTCTGACTTCCTATGCCGAAACTACGTGTTGAACGGGCTGCATGATGCTTTGTACGACGTATATAGCAAATTAGCTACGGCTAAGGAGCTATGGAATGCTTTGGACCACAAATATAAAAGCGAGGATGCCGGCGCAAAGAAATTTGTTGTTGGTCGATTCCTTGATTTTAAAATGGTGGATTCGAATACGGTCTTGAGTCAAGTTGAGGAGATGCAAATGATCTTCAACGAAATTCGAGACGAAGGAATGACAGTTAGTGAGTCGTTCCAAGTGGCGTCAATTATTCATTTGTTGCCGCCGGCTTGGAAGGATTTCAAGAACTACCTTAAGCATAAGCGAAAGGAAATGAACTTGGAGCAATTGATCCTCCGTCTGCGGATTGAAGAGGATAACCGGAAGAACGATGGGAAACTCCCAATTGTTCACGGCGCCAAGGCCAACGTGGTGGAGCATGCAAAAAGCTCCAAAAATAAAAATAATGGGAAGAGCAAGCTCGGTCCCAAGGGAGGCGTTTCCAAGACAAAGTTCAATGGAAAATGCTTCAATTGCAATAAAAATGGACACAAGTCCTCGGATTGCAAGGCACCAAAGAGGAAGAAAGATTCTCACGTCAACTTGGTGCAAGGTGGGCAAAAGGATGAAGACATCATCCTAGCGGCCGTGGTGACGGAAGTCAACCTCGTTGGATCCAATTCCAAGGAGTGGTTTGTGGACACCGGTGCTACCCGGCATATTTGCTCAAACCGGGAGTTATTCACTACTTTTGAGCCATCAAATGGTGAGAAAGTGTGGATGGGAAACTCGGCTCATTCCGCGGTTGAAGGCGTGGGCAAGGTGGTCCTGAAGATGACTTCGGGCAAGGAGCTGACTCTTAACCAAGTGCTGTTCGTTCCGGAGATACGCAAAAACCTGATTTCCGGTTCGTTGTTGAACAAGCATGGCTTTCGTATGGTTTTTGAGTCGGACAAATTAGTTTTGTCCAAGTCGGGAATGTATGTGGGCAAAGGGTATGCATGTGATGGGCTGTTTAAGCTCAATGTAATGACTATTATTAATAATAATAATAAAATCCCTTCTGCTTACTTGCTTGAGTCTTCCAATGTGTGGCATGGTAGACTAGGACATGTTAATTTTAATTCTATACGTAGATTAATTAACATGGAGCACATTCCTAAATTCACAATTGATGTGAAGCACAAATGTGATGTTTGTGTTGGGACAAAACTAACGAAAACGTCTTTCAAATCGGTTGAAAGAAAAACGGAACCACTAGAATTAATTCATAGTGACGTTTGTGATTTCAAATCAATACAAACACGTGGCGGTAATAAATATTTTATTACCTTTATCGATGATAGCACTCGCTATAGCTATGTTTATTTGTTGAAAAATAAACACGAAGCAATCGATAAATTCATTCTTTATAAGAATGAAGTGGAAAACCAACTTAATCGACGGATTAAAACGGTTAGGAGTGATCGAGGTGGTGAGTATGAAGCACCAATTGGTGAATTTTGCGCTAGTGTGGGTATAGTACATGAACGTACCGCACCCTATTCACCTCAATCAAACGGTGTTGCCGAACGAAAGAATCGCACATTGAAAGATATGATGAATGCGATGCTAGTAAGTTCAGGCCTGCCACAAAATATGTGGGGCGAAGCGATCTTAACAAGCAATTACCTTTTAAATAAGGTTCCCCGGAAAAAATATGATAAAACTCCGTACGAGTTGTGGAAAGGCAGACGGCCTTCTTATCAATATTTGAAAGTGTGGGGGTGTCTTGCTAAGGTGCTTGTACCGACACCTAAGAAAATAAAAATAGGTCCAAAAACGGTGGACTGTATTTTTATTGGATATGCACAAAATAGTAGTGCTTATCGGTTTTTAGTGTACGATTCGAATAATCCGGATGTACATAAAAACACAATAATCGAGTCAAGGAATGCATCGTTCTTTGAAGACGTATTTCCATGCAAGTCCAACGATGGACCTAGCACGTCAAAACGAACATTTGATGTAGCTATGGAAAATACTAGCGAGGGATCCGGTGAAGAACCCGAACCCCGACGTAGCAAACGTGCTAGAGTTGAAAAATCCTTCGGTCCGGATTTTCTCACATACTTGGTAGAATTCGATTCAAATATTCTAACTTGTATGGTAGAAATTGAACCGGATTTTCTAACATGTTTGGTAGAAAATGAGCCACGGACTTATACGGAAGCCGTAACGTCTACCGAAGGACCAATGTGGAAAGAAGCCATCAAAAGTGAGGTGGATTCTATCCTAAAAAATCACACATGGGAATTGGTTGATCTCCCTCCGGGATGTAAACCTTTGGGATCCAAGTGGATTTTTAAACGTAAAATGAAACCGGACGGTTCCATTGATAAGTATAAGGCCAGACTTGTAATCAAGGGATACAAGCAACGCGAGGGCCATGATTACTTTGACACGTATTCTCCTGTGACGAGAATAAACTCCATTAGGATGATACTAGCAATTGCCGCTTTGCGGAATTTGGAAGTTCATCAAATGGACGTAAAAACCGCTTTTCTAAACGGCGATATAGACGAAGAAATCTATATGGAACAACCTGAGGGTTTTCGTGTTCCAGGCCAAGAAAAGAAGGTTTGTAAATTAATTAAATCATTGTACGGATTGAAACAAGCCCCTAAACAGTGGCACGAAAAGTTCGATCATGCAATGTTAATTAATGGGTTTAAAATAAACGAAAGTGACAAATGCGTCTATGTGAAAAGCACGGTAGACGGCTATGTCATTTTATGTTTATACGTGGATGATATACTCATCGTGGGTAGCAATAATCTTATGATTAATTCTACCAAAAGCATGTTAAATTCTAAATTCGACATGAAGGATATGGGGCTGGCCGATTTAATCCTTGGGATTAAAATAATTAGAGGACCTGACGGTCTGACGCTAAGCCAATCCCATTACGTGGATAAAATCCTTACTAAATTTAATAAGGATGATTATCAAGAGGCAAGGACGCCATTAGATAAAACGTACATCTGACCAAAAATCGTGGAGAGTGTATTTCTCAAGTAGAATACGCTAGGATTATTGGCAGTTTAATGTATCTAATGAGTTGTACCAGGCCTGATATTGCCTTTGTGGTTAGTAAGCTAAGTAGATATACTAGCAACCCCAGTGACGAACACTGGAAGGCAATAGTAAGGGTTTTGAGGTATTTACGAAAAACCCAAAACCTTGGACTGCACTACGGAAGATATCCAGCTGTACTTGAAGGGTATAGCGACGCTAGTTGGATATCTGACATTAAGGACTCAAAGTCCACAAGTGGATACATTTTCACTTTGAGAGGTGCAGCCGTGTCGTGGAAATCCTCGAAACAAACGTTAATAGCTAGATCCACGATGGAATCTGAGCTAATAGCCTTGGATAAGTGCACTGAAGAGGCTGAATGGCTACGCCATTTTCTCGAGGATATTCCAAGTTGGGAGAAGCCTGTGTTGGAAATATGCCCTAGGACAATCATAGTTTATGATTTATCAATAAATATTTAATGCTCATTAATTAATAAAGTTGCAAACTCATTTTATGTTAATTATTATTGTGAGTTTTCTTTATTAATATTTAGTCCCTGAATATTCTGTTTAGTAGCTAATTAAGTATGTGACTTAATTGTGGAATGCTACACTTTAAAATAAACATAATATTCTAATTGTCCCTGATCTAATATTATTAATTTGGGACATTAATAATTAATAGACCAGTATGTGGATTAACTGATGGCTATATTCCACTAGTCATGGGTATAGAGATATCAAGTTAATAACATAGATGCTTGTTAGGGAACAAGTTCATTGGACAGACCCAACTTGGGGACACTGCTAGGTTATATGTCATCAGTGTTGTCCTCAATAATGATGAGGTGCTATATTCTTATACTTGAGATAATCATGGTTACTAGCATGAGAATTAATATGTATTAACACCATTAAATGTTATCTTTAACTGGATAATTATAAAGGTGGTGATTGTACATATTATGAACCATGTAGTAGTATGTGAATTATCAAGATAGTTTTTGTCACTCTTGTACATCGAGAGAAAGATATCTATTGGGCCCCTTGACAAGTAAGATTAATTAGCATGGCCATGCTCAAATGAGGTGTCATTTGATCAAGATTAATCTTACTTGGTAATCAAGAAATATTAATTGAGAATAACAAGGATGACACGACCTAACCTTGTCTCAATTAAGATATCGTTTGACAAAAGAGAATTATTAGCACAAATTAATCATTAAAAGGTTATGTCAGATTTAATTGACATTTATATATTTTGGATAGTCATAATGCCTTGCTAGAGACCGCTTATGATTTGTGAGGCTCGAATTAATTTCTAGCCCACTGCCAATAATATATAAACCTACAGGGTCACACACCTAAGTGATTTGGATCATTAATGTTTGTTAATAACATTAAAATAGCTTGATTAGCCCAATTCGAAAGAGGGTTTCGAATGGTATTGGGCTAGGGCCTCTTTAAGGGTTTTATTAGCCATAAAACTCCTTCTTTCCACCTCTTATAAATAGGGCTAAGGAGACCCACGAATTTTAAGAGTTAAAATTCACTTCTCAAACCTAGAGTAGAGAGGAAGAAAGAAGAGAACGCTAGCACGTTCCCTGCGGCCGATCCAGTCACGTGCGTGTGGATACCGGTAGAGTTCGGGATCGTTTTCTCGGACTGTCTGACATCCTTGATTAAGATTGCTATGTAAGTCCCTCTTAAATTCTTGTAATTTCGTTTATAATAAGAACCTCAGATCCGTTCATTTACTTTTGGGTAGAAAAATTTTTGTTTATTCCGCTGCGTTTTTCTGCCCGAAACCCAACAGTGGTATCAGAGCCAGGTTCTTTATTATACGCGGGTTACACGATTTGATGTATAATCTATAATTTGATTATTTTGGGATTTATTTTCGGAATTAATTTTTTTATTAATTTCGAAATTATTGATATATTAATTTCGTATATTAATTAATTATGTGATTCCGATATTACTGTTAATACGTATGATATACGTATATTCGCATCCTGTGATATACGTATGTATATTAACATACGTATGTTAATACGTATGAATTATATACGTATGTGATATACGTATTTGATACGTATGAATTATATACGTATGTGATATACGTATGTGATATACGTATTTGATACGTATGATATATTAATTTCGAATATAACTAGTATTGCTTCGTATCAATTTATTGCTTTATATATGATTGCAAAATTCGGATTTTGATTCAACTTCTAATTCAATATTTATTGCTTCGTATCACATTGGGATTGTGGTATATTTAGATTTCCAAATTTTGAAATCAATAAAAAGATTGAATTAGATCTAGTTTATATTTAGACCTAATCATGGAAGTTTTAGCTTCTTGTTTTTCGGATGAGATCCGAATTGATTTTGCATATTCATTCAATTTTACAAATTTAGCGTTCTGTCAAATTAGTTGAGATCCGAGAATACAAAATTAGTTGGGATGAGATCCACATTATAACATATTCGAATTGATCTATATTACGGATATGTTATTTGGGAACTTCGAATTTAATCACGGATTAATCTATAGGCTATCATTCAGAATCTGTGTTATTTCAAAAGAGATTGGAATTTAATCACGGATTAGAAAACTAATAATTCGAAGTTTGGTTCATTATATTTTTCTTTTTATTCGTAGTTATATATGTGTATTAATCTATGTTACGGATATGATCTGTATATTTGCATATATATTACGAATTATTTTAGAATTCATTAATATGTATTTTTTTTTTCGGATGAGATCCGAATTAATTACATATTACTTGCGGATTTTTAAAATTTAATTTTCAATCCGTGCATGCGCAATTATTTTGCTCCGTCACAGGGACAGTTTGAAGTGGTGGTATAGCATGATCTGAATGTATGTTTTATATTATGTTGTTTTACGGCCTGCGTGCCGTTTCCCACCATCCCCTGTAATGTTTTTCAACCCCGTAGATTTTTAGTAGTACACTACACAGGTTGAAGATGTCAAGGAGATATGAAGATTTTGGGATCATGCTATATCACTACACTAGTTTTAAATTATTATTTAAATATTTGATTGTTGCATGTGTGTAATTATTAGTCCCGACTAATTATAAGTCTAAATTGCTTTCCCAATATGACCACCATTTAAACTATGATAGTCGTGATATGTGTCTGCCAAAGCAGAGCATTTCACACTATCTTAGGAAGATGTTTTGAATGATCGTCATTCTCGGGTCTTAATATTGGTTTGGACTTACAAGGCCATCAAAATGGTTTTGGGCCTTGAAGCAAAGAGTGTTTGGATAATCATATGATGTTGACCAAACAAACCAAGAGTCATATAGGATATGATTAACAAGAGTTGTTTACCTAAATAACTAATTTTTAAGTGATAAGCCAAAGCTTACTTAAATTTTAGTGAAATATGGATCTTGGACCACTATATTTGGGACTTTCTATTTAATATAGTGGGAGTTAATTTTTGAGCATTATTTAAAAATTCTTTGCATTATTTGTTGTAGTAAATATGGCTGCCAACACAACTTTTTCGCTGCGATCTATCCTTGAGAAGGAAAAACTTAATGGAACAAATTACATGGACTGGGATAGGAATCTGAGAATCGTTCTCAAACAAGAGCGTAAAGAATATGTCCTTGACCAACCAATTCCTGCTGAACCAGCGGCCAATGCTGCTAGAGCCATTAGAGATGCTTATGAAAGGCATGTCCGTGATGAAGTTGATGTCACTTGTCTGATGTTAACCATCATGGAAGCTAATCTTCAGAAACAGTTTCTGAATCGTCGTGCACATGACATCTCTAATGAACTCAAGAACTTGTTTCAGAAACAAGCACGGATCGAAAGGTTCGAGACGACCAAAGCTTTGTTTCACACAAGGCTTACTGATGGAAACCCGGTTGGACCTCACGTGCTCAAGATGATTGGGCTTAGGGATCACCTGGAAAGACTTGGATCTCCAATTAGTCAAGAGTTGGCTACTGATGTGATTCTCGCATCACTCACTCCGGCATATGACCAGTTCATCATGAACTATAATATGCATGGTCTTGAGAAGACCTTAACCGAATTGCATGGAATGCTCAACTCTGCTGAGCAAAACATCAAGAAAAATCGGAGTGACATTTTGATGGTCAAAAAGGGGAAGGGATTCAAGAAGCATGGTAATGGCAAGGTTGGTGGAAACAAGAAATCCAAAACTCTGGTTAAGAACTCGGGTAAAAGCAAATCGGTTGCTAGCTCTTCTTCTAAAGAAGAGCAAAAATGTTTCCACTGCAACAAAACTGGTCATTGGAAGCGGAATTGCAAGGCATATTTGGAGGAACTGAAAAAGAAGGGGCATGGTGATGCTTCCAATTCAGGTATCTATGTGATAGAAGTAAATGTTACTACCACTACTTCGTGGGTATTGGATACCGGTTGTGGTTCTCACATTTGTTCAAATGTGCAGGGACTAACAAGGAGTAGAAGGCTGGCTAAAGGTGAAGTTGACCTACGAGTAGGCAATGGTGCAAAAGTTGCAGCATTAGCAATAGGGACATTTACTTTGAATTTGCCCACGGGCTTAGTTTTAGAACTTGATAATTGTTATCATGTACCTGCCATTAGCAGGAATATTATTTCTGTTTCTTGTTTGGACAAGAAAGGATTTCATTTTATAATAAAGAACAACATTTGTTCTATTTATTTTAATGAGATCTGTTATGGTAGTGCTAGTCTCATAAATGGACTTTATGTTCTAAACCTTGAAATGCCCATCTATCACATAAATACAAAAAGGTTTAAATCTAACGACTCAAACCCAACATACCTTTGGCATTGTAGACTAGGCCATATAAACGAGAAGCGCATTAAAAGACTCCATTCTAGTGGATTTCTTGATTCTTTTGATTTTGAATCAATCGAGGAGTGTGAATCTTGTTTATTGGGTAAAATGGCCAAGTCACCATTTACTGGTAAAGGTGAAAGAGTTCACGGTTTATTGGACCTCATACACTCGGATGTATGTGGCCCAATGTCAACAATGGCCAGGGGAGGTTTTCAGTACTTCATAACATTCACTGATGACTTCAGTAGGTTTGGTTATGTGTACCTAATGAAGCATAAACATGAAGCTTTTGAAAAGTTCAAAGAATTCCAGAATGAAGTTCAGAATCAACTTGGCAAAACAATTAAGGCCATTCGATCAGATCGAGGTGGTGAATATTTGAGCCAGGAATTTAGTGATCATCTAAGAGGATGTGGAATTGTTTCACAACTCACTCCGCCAGGTACACCACAATGGAATGGTGTGTCCGAACGGAGAAATCGGACCTTGTTAGACATGGTCCGTTCCATGATGAGTCTCGCTGAACTACCAATCTCTTTCTGGGGTTACGCTCTTGAAACCGCTGCATTCATACTCAATAGGGCTCCAACAAAGGCTACAGAAAGGACACCATATGAGATATGGACAGGAAAGGTTCTTAGTCTAGCTTTTGTGAAGATTTGGGGTTGTCAAGTTTATGTAAAACGTTTACTTTCAAATAAACTTGAACCCAAATCAGATAAGTGTTTATTTGTGGGTTATCCTAAGGAAACAAAAGGATATTACTTTTACAACCCATCAGAGAACAAAGTGTTTGTTGCTCGTAATGGTATTTTCTTAGAAAGAGAATTTCTTTCCGAAAGAACCAGTGGGAGTAAAATTCGGCTTGAAGAAGTTGAAGAAGATCAAGATAGTCAGACTATGCAAGCAGTCCCACAACCTCAGCCACAAGTTGTTGTGGATACGTCTGAGATAACACTCGCTCCAAGGAGGTCATCTAGGGTACGTAACGAACCGGTTAGATACATGTTTATCTTAACTGAGCATCGTGACGTATTATTGATTGACGAAGATGAACCTTTGACCTACCAAGAAGCAATAACGAGCCATCACTCCGATAGTTGGCTAGAAGCCATGAAATCTGAAATGAGATCCATGGCTGATAATCAAGTCTGGGACTTGGTTGATCTACCTGATGGTTGTAGAACCATTGGGTGCAAATGGATCTACAAAAAGAAATTGGATAAAGATGGCAATATAGATGTGTATAAAGCACGTTTAGTGGCGAAAGGTTACAAACAAATTCATGGTATAGACTATGATGAAACATTCTCGCCAGTTGCCATGCTTAAATCAATTCGGATTCTCTTAGCAATTGCCGCTCATTTTGATTATGAGATTTGGCAAATGGATGTCAAAACTGCTTTCCTAAATGGAAATCTAGAAGAGGACGTGTATATGATACAACCTGAGGGTTTTGAACATCCAAGTAATGCTGGGAAGGTATGCAAGCTTAAAAGATCAATTTATGGTCTAAAGCAAGCATCTCGGAGTTGGAATCTTCGTTTTGATGCTGCAATCAAAGAGTTTGGTTTCAATCAAAACGAAGAGGAACCTTGTGTTTACAAGAAATTGAGTGGGAGTGCAATCACTTTCTTAGTCCTATATGTAGATGACATACTTCTCATTGGGAATGATGTTCCAATGCTTTTGTCTGTAAAGGCTTGGCTTGGAAAGTGTTTCTCAATGAAAGACTTGGGTGATGCATCCTATGTGTTAGGGATCAAGATCTATAGAGATAGATCTAGAAAACTAATAGGACTAAGTCAAGGTAACTACATTGACAAGGTTCTGCATAGGTTCAATATGCAAGATTCCAAGAGAGGATTCTTGCCTATGTCGCATGGCACATATCTCAGCAAGACTCAGTGTCCACAAACACAAGATGAGCGAGATCGGATGAATAGAGTCCCTTATGCTTCTGCTATAGGTTCTATCATGTATGCTATGTTATGTACTCGCCCTGATATAGCTTGCGCTCTAAGCATGACTAGTAGATACCAGTCAGATCCAGGTGATAGTCACTGGATAGCAGTCAAGAATATTCTAAAGTACTTGAGAAGAACTAAGGATGTATTCTTGGTCTATGGTGGTGAAGATCAGCTCATTGTAAAAGGTTACACAGATGCTGGGTTCCAATCCGATAAGGATGATTTTAGATCGCAGTCAGGATTTGTGTTTTGCCTCAATGGCGGAGCAGTGAGCTGGAAGAGTTCTAAACAAGACACGGTGGCTGATTCTACAACAGAAGCTGAGTACATTGCTGCTTCAGAAGCAGCAAAAGAAGCGGTATGGATAAGAAAATTCATCATTGAGCTTGGTGTGGTTCCTAGCATTATTGGACCAATGGACTTGTATTGTGATAACAATGGAGCCATTGCACAAGCCAAGGAACCTAGATCGCACCAGAAATCAAAGCATGTACTCAGACGCTATCATCTCATTCGAGAAATAGTCAATAGAGGTGACGTCAAGATATGCAAAGTACCGACAGATTCAAATGTGGCTGACCCGCTCACCAAGCCACTACCACAAGCAAAGCATGAACGTCATACTAGTGCATTAGGCATTCGCTTTGTTCACGATTGGTCCTAGTGCAAGTGGGAGACTGTTGGAAATATGCCCTAGGACAATCATAGTTTATGATTTATCAATAAATATTTAATGCTCATTAATTAATAAAGTTGCAAACTCATTTTATGTTAATTATTATTGTGAGTTTTCTTTATTAATATTTAGTCCCTGAATATTCTGTTTAGTAGCTAATTAAGTATGTGACTTAATTGTGGAATGCTACACTTTAAAATAAACATAATATTCTAATTGTCCCTGATCTAATATTATTAATTTGGGACATTAATAATTAATAGACCAGTATGTGGATTAACTGATGGCTATATTCCACTAGTCATGGGTATAGAGATATCAAGTTAATAACATAGATGCTTGTTAGGGAACAAGTTCATTGGACAGACCCAACTTGGGGACACTGCTAGGTTATATGTCATCAGTGTTGTCCTCAATAATGATGAGGTGCTATATTCTTATACTTGAGATAATCATGGTTACTAGCATGAGAATTAATATGTATTAACACCATTAAATGTTATCTTTAACTGGATAATTATAAAGGTGGTGATTGTACATATTATGAACCATGTAGTAGTATGTGAATTATCAAGATAGTTTTTGTCACTCTTGTACATCGAGAGAAAGATATCTATTGGGCCCCTTGACAAGTAAGATTAATTAGCATGGCCATGCTCAAATGAGGTGTCATTTGATCAAGATTAATCTTACTTGGTAATCAAGAAATATTAATTGAGAATAACAAGGATGACACGACCTAACCTTGTCTCAATTAAGATATCGTTTGACAAAAGAGAATTATTAGCACAAATTAATCATTAAAAGGTTATGTCAGATTTAATTGACATTTATATATTTTGGATAGTCATAATGCCTTGCTAGAGACCGCTTATGATTTGTGAGGCTCGAATTAATTTCTAGCCCACTGCCAATAATATATAAACCTACAGGGTCACACACCTAAGTGATTTGGATCATTAATGTTTGTTAATAACATTAAAATAGCTTGATTAGCCCAATTCGAAAGAGGGTTTCGAATGGTATTGGGCTAGGGCCTCTTTAAGGGTTTTATTAGCCATAAAACTCCTTCTTTCCACCTCTTATAAATAGGGCTAAGGAGACCCACGAATTTTAAGAGTTAAAATTCACTTCTCAAACCTAGAGTAGAGAGGAAGAAAGAAGAGAACGCTAGCACGTTCCCTGCGGCCGATCCAGTCACGTGCGTGTGGATACCGGTAGAGTTCGGGATCGTTTTCTCGGACTGTCTGACATCCTTGATTAAGATTGCTATGTAAGTCCCTCTTAAATTCTTGTAATTTCGTTTATAATAAGAACCTCAGATCCGTTCATTTACTTTTGGGTAGAAAAATTTTTGTTTATTCCGCTGCGTTTTTCTGCCCGAAACCCAACAGCCTGTCCCTCCAATATGCATACATTGCGATTGTCAAGCGGCAATTGGAAGGGCACAGAGCAATCTCTATAATGGTAAGTCTAGACACGTCCGTCGTAGACATAATACCATTAAACAACTTCTCACAACGGGTGTTATCACTGTTGACTACGTGAAGTCAAAGGATAACATAGCGGATCCGCTAACCAAGGCATTGGATAGAGAATTGTTGGAGAAGTTGACACGAGGAATGGGATTAAAGCCCGTGAATTAAAAAGTTCTATAGTGGATACCCAACCTAGTTGGTCCTAGGTTCAAATGGGATAACTAAATTATAGAGCGAAGGATGGTCACTGTGGGGGTCCCGGACTACTACCCACTCCTCGTTGAAACAGTGACTCCCGCACGAGGTTAGCAAAAACGTTTGCTTTAATGATTCTAAAATGTTGATCTACTCGATAACATTGGAAGAGTATGCGGGATACTCGTGAAAGAATCACCTATGTGAGAGAGAAGAGGGCCGCTTCAAAGGAGAACTGTAATGGCTCAGTTCTTTAGAAACTCTTGCAGAACCAGGATGGTGACCCATGGCCAAACCGGGCACACCCATGAGAACGGAACAAAGTTGGAAGGTTCTTGTGTAAAGATAAGTCAATGTTTACACGACGGCAGTATAGTTCAAAGACATCGAGTCTACTAGACAGCCAGTAAATAAACGAGTCTTTACAGCGGAAGGTTCAAAGGATTAAACCTACCTCTCCGTATGCAAGGATCATCCGGTGAACACAACGTGTCCTCCTATCTTCGTGTCTTTTTAAGTCTCGAAAATCAATTTTCATTCATGTGGGGGATTGTTGGAAAAATGTGTGAAAAATTGCATTAAATGGCTATTTTGGGGCAATTTTTTGAGTGGGGTCCACTTCCGATTTGGGTCGGGTCAAAGTGGTTTCGGATTGTCCTTGTTAAGGGCTACAATTCGATATATGGTACGCTCAAAACGGATAACGGGTGAATGAGAAATTGTTTTTCGAAGTTTACCCGTTAGAATGGAAAAACTGGGAAAAAAGGATGGGTTTCTAGTGTTAATTTCCCACACCGGAAAACCCAAGGGATTTGCAACCCTTTATAAAGGGACTCTCCCCTTAAGGAGTTAAGATTCCTAAGGGTAAAGGCTCTCTCCACGCGCGCAGGGGGGGGGTGCGAATCAAATCCCGAATTCGGAGAAGAAAAACCGCGACTTGCGTGCGCGGGCGACCTGCGGACACGAATGTCGTCCAAAAATCCATCTCTCAAGAGATACGGGTAATTTTTGTTTTCTTCCCGAAACGTATAATTTTTCCCAAGTTGACAGAATTGCTCCGGGCAGAAGGCCACGACCAGAGTTGCTCCGGTTCTGATGACCGCGCATCAGAACTGCTCCAGTTCTGATGGCCTTCGGGCAGAGATGCTCCGGTTCTGATGACCGCGCATCAGAACTGCTCCAGTTCTGATGACCGCGCATCGGAACTGCTCCAGTTCTGATGGCCTTCGGGCAGAACTACGTGGGGGTCTTCTGATGGCTTCTGAACCGTTACAGCAATAAATGCCCAACGTTTATATCTTTTAATGCAGTGTTGAATGGACAGTTCATGGAAAATTCAATGCCCAACGGACTGGTCATTGATGTCCAACGTTCAGGTCTATTAATTCACTATTTTCACACAACAAATCCTCCTATATAATGGCTGGCAGGTGGTTTGCAACAAAACAGGTTCTTACACGCATTCTTGCACTCCATACACGTTTTAGCTCTAAAAACACACTGCTAGCACTCTGAAAATTCCTTCTGTGTTCAGTCTTTGTTCTCGTTCGTTGGAACTCTTGTTTGTGTGCTCAAACATTAGTTCGTTGTCATCGTATCCTGGGAAACTATTGTTGCAACGCTCCTAGCACCGTGGGAGGCAACAAATACGTTTTAAGGACATCGTGCGTAGCACGAGCTTTGACTAATTCTGCTTCATCTCCTTTCTTGTTTTTCTCTAGTCATTTTATTTAATTAATTTATTTTAATTAATTTTTTCTTTATTTTCCGAAACACACCCTACAGAAACTACTTATTTCTTGGTTGCTTTTGAACTTACTATACATTTGGAGAATATTCTAATTCTTTCCTAATAAGTCACCTAAGTTGTGGCCACTTAGTTGAAATAGGGACTAAGGTAGATCCGATTATTGGGGTTCGAAAGTAACATCTTAGGTCAGCCCTTAAGAAGTGATCAATGAGTTATAGATATGGAAAGTTTTTGTTTTTATTTGTTCATTCCTGTAAATCAAGTTCATTATGCTTCCTAATATATATATATATATATATATATATATAAACCTAATTTCACTTCCAACATTACTAACAGTTTAAGTACATTGGAGTATTAATGATTCGCCTTCATCTCTATATTTGTTCCGAGTTCACATGGTCTAAAAATTAATAGTGCTGCTAGGGTGACTATGTTATAGCGCATAAATACCAACTTATCTTTTTACATTTGATCACATAAATTATCTTCCTTGAACTATAATTTTGATTAACTGCAATAGTGCAATGGAACTTCTTAGCTGTGAAATTATTTTTCCTTAGCACACTGGGTGGCATGTTTTTGTTTTAGGGATGGGCTATTTTGTAGTACGTTAGTACATTCAGCACTGTTGTTGTCAAATCATTGTTTGTAATTGGGCAATGCAATTGTGCCTCATGGCGCGCTTTAGCTAATTCCTAGACTATGGCGTAAAAGGAATTGCCTTTGGCGTTGGGAGTGTGGCGTAAGCAATATTGCATACGCACCAAGGCGCAGAGAGGCGTGCACAGTAGGGGGTCAGAGTGAAAGGATATTATTTGGGCCTACTTGGAACACTTCTTAAATTTTATAATTGATCTTATGATCCCTATTTCAAAGTTCAAACTACTAGATATTGATGACTCGACTTTTCAGTCATCAAGCTAATAAATTTAAATTCTGATGTGTTAGGAATTTTGTTTTGATGTAACGGTTCAGAAATTTTTAGTATTTTGTGGTACTTTGAACGTATTACTTTTGATGAATAAGTTTTACTTTTTATTATGTTATATACTTATATATATAGGGTGTAGATCAAATAAAAACCATTATTCCCATAAAAACTGCAAATTGTTCACTTTTTCCCCAACATGATGCAGTATTAGGTTTCTATATTGCACTTTTTCGCATTGAAAGAAAACTTCGACTTATTTACAAAAATGTCACCGCATTTTTTTAAATTTGTCACGGCTCAACTAAAGTTAAAAAAGTGCAACAAACCACTCTTAAAGTGCATCACATTGCGGAAAAAGTGAACAGTTTGCCCATTTCATGTTAAGGGTGGTTTTTATTTGATCCATAACCTATCTATAGAGAGAGAGGAATGATCATGTTCTTCATCAACTGTAGATTGAAACATACTGGTGATACTGCGCTTTATTTATATGCATAAAGCACAATATGTTTCAATTATTTATTTAGCCGACTTCCAGATTGAGTATTAAACTGAAATTTTGTAGAGATTATCTACACTTGTGGAAGAACATGCTCAAAAGTTTCATCAAACAAATCCAACGGGAAGAGCCCCAAATAGCCTTGGCCAGACGGCGGATCCTGTCAAAGTGGCCTGACAGGATCATTCCTATATATATATATATATATATATATATATATATATATATATATATATATATATATATATATATATATACATACAGAGGGCTCTTCTCATCAGGCCGGCCTGACGGACAGCCCCGTCCGGCCGAGCCCGTTTGGGCACCTTCCCGGTGGAATTTTTTGATAAAATTTTTTGAGCATGTTCCTCATCAAGTCTAGTTTGTCCATACCAAATTTCAGCTCAAAATTCGACCGGGAAGGTCGTCAAATGATTTTTGCAAGTTAACTGGTCCGGAAAATACATATTCCGGACCAGTTAACTTGCAAAAATCATTTGACAACCTTCCCGATCGAATTTTGAGCTGAAATTTGGTATGGACAAACTAGACTTGATGAGGAACATGCTCAAAAAATTTCATCAAAAAATTCCACCGGGAAGGTGCCCAAATGGGCTCGGCCGGACGGGGCAGCCCGTCAGGCCGGCCTAACATGAAGTTTTCTCTCTCTCTCTCTCTCTCTCTCTCTCTCTCTCTCTCTCTCTCTCTATATATATATATATATATATATATATATATATATATATATATATATATATATATTACGCCTCAGGCGTACACCTCATTGCAATGAGGCTTATGCAATATGCGATATTAAAAAAATGCCATGACTTTGCACCAATACACAATTTCGAACCTTGCGTCAAATACTAGTAATTTCTTCTGTAGTCATTTTACTGGGCCCTTTACATCATAATAGGAAAACAGAAGTGTATTTTATTTCACTGAGCCCTTTTCCATTTTTTTTATTTGTAATACTTCTGTCTCACTAAACTTTCCAAGTTTGACTAGCAAGTGGAGTAAGAAAGTAAAATTTGTGGGGTTGAGCTTTGTGCATACCAACATAGGAGTGGGAATAATATGAAACACAAATTTGTTTCTTTCAAAGGAAAATGATGAAGTTTTTGAAGCAGTGAAATAAGGAACATTGGTAAAGTTTAGGGGTATGGAGGGGTATCAATCTGTTTTTCTAGATTTTAAGACAACTCCTTTATGAATTTAGCATGTAGAATATTTTTATCATCTGAATTACATCATATTCTTTAAAAGGGGAACTATAAGAGAGCTACTATTTGCTAAATGCAGGCTTTTCTGCCATGAAGTGTATTCTAAGTTGATGCTGAATAAAGTAGTTGAACTATTGAAAAGATACACTAATGATGGAAGTTTAGATGGCCTTGTTTGTCTCTTCGACATGTGTAAATTATGACTAATTGACGCCGAAGGCCGGAAGCTACTACGGATAAGGTATGTACATTTTTTCGTAATGATGACCTGTTCATTCTCTCATGTTGCAGATGAACTGGTGGTAGCTCATATATTTGTGCTGCTTTATGCAAGTTTTTGGATATGAATGAAATTAGTTGAACTTTGCCGTTCAAACTAGGAAATTGCTTTACTATTGAATTCATATCAGATTGTGAAGTTCTATTACTAAATTTTACATGTAGATTTTCATTAGACACATACCATTTTTATCATCATGCATTATTAGACTGAAAATGTTGGATTTTTCCCGTTAAGGAAAAATTATCTATCCAGAATTCTCTCTTTGGAATATGTTAGTTAATGGAGTCCAAAGATAGTACGTAGTATATGGAAGTTCATGGAACCACTAAACCTAAACTCTATGCAAGACTTGTTATCTGTGTATTTTTTGTGAACACTTGCTTGTTGCCATTTTTTGTGAATTAAATTCATTACATTACAAAAATAAGGAAAATTCTTCTGGTTTTTTTATATGGAGACTTGACTAGGAAATTTAAGGGCAGCTTGGATGGTTGGTTTTGGAGGCTGTATTTATATTTTGACGCACTCACATTCATAGAAATTTTATAAAGATTGAAATGATAACGTAATAGGTGACCTTACAAAATTTCAATAACCCTTTTTAAAGGAATAAATTTATGCTTCACTAATTAAATCAAAGTCAAGCACATAGGCTATACAATGAGGAGAATTAATAAACCAAGAGTTGCAATCAGACAAAGAACCCGCCGCTTTAACTAACAAATGAGCGACCCGGTTCGCTGGCCGCCTAATATGTGAGAAAACAACACTAGTAAAACTAGCTCCAATATCTCTAATATCTGCCGCAATCAGACCCCGATAATTATTACTATCCCCTTTCTGAATCTCCCATATAGCTTGTAATGTGTCGGACTCTACATCCAGATAATCCCAGCCTTGTTCTTTTACACCAACTTAATGCTTCATGAATACATATAAGCTCTAAATCCAAAGGAGATTGTTGTTTGGCCCAAGGTATAGACCCCCCCCTGCAACTAACTGCCCATGACAATTCCGGACCACCCAACCCAATCCTCCAGCCTCATTTCCAACCGACGCATCCGTGTTAATCTTCAGTCTACCAGGTTCCGGACGATGCCAAACAGCTTGACTTGGCAGCAACTCCTTCCTCTGCAGCGGACTACATTTCTGCGCCTTGCTCCACCCTTGGTAGTAGCAAGTTTCTTGCTTGATAGTAGCAAGTTTCTTGCTGAAAAATCTGCAGCGGCGAAGATGAATCCCCCTGCCACAGTCTTCTATTTCTCTTGTTCCATAAGGCCCAGCAGCCAACTACAAACTGACAAATCTCCTCCCTGGTGTTTTGAAACACCAGCTGAACCCATTCCAAGAAACAACTAGCCTGAAGAAGCCCAATCCAGCCACCTCTTTTCCTTCGAACCTGCTGCAGCTTTCGGGCACTGAGCAAACAGATGCAGCAGTGTTTCTTCACTCCCTCCGCATAAGCTACACCATTCTTGACAGCCTACTCTTCTATACTTGAGGTTTCTTGTTGTCGGTAGCAGATCATTACAATCCTGCCAGAAAAAAAATATTAAATTTTAGGAGGAAGATGTAAAAGTAAGTGTAGTTATGTAATTGTCAAATTCAAGCTCTTATTTGCGAAAAATAGAAATTGAAACAAGGATTTGAAAACTTCATTAAAACGAAAGTGGAACTACTATCTGAATACGGAGGGAGTATGCTAGAATGATTTTAAAGGTAGTCTATGAAAGAAAATGTATAATACTACGTTTAAATAACTAATCTTAAAATCATATCAAATCCATAAATAAATAATAAATATATATACTCTAAGTATTAAAATATGTCAAAAATGCACATGGGATAAATTCGTTAGTGCTTCATCATCAACATAATATTTTATTTCATGTTTGAAGAATTTAATCATAATTTGGGGCAACAGTTTATCATTTTTCGAAAAGAACACATCAAGATATACCAAATGGAAATATGCTCCAATTCATAGTCTGTTGTATGCATATGCATACCTGTAGCCTGTAGGACTTTCCAAGCAGCCTGCAGTTACATTTTCTTTGAAACTATGGAAATCTTGGTAGTCCGGATTTGTCCCTGTAATTCCTGTTCAAAGATAAAGTGGGTCATTGATGCTCCTCTTTGATCTACAAATGGTGTTACATATTCTGGATTTATCAAGCTGTTGCATTCTCTTATTTATTTCTCTCTATAGAATTTATGGTCATCACTCTTTGATCACTCTTTTCAAACAACAGGAGAGATGGAGATTTCATTACTAAAAGTGCTTCTGGACAACATATCCAATTTTTTTCAATTATCAAAAATCATAGATTCCGTGCTCGTGCATAAATATTTTCAGAAGACTGAAGACATACTGAAGCTCCTGAAGCAAATTCTCATTGGTATTGTAGATGCTGAAATAGCTTCAGACGAACTGCTTCAAAAGATATTTTTAGGACTTGGTCATTCAGTTGATGAACTGAGGGAGCTGTTCCAGACATACCAACTGTTGAGCAGTAAAATATATTTTGTATGTTTTCACATCTATACTTATAATCTATGATGTTTGTGAACATTAAAAATCTACCTACCTAATTAGCCCTTTACTTCATCCATAAAGAGCAATTACCCGATGCAGCAAAAAAGAACACTTAATGGTTTAATCCAGACTCAAACAATCTGATAGTTTGCTGAAAAACAGATTCTACTTGTTGAATCATTGGTTGCAAAAGTTCAAACTTACTGCCTGAGAATTGTTGAGCTACTCATATCTTTCGATTATTGCCTCCCTGCTGAATCAAGTTTACCATCTCTTGAGGTATGAACCTAGCATAAATGTATAATTTGTATATAATATTCTCCATGTCTGGATGCACCACTTTTTAAATTAAAGATCCGTAGATTTTGAACACCCTGGTATGGATGCCTTAATCTTTTTTGTTTTGCAGAATTGTGTGCTTAAATTCAAGTCTATAGATTACGAACTGTTATCAACAACAATCACAAAAGCAATAAAAAATCACGTGGAAGGCTCTGGAGATATTTCAGACAGCCTTACAAAAATTGCAGACTGCTTGAGCTTAAAGTCAAACCAAGAACTACTTATTGAGCTTGTGGCCCTTGAAAAACAGAAGGAGAATGCTGATAAGAATGAGGAGGTTGAATACATAGAACAAATAATAGTTCTTGTCACTCATATGCATGAAAGCCTCATGATGATGAAACAGAATGAGAGGTGTACCCCTGTCCAGATACCTTCTGATTTCTGTTGCCCGCTCTCGCTTGAGCTCATGACAGACCCTGTAATTGTTGCATCTGGACAAACATATGAACGGGCCTTTATTCGAAAATGGATTGATCTTGGCCTCAATGTTTGCCCCAAGACGAGACAAACTCTAACCCACACGAATCTTATTCCTAACTACACTGTCAAGGCACTGATCGCAAATTGGTGCGAATCAAACAATATAAAGCTGCCGGATCCAATTAAGTCCTCATCAGTTGTAGTAGCTCATCTGGATTCTAATGCACCTGCAAGGGATATCCATGTCTTCTCTCATTCAAGAAACAACTCGCCAGCATCATCTGCCAACTCAACTCGGTCTTCAGATTCCCCAAGGAGAACTTCACTCTCATCTAGTGCAGTTCAAATGGATGTTTCATCTGTGCCCATAACCAGGAGTGGTGACTCGGACGGTCATTTCTCTATGCCCTTGACCGTGATGAATAGCACGTCGTCTGCTGATGAAGACTCCTCCCATCAAGGTCATAATCGAACCACCTCTGCACCAAGTTCACTGTCTAACCCAAGCTTTTCACAAGCAAATACTGAGCATGGGAATGAAGTATCTTTACCCACCACTACTGCATCTGCTGTAGCTCCTCCTCCCAAGGAGGTTGCGTCATGTAGAGAATCAGAGTTCTTATCTCTGCTGGGAGCCACAAGACTTCGTCCTCCGTCAACCTGGCGCAGAACATCCTCCCTTTCTACTATTGAAACAAGGGCTGATCTGGCCGAAGTTGAGGAGAAAGTGAGGAAACTTATTGAGGACTTGAAGAGCACTTCCATAGAACTGCATAGAAATGCAACAGCTGAACTTCGTTTACTTTCCAAACACAGCATTGACAACCGGGTAATAATTGCAAATTGTGGTGCTATCAGCTTATTGGTCAACCTACTGTGGTCCGAAGACATGAAAGTGCAGGAAAATGCCGTCACGGCACTTCTAAATCTGTCGATCAACGACAACAACAAGACTGCCATAGCAAATGCTCTTGCAATTGAACCTTTGATTCATGTCCTTGAGAATGGGACCCCTGAGGCGAAGGAAAATTCTGCCGCAACTCTTTTTAGCCTCTCTGTCATTGAGGGCAACAAGGTCATGATTGGGAGGTCTGGGGCAATAAAGCCTCTTGTTGATTTGCTTGGAAACGGAACACCTAGAGGCAAGAAAGATGCAGCTACAGCTTTATTCAACCTGTCAATACTTCACGAAAACAAATCCCGGATTGTGCAAGCAGGTGCAGTTAAACACCTTGTGAAGTTGATGGACCCGGCAGCAGGGATGGTTGACAAAGCAGTTGCTGTTTTGTCTAATCTTGCTACGATTCCAGAGGGGAGAATATCTATTGGTCAGGAAGGAGCAATCCGTGTTCTGGTTGAGGTTGTAGAGTTGGGTTCTGCAAGAGGCAAGGAAAATGCAGCTGCTGCACTCCTGCGGTTGTGCACTAACAGTGGTAGGTATTGTAATATGGTTCTCCAGCATGGGGCAGTCCCACCGTTAGTAGCATTGTCCATGTCAGGCACTCCTAGAGCAAAAGAAAAGGTATTAAGCTATCCACCCTACATATTTTGTTTGGTTTCTTCCTCTTGTTGATTTTATAAAATTTGAAATATGAACATAATATCTGATCGTATAAATTTTCAAATCCACCATCTAAAAGGGCCTTAGTTTTGGCGGTGTGGGAATTAACTTGTTGGATTTTACATGCTCCAGGCTCAGGCACTTCTAAGCCATTTCAGAAACCAACGCCAGAGTACACCAGGTCGGCGCTGATGTCATAGTTTGAGCTAACAAAGAGCATACCAGCATACCAGATTTATATGAGGCAATGCAGTTATGACAACTCAAGTTTTTCCCGAGCACAGTGATCAAGAATTGATTTATGCAAGAATAGACACCTACACAAGATTTACTTTCCCGTATATGTTCAGACAGTTCAGTAGACAGTAGGAGGAATATTTTTACAATTAATTATTTATTTCAGATTTTCAGGGAATTCTTTTTATTTTACTGCAATGACTGAACCTCCCCTTGCCTTTGTTTTGCAACTGAAAATCAATTTCGAGTAATTATTTTTTTTATAGATATGAACGATATGTGCCTTGAATACACATCATCAAGCGTGCACAATAAATGTACTTGACTACTTTCAACACAACAGCCGAGAAGTATTATAAACATCCTCGCTCCATATACTACCTCCGTCCCAAAATTAACTTCCCGTTCGGTTTACGATGCTTGACTGACGATAAAGCAACTCGATCCCTGCTCACACTCGGATTATTTTTAGTAAATAAAATTTACATATTCAGAAACTACATTAAAACCGCTACAAAGCCTGATCAATAAAATTTAAATTTGATAAAAATTTGATATAAAAAGTAAAAGATTACGAGTGATTCAAGTTGACCAATGAATAGTGAATGGGAAGTTGTTTTTGGGACGGAGGGAGTATATATTTGCATATATATATATATATATATATATATATATATATATATATATATATATATATATATATATATATATATATATATATATATATATATATTTATTCGGTGGCATAAATAAAACCTGTTTTTTTAAACCTGCTATTTTATTTACAATAAATAAAATTTGAACAAGGAGATATACATATACCACATAAATACCACATATATATTTTTTATTTTTTATTTGATGAAGAAAAAGTGTGGGTGAGATCGAATTGGTTCTTTGAAAGAGAATTAGAAATCATTTAATGAACCTTTAATATAATATCAGATTCAGTTCAATATTTTTTGGAAAAACACCGATAGTATCGTGTTGTTGCAATTTTTATATCTCATCGGTTAACCATTAACGATTAAAAATATAGTTTCTCCATCCTATAGAAAGGTTCTCACTTTGTTTTTTTAGACATCTCATATAAAGGGTTCTTATTTTCATTTTAGGAAACAATTAACAATCTTAAATGAAAAGTTAATCATTAAATATTAAAAATAATACATTTATAACATCACAATTATCCTCTGCGGACGTCTCTAGGGATTTCCCTAGCTAGTTTCTACCGGCGGCGGCGTCTACAGCCGGCCAGTCCGGAGGTGTTTCTACCAAGAGTGGATAGTCGAGTCTCGTTGTTGTCTCTCTAATCTGTTGGTGGTTCGCACAATTCGGACGGACAGGGCTTATCTTTGGTGCAGGCTTTGGGATTCCGACTTTAGTCATGATCCGGATTTGTGATCGACCGGTTTGAGGCAGGGCTCTGCCTTCGTTTTTGCCTGCACAGCTTCTTCAGAATAGGTGGAAGCAGGTGTGTTTCGATTTTGGTTTAATTGCAGGCGGCCGATTGAACTTTTCAACATTCTTGAAAGGAAGATGGAAGAAATTGCAAACAAATATAAGGACATGGCTATTGGGGATCAGGAAGAAGAACTGGTTTTTGAGGAGGAGACGCTTGAAGAGGAAGGAGGCTCGGCCGAGAGAGAAGTGGTACCAAGGATACGGCCTCCTCCGGAGCCACCGCCATGGGTTGTGCGAGATGCAAGAGTCCGTGAAAGTTTTCCAATAAGTTTTCATTCTTTTGTCTTTTGGTTTCTTGTTATCGTCTATGTTGTTAGGTTTGTCATTTTGTTTGGGATTTTAGTCTTGTTTTATGTCATTGAGCATGTTTGGATCTATGGGAATATGGATGGCTGTGTCTAGTGCTGTTATTCGAGCCGAGCCGAGCCCGAGTATCACACATTCGAACTCGACTCGCTCAAATTTCGAGCCTGGCTCGAGCTCGGCTCGTTAAATTTCGATTCTGTATTTGAGCTCGAACTCGGCTCGTTAAAGTAATTTACAACTCGAGCTCGACTCGTTAATATACCCGAGTCAAGCTACTCGAGCTCGAGCTCGACAACTCGAACTCGAAAAACCCATGTATTAACTACAATATCATCATACTCGAAAAACCCATGACAATATGCCCACCTCACGAGCCCTATCGAGCTTCACCGGGTTTTATCGAGTCGAGCCAGCTCGGCTCATGAACTTTATCGAGTAAACAAAAGAGTTCGAACTCGACTCGTTTTCTCTAATATACGAGCCGAGCCCGAGTTTAATCAAGCCGAGTCGAGTCGAGCTCGAGCTGAGCTCGATTTCCATAACAGCACTAGCTGTGTCAAGCCCGTTACATGGTTAGCGATTCGTGTTGCTCTTTCAGGGGTGACCGTTTCTAAAGCTCATCATAGGGTTTACAGTCGTTGTTGCTGGAGTCTAGCTGGTGTCAATTTTGTTTTCTTCGTGAATGATGTAATGATCCTGAAACTTTTGATATGAATAGAGACTAGTCTTTGTTAAAAAAAACATCACAATTATCAACATTAACCCCATTATATAATATAGGGGTGGGCAAAAATACCGAACCGACATGGTACCGAACCGAACCGATATGGTACCGGACCGAAAAACGGGGTTAGAAACGGATCTCAATTTTTTTGTCCCGAACCGAACCGTACCGATTCTAAACAATGCCATGACCGGTTCTCATAAAATGAGAACCGAAACCGGACCGAACCGGACCGAAGTATGATTTAATTATTTAAATTTACATTTATACCATTATTTTGACTAGTGCCTTTACATTTTCACCGTCTTTGCTAGTTCATAGGAAGTCTGGAATCGGACCGATGTATGATTTAATCATTTAAATTTGTACTACTATAATTTATCTCAAATTTATTAATTATGTAATACTACCTTCGTCCCAAATTGATTTGCAAAATTAACTTTTTTTTGTCAAACAGATTCATTTTATTCACTTAACTAGAATGTCAATTTTTAATTATATTTAATTTGGAGCTTGCAACTTTGAAGAAATTTCAATGTAGTTTCTGAATATGTTTATTTTAATTATTAAAATTTGAATTAATTATCAATGAAGAGAATTTAACTCTAACATTGGTTGACCAAAAAATATTGACTTTGCATGTCAATTTGGGATGGAATGAGTATGAAAATTGATAAATTGTGTAGATTTTTGGAGGATGACTAAACTTTAATTGTCTCTTAAATACTTGGAAAAAGTGGCATTGTTTGGTATTGGTATGGCATGGTACCGTCCCGTTTCAAAATGAAACCGTACCGAACGGGTTTAGGTCTAAGACCGAACCGAACCGAACCGTTTGAATAGTAACGGTACAGGTATGGGTTCGGCCAAATATTGGACCGGACCGGACCGCGCCCACCCCTAATATAATATACCTATTAAAATTATTTCTCAAAATATACTCAAACTACCTTGTTTAATTATTGTCTAAATGATTCTTCCAAAAAAAATTGTCTAAATGGTCGTGTCATTTTGCCATGAAGGTGATATTTAATCATAAATAAGTAAATAAATTTTAAAAAGCTAAAAAGTTAACAGGAAACGATTAGGTAGTATTAAGAAGAAAAGCTCTAGTACACTTGTGCTCGTCCGTATGTAACAATAAGTATAACAGTTGTGTAGTGATTATCATTCTTACTCATTGACTAGTGTAGTATAACAATGATGAGTCGGAATGAGACCGAGTTTGACCTCTTAATTTTGAGTTTTGTGATAAAAATAAAATACGAATGATTAGACTTGATTTATTCTTGTACAAGTCCACATTACTAGATTCGCATAAAACATGCAGTTGACCTCTTAAGACGTTTAAACTTATGAATGTTACTTATCATAGTTCTTGTTTATATTGTGTTTTTCATAAAATTGATAAATATTACGCATATGAAATCCATAGATTTATCATTTATGCAAATCAAAAGAATTTATTCATAAAAAAATTTGAACTTTAAAGTTAATTTACTTTTTCAAAGTCCATGGATTAAAAATACTACCACAATTCACATATAATATGAAAAGTTATAATCCATACATAATCCACTACATATACCTCACAGGCTCACCCTCTCTTTATGGTGGTTGTGTATGAATTTTGGTGTATGGATTTGTGTGGTTTTTTGGAAAAAAGTTTTTAGGTGTTTACTATTGTGGATTTTGATGTGCCCATTTCCCAGAGGGTGAGGTAAGAAGTTTAGACTAATTTGGAAAGTGAGAAATATCAAATTAGACAATGTAATTAAATGTAAATCTCATATCAGTCATTAAGACTTCATGTAGCTCAAATTAGACATTATAGTTAAGATTTCATTAAATTTTCATAGTCCATTTTGATCATTAATATTTACTAATTCTTCATTGTTAGACAATCTTCAATAGAATTCGTAAATCCTAATTCTCTTGCTTTTTTGTGTCAATAAACTAACTTGACTAATATGTTTAGTTATAGAATATATAATTCAACATTTTAATTAAGAACATCTCATAACTAAATAGTTGAAAATATAATTTTGACTTTACTGAACTTTGGGAAATAGCTGTGTTAAATTGAATTAACAAAATGACTAAAGGGTCAAATAGGTACATGAACTAACTTAAAGTGTTCAATTCACCCCTTATAAAGGAGTTTCTGCCCGGACGTCGCCAATTGGGGCGGTTCCCGGTGGAATTTTTTTATGAAATTTTTTGAGCATCTTCTTCATTAAGTCTAGTTTACCCATACCAAATTTCAGCTAAAAATTCAACCGGGAAGGCAGTCGAATTATTTTCCAAAATGTACTGCACTGTTTAATTTTCAGAAAATCATTCGACTACCTTCCCGGTTGAATTTTTAGCTGAAATTTGGTCTGGGTACACTAGACTTAATGAAGAAGATGCTCAAAAAAATTCATCAAAAATTTCCACCGGGAACCGCCCCAATTGGCGACGTCCGGGCAGAAACTCCTATATAAGGGGCTAATTGAACACTTTAGGTTAGTTCATGTACCTATTTGACCCTTTAGCCTAACAAAATTAAAGATTTTTGTTAAATTAATTCTTATTTGATCCATTTGAAACTTGATGTTCAATAGAAGACTTATGCTTATATAGTTATATATACCATGGTGTTCAAATAATAAAAAGTACAATTGCATTGATACTAAACACGTACTCCGTATATACTATGGATGATTTCGAAAGGCACAAATAATCTAGATTTTTTGAGACAAAAGTTGGCAAAAATGGGAAAAAAACACGGCGCCACAAGAGGGAGTAAATATTTTCTTAAACCGTCTATTCCTTAATGTTAGATAGATCTTCAAGTTTATTTCAGATCATCTTAATACTATTAATAATTTAATATATTCCCATCCTTCCTCTCTCAATTCTCTCAAACCAAAGAGATTAACAAATGATCGGGAAGGAGTGGGCATCAACAAATGAGCAACTAACCGAAAACAGAAGTTTATTCATTTGGAACTTTTGTAGACATTTAGATTTATATAAATATGAGATTTTAGAAGACATTTATATGGATTTAGCTGGATTTCAACCAGAGACATATGAAGAATATATGTACTATATTTTTTTATCTTAAAAATGAAGAGAAGTGTCTTCAATGGTAATTTTTTCATACTAACAAGACCTCCGTCTTGGCCGCCAACCAGCGGCGGGGATTTGATCCCCTACTACAACACACTGTAATGAAGATGAATACTAGATCATTCATTCGTAACTCTTTCATGGCTGGAACATATTGCAGCAAATTTCAAGCAACCAAGATACTAATTGATGATAACCTTTACACTCAAAAACCATTGAATCCATAGCTCAAAAATATGAAGATCTTAAGAGAAGGGATGATCCTGAAACCCTAGAAATAGGCGGCAGTGCAGCTCTTCACTTTCCCAGCAAATCCCAAATCTCATGTTAGGAGGTGAGATTGTCAAATGTCAAGTGGGATTTCTTATAGTTAGCTGTTAGCCTATAGGCCCTATATTGCATAAATTTGATTTATTTGCAATACTTATTCATTAATTATGTTACTTCAAAACAAACTTGCACTATAAAAAACTACTCCACTACATAGTTTGTTTAAAATTCCACTCAGGTCTAATTCAAGTAGACCTGAGTCAAAATGTATGAGAGTTAAGAACTAAGATGAACGAAGCCAAAGACCGGACAATATGAAAATTCAGAGAATGAATGCAAAAACAGGAAAAAAATTGCATTAAATTGTAGGAGTAACAATTACATTGCAAGATGTAAAAATGTACTCTCCACTACAATCTGTAAACCCTCGATAACTAAAAGTCTGCAAAAATGAAATAACCTCGAGAAACATAAAGAAAAGAAAGGATTGGTTTTCAAGCCCTCTTAGAAATGAGTTATTCAAATGGGAACTATTTCAAATATAATGGGTTTTTAATTTTAAACTCCAACATTTTCATCACCATCTTAGAAACGCTAATGAGTACCAAAATAAATTTTAAGCCCCACCAGAGCCATACTTCTTTCCAAACACAATCACCTGAAGCTTGTCGTATCCTGCTAGAACACCAGCACCGGCAACAGCACGGAGGATGTTTGCACCAGCCCCCTTGAAGAGGGATTTTGCACCCTCGTTTTTGAGGATCTGAGAGAAGGCATCAAGAGAGCTTTTGTACTTGACTGCTTCACCAGATGTCATCATCATCCTTCTACGGACAGTATCAATAGGGTATGAAGCAAGTCCAGCACCATTTGTAATCAGCCAACCAAGAGCAAAGCTGGCAAAGAAACTATCCTGCAAATATTAAAAAAAGGGAACTGTTAAATCTTAGAGCTCATTCGGTGAACAGGTTCGAAGTAATCTACCACAAAAGTACTTGTCCTCTTTGATAGCACCAGCCAATTTATTTAAAGAATGTTTGCACCTTCTCATAAAAGCATTTTTCTTTGGTTCAAAACCTAAAAGTTAAGTAGAAGTAGAGGTAGAAGTGCTTGAAATTGCTAAAAGTTAGTGTTAACAAGGAGGTTCTGTATGAATTTGAATACTTTATAGCTAAAAGTTAAGTAGAAGTGCTTGAAATAGCTTTGCATTTATCCTACAACAATCTAACCTAATACTAAACCAAAAGTAAAAAACATGTTTACCAAACCCTCCAACTTGTACCTTTTCAAAAACATTTTTTCAAACGTTTGCAAGTAAGAATTTTTTTATAATCTAACACAAATCCCTGCTCACAAGAAAAAGCTCCCCAACTTATTTGGATGAGACTGATTAAATAAAGGTTTTTCCTTTCATAAAATCCATATAATCAATTCAGCCAAATCAGCCAATTTCAGCTATATAATCCATTTAAGACAAAAGTCCTTACCAACAGGAACATAATAAGATGCAACAAGGAATATACTTAGTAAAACAGAAAAGAACAAACCTGTAAGTTTCCAGTTAGGACAACTGGCTTTATGGAGTCGTACAAACCAAAGTAAAGACCCCTATACACAATGATGCCAACACATGAAATGTTAAAGCCACGGTAAAGTCCAGCAACACCATCAGAAGCAAGTGTCTTCTTGTAGACATCAACCAAACCATTGAATTGCCTTTCACCTCCCTTCTTTGCAGCCTTGGCATCATTAGCCAGGCGAGTACGAGCATAATCCAATGAGTACACAAAGAGTAAAGAAGAAGCACCAGCAGCACCACCAGAGGCAAGGTTTCCAGCAAACCATTTCCAGTAGCCATCACGGTCTTTCTTAAAGTTGAAGAGTCTCTTAAAGTAGTCCTTGAAAGCAAAGTTCAGTGCCTACAATACACATTAATATAATATTTATTGCCTGATTATGTATAGTCATTGCTTCAATAGATTCAATGATAAAATTGTTAACCTGAGTGGGGAAGTAACGGATGACATTAGCTGTGTTTCCTCTCCACAATGACATGATTCCCTCATCCTTAATAGTTCGGCCAAAACAATCTCCAATCCCCTTGTAAGGTTCAGAAAGCCTCCCAGATTTGATCATCTCATCTTGATTTTGAATCAAAAGTTTAACCCGCTCAATAGGGGCGGCTGCAGTCTTGGAAACTGCAGCAGAAACTCCACCCATAAGAAAGTCAATAGCAAAACCTGCAAATCCTTTCTCAGAGGGAGCCTGCACAAAAACTGGTGAAGCATTTGCAGCGATCAGAGATCGGTCCTTGAAGGTTTGGAATGAATGCAATCCTGCATTGGTGTAGTTTCCATATTTCCTGTGATAGACAGCAGGACTTTGTGCTCCCCCATGTAAGGCTACAGCATCTTGGGAAGCACTTGAGCTAAGGTGTACCTGGTAACCAACCTTCTGAAAGATAGTGGGGTGCTGGTAAATATCGGCCATTGTGTTCAATATCAAACTCCTGAGAAGGGACACAACAAAGATCAGTCACAAAACATGTTTAAACCAATCAAAACGCTAACATGGTCCACTCCATCTGTTAGGCCTTAAATGCTATTTATAGATATTGAACTGCCAGAGGTTCAGTATATCACCTTAAAGAGTAATTGGTGAGCATTCTATCATGTCAGTGTTAAAAAGAAAACTTTTTTGTGCCATGGGTTGCACAACAGTAAAGGCAAAACCCATTCTCATTACCCCCACCGGTTTAATTTTGTTTCAAATTCACTTTCAGTTTTTACCATTCTTCTATTTTGATACAAAAGGTTATACATTAATTTATCAAAGTATTCTTTCAAAGCTGGAGCAATCAAACGCATAAATGCACATCTCAAACAAGTAACAAAGCATAAACAACATAGTAAAGATGAATATACACAGTCTCGTCACTGAAAACCTCCAACATCTGAACACAATATATTTGCATTTACTCAAATAAAAAGAATAAAATCATTTCATACGCATCTCAAACTTAGTGAAACGTACAGAAAACGTCTTTTTCGTATTTATAAAGCAGAAGATGGTCGATCGGATCTCTAAGAAACTTAAACATAGAAAATTAACAAATCAATCAAATTTACGGACAGATCTGTAAGCAAACCGGAAAAGAATACAATAATCGCGTCAAACAAAGCTTTGAGCATTCAGGAGCAGATGCACACCAGTAGAAAACGACAAATCGAATATCGAAAGATTTAAATAAATTCAAATCGATAGATGCTCAATGATTAGAGCAACGAAGGTGAAATGCATATATACAGGATGCCATTAAAGTTCAGACCTTCACGCGAAGAAACAAATCTCACATTAAGAAATGATAGATCGAGCTATATAGAGCCGGGGATGGAAGAGGGTTACCTTCGATCTATGGAGTGAACAGTGGCCGAGAGAGAAAGCAGGAGCTCTGTTGGAAACCAATGGTGTGACACTGTTCAGAGATAATTGTGATTTATAGTGATGCGTCTAGGTTTAATCGTCTGCGTCTCGGATCACAATTTACGGTGTGCGCCTCCCCATCTCTTTTTCTATGTTACCGTTGATTATTCATCGTGAAAAGTCTGTGGAGCTGAATATCTGATTGCTTTTCCAGACAATTACGGCGTAATGTTTAAAAATGTTTTGGCCCAAAGCGGATCTTGAGATCGTTGACAACTACTCTTTTTCAATTTTCTTCAAACACAAAATTTTTGTTTTCGCGTATTAAATTGTGTGATAAACAGAAAAAGTAAGGTTGAAGTTACTTTTTTTTCTGTATTGGCTGAAGTTATTGTAGATGATCATTTTAGCTATTTTAACATATAATTTTTTCTTTATTTTATTAATAAAATATATTTTAAAAATAATGTTTTCTTAAATTTCAGCCAATCCAGCCACTTCAGCCAGAACTTCATAAATTTCATCAGAATAAGCCAAAACAACCAATTTTCATGCTACCAAACGGGCTCCTTGTCTTTCTCTTTCGCACTTTGACACTTTCCCAAATTATGCTAAACTTTTATACTTTCCCTCATATTACTAATTTTTTTTGTTAAACATAAAAAAGAGAAATCATTTCTACTTTCGAAATATATTTATCATTTATTTGATAATCAATAGGATTTGTTAATATATAATTATCTATTTATGACTAAAATAAATATTGTTTACAAAAATGTAATTAATGAAAAGAGTAGTAATGAAATTTGAACGCCTTCCCGATTGAAGTTTTAGCTGAAATTTGGTATGAGTAAACTAGACATAATGAATAAGATGTTTAAAAAAATTCATCAAAAAATTCCACCGGGAACGGTTCCAAATTGCGACGGCCAGACAGAGCCTCCAATATAAGGACTTATTTGACCCTTTTTATGCAACTTCGAGGACCAATCTGACCTTTTACTCCACAAAATTGTGTCTTATATTCCCCAACAGAATGTGATAGCAGAAAAAATTAATAGGACTCTATTATATAAAGTTAGAAGCATGTTAGCTAGTTGTTCCAATTATTATTATAGGCATGGGTTTAAAGAGCTCGTTTGGTAACACTAAAATCGGTTGAATTAACTGATTCTACTGAAATTTATGAAATTCTTGTTGAAGTGGTTGTATTGGCTGATTCTGCTGTTTTTTGGGAAAAGAAATTATATTTAAAATATATTTTAAATAAAATAAAGAAAAAATTAAATGAAAAAATAGTTAAAATGATCGTATACAGTAACTCCAGCCAATACAATCAGAAAAGTAACTTCAACTATATTCTTTCTTATTAGAGAGTATTACCCAATTCAATGGACGTAATCAAAAATTGCGTGTTTGATTAAAAAGTTGAGTGATAAACATGATAACTAACCCGCAAAAAATTAACAGCTAGCCCATCCCAGCTCAGCCCACCTCAAGACTACGAGTTCCTTACCTGCGGGCTGCGGCCTTGCAATTTGCGAAGAAACGGATGAAGTGAAGAACGAAGGTCCAAGAGACGAATTTGTGAGCGACGCTGTGAGCTGCGGCGAAGACACGAACACCGGGCCCAGCCTACCTGCGGCCAGCAATCGCGCCGCCGTCCACGAGTCCAGGGCCCTGCGCCTCCGCATCGGCCGCCATCCCTCTCCGGCTCTCCTCTCCGAATCGGCGCCTGGGACCTGCGGTTCTGCCTCCAGCTCCAGCTGACCAGGTATTATTAAATATTACTCTTTTAGACTTTTAATTTAATATTTTGTGACTTTGTGTCATTGTGTATTATTATTTTTAGTTTTGTAAATATATTTAATTATTAATTGAATTTTTCAGTACATAAATAAATACTTCGTAGTTTTTATTCATTTTACATTTATAATGATTATTAAAGTTAGAATTACAGATTAGAGAATGATTTATTTAGGGGATGTTTGGAACTGATTCTGCTTCTGCTTCTTTTTTAAAAGCAGAATCAGAATCAGTTTTCAGAAGCTGGTACCCCCCAGCTTCTAAAAAAACTGATTCTGAGAGTAAATTAGAGCTCCAGAAGTGCTTCTGGAATTTTACCCAAACACTCCAGCCACTCCAGCTTCTGCTTCTGCTCCCTGAAGGAGCAGAATCAGTTTTGAGAATCAGATCCAAACACCCCCTTATTATACAATTGAAGATTAGAGAACTATTTATTTATTTATTTATTTATTTATTTATTTATTTATTTATTGTGTTGACATGTAAGAAAGAATTAAAAATTTCAATTGAATTTTGAAATTGGGAGTAGGAACTGTGATTATTATTTGGAATACTTGGACTATGCATAGCTATGATCTTCTGCTTTGTGGTGTATAGCGTCAGAGATTTGTAATGACGTATTGACTATGTTGCACGGAAACATGAAGAAACCGGAAATGTTATATTTTAACAAAAACCAATTGTTTATAGAGTTTCCAAAGAGTTTACGAATCGGAAACTTACTTTTTTCCAGAGTTTCCATGCTTCATAGCGTGTTGACATCTCTATTCTCTTGCAGTCGTAAGATACTGCAACTTATATTTGAGTTTTTTTCTTCTAAATGGAATTCTGCCGCTGATCCAGAATTCCATTCAGGGGCGGATGTACGTGTTTATGTATGGGGGCACATGCCCCCAATAAAATGTAACTTTTTAGTGTTAATAAATTATATTTTAATATAAATAGTGGAAGTGCCCCCAATTAAAAACAAAGAGTGCCCCCAATTAAAAACTAGGAGTGCACCCAACTCTTGTATTAGGAAGAAATAAAAAGACACTCCCAGTCCCACTATCTCGATCATATCATTCAAAAGCAACTAGGGAACTAAAGAATTGTTTAGTTTTGTTGGGCTAATTTTTGTTAGTCTTTCGGTATTTCCTCTTCTTTAGCATTTACTTTTACATATTTCTAAAAATATGAATAAAGTTATTTGTTTTTCAGAGGATATGTTCTCTTGATTTTATTTTCCATCTAAAGTTACTTATAAACATATTTCCGAGATGAAGATATTTCTTTCCAAAAACTTGTAACTATGAGTATAGTGTCATGTTACTTAAGCAATTAAGCATAAAAGTGAACATATATTACTATGACCAAAATTATACTCTGTATATTTTAAATATATTAAATATTAAGCTCAAAATTTTATGTATATATATATGCATTTATTTAAAAAAACAATCACATATTTATGACTAAATAGAGATACTTTACAAAAAATGTGACCTCTTAAGTGTACATAATCAATACATTTATACACTTTAAGGTCACATTTTTGTAAAGTATCTTTATTTTGGTCAAAAATAAATAATTGTTCTTACTAACATACACACACACACACATTTTGAGATTAATATTGAAAATTTAAAAAGTTTTAACTTTGAGATTGATTTTAAGTTTGATATATATTCAAAAATATTTGTATTAAGAGTATGTTTGGTAACACTGAAATTGGCTGAATTAGTTGATTCTGTTGAAATTTATGAAGTTCTGTCTGAAGTGACTTTATTGAATGATTCTATTGATTTATGAAAAAGTTATATTTAAAATATTTGTTATTAATAAACAAAATAAAAATTATATGAAAAAATAGCTAAAATGATCATCTACTGTAACTTTAGCCAATATAGTTAGAAAAGTAACTTCAACCTTACTTTTTCTTATTATTACACAATTCAGCGCGCAAAATCAAAAATTTCGTGCTTGGTGAAAAGATGGTTGATAAGCCTGAGAAACCAAAAAAAGGGTCACCAAACAGGCTCTAAACCTTTTAAATGATGCCCCCAATAACACTTTTTTCTGGATCCGCCACTGATTTCATTTTGTGCTTACTAATTTTGTAGTTACTTGCAGTACAATTTACTTCACATTTGTATTTGACGATGCTGCATCCAGTTATGCATAGAACAATTTGATATTTTCCTAAACGGCTACCTCAGTCCCAAAAAAATCCCATTTAATATGGTTGATTGTTTGTCAGATGATAAATTGACTCTATTCTGCTAATATTAAAATTAATATGAATAAATAAAACTTACATATTTATAAATTATACTAGAAGTTCTACTACAATGCACATTGCACATACGGAATTCAAATACAAAACAACATTCGACCTTTAGTCCCAAAAGATTTTGGGCTTGGCTAACATGAATCGACACATGATATCGTAGCCAAAAAGAAAAGAAATATAAGAAAGATAAAAAGATAAGGTAAGATAAAAAGAATAAGATAAAGATAAAAATAAAAGATAAAGATAAATATAGGATAAAGATAAAAGTGACAAGATAAGAAGGAAAAAAAGAATATATATATATATATATATAGAGAGAGAGAGAGAGAGGAGGGGGAATGATCTTGTCCAGCCGGAGGGACAGGATCTTCCGCCCGGCCACCGCCGTTTGAGGTGGTTCCCGGTGGAGTTTTTTGATGAAATTTTTATGGAATGTTCCTCATCAAGTCTAATTTATCCACAAAAAAAATCAGCTAAAAATTCGATCGGGAAGGCAGTCAAATAATTTTTTGAAGATAACTGCGCCAAATTAAACATATAAAACGCAGTTATGTTTCAAAAGATTATTTGATTGCCTTCCCAATCGAATTTTTAGCTGAATTTTTTTGTGGATAAACTAGACTTCATGAGGAACATTCCATAAAAATTTCATCAAAAACCTCCACTGGGAACCGCCCCAAACGGCGGCGGCCGGACGGAGGATCCTGTCCCTCCAGCTGGACAGGATCTTTTCCGTGTATATATATATATATATATATACACATTATATATAATAAAAAGGATAAAGAACATAAGAAAGCTAAAGAGTATGAAAAGGTAAAAGAAAAAAGAGAGAAAAAAGATCAATCCTCCACATGAATATTTGCCCTCCACTTTTCCCTCTCCAAAGCCATACCACACGGAATTCAATTGTTAGATCCCTGAGCAAAAAGCCTTTCACTTTCTTATTTCACGCTTTTGTCCGTGGTCGTTGTCAAGGGGGCACAGCATCAGGGTTTGTGGCGAAAAGTTGAAGACCCTTCCAAACGCCAATGGCAACAAATGGTAATCGCCATTTGCACCAATGACTACCCTGAATGCATTAAATATTCTAGGTCCTGGCATAGGATGCCGGTATTGTTTATACAGATGTGATGACTGAGCTGATTCATGGTCACCATCCATATTTATATGATCAAAAGCTTGTTTTTTGTGGTGAAACCACTAGCTCAACACTGATTCAAGGTCTGAAGTAGTATTTTTTTAAATAATGATTTAATTATTATCTCAAGTTCAGGTATGAGTTGTTTCAGCTTCAATTTGAGCAACTTCATTATCCTTTACCAAATCTGGACCATGGTTTTATTACCAAGTTTTCACTCTTAACGGATCGGGTTGGTGGTTTATTAGCTGATAAGGCACTCTTAGTGGAGTGGCTCAGTGGTGTATTGCAAACAATAACAAGAAGTAGATAATCCAGTATAAATTACCTGCCATGTATAATTGCGAGATGCTCTTTACCTGACAACTATTTTAATTGTGATATTGCTCATTAATATGATATCTAATTTTTTGAGAAGGTACCCCGTCTTGATGGCGAATCAAGGAGCAAAAAAGCGCAAAGAAGAGAACATTCGGCATATGAGGACACTCCATCACACAATCCTTTTCTGTAACGTATACGCTTATTCTTATAATTTTTACTATTAATTAGTTGCGGAAATTATTATTTAGTTTTTTCTTTTCTTCTGTTAAGTGTTACTGTTAACTGACTATCTAATTTTCGTATGCTTATATAGGTTGTTTATCTGTTGGTGAGATTTGGGATTTTCTACTCTAGTTTGTCATGGATGCACGGGGTTGGGCTAATATTCACTTCTATAGCCTACTTTTTGCCTTACCAACAGTTAGCCGCCATGGCTAAGCCTAGTTACGGCTCTGATGGGGAACTCCTTGACGGAGGATATGATATGAGTACTGGAGGAGTTTGCGGGTACCTTTATATTTATTAATATATATTAAGTAGCATTCCTTTAATTAGATATTCAGATGGTTTCTAGTTGTTTTGTGTTAAGTCATCCACGTCGGCCTAATATAAAGATATACTCCGTATATTTTGGGCTGCTTTCCTATCCACTTGAGCTTCTAGATTGAGATTTGAGTCTCAGTATCTTGTATCATATATTCACGTATGATATGATAATAAAAAAAAACAAGATATTGTTTAGTTTCAAGGAAAGTAATTACTATGTTATTTTTGGAAGATAGATTACGGTGCCCTTTTTTGCCTTCCGTATGATATCATTTGTTACCAGCTCTATTTTATGGTTTTGTTTCTGTTTTAAGTCCAAATGTAATTTGATTTGTTATAGCAAAAAACTACTTTATAATTGTCTTGTTGATGCAGAAGAAACTTATGAAAAGTGTTATCCCAACAACTTGTCTTCCGTAGCAACATGGTGAAAGAAGGAATATTGAATTGAAATGGGAAAAAATCTGTTAACAAAGTCCTTTCATGGCCCTTGCATAGATATACAGCTGAAGTAATTTATGCTTGTTTTTTGAATGCCGTTAAATGGAATTGGCTTACATTTGGTTTATTCTTGCAGATACTTGCATGATGTAATATATATCACCTGTTTTGTTCAACTTGCATCTATCTTGTCGGGCAAGTTTTGGTACACATACCTAGTGGTAAGCTTCACAATTTCTTTTTCCCCTTCCTAACAAACATCAGCTTCATTACAGTGTCATTGTTAATTAAGCATGTAGTTAGTAAGCTTAAGTTTGTATTTTTTATCACACGTAGCTTTTAAACTAGTACAAACTTGCCAACCTTTAAAAGGTTGCCAGAGCTAGAGCCATATTTTTTATGCAAGTGAATGTGCTACGCATTTTTTAGTGGCTTTCTTAATGAATGCAAGTGTTATAATCTACTGGTCAACTTTTCTGTTTGACGCTGAGTGGTACCTGCAAGAGTGCACGTGAATGTGCATGGATTTTATGTTTTGTATATGAAGATTTGATTGGGTCATGGACTCATAGCTTTGATTTCCAGATACCAGGATTTGCAGTATACAAATCATCCGGATTCCTCAAAGGATTTTTGTCAAGTGGTTCTGAGGTACATATCTATCAAACCCTGTTTGGTTATCATGGTAGTATCTTACAATTCGCTCTTGATTTTCTATGGGGGGTTGCTAATGGTTTCACAGAGTGCGGAAGAAGATGAGAAGACTCGGAAAAAGAGAGAGAAGATGGAAAGGAAGGCTTCAAGAACTAAGTTCGTCAAGGCCAAAGGCCGGTGATGATGCACTGCTATTTTAGAGACTGGTTGATGCTCTTTACAGTTGTGATTGCTGGTTTAAACTTGTAACACTATAGTTGTCAACCTGACTTGGCCATCTGGAATTCTGGAGATGTATTTCAAGTTTGAGTAAGTTTTCACATTTGAACGGATAATATATGCCTTTAAATTTTTAAAATATTTGTGAGTGGCGTACTTATTGTAGCCTTGAAAGTACACAAGAACTTTTGATATGGAATGGGTAAGAATACACTATAATTGTTTTTTTGCCAAACAATTAAATTTTACCTTTTTCTCTAAATCACATTTATTTACTCTGATCCAAAATAGGTACTCCCTCTATTCCAAAAAATATTTCCCGGGTTGATCTGGATCGCTTTTTAATGCAAGGCTAAAAATGCTTTGACTTTCCAATAACATCGTTGGGTGCTTGGCCGAGAAGGGGAGGCGGTAAAAAATTATTGCACACAATATAAATAAAGTTAGTGGGATTTGATAGATGTGATTTTTTTATTACCAAAACAGTAATTGAAATAAAAGTAAAAGAACAAAAGATTTGATAGATGTGATAAAAAAGGTGAACACTACACTACACATTGCGCACACATCCCACACACACGCACATAATAAATGAGATCTGGAGTTCATCTTCCATAAATGGCAACTTCCATAAATGTGCATTCCACTTCTGCTTTCATTAACGCTCCTCTTTCATCTTCTTCGCCAACCAACCTACACATAACAAGGTGTGGTTAAGCTCAGATGCAGATTACATGACTGCATCCCAAGGAGATGGATTCAATATAAGACTGACTAACCAACCCCCCAATTCCCCAGATCTTAACATACTAGACCTTGGATTCTCTCGGGCAATACAATCCATTGTTCTAAAACTCGCTAGGCGCTACTCGGGCGGTTGAGGGGCGCCTAGCGCCTAGGCGGCCGACTAGGCCGATTTTTAGGCCGACTAGGCCGATTTTTTGGCCGTCTAGGCCGATTAATCGGTCCGCCTAGGCCGATTTTTAGAACAATGATACAATCAATGAAAGATCAAAATGCACCCAGAAATGTTGATGAACTATTACATGCAGTTAATGAAGCTTTCTATCAGCTTTCACTCATCACTTTGAACAAGGTGTGGTTTAGCTATCATTATGTGATATTGTGATGGTAGAAGTTATGAAAGTGGAAGGGGAGAACAATTACAAGCTACCACACCATGGAAATGATAGAATGATAACAATAGGGTGGCTGCTCATTGCTATTGAGGTAGATGCATGTTGGACTGGTAGAAGCCATAAGAGGCTTCTTGTCCCAACATCCAAACCGGGGGGGGGGGGGGGGGGGGGGGGCATTTCATAATTGAAGAGGATGAAGAACTGCACTGTCATTTTTTTACAGGCCATAAGAGTCTGTAAGATCAAATGTGTACATGTAAAACCAAGAGACCCATAGGAGTAGTTAGCCCTATATGTAGGAGAAAAAGAATAGTTCTTAATTTTTTTTTTGTCATTTTTGTAAAACTAATACACTCAGAAAAAGAATAACTTCTAGATTTTTATCATTTTGTAGAGGCTTAGTTTTTTGTCATTCTGTAGAGGCCAATATACTTGTTGTGGTTGTGTAGAGGCCTATATAAGTTTTAAAGCTATTCAGAAAATATTTCATCATTGTAGCTTAACAAAAACCTTTCTCATACCCAATGCTTATCAAGGTAGTCTCACAGATTACTTATCGTAGCAGCCTCACACTAACATTGGTCACAATACTCAGACTTAAAAAATCATCATAGCAACCTCTTACAAACATTGGTCAGACAAATATGGTCATCACAACAGACTTAAAAACATGTTCAGAATCAAATTGACATCATTGCAACCTCAACCTTGCTCAGACCAATATGGTCATCACAACAGCCTCACAAACATTGCTCAGACTTAAAAAGTCATCATTGCAGCCTCACACTAACCTTACTCAGCCCATATGCTCATCGCAATTGCCTTACATAGTGATCACAGAAACACAAGCCTAGATACATACCAACCAAACTTCACACATTCCTTAACTAGCCTACATATTCATCATTGTCAACAATTTCATAAAAAGAAACACCATATTTTCATCATTGCTGCCCCAAAACAAACACTGCACTACACACACAACGTATATGAAAGCCAAGGCAGACAAACAAGTCCACAACAATAACCTTACACGATGCTCACATAAACACAAGCAACATAAAGGAGTCAAACATACGAAAAGTCGAAAAGAGATTAAGAAAGAAACTCCCCTAATCGAGAAAGAACTAATACATCCACATCCCACATCCTAAATCCCCCGCCGGGTACGATGATTTTTAAGAAAGCCTATAGACGAGGATTTGAGCGTAGAGGGTGCATTTCCACCTCTTTCCGTTTTTTCTCCTTCTGCTCTTCACTATACGTGAACCACAACCTCGTTGGGGCGTTCACCATCACCCTCCTCTTCACTATCCGGAACCACTAGCTCCATCGGACCTTGACCGTCGTCCTCATCCGACACATCTTTGGTGTCCGGAACCAGAAGGTCCACCGGAGCTTGACCATCGTCCACATTGAGCTCCACTTCGGTGTTCGGAACCACAATGTCCATCTGACCTTCACCACATTCGTCGTCTGGCTCGACTTCACTATCCAGCACCATCAGCCCGCCCATGCAAGCACACCATGGACCTAGATCTTCACATTGATTCTAGATCCATGGAAGTCGGGTCGTAGGTTTAGGGATTTCAAATAAGGACAAACAATTATATCAATAGAGAAGCTAGGGTGTAGCTAGTGGATTTGAAATAAGAGAAAGAGTGCATCAGAAAGGGACGAAAGAGTGTAGGAGGGGAGGCGGTGCATCAGAGCTATAAGAGACAGAGAGAGGGAGGTTAGATAGTGCGAGAGTGAAGGAATAATGGACCGAACAAAGAGTGGGAAAGAGAGTAAGTGGGAAAGAGAGTAAGTGGGAAAGAGAGTAAGTGAGGAGGTTGATTATCAAAGGGGGAAAAATAGGGTTTTTATTAGTAGTAGAAACTTTCCTTTTTGAGTAAGTGGGAAGTATTTTTTGGAACAACCCAAAAAGGAAAGTGAGAAGTATTTTTTGGGATGGAGGGAGTATTGTTTATTATTGACTAATCATTTATTAGTTGATCTAACTTCCTCTCATAAAATTTGGTCAACTTTTTAGACTAATCATTGACTAATCTTTTTAGACTGTCTTAAAAGCTTTGCCATTTTCATTAAGAGTATCAAAACTATGGTTCAAGTTAACTTTTTCTCCTATACATGAATCTCAAACACACGATTTTTACTTTATATCTTATTACTAACGTGCAAGACAAAAGGAGTATGATATTTTATTCCGTATGTGTTAACTGTTTAATGATAACACATAATAATGATTTGTATTTTTATTTGTGGACGTTATGCTGATAACATACAATAATAGGACACATATGGTGCCAACATTTTCTTATTTCAGTTCTCAAAGAAAATTTGTAAAAATAGGAGTTGATGATGTTTGCAATTTCGTAAAAAAGAGTTTTTTTAATGCTTGAGCAAGAATACCCTATAGGGGTTGGCGGTGTCACCATGTCGCCGCTGCTGACCGCAGCCGGATCAACTCCTGTTCTTGTGTCAGTGATGGACTACCTTGGTTATGCAAGACAATTAGAAGACAATTATTTATACTCTACATTAATTAGTATGTGAAGAGTAGAAATGTAATGTGCAATCATATTGAGGAAATATAAAACATAAACTTTTATTGATTCAATAGGATCATATTTTACTCCTAAAAAATTACTTAAAAATATTACTGTAAATCATGCTTTGTACACTATTTTATTAGAATTTCTTCTGTATTCTTTTGCTTATTGTACCTTCTTTTTTTGAATTGTATTTTAATTTTACGCTTTCTCTTTTTGAATAATTTTTGTTATTTTAAAAAAATTTAGGGAGTGTTTGCAGTTGCTTTTGTTTTAAAAAAATCATTTTTTTAAATGATTTTGGAAAAGTGCTTAATAGTAAAAGTTGGTAGTGTTTGAGAAAAAAAATTGATTTTGAAAAGTAAAAGTTGATAGTGTTTGGTAAAATATGTGTTTGCTAAATTTGTGTAATATAAAAAAAAGGAGATTCTAACTTTTGGGTTTTAAACATATACTCCCACCGCCCCACTAACAATGGGACAAGAGAGAGTGACACGCAAATCTATAAAACGTAGTTTATGTAGTTGATATTGAATTGATAAAGGAAGAATAAAGTAATTAAGAATGATTCAGAGTCATACAAATTTTACCAAATAAGGTATGTGACAATCTTAGTGGGACAGACCGAAATGGTAAAATGGGACAATCTTAGTAGGACGAAGGTGGTGAGTTAAGCAAAATTTATCACTTGTTTTTCAGCTTTTTAAAGCCAAAAAGTCAAAATCAATTTTCTTTTTTAATTTTTTTTTTTGCAAAGAGACCCTTAAGACATTTTTACTTCACGGATTACTGGACATTGTTTATTAAGACCCGCGTTAATAAACGGCGCATAAAATAAGCAGTGTTATAAGCCCATGCTTACTTCAAATGATTTAAAACACTTTTTGACATTAAAATATCCAAAATAACCTTATACACATATAGACACAAACATTCATGAACACAAGTATATAATATAATATGTTGGGTCAACACGTACGTGTACCCTTACCCCTAACCCCTAACCCTATCCTTATCCCTACCTACCATCAATTCCACACCCTTAACCCCTACCCCTACTCTTACCACCCATACCCTCTACCTCTACTCCCCTACAACCCTATACCCAAACCCCAACACCTACCCTACTCATAGGGGTGGGCTCGGGTCGAGGTAAGGGCATGTGGTATGGGGTAACGGGGTAAGGTAAGGGGATACGGGGTGGGGTGAGGTAAGGGGTATGGTCGAGGGTAGGGGAAGGTGGTAGGGGGTAAAGGGGTAGGGGTCAGGGTAGGGAAAGTGGGTTGCGGTTGGGGGTTGGTATATGGTCGAAGATAGAGAGTAATGGGTTACATGTGGGGGTGGGGTAGGACGGCGTATGGTGGGAACGTGGTAGGAGCATGTGGTAGGGGGCAAAGGGGTAGGGTCAGGGTAAGGAAAAGGGGTACGAGGGTGGGGCGGAGCGGGGTAATGGTCAGGGGTAAGGTAGGGTAGGGGTAGGGGTAAGGTGGGTTCGGGGTGGGTCGGGATAGGGGCGAAGGTGGGTAGAGGGGTAGCGGGTAGACGGGTAACGATAGAGTAAGTGTAATGTGCAATTAAGGATAAGGATAAATTAGAAAAATGAAAAAGTTTTAAGTGCCACTTAATTAATACATGAGGGTGATATGCTTAGTAAACGACATTTTAAGCACCTCTTTCGGTTAGTAAACAAGTTGCATGTTTACTTCATCTGTCTTACTAACCTAACTGTGACTTTAGCACATCTTCTCAATTACCTTTACTTTTTAAACTTTCTATCCTTTTGGACTTTTCTTTGAGACTTCCATCTCCTTTTTTGCGGTACTAAATATTTATGCTCAATACTAGTTGTTGCTACGCGCATTGTGCGATGGACCAAATGCCAAATACAATTTAGTAGAGCATTTTCTTCAAGTATATATATTGACTTTTATTTGATGTGGTATATATATAACTTCACTTAATTTAAACCAAAATGAATAAATTGTGATTAAGGTTTAAAAGTAGTTGAAAAAATTCCTTATTTGTTAGTGAAATTTAGTACAATTCATTGGGCTGGGTGGTCAACTCCTCGGGGATTGGCAGTGAACTGGTTGAAGGGATGGGGGCAAAGAAGATTCGTTCTCCCACCCTAGGCCCATAATCAAAATTCAGAGCTTAGAAGTTCCCTCATCATCTATCTTATCTTACAAGCACAAATGTTGGGTATGCCAATTTTTCTTAATGTTAATTATAAACCTTTTAATTGATACTCGTAAATGATAAAATACTTAGCTTATAGGGTAATAGTAAGACAAGAGACAAAGGTCTGTTTATCTTCACTTTTCCACAGGAAGCTTCCATGAATCGTGCCACCAGTATTCCGGAAGGCGTCAGCATATCCAGAAGCAACACTGTCAGCAGAGGGAGGCAAACTACTAACGGACACACTATTCTTGTACTGTGGGAGTATCGCTGCTACAGATTGTTGGTAAGTACTATTACCAGCAACACTGTCAGCAGAGGGAGGCAAACTACTAACGGACACACTATTCTTGTACTGTGGGAGTATCGCTGCTACAGATTGTTGGTAAGTACTATTACCAGCAACACTGTCAGCAGAGGGAGGCAAACTACTAACAGACACAGTATTCTTGTACTGTGGGAGCATCGCTGCTACAGATTGTTGGTAAGTACTATTACCAGCAGCAGAGAATTGTTGTTGCAAAACAGGAGGCATGTACATGTAACTCTGTGGGAGATAACTTATTATGTTTGCATAAGGTCCCACATGAACTGTTGTTTGAGAATATGGATGCAAAGCACGGTGTTGATGAAGTGTGCGGTCCCGTGGCAGTGATGGTCCCATTAAGGGGCTGTTGTGAGGGGTGTGTTGACGGAAAAGCAATAGTTTTCAAAGCTGCGGCAGCACACCACAATCTGGTTATAAAATACATTATGTTTGATTGTTTGAACATATGCACGCAGACACACATCTACATACATGCATGCATATATGTGTGTGTAGTTGTACATACGACCACATTAGAATGGCATGAACTAACACTTGAGTAGGCGTCTGTAAGGCACTTTTGTAACTATCAGATGGTATGAAAACGGTGTAAACCATGCTTGAAAAAACAAAATGTCTATACATTAATAAATATGATAGGTAAAGATATCAATTCTAATTTCTAACAGATTCTCCCATGATTATTAAATACATCTCACTCTATATAAATTGAGGTGGGTTAACTAATATGTACAAACCCGATGCACAGCCAAAACTGCTGAACTTAGTGACAAATATTGAATTTCAACAATTAATGACATATGATAAACAAAATCTTTAAGCCAACACAAAAACATTTCCTACCGAAATACATGTCATACAATAATGCAAAAATTACTTGATAGAAGGCAGCCGCCTAGTTGAAACACCCCCCGCTTTTCTAGATGATTTAATCGTAGAGAATCCATTCTCCTTGTGTGCAGGGGTAGATTTGTCATGTAAAGTTGAGTCTGGAGAAAGAGTTAGGTTTCAATAAAAATGTTTTGTAATCTGATGAAGAGCTCAGAGTGCCACAAGGTATATATAGTACACAAATACCCGAACCCCCACGCACGGAAAAGCGATATGCACTTCCTTTTCCCCCACGCCCATAATTAATGGCACCATGTGGGCATTTGCAATGGTTGAAGATAGTGACAAACATTATTGTAGTCATTCACATCATGAGCATTTGCGGACGCTGGTTTTGTTGTTTATCTAGTAGTACAAATCAAAAGAAACAAACACCTGGCATAGCTCTAAGAGCATTAATGTCTCCACTTCACGAGTTTTTTAACTCGATGATGATGCATTTCAAAATGTGTAATAGGTAAAAAACATAGTAAAAAATCATGTATGTTTGTCCTCACCTCAATGCCCTGTATAGAGGTAATCAAATAAGGAGTGCATAAATAAGCTAAAAAAAGAATTAGTGGTAAATTGATATAATTAAATAGAGAGTTAATTTTAAAAACAAAAACAATAAACATGAAAGCTACTATTATTTGTTGAGGAAGTGAATTACTCATGAAAGCAACTCTTTTAGTCTCATAGCTAGTCAAATATTTGCTTGGAACTAATAAACATTTAAAATGTCTATCAATTACCTTAATCACCCTTCCCGTACATTGTAGCTAAGAGAAAGTATTAACATTTTATGAATAACTGCATTTCTCACAGGTGCAAAAGGAATATGTTTTTATTCCCTCCCCCTAGGGATTTGATTTAGGAGATGGCCCCTACGAAATTTCGAATGTTAAATCAGATTGATTCAAAGATTATACAATCTAGATGTTCACTCCATTTGGCATAATTATTAATTTTAAATACTAATAACCATTTTACTCACACAGCTAAAGAAAAGAAACTGTTTAATTTAATGACATAGCTAAAGGAGATAAATGCCAGGGTTCGAATTTCTCTTATAATACCTCATCTAAATGCGACATTTGATATATAAATGTTGTACATTATGCAGATTTAGCCGTGTCATTGAATATTTCTTTCATAAAATATATGCAATAATAACAGAAATGACAAATGATGAGGAATTTTACTTTTAAGAAAAGCATCCTAAAGTAATATGCTAGCTGGTTGTTAAATTTTTTAGATTGATATATAGTATATAGGAAAAATTGACAAGAATAATCCCACCTTTCACTGGTCTTCTCATAATAATTCTACCTTTACATAATCCAAAAATAATCCCACTTTTGCACCTTATCTTCTTTCATTGGACCCTGATCAAGTTTTTTACCCTTCTTTGAAAATCTTATATAAATAATCTCACACTTATAAAGATATAATAAAAAAGTGAAAGGTGAGATTAGTTTGAGATTATGTAAATAAAGGTGGGATTATTATGAGAAGACCACTGAAAGGTGGGATTATTCTTGTCAATTTTTCCTAGTATATATTATTATCCCACACTTTAATTGCCTATAAAGCAACTCTTAAGTCAACTGATAATACATTGAAAAGACTCATCTCTAGAGAAAGATGTTAATTAAGTCATAATCAAGAATATCAATAAAAAAGCAAAAAGTGCCCCTTCATTTACAAAATTGACAAAACGACAATCGTCTCAAATTGGAGCAAGTGTCAAAAGCAAAGTGGCCAATCCCTTCCAAAGAATCCTTACTTTGTACTAAAAGTAATGTTTGGTCACATTCAACTTGATTACATTCATATAGTGTGAATATATGGCTAGAGGTTGTAATATCCCGAACAAGCAGCCAGATACACCCCAAGTAAAGGATAATATTGTTGGTTTAGCTAAGTTCAAGGATTGATTATGTCTAAGTTACCCGAACACTCAATTGCTCCCTTTGGAGATCGTGATTGAAATACAAGATATTGTAGAAGTGACTACAACATTTTTTAAAATAAGAACAATCGCTTATTAACATATTTATGTCATATCCCCTCCTTTTCACTTTGATCTGCACTGGAATCTCAATTGTGTCAAGAAAATATACCTACAACTAATCATTTCTATTTTTCATTAAGTAGATTTGTTTTTAGGAATAGATGAATACATTTGAATGCATTACATTGGGAAAACTATCAAATAAGCCCCCGTACTATGTCGAAAAAGTCAATTAGGCCCTCGTACTTTAGAAACACTCAATTAAGTCCTCAAACTATTAAAAAATGTTCAATTAAGCCCCTTTGATCGGTAAGTAACCGGTTTCCCGGTTAAACGGAGACGACGGCGACGATGTGCTCGAACCCCAGCAACGGCGTCTGCCGGGAAACGGGTTACATTTAATCGGGAAACCGGTTACTTACCGATCGAAAGGGCTTAATTGAACGTTTTTTAATAGTTCAAGGACTTAATTGAGTGTTTGTAAAGTACGAGGGTCTAATCGACTTTTTCGGTATAGTACGGGGGCTTATTTGATAGTTTTCCCGCATTACATATAGTTGCAAACGGTGAGAACAATAAAAAGATTTCTTTTGGGCTATTCAGTTGACTGTAGCTTAATAAATAAAATACTACGTAAGAGAAGAAAGTCTAAGAACAATAGAAGAAGAAAGGATAACTTGCGTAAGAAAGAAAAAAGGGTTATCTCATTCCTTTCCTAGAAAACAGGACCTGCTCTCTTTCCAAAATCCAATCAATGGTCTGTTCCAGTTGACTGAGATTCCACATGTAATCCTTCCAATCCCTTTATCTTATTATTACTATTATCTAAAGTGAGCTTACAACACCAAGCCACATGTTTTATCCTGTACTACTTCAGTCCAAATTAACTTATTAATTACAATCATCTGATGAGTTCTCAATATATTTTGTGAGCAAGAAGCTCCGTTTCCTCACAAAGTGAAAGGATTGGATGAAAATAAATTCACTAAGGGGCAATAAAATAAAGGTTGAGTTACTATATTACATAAAAGCAACATTGTTTCATTTGGAAGTTGAAAATCCATTACCCATAGTAAACATATCAGAGTTCTTAAATTAAAATGTTGTCATTGACATAAGGCTATGTGACTAAGAAGTACATTAGAGGTAAGGCCAAAAGAACTCATTGATAAACTGTAAAAGTAACCTGAACTTTTAAGCATCCTGTCCAACCAATTTTTCTTATTTAATCAACGAACAAAAACGAAACCTAGTGAATTTAAAGTGTAATCAGTTAAGCTGTTAAAGTGATCCTTCTTTACTTCCAGAGAAAATTAATGACAGCTAAGCATTAAAACGCCAGTAATGCAAATTAAAAGTGAAATACCAGGTGACAGAATTTGTTGAGGTGACATACAAGAATTGAGAGATTTCTTTAGCTAATCCATACCAACTGATTTTTAACCAAGACACTTATGACGCCCTCTCGGGTTTCACAACTGTTTGGGGGATCACCTGCAAATGAGGGAAGGTGAGTAATAATTATTACCAGCTTCAATTAGGATGAATCTAATAAGATAGAAACACATGAAATGAAAAAAATGTACGGCAAATCAAAATAACACAAACACACAAAAAAACAGATCGAGGAAGATAGAAGCGAATCAGGCTGCTGCTGCTATGCTAATCAGGAAGCTATATGTTTCTCACTGTGAAGAATATGGCTTAAGTTCTATGAGAAGCAATCGTCTCCATTGAAACCGCATGTGCCCTGTGTATGAATGAATGGATAGATTAGGGATTTGGAAGCAAAACCAAGACGGAGATGCCTAAACAATCAACATTGACGGGATGACGTGACTAAATGGTAGGTTTAGTTAACGGAAGGTGCGGGTAGAGCACCGAAGAAATAGCCACCGTACTAAGCCTTTACCATAATGTACAAATATACAGTATATAGCTACAATGTTACACCAACAAAATTTCATTCCCATAAGGTATTAACCCTCATTGACACTGTAATTTTTTAGATTTCATTTCTTAAACCCCTTGAAATTTCCAAACAGCCACAGCCCAGGGCTATACAGGCCGTCATCGTCTCCCTGTCCCAATCACTCTTCCTTTCTTTTCTACGGTCACCCTCTGCAAAGTAGAACCTGAACCAAAGTTCCACCGCAGAGCTTGGGAGTTTTCTCCATAAAATGGATAGAAACGGCGACGTCCCTTTTACATTCCCCTCTGTAAAGCTTCCTCTCTTCTCATTTCCACCGAAGTCCTCCATTTCTAACCAGTTACTCTCAAGCATCCACCTTCCTCTCAGCAAACTCCCCAAACTCCCAAATCCATTCGCCCAAAACTTCAATCCTCAAAACGTGCTCACGAAATTCCTGCAACACACATTTCACAAACCCATCAGAAGATTCAATTCTAACCCCGACTTACCGCTTCTCTGCTGCTCGTCGCTATCGTTGAACCAGACTCGGGAAACTGATGCCGACTCGGTGGTGGCTCAGCAGGTGCAGCAGAAGAATGCTGGGGATGAGAGGGTTCTGATAAGTGAGGTCTTAGTGAGGAACAAGGATGGCGAGGAGCTTGAGAGGAAGGATTTGGAGGCTGAAGCTCTCAATGCGCTCAAGGTTTGCCGAGCAAACTCCGCCCTCACTGCCAGGGAGGTCCAGGACGACGTGCATAGGGTTTTTGCCAGTGGGTATTTCTCCTCTTGCATGCCTGTAGCTATTGATACCAGAGACGGGATTAGGTTGGTTTTTCAGGTACTTCTGGGAACAATTTGGTACTAAGTAATAAGTATAATACTGTATAGACTCCTCATAGAATTAAACACGTCATATGCAGTTATGCACTAGGTTAGTAGGTTAGATGTGGTGAACACTGGTTTAAGGATGTGTTCCATTTACAATGTGCATTGAAAATGTTTGTTGATTGGGTACTACATAGCTAGAACTGATCTGTGGGGTTGGTGAAATGATAAAAGAGCTGTCTTGGAAGCAAGAGCTGAAAAACGTTTTTGTTCTACAGTGTGTTTTCATGGGTTAGTGTATTGGGTACTAAGTCAAATAAATCAAGTTATGTGATGACTGGGCAAAAACTATTTAGAATTTGATGTAGGAACGGAGGAAAAACCCAAAATTGGAATAGAACAGTGATTTGTAGCCATTCAGGGATTCCATTTGGATGTAATTTATTTATATTTATTTTTAAAAAAGGTAATTATATGTACATTTGTATGTCTAGATTGCCCAAATTCTTTTGGGTTCATTTCACAATTCATATTTGTTTCTGGACTATTTCGCTTAGCTCATTGTCCATGTGTGTGAGGATTATCTTAGTTCATTTACTGAATCAGTAGCCACCAACAATAATATGATACTCCCTCAATCCCAAACTAAAGGGAACATTTTGTATTACAGGGCTTGAGTGGCTGATTCAATTTAGTTACCATTTATTTTTTAGTAATACTAAATTTAGTACAGAGTATTAATAGTTAAAAGTTACATACTCCGTATTTTAAAACTACTTCTGAAGTTCTATTATCCCTAAAAGTTGAATTCAAATATAGAAAACAACTCACCTTTAATGAATTAGTTTGACTGCATGCATAATTAATGAGACTAATACTTGAGACTAATGGAGTAGTAGGTATCTCCTATTTTACTCTCTTTGCCTGACCATATTCTTGATTGGCTGTGATAGCCTTTATATGCACTCTAAGGAATTTGCTTTGCATGTACATTTTTCACTTTGCATTCGTAGTTTAGCATTTTATATTTACCTGGTGACATTTTTGCTATCAGAATTACCGGCATTTGTGATGAATTATTTTGTTAATGATTAATTCTCAAAGGCCTCTGTATGATACAATTGCAAAGTTTTAATGCTAGAGTGCAAAACATGTTATATGAAATGTATCCTCATAATTCTTGCTATTTCTTTAAGTGAATTGCCCAATATAAGGAGAAAAATGATATGTTTACATGTTGAGGTCGAGGTTATTTCTCATACTTGTATCTATTGCCACAAGGTAGAGCCAAACCAAGAGTTTCGAGGCTTGGTTTGTGAAGGAGCCAATGTTCTTCCAGCAAAGTTTATAGAAGATGCTTTTCGTAATGGATATGGTAATTCTCCCTTTCTTAAATTTCATGCTTTCGCCTAGGGATGTAAACACATATAATATTCTACCTGTTGAGCATTTTTCCAATCTAAACCCGTTAGGAGATCTCATCTTAAACCCGTTTAATTGTAAATCTCAAATTGTAAGCCTGTCTAGTCCCATTTACGGAAAACACAAAAGTACTGCACTCCTTCCGACCTCCCATTTGATGTTTCCATCTTGTCGTGCTTACCAAATACTAGTTTGAACCCCTCCTATTTTCTGAACCTGAACAATTTTTAAAATGTCAATATTAAACAATCAATTATGAATTATTAGAATAAAAGTTCAAAACTTCTACCAGTGAGTCTAGATATGGTTAACTAGTTCACTCAGTTTATTTAAGGGACGTTTGGTTCACAGAGTGAATATTACTATCTTTAAATGGCTCAGAAGTCAGGACTAAGTCATAGAGTGGTCTAAAGTATTACCAAGACACCTACTGCACCACAGAATTCCAAGTTTATCTGATTACCCAAAAATTACCTCCTACAAACTTGAACGGAACAAGGTAAATTTACAATATCTCTCTGACATTAGCATGGGTTACTATAATATATTTAGCTAAGGTGTGATAAATCTTTTGGATGGGTTTTCGGAGACAGGTAGGTACCTACCATACAAATCCCAAAGCCGTCTCAAACCCGGTTGGTTAATTAAAACATTTTCGCATACCTGTCTGAACTCCCATTTGACTTTTTAAATGGGTTCTATCAGGATCAGTCGGTCCCAGATACCATATCATATGCAATCCTTTGCCATATACTTCTGGTTATATATGTTAGAGATTTCTTAGATCATCTTATTCTTAATTTCTTATTAGCTTTTATAATTTCAAGCTTATGCTGGACCATTTATGTATTTGTCAAGTGATGCAGGAAAAATTGTTAACATTAGACGTGTAGATGAAATAATTAACTCTATCAATGGTTGGTTCATGGACCGGGGTCTTATTGGCATGGTTAGCTCTTTACCTCCATGATCTTAAAAGGAATTGATCTAGATCTATTTTTGCTTTAATGCTTTCCCTCCACCTCTTTTGTCTTTAGGTCTCGGGAATTGATATCCTTTCAGGAGGTATTATCAAGTTACAAGTTGCAGAAGCTGAGATCAATATCATAAGCATACGCTTCCTGGATAGGACGTAAGGATCTAATAGATCAATAGTATTTTGAGTAAGAGCACCATTTATAGTAATTTCTTTTCTGACCATTCATTCTTTTTATCCAGTGGTGAGCCGACCATTGGAAAAACAAAACCAGAAACTATACTTCGGCAACTTACTACCAAGAAAGGGCAGGTACATGTTCTGCTGGACCTTCTGCTGTTTTTTTTCTTCACCATATCAATTATTTTATCTTAAACGGCTGATTATCGTTCAGGTGTATAGTGCGCTTCAGGGGAAAAGAGATGTGGAGACTGTGTTGTCAATGGGCACTATGGAAGATGTTAGCATCATTCCCCAACCTGCCGGAGGTACTCTTATATTTATTTGGTCCATGACCATTAGAGTTGTATTTATTTTTTGAGATTAACATGTTGATTTGTAGCAGACTCTGGAAAAATCGATCTGACTATGAATCTGGTTGAGCGTAAAAGTCCTACCGGTATAAGTGCTGGTGGCGGACTTTCAAGTCGGTAAGTGTTTTGCTTTAGAAAACTACTACATTTAGGAACACTCTTCTTTGTTGAGATCTATTAACTTATTTATCTTTCAAATCTATAGGATCACAAATGGGCCTCTTGCTGGATTGATCGGAAGGTAATGATAGATGTCAAGTTATTATTCCCGTGTTAATTTGCTAATTTATTGTTTTTTAATTTTTATGATATCCATTTTTTTTATATTAATGTGAGTACTTTAGAACAACCAAACTTTCAAGCTTACACTGTATTTCCATTTATTAGATATGTACTATCTATAAGAAATTCCAATATTCCATTAGTTTCAACCATTATGGACATTCTAATGTCTACATTTCCGCATTTTCTGTCCATGAATCTTTGCTCCAATATTTTGTCCGCTGACATTGCTTATAGCTTGCTTGGCTTAGATCACTTTGCATCTTGAAAAGTGGCTCTTCAAGAACGAGTTTTCTTAAAAAATACGTGTTTTACTTGCGAGAGAATTGTCAAAAATAGCGAGTATTCCATCAATCTTTGGCTTGAAGATATTTCAAAGAGAACTGAGATTGTGGTTAAAATGAGAATGTCCTGGATTGATTACTTCATACTTAGCAGCACAATGGAATCAAAATTCAGAATTATGCTTTCATTCTTTGGTCATTTCTTTATTCCGTGCATTATTTAAGTGTTTCTCTATTTTAGTCAATGAAGCGTGTCCACATATTTCAGCTTGACAGTAATAGGTGATCTACTCATTATGTTTATTCATGCAATGCTTCATTTGTATCTCCTAAAAATGCACATTTTTCTCGTTTCCACTGTAGTTCCGGGGTCCTAGAGACAGTTACCAATGTGCCCACACAGAAACCCTTAAGACCATATTTTCAAAAACAAAAATAGTCAAATAAACATTGTACAACAACAACATTACCCCAGTGCCGCAAAGGCTCCCACATACGGACCTACGGTGGGGTAGGGGGGGGGTCAGATGTACGCAGGCTTACCCCATAAACATTGAGAGACTATTGCATAACTAACTGTTGCTTCATTAAAAAGAAGCGCATACAATTTAGTGAGACATTTTAGACTTTAGAGCGAACAAATTGTTGCTTCATAACTGCTGCTTCAAATAAACGTTGTAGATAGAATAAATTCCAGAAAAGAAGAAAAAGGCTGAGCTGTCCTGGTATTATGGTACCGGCCTTGTCACTTAAGTTAGTAAATCATTTCCAAACTTACTTTGCATGTGTTGTGCTTATTTTGATCCCACATGTGCCATCGTTATGCTGCTTTACAATTAGTTAAAAAATTATTTAGTCTTTCCCTCTATGAAGTTGCATATTATACTGCCAGTGTTTTGCTCAAAATCTCATGTAAATGCAGCCTTTCCATATACCATAAAAATCTCTTTGGGAGAAATCAAAAGCTCAACTTATCATTAGAAAGGGGGCAAATTGATTCAATATACCGGATAAATTACACAGACCCTTGGGTTGAAGGAGATGATAAAAGGACATCAAGATCAATCATGATTCAGGTATTATATAATCCTATACAAACTTTGTCATGTAATAATTACAAATTGTGTATTTTCTTTCAATTTGATGCTATGCCTAGAACTCAAGAGCACCTGGTACGCTTGTTCATGGGAACCAACCGGATAATAGTAGCCTGACTATAGGCCGTGTAACAGCTGGGATAGAATATAGTCGTCCATTCCGGCCGAAGTGGAATGGAACTGCTGGACTTATTTTTCAGGTACTGTGGTGATGCATAATTTTTACTTTATGTTTTTTCTACGTTATTTCGCTGGTTTTGGTTTGGTGAACATGGGGTGAATTAATGAAAGATGGAGGTTCATCATTCATGTTATTAATATGAAAAGTATAGCCATGATAAATGAACTCTTTTAGGAGTTCTCGTGGTTTTAGTCACTTTTGATGCATTTTTACTGTCTTTTTAGGCTGTTTCTTTCCATTTTTATTTATATTGAGTCTTCTGTTATGGCACAATATGTGAGAAGTATTCCTAGTTGTGACCCAAGATAAAGTAAATTGTAATCTTCATTGGGTCAAACTAGAATGGAATTTCCAGTCTATGCAATTAAATGGATTATTTTAAGTCCCGATCGATATCACCACATGGATAATTCATTTATTCTCTTCTACACTGCTCCTTTCCTTCCAAGAGATATTGGTTAGCCATTAGTGTAGTGTGAACCTAATAGCTATGTCCTGCGTAAGTTGCAGGAAAATGAAAAAAACAACCTATCCACTGCTGCATAACTAGACATTTTTTGGGGAGTAAGTAAACTCATACCATAAGGTTTGTGTGTAAAGCACAACTCACAAGAGTTAAAAAAAAAGAGCAGTTTGTTGAGTAAGAGGTTTTAGAAATGACATGTCACTTAACTTTGTTTAAGAAGCGAGAGTAATGTAAGTTGTTGACGTTTCTATGCAAATATTGGTTTACATTTCTTCTTCTTTTCACTCCCTATCGAAAGTTATTTGATTATTTTTAATTAATAATTCATGTTTTAAATTCCGTATGCATTCTAACAGATATTTACTTTTATTTTAACACCTAAACTTGCAGCGTGTTGATGTTCGTGATGATAAACGGAATCCTGTTATACGGGACTTCTACAGCAGCCCACTTACTGCAAGGTAATACTACTATATCATTTACATAATGGAGGGGTTTGTACTTTGTAGGGAAAAGTTTCATCTCTTTGTAGGTCTTAGTGTATATCTTGATAGATAGAGTGTTTCTAAAAAGGAATAATAAGTGATTGAAATGATTTCAATATGCATATTATGGTATGTTTATAAATTAAAATCTCAAATTCATCTCAAGATATACTGATATAAACTATGACTGCCATAATGGCATAATCCCCTCCTTGGTTTAAAAAAGCGCGCCTGAGGTGCGCAGGGCCGGTCCTGACAATTTATAGGCCCTGGACAAAAGACAAAAAATAGGCCCCTAATTATATATTCCGTATATTATTGAAATGTATTACAAAAGCTTAAAGTCAAAAATAAAATTCATTACACAAGTAAATGTTTTTGTTCCTAAAAAATACTTGGTATCATAAGCCATACAAAACAATTCTTTAGGCATTGTTAAAAGAAAATTTTAATTTTAAATTCTCGGCTTTTGTGAGGAAGGTAGAAAGTCATCTAGTTGTGTTTCGTGTGTAGCTCTGTTGTTGTGGCTCAGTCTACAGATATGAGGATTGAGGGGTATCTTTTACGGAGTATTAGAAATTTAGAGTATAAGGAAATGATTTGGTCAGGCGCACTTGACAAAATGATCTGGTCAAATTTTTTTAATAAAATTTTGTGGGCATGTTCTTCATAAAGATTAGATTATTTACACAAAATTTCAATTTCTAATTCAATTAAGAAGTTAGTTAAATAAATTATTAAAAACATTGTGATATTTAAACATACATAAAGCACACTGTTTTTCAATAATTTATTTAACAAATTTTCTGATTGAATTTTGAGTTGACATTTTTTTGACCTAATCTACACTTAATGAAAAACATACTCGCAAACTTTTATCAAACAATTTCATCCGAAAGCGTCTCAAATAGATTTGTGGGCCCGAGGTGAACAAGACTCAATATATATATTACTCCTAAATAATTTATGGGCCCTTCTTCCTGGTGGGCCCTGGGCAGCCGCCCATTCTGCCCCTATATCAGGACCGGCCCTGGAGGTGCGCAAAGGCGCGAGGCGCCTCTGGGCGATGACTTCATCGCATCCAAACATCCCAGGCGCAGCAGATTCCATAAGGCGCGCCTTTTACCTCGCCTAGTGCCGCTTTTTGCGCCTCTTTGAGGCGTCGCTTTTCACGCCTTATGGAGAATATGTCCGCTGACCTTCCTTCAAGCCTTTGGCGATTCATCCTGCTCGCCTAGACTTCACTCCATCAACTCAAAGTCTCAAACCTTCCGCTTTTTCTGTCGCAGATCATTGCCGTTTTTATTTTTCTTTTTCTTCCGTTCTCTTGTTTCTTTTGTTCGGCTGGGTACGTTTCTTTCTTCTGTTCTGTTTGTCTTTCTTCCTCTTGTTTTTCTATTCTTTATATTTTTATTTGTTAAATAAAAATAATAATTCAAATTATGTAAATATATAACCATATAAAAATCTTCCCTAAGCTTATTAAAAAAACAATCTTCCCTAAACCCTAATACCAATCCGAATTTTATCAATTTTAAAAAATAATAAATATGGTTTCTCAATCTGTGAATCTGATTGTTTAACTTTATACTCTTGATATTTTATAACAATTAGTCAATTATATATGACAGCTTGTTGTTATTAATAATCTTTATATACAAGTTTATTTTAAAATTTACTATTAATGGCTTAGGATTAGTAATAAGTATTAACAGTTTATTGTAAATATATTTAGTATTAATAGAAGTATTTTTTAGAAAAGTGCTTCATGTAGAAGTTGTATAAATATATTTTACCAAAGATATGTGGTTTAGTTCAGTGAGGCGCGCGCCTCGTCGCCTTGCGCCTCACGCCTCGGGTAAATCGATGAATCGCCTCATGCCGCCTCGCGCCTTTTAAAACTAAGATCCCCTCTCCAATACCCTGTGACAACACTTCATCTAAAACAATCCCTCAAACTCACTTTTTTGGGTGGTTTAGACCTTCACTGGCACTTTCATTTTCAACTTCTCTGCAGCGGCAACACACATGATGATATGTTACTTGCTAAACTGGAGACTGTGTATACGGGTTCTGGTGACTCTGGTTCTTCAATGGTTGGTCTATAGAATTACTTATCCCCCTGTCATACTCGAATTTATTGTGGACATAGCCATGATATATTCTTCTTCTATGTTTCACTTTTTTCTTTATGCAGCTGGCTTTCAACATGGACCAGGGTATACCTGTTTTGCCTGAGTGGCTACTTTTTAATAGAGTAAATGCTCGTGCCTTGAAAGGCTTCGTTGTTGGTCCATTCCGTCTCCGCTTAAGGTATTCTGTATTTTTGAGCTTAAACATGTTATTTGTCCCTCTACATATGTTGCACTTTTGTTTGTTTGTTTTGGATTTGTGCAATGTTTTTTTAATCTCTGCAATATACTCCTTAGGTTATTTTCCTTTTAGCCCCACTCCTAGACAATCTCTATTAGTGAAGTTAATAGTATAGTAAATTGGTTATTAATCTAATTATTCACGATTTTAATATATAGCTCAATGGCTGTCTGGAAATTAAAAATAGTTATCTGTTGGAGATTGGAGAATGAAATATTTTGTTTGTTTTGTTGTCAAATGAATGTTGCTAGAGAGTTGACGAGGGCCTAAAACGAAATACCATACATTAGAGAAATTAAAAACATTTTGCGAGTGCCTAACAAAAAACCACTATATTTGGAGAGGCCAAGACATACTTCAGCCATTTTTTTTTGGTAAAATCCTCATTGTGCACGAGATAGAGATATATCTAAATGGATTTCTCAGCTTTCACTAAATAATCCTGTGATTTATTAGTATATGGTGCTGGTTTTGATCGCTCTTTGTTGCTGGATAGTCAACCATCATTTGTATTTTTCTGCAGTTTATCTGGCGGTCATGTGGTGGGCAATTTCCCTCCCCATGAAGCGTTTGCTATTGGTGGAACTAACAGTGTTAGGGGATATGAAGATGGCGCAGTTGGCTCAGGTCGGTCATACACGGTTGGCTGTGGAGAAATTTCATTTCCCCTCGTAAGTGAAAGGCAGTTCTGCCCTCCTCGACTCTGCAAATACAAGCTAAATGATTGTATGCATCTTTTTTTTTTTTTGATAAATCACTTCTTATGTCGTGCTGCAGACAGGGCCGGCGGAGGGGGTTGTATTTGCTGATTATGGGACAGACTTTGGTTCCGGTTCCAGTGTGCCTGGTATGATGCTCTAGCACTTTTCTTACTTTGGCTGTTCTGGTTAGGATGAACCGAAACCGATCGACAAACCTGCAGAAACCGAATCAAAATTGACTTATGTTACTCAGTTCGGTTCGCGCTATGATGTTTCTCAAAACTGAACCCATCTAAACCTCACTAACTAAAGCGAAAATGAAAACATCAAATCGACAAACACCTGAACACCTCTAGTTACTGTTAGGCTGGGCAATAAACAGCATACCAAAACTGATTGAACCGAGCCGATTAAAACAGAACCGCTCAAACCTTAGGCGATTCAGTTTACGATTTAAGGTTTATATTTTAAAAACCAACCGAAACAAACAAACTTAAATTTACCAAACCAAACCACCCAAAATGGTCCAGCCTAAAAGGGAGATTTCCCAAAATAGGAGTAAATGGAGTTTGGAATTCCAAAATAGGACTACTGTGTTTTGATTCCCCAAACAGGACTAACCAACTAACATGGCATTATTTACTGTCATCTTGTAAGCGTGACTGTCAAACCTCATTTCCTCCTATTTCGGGAAGAAAAACATAGTAGTCATTTTTGGATTTCAAACCTCATTCACTCCTATTTAGGGCAATTTCCCAACCTAAAATGATTGAATGAAACCGCCAAAACTGAGTTAAGTTGCTCGGATCATTTCAAGTTTTGCATTTCTCAAAACTGGACTGAAATTTCAGCTTTGCATTTTTCAAAAGTCAAAACCACTGACAGGTGACAAAGACCCTTGCTCGGTTCAGTTTTAAGTTTTGCATTTCCCAAAATTAAACTGACATTTCAGTTTTGCATTTTTCAAAACCAAATTGACAAGTGACAAACACCCTTGCTCTTGGGTTCACTTCTGAACTTGTGACATCTTTGAGACTTTGGTGCAATACAACATCAACTGTTTAATATCACAAACAATAAAGATGAAATGCTTATATTATTGGGACAGACTTTGGTTCGGTTCCAGTGTGCCTGGTACGATGCTCTAGCGCTTTTCTTACTCTGGCTGTTCTGGTTAGGATGAACCGAAATTGGCCGATAAACCTGCAGAAATCGAATCAAAATTGACTTGTGTAACTCAGTTCAATTTGCTCTGTGACGTTTCTCAAAACTGATCCCATCAAAACCTCACTAACTAAATCGAAAATGCAAAAACCAAACCAACAAACACCCAAAACCAACCAAAACTGATCGAACCGAGCCGATTAAGACAGAACCGTCTAAACCTTAGGCGATTCAGTTTACGATTTAAGGTTTATGATTTAAAAACCAATCGAAACAAACTAACCTAAAATAACCAAATCAAATCACCCAAAACCAACCAAAACGATCCAACCTAAAATGACTTAATTAAACCGCCAAAAATGAGTTAAGTTGCTCGGTTCATTTTAAGTTTTGCATTTCTCAAAACTGGACTGACATTTCAGTTTTGCATTTTTCAAAACCACTGACAAGTGACAAACACCCTTGCTCTTAGGTTCACTTCTGAACTTGTGATATGTTTGAGACTTTGGTGCAATATAACATCATCTTCTAAAATGATCGAATGAAACCGCCAAAACTGACTTAAGTTCCTAGGTTCAGTTTTAAGTTTTGTATTTCTCAAAATTAAACTGACATTTCAGTTTTGCGTTTTTCACAACCAAACTGACAAGTGATAAACACCCTTGCTCTTGGGTTCACTTCTGAACTTGTGATAACTTTGAGACTTAGGTGCAATACAACATCAAATGATTAATGTGACAAACAATTATGATGAAATGAATAGCTTTTGGGAAAGTTCAAGAAATAGTAGTAAATAGGTTTTGGGATTCCAAAAAGGATTATATTTTTCTTCCCGAAATAGGAGTCATTAAATGCCATAGTTGAAAATTACTGTGATTAATAGCTGTAAATACTGCTATGATATGCTTAGTAGTGCAACTATTTGGCCAGTAATGACTCCAAGGTGGTAGTAAATACTGCCATGTTACTCCTATTTCGGGAAGAAAAACATAGCAGTCATATTTTGGAATTCTGAAACTTGTTTACTTCTATTTAGGGCAATTTTCATATAGTTTTTTACTCTTAGTAAATTTGACTTTGTCTCTGAACATGTGATTTCATTTCCATTTAGGTGATCCTGCTGGGGCGAGGTTAAAACCTGGAAGTGGCTATGGAGCTGGGCTCGGCATTCGTGTGGACTCACCTTTGGGGCCTCTAAGACTTGAATATGCCTTTAATGACCAGGGTGTTGGCAGGTTTCACTTTGGGGTTGGCCTACGCAACTGAGTGTTAAGTGTGTTTACCCATGTTTCGTCCTTAGAGGAGCATAACAATTCATTCATTACTATTTCAATGCATGGCAACCTTAGAGTTCTCTCACTCGCATTCATTTTTCTAGTTTATGTATAGCTCTTCTTACCTTCTAGGAACTAATAGCCTGAAGATCCTTCCCCACCCCCTTTCAAAAGGGCAACTGGGAATCCAAGATCGGATCCCATAATCAACACCCAAGTGCACCGGAAGAGAATGATTATAATCACACTGATTAGATGCTTGTAATTTCATTGTTTCTTCTAAAACTCGAAAAGAAAATCATCATGAGCCATTCATCAACAATTTATGGTATTCATCAATGGTTTGGTTCATTGCATCTTCAGCCAAAAGCATGTTGGTTGTAGCCATTTATTAAATAGGGTGGCTAAGTTTTTGCCTGTTCAGTGCTCACAACTCTAAATATAGTGCAGTTATGCCATCATGGGGACATGGGCTTAAGGCGTGATTTGGAACCGGCCCGAACCGGCACTGTTCTGGCCCGGTCAGTGACCGGTCCGGGTAGGCCCGACCCGTGGGGGTTCCGGTCCGGGCTCGAGCCCCCCAAATCATGAACTGGCCCGGCCGGTTCGGGCCCGGTTCTGGGCCTTTTCAATTTTTTATTTTATTTTTTATTTTTTTTAGTTTTCGGGTTGGGCTGGCTAATTTAGGTGGTTTGGGGTGGTTTGGGGGTGAGGGGTTGGGGATTAACTAGGAAAAGGAAAAAAAAAAGAAAAATAACAAAGGCCCGAGGCCTGGCTCGGCCTGGACCCGGGGATTAGCCGGGCCGGTTCCGGGCCCCCATTCCAGAACCGCCGGCCCGATCGGGCCTAGGCCCGGCCCGGGCCCGAACCGGCCCGAGTCCACCCCTAGATAACATGTTAATCCATAAGATCTGGTATGAGGTTGAAACTAGGGGTGGCCTCGGGCCAACCGACCCGAAACTGGCTTGGACCGATACTGTTTGTACCCGGCCCTGGAATTGGTCTGGGCACCGGTTCGGGCCTACCCGGGCCGATAATGTAGTGGTGCAGGCTCGGGCCTAAGAAACTATGAATTGGCCCGGCCGGTCCAGGCCACAACGCTACAAATTTATTTATTTATTTTAAATAAAAAAACCCTAGCCGTTGGGAATAATCCCAAACGGCTCTATAGGCGTTGGAGGGGGGAAAGGGGTGGGGGGTCTGGGGAGTGGGGGTGGGGGATACCCAAAAAATTCTATTTATACTTCTAATTTCTCTACATTTTTTGACACCATCTTCATACAATCCTATTCTCTAATTTTCTATTCTCTTTGCCTCATACTCAATCATCTCCACACGCACGCGCACGCGCACACACTCAAACGCGCGCACACACAGACACGCACGCGCGCGCACACACACACACACACACACCCACGCACGCACACGCACACACACGCACACACACGCACGCACACGCACACACACGCACACACGCGCGTAAACTTTAAGACTAAATATAGGAACTTATAATCAATAAATCATAACTTATAAAGCTCTCCCTAATAATTACAAAAATTATGGGTGGACTCGGGCCTCGGGCCCGAACCGCCGGTGGGCGGTTCCGGTTCCGGTTCCGGGCCAAACCGGGCCGGGCCGGGCCGGGCCAACCGGTTTTTTTTTTTTTTTTTTTGGTTCTCCTTTTTAACCCCCTACCCCTCCCCCTCAACCCCAAACCACCTCAAATGGCCCAAAATACCTAATCCAACCCAAAACTTAAAAAAATTTCAAAAAAAAAATAAATTAAAATCCGGCCCGGACCGGACCCGAACCGGCCGGGCCGGTTCACCAAAATCAGGGCCCGAGCCCGGACCGCCATCCCACCGGGCCGGGTGGCCCAAACCGGTGCACCAACCGGTTGACCAGGCCGGTCCGGGCCCGCACAGTAGCGGGCCGGTCCGGTTCCGGGCCGGTTGGCCCGGCCCGAGTCCACCCCTAACAAAAATGCCACTGCGTCAAATTTTTTTCCAGGTTTCCGTAATTATTTTTTTGCGATGACATTTCCGTAATTACTTTCGAGAGTTTATAAGTTATGATTTATTGGTTAAAAGTTCCTATATTTAGTCTATAAGTTTGACTTCGCATTTCTCAGCCTAAGAGCACTTCTCACCTGATCTGCTCCCTATATATATATTATTTATATAATTATTATATCTACTTATATACCTATATTATATTACTAATATTTATTATCTACTTAATATATACTCATTATCTACTTATACATCTCCATCTTTTTAATATTTACTTTGATATCTAGTTATTATCTATATTTATTGTTATTAACTTATAGGGAACGGTTCCGGTAAGAACAGATCTTAGGAGAAAAATGAGAACGAATCTGGACCGTTGGATTGTATTATATGGAATCAAATTGTGCATTTGGTGAAACTGAAATGTGCATTAAATGATATTGAAATGTGCAAAATAAAAATTTAAACTCAAGTGTGCATTAGATTAAACTGATATGTGCGAGAAAAAAGTGCAAAAATGACATCACATCGTACTTTTTATATTGCACATTTCAGCTTCACCCAGTGCACATTTCAATTTCACGTAATACACAATTCAACAGCACATAATGCCACTCTATCGTACCCTTTGTGATGCTCATTTCAATTTCACCTCATGCACATTACACTTTCATCTAATGCACACTGAATTTCACTTGAAGCAAATCTAACGGTCCAGGTTCGTTCTCATTTTTCTCATAAGATCGTGTTCTTATTTGAACCAAAACCTTAATTTATATATATTAAAGTATTATATATAAGTGTATTACTCATCTTATAGTAATATACTTATATATTATATACTATAAACATTACATTATATATTAGTTATACAATAATCTACTTATATACCTATATTATATTACTAATATTTATTATCTACTTAATATATACTTATTATCTACTTATACATCTCCATCTTTTTAATATTTACTTTTATATCTACTTATTATCTATATTTATTGTTATTTACTTATATATATTAAAGTATTATATATAAGTGTATTACTCATCTTATAGTAATATACTTATATATTATATACTATAAACATTATATTATATATTAGTTATACAATAATCTACTTATATACCTATATTATATTACTAATATTTATTATCTACTTAATATATACTTATTATCTACTTATACATCTCCATCTTTTTAATATTTACTTTGATATCTACTTATTATCTATATTTGTTGTTATTTACTTATATATATTAAAGTATTATATATAAGTGCATTACTCATCTTATAGTAATATACTTATATATTATATACTATAAACATTATATTATATATTAGTTATACAATTATATTAGTTACACTTGAATTCATAGTAATTAAATTCATCGTATTAGTTAATTTCTAGATTTCTCATTATCCTAATTTAGTTAATTAATTACATTTTTCATTAAAGTATAAAAGTAGTTAATTGTTACATTTTCATTAAAGTATAAAAGTAGTTAATTGTTACATTTTTCATTAAAGTATAAAACTAGTTAATTGTTACATTTTTCATTAAAGCATAAAACTAGTTAATTGTTATATTTTTCATTAAAGTATAAAAGTAGTTAATTGTTACATTTTTCATTAAAGTATAAAAGTAGTTAATTGTTACATTTTTCATTAAAGTATAAAACTAGTTAATTGTTACATTTTTCATAAAAGCATAAAACTAGTTAATTGTTACATTTTCCTGCTTTTTTAAGACAATATGATAACTATATTTTAAACTCTGCTCACATCGACACTTGCGAAGTATATTTTAATAATGCAACAAATAGTTTTAGTCATGTTTATAAACCTACCTCAAACGAATTTATTCGTGAAGTTGTTAATCTCGCCGGTGCTTTTAATGAATTTGAGAATGCCGCTTACGTGAGTTATTTTTGTGGTTTTATGAAGGAAAAGTTTTTAAAATATTATGCACATATTCCGCATATTTATGGTATTGTATTTATTCTCGATCCTCGTTATAGACTTGGTAATTTGGAAGAATGTTTGAAGTTCTATTATAATGCTTTTTTTGGTCCATTTCCAATGTATGACGATAACGCCATAGATCCGCAAGTTGAATACAACGAGGTTAGTAATTTATTTTAGGGAAAATGGAAACTAATAATCCAACCTTTTAGCAGTCTTCTTACAATAATCCAACCTTTTGGTTATTCATGAATAATCCAACCTTTGCACCTCATCTTCATTCACTGGTCCTTGACCGGTTGATGACCTGCTATTCCAAGCTATTTTCTTATCTTTGCAAATCATTATACCATAAATCTCATCTTTCACAAAGATAATATTTTGCAAAGATAAGAAAATAACTTGGAATAGTAGGTCATTAACCGACCAGGGACCAATGAATGAAGATGAGGTGCAAATGTTGGATTATTCATGAATAATCAAAAGGTGGGATTATTGAAAGAAGACCGCTAAAAGGTTGGATTATTAGTTTCCATTTTCCCTTTATTTTATGCCTTATTTAATGAGTTTCATGCACAATATGACAACGCACCCCCTCCCCTGACACACACATTTTCATATAAAGGAAAATCACTTTTTAAATCTGCTTTTGGCAATCTTATGAAAAAAACTAAAACAACTCACACTACTGAACAAAGCACATTTAATGAGATTTCTTTGTATATAAATTATGAGGTAGAATTTGACGAAAATGAGGAGTTTGACGTTCTAAAGTGGTGGAAGTCAAAAGAAAGAATGTTTCCGATTTTGTCACGGATGGCTAAGCAAGTGCTATCAATGCCGGTTTCAACAGTTGCCGTGGAACAAGAATTTAGTTCGACCGACAACGTTCTAACGGCATCTAGAACGAGTTTGAATGCTGAGTCTCTTGAAACGCTTATACGCTACCACGATTGGTTGAAGGCCATACGTAGAACTCAAGAAATTAGCATCACCCCCTCCCAAGACTTTATGGATGAATCAACAACCGACACTACTACAAAAGAGGGTTTTCACGTCGGTTATTTATACCCTTTCACGTCAGTTTTTAAAATGAAGAGGAATGTCGTGACGTTATAGGTCATAATATATTACGTCAGTTACTAAACCGACGTAATAGATATGTTACCACGTCGGTTATTTTTTTAGAACCGACGTAATAAGTACCCGTTTTTTTCTAATAACTAAGACCTACCACGTCAGTTATGGTGTAAAACTGACGTCAAAAGCTTTAATAAAAAAATAAAAAAAAATACATGTAACGTCAGTTTTTATAGAAACCGACGTTATATGTACTTTAAAAAAACAAAAAAAAAATATGTTAGCTATTGACATAGCCCCTTGATAGAATATATCAGAAGTGATAGAATATATGTTTTTTACTATACGAACATAATACAAAATCCATCTGTAAAGACAATGTGCAGATACAAATAACAATTCGCCTGCTACATCAAAAGGGACTGCTCCTTCCTAAACTACTTCTTAATGCTGAAAGACTAGACTTTCGGTGTCTCGATTAAGCAGTTCCAACCATTGTCATGTAGCTACAATATAGCACCTATAAAGAAAGGAATAAAAGTGAAGTTTGGTTAGATGTTGCATCACACAAACTGAAATGTATGAATACATACCACACACAATTCAAAAATACTCTGAAATAATTAAAACAACTAAAATAAAACAACATCCCAACTCCAAGAACTGAACTGTCCAAGTTAAAACAACATGTCCAACTCCCAGAATTGAACTGGACTCTCAACTTACTTTAACATTAAAACAACTCAAATAAAACAAATGTCATATTTAAATAACATTAAAAAACAGAACTGTCCAAGTTCCAGAATTGAGTTTCCTTCATAATATAAATAGAGTATCTCTTGATAGAATTCCCCAAGAACTAATCAGAACAGAATCTCTTTCTTTTTTGGTTTTTTTAAGGAGGCTGGTGTGTTCTTACCAAAACAGAATCAAAACAGAATCAAAACGGAATCTCAGTCTCTTCATTATGGTTGTGTCTGCTATGTCCCTCTCTCATGCTGTTTCATTGCCAAATGCATAAAGACCTCCTATGTTTGTAAAGAAATATTCAAATGGAAGGGGTAATCTTCGTATTATTCATGTGTTGAAGAAGAATACAATCGTTGAATATATACAACTACACACGCGGCTAACTACGTTCTTTCCAGCGAGATTATGGGAGAAAAATAAGGAAAGAAAATCAATCCTATACACTTGCCATCTAGATCAACTTCTACACGTACGCACTATAAAAATGTTACACCAAAAATAAATGTACAATAAAATAATAGTTGTACAATATCATTCCCAACACCCCCCCTCAAGATGGAGCATGGGGGTTGTAAATGCCCATCTTGCCAAGCAAATATGAAAATTGATGAGCTCCAAGCGCTTTAGTGAGCAAATCTGCTGGTTGTTCGGCAGTGGAGGTGTAAGAGGGAACGATCGTGCCTGCCTGAATATGGTCCCGAATGAAATGACAATCAAGCTCAATATGCTTTGTGCGTTCATGATAGACAGGATTAGAGGCAATGTGAAGAGCGGCTTGATTGTCACAGTAGAGTTTGGCGGGCTGAGATTGTGATACCCCCAAGGACCGAAGTAAATTTCTCAACCAAATAAGTTCGCATGCTAAGGAGGCCATAGCCCGATACTCAGCTTCGGCTGAGGACCGAGAGAAAGTAACCTGCTTCTTGGTACGCCATGAGATAGGAGATAAGCCCAAGGAGACAAAGTATCCGGTGACTGATCGACGTGTGATTGGGCAACTGGCCCAGTCAGCATCGCAATATCCATTAAGAGAGAGAGAGACGAATCTAACTGCAACAAAATTCCTTGTCCCGGACACCCTTTGAGATAACACAAAACACGGAGTGCGACTTCCCACTGCGCCACCCTGGGATTTTGCATGAATTGAGACAGTATATGAACTGAATAGGAGATATCCGGCCTGGTTAATGTCAGATAAATCAATTTCCCAACAAGTCTCCTATAGCGCTCGGGGTCAGAAAAGAAAGGTCCCGAATCAGATTGTAGCCGATGATGTTGTATCATGGGGAATGTCGCGGGTTTTGCTCCAGATAGCCCGGTTTCAGTCAAAATATCCAGTACATATTTTCGTTGACACAGAAAAATTCCAGAGGGATTACGTGCTACCTCGATGCCGAGAAAATATTTCATTACCCCCAAGTCTTTCACCGGATAAGTGGCAGCAAGAAATTGTTTAAATTCCAATATCATATTGCGGTCATTGCCAGTTACCAATAAATCGTCAACATAAATAAGTATGCATAAAATCTGATGATCTCTACGCATAGTAAATAAGGAATAATCGGCATGGGATTGTGTGAAGCCATATGCACGTAAAGATGTGGTAAGTTTAGAAAACCAGCATCTCGGTGCTTGACGTAGTCCATATAGGGACTGGAGCAGCTTACATACCTTCCCAGAGGAAGAAGCATGATATCCTGGCGGTAGGTGCATGTATACTTCTTCTCTGAGGTCTCCATGTAAGAACGCATTGTCTACGTCCATTTGGTGCAACTCCCAGTGACATGCGGCTGCCACCGCTAAAATGGTGCGAACTGTCACCATCTTCGCGACAGGTGCAAATGTCTCACTATAATCAACTCCATGAACCTGTCGGTTCCCACACACCACCAACCGCGCCTTATATCGTTCCACCGAGCCATCACTTTTATACTTGATCTTGTAGACCCATTTGCAGAAAATAGCTTTCTTGCCTGGCGGCAAGTCCTGGATCTCCCATGTCCCTGTTCGTTCCAATGCCTGAATCTCACGGTTCATAGCGTCGCGCCAGAGTGGATCACGTGCTGCCTCCCCATAGCTAGCCGGTTCCTTGTTTAGAGAAATGGCTGCAAGAAAAGCTCGGTGTGGCACCGAAAAATGAGTATATTTTACATAATGAGTTATGGGATAAGGATTACCTGAGACAACCGTTGGAGTAGGGATACCAGCGGGGTGAGAGTTTATTGCCACCGTGTTCATCTGCACAGCGTAGTCTTTGTGCCATGTGGGTGTATGTCGTGTTCGTGTCCCTCGGCGTAAAACTCCTTCCGGAATAGTTGTAGTCGTTGCATGGTCCGTAGCCCCTTGACTCCCAAAAGCTTGATCGTTTGATTGCTCGGTCATATTCCCTTGATCATGATTGCTTGACCGTCCCCCTTGACTCCGAGAAGCTTCATCATCTGTGTGACGTGTCCCATTGCTATCCATGTGATATTCATCTTCACATGCATGACGTCCCACGTCCCAGCTCATTGCATGAGTATCACCCTTTGTTGTTGTGTTATCTAACACCATATCTCCCTCCCGAAACGGAAAGGAATGTTCAATGAATTTTACATCTCGGGAAACGAAGTGTCTTCCACTTTGGAGATCAAAAACCTTCCATCCCTTTTGTGAGTACGCATACCCCAAGAATACACACTTTACTCCGCGTGGCCCAAACTTATCACGTGCATTGTTTGTCTCATGAGCATAGCATAGACAACCAAAGACCCTAAGTTGATTATACATGGGTGGTTTACCAAAAAGTAATTCATAAGGACTTTTGTTGTCTATGACCGGTGAGGGTAGTCGGTTTATCAAATACCCAGCGGTGAGAATACATTCGCCCCAAAATTTGATTGGCAAATTAGCATGAAAACGCAGAGTCCTAGCCATTTCCAAAATATGCCTATGTTTCCTCTCGACTCTACCATTTTGTTGAGGTGTATAGACACAAGATGTTTGAAAAATTATTCCTTGTGTCGAAAAATATTCTTGGAGACTTGTAAATTCCTTGCCATTATCACTTCGCACAACTTTCACATTTTTGTTAAATTGTCGACTCGCCATAGCAATAAATCCCTTCAATATACCTTTCACCTCACCTTTATCATGCATCAAATGTACCCACACAGCTCTAGAAAAATCATCCACCACAGTTAAAAAATAACGTGCGCCACATGTAGATAAAACACGATATGGACCCCAAATTAGGGTTGTATACGAACCGAATCGAGTCGAATAGTATGATTTTGTATTTGTATTTGTTTAATTTTTTCGAATACGAATTCGAATTCAAATATGAAACGAATATTAATTTCGATTTGTATTTGTATTTGTTTAACAATACGAATAGTTAACGAATCTTATACGAATATCGAATAGATTTGAGCATAAGTTAAACATTAGTCAAATATCACTTAAAATTAAATTTTCTTATATTTTTTATGTTGTAAATGTACTCTATGATTTAATATGTGTTTTTAAAATTTAAATTCAATGGATCAATGCATTTTTAGATTGTGCACAGTATACTAAAGTGAATCAATTTTATGATTAATAAATATAAATCTATTTCAAACTTTTTGAAATAAACACTAACACACACATATTAGAAATTACACTTATAATGTGTGAAATAAGTTGATAATTGTATATATCAAAGTCAGACGACTCTAATTTTATTCTGCGAATCGAATACATAGTTATTTGTATAATTGTATTTGAAAGACATTTGAACCAAAAATCCGGTTTGTATTCGTATGTATACTCTGATTTATTAGAAATGGACTTAGAATTTGTATGGGTAAATGTATATATGAACTACACTTTAGGGAATTGCTATCTTTTAAAAGTTATTATAGTGTTATTACTATTATTATTAATATTATTATTATTAATATTATCACTATTATTAATCGAATATATTTGATTAATATTCGAATCGAATACACTGATATTCTTATTTGTATTTGATAACAAATCGAATCAAATTTAATATTCATATTTGTATTTGTATTTGAATTTTCCGAATTCAAATCGTCTTATACGAATTCGAATCGCGAATCGAGCACAAATTATTTGATTCGTTTACAACCCTACCCCAAATATCACAGTGAATTAACTCAAAAGGTTCAACAGCACGCGCATGATTAATAGCAAAATTGTCACGTGTTTGCTTCCCTCGTAAACAAGCATCACAAACATTATTCTGAACAGAATCTAACAAATTTTTATTCAAACAATTAAGCAACCGTAGAACTTTTACTGACGGATGTCCCAACCGAGAGTGCCACAAATCACCTGAGTTGGACCCTTCCACCGCATGTGCTTGTGCCACATCGAGACTCCGAAAATAATAAACTCCCCCTCGTCGGTCACCCACTCCAATCGGCGTCCTCGTAAGTAGGTCCTGTATCACACACAAATCATTAGTAAAAAATATATCACATTTTCGGTCATCAACTAATTTACCCAATGAAATCAAATTGCATTTCAGGCCGGGTACTAATAAAACATTGATCAATTTCAGCCGAGAGCCAAGTAAAACCGTCCCCACATGTGTGGCTTTCGTGGTATCACCGTTAGGTAGTGATACAATTACCGGAGGTATTCGTGTGATTACTCTCAGTATATTTTCCTTCCCCGTCATGTGGTGTGATGCCCCAGAATCTAACAGCCATTCGTCATTAACCTCCATACCTGTGAGTTTCTCCTCGGAGCAATTGTTCTTATTCTTTTCCATCAACTTCATGAGGAACTGCCACTGTTCATCTATAAACTCAGGCTTGTGCATGACTACGTCCCTTTTTTCATGCGTCGCAGGTTCACTATCTCGATGCTCTCCTACATGCATCGCATGCACGCCGCTTCGGCCACCGCCGCGTCCAGAGCGTCCTCGGCCGTGTCCTCCACGACTAGATCCACCACGGCTGCGTTCCCCACGACCTCTTCCCGGATTCTCGTACCACCAATCCGGATAATTTCCGGTCCGCCGAAAACAATTTTCCACCTCATGTCCCGTCTTGTGACAAAAGGTGCACTTGAGTTTCCCTTCCTTCTCGTCAAGATTGGATGTGGTGCGAGTAGCAAACGCCATTGCCTCGGTCTTCTCTTCTTTTCCTCGCGTCAAGTTTTGTAACCTTTCTTCTTGTGTCACCATGTGATACACTTTGGTTAATGAAGGCAGGTCATCCAAGCTTAAAATATTAGAACGCAAGTTCTTATAAGTCTTGTGGTCAAGACCCATTAAGTAACTTATTGAGATTGCATGTACACGCTCCACACGTGCACTGTGGGAATTTCCGGTAATCGTCATAGTCGTCCCACAAGCCTCTGAGTCTTCCAAAATAAGTCGTGATTGTTTCTCCATTCTGCCGGCAATCGCGGATTAATTCCTTCAGTTCATAAGTCCGCATCGCATCTCCGGCGGCGAAGCGCTGCTCCAGATCGCTCCATAGTTCACACACGGTCTCCGTATAGACCAGATTGGTACGTAAAGCCTGGTCTACCGATGTCATGATCCATCCCACGGCCATGGAATGGACTGTTAGCCAGTCCTCAAGATCTCTGGCGTTGTTTTCGGGTCGTTTGATGGTTCCGTCAAGAAACACCAATTTCCGTTTTGCCCGGAACGCGTTCTTCATCGATGTTGCCCATTCTCTGTAGTTGCTTTCCCCTTTCAGGATTATCCCACAAATATTCTGTCCAGGATAATCCGAGCTTGACAGATAGTAGGGCAAAGCCGGGTCGTTGATTTTCCGTCGTTCAGTTTGGTCGCCGGACATGGCTTTGTTAATCCAGCCGTCGGCACAGCAAGGTTCACGCCCAGAGCCTTTTACTGCTCTGATACCATGTAAAGAAATATTCAAATGGAAGGGGTAATCTTCGTATTATTCATGTGTTGAAGAAGAATACAATCGTTGAATATATACAACTACACACGCGGCTAACTACGTTCTTCCCAGCGAGATTATGGGAGAAAAATAAGGAAAGAAAATCAATCCTATACACTTGCCATCTAGATCAACTTCTACACGTACGTAGTATAAAAATGTTACACCAAAAATAAATGTACAATAAAATAATAGTTGTACAATATCATTCCCAACAATGTTGAACTCATTCTGGAAATCAAAAAACAAAGAAATGTATGCTAATAATGATCTAATGTTCTCCTTCTGCAGAACTTACCTCAAGATGCCCAACTCTTTGATAATTTTAGCTTCTGCTTCTTAATGCTGAAAAAGCCAGACTTTTGGTTTCCCGATTAAGGAGTTCCAACCATTGTGTTGCTGCACTATAGCATCTATAAAGAAAAGAATAAAAGTGAAGTTCAGTTAGATGTTGTATCACAGACTGAAATGTTTGAATCATACCACATAAAATTAAAAAAATACTCTCAAATTGCTATAATGTTAAGGGTTCTGGTTTTAAGACTCACAAAGAATACAAATCAGTTTTAAGACTCCTATTTAAAATATAAAGGCTTCTAGTTAAAATTCAATGGGGAAGACATTCAAATGAATTCGTGAAGATAACTGTGCCGTTAAAAGCGTTGTTATCTTCAAGAATTCATTTGAATGTCTTCCCGATTGAATTTTTAGCTTAAATTTGGTATGAGTAAACTAGACTTAATGAATAAGATGCTCAAAAAAATTTATCACAAAATTCCACCGGGAGCCACCTCAAACGGCACGTCCGGACAGAATCTTCTATATAAGGACTTATTTGACGCCTTTTTTGCAACTTCGAGGACCAAACTGACCCTTTACTCTTTTAAAAAGTGATCACTACTTGAAATATTTATGACTAATAATCTCAATTTGTTTACCTGTTTATCATATTACCCAAAATAACTCTATTATCTTCTCCGGTAGTTTTTTTCATGATCTGAGAATTAAAAAATCAAAAATTCCTTTTGTACACGTTTTTGTACCCATCAGTACACGCATGTGTCTGTGAGAGTTTTTTTTTGTCTGTGAAGTGCGGTCCACAGACAAAAGCTGGTTTGTTTTGTCTGTGAAATTTTCCACAGACAAAACAAGCGAACTTATGTCTGTGGACCGCGCTTCACAGACAAAAAAAAACTCTCACAGACACATGCGTGTACTGATGGGTACAAAAACGTGTACACCAAGAATGGTTGTTAAAAAATACTACCTCTCTCTCATTTTAGCAATACTATATTGATCCTAGACTTGTTTTCGTTATGAACGTAATTAAATACTTTTCATAATATATATATATATATGTATGTATATACTCATGAAATTCTCTTTTACTCTTTTATTTGTTACCAATATTTAATCATACTCAATTGAGATATTACCCGAAATAGGACTAAAAAGGTTTACAAATTCCAAAATAGGACTGCCATGTTTTTATTCCCAAAATAGGACTAATTACTGTCATTTTTTGGTAGTACCAGACTTCAAACATGACAATATTTTCCAAACATGACAGTAATTACTCCTATTTTGGGAATAAAAAACTTAGCAGTCCTATTTTGGAATTTATAAATTGTTTTAGTCCTATTTCGGCAACTTTCCCCACTCAATTTTGGTTTCCTCATTACAATCATTTTTTTCGTTCTGACGTACTTTTAGGGCCAATATGGTTGGGGGATTTCGGAGGGGAGGGAAAGGGAGGAGTCATATTTAAATTTAAAATATATTTTCCATACAAAAAAATTCAAATAAAGCGAAGACAAAATAGTATATAAAAATACATAGTTTAACTAATTATATAGTTTTTGAAGTTTAAAACTAAAAAATTCAGATAAATTAATAAAATAAAATATCAATCCTCCCCTTCCCTCCCCTCCGAAATCCCCCAACAATACTGGCCCTTAGTGATATTACATTAAGAGGCTGTTTGGCAACATTGTTTTTTGGCTTATCAGGCTTATCAGCCAACTTTTTTACCAAACACGTAATTTTTGTTTTCGCGCGCTGAATTATGTAATAAGCAGAAAAAGTAAGCTTGGAGTTACTTTTCTGGCTGTATTGGCTGAAGTTACTGTAGATGACCATTTTCGCTATTTTTACATATAATTTTTTCTTTATTTTATTAATAAAATCTAGTTTAAAAATAATTTTTTCTTAAATCAACAAAATCAGCCAATGCAGCCACTTCAACCAGAACTTCATTTTTTTCAGCAGAATCAGCCAAATCAATCGATTTTCGTGCTACCAAACAGGCTCTAAGTATTACGCCCTCAGCGGCTCAGTCCCATATTTTTTCCCACTTTCCGTTTTATGTTACCTCAAAATTTTGTGGCTAACCCTCTTTTTCTCCCTTTTCTAACTTATTTTAAGAATTATATTATATTTATGTAAACCATTTGCCAAGTTGCCAGCCCTATATTTATTCAAAAAGAACTCCAAAGAGTTCATACATCAATAATTTTATGTTTGGAAAATTATACGTAAATAATCTCAATGTGCATAAGAGAACGATAACCCCGTGAAGTGACACTTTATTTTTGTTCAACAATTAACAAGGAAAGATTATTATTGTGAACTTTTCGGATGTGGATTATTTTTGTAGAATGTGTAAAGTAGGGCATATTATTGTCAATTTCCCATTTGAGAAAATTCGATAAAGAATATATTGAGAATCATTTTGCTTGATATATACATATACTAAGGTATACGGTTATACCTTATTTTTTGAAAATCAAATAACTATTTTATTAATAATCAGATCTTAACAAGAAACATAACAACAAAAAGCCGAAGCATTACAATCATAGCGTTCAATACTACACTAGGGTGAGACAAAGAACAAAAACGCCATATAAAAGCACTCATGTTCGCTAATCCTGCAACAATGTAGACTCGTACCGCAATGTGCCTGCACATGCTACTCGAAATGGGTTTGGCTTGCAATTGACCAACCACCGAAAATGAATTATTGAACTTGCCGGTTTTTCCAGCCACCGGTAAGGTGCCAAGTGCAGAAATTGTTCCGGTTTTACATGCCATCGGAAAGAAAGCAATCCATCCAATGTCATCTTCCTGGATCGGCGATGGTTCAGGAGGGGGGCAATCTGCCTCTATATCGATGCAGAAGAAATTCTGATTCAGGATTGATAAAGAAGCCAATAAAAACCTCTTACTAGCACACAAGAACACCAGACCGATGATGACGGGGAATATAGAACGCTTATACCTTATTACCAGGAGAAACTCTATCTGACTAGTTTTACCTTTTAAGAGATTTCCAAGCACTTTTTAAACAAATCTTTGCTCTGGGATCATAAATGGAAAGTCTTATACGACCAAAAGGAGTTTCAATGATTTGTATGACCTGTAAGTATTTTGTAGGATTTTCTTTGCGAGTGTGCAATCTGGATAGCGTATGAAATTATATTTTTTGGACTAATTTGACTTCATTTTAAAGAGAATTCACTGGAATAAAAACGTTTTGAAATTCCAAAATAATCATGTTTTTTATTTCCTGAATAGGGGTAAATTTCTGCCAAGCTTGACACTACTCGGCTTTAAGCATGAATTTTTTTTTTCCAAACTTGAAAGATTACTCCAATTTAGTGAATAAAAACATGATAGTCCTATTTTGGAATTTCAAAACGTTTTACTCCTATTCCTATTTAGGGCAATTTCTGTTCATTTTAGACTTTAAATTACAGATTGGTGACAGAGTCTTACACTATCTAGTATAGTAGTATCTATCGTGAGTACTCATCACTATATATATTGAATGTAGCCTAGTCTCTCACGAATTCAAGAGAGATACCCACATACTAATAAGCAACTCGAATTTTCTCCAGCCGATAGGTTGTTTTAAAGAGGCTCCAATGAAATAACACGAACTCATCACTATATTGAATGTAGCCAAGTCTCTCACTAGGCTTTCACTTGGTTCTAGTTTGAGCTAGAGATCTAAAAACCGTTAGTAAAACTTTAACTAACAAAATTTGCTTTACTGATGTCAAAGTTACGAAAATAAGAGGGATAAGGGTCAGATAGGGCCTCAAACTTTGAAAAAAATGTCAAATAAGGCCATATTTAGGATGCTATGTCCTGATGACGTCATTTGGGGCGGTTCCCGAAAGAATTTTTTGATGAATTTTTTTGAGAATCTTATTCATTAAGTCTAGTTTACTCATATCAAATTTGAACTAACAATTCAATCGGGAAGGCATTCAAATGAATTCTTGAAGATAACTGCGCTTTTAACGGCACAGTTATCTTCTAGAATTCATTTGAATGTCTTCCCGATTAAAGTTTTAGTTCAAATTTGATATGAGTAAACTAGACTTAATGAATAAGATTCTCAAAAAAATTCATCAAAAAATTCCACCGGGAACCACCCCAAATGGCGTCGGCCGGACAGAGCGTCCTAAATATGGCCTTATTTGACATTTTTTTTCAAGTTCGAGACCCTATATGACCCTTATCCCAAAATAAGAGATAGTGTATAATTTGGAGCCCGTATCACGGAAATCGGCTGTTTTGGCTGATTCCGCTGAAATTTTTGAAGTTCTGACTGAAGTGTCTACATTGGCTGATTCTGCTGATTTAAGAAAAAACTATTTATAAAATATATTTTATTATTAAAATATAGAAAAAAATTATATGTAAAATAGCTAAAATGGTGATCTACAGTAACTTCAGTCAATACAGTCAGAACAGTAACTTCAACCTTACTTTTTCTATTTATTACACAATTCAGCGCGCACAAGCAAAAATTACGTGTTTGGTGAAAAAGTTGGCTGATAAGCTGAAAACAGTGTTGCCAAACAGTGTTAGGTGATTTAAAATGATCTTATAGAACACTAAAATTATTGAAAACATAAACGAAATTAGGGAAGTCGAAAATTAATACTACATCTGTCCCGCTAAGATTGTCTCATTTTACCTTTTCGGTCCGTCACACTAAGATTGTCTCATACCAAATTTGGTAAAGTTTGTGTGGTTATAAATCATTCTTACTTTATCAAGTCAATATCAACCACATAGTCACTTATTATTAATTTGCGTGCCAATCCCTCTTGTCCCATTGTTAGTGGGACGGAGGGAGTACTATTTTCTAAATTTCTAAATTTCTTTTTTCATCCGTTTCACCTCTTTCATATTACTTACATTTCTCTCATGTACGAATCTCTTCATCACAAAGCACCCACAATTGTAATGGAGGAATGAGAAATTAATTACTAGTATTAAATCTAAGAGGTTTTCAAAGTAACCAACTTCCTAACTCTTAGCGGCACGAGTTCCCATGCCAGCCACAACAATTCTAGAGGAAAGTTTCATGTCTGGTGCGCTAGTTCCCAGGTTATGGAAAAAAGTCTATCATGTTCACAATTCTTCGATTTACTTGACATGCATATAGGAGATTGAAATTACATGACTATTAACTGAGTGTTTCCGGTTGCTTTTACATTAAAAAAATGTTTATAGAAAATGTTTAATAGTAAAAGTTTGTGGTGTTTGAGGAAAAAAAATGGTTTTAAAAAGTAAAAATTGATACTGTTTAATAAAATAAGTGTTTTTTGTTTAATTGATAAAGTGAAAAACAATTTAACACATTCCTCCACTTGCTTCCAGCTTTTAGCTTTTAAATCCTTAAATTTAAGCAGAAGTTGTCACTTTACATCACTTATTTTAGTTTCTTTAAGTTAAAAGTTGAAAATCACTTTTTTTTGCACACATTCCATAAATATCGGTGCAAGTTGCGAGATTGAATAATCAAAGTTCTCTTCAATTTATTTTAGGTTGACATGAATTATGTAGGGAAACTAAAGGAAGAGTAAAAGCAATGTAAAATTTCTAAGTTGGAGTACAATATTTCCCCCTAAATAAGAGTAACTTAATGTGATCTTAGATATATACTGTCATATATTGGTATAACTAAAAATTAATATGACAATATTAATGACATTATTGGCAATATTTTCCAAATATGTAAATAATTACTCGTAAGAAATGAAAAAATAATACTCACATTTTAAAATATCACATTGTTTTACTCCTATTTGGCATAGTTTCTTAGAATTTTACTCTTAACCAGAATAAGGAGTGAACCCCACAAACATGGGGCTTTCTTCAAGGGCATGAGTGAAGAAATGGGGTCCGTTTTAAAAACAGTGACTATAAGTACATATAATTAAGAGGCTAGGTAGAAAATGGTCTACTAAGCCATGCTGGTGAAGCTCGAACCATTATGCATGTTTGTCTACACTAAGGCAGCATAGTAACTATCTAGTCTTGTGTGTACTTTTTGTGGTGCATTCATGCCATGCTCCATCTTCCTCCATTGTAAATTACGACTAAAATTTCTCTTTCCAATACTCACTAAATGCTATGCCAAACTCCTGAATTAAAGAATATTTCATATGAGCTGCCTTTACTTACTAACTTTTACCAATTACTTGCACCTCGACAATAACGGGTAGCAATTAGCTAGGGTAGATCAAGACCTTGTTCAGCAATTATGATGTTTTCATTCACATGGTTTTCAATCCCAGAATAGATCAAATCAATCAGATCAGACTTAAACATATCAGATCAGACTAAACCAGACTTCAACAGTTATAAAAAACACATAGACCAGACATTTATCAGACGAGACTGGACTAGAAAATTTCAATCCAATTTTAAACATCCTTACTCCCTCAAATCCATCATGTATTTTAAGATGTACTTTCTGATTTGGATTGTCCATAAATGTGAACACTTTCCTAAATTGAACTTCACTAAACACATCACTTGATCTTAGCCAAAAGACCGAGAAAGGTATAATTATACGTAGTATATATTTACCTTTTTACTAATGTTGTACTCAAATTTTGACATATATGATATATATTTACCTTTTTACCAAAAAAAACTTCACTAAATTTGTACTTTCCTACTTTATCCCTTATCTACTTACTTGATGTTACTTTTCAGAGATTAAAACCGTAAAACAATTAATTTATATTTTATTTTCTTAAAATTTGTGCCAAAGACACGTGTACGTGGACAAAGGGACTATATGGAGTAGTAATTAATTAAATATATTTTTGGGTTAAACCCCTTCCGTGAGTGTAGTGGACCGGCCCTGTAGTAAATGATTTTTAATCTCTACAACGGCCCAAAGTGAGATATTTATAATAGTAATAAATGAGAATAAAGGGTCATGGATGACGTGTGGCAGCCTCACTAGTGCTAGGAGAGTCGCCCCGTCCACCATTGCTCTGATTCTTCTGTTGAGCCCCTTCGTTCGCAATTGAGGACAAAAGGTCATGGACGAGGGTTCCCAAATGACGGTCCTCAGAATCCCATTGGTACTAGTGTTTAAGGAGTTCCCTTTGTTGTAATTCAAAATCTGCCTTGTTTATTGACCCTCATCCTCAGTTGGGGCGAGGGGTGTCTTTAGTGCCTGAATTGGATTCGAGTTTGTTTTGGAGTGTGTGAGTCGCGAGACCAACTCCAGACCCATATACTCCATCACATAGACATCTTTTTAGTGTTCGATAATGCAACAGTCTTTCTGATTAGAAAGAACATATTACTTTTTTAAGGAATTAACTTTTATTTTACTATTTACCAATATTATATGATAAAAATAAATTTTCAAACAACAAATATTGTTCATTCTCCAATTTCCAATGTACGGGGGGCAATAGAGAATTGTCAATGCTTTCATAGAAAAACATGACGGTATGTATGGAAGTAGGATATATGAGCAATTAAAACAAAGGTGGGAGTGGGTGATATCCTTGAATTTAGGTACAAATTAAACATTGTTTTTTCTAACCCGACCGGCAAAAGGCTCTCCCACCAAAGCAAATGCCGGAGAGTATTCTAACTCCATGTTTCCCAAAATCTTCTCTTCCTTTCCCTTATTCTGTTCTCACCAAATTCCAGCACTTGAATTCCGTGTCTCCATGCAGGCGGGTTAAAACCCACCCGGCCAGATTCGGGCCGGATATGATTTCTTTGGATCGATTTTGGAATTGATTCGCCCCGATCCATTGTTATTAGTGGATTTGATTCATTTCACCACATCTGCAATCTGCTAGCTCTATTATGAGATGGGGATTGGTATCTAAATCTAATCCCTTCCACAAATCACGGATTTAGCAGATTGGCTGACGGATTTGACATCAAAGTTAATGTAGAACGCAATTATATGTTGTTAATACTTGATGGTTAAGTTGAGTCATCAATTCTTTATGAATTAAATAGTGAAAGTTAATTCAAATACTCCAAATTAGAGAGAGCCAGAGAGGTGTGAACTCAGAGATACATAAATTGATGTGTGAAATATATACCTACCTACATGTATTGAACATTCCAACCTGCACGGATAGCTCAGTTGGTCACAAGGTGAAAATTTGGAACAATGACAATGTGAGAGCAGCTCAAGGGGTTCTTTAAGCGTAGTCAACATTGGTTTAATCTCTGTGTTTAGCTGAGTTAACATGATTAACAACCTCATATGCTATGTCGGGCAGAGACATTTGAAACGATGTATTGAAAATTCAACATCAATCGGTTGCTAACACATTGGCCGATTTAACCTTTACCTAAACAGAATTCCGATAATAATAGATCGGGATCCAATATTCCAACACAAATAGTCATGCAAGGCAAATGCATATTGTAGTCGCAATGGATTGGTCATAAGTGAGGATTAAATGTGTGAGAACGATATTGAGTAAACTAAAGACTATTAGGGGGTCTAAGATCAGAGTACTCTCCAAGTGATATATCATATATGTACCAAATCATCTTGAACACACTCAAGTGATTAGGCTCCAGCAAGCCTTGTGTGATATATACAGTCTTAGTCATTTTGAACCTTTTCATTTGAGCTTGTTTGCTAAATAGGTTTTGAGGTTGGAAATTAAAAGATGTATGGCCATTGTGATTCAAAAACTATGAACGTGTTTAGCGGTCAGTGGATAACGAGTTATGTTAGCAAGTTGTCAATGGTGAATTCAATCAGCGGGGTTGACTAGGGAAATAAGTTGACGGGTTGCCAGAAGATTGGTAATTTAGCTGTTCGGTCATAAAAATTAGTAAAAACGCCGTATTTCAAAACACTAACCCAAAACTCTCTTATTCATTTCAATGATTCTGTCCAAAAACGCTAGGACCGAAAAACTATTTACCAAACATCGATTTCATTTATTGAAAACGCTAAAATGATCATACCGCTATTTTTTTTGACGGAAAAGTCATTTTTCAAACACCCCTATGTCTAAATTAAGGATCAACCTCATGATGACTTCATGAGATAGAAGACATCTCCGTCATTAAAGATATGCGTGTCATAAGCTTCTCTAATAGATTAAGCAACCTTGGCAACCCGTAAATCATAAATCAATTTACACATGTATCACAATTTGAATTCATTAAACACTTACATGAGAACCATTAATATTATTATATTCATATCATTTTCTAGTTAGTTCTATTAAGCCTTTTTTCAAGAACCCATCACAGTGATATGGCCATGTAGTGTATTGGATCATATATGATCGACATGCTGGCATGGGTATTCCACCAATCCATCCAATCCATCCAAATATATTTACCGATTGTTGAAAAGTCAAATAGTTTTTTAACATTCCATAAATGAATGCCACATACAACCATAAATCAACAAAAACACTTCTTAGCATTATATATACTCCCTCCATTACAAAAAAAATCGTTTTTGGAAACACTTATAATTAAAAAAGCGGGAAGAAAGTGTAAATGTATGATTGCCATTGTGTAAGAAAAAAGTAAATAAATATTAGCCACACAAATCATTCCATAAAAATGGGAAGAAATTTTTAGACATCCCGAAAATATAAGTGGAAAAAACAGTCCAAAATAAAAAATGATACTTGTACATGTCTGCTTACACTACGCCGTTTACGCGACAAGTGTATCCTGTCTCTGCACAAAATGAATTGGCGGTGATCCCGAACTGTCTGTGCACATACAATTCAATGTTTCGGGATCACAGAAAGTTCTCTTTATTGAAATGAAAATCAATTATTTTTGTATAAATAAAATACATTTGACGTGTAAACGAGCGTGTAAGTTGACACATACGATGCAATGTTACTCTTTATAGTGAGCTGTATGTACTCCATCACTGTTACATTAGCACGGCACACCAATATTCGGTAGCATTGAATATTTCTAAAGCTATATACACATAAGCCCACGACCATGTATGTAGCCATATGTCTTAGATTACACTTCTTTATTAAATTGAGACTTTCTCTCCATCTTTATTAATAAGTCATATTCCTCTTCCCAATTTTCTTCACCTATTTATCCTCTCCTCCACTTTACTGTTCTCCTACTATCCTCATCACATCATGAGTGATCCCAACTACACCAATGATTTCCATGGAGGATGCTTCAATAATTTCAATCCCCTCCACTTCTACCCTTCATCTTCCTCAGCTACCTCATCTTCATACATCTACAACAAGTGCTCATCCTACCCTCACTGTTACAAACCCTTATCCCCATCCTCTCCTCCTCTCAGAGAAGCTTTACCCCTCCTGAGGTTAAGCCCAGAAAGGCAATCAGATTCATCACCATCTTTGGCAGCTGCCATGGAAGTTGACTATTGCAACTCCAACAATCATGGGAATGGAGATGAGGAAGAAGAGAGCACTGTTAGTGTTGCTCTACACTTGGGGCTCCCAACTCTTGGTCCTGCTGATGCTGAACTCATCTCAAAGCTTTCATCTTTTTCCAATTTAGAGGATAATAACAACAACACTAGTTATAAGTATTCCAAGAATGGGAAAGATGATCAAGAATTGAGTCTGGGTAATCATAATGATGATGATAATAATGAAAAAAATAACAGTAATAGTAATAATATCAATAATATTAATAGTTGGTGTTCTTCTTCATCATCTGCCTCTTATCCTGGTGCAAGCACACTTCACAAGGGTCAATATTGGATTCCCACTCCAGCCCAGATTTTGATTGGACCAACACAGTTCTCCTGCCCTCTTTGCTTCAAGACTTTCAACAGATACAACAACATGCAGGTATGTTCAATTCAAAGCTACGGAGTAATAATTATGCTTTATTTTATTGATTTTAAGGAGTATATGATGATGATGATAAAGATCAGATCAGAGTACACCAGTATAACAATGATTTGATTTGTCCAGGCCAAAAGCCTTAGCTTTTCCTCTTTATCCTCCTCTCTCTCCTGGCTAGCTACATACCCTTCAGTTCTTTCCTTTTTGATTGCTTAGAAAAAGGGAATACTCATCCATCCCTTTGTGTGTGTTTTTACACATTTCTTTGCTAGCCTGGGGTATAATAATTACAAAAGCCTTTTATTAACTTTTGATTCATAATTATAACCTAAGCTTGATTGGTATATAGTTATGTATATAAGTTATATATATGTGGCCGTGTGGGGGATAAATGAAAGACATTACTATATATGCCTAGCATAGGTCCTTGTTAGGGTTTTCTTTTTCTTCTTACATCCACTCTCATTTATAGCTTATAAATAAAAATTTACATTTTAATTTCCATTATAATAGCCTCGGTCACAATTTCATCTCTCTCAAAGACACGTGCATAATGAGGTTAATTTGGTCGTTCACATTTTCCACATTTTCCCCTTTAAACATGACAACATTTAATTTCACCTAAGTTAGATAATGGAAGGTCCATTTCTAATAGATAGATTAAGCTCAACGGTTAAAATGTTAGACATTTTCTAATGGATCGGAGAGAAAGTGTTTTTTTAGTGTCTAGCTTTGAAACAATTAAATTCAAGGTTTTATATTTAAATGTAATGAATGAACCATTATAGTAATATAATAATATGGTGGTCAAAACCAAATTGGGTTGTCTACATTGACGTAAGACACGCCTCATTTAAAAAATTGTATAAGGGAGTATATATGTGCGAAGTGTATATATAAATACATATAGAAACAATTTGGGTCAATTGTATACAGGATCCAATTAGTAACATGTGGTATCCATAATCCATTAATTCATCAAGAAGAACTAATATACTATGTGTACAAATATATTAAAATATGTATCTGCTATACTCTAGACTAGAGAGGATAGTTTTGTCCGGACGTTTGACAAATAGTTGAGTTAATTCTCACGGAAAAATACTCGAATTAAAACGTAGTACTAAGTATAATTTCATATTTCTATTACTCCGTTCTACACTAGATTGAGCTTCTATTTTTTGGAACTAGATTGAGCTTTTACTTTTTTTAGAATTGATTTTGCTTTTATTTCTTTTTAAAATTAAAAGCAAAATCAGAATCTGTTTTTCTGAATCTCGTCTCATGTCTCTCTTATCTTTTAAAAACTGCTTCTATGCGCAATATAGAGCTAGCACATAGAATTATTTCTATAATTTCATTCAAACACTCCAATATGTATTTCTCTAGAGCAGAAACTGTTTGGATGTAAAGATTTCTATCCAAAATCTTTGTATTTACTTCTTAAATTTACGGTAAAAATAATGCACACTGAGAAAAAATTTGTTTCACTTTTTAAGTTGTGATGATGTGAAAGGGTAATGTTAATTTTTTAGCAGTGGAGGCCTGGAGGATACTACTCCGTCTTTCCAAATTTGCATTTATTTTCCTGCATGGGTTTTGGGGATTTGAACTTCAGATTATATCGATCTATCAATATACGTACTCCCATCTCTTTGCTGAAAACATTGTTCACCGGGACAATCTTTTGTGTGATTTAACAACACGTACGTCCTTTATGCTTTTTGTCATTGATTTTTGTAATTTTATACCCTCGGTATGCGTGTCATACTCTCATCAAACATATTATTTGCCCATTTAATTTATCGTTTCTCTTTTGCTGTATACACAATTCAATCGAGAATTGGCCCGGCCTCCTTAATGAAGAAATGTTTTTCAACCCAAACCCAAAAATGGTTACTCACTCGCTACACCACGACCGACCCGACCGAATGGTAAAATAGTAAACATGTTTTTTTAGTGAAAATATAATTTTCCATGAGTTTACAAGTAAAATAAATTATTGGCATTCTAAGGTCATGCTAATTTTCCAATTTAAGCATATATCAATAATTCTCTTATTTAAGAAAAATAGTTATTGCTCATATTTAGAAAATTTCATTAATTTTTCTAATATTTATATCAATTCTTAGAAATATTATCAAAAGAAAAGGTAAAGTCATAAATAATGACATATCTATAATTAAATAATTATGGCAGACAAAAGTATGACTTGATTTTACTTGGATTGTAATTTGCTGGTTTGGTCTGGTCTGGTAACAGCAGATCTCTTTGTATTTTTATAATAATCCAAGTCTGGTCTGGGACAGATTACAGTCTAAGTAAAAATATCCTAAGAGCTCGTTTGGTAATACTAAAATCGGTTGTATTGGTTGATTTTGTTGAAATTTATAAAGTTTTGGCTGAAGTGAATGAATTAGCTAATTCTGCTGATTTATGAAAAAATTATTTTCAAAATATATTCTAGTAATAAAATAAAGAAAAAAAATTATATGAAAAACAACTAAATTGATCTTCTATAGTAAATTCAGCCAATATACCCAAAAAGTAACTCAAACCTTACTTTTATTTTATTACTCGTATTATACAAATCAACGCGCGAAATCTAAAATTAGATGTTTGATGAAAAAGTTGGTTGATAAACCTGATTAGCCGAAAAAGAGCGTCACCAACGGGCTTGTAATTAATATAAAAGTAACTTGCTTAGGCTTTGTTTGCAAGTGCGTGTGTTTAAAAAAACACTTCTTTGGAAAAAGTGATTAGTAGTAAAAGTTGGTAGTGTTTGGTAGAATAAGTGGTTTTTGTGCAATAAAAAAAGTAGAAATTAGATTCTACATGAAAGCCGAGAAAAGTAAAAGTTGATAGTGTTTGTTAAAATAAGTACTTTTTTAAGCCAAAAACTAAGTTGGGAAGTGCTTCTTTTTAATGGTTTGCAAACAAAGCCTTAATGCTCAATGTTTTTATTTTGGCGATGATGACGTTATAGTGTTATACTCATAATAATTTTAATGGGTAAATTAAATGCTATCTTGATAAATTTTACTACGTAGAAAATAGTCAAAACACCTCAAAAAAATATGGATGTGCGGGCTCAACCTAACCCAAGGAAAAGGTTGAAATATGTTCTGTAGACCAACAGTCTTCAGTCTCTATCAATTTGCTTGCTTCCTTGTTCTAGATAATCTAATTTTAGCGTATATGCTCAAGTATAATAACCACAGTCAAATGCATGTACTTACTCCATTGAGAGTAATCATTTCGTATAGCTCCTTGCTAGCTGGATCAAATTTATGGCCGGAAAGGTGGAAACCTTAAAAGGAATGAAAGTTTATTTTCTTATGTGTATCTAGACTAGACAGGACAAGCCTTGTTACCCATTTCAAAAGTAAACCCACTAATAAAGAAATAAAGTTGTAGCAATTCTGTTTCTTCACGTGATGGGTCTTGTATTGTTGGTTAATCACACACATGGAAGCTTTGGTATTTTCCTTTTTCAAATTTATAAATAATAAGTAGGATTGTTCATGGGGGCCTATTTATATATTCATGTTTTTGTTGATATTCTTTTGTTCGAGTTTGTTTTCAAAAATATTATTGAAATCAGGGGCGGATCCAGGAATGCAGAGTGGGGTGGGCTAAGCAATAAAAAAATTGTTACTGCGCACAAAAGGTTTAGCGTAACTGCTTAAGGCTGTTATCGAACCGAACTTTTTTTAAGCATTTGAGTTCGAGTGTGATTTCGCATTTAATTTAACAACCTGAGCTTAACGAGCTCGAGCGTAGTGATATTCGGTTCGCACTCGATCCTGTCGATAACTCACAAATTATAGGAATAAAATTTATATATCTTAATATTTAAATGTTTTAGTCCAACTTTATAAATTTTTTAATGATTATTAAAAATTCTGATATTTATTGGTATGAATTAAAGTACATCTTTAATGATAAAAAAAAAAATTAAAGTACTTCTTTAGGTATAAAGCTAATAAGTAAAAACAATCAGTGTCATATAATTAATAAGTATTCCCAATTTCAAATTTGAATTGAGATTATTAATTTTTTCGTTTAAAAAAGAATCACAAAATGATCCCTCAATTTACATTATTAGTTCTAACTAAGCTTGTTGCAAAAACTAGAACTAGATAAGTGATTGGACGATGAAATAAGCATAATAATAAGGGAAAATCACACTCTTAGTCCCTAAAATAGTCATGAAATTGAAATGTCCGACCCGTGTTCCCAAGTTTGTAAATGTCGTCCTTCAATCATCCAAAATGTTATAAATGTGATCCTTTGAGAGGTGAATTATACAATGTGGACGAGAGTACATTTCACCACTTAAAGGACCACATTTACAATATTTTAGACAATTGAAAGGTGACATTTACAATCTCAAAAATATGAGTCTGACATTTCATTTTGGTGACTATTTCATGGATTAAAATAGTGGATAAAAAGTGACTTAGTTATTAAAATAATTAATTATGTTTAATTTTCACAATTAGAGTGATCTAATAATGTACTCATAGTGACATTATTAGTCAAAAAAGGATCCTTATTCTTATGCTAGTAATATTTTAGAAAAAAACTCATGATAATAATAGTAGTAATTAGTTAATTACTATATTAATAATAGTAATTATAATGTAATACTCCTTGTCCCTAATAATTTTGCCAAGTTTGACTGGCACAAAAATTAATAAAAGTAAAAACTGTGTGGTAGAGATTTGTGCAGAGGAGAGAAAATTAACTGAAACCACAAACTCTTTACTACTTAAATGAAATCGTGACAAAATTAATGGAACATCAAAAAATGAAAGTTGATAAAGTTATAAACGACACAGGGAGTATTATAATAATAATCGTCAAATTAATGTTAGCATAATCATTTTGTAAATTAATGTTGTAATATAAAATATAAAATTCTAAAAATTCAAAGGAGTACAATGGTGTGGGGTGAGTGGGTGAGATAGGTTTGCACCTAGGACTAGCAAATACGAGTGTTGTACTCCGTATTTGAATTTTTGGTCTCATGTTTTCCCACACCGGCTGCAAATATGTTCATCCTCCTGATTTCCCAATAAAATAATTGCTCCTTACCCACATTGAAAAAGCCAACAAAGACTACATTAAACCCGTAGCAAGGCTTTATGCACTACCATATGTAGTCATAGTTATGGGCTTCTAAATATGTTTGCTTGAGCCACATTATGGGGTGGACTGGACAACACTTTTAGGGTGGGTTGGATATTAAAGCTACAGCCATATTAATAGAAAAAAATTGGGTTGGGTTGGGCTGAAGCCCACCCCTGCCCCTTCATAGGTCCGCCCCTGATTGAAATAAAATGTATATTCTAAAATATGACTAATAGTTATTTAGTTGAGTATCATAGTCAGTTAAGTGTAAAAATTGAAAATGAGTTACTTGACTAAATTTATTAATACAGTCAGAACCGTCAGAACACTCAAGATCAGTGGTCACGTGCTTTTTTACACCTCATTCCATGGCACGCACATTATGCTAAAGTAATATCGAATCAAAGTAAAAAGTTTGATTTGATTCGATTTTGTTTTTTCTTTATAAATTTGAAATCATGGTTTGATTTTTTTACAATATAATCTGTCTTCCAATCTGAAAAGCATATAAAAGTGTTTTCTAATTTTAAATTGGAAACTAGCTGTATAAAAAAATTGTGGTGTGTTTCCGAGAAATGGAAAACGGAGTTAGAATATTTGTTGCTTCCAATTTTTCAGAATTGAAATTTCTCTTTTAGTTTTTAAAGAAATAAAACACACTAGTTTTATTTATCATATTCCGTAATAAATACTCCGTAAGATGTTATTCTTGCCGGTTGACGTATACTTTATTTTATTTTATTCTAGATCTGGCCGGGTATATACGGAGCTCAGTACTTATTATATACTCCGTACTGTACTACCTATATATACGACACCACACATATATACGTATAGTACTTGTATATAGTAGTAATCGGAAAAAGTCACACGAGAAATAGGTATTCATTTTTCAAGTTCATTTATGAAAGGAAAAGAAAAGTTATAACCCCTTATCTTAATTATATAAGTAGTACTACTGTACTAGTATGGATTAATTACAAGTTACGAATTATGCTTAAGAAGTTATTATGTACTTCGTATAATATATAAGTCACCGATTTTCTTTGTATAATATCCTGTTCAATTATGCTTACGAATTATGCTTAAGAAGTTATGCTTACGAATTATGCTTAAAAGTCACCGATTTTCTTTGTATAATATCCTGTTCAATTAGTTGAACTATTACACATTTACACTGAACTTTATAAATAGAGTTGAACTACGACACTACGTAATCTATCTTAAGTTTCGTGTCGATTAGTTCCTACAATATCTTGACATCCTATTTCCGAACACATCATATGAATATCAGAATATGGCCGGTGACGTAAAAAATAAATAAGTGATATCAACCATACAAATCAATCAAAAAAACGTGAAGTAATATATAAAATTTGGGAAGAAGTGTGTGTTTGTTTGTTGTATGGTATCACCTATGAGTTTAGGTAAATGACCCATGTACACGTTTGACATACACACTTTGCACATATTGGTTCAAAGTTCAATCACGGACAATCATTGTCTCTCAAATTAGATCATAGTCTCATAGACTCATTGTGTGTATGTGAATCAAAGGAATTCATTCAAAAAGTATAGATTATAAGGACAAAATATATATTAAAAACACAATTATTTTCAAAAGCTTATTTGATTTTCTTTCCAATTTGAATTTTTAGCTTAAACTTTGTAGACATAATATATATTACGTATTTAATTAAGAACATGTCCACATAATTTCATTAAAAAATCCGCCGGATTTGACCTTAAAACGAAGTGACTGAACGGATGATGTCTTGTCCGGAAATTCGGGACAAGAATATTCATCTATTCTAATTAATATCTTGCACATAAATGGGTTATAGACTTCAGATTATAGTAGGTGTATTAGTTTATATTACCGATAAGACGAATGGCTATGTTTGGTAAACCATATATTGGCGTGTTTGTTTTCGTTTTTATTAGTTTTGGTTCATTTGACTAGTTCACTAGTAAAATTTGTTGTTTGATGAGGAGAATTTTGAATCAACTTCTTCATCATGAAAAAAGCCAAATGATGCCGGATTTAAAAAGAGAGTTTGATAAAGAGAGTTTTGCCAGGCCTGCTGTGTAGTTAAACTTTCTCTTCCTTTTGGTTAGCTATTTTTTTTTTTTTAATTTCTAATTTTACCTTTCTTTTAGGGGTAAGACAATATGTCTTTTTTAAGAAAAAAAAGTTCATATGAAAAGGGGCGCCCGACCGATTTTTTTCAGAACGTGTGGCTTATCCGCTTATGTGATGAAATTCGGTATGCCGCCTAGGCGCCCGACCATTTTTTTTTTGAGAACACGTGTGGCTGACCACCACCTAGCCCGACCAAAGTCGTGGCGCCCGACCACCGCCTAGTGACTAGACGGTAGGCGGCGCCTAAGCGGGCGCCTAGCCCGATGTTTAGATCCATGATCGTGACTATGAAAACCGGGCCTTCATCCCTATCCGTCTAGCACCTTTCGACGGTACTGTTCCTCCAGGGGTTTCGTAAAAATCATCTAGTCACTGAAACTAAGAAATTGAAAATTGAAAATTGAAGAAACAAGCTGCACCCACGACCCGGCGGCCGAAACTGCTTGCAACATGCGAGAACCCTAGAGAGGGAGACCACAGATTATACATATAAGTAAATAAGTGTAAAACAGTTAAAATATCGAAATTAAATTAATAATTAAGAATCATCTTATTCTATTGTTAATAAAATTCAGAAGTTTTGTAGCAAAAGAGTCATACTCCCTCCGTCCCTTTTTTATTTAGCCAAACACTATTTTTCAAGTCAATGAAGTCCAACTTTGACCAATTATATATTTTTACACGGTAATATTCATAATATAAAAATGATACAAAAATGTTCTTTGTTAAAAGTACTATCATAAAAGTATAAATTTATTAAGTTTCGCATAAATATAATAGTTAAAATAATGGATCAAAGTTTATCATCTTTGACTGGAAAAGTCAAAAATGGCTAAATAAAAAGGGACGAGGGTAGTATTTAATTCAAAACGGTTTATATATTCATACTCCATTCATCACACTAAACCTTATCAAATTATTATTTTTAGTAGTCTAGTTTTTTTTGCTACTTTTCTTTTAAAGAATTATCTGTAAACATTTTGTTGTTAAGATTATTTGAATACCTCCGGTACGAGCTTTGGTCACATATGTTAAAAAAAAATTCCCACACAACAAAATTATAAAACAATACGGTTGACCTTTTAGGATGAAACCTCATCAGGTCTTAACATGGTATCAGAGCCAAGTGCGATTGTGATTTGACTGTTTATTAAGCACCCAAGAGGCCAAGATGGTGATTATATTTCTTCCAATGACAAGAAGGTAGTAGTTATTGGGGGCGGTGACACCGGCATATACTGCATAGGGACTTCCATTCGACATGGTTGTAGCAGTATAGTAAACCTAGAGCTTCTCCCTCCCACTCTCCAATGTCTAGGGCTGCAAGCAATCCTTGGCCATAGTGGCCTCGGGTGTTTTGAGTCGATTATGGATATCAAGAGGCTGCATCAAAATTCGGAAAGGATCCAAGGTCTTATGAGATGCTAACAAAGCGGTTTATCGGAGATAAAAATGGACATAGTCTCTATTAAAAGCATTGAATGTGCTATAATTGAACTCTGAAAAGAGAACATGATAACAAGTTGATGTTATTGGAAGTGGACCAGCTGGTCTTGCTGCTGATCGGTTGAATAAAAAGGGTCATACTGTCAGTTTATGATGTATGTAGTGCCCAACATGAATGCTGATAAAATTGATATAGTTTAGAGATAGGTAGATCTAATGGAGAAGGAAGGTATTAACTTTGATTGGCTTCACAAGGAGCATTTTGCAATTGTTTTAGCTATAAGAACCACAAAACCTAGGGACTCCCCTCTTCCTGGTGGTGAAATGTCTGGAGTCATTCTAACACTAAAATCTTGCTTGATATAGCTATCTTTAGGATGGAACCACACATTTTAACACAGTATCAGAGTCAAATCTAGTTGTGATTTGACTGTTTGTTTAACAACTATGATTAAGAGTATCTTGTAAAGGGTATGTTTGGCTCATGTATACACCCTCGATATTGTCCAGCCCAGTTCGGGTTGAGGGGCATGTTAAATCATTTATATCACACCGAAAAACTATAAAACAATAAAACATTATGTAAGACTTTGACTTACTCCTCCTTCAAGTAAACCTTTTAGGATGGAATTCTAGTAGCTCTTTGAATTACTCCTATCAAACTTGATGACGTGCACTTTGTCACGGTGCGTCAAAATAAATTCAATACTAGCACTAATACGTAGTATAGTGAAGTAGAGTTCGTATCCACAGGGAAAGAAATAATTCTCTTTTTATGAACTAGTAAATAAAAGGGGGGTTTTGGTATTGTTGGAATTTAATTAATTAAATACTAAGATGAAGAACTTATGTGAGATTTAATTCAAAGATAAAAAGGACTTGGCATTGCTACTTTCCACTTGTTGATATATTTTAGTCGATCATTGTTATATCTATAACTTATCTCCTCTCGAATACTCAATCGAGGAGTATATCCAATTCATCGAGGTTAGTTATTAACAACGACCGTTCATTAATAACTCTTACTATTAGTCAAGTATAGAATAACGCCATATACCGACTTGATAGTAGCATTTAATCTCTTACTCCTTGATGAAATCAATTGAGATTGATAACCTCAACACAACGGTTTTGATTTATCCAACAAAATTAATCCCTCTTAAGTTTATTAACCACGACCGTGCATTAATAAACCGAAGTTACTTACTTGTGAAACTATCAACGATTAACCATCGGTTCGTTGTTCGTTTCTAGTAAAAATTAATATATGAAACAAAACTAGTTGATCCTTTAAGTAATGTTCAAAATATTAATATGAAATATGAATAAGAATTAGTTAATACTCGAGGAAGAATATTAAAGAAAATGAATCCTACTATAGTTAATATCAAGATGTTAACTAATTGTCATCTTAGTAACACTCCCCAATATTAACATAGAGGAAGGAATAGCTATTACTAAGACCAATGTCAAGATGTTAACTAATTGTCATCTTAGTAACACTCCCCAACATTGATATAAAAATAGTATTTAAAGGAAGAATTAATATTCAAGGAAAGTAGTTAAGAAAATAACTCACAACTTTAATAATCAACAAGCTTCAAGAGCAACGCCAAGAAATGGAAGTTTAGCTCCTCATTTGGAGACTAAACATACTATAAAAATATAAAAGAAATACTATTCTAAACTGAGCTTAAGGGTATGGAAGAAGGGATTCATGTTTGTGAAGGAAAAGTGTGCTATTTATAGGTGTTTTTCAACACCTTGGGCCGGGTACCCGACCGGGTCAAGTGCCCACCCGACCGGGTGCATGTCAAAATCAAATAATCCGCCATGTTCTCATGCTTCTGCACGTCGTTTGGTCCCGGGTCATGTCTGACCCGACCGGGTGGGGATTTCTACCCAGTCGGGTTTTGCTCCTGGGCAGTCAAATTTCTTGTTTTCTTCTCTTCAAAGTCTTCTTTTCCAACACCATAAATTCTTAATCTACTTTACCACTTATAAATGAAGATTAAAATACAATTACAACCAAAATCACACAAATGTTTACAAACTAAATAACATGATAAACAATACACACAAATCAAACATAAAAACATACACTTATGCATTAATTAGTGTATATCACTTGACAAACGAGGGAATGTGTGTGATATCACGTACTATACATTTCTTTTGAGAGTGGTGCCTTAATCATATAAAAAGTTACATTTTAACCAAATATAAGTTGTTTTTAGGTTGAAGTATTTAGGTGTTTTTTCAATTTAAAGGTAGGAGTCATATTTATAGTTTGAGAACATTTAGTAGTTCTATACTCCGTGTTTTCGAATCAAAAGCAAAGTAATTATCACGGTTTTATATATGAATTGTAAACTTATAATAGTATGTCTGAATTAGTATAATACCAATGGATGATATTATTAATAAATCCTTATCTAAATACAGCTCATCATTCTCTCAGAGATATTTTACACACTATTAACCAAAAATAGCTAAACATATCATATCATATACCGGTTAAAACAACCCACAGTCATATCAAGTACTATGCATAATCTTGTTACCTAAACACATTATTTTCAAACTACACATGGAGGTAATCGTGTCAATGCATTTGAGGGGATAAAGACAAAACCTTTTTTTCTCTATTTTTTCTTTAGTTAGAATATTCCTATTTCACATTTACCGACATATAATTTTGACTGTGACTATATTTAGTTCTTTTGTAAAATATTAAAAATTTGATTACCAAAATTTGTAATGAGAAAAATTATATGTTCAAAAAATAACAATTCTCATACATTAATAAGTACAATGTAGTGGGTCTAAGTAGGGCGTATGAATAGTGTAAAAATTATGAATGTTTCAAGCAAAAAGAAAAGGATAATAGTACTAGATTAGAATTGATTGAATTAAAGAGACTAGTCAAAGCTTAGAAATACCAAACAAGACCTAATGAATCTAATGACCATATAATTTCTGGTTAAAAAAAACTGATGATGATTGTTATTCTACCTCACAAATAAATGAGGTATCATATTAGTAATATATTTAATGGATTCAAGTCATTATCTCATTGTTTATTACTCCGTAATATTTAAATTGTTTAATTGTAAAAGTTAATTAGTTTCATAGTGCATATGTTTCCCTCCATTTGAGCAGTTTATTTTAAATATTTAAATATTATATATTGTTTCAATTTGTTTTCTCCTATTTTAAGCAATTTGTTTAACTATTTTAGTCATTTTAAAAATATATTGGAGTACATTATAAAATTGGATGGAAGAACTTTTTGATTTTTTAAATTGTGATGTATGGACATGGAACCGCATGAAGATGCATATGTGGGGTCACGGATCACAGTACAGGAAAGGGCCGGAGTCGCTGCGGGGCACGCAGCCGACGGCGATGCTACGGCTGCCGTGCTACTGCTGCGCGGCGGGGTGCCGGAACAACATCGACCACCCTCGGGCGAAGCCGCTTAAAGATTTCCGAACCCTTCAGACCCATTACAAGAGGAAGCACGGGATCAAGCCGTTCATGTGCCGGAAGTGCGGCAAGGCGTTCGCCGTCCGGGGAGACTGGCGGACCCACGAGAAGAACTGCGGCAAGCTGTGGTACTGCTCCTGCGGGTCCGACTTCAAGCACAAGAGGTCCTTGAAAGACCACATCAGGTCTTTCGGGAATGGCCACTCCCCTTTCGGGATTGACTCTTTCGAGGAGGAGGAAGACGACGACGACGACGAACCCGCCTCGGAAATCGAGCAGGACATTTGTAGTTAATAATGAAAGCTAGCTAGCAGTTGGTGAACGATATGCATCATTATGGATTATCTTCAGTCTGTGTTCAGTTTTTGGTACATTATATTCAGTGCGCATATAGGTATGTAGGTGTATGTATGTGAAGGGACTAGCTAGTGAAATGAAACATGTTTACATAATTTGGGAGCTGAATTGAAGTTGGTACCAAACTTGCATAGTTGCATCACTTACTCTTACTATATTAGCATGTTTTGTATTTTAGTTCCCAAAATATTTTGTTAGAAAGAATTCTCAAAAAATGGCTAAAATATGGAAGAAGTGCAATAATAGGACCTCTTTGATTTCATTGATTTGCTAGCCAAGTTCAATCCAAAGTTTAATACAGGGGAGATTAGGAGATAGAAAGAGAATTAATTTCAGATTCTTGATGTGTTTAACTATTGAAGTCACGCTGAAGGGGCGTATATATACGAAGTATAATTTATAGAAATTCTATCCTGTGTGTGTAAAATATCGACAATGAAATTAACCTTCTCAATATTAATTGTTTCATCAAAGGTACGTACTCTTCGGACAATGTGGATCTTCTTTTAAGAAACTTTATTATTTGCTAAGAGGTGTGTAGAAGTGAGTTTGTACAAGAGTAATATTGGGATTAGCGAACCACACATATTAAAGTTTTTTAGGGCACGCATGAATAAGAATAAAGTGCATCGCAAAGAAACGTGACGATAATATTGGGTATGGAGAGTATCCTAGAGTAACGACTTAAGACCCTGTCAAGTGTCAAGGTGCAATCTTTCTTTACTTTTTCCTAACACAATTACAATCATAAATTTTCATTTTAATTTCATTTTCTTGAATGACAATCTAAATCAATGAGGAAATCATTTTATGAGACAAATGGAGTATTTTACTAGACGGCTCTAGTAGGATACACCTGGCAAATGCATGCTACCCTCAAAGACTCGTCCTTGAGTACAATCCAGCTCCGTAGTCGGTCACAAAGTGATGATCAGAGAAGTCAAAGTTGTGATGGTCTAGTCCAAGTGGGCGGAAAGGACCTAGACATCAAGGTTTTATTTGGAATGGCCAATTAGGCATGCATGCCTAAGCTTATTGACAACAACCCATCAACCTTACCTCATTCAATTGATCATCTACAATTAGCATTTCTGGTGCTTGTCAGATAGCTACACAATACGTAGTATACACCTGGCAGCATTCATGCCAATACTTGCTCCTATCCGTAGGTCGTTATGATACCTCACCCTTATCATTTTGTCACTTTTTTTTTGTTATTCAAAACTTCTCTTTTAATAATCTCAGTTACACAATTTTTACTATTAATTCATGTGTCAATCAGACTTGGTAAAATGTTTAAGAGATGAATGAGTAAAAAGGATGATACTTCATCCCAGAGGGTAGTGGCAGAGCCAGAAAAACGTGTGAGGAAGGTCGAAATTTTATTATACACAGTACTATAATGATATGTGAATCGTTATTAAATAATACTTGAGTCAAATGTTGCATATGTAGCTGAGATAAGTGATAGTTTAATGAATCATATTCATTATTGTATTATATGTATATATGTCATTTATGGTAAACAATCAACTAATGATTAAAATATATAAGAACCAAATTTTACTCACTTCAAATTAAGATAATGTTGATTTTTCCAATAGTCATAATCTTTTATTCGTAATGAGTTACAAGATCCATAATATATCAAAGCGAAGATATTTCAGATCTTTACACTCTTGAACATTCAGAGGGATTGACTGACCACTCTCACCTCTGACTGTGCCCCTGCCTGGGGGCTCTAACACCGGTCAGAAAATTAAATGAAAGAATGTAAATTATACTTTAATTCCAAAGTGACAGATAATGATTAGGTCTGTGTTCTAAGAACTTGCAAAGACTTTATATTTTTAGATAGTTACCTTTCATCGCAATTGTCAAGAATTCAAACCCAAATTTATATTACCCCTTGTATCACCCTATGTACCGAGTGTAAGTAATTAGTGATGGCAGTTATGTGTTCTTTTCCTAACCTGCCAAAACATTCATTCTCATTGTTGGTCGCGGCAGTGACTAGACATAGGGAATTATTAAGCACAAAGCTCTTGATAGCCCACAAGTCGGATCCATAATGCAGGGAGTATTTATGAGCATCATATATATTCCCATGTGCTACAGTCTTATAGGTAGAGGGAAGCCACTGTGCATGCGTGTACGACCTTGCTATTCATACACCAAATCCATATGCTGATTTCAATGCATTGCAGTCTTATTAATTTGTCCGAATTGAACCATCGATCAGGAAGCAGGCGCCCTGACACCGCCAAAAGAACAGAGAAAAATAACATCGTCGACTCAATGGCATGAACGTTCGTTGTTCGATCAATTGGGTAAAAGACGTACGTAGCAGGACTGCACAAGACCTACTGAAAAGTCACAAATACATGGCCTCTTTTGTAGTCCAAATTTTGAGTTTATCTACTTTATTATATTATGTAACACTCAAAATTTTACCCCAAAATAGTTACTAGAAACAACAAGTATAAAGATAGTTTTTCCAAAATATTCAAGTTTGAAAGTGTTTAAATTGCAGTGGAAATAAAATACTCAAAGATAAACTACATTTCATGAAGAATATGTTGGAAATATGGTGATATAAATGTTATTTCTTTAGTTCTCTTTTTTTGAGTACTAAGATAATATGTATAATATATGAATTGAAGGTGGGTTATTATACATTAGTGAACAACTTAAATGTTTGGATTGATTTCATTTGATGACAAGAATTCATAGTTGTAAAAGTTGCAAAAGTGATGTATTGAATTGATGAATTTATTGTCCAATATTTAAAATAAATAACACTTTTATATGATAAGGAATAATGTTCAAGTATCATATAATGTGACTTGATGAGACCAACCAACCGGTGTGCTAGTATACACATACTTCAAGTCAAAAGCCGGTCATTCAATTTTTGAGGACAAAATTCTGGAATCACTACAAAAAACACGGAGTTAGTCACGGATTTAGTCACGGACCGTAGTATAAAAAATCCGTGACTAACTCTGCTAGTCACGGACTTTGTCCGTGACTAAATCCGTGACTGTTTGGGCGTGACTAATTCTAGTCACGGTCATTTTATCCGTGACTTAGCGTAGTCACGGTTTAGTCACGGACCGTATCCGTGACTAACTTGTCACCGGAATAACCACACCGGCGACTTAGTCACGGCCTTTTCCGTGACTAAATATAGTCACGGACGAATCCGTGACTAAACTTTCAAGTTTTAAAAAATGAACCGCCAAATGTTACGGTTTAAATTTTCAAATTTCAAATTTTAGTCACGGACATGATCCGTGACCACTTTTATATTTTTTTAAAAAAAATTAAATTTGTAAAATAACTTTTTAAAAAATCGGTCTAGAATTTAGTCACGGCTCGGATCCGTGACTAAAGTTTTTTATTTTTTAAAAAAAAGTTTTTTTGTTTTATAAAAAAAATAAATTTATTTTTAATTTTTTCTTTAGAAAAGTTTATTTTAAAAAATATTTGTAGAATAAAAGTAATAAACAGACTACTAGAACACACATTTCATAACAAAACAGACTGAAATAAAAGTAATAATAAGCACAATAGAATTATAGTAAATAAACAATGTTCAAATAAAAATGCATATCATTTACAAGCTCCTCCGGCTACCATTATGATAATATCTAGAATCATCATATAGATAATCTTCTTCGGTCTCATCTTCTCGGTTGTATCCAGCTTGGCCACCGCGACTGCCTCCTCCGCGACTGCCACCTCCTTGGCTGCCTCCAGATGTTTGAAACAGGTTGTGAAAATTGATATCCTGAATAGAACCAAATGAAGGCAACCCGGTAGCAGAGTTGGAACGGAAATAACCGCCCATGTGTACTTGAGGAGTCTGCTCGGGGTGCTGTACATACGGCTGAGGCTGAGGCTGAGGCTGATTCTGAATTCCGGCGCTGAGGATCCGTTCCATCGCTTCCAGCCGGGCCCTTGTTTCTTCTTCTTTTTTGCGTTGCTCCTCCAAGGTGCGCTGCTGCTCATCCAAGGCCCGCTGCTGCTCCTCCATCTCCCGCTGCATTTGAGCGATACGCGGATCCTCTCCGCGCCTTGATCGGGAAGATGAAGCACCGCTGCGGTCGTACAAGATCCGTTGCCCCTCAGCCCCCATGCACGGGACCCGGCCCTTGCACACCCCAACTGCCTCAAAGATGGCATCATCCTCCACATCAGAATCAATCTCATCCTCCTGAGTCAAGCCTAATTCTGCCCGCCTCTTCTCAACATTTGTGTTATACTTCGACTACATGTACAAAAATTGCTAATTTAATGTTACTCAATTTGATTTTGAATGGAAATAAGTAACAAAATATTGTTACTTACTTCGATTTCAGCGAGGCGGGGTGGCAGATCGGCATCGGACTCATCGCCGTGCTTTGTCCAGCAGTGCTTGATGACCTTGAGAATTGAGACCTTCTTCTTCTCAGGCCCCGACTACAGTTTGGAAAAAAGGCTTAAGATCCATAATTAATTGTTAAAATAAAGGGTTGTAATTGTGTAAGGTTTTTTGAAAAATACTTACAAGATCTTCTTTATGTCTACTCTGAGGTTTGCGGCCCCCATGCCATTGGGTTTCTAAGGCCTTCTCGGACATCCGGTTTTTCTTACCGGATTGACTTCTTGCCAAGAAGTTTGGATCAGAAGACCAGTGACGGACGAGGTTAGCCCACACCTCATCCGAACACCATCCAGGCTTTACCCCGCTCGTTCGGGCACGCCTAAAAGTAGGACGAAGCCAATTTGAAATCCTAGCGTTATACGCTCTAAGAATAGCGGGACCTTGGGCTTCAGTCCATCGAAACCGACCCTTTATAAAAAACAAATAAATTAATTTATCTTTTATCAAATGTTACGTTAATACAATTACGCAGAGAAAATTCATTTTTTTTTACCTTGAACAGGTTCCACCAAAGTTCACGAACCTTGGGGTCAACATCCGTGTATGTTGCCCAGTTCCCAAGAAAGTGTCCTCCGATTATGAGTTTGATTTGGTCCAACACATCTTGATCGCTTCAGAAAATTAATATTATTTATTTATAAAAGTTTTGATTACATTATGATACATTGAAAAAATTATTTCACGTTAGATAAAATTCATAGTTACTTACTTCGCAACCATGTGGGGCGTCACCCAAAGCGCATTTTCATTGTTGCGCTCAGCTTCGGTTAAGGGCACATATTTTGGGCGGGGACGGGAGGTTGATTGTTCATTGCTCATCTAAAATATATTAATTTATATTTTTAAATGTTTGTCTAATCATAATAGAAGATCAAATTTTTATACATTTATCAATTGAAAATGTGTAAAACATATTAAACTATGTGTAAGTTTAATATGAGGGGTGGTAATTTTATAAATTGTTATCAAATGTAACATGTTAAACTTGTAGGCAATTTTAAACAGTTTTTGTAAACAGTTTTCTATAAAAAACAGTTTTCTATAAAAACTTTTATAACTCTAAAATAAATTATTTTTAAAGGTAACATGTTAAACTTTTAGGCAAGTTTACATGAGGGAACATAATTTATTTTGAAAATTTAAATATATGTATTTTTTTTTGACTTTTTTTAAGGATATCAATAAATTCATTTTATTGCATTTGTCGTACTATTTTTTTACTTTTTATATTTATACAAACAGTTTTTTATAAACAGTTTTACAAAAAATTGTTTTATAAAACAGTTCTATATAAAAACAAATTTGTATAAACTGTTTTTATACAAAACAGTTTTATATAAAAATGGTTTTATTTGAAAAAAGTTTTATAAAAAACAGTTTTATAAATTATAAAAACTGTTTTATAAAAACAGTATAATATTTAAAATACCAGTGTTATATTTTTTATGTCAATTTTAATAAAAAAAATATTTATTAGTACACCTCATTTTTAGTAAACTTCATAAAACCGGTTAATTAAACTGTTTATTAATCACTTTTTATTAAAATCTGTTTTAATTAAACTGTTTTTTATTAAATTGGTTTTTATCAAACTGTTTTTTATTTAATTGATTTTTATCAAACTGTTTTTTTATTAAACTGTTTTTTTATAGAACAGTTTTTTATTAAACTGTTTAATACAAAAACAATATATTATTACACTGTTTTTTATAATCTATATTTTACAATTTATTTCGGAAAACAGTTTTTAATGTCTAAATAATTATTTTATAGTTAACATGTCAAATTTTTTTTGGAAGTTTGACATGAGGGGGTATTTTTTAAATAATTCGGAAATAATAAATTTGATTAATGATAAAATAATAATAATCCTAACAATGTCTAAATAATTCATGCATAAGTCCGAAATTAAATCATGCATTTGATTGAAAAAACATGCATGCTGTTTAACCTAAAATTAAATAATATTTAGGCATGCATATTAAACTTGTACAAAAAAAATAAAATTGAATCAAACTATATCTAAAGCATGTGTACTATAAATCAAACAAAAAAGAAAAAATAAATTTTATCATCTTTGAACATGCAAATTAATATTGTAATTCGAAATTAAAACAAAACTAATAAAAGGGAGAGATTAATATTGAGCATGCAAATTAATATTGTAATGTGAAATTAATATTGTAATCCGAACATAATAATAACATGCATTTGTGTGTATAAACATAAAACATATACACATATAATCATATTAAATGTATATACACATAAATATGTAGTTGTAGAATAAATCATTAGGGCATTCAATGTTCAATAATGCATAGGAGCATATAAACATGCATTTGAGTACATAAACATGCATTTGTGAGTAAAAAATTAATTGAGAAAACATAACCTTGATGTGGAGAGAGAGGTGCGAAAAAAGAGGAGTGGTGGACGACGGCAGCGGACGGCGGCAACCGGCGACGGACAACGGCAGTGCATGGAGGACAGCGGCGGCGCTGGACTCTGGACGGCGGCGGCGGGGGTCCGTGGAAGAGTCGACGAGAGAGTAGGGAGGTGAAGAGAGAGTATTAGGGTTGGAGGCGTGTGGAATGAAAAAATTCGCTAAGTGTTGATTTTATATATCGGTGTAGTCACGGTCGTAGTCACGGATAAATCCGTGACTAAACCCTTCGTAATCAACGAAATCAGCCACGCGGCATCAGCCGCCTTTGACCGGTTTAGTCACGGTTTTATCCGTGACTAAGACCGTGTCTAATTCAAATTTTGAATTTAGTCACGGTCCTAGTCACGGGTAAAACCGTGACTAGACCGGCGGCCCTGACACCACTCCGGCTGCCAGACTGACAGGTTAGTCACGGCATTATCCGTGACTAAGACCGTGACAACTTAAAATTTTTTAGTATAAATCATCTTTCTCCGGCCCAAGACTGGACTGTAAAAAAAATGGATAATAGAGGTCCAATTGACTGGGATTCGATGTGTAGAGATATGAAACGACTTAAGCTGATTACACAGCTTATGGAGCCGAAAACCGTGGAAGCATACGAGAGAATCAAGGAGTTGATGTCTAGACCCCTTGAAAGTTTTGGCGATTATAAAGATGAAGAATCCGACTCGTTGGGCAAGTCAAAAGCAAGAAATTTGTGTCGGATGCTTCAACGTGCATAAGAAGTTTCAGAGTATATGGACCCGATCAACGAAGAAGCTCGAATGAAAATTCAGGAGTTGTGGGCTAGGCCTCTTGAAAGTTTCCGATTGAGGAATGAATAATGTTAGTTAGGTTAATGTGATAAATAAATCTATGTTAGTTGTTTGATAAGTAATATGTGACAATTTCATTGTGTTTTGTATTTATCTTTGAAATTTGATAAATAAATCTCTGTTAGTTGTTTATTAATATCTAAATTTATTATAATATTCAGATTAGTAAAAGTAAATTACTTTTTTTTTAATTTTTGAATTTTGTTAATTTTCGAATAGACTTAGAATTATTAAAATTAATTTTCGAATTTCGAATTATTAAAAATTATTAAAATAAATTTTCGAATTTAGAAAAATCAAAAATAATATTTGAATTTTCGAATTTGAAATTACATGGATATAATATAGAGTAATTTCATATTTTGTATTGGGTAAATTTTAATTTTCAAACTTCGAATTGTGAAAAATTTTATTTTGAATTTATAATATGGATATAAAAAACTTGTTGTGGTTGAATTAATATGGAGTAATTTTTTGTTCATAAATAATTAATAATGATAAAGATAGAAAAAAATTCAAATATTGTTGGAGTAATATAATGATGAAGAAATCTGCACAAATATTAGAAGTCAATAAAATTGAAATTACAACAGCACAATTATTCGCTATCAGAATCGTCATTTTCTACATATACAGTATCTTCTTCTGTATCTGAACCGTCTATCCATTCACCTTCTTCCTGATATTGAGCGTTTTGTTGTGCTACATACATTTCCTCAATTTCGCGCTCAGATGGAATGGTTGGGTCCGGAAGGTGAGTTTCTGGCATGACTTCAACACGTCCGCCATTTGGATCACTTAATTGGATGTCATAGTTGACCGTCTCAACAATAGGCGGAGGTTGGAAAAATTGTTGCTGAAAAGCATCTAGATCAACGTCCTTGTGTTGAGTTTGTGATTTTATTTTGTTCGGACGGACAGGACATGCACACACCCAAGGATTCTGTGTCCGCCTTGTTGAAGGACCATACGTGTTCAGGAAGCATCTCTTTTAGTGCAATTGGTAGAAGTCTTTGCATTATTACATGAGCATCGTGAGTTTTCATGCTCGTCGTCGTGGTAAGTTTGTTCATGTCTACGCATCTAGACAAGTTGGAGCAGTAGCCATCTGGAAACTTCTGAGACGCAAGCCATTGTAATATTGCTGCCTTTTGTGGTTCTGTGACCTGGTAGACTGCTTTTGGAACTTCCTTGCCCTGATATTCTAGATCAACAGAAAGTTCGGGTCTATCACACCAAATAGTCATATCTTTCCTAGCTGCAAGACCGTCTTTAGTTTTGCCTTTCAAATCCATCACCGTGTTAAATATATTGTCAAAGACGTTCTTCTCAGTGTGCATGACATCTAAATTGTGACGGATGAGAAGGTCTTTCCAATAAGGCAACTCCCAGAATATGCTCCTCTTTGTCCACTTATGGGTATCACAATACCCATATGGCTCTTGGTTTGTCTCTTCCATAGCCGTAGGAAAACGTCGAACCCGGTTATAAATTTCTTCACCGGTCAATCTCGGGGGTGGGCTCTCTCGTACCGCTCTGCCTCTAATGAAAGACTTCTTGTCCTTTCGATATTGGTGCCTTTCCGGGAGAAACTTGCGGTGACAATCAAAGTAACTTCCTTTTTTGCTGTAACTAAGCCAGTTGGCACCTGATTTCTCCATGCATATCGGACATCCCATCAAACCGTGTGTGCTCCATCCCGAAAGCATGCCATAGGCAGGGAAGTCGCTAATGGTCCAAATGATGGCAGCTTTCATGATAAACATTTTATCTGATGAAACATCATAAGTTGGTGTCCCAACGGCCCACAGTTCTTTCATCTCCTCGATAAGGGGTTGGAGATAAATGTCTATCTTTCGCCCAGGATCCTTGGAACCCGGACAAATTAAAGACAAAAATATGAAATGACTTTTCATGCACATGTCGGGAGGGAGATTGTAAGGAGTTAACATGACCGGCCAACATGAATAGTTCTTGCCAAACCTGCCAAAAGGAGCAAATCCATCTGAGCACAATCCCAGCCGCACATTTCGTGGCTCCATAGCAAACTGAGGATGACAGCGGTCAAAGTGTCTCCAGGCTTCACAGTCCGAAGGGTGAGCCATCATACCCTCGTTGGTTTCGTGCTCAACATGCCATGTCATGTGTTTCGCAGTAGCAGTCGAAGCGTACATCCTCTGCAGTCGAGGAGCTATTGGGAGGTAATACAGTTTAGACAGTGCAGACCTATGTCGTGGTTTCTTTTTACCTTGACGAACAGGTTTGTATCTGTCTCCACCACAGAACTTGCAGAACTCAAGTGCCTCATCCTCCTTCCAGAACAACATACATCCTTCCGGGCACGCATCAATTTCAACACAAGGTAGCCCCAACTTAGACATTAACTGCTTCATGTGGTAATATGAATCCGGAAGGGTATGATCTCGCGGTAGCATCCCTCCTACTGACTGCAAGACTCTATTCATGCAAGTTTCAGGGAGACTGTATTCGGCTTTTATGTTCATGAATTCAGTAACGGCGGATAGCTGAGAGTATCCCTCACAATCAGCATACAGAGGTTGGTCGGCAGCTTTTAGAACATCTTGAAATCTCTCAGCCAAACCTTCATCCACATAAGGTTGATAAAATGTCGGATTTTCATCCGCATCTGGTTGATACGAGGTTGAGGCTTCAGGGGGGTCGTTAGGTGGTTGTGGGGGGTTGAACTGAGACATCGGTACACCGTATGCGTCATATACCATTTGTTGGTCCCACCTCATTTCAGCACGGTCTCCCCACGCACTCATCTCTGGAGGGACGTAACGAGACGAACCTACCGTTTGTGGTATAACAGATGGATCCAAAGGTTCGCCGTGAGAAGTCCAATTATAATAATTGGGAACAAAACCAACCGCGTACAAATCATACCCAACTTCGTGTGGGTCTTTAAATTTGAGATTTTTACACTTTGAAAATGGACATCTTATTTTATCACCACTCATATAAGCCGGATGTTCAAGTGCAAATTCAATAAATTCCCCAACTCCCTCGAGAAAATTTGATTGCATTCCGTACAATACCGCATCTTTATCATACATCCAACTTCTATTTTGTTAATACATTATGCCTGAATATTATAATAAAAAAGTATACACGTTCAAAACGAAGGTTATTAATGTAACAATAATACTAACAAATTTTAAGTGAGTTATTTCACTAAATAATCAACTAACTAATTTTCACTAAATTAAATGAAATGCACACAATTCACAACAATAATTCACAAAATATAAGTAATTACCTAATACTTAAATTTAACTAATATTACAAAAAATTTAAGTAATTTATTAACACTACATTTAAATTAAACATACGTTTAACTAAATTTAACTAATTCATTTAGTTAAATTTAACTAAATTTAACTAGTTCATTCCGTCCCCTTTTAATGCATCACTAGGTTTAAACCTACGTTTAGCTAACTAATATAACATAATTAACACATCACTAGCTACGTTTAAACGTACGTTTAGCTAACGAATTTTAATTAAATTATTTTTGTAAACCTACATTTAAACCTACACTAAATTATTACGTTAATGACATTTAATGTTATTAGTACTACACAATTAACAATTCCAATTCACTAAATTAAATAATATGACCAAATTAAACCCAATAATTTGAACATGTATATAAGGTCATTTGAATTAATAAATAATACACAATTACAATAACAATTCACAATACACTTAATTAACACATTACTAACGTACGTTTAACTAACTAATTTCACTTAACATAAAGATCACTACGTTTAAAACTACGTTTAACTAACTAATTTTAATTAAATTATTTTATAAACCTAACAGTTTAACTAATTTTATGACATTACTACGCTTACAGTTGAATATGTTGTTAATAAATTAACAACATCACTAATTTAATAGTTTTAATAATTTAAATTGAACCAACTAATTCTAAATAAAAATAGTAATTCAAATAACATACCTTAACTGCATAAATGGGGAAAATGATAGAAGACAGACTACATCCTTCGATCTTTCAAACAGATACTGTATATACTGGAAATGAATTGGTGTGGTTCTGTTGAATGAATGAGCTGCTCCTGCATATATAAAAAATTTAGTCACGGACTTAGTCACATATTTGTCCGTCACTAAGCAAAACCGTGTCCATTACGCGTCCGATCCGTGTTAATGACGTGTAAATGACGTGTTAATCAAAGTAGTCACGGACATAGTCACGGCCATGTCCGTGACTAAATTTATCCGTACATAATACCGTTGCGGATTGATTTATGGGAGATGCAAAATTAATTTTTAAATTTAGTCACGGCTGTAGTCACGGATGTGGCCGTGACTATGTCGCCGGAGTAAAGCAAGCCAGGCCGGAAAATCAAACGGGCAATCGGAGGATGTTAGTCACGGACAAAAATCCGTGACTACGTGTAGTCACGGCTGTAGTCACGGTAAAATCCGTGACTAATTTTTTTTTTAAATTTCCGTGACTAGTCCGTGACTAGGCTAGTCACGGACCAAATCCGTGACTACGGTCCGTGACTAAACGAGTGTTTTTTTGTAGTGAATGATCTTTAATAAAATTCAAGCCTACGAAAGTTGAATTGTGTAATATTGCATGTTGACTAAGTTGTATATGAAATTTGAAATTAAAAAGTGCTAAGTCATACTTAGTTGGTTTGATCCGATTAGCGCGGCTCGTGGCAATACTATAGGGCCATTTAATCTTTCTGACCCATACTCTATTCATATATTCTGATTTCCAAGTATTTACATTCCACTCACGTTCGTAGTATTAGTTTTTTTTCAATATACCGAAGCACTCCATGATTCTTGCTCTTGGAGAATCCCATATACATACATCCATGCTACGTGGGCAGTGGCGGAACTAGGACTTGTGACTCGCAGGGGCACAATAACAAAGAAATCATATACTACTCTGAAAAAATCATATGCATCACGTTTATAGCAATAAAAAAACTATAAAAATTTAAATAAAATAACTACGTAAAGAGTAGCGTAATTTTTATTAGACACTGACGTGTCAAATGAAGGAGAATCATTGAGAGGTGGCAATCTTTGTCTTTGATATGCACTAGTTTGTAGTGCATAAATGTATGTTTTTATATTTATTCTGTGTGGATTGTTTACCGTTTTTAGTTAGTTTTTAAGCAATCATCTTCATTTGTTTGTAATTGATTTTAATCATTTTTAGTAAGTTGTAAAGTAGTAGTAGAGTTATTGGCAAGGAAAAGAAGTGAAAAGAAGAAGAAAAATATCCAGGTGCACAAACCCGGCCGGGTCAGATACATCACCCGGTCGGGTCTGATTTAACAGATACAGGTACTCAGGAAATTACATCACCCGGTCGGGTGAGGTATTTCACCCGGTCGGGTCCGACTTGACCCGGAACACCAGTACGTGCCGAAGATCGCCAGAACGTGTAGGATATTTGATTTTGACATGCACCCGGTCGGGTGGGCACTTTACCCGGCCGGGTATCCGGCATTAGGTGTTGAAAACACTTATAAATAACCCCATTTTCCTTCACTTTTATTCACTCCTTCTTCCATACTCTTAAGCTCAGTTTAGAATAGTATTTCTTTTATATTCTTATAGCATGTTTAGTCTCCAAATGAGGAGCTAAACTCTTCCATCTTGGTATTGCTCTTGAAGCTTGTTGATTATTAAAGTTGTGAGTTATTTTCTTAACTTCTTTTCCTTGAATATTAATTCTTCCTTTAAATACTATTTCTATATCAATGTTGGGGAGTGTTACTAAGATGACAATTAGTTAACATCTTGACATTGGTTTTAGTAATAGCTATTCCTTCCTCTATGTTAATATCGGGGAGTGTTACTAAGATGACAATTAGTTAACATCTTGATATTTAACTATAGTAGGATTCATTCCCTTTAATATTCTTCCTTGAGTATTAATTAATTCCTATTCATATTTCATATTAATATTTTGAACATTACTTAAAGGATCAACTAGTTTTGTTTCATATATTAATTACTACTAGAAATGATCAACGAACCGATGGTTAATCGTTGATAGTTTCACAAGTAAGTAACTTCGGTTTATTAATGCACGGTCGTGGTTAATAAACTTAAGAGGGATTAATTTTGTTGGTTAAACCGAAACCGTTGTGTTGAGGTTATCAATCTCAATTGATTTCATCAAGGAGTTAAGAGATCAAATGCTACTATCAAGTAGGTATATGGCGTTGTTCTATACTTGACTAATAGTAAGGGTTATTAATGAACGGTCGTTGTTAATAACTTTCCTCGATGAATTGGATATACTCCTCGATTGAGTATTCGAGAGGAGATAAGTTATAGATATCACAATGATCGACTGAAATATATCAACAAGTGGAAAGTAGCAATGCCAAGTCCTTTTTATCTTTGAATTAAATCACATATAACTCGTTCATCTTCGTGTTTAATTTAATTAAATCATTCAACCCAAAACCCCCCTTTATTTACTCCTTTCGTTAATAAAAAGATAAATATTCCTTTCCCTGTGGATACGAACTCTACTTCACCTATACTACGTATAAGTGTTAGTATTGAATTTATTTTGAGTGCACTCACGACAAAGTGCACGTCAAATTTGGCGCCGTTGCCGGGGAAATGCAATTATTTTTCTTTTTATTTTAAGAAAAATCAAAAAAAAAATAATTAAATAAAAATATAAAGAGTTCTTATTTTCTATTTTTGAGCTTTGTTCGAGTATATGGTTAAACACCGATCTATAAACCAAATCACCTACCAAACAAACCCCGAAACAGAAAAAGCCTTCGAGAGGTTTAGGAATTTATTTCCGAATACTTCTTCGGAGGAATCATCAAGTGCTAGTTCTTATTCTAGCGAGAACGAAGAGCCAATCACTATGGCTCAAGAAACAAGAACATTGATGGAGCTCATGGCTCCTAACTTAAATCAACAACCTCTATGTATCACCTTCCCCACTCTTGATGAAGGTGCTACATTTGAGCTCAAATCGGGCCTCATTCATCTACTCCCCTCATTTCATGGCCTAAGGGGCGAGGATGCAAACAAACATCTTGCGGAGTTTCATATAGTATGCACTAGTATGAAGCCAAATAATGTCACTGAAGAACAGATCAAGCTGAGGGCCTTTCCATTCTCACTGAAAGACACGGCTAAGGATTGGCTATTCTATCTTCCCTCGGGAAGCATAGAGACATGGGCGGCAATGAAAAGATGCTTCCTAGAAAGGTACTATCCCGCCTCCATCTCATCATCTTTGAAAAAACAAATAAGTAACATTGATCAAAAAGATGATGAGACCTTATATGAATATTGGGAACGGTTCAAAAAGTTATGTGCTAGCTGCCCTTATCATGGCTACACCGAGCAAGACCTCATACTCTACTTTTACGATGGTCTTGTTGATGATGATAGAAGAATGGTGAATGCCGCTTGTGGGGGTGGCATTGTCAACAAAACCCCCTCACAAGCAACAAACTTGATCTCGGAGTTGGCCAAAAATTCTAGGCATTACAACGGGCGGTCCTCAATCCGTAAAGTTGCCGCGGCAGAATCATCTTCATCTTTGGAAAGTCAAATGGCCGGCTTGACTTCTTTGGTTAAGGATTTCCTCTTAAATCCTAGAACCCAAGAGGTCAAGGTCTGCGGCATATGCACACAGCAGGGGCATCCAACCGATTCTTGCCCAAATCTCCAAGAAGAGCAAGTCAATGCCTTGAATTTTCAATCTCATCAACAAAAGAGGTACGACCCACACTCTAACATTTACAACCCCGGGTGGAGAGATCACCCGAATTTGAGATATGGGAACCCTCAACCACAACAAAATCAGCCCTTTCAACAATCCTTCCCAAATCACCAAGGCCAAACCTCAAGCTCAAATATGTCCACCGAAGACATGATCCGAGCACTTGCTACCAATATATCAACAATGCAACAAAGTGTGGCTCAATTCCAAGAAACAACGAAATCCAGCATCCAAAACTTGGAAAATCAAATGAGCCAAATCTCAATTGCGGTGAGCCGACTTGAGGCAAAAGACTCGGGTAAACTCCCATCTCAAATGGAGCAAAACCCGAGACAACATGTTAATGCAATCATGTTGAGGGATGAGACAACATTGAAAGAGGTGCATAAGGAAGAAAAACAAGCTCAAAATGGGGTTGATCCTGGAGAAGATTTTCAACCAAACGAGGAGGAACCAACAAAAACTAAATTTCCTCCACTTTCATCATATGAACCGCTCCCTCCATTCCCTGAGGCATTGAAAAACACAAGGAAACTGAAGAATGATCGGAACATCTACGAGACCTTCGCCGATTCTGAGGTAAACATCCCACTCTTCAAACTGATTAAAAGTGTTCCCCGTTATGCAAAGTTCTTAAAGGAACTATGCACAATGAAAAAGGAAAATAAACTGGAAGGGAAACAAAAAGTTGAGGTTAGTGAACGTGTCTCGGCCATTTTTCAAAAGAAACTTCCCAAAAAATGTAGCGACCCGGGCATGTTCACCATTCCTTGCAAAATAGGGGACACCAATTTTTCTAAAGCCTTGTTGGATTTAGGAGCATCAATAAATGTCATTCCTTATTCCTTGTATAAATCCTTACAACTCGGCCCACTACATCAAACTGGTGTAGTGATTCAACTGGCGGATCGGTCTAATACTTACCCGAAGGGTGTAGTAGAAGATGTGCTAGTAGAAGTAGAAAATTTGATTTTCCCTGTTGATTTTTATGTTCTGGAAATGGGAGATGATAACCAAACTACACCAATTCTTTTGGGAAGACCCTTCTTGAAAACCGCTAAAACAAAAATTGATGTGTCTAGTGGTTCATTAACAATAGAATTTGATGATCAAAAAGTAGAATTCAACATCTTTGATTCTACCGAAAAACAAATTAAAGATCAATCTCTTTGTTCTTTAAATGTTTTTGAACCACCACCAACACTAAATATTTTTGTTGGAGAGGAAACAAAAAAATTCTCAATTTTTAATGAAATAAAAATTGAGCCAAAAAAATCTGTTTTGAAAGGAGAACTTAAAAAGTCACCTCAGCACGAGTTAAAACCATCGACACTTGAGGTGGTGACAAAGAAGAAAGTTCGGCCTTACTGGAAAAGGTCGAAAGCTAAAATTGAAACATGGCCAAACAGGGCCTTGAAGCAGGAAAAAAGGGATGTTCACGATTACACTTAAAACGGAAAATAAAATAAAAATAACGTCGTGCCGCGACATTAAATCAAGCGCTCCTTGGGAGGCAACCCAAGTTTTTATTTTGATAATTTTCATTTATTTTTGTGTGTGAGAAATGATTTTAAAAAAATAAAAATAAAAATAAATAAATAAATAGAAAAAAAAAGAGAGCACCTGGGATTAAACCCGGCCGGGCTAAAAACATTACCCGGTCGGGTTCCTTCATAGAACACAACACCCGGCCAATCACCCGGGCAAGGCAATTGCGGAATAGAGTAAAAAATCAACACACCCGACCGGGTCACCTTCATATACCCGGCCGGGTGTTTTCCCTAAAAAGCTTCTGGATAAGCAACATTTAGGCCCGACCGGGTACACACCTGCCACCCGGCCGGGTGATTTTCAAAAAGGGGCTACTGGATACGCAATGTTTAGACCCGACCGGGCCAATTAACCTACCCGGCCGGGTGATCGGGTAAAAGCCCGATATGGGGGCGGGCGGAACCTTTCTTCCCCATTCTTCTTCTTCCCCAAATCGAAAACTCTTCCCTTTTCCTCCATTGCCAAGCACCAAAAGCTCCATTACTCCCTAAATTTTCGCCCAAATTCACCAAATAAAATCATTTTCCTCATCTCCTTCACTCCCTCTTCCATTTTCTACCCACAAAACCCACCCAAATCCATCCCTAAAAGAAATCCGAAAACCCTAACCCCATACCCCAAAGTTCCGATTTTTGCCTTAAAAATCCCAAGAAATCCCAATTTCTTCTCCTAATAATCATCCTCTCCACTCTCACAAACCCAAAACACCCAAAACCCACCAAAAATCCAAAGTTCCAAACCCCATCATACCCAAGTCCGAAAATACCAAGAAAAATTCCAAAAAAAAATCAACTCTCATGGCTCCTAAAAAGTCCAAAGCATCTTCTTCAAGGGGTAACCAAGAGATTGCACCCGTTCCCGGTTTTGAGAGTGTGAAGTTTAACACCGAGGCCCACAAAAAGCGCTTCATAGAGCAAATCAAACGGGAGGTAAAACAATCCCGTTTTATATGCATTACTACGCTATTGTCATTCATGCTTGATGCGATTATGCGTGAGATTTTCACCAACATTGGGATGCTTAGAATTTTTGAGATGCAATATGTTACCTATCCACATTTGGTGTATGAATTCTTTAGCTCATTTAAGCAAATAGCAAATGTTGATGATCATGCTGAAAGTAGAATCACATTTCGTTTGTTGAATGAGAACCGTTCATTGACCAAGCGGGAGTTTGCCCAACACTTTGGTCTCGCCTTGTTCAATGAAGAACGTGAACATGACACTTTTGTGGGTGTGGAAATGTGGCAAAGGATGACAGGGCAGGTGGATGTGGAGCTTAGACACCTTAGTGTGAATCGTGTACAACATCCGGTCTTCCGAATTTTCTTGAAATTTTTGTCAAACTGTTTTCTCGGAAGACCAAATAACCATCACACAAGGGTCTGGGATGTTTGTATTCTTGGACAAGCTGTTTTACCAGGTCCGGATCACGTGGATGTTGCCTCCATTCTATGGGATCACTTCAAAACAGTGGCAACTTCCACGGGAACTATTAGGGCAGGGGGCTTGATTACACATTTAGCCACACTCTATGGCTTTGTAGACCCAGGCCCCATTACCTCAGCACAGCTTGTTTGCACATCATGGCTCCTGAAAAATACCAAAGATATTGTCTTTTCTCATAAAACACCCGATGGGGTAGATATCTACAATTGGTTAATTGATCCACCACATCCTATTTACACACAAATACCCTCAGCCGACCTCCCTTTGGACCTTTTGAATCACCAAATTGGTGATGGACACCACTATTGTCTCCCTGGGAGAATACCACTCCACTACCAACAAGAACAACCCTAACAAGATCAGCCTGCGCATGAACCACCACCCCTCATTCCTGAACAACCTCAACCACAACCCAATGCTCACCAATATTCACCATTTGAGCAAGAAATGCTAAATAGCATGAATGCTCTAAACCTTAACTACACTCAACTTCGGGAGGAAGTTGTTTCGTATAGAACTGAGCAAAGACAGAGCTATGAGAGGATCGAGGAGCAACGGCAAGCGGACTGACGGAGATACGAAGAAGACCGGCGGAGAGATCAGGAGGACCAAAGGAGGACTTTTGGCCCTATCTATTCCTATGTAGCACATGAGGGTGCCTTTGCTGCTATGACTACTCCTCCTCCGGCACCTTCATGGTATAACCCCACTGAATGGGGTTATTTTGGCGGATCGAGCTCTAGTGGTGGAGGCGGGGACGACGGAGACGGTGGTGATCGCATGGATGAGGATGCACACTTTGGGGGCTACCAGGGTTATGGAGGATTCTATGATGGCGGAGATGCGGGCGGGCACTAGGGACTGTGCCATGGACTAGCGGTGGGGGAGATCTGTCCGGTATGCTCGCATTCATACTCTTGATTCTTGCTTTTACTTAAAAAAAAAAATAATAAAAAAATAAAAAAAAAATAAAACAGCTTGTTAAGTTGAAAACCCACAAAGGACAGCTTAAGCAAAAATAAAGCAAAAATAAGAGTGAGTCTGTGAGATATATTGAGGAAAAATGTGGGAAGCTGGGTTGAAAACCCGAAAGGGCACCTAGGCAAAATGAGAGAATGAGAGAAAGTATTTCTTTTGATTTTGCAGGATCCTAAGGGTGGTTACTAAAGAAAGTTCATTGCATGAGGAAAAAGTAATTGAAGACCCCTTGATGTATTCTTTTTATGTTTGGGGATACTTTGTGATTATCTTGGTTCCAAAAACACTTTGTGATGGATGATGATCTTATCAATTGAGGATTTTTTTTTGGATTGCATTTACTCGAGACGAGTAAAGATTCAAGTGTGGGGGTATTTGATATGCACTAGTTTGTAGTGCATAAATGTATGTTTTTATATTTATTCTATGTGGATTGTTTACCGTTTTTAGTTAGTTTTTAAGCAATCATCTTCATTTGTTTGTAATTGATTTTAATCATTTTTAGTAAGTTGTAAAGTAGTAGTAGAGTTATTGGCAAGGAAAAGAAGTGAAAAGAAGAAGAAAAATATCCAGGTGCACAAACCCGGCCGGGTCAGATACATCACCCGGTCGGGTCTGATTTAACAGATACAGGTACTCAGGAAATTACATCACCCGGTCGGGTGAGGTATTTCACCCGGTCGGGTCCGACTTGACCCGGAACACCAGAACGTGCCGAAGATCGCCAGAACGTGTAGGATATTTGATTTTGACATGCACCCGGTCGGGTGGGCACTTTACCCGGCCGGGTATCCGGCATTAGGTGTTGAAAACACCTATAAATAACCCCATTTTCCTTCACTTTTATTCACTCCTTCTTCCATACTCTTAAGCTCAGTTTAGAATAGTATTTCTTTTATATTCTTATAGCATGTTTAGTCTCCAAATGAGGAGCTAAACTCTTCCATCTTGGTATTGCTCTTGAAGCTTGTTGATTATTAAAGTTGTGAGTTATTTTCTTAACTTCTTTTCCTTGAATATTAATTCTTCCTTTAAATACTATTTCTATATCAATGTCGGGGAGTGTTACTAAGATGACAATTAGTTAACATCTTGACATTGGTTTTAGTAATAGCTATTCCTTCCTCTATGTTAATATCGGGGAGTGTTACTAAGATGACAATTAGTTAACATTTTGATATTTAACTATAGTAGGATTCATTCCCTTTAATATTCTTCCTTGAGTATTAATTAATTCCTATTCATATTTCATATTAATATTTTGAACATTACTTAAAGGATCAACTAGTTTTGTTTCATATATTAATTACTACTAGAAATGATCAACGAACCGATGGTTAATCGTTGATAGTTTCACAAGTAAGTAACTTCGGTTTATTAATGCACGGTCGTGGTTAATAAACTTAAGAGGGATTAATTTTGTTGGTTAAACCGAAACCGTTGTGTTGAGGTTATCAATCTCAATTGATTTCATCAAGGAGTTAAGAGATCAAATGCTACTATCAAGTAGGTATATGGCGTTGTTCTATACTTGACTAATAGTAAGGGTTATTAATGAACGGTCGTTGTTAATAACTTTCCTCGATGAATTGGATATACTCCTCGATTGAGTATTCGAGAGGAGATAAGTTATAGATATCACAATGATCGACTGAAATATATCAACAAGTGGAAAGTAGCAATGCCAAGTCCTTTTTATCTTTGAATTAAATCACATATAACTCGTTCATCTTCGTGTTTAATTTAATTAAATCATTCAACCCAAAACCCCCCTTTATTTACTCCTTTCGTTAATAAAAAGATAAATATTCCTTTCCCTGTGGATACGAACTCTACTTCACCTATACTACGTATAAGTGTTAGTATTGAATTTATTTTGAGTGCACTCACGACAAAGTGCACGTCAGTCTTCGAGGAGCCATACTCTGAAATCGCCTCATAATGACTTCATTCTCAATTTTAATAAATACATCTTTCTCAATGTAACACATCAGACAATCTGTCAAGTATTCTTCTCCCATCCTGTCGCGCAAATCATTCTTGATAAACTTCATCGTCGAGAAAGATCTTTCAACTGTGGCTGTTGTAACAGGTAAAACCAATGCCAATTGAATGTGTCGGTACACTAACTTATAAGTTGTGTGCCACTCTGTTTGAACCAATGCTTTTGCCAAATCTCCAATAGTTTGTAGGCCTGAAAATTGTGGAGATGATTTGACAAACGTAATAAACACTCTAAGTTGTTCATTTAGTTCAAATCTATCTCTTGAACTAAAGTCATCTGGATATAACTCAGCAAGACGAAGAAGTCGCTTCACATCAAAATTGGAGAATGAGTCTTTGGGACTTAACGATGCTATGCACATTAATAGCTCCGAACTTGACTCGGTAAAGCGATTACTCATCTCTTGAATAAGACGATCAATAATCTAGCATTATATTAAAAAACATAATTAATTACAATAACAAAACAAATAAATTTGAATACAATTAAATAATAAATAAAAGTCATAAAAATGTCAACATGAAAATAGTGGTAATCAGTTTTTGGACTACCATCAACCGTCTTCTGCCTTTTCACTCGACCTGGCTTTACATCCTCCATATTAGGTACATCAATATCATGTTTTGAACAAAATGTACTCACTTCTTCAACCAACAAATCCCAACCATAATCATTCCTATAATGCTCCAAATCGGTTTTCACAGCCCTGACAAGATCCACAACATTACCTATATTTTGATTCTTTTGTTGCAATTCCTTTGATAGCACATTAGTTTTCCCCAATAATTGCAACATGAAATGAGCAATGAACACAAACTCATAGGTTGCCATTTTTTCAATTAAACTAGAAGAAGTGGACTTTCTTTTGAGATCAACACCATCATCAAATATAGCTTCAAGCACCTCAATCACATCATCCCACATATCAACAACTCTAATGATTGTTTTATAATGAGAGCCCCAACGAGTATCACCGGGTCGTGCTAGACTTATTTCTTGATTTTTCACTTCCCCGTACTAACCTCACCACGTTCTATACGGCCTACAACATCTTCATAATGTTTTTGTAAAAGATCATCTTTTCTTTTACATGACGCACCCACCACATTTACAATCATGCCAAGATGATAAAAAAAACTACCAATTATTCCATTATTCTTCAAAGAGGACACAATCACCAACTGAAGGCGATAGGCAAAACAATGGATATAATGTGCTTGCTTATTTTCCTCCAAAATTTTTTGTTTTAAACCATTAATTGCACCACTCATATTGGAAGCCCCATCATAACCTTGGCCTCGAACCTTAGACAATGAAAGACCATATTTTGCAAAAAAATCATCAATAGCATTTTTCAGTGCCTGTGCAGAGGTGCTACTAACATGAACCACTCCCAAAAATCGCTCAATTACTTCCCCACAATTATTAACAAACCTTAAAACCACAGACATTTGCTCCTTTATTGAACTATCCCGAGCCTCATCAATCAACAAAGAGAAAAACTTGCTACCAATCTCATTAATAATAGCAAGCCTTACCTCGGTTGCACAAGCATTACTAATCTCCTTTTGAATTTTAGGAGAGGTTTGTTGACTATTTCTGGGAGCGTTCAAGTTCATTACCATGTTGATGTGTGGATGGCGTTTACATTCCCATTTCAAGAGTTCAAGAAAGTTACCTGTAATTATAAATAGTGCAATATATAGTCATTATAAATTTATAATCAAACAAATAATACATTATTAATAATTGAAATAAAGTGATAAATATTTACCTGAATGCGTTGAAGTAGCTGATTCATCATGACCTCGAAAAGCTAATCCACCCTCTAAAAGGAATCGAACTACATCAACAATTGTTGTTAATCTAGCACGGTACTCAAGCTCATCTTTCCTGGTTTGTTGTGACAATACATAATCCACATTTTGTTTTTTGTCTTTAAACCCGGACCATTTGATTTTTGCATAATGATGCGTGCTAACTGGAGTTCCTTCGTGGTCACAGAATTTTTCCTTAGCTTTCCTCCAGTTATTAAACCCAACTTCAGTAAAAGCATCATCCCCATTTTTATATCTTCTAGCAAACAAATAACACAAATGGCAAAATGCTGCATCCTTATCAACACTATACTCCAACCAATTAAACTCATCAAACCACTGCTTTTGAAATGATCTGTTTTTTTCCACCAAAATCAGTTTGTGGAAATTTAAACTCACGCGGTTGGCAAGGGCCTTTTGTCAAATAACGTCTCCTCAACTCGTCTCTAAAATTAACATTAAAAGTGTCAATCGGTTTACGCAATCCAGGATCACCAACAATGTCATCATCGGACAATTCAACTTCTATTCGAGCCTTTTTTACATTAGTGTCATTGTTAGGAATGACATTATCGGATGGAGAAACTAAATTATTCGATGAAGAACCACCAATGCTCGGATGTTTAGGTTCCGGTGTATAATATCGTAACATAGCCATTGTTTGGCAAACAACCTAGACCAATTATAATTGAAATAATATGAGGTAATTGTTTAAATTATATTATAACAAACTAACAACATTATCTAAATCAATAAATACACAATTTTAATATATAAATTTACAATATAATCAACATTTAAATGAGATTATCACAACATAATTGTCAAATACATTACACGGCAACACAGCAACACTGTATTTCAATTCAACAAATAAAAGTTTCAACAATTGACATTTTATTTGAATTAAACAAATACAACTCAACAAATAGTCAATTATAAATGAAATTATCTGAAAATCAATTAGGTCAAGGCATTAAAAGGGAAGGTAGAAATCCGGCCGTCCGGGACTGTAGACACGGCGGTGACCTTCGTCCACTGGGACTCGCTAAGATGCTCTTTTAATTTCCTACTCGCTCACTCACTTGCTGGCTCGGTGGTCGCTCAACTATCCGTTGAAGTCGCTGGGTTGCAGGGAGACTTGGGAGTCGCTGCAGACCTGCAGTAGCTTAACGCAGGGGAGTTGATCGAGTTGGGACTTGGCTTTAGGCTTTTGGGGAGTTGGGCTGCGGGCTGCTCCAGGAAGATTTTTTCTTTTTTTCTTTTTGGTTAGATCCAAGAAGGTTTTTAGGATTGGGCTGGCACAAGGGAAAGGACTAAACTAAAAGGCTTTTAGGATTGGGCTGCAGGTGCTCACTAATTATATATATATATATATATATATATATATATATATATATATATATATAAAATCACTGCGGGTGCACGGGCACCTCCGGGCACTGGGCTAGTTCCGCCCCTGTACGTGGGATATTCCTTTGAATTCCACTTAGTAGAGTTATTCCAAATTCTTTGATTATCATTGAGAAGCGATACTGATATTATATATCAAGTATATTTATACGTATTATATTCTTCTCCTATTGTGGATTCTTCTCTTTTAACTGGCAATTGGGCAACGGTCGAAGTGTTTCTGTCAAGCAAGCTAAAGGACTGAAACAGAGGTATGATTATCCTGGGAGCGAGTTGGTAGTCCCGTTCGAGTAGCTATCGAGATACGGGGGCTATCTTTCTTCAAGGCCAGTCCGGTTTACGGACGATCTTACGCTAAGTCTTTCTTTCTCTACTTTTTGTATTAATATTTTAATTCTAATTATTGTTTCTATTTATTTGTTCTTGCATTTGGTGGTTTGTCTGGTGATTTGTGATTAAACTCGGGATATTATCTGAGTATCTGACTAAACTCGCCATTTAAATATTATTTTTCTAACAGAATATGCTTATAAAATTTAATTAAATGATCTAGCCGGCCGAAAGCCCCTCAAATGGGTTTAGCCTGACTGTGGTTCTTGTGAAGTCATCCAGACAGGAACACCACTCATTAATCATATCTGAGTGGTATGATCTATACAAAATTGTATAATCTAAAATTTCAATCCGTTTAATTTAGACAATATAGACAGTACAACTCAAATGATCCTTGTAACTTAACTCATCAAGTTACCACCCTTGAAATTTTTCTTAATAACATTGACAACATCCTTGAATTAATAAATTTTGTTGAAGATGACTAATTTGTTTTTTTCAGATACTTTTTTCATTACTTAATTAATAATATATTTTCAATTTAACTTCTTTTTAAGAAAATTCTGTCAATTCAACAATTTCTGCAATAATTTCAGCAAAGTTAGTCAATTTCTCTGAGAGACTTTTGTGAAACACTCCCGATCTCTAACTATATGAGAGTAATTTTTGTGGATATAAGCGGCAAGATAGAAGGGGCTTTAGAGATCTCTCACTTGGCAGGTAGAGTTAATGATAGCTAAAAATGTTATGAAACTAAAAGAAAATGTGCACACCTCTTGAATCACTTAGGACTTATGATGGTTTTATCCTAGAAAATTAGAACTCTCACCATCCCATTATGGTTGTCTCATTTCTACCTTTTTTTTAACCCGGTAGGTGAACCACCAAAATCGGGGGGAAATGACGAAGAACATTTGTCGGATTTTATTAAAAAATCAAAAAATACATTTGAAGAGGGGGACAAGACCAAAACCTCTCTTGAAAGGGCATACCCTTTCGAAATACACGGGAAAAGTTAAAGGGTTTAAAATAACCGGAAATAAATTTGAGGGGACCAAACCTTACCCCAATTTAAATACATCTGAAAAAAGGAAGACCTGGAGAATCCGCAATTAGGGGAGAGCAAAACCCGAACCTACATGATTGACCCGACCGTATATATCCGAATTTTTTGTTTGGGTTGGAAAACCCGACCCAAAATACCCAAACCCGATCCGATTCTTGCAACCTGAGACTTAAGCGGGTAGCGAGTAGGGTTACCAATTATACTACCTGACCCGCCCGACCACCCGCAATACCCATGGCATATGTACTCCTTATATACCTAATTGTACTGTTCAGTGTTAACTGTAAAGCTCATATATACCAATTATCATTTGTATATACCAATTATCATTTTATTTATCACAATAGCAAATATGTCAATCACCGTATATTATTATTTTACATGTTCAAATATGTCGATTACCGTATTTATACAACTATTACTTTGAATGTTATACTAGTATAACTTTGAATGATATTTTTACCAATTACCCATTTATTTATCACAACTTCAACAATAATAAATTAAAATCCGAATGGACCCGAAAACCGAATCAACCTGACCGCAACCCGAACTTATTTAACCCGAAAAACTCGATAATTTTTTTGATAGGGTAGGGTTTGAAATTATCAATCCGATAACCGAACGAGTTTACACTTTTTGAACCCGACCCGCCCGAACCCGACCCGTGCTCTGCCCTATCCGCAATAATGGATCTTTAAATATTAGAGGGCGAATTACGGATATTATAAGAGAGAGAAACTTGGGATTGGGCTGTATCTAATTGGGCTAGATAATGAGCAGCCCAATTACATTCTCTTAAGTGTGTCCGCATGAAACCAAAGCTTTTTTGAAAGTTTCACACATCTCAGCTAGCTTTTTCCATCTCCCAGTATAGTTTGTATCATTCAACAGAGCAATAACACAAAGCATGAAGCTTTGCTTCAAGAACAGATTCCGCCGAGATGTGGAAGGCCAAAGCAAAGATCAGTTCGCCCGCTCTATTCCGCATAATCGCACCACCTCTAGGTTGTCCAGGTAAGAATGAAGCATCCACGTTCAATTTGAGCTCCGGTCGATCTAACAACCTAGGATTAGGGGTCCGAAAATTTGGATTAATAAGATTTTCGGAGCAAAACGGTTCAAAGTCGGTCCTTTTCTTTAGCTTTTGCAAACTATGGGACCAGTTGCGAATGAAGCTTCTATCTATTCTATTCTATTTATCTATTCTATTCTATTTATAAATAAATCTATTATCTATTACTTCGTATATTATATATAAGAAAACAAATGACAAGTGGCATTTCAAGGACATTTACAGAACAACCACAGCACAGGAAGCTCAGCATCTTTTGCTACGTACGATAGGACACGTGGCAATGTGCATTAATGAGCCCAATGTATAAAAACACCATTTTTCTTCATAATGTGATAACTTTTTCATTTTTTCTCTAATCTTTATGAAAAGTAAATCAAAATTCATAATTTTTTACGATCTTTCATATGACACTAATATTGTATATATAAAAAAAATTAAAAAAATGAAAGTGTTTAAACAACATTCCTATTTTTCAATCTCCATACAAATTATTTTCTATTAAATAAAGGAAAAATTGAAAATAATAATCTCAACTATTGCCGATCCGCTGAAAATAATCCCAACTATTGATTATTTTTGTATAATCCCAACTATATAGACTATCCGCCAATAATGGTCCATGACCATATATTACCTCTATAAAAAGTGAATTTTAAATAGAAATTAAGCGTAAAAATTAAAAGTTGAGATTATTTATAGGGATTATTTGTTATATCTCATCTCATCCAATTTAGAAACTACAAGAATTTATTCATTGGGACCATTATTGGCGGAAGGTCCCTAAAGTTGGGATTATTCTGTAATAATCAATAGTTGAGATTATTATGAGCGGACCGCCAATAGTTGGGATTATTACTATCAATTTTTCCATAAATAAATAAATAATTCTTCATATATCATCAAATTAAGAATAATGGATAAAATATGCCTTATTAATTTTTAGTGACTATAACTGTGCTGAAAATTATATCAAAGTGACTATCGAAAAATCTCTCATATATATATATATATAGGGTGCGGTTCAAGTGAGAACGGTGCTTAACGTGAGAACGTGAGAACACTCACATTTTACACAATGTGATGCACAATAGAGCCCGTCAGGTGCACATTTTCTCTTTTCTTGAATCAAGCTTATATAAATAATCACGGTGGCATTTTAGTAAATTATATGCTTAACATGAAATAGTGCATTGGGCGAGCCTTATTGTGCATCACGTTGAGGTAAATGTGATGTTCTCACGTTCTCACGTTAAGCATTGTTCTCATTTGATCTTTATTCTATATATATATATATATATATATATATATATATATATATATATATATATATATATATATATATATATATATATATATGTAGACAACAATGTAACTAAATTGGATGAGTACACCATTTTAGTCACTTTGATGTAAAATAAAACATAATCATAATTCCCAAAATGTAACAAATCACATTTTTATCCACTATCCTTATTTTTGTTAAAGTGATGAATTATTTCTTTATTTGATCAACCAAAATATTTTTTCAAAAATCAAAATAATAGAAACCAAACCGAACCAAACAAACCGTGATTTTAGATTTTTGTAGATCAAATCAAATTGAATGGCAATTTTTACTTGAATTCGACATTTAGTTTTAAATCAAAATCGAACCGTTTGAATCAAACTCGCCCTTACTTTTAACTAGCCAACAAACGCAATAAAAAATAAAATACATGATTGAAATAATTAGATGTATTTTGACTCAGAGATAAGTAGAACTACTCTGACTATATTTTTGTATTAGAGAAACCACAATAATTATCCTTGCGCAGGGGCCATGCTAATCTTCTCTGTATCGTTCCAATTTTCGTATTAGAGAAACCACAATAATAAATAGACAGTAACAAGAAAAAAAGGTATAGAGTAATATAGATACATTGATTTTCAAAAAGAATGGATGACACACCATCCCTGAGGGACCCCCAACACCGACCGGACAGCACGATGAGAGGATGTAAATTGTACTATAATAACAATCTGACATATAGAGAGTGGGGCTCCGTCCCCGGTACTTGCAGAGGCCCTATGCATTTTTAGCATAGTAACCTCTCATCGCAGTTGGCGGGAATTGAACCTGGGACCTAACCCACTCCCTCGCTACCAGTTGAGCTACGCCCACCGGTATCACATTGATTACATTGATTGCCAAAGTATCACACTTTTTTAAAGAAAAAGAAATGAATGAAATATAAGTCATAAAGTAATATGAATACATCTTTAATGAAAGTTGTTGAGTAACATACGGAGTGATACCTAAACGCAATCGTCACAATAATAATGATATGGAATACATTGTGTGTGTATATATAATAGGATCTAGTTTCAACAAAATGTTTGTTTTTGTCATTTATATTCATCTCTGTCAGACTCTTGCATTAGATTGGGGCGATGAGGGGTTTACTCTAACCACGTTAGGCTCAGTTAGTCACATTACAGGATCAGTGAGCCATATTGCTTTTTACAAGGTGATTGGTTCTAAGTCTGGTTCGATGGTCGGTGGTTGGAAGTGGTCCTTTTATCTTCGGTTTCCCTTGCTGAATGCTTTGATATCAATTTAAGCCACCTTATTCCACACACAAAAAGTTTCAACGAAATGTAGTTTTTTTAAAGTACTACGGGGTATACCATGCTTATATAAAGAGTATATATATCGTGATCTTATTGTTTTTTTATCATCAAAACAGGCCTCTATTCATATCAAAAGATTCAACATCATTACATCAAGCAAAGCGAAAATAAAACTGACACCAACTGAAACTCCAACAACTACGATTGTAACCCTATAATGAGACTTTGAGACGGTCACCCCTGAAAGAGCAACACGAATCGCTAACCATGTAATGGGCTTGACATAACCAAACTTGTTCCCATAGATCCAACCATATCCAATGACATAAAGAGAGGCTAAAAACTCAAACAAATTGTCAAAACCAACAACAAAGATGAACACAAGAAAACAAATGACAAACAGATAAAAATTACTAGGAAAACTCTCACGGACTCTAGCACCTCGTACAACCCATGGTGGTGGTTCAGGCGGAGTTCGGACCATCGCTCGATTGATACCCTCTTTCAGTGGAGTACCCGCCGTATGACCCAAATCCATGCCATCGAATGCAGCGTTCAGCCTCTCCACGCTGGCCATGTCCCGATCATCCCTACTTCTCTCTCTTGCTTCTTCCACCATCTTCTCGCGGCCACGATCATCCATCCCGAGCTACGTCCAAACCACAACAATCCGGCGCAGAGCTGCGTTGATTGAAAGAAACGCTGCACCAGGGCGGCGAAGTAAAAACCCTACGCGAGAGATCACGCTAGGGAAACACTGACTGAACTTCGATCAAGAAAGATCGAAATCGGAAATTATCAATAACACGTGAATACGTGAATAAGGGAGACGAAATAATTGCTACTTCGTGCTATAATTCGCTGCCTATCCGACCCCAACGATCGGATGAATGGAGGCGGCGCCTAGGTTTCACATCTTTCTCTCTTTCGCAGCCTGGGGTTTGGTTCAATGCTTTTGGTAACAAAATGTGCGCCTTTACTTTTCGTAATTTGAGTAGCACTATTGCATTGAGAAATTTTCCCTATCTACTTTTGATATTTTATGATCCGGTATACGTACTGTTGTACTCAGGAAGTCCAATTTTTTTTATTTATTTACGAAAATGCTACCGCATTTTTCATCAACTTTAATGCATTTTTACATGTTTAGAGCCATTAGATCCTAAATTTAATGCTCTAGATTTATTCCTATTTTCCATGGGAAGGACTATTTGTATTTAATTTTAAATCATACTTAGTACAGAGTATATACCAAAATATTCACTGAACATACTAGCATGCTTTATCTCATCTCGAGTATACATTTGTATTCATGTATCACTAATGGGATTATCAGGATCCTCAGCCATAAGGCAGAGTGCCTTGCGGCATCCGATGGCGGGGAAGCGACAAGGAGGACCTCGGGATCAGTGAAGGGGTGGAGCCCAAGATCTTCGGCCGTCCAATTCCCGATCGAACGGTCCCGAAGAGCCAGGCATCCTGCCTTGCTTTAAAGCAAGGCAGAGGCTCTGGATCCTCACTAGTGAGTGTGATTTTGTTCACCCCTTTAGGGAGGGTGAACATCACCCTCCATATAGCTCAATGCCGCCATGTTGACTATACATTTCATTTTTTTCTTTAAATTGTTATAAGTTTATGTTTATGGTTTATTTTTTGTAAAAACATTATCAGACTTAATAACTTTTTATGATCTTTCCAATGATATCAATATTGTATGTAAAAATGGAAGAAAAAAATCTAAGTATCTATTTTTAAATGAACCTTTTTTTAATTTTTCATATGTAATATTGGTATCATATGAAAGTTAATAAAAAATTACGAATTTAAAAAAATTTAAACAAAAAAAAAAATTAAAACAATTGCCAAATTATAACAAATTGCCTTGCCACATGGCATACATTTAGGGTGGGAGTGATGTTCAACATCCTTTGAGGGGTGAACAAAACTAAACTCATCACTAATGGTGTGTATGTGATAATCTATACCACACTAATTAAGTTCACGGTATGACTTCCACAATTTTTCAAGTCGACGTTTAACTACTAATACTCCGCCGTATGTATATAAGAACTTATACTTATTTACAAAATCAAATATATAATTAACATTTCAATTTCAATAATATGGAAATTGAAATTTTAGTTGTTATACTTTTCTTTTTGGGTTATCAAAATGTCATGTTTCCTTTTTTACAAGAAATAGTAGTCTATCATTTCACTTTATTCTACTCAAATCTCAATTACAACTTTTACTTTTCAATCACTTTATTAATTATCGTGCCAAATTAAAACAGGACAACCAATATGGGACGGAGGTAGTATTAAACTACTTCAGTCTTATACAAGTAAATTGTAACATTTGAATAATTAACAGTTAATTAACAATAAAGTTTCATTCATTCAAAAACGTCGAAAACTGAATAGCATGTACGAGTGTATGCATATAAAAAAATAAGGGGATTGACACAGATTTGACATGGATTGATCGATAATTCCGTGTCAAATACCTGGATCGTAACAAAATGCAGTTGACACGGATTTGGCAACCGTGTCAAATCTCTTCTATGAATTTTGACAAATACCTGCAAAAATCTATGTCAATGTCATAATTTTTGTCATGATACAAAGGGACGTAGCTTAGGTCATTGCGTATTTGCGTTCGTTACTTTATTTAAATCATCATTATCATTTGTTTATAATAGTAATTTATACTACGAATATGATGCGGCGTGAGTTAGTTGCTCTGCTAGCTATATATATAAATGGTACGTGATATGGAGGGGCGGATCCAGCATTTTATGTTGGACTGGGCTGAAAATTTTAATTGATACTGTAATACATTGATTTTTTTTCAAATAAGCGAAAAATCAATTATAAAAGTTATCCCCTAAATTTGTTCTAGACAAGGCCTTGAAACAAAAAACTCATCAACAATAGAGTCTACATCTATACTGAGAGTAATATCTTTTTCAATGTAAAGTTTCATGCAATCAGCAAGAAAACTATCATCCATTTTATTGTAGAGTGTTGTCTTTAGAAGTTTCACGACAGAAACTGATCATTCTATCTACTGTTGCAGTAGAAACAATAAGAGTATAAGACCAATACGAAGTGAATCAATCTAGTCATCTTAACATATGAATCACACCTTTTGCTTTTAGTTAATTCCTCACATAATTCAACAAGTGTAGATACTTGAAACTTGATATCATGAATCACATCATGAACATAGTGTAGCAGCTCGAATTTCAAAGCACGAATGTCGTGACTACTAAAATCTTCGGGATAAAACTTCCTTACAAGAGTACAAATAGCATCGACAATTCGACATTGAACGACTCATATGAATTTTTTGGATCAAATGAAACACTCAAAGAAAGGAGTTCCACTGATTTATCATTAAACCGGGTCGTTAACTCCATGAATAAAAGTATGTTACCTCATTGAAAACACCAAAGTAATAATGATTCTCAATTGTAGTTTCTTTTCAGCAATGACCAACCATATATTTAGAAATTAGAATTCAAAACTGGTGCATATATGAATTTATTTTTTTGAGAAAAACTCATTTACTTCTTCAAGAAAACATTCTCATCTATGAGTTTTGCTAGGTATACACAAAATGTGTACACATGTCCGTCCTTTATAGAAATTTTGTCCCAAGCATGAAAAATGTCTATATACACTATTAAAACGTTTCCACTTTCTTTTTTGGACGTTTCATATACAGATTATCATTTTTATTTAAAAAAATAATTAACACTATTAAATGAAAATTTAATAATCAAATATTAAAAATAATACTTTTCTAACATCACAGTTATCATCAATGACCCCATTATATTATATACTCATCAAAATTATTTTTCAGAGTATACTCGAATATTTTTATTGATAGTTGTCTAAATAATTGAGTCATTTTATAATGAAAACCTTTAAGCGGGACTCAGCGGGAGTGCGGGACGGAGGTAGTATATCAATTATCCAATAGATTAAATATATTTTGTAATTACCATTTTAGTTCAAACTTCTCTCCTCTCTAGCAATTAGCTTGTACGTATTGGCTAATTTGCTTGTCCAAGCTAGAAGGAAATATGCACTCCAATGGTAGGCTACTAGCTTGAATATTTTTAAAAATTGCAAGCAAGTCCTTAGGAGGAACCATTAGAGATGCTCTTAGATCCTAAATCCAATGCTCTAGATATATTCATATATTTCATGGAAAGGATTATGATTTTAAATCATACTTAATAATACTAGCGCTCTTTATATCGAGTATACAGTTGTATTCACGCGACGTATCACTAATGGTGTGTATGTGATAATCTATATATACCACACTAATTAAGTTTATGACTGTCACAAATTTTCAAGTCGGTGTTTAACTATTAATACTCCGTCCTATGTAAGAACTTATACTTGTGTACAAAATCAAATACGGAGTATAAAATTAACATTTCAATTTCAATAATATGGTTTATATACTAAAACAGTACAATATTAAATTACTTCAGTGTTATTCGAGTAAATTGTAACATTTGAATATACGGAGTATAATTAACAGTTAACAAATTAAAGTTTCATTCATTCATTTAAAACGACGAGTATATGCATACACTACAAAAAAAAGCAATGAGATTGATACAAATTTGACATGAATTGATCGATAATTTCGTGTCAAACACCTGAATCATAACAAAATGTAGTTGGCACGGATTTGACATAACTGTGCCAAATCTTCTTTTAATTTTGGCAAATAGCTTCAAAAAGCCATGTCAAAGCTATACAAAGCTAGGTCACTGCGTACGTAACTTTATTTAAATCATCATCATTATTTGTTTATTATACTCCGTAATACTCCGTAATTATTCATAGTAGGTACATGATGCGGCGTGTGTTAGTTGCTCTGCTGGCTATGTATATAAATGGTACGTGATATTAACCTATAGATCAGATAATTAATTTCCATGCTATATACCGATTATCTATCGATCCAAAATGAGGAAATACTACTACTTGACTTTATTTCTGTTTGTTTTCCTGCACATCTCAGCCTGCAATGCTGAAAACCAGACCATGACTGTTCTGGGTGTATGTGTTATATCATTGATACCTGCACTAGCGTTGTTGGTGTGTGTCATTAACTGCCTGAGTGGGGAGGAGAAACCAGAAAAATCTAACGCGGCGGGCGGGCAAGTGTAGCTAGGTTTTCACGCTACACAAATTTAATTGACAGCCTTCAATTCAGTGCTTTCGTATTGATGAAGTTCGACCTTTTCCGTTATATAACATTACATCGTACTTTTTATTCTGCGCATTTCAGTTTCATCTAGTGCACATTTCAATCTCATGTAGTGCACAATTCAACTGCACATAATGTCACTCTATCGTACCCTTTGTGATGCACATTTCAATTTCATCTAAAGCACATTACAGTTTCATCTAATGCACACTGAATTTCACTTGAAGCAAATCTAACGGTCCAGATTCGTTCTCATTTCTCTCATAAGATCGTGTTCTTATTTGAACCAAAACCTATATCCCTTTACCTGTTACTTTATATATATTCATGTATCGATATTAATTGTACGTGTAAGTGAGAGCATCTCCAATGGTAAATTGTGCACGGTGCACACGTGGCATGAGATATAACCACATAAATATTAGTAAATAAATTCTTTCTCTTCTTATTTGAATGATTTTATATACTTTTGGTAAGTTTTTCTCCACAATGTCAAGGAGACCGTCTAGATGTTGACATTGTTGTTGACATTGCAGGGAAAAACTTACCAAAATGGTGTAAAATTATTCAAATAAGGAGAGAGATTATTTATTTGTTAATATTTATGTGGCTATGACGCATGCCACATGTGCACCGTGCACATTATAGCATTGGAGATGCAATACACATATATCTTATTATGAAAATGTCTTTGAGATTTACTAATTTACAGTTTTCATATTGATTATAGTAACATCTTTTTACATTAATTATGTTACAGTTATAGCTACATCTCTGAAGATTTAGTATAATTACAAAATATTACGGAGTAGCTTATTATGAGTAACTTGCATTTAGTACCGATGAAATGTTTCTTGTAATTAATTAGAATACGGAGTCCTATAAGATGTTCTTGTATTGAGATAAAATATTCGATCTCATAAAAATTATCTCAAACATGCATTTCAACCATACATATGAATATATGATGTCCGTATTTTAAGTGGTCTTGTATTGAGATTTATAAGACAGTGCTGGAATAGGAATTGTGTAATATAAAATTGTTAACTGGAAACCAGACTAGCAATAATCGATATGGTCTTGGCGGGAATTCAACTGGGCAGTCCGGTTCATAAGCGTAACAGAACCCTTCCGAAAACCCCGATTTAATAAACATTTTTAATATTTGATGCTTTCAAGATTCAATAATACCCGGTTTCACATTTTCTTATTTGAATGTGAAAAAACAGGTTTAATTAAAAAAATTGGCCTTGATGAAGTTGAGTGCTTTTGACACCTCTTACTAAAAATAAGTTTTGACAACTTAGCTAGTCGAATCAGTTTAAAGTAATCAAATAAGCGGAAAAGTGGTTGATCAGCCATTAATCAAACATAGGCTTAATACTGATTCCATCAAAACAAAAAAAAAGGCTTAATACTATATCCATCAAAACAAAACAAAAAGGCTTAATACTATATCCATCAAAACAAAACAAAAAGGCTTAATACTAATATTTCCAGCTTTCAAAAAAAATACAGTTATGGTGTTGTTATAAAACTTAACTCTAATACAGTAGTACTTCTCTAAACTTTCGCGTACATGCCTGTCGGACGACCGCCACAGATTTCTCCTGCCTCGTGATCTCTTCTTCCAATCATCCAATTGATCCAAACACCAACATTGATCCCTGTTTTTCTCCCATGTTTTGTAATCAGTGATAAGGATTAATATTAATACCATCTTATTTATGTAATTAGTCATTGTAGAGATTATCTTGTTATCATCTGATCTAATCCATCCCTTGTACTCAAATACTCAATTATATATGCGGATGTACCTCACAATTCACAAGTGTAAATACAACATACACTTTTTCCAATACCATTTCGTATCTACAATCAGTTTGTGGATTCAATATAAATGCTAGGGGTACATAAGTTGTACACAACTTGTACACACAATGTCGGTCACAAACATTTGGTACGGAGTTGCCTGTGACCACAGACAAGAGTTGTCTGTGTACACAGACAAATTTTGTCTGTTTCCACAAACATTTACTTTTTTGTAAAAAGTACACTGAGGGCCGCCTGAGACTGACAAGTACTTTTTACAAAAAAAGTAAATGTCTGTGGAACAGACAAAATTTGTCTGTGTACACAGACAACTCTTGTCTGTGGTCACAGACAACTCCGTACCAAATGTCTGTGACCGACATTGTGTGTACAAGTTGTGTACAACTTGTGTACCCCTAGCATTTTCCAAAAGTGAAATACTACGTATTATCATAAACTTCCGTAGATTCAATTGTCGCTTCGATTTAATGATTTTATTATTAGGTCTTCTGTTTTTCTCCATCATCTCTCTAAACATCAAAATCATTCAAGTTAAAGTGTTTCTTACTGGAGCTAGCAGATAGTTGATCATAAAAATTGATAGTCCCAATTCGCAAATTCCAAGTATATGTTCCATTTCCTTTTTGGCAAGTTTTTTTTAGTTGGCATTTAAATTTGAACCTTCTTAATAATTTTCATTACAATTTAATAAGGATGTGTTTCATACATGAGTTTAGATATGATCGAATTGTTATAAATTCTTGTGTGCAGAATTGAACAAAACAAATTACAATGCATAAACCAGCAAATGTTTAAGTGCAATTGAGCTCATTAAGCCATTGCACAATTATGAAATACAAGTATAATTGCTATAAAACGTTGTGTAGTTAACTGTAATCAGGTATGGTAAAAAGGGTTAACTGTAATGAGTGTAATCAAGTAATTAAAGACGTGTTTAAATCATTAAGATCATTAAAATTTTAAAACACTCATTATACGATCAAAAAAATTAAAACACTCATTATGAAATATCAAAAAGAAGATTATGAAAAAGGTCAAACTACATATCCATTTGGAAGTGTCCTTCGACTGGAGTTACCTGATGTATTGAATTATCTCAAGGAAAAGGTGTTTGGCAAAATCTACTTCATCCAAACAAGTAAAATCAAAAGCTACAAACTCTGCTTATAAGCTTAACAAGCAGAATAAGACGAATAGACGATTATGGGCTTGGCTACCAAACATGGGCTAAGTGAACAAGTCCACAAAAGCTGCCTCATCCGACCTTAATGTAAGCACATACATTAAACCTATCACGGAAATATGCTTTTTATCTTTCAACTTAGGATTGAGAGCATATACATTAAACTATTAAAGTGATGGGCCATTGGGGTGTAAGCAGTTACAAAAGTTGGGGGGGGGGGGGGGCTCCGAGCCTAGCTTGGGCGGGCTCCGGGTCCAAAATATTCAGGCCCGCTACTAGGGCTGGACTGAACCGGGCCGGTTCGGGCCTCGAGCCTGGGCCCGGCCGGGCCTCGGTTCAGAAATATGAGGCCCGAGCCCGAACCGGGGGTGGGCGGTTCCGGGTCCGGTTCTGGGCCGGACCGGGCCGGGCCGGTTCACCCGGGTATTTAATTTTTTTTTTTTTGGCTTCTTTTATTTAACCCCTAACCCTCCCCCTCAACTCCAAACCACCCCAAACCACCTCAAATGGCCCAAAATACCTAATCCAACCCAAAACATAAAAAATTTTCAAAAAAAAAAATTAATTCCGGCCCGGACCGGGCCCAAACCGGCCGGGCCGGTTCACCAAATGGAGGGCCCGGAACCGGTATCCACCGGGCCGGTTCGACCCGAACCGCTGGTAGACCGGGCCACCGGGCCGGGCCGGTTGCTACAGTGGGCGGGCCGGGTCAGTTCCGGGTCGGGCTGCCCGGCCCGAGTCCAGCCCTACCCGCTACCAGTCCGGACTCCGGGTTACTATTGGGAGCGGGTCGGGCATGATTTTTTTTTGGCTTTTCACATTAATTCCAACCACCCAGCCCCACGCCCCCACCCACCTAGCACACAGCCCAATGGGAAAAATTTTGAAAAAATTAATTGGGCCGGGAGCGGGCCCTGACAGGCCGAGCCAGTCACCTTAAAACACAGCTCATAGCACGCCTCATTGAATCCCGGGTCAGGCCACCGGGCTTGGTCCCATACCCGGTTGGCCGGGTCGGGCCGGTCCCTCCCAGACTCCCAGTCCACCACTACGGGGAGCACAAAAAAATCAGATAGTTTTTAGTTTTTACAAACACTTTTCAAATTTGGGGTGAGAAAGGGTCAGCCACTCAGCCCCCTCCCCTACCTCCGCTCTTGTAATTAAGTGTGATAATAAAGAAAGAAAGAAAAAAGACTTAGGCGCCGTGTAATCCTGCTACTTTGCTAGTGTTGTTTCATTTACATGTCAACGAGGATCAATTGTCACAATTTTACACAACTGTGTGATGACGGATGAGTGTGTCTGTGTTTATATAAATATGTATAGCAAGACATAAAGTCATTTTGCCATATATTTCCCTCATTTTACAATAACATAATTTCTCCAGTTTCTTTTCATGTAACAGCTCGCTCAGTTTGCTTCCACTTAATAACAAATCTTGAGGGAGATTAATCTTTCACATTGGAATCTAATCAGACTATTTGGCTTACAAGCTTACGTCCTCCGGCAAGCTGGTCTGAAGGAAATATAGGCTACCACGGGCAGAAAGGGAAACACACAAGTCAGTGGGGGCAAAACTGATTTTTGCATTCAAATGTGGGAAAGAAATAAAATCCATGAATATGTGTGGTACCTACCTAGCGGACATGAAAGCCATACCAAAGAACACGGCCTTGACTGCATTCTTTTGGCCTGCATAGTCAAATGCCAGCGGCAGCATTTCGTGCAGGGTTAGGAAAGCCATTACCCCACCAACTGGAAAGTCACAAAAAGCACCATCAGCCTGAAGTTAGCTAGTGGTTTAAGTTATGAGTTATTAATAATCTTTACAGCATAAACAAAGAGGACAATGAATTGAACCTGATCCCAGGAGGCCCTCCAAAACTTCAGGACTTAAGCTTCTTGGAAATATGTAGGCTAGGTTTTGAATAATGTGTAAATAAAGTTGAAATTATAATGCTGCTTCATCCCCCCCCAGGGGGGGGGGGGGGGGTAAATAAAAAATATAAAATATAAAACTCGATCTTGAGCATTATTTGTTTGATATACAAGTTCGGTCAGAGCTGGGAACAAACCTACAATTATAACACCCAGGGGCTCAGCCAAGCCAGAAAGTGTTGCAATCTTGAATGCTTTCCATTTACTGTACCAAATGCATAAATTCAGATAATTATTATTGGAAAATAATGTGATAAGTGGGACATGACTATAGTAACTAACTCAACTCATCAGTCTCATTATAGTTTCCATGCTGTTGGAATAACATTGTGAAGATAAGAATGGGTTTGAAAGTTCGTCTCATTAGTGGCCTATTTTCATGAATATTACTCCCTCCGTCTCTTAAAACTTTGTCATGTTTGACCGGCACGGAGATTAATAAAGTCAAAATTGTGTGGTTGAGATTTGTGCAGAAGAGAGAGAATTAACTGGAACCACAAATTCTTTACGTAAAAGGGAAAGTGGCAAAGTTAGTTGGACATCCAAAAAAGGAAAGTTGGCAAAGTTTCAACGAACGGAGGAAGTACTAAATTAAATTCAAAAGACAAAAATATGACTTATTTTAATTTTTTTAAAGTGACATATTCAGTGACTAGTTCTCAGTGATTCATCTAAGAGTGGCGTGTCACTTTGAAAATTGAAATACACTGCAGTGACTTGTCCAGTTACTCCTACACAAAGACTTAGTCATATTTTTGTCCAAGAACATAACTAGTCATATATTGTCCAGGGAAACTCTACTAATAATACAGATGTCATTTTTCCTCATTATTCCTTATTTCCTTCAATAAAAGGTTGCGACTTGAAAGACATCTGGTGTTAAACTTTGGAAGTATGTTTTTTTGTCTTTTTTGCATGAATTTACAGCTTTACCCAACTTTAAGTGTTGACCAACTTTAGATAATGACAACTAATTAAGTATTAACTGCATACCACCAACCCTAACATAGTTGAGATTAAGGTGGTGACGATCAAATCATGATGACAACCGTTGCTGGGGAAGGTTTTGATTGGCAGTAAGAGAGAAAAAGTAAAGGAACTCTAAAATTATCCAATTCGAATAAAATGTTCTTCAGTACGTTTACTAAATACTTGGTACTTTATCAGTCGAGGATGACTCAGGGAAACTCAACAGGAAGCGACAAGCTATTAAAGGGCATGCTCACTTTCAAGTTCTACATCACATGTGTAGAATATCTCACTTGGAATCCATGTTCTAAGGATCAATAATATTATTTTTGCAAATAAACAAGGGTGTAAATGTCAATATTAATCTGACCTCTACTCAGAAAACATGAACCCCTAATTTACCTTACACCAGGTCACTAGATGAGAGAATTATTAAAAAATCTAGAGGTATAATTTTAAATCCAGCAAGGGCCGTCAAACTGTGAAGTGCGAAAAATAAAAATACACATCGAAAAACTGAAAGATGTGCAATAAAGAATCAATACCTCTGAGTTGCAAAATAAACTGGAAGTGCAACTGCAACACCCTGTGAATGAGAAACTAAAGATGTTAATTGACTTAATTCCCATTCCTCTTTCTGCTATTACCTATACACATATAAAGTTAATCAGTTTTATGGTTGGGTACATTGTTATTTCTCGTTGTTTTCACCTCTTGGTACTTTAAGCAGTTTTTGTAAACAAAAATGCTTTATGTACATGAGTTGTACACAAAGTGTACATGGTACTATGGTAGAAATTTAAGAGTTTGAAAATGAAGAAATAAGAAAGGCGGTACATCAAAAAAAAAAAGGAGGAAGAAGGGAACGAAGCAAGGCGCAGAGAAGAGAAAGAGAGGGACGAGAGAGTCGGGGAGATAGGAGAGAGACAATAGGTAAAAAAATAAAAAAGGGTATATATACGGTACAAGTTGTCAAGTTGTGTACAACTTGTGTACATTAAGCATTTTTGTTTTGCAAATGCATACCTCTGGAATGTTGTGCAGTGCAATAGCAAAAGCCAAATTCATGCCAACACGAAGACCCTACAAAAGAATGAAAAAAAACACCTCTAAGTTCACAAAGAACTGAAAATACATTCAAAAGATATCAATCAAACAGTCAGTTGGAGCGGTCAGGGTCATAGCTATTGATTACCCTTTACAGTTTACAATAGAAACTTTATCCTGCAAATGCACTACAAAGGACTTACTCATAAGTAACTATCAAACATCTGTTTCCAAATGCAAACATAGAACTAAAACTATATTCCTGCACAACGCACATAGAGTGATAAAACATGAAGATTTGCCTAAAACAATACTAAGGCCTTCTTTGCAGTCAAATTTTTTTATAGGGAAAGTTCCCGAAATAGGACTAAAACAGTTTGCAAATTCCAAAATAGGACTATCATGTTTTTATTCCCAAAATAGGAGTAATAACTGCCAAGTTTGGAATATAATGCCATGTTTGAAGTCTGGTACTGCCTAAAACATGTCAGTAATTAGTCCTATTTTGGGAATAAAAACATGACAGTCCTATTTTGGAATTTTCAAACTTTTTTAGTCCTATTTCGGGTAATATTCTCTTTTTTATATCAATAGACCTACACCATTATACGAGATTCTGGATAGAAAATAATCAGATAGACTTGAAGTAGGGTGACATTGTTCTTAAATTGAATCACAAAGTGCTGAACTAGGATAGGTACCTTCAGTGATCCAAGGAATACAGCCATTCCCTCTGGAAAGTTGTGCAAGCTTATGCCTGAGAAAGCAAAAGAACAGGACTCAAAACTCATTTGTTATTTCTTTTGGTTATGAGCTTTGATGGGTGGGAAAGGGCAGGTATTTACCACTTAAATGTTATATCTTGAACTTTAAAGTAATTTACAACAGTAATTTCTCCTTCTCACAATAAGTATTGCTTTGGAGGAAAAAAAATGTTTCACGGTATAAGTCGTTTTTATAAAACCAAGGCAGTATTAAATGCTATTTTTTCATTTGTATCCCTTCTTTAAGACTCCTATACAGATATAATCTTCATTGATAATTAAATGTTAGTAAAGATAATATTGTCAAGTTTTATCAGTTTAATAACTCCTTAATTTATGCATTTTCTGTGAAAACAGCACTTATTGTGGGCATGAGGGAGTGTTTGAAAAACAAAAGCATGCATTTTTATCATCAGTCAGTAAAATTAATGTTGGTAGTTTGGTACAACATATAAATCTTAACCCCGTCAAAGGACATAGACTGCATGGGCAACCACTTAAATGACTTATAAGTTATAACACACCAAACTTGACAAGCATACCCGATATATTCCATTTAGAAGTAGGGTTTGGGGAGGATGAGATATACGTAGACCTTAATAGTTACAGCTACCCCTAGGAGTAGAGAGGTAGTCCCACTCGGATATAAACACCGTTGTCAAAAATAGTGTGCATGAATTCAACATAATATCGAGTTGCTCATTGGATTAAAAAAGGTAACAAAAACCTATTGCTGTTACGATCCCACTGAAGAGGACTTGACGGCGGTGTTTTTTCATGATATCTTTTCCACCATCATCCCCACCTTTCTGCTATAAATATTCAAGCACGAATTCAAGTTTTAAGAGAAAATATTGCAAAAAGAAGTCATGAATCAAAGAGAAGCAGTTTAAGGAATCAAAATCCAACTCATTGACAGATATAGACAGGAGTACTAAAACCTTTTTGTTCTGAACTTCTGAACTGGGAGAAAGACTAGGTTCTGGGATGAAGCTTGAAATGAGAGCAAAGAAAGCAACACCTGCAAAGAACTGTGAGGCAATATTTGATTTTCCTTCTAAGGAAAAGAAAGTATTGGTAAAAGCTACATGAAATAATAGCTCACCCAAAGGTTTCCCCTTAAGAACCCAATGGAGTTCAATGCATTATGAGCCAAGTCAAAGAATGATATGCTCAGCATAAGACCTGCGGCAAAACCCTGCACGGAGGGAAAACGACAACATTATTGTCTTTCAAGTAGATGCTCAATCCAATATGAAATGCCATTAAAAGTTTTAAGCAACAAATTCATCATATTATCATTTTTTTAATGCGTTTGTGGTTGTCAAAGCGGCTATGCGAGGCTCGAAACCAGCAGACCCACCTTGTCACCTAGTAGACAGTTAAGGCAACAAGTAATCGTATGCAATATTTTACTATAATATAGTATAAACAAAATATGGAGTATAAAATATGATATATGAAGTACTGATATTACGTGTATTGTATTAATTCAAATTGAAGTTTTATATCCATTTCCAATAAGTTAAGCCACAAGAGCGCTGTGATTTAGGTGGCTACTATTTAAGGAAACAGGGAAAAAATCATAAAGGAAAAAGTTAACTACACAGGTTAATTAAGAAATGAAACAGCAGAAAGAAGAAAAAAGAAGAAAAAGGAAGAAATATAACAGGAAGAAAGATTTGCCGCAAAGCAAAATTAATCACATCGGACAATTGTCTTCCTACAGAGAACTTGAACACACAACTAAAAATGTACAAGAAATCTCAGAAGAATAAAAGGCGCCACAACATGAGGACTAGGTCGCAGTCCAAAAATCTCCCTTAGGGTTTAGTCTGTATTTTTATTTTAATCTTTTCTGTACTTTCTTATTTTTCCTTTTACGCATTGTACTATTTTCCTTTTATCAATAAAAATCCTTTTTAAAAACAAAAAATAACAGGAAGAAAGATAAGGGCATAAGGCAAACTCTACAAGCAAAAATGAACCACATTAGAGTTTACTTTTAGGTTCTATCTTCGTCTTTACTGAGTTTAGATTTTGTCTTAGGTCTATGTGCTTATTTAATTGAGAATATATGTATCTGGTTGCCAGGTCAAAAAAAATCCATACAAAAAACTCAGCCTCTGGGGTCTCCCCGAGAATGCTGAACCCCATTAAATTCCCATCATTCTTTAGGTGAGACCACCTGCCTTTGCACTTTGCAGGCGGTCTTCACCCCCTGGATGCCTAGTCAACGGCTCAACGCCTAAACTGTGCCATGACAACCATGAATGTGCTCGGTGCTATATACCCGTAAGTTACTTTAGGTACAAAACATCAATAAAACCATAATGGTTCAGAATTCAGAAAACAGACAAACTAAATGGAAATTGATTTTAGAAAATAAAAAATGCACCCCATCCCGTGGCCCCAAAACCAGCCAGACAGTTTTGTGGGAGGATGTAGTTGAAGAAACTGAAGAATAGGATGCCTGTACCCTAGCGTAGTTGAAAGAAATAGAACCGGGTCCTACTCCTTTCACACTCTATCAACCACTTGAGCAGAGCAAACAAAATTAGTTATAGAAACATAGACACATGGAATCAAGCATCACCTGCAAAAGGCCAAGCATCTTCAAGTTGGGGGTCTCACATATGATCACGAACAGAGCACCTATTCAGCCACTGTCCACAAGTTAGTAACTGTTTTGCTGGGAAAGCAAACCTTCGATGAGAGCTTTAGCCAACTAATGGCTACTGCAATCACCAGAAACAAGTAAACGCATATGCGCATACTTATTTAAGCAAAGTAACATTGGGATTTTAAAATCAAAGAGTTGACGGAAAAGGGGCAAATTTACAACAAATTATCAACTCAGTGGAATTAAAAACGAGTGAAAAAACGAGTGAAAAAAAACCATTCTTGAAACATCAATACTGCTTCCAAATTTTGAACAGTTCATACTTTCAGAAACTGGCAATTGAACTGATTTCGCATTTCCAACAGTTATTTACCTAAAGAGGTACTTAGACCACCCAACATTGATAGACACAGAGCGACCAAAACCTGAGACTCCATGATATTATTCTCTCTGCTCCTGAAAAAAGAATTTCAGACAAGAAGAAAGATGGAGAATAAACTGAATTTCCCCCCCTCTCTCTTTCTCTTACCATTTTACCAAGTAATTTTACCTGAAATGCGCTGAAAAAGACTCAAGAATCCGGGCTTTGGAGGAGCTGCCAAATTATTTTACAGAGCTAAAAGGCCCAAATTGGAAACACTTTTGGAGTCTTCAGACAATCAGACTTAGGTTACAGATGTACAGTGTATGGAATTATGATTTATAACTTTATAAGTGCTTATATTTATAGGTTATTTTATTATTATTATTATTATTATTATTATTATTATTATTAAGTGTGTTGAAGAGGGGGAGAAAATGAAGAATGTGTAGAATGTAAGGAAGAGATAATATAAATATAAGGGTCCAAGAAAGAACTTAAACCAAACTGCAAGGGTGTGTTATGCCCATTGTTTGTTGGTTGTAACTTGTAAGGGTACTAAACCTTCCCTATTCATTTTCCTAATTGATAAGGAATGCCGAACAAGTGTGTGAAAAGTCCAAGCTCAAACCTAAATTAAGGTTATGCTGTGTGGCATAAGTAGATTAGTTTATACGAAGTACTTTATAAGCTAGTTACTATTTTTTGCAAGTATTTCTTAGATGACTTATGTTTAGTTGACATATTTATTTGATAAGCTGGCCTTTTTAATTATAAGCATCTTTGAGTAACTTTAAAATAATTATGAGTTTTCCATTTCTTAAACTTTTTTGTTTTGAAAAAATATTGTCCTATATGAGAGTATAAACATTTGATAATCCCAAAATCAATGTATTATGTTTTTATTCACTAAATATGAGCAATTAACATCAAATGTGGACAATAATATCATGTTTTAATATCTAGTAATGACAAAATATGGCATTAATGACTCCTGTTTAGGTAATAGAAATATAGTACTCCTACTATTTTGAAATTTTCAAACGTTTTTCATACTATTTCGAGAATTTCCCATTTATTTTAAGAGTTTTTAACATTTTATTTTATGCCGTTTGTGATTCAAAGCTAGCTTATGAGCTTATATTGATCACACTGTATGAATGAAATCAACTAATTTATCTGCTTATTGTTCTGCTTCTTTTATAAGAAAACATAATATTAGAAGTTAACTACCATAAGGCAATTTAAGTCTAATTCAGATTACTTTTCTTTCTTTTTTTAAATTTTATGTCTCCAATTTAAGACAATTTTATATTTAAGATAGTTTTTAACACATACATATACGGAGTATCATTTAACATTTAAAAATCTAAAACTGAAAATTGATCACTAATACAGGAAAGAAGATTTTGGAGGACTTTTGGTAAGAAGCAAAGTATATATGTTACTTTGCATGAAAAGTGTAGTGATGTAAATTGTCATAATTCATCTGATCATTTGGTTTGATTATTCAAAAAAAAAAATTGTTATTATTACTCCTACAAAAGTGATAGACAATAATGTGACTAAGTAACTATTAATGATTATAATTGTATTTAAAACTTACATTGTAGCGATTACATGATAGTTACAATTATAGTTACTAATAATTATTGGGTCATATTTTTATTCATAATTTTGTTAATAGTATTTTTAAAAGAAAACATCATTATTTAATGTAAGACACTTTTTAAAAACATCTTAAGTTGATAGTGATAACATAATTATATAGTTTTTACTTTCCTATGCTTTACATGCAGGGGAGGCCCTAGGGGATGCAACAGGAGTGACCGCCCTAGGCCCAAGAAAATAGGGGGATAAAATAGGCCCAAAAATATTTCTCTTTGTATGTTGTGTGAGTAGGCTTCTTTTTTATTTTTAAGCTCAATTAATTGGTTAAAGGTTTAATTTTTAAAATAAATGTAAAATGGCACGCCTCTCTTAATTCTCTTCGGATCTCTAAGTTTTATAATCCTTTCAATTACAAAATTATCAAGTTATGTTAGGTCTCCCAAGTCCAAAACTCCCAATTCGCAAAGCCCATCCAAATTTATTAGTTGTTACCAAATTCCAATATCAACAAGAGTACAGAACGTTACAAAGCGGTAAGTGCCTCAACGGTTTGTTAAAAATTGAAGCCAATCAATCAAGGTCCGAGGAGCCCAAGCTGCAATCGGTGACAAAAAAATTTCTTCTTTCAAGGCTTCAAACAATGCATCCGTGATCAATAAATTATTCTTGATAAAATTATTGAATCGGGTTGGGATAAAGAGAGAAAGAAAAGAAGATTAGAAAAGACATGGTTAAGTTAGAAGGGATCGATGGAAAATTTTGTTTTTGTTAAGAAATTGAATCTTGAAAATTGTGTGAGACACGTTTTAAGTAATGTTTTTCTTTTTATATGATACTTGTGGTGTTACTTTTCACCAAATATGTAATTTAAATAATAATAATAATAAAATGAGTTTTGTTTTTATATAATGACCATTATTAAATAATTTTATTATAATTATTATTTTAAATAAATATAGTTTATTATTTGTCTTGAATAAAAGCCCAAAACATTATCTTGTCCATAGGCCCAAAAATAGACGGGGCCGGCCCTATTTACATACACTCATTTTGTATACAAATTTTAATATGTAAAGTAAAAAACGAGTCATTTAAAGCATAACTTTGAAGACCTATAAAAAACTTGGCAGATGTAAAGCCAAGAGAAAATTGCACCGCGTAAGACCAGATCATAGAAAATTTTCAAAACTAGGACTCTTATTTTTTCAATGCATAGGACTTATCTAGTTCTCTTTTAGGAAAGATTATTATTGCCTTCCAATTTTACCCTTGAGGATGAAAGTTGGCCTGGGTCGTGAAAGTTTTAAAAGAGGAGAGCGAGTTCCGCCGTGGAGCTTTAAAGCTTCCGGATCAGACTGATTCGTGGCTACGGAAAAAAGCTTGGACGTGTATTTCTCCTTAGGACTCCAGATTTTAGACAAAAACTTCCCCAACTCCTTCATCTCTCCCACTTCATCCCATCCTCTACCGTACAAGTATTCTAAGTTTGTTTTATCATCGCTCATCAGCGACTCAGGGCTGTTACCATTGGCTCAATCATCTTTCTGATTCCGAGAATTTCCGAACCGTTTGATTTACATCTCTGGCGTTCCTCCCAATTTCACGGTCAAGTTCAACATCCTCCCAGTTTTACATTTGCTCTGCTATTGAGCTATTATCAGAATTTATTGTCTGTTTAATGACTACTTATTGTCTATGTATTGTCTGCTATTGAACTATTATCAGAACTTATTGTCTGTTTAGTGACTACTTATTGTCTATGTATTGTCAAGTGTTTGCAAATTTCCAATGAACAATGTCATTTATCCAGTGATCGACTGCTGCCTCTGTGATTTCTGCATTTTTCTCCTCTGACCTGTTCTTCTCTTCATCATTTCAAACTCATGGTCAGATTGCTTTTGTTTGACTTGTCATGTATTTTCAAAATTCTTCTTCTCTGTTTTTTCTTTAATAGTTTTCTTTGTAGTCGGCTTGCTTGTTGTCGTCCTTAACGATTGTGATTTAGAAGCTCTCACGAACAATTTCATTCTACCGTATGCGTTTTTTCAGATCTATTGAGCGAATCTGGTTTCTCCGCCGTTTGCCATAGTTTACTGTACACAACCAATGGGTTTCTTAGTATTATTCTAGTGGTCTGCTATCTTATATTTTAAAATAAGGGTATTAAAGTGAAAACCATTGCAGTTGAGTCCTACGCCGGTTTCTAATCCCAATTTTGGAAACTTGATGCGTTTATGTCTTATTTGCATAAAATCCCCTAAAGCCAATAAGTAAACTTTTAGCACAACTGAAAAAAAATGTACCCGTATATAAAATGAGATATGACAACTCTAAGTAGACTGAGCTGGCTCGAGCAAGCCACGTGATCTCCGGGAAAAGGGGTAAATTGGTCATTATGGTAGGGATAAAATATGACACTAAAATAATTTTTTATACAAAGTTTGGGGTATTTAAATTACATATGCAAGTTTGGGATGCTCATCTCATACCCCTTCAAAGTTTGGTGTATTTTAATTATTTTTTCCTTTTTTTAGGTGCAAAAATCATGAAATTTAATACTTCCCCGTCCCGCTATGATTGTCTCATATTACCTTTTCGGTCCGTCCCATTAAGATTGTCACATACCTTATTTGGTAAAATTTGTGTTGTTCTAAATCATTCTTACTTTATTCTTACTTTATCATTTCAATATCAACCACATAAACCCACTTTTATTAATAACCGTGCCACCTTCTCTAGTCCAAAACTTAGGGGGACTGAGGTAATACACAATAGGCAATCTTGCCACCCACTAACGGAAGACAACGGCCTTACAAACAGAATTACAGAATACACTGGCTTTACTAAATTTGCTTACCCGTCTTACTTTTCCTTATTCCAAAAATCTTTAATCCCAAATATTATGGAAATGTTTGGTCTAAGTTCCATTAGTAATCGGCCACCATGGTATGTGTCAAATGGCTTCATTTGAGGTAAGAATGGAGCACGTGTCAAATGGCTTCTTAGGCTATTAGCGACCATTTAAATGATTCAATCTATAAGAATTTTCCTTAAATATTACTAAGAAAAAAGACACAGACAAAAAAATTATAAGAATTTTCCTTAAATATTACTAAGAAAAAAGCTACAGACAAAAAATGTGACTTAGTAACTATATCAAAATTAATTTTTTATGAACTTTCATATTACACCAATATTGCATATCTAATATTTATGGAAAAAATATGAAGATCCGACTGTTAGATTTTTAAGATAACTTTTTAGATAGATCAAGACACTAAAATTTAAATTTCATGGTTTTTTGTACACCTTTCAATTATTATTTTCACAAACAGATCTAAAATAACAAAAAAATATCCTCTGAATTTATTTATTTTTACATCAGAATGTTTGAGTTTTTAAATAATAATTATTCATAAAAATTATTTGCAAAAAAATGATTTATAATAATAAAGGTAAGGATGCAATTTAGGAAGATGTATTGGGTGAATATATTTATAGTGATGGATTGTAGAAAAACATTGAATTGACGAAGTGAATTGAATACTTAAATTTTGTATAAAGTAGTTGAAAATTTAATTTATTGACGTAACATGGTTGCGAGTGGATGGGTAGGCTTAAAGCATCTCCAATGATTCTAGTCCTCTTACACATCCTTATACGTAGGTCCCATTTTTTAATCTCGCAGTTTATGTGTAAGATTAACTCAAAAAGTTCAGCAAAAACACTATTGGTCGGATTCATTATCATATTAAGTACTAACTCGCATGAGCTAGCAGGTGCCAAAAAATTAAGTACATTTATACTCTAGTTATATTATAAATATAAAATTACTTCCTTTTTTGGTTAAATAAAATCATTTCCTATGATATCAATGTCTAACTAATTTAATTACCAAGGTGGCAACGTCAATGGTCTCATGACTATTAGGGGGTGTTTGGATCTGATTCTTAAAACTGCTTCTGCTCCTTCAGGGAGCAGAAGCAGAAGCTGGAGTGTTTGGATGAAAGTGTAGAAGTGATTTTGGTACTCAAATTTACTCCTAGAATCAGTTTTTTTAGAAGCTGGGGGTGACCAGCTTCTGAAAACTGATTCTGCTTCTGCTTCTGCTTTAAAAAAGAAGCAGAAGCAGAATCAGTTCCAAACACCCTCTTAATAGTCTGCAAGCACTTTAGTTACTACCGTGAATTTTGTTACCTCAGTAGCTCCGTTTGTTGCTTCTGTTAGTGAGTGGCTAGAATGCCAATTTAGTATCCAATTCAATGCTATTTGCACCTAAGGAAAGATTAGTGTCTTATTTGTACTTATATCTTTATTATCATAGTGGCTAATTTGTTTCTTTTCCCCATGATCTCCACATTTAATTTGTTATCTTCAAGGCTGGTCTTATGGGGTGGCCTTGTTATTTATCGCTATTTTTTTCATTTTGCATGATGCCAAATTGATTTATTGTTTCCAAATATACAAGCCGTATTTTACATAGTTGAGCTAACGAAAAATAGCTTAAACAAAAACGTAATCGTTATTCAATTCTCGAAATTTGATAAGTTCGTATTACAACACGCATTTGATACGTGTTGGAGTCGGATTTTGATGGTTTTCCTAGCTTTAAGGTGTTGCAAGTCTCAACTTTAGCTCAAGTTATGATTTTCAGGCGTTGGGTCGAGTTTTGTTGCATTTGGAGTTGAATTGAAAAAGTTAGAGACCGGCATCGGCGCTTAAAGAGGCAATCGGGAAGAGTTTGGAAGCATTCGAGGAAGATTTGAGAGATTTGGAGGTCACCGGGAGATTCACGACGAAATTCTGATGAAGAAAGAGCATTTGGTTCGACCTTATTTGCATCCGGGAGCATTTGGAGCAAGAAACGGCGAGAAACGATGAAGAAAAGGCCAGGCACGACCGTGCCTGGGCCTAAGCACGATCGTGCCTGAAGAAGAAACTCACGAGGGGCTACTGCCAGCCAGGCACGATCGTGCCTCCATACGAAACGCGCACATGCTCCGCAGGCACGGTCCCAGGCACGATCGTGCCTGGCGTCGTGCCTGGCCCCGATTTGTCCTAATTCAGCTCAAATTCACCTGTTTTCTATAAATAAGGCCTCCATACCCCTTTTTGAGGGTTACGAACTTTGTGGAGAGGCCTAGGACGAATTTTATCAGCGTTTTTACGTTGTTTTCTTCAAGAACCTGGGATTCTTTGTAAGTTCAATTCTTTTAATTAATGACAATTTATTCTATTCATTCCAATTCTTTTGATTCGTCAATTATGAGGCGTGAGTAGTTTAATTAGGGATTTGGGTTTGATGAAGGGGTTGATCATGATGTATATGGCTAGATTCCTTTCGGTTTAATTGCATGAATGTTGTTTAATTTGTGGTTGAATAATTTAATTGATATCTCTTGTAACCTAGATGGCCACTAGAATTACAATTGCATATAGAATGAATTAAGAGAGATTTAGTTTATTCTAAGACACATTCACACACACTTAATCGTTCGCTAAGAGATTAGTAGCGATTAAGGGGCCGTAAGCTTGCTCGTTTTGGCAATAATTTAGGATCTTGTCGCATGAGAGATCAGTCTGGTCCCCCAAATTATTGTACTCTACGCCGCGAGAGCGGTAAGAACTTAGTAATGATTAGCTAGGCTCAATTAAATTAATTTCATGTAATTAGGCCTGATCTGCCAAGAAATCTGGTTAACCCCGGAATCAATCCTTGATCCCTTCGTCGTTAATTAAGGAAAAACTAATCTTTTTACTCGCTCATTAGCACTAGTTTTATTTTACTCAACCAACCAAACTCGTACAATTGCATTTTATTTTATTTATTTCTTTTAATCACTGAATTTAGTTAATCTTTAATTCCCTTTTGTCCGTCCCTGTGGAGACAATACTCGTACTTTCAACCACTTTTCTACAACCATTTTAAGTGCGAGAAAACACACATCAAAATTTTATTAGCTAATAGGAATAACGTTTAATTAACATGGTCAACGGTATGAATGGGTATGTGTATATGAACGTATGTCTTTAAAGGCATTTTCATTCATGAGTTTATCCTGACATCATTTTAATGATGTGGAAGATCTTGTTAGAGATCATGATTGAATAAATGACATTATTTTGAATGATCATTTAGAAAAAGAATCTAATATCAATCGTCATATCCTTATTTTTTTTCAAGCTTATTCCCAACCTTTTAATAAACATACTTAATGCAGTTATGCAACCTTTTAATTTTGTGGATTGGCTGAAATACTCCCTTGAAAATAGCAAAAAGCTCCATAAAAACTAAATATATAAATATAGATCGACCATGGTTTGAGATTATATAAAAATTCATGTGGCATGGTAAATCATAAAAATATTTATTCAAGTTTACTTATGTTTTGGTTTTATATTGAGGAATTTCTATATTATTTAATGAAAATCTATAAAAGACAACGGTATGATTTGTTTCCTACTCTCTCTTGTCTTATTAAACTTTGTCCCGAAAATCTGGTCATTTTCCTATTAAAGTAACTAGTTTGTGGTTTTGTTTGTTTATCTCTCCTCTACACAAACATCAATCATACAATTTTTACTTTTCTTATTTTTACTTAATTCAAAGTTGACAATGTCTAATGTGATGGAAAAAATTTGTCTTCCATATAATCTCTAAAAGGACTTGGATTAGAGGAATCAGAACTGATATGTGTCTTCTTGGGTTGGATGAGAGTATGACTTTGGAGATGGCAAAGTGGAGGCCGCACATTCATGTAGATGATTGATCTCTTTTCTTTTTTTCCTCTCTCTTTTTTTATCGTCTATCTTCTTTGTCTTATTATGTTCTTATATTATTTTTATCTTCTAGCTTATTGATGCTCTTTTATCTTTTAATCTATCTTTTATCTTTTAATCTTTTATCTTTCTTATGTTATTGTTATCTTATATTTATTTATCTTTATCCTATTCGTTTTATCCTTTTTTTCTTGTTTGTCTTCTCTTTTTGGCCTCGATATCATGGATCAATTCATGTTACCCTACCCCAAAATCTTTTAGGATTAAGGCTTGAATGTTGTTGTTATTGTTGTTGTATAATCTCTAAAAGAATTCATGTAATGCTTGATTTTATTTTTAATTCTTTGTATTATTCGTGATAAAATGCACAAATATAATACCTTAACTATTGGTATTATTTGACTTTAGTAATTTAATTCTTACATAAAACTAATCAATATCATAATTTTACGAAACGTTTCAACCGACAATATTGTTCAATTTTCTTCCCAAAAAATCTTTGTAGCAGTTGTAATTTCATACACACAATCCACTATAGTGTTGTATGGATAAAAGTAATACGAAGTATATAGTGGGTTGTATGCATGAAATTCCAACCAGGTAAGGGTCAGATTGGTATTCGAAGCTGCATAAAAAGGGTCAAATAAGTCCTTATATAGGAGGTTCTGCCCAGCCGTCGCCATTTGGGGCTGGTTCCCGGTGGAAGTTTTTGACGAAATTGTTTGAGCAAAAGTGCAATTATCTTCAAGAATTCATTTGAATGCCTTCCCGATTGAAGTTTTAGCTGAAATTTGGTATGAGTAAACTAGACTTAATGAATAAGATGCTCAAAAATTTTCATCAAAAAATTCCACCGGAAACCGCCTCAAATGGCGAAGGGGGACAGTAAGGACTTATTTGACCATTTTTATGCAACTTTGAGTACCAATCTGGCTCTTGCCTCAAATTCCGACCGCCACATATGGTAGGAATGTAGGATTATTTGACTGCCAACCGAAACACTTACTGGAATTATGATACTGGTTTATTTCATTTAAGAGTTAGAATATCAAAATGTAACATTATCAATAGTTTTAAATATGGATTATAGGTCAAACCGAGAAGAATTTGTAACGGTATCAAGATTTAAAATAAAGATTAAAGGTCTGCTTATACATTTTACTCATTTTAAATAAATAAATATAATGAAGCAAACAATAAAAACATTAGCAATATTATTTTTTAGTTTAATTTTAATGATAGAATAAAATTAATTTAAAGTTCAATATTTTTTCTGTAAAACATAATAGAGGACGTTTGATCCTCTATTATGGATATTTTTCTATTCGAATTCTAAATTTTTCTTTTATTCATATGGATATTTTATTTATATCCATTTTTAGTATTCATTGTATAGAGATTTCAAGTTCATTTTAGATACAAGGTACGTAGTATATGATAATAATTTTAAATTTAGTCAATTTTATAAAGAAGTATGTTCATATTCATATGGCAAAATTGAGACAAATAATTCTTACCCTTATGCATTTTACAAAAATAATTCGTATTGGAAAAGTTCACAATAACAATCCCAACGAGATGACTGTTTCACGGATACGTCACTGAGTAGATTGCCTTTGCCGCCACCCGTCAGGGCGCTAGATAACAAATATAGTACTACCAAGTACCAACTACCGACTACGGAGTACGTAACACAGTAATGTTGATGTTTTAATGTTTTTACATATTAATGGACTAGATATATACTTCGTATTTAACAATTGCTCTAAATATTTAGAATGTGATTTTAAGTGCATAAGATATGACACTAGTTTCAAAATGGTTGGAAATATATAATACTTCTATTACAATGTCCCTAATATACATCTACGATAATATAACTATCTACTTTTTACTTGGCTGCTAAATTCACAGTTAAGTTAGTAAGACAAGTGAAGTAAACACGCAAGCTGCTTAAAAAGTTGCTTACTAACCGAAAGAGATATTTAAAATGCCGCTTACTAAGCATATCCCCCTCCCCACTCATGTATTAATTATACGGCACTTTAAACTTTTTCAGTTTCTGAATTTACCCTTAACTTATTGTTACCTCCTCTATCCACCCTGTGGGCCCTACCCTACACTACCTTACCCCGACCCCACCCTACCCATTCTAACCCCCTCGTACCTTACCAATTACCCCTACCTTACCCTACCCCGACCATTACCCCACCCCACTCTCGTACCCCTTTACCCCTTACCACATGCCCTTACCTCGGCCCTACCCCTACCCGACCTCATTGTACGCCATCCTACCCCCACCCCCTACTACCACCCTACCCCACTTTCACTCGTAACCCCTTACCCTACCCCTTAAGCCCCTACCTCGGCCCCACCCTGACCCCGACCCCACTCCTACACCATCCTACCCCCACCCTCTACCCTACCCCTTAGCCCTCACCACCCTACCCGCAACCCCTTACCCTACCCCCGACCATTACCCCAATCCCACCCCATCTTCATACCCCTTTTCCCTACCTCCTACCCTTTACCCCTTACCACATGCCCCTACCTCGGCCCCACCCCATCCCCGACCCACCCTACGCCCATCCCACCCCCAGCCCCTTACCACCGCCCCACCCCCCACTCGTAACCCCTTACCCTACCCCTTTACCCCCACATGCCTCTACCTCGGTCCCACCCCGACCCTGACCCCACCCCTACGACATCCCACCCCCATACACATACCCCCTAGCCTTACCCTACCTTGACCCTACCTCATTCTCACCCCAACCCCACCCCTACGAGTAAGGTAGGTGTTAGGGGTAGTGGGTATGTGGGGTATGAAGGGTTGTAGGGGAGTAGGGGTAGAGGGTCATGATAAGGGTAGGGGTAGGGGTCAAGGGTGTGGAATTGGGGTGGGTAGGGGGCGGGCAAGAGATTAGAGGTATGGGTACACGTACGAGGTGACCCTATATATTATATTATATACTTGTGTTCATGAATGTTTGTGTGTCTATATATGTATAGGGTTATTTTGGACATTTTAATGTTAAATGGTGTAAAAAATCCTTTAAAGTAAACATGAGCTTACAACACTGCTTATTTTATGTGCCGCTTATTAACGCGAGTCTTAATCAGCACCATTTAGTAACCCGTGAAGTAAACGTGTCCTACAGGATATATTTGGTTGAACAAATAGCTTATATACGGTTAAAGGTGAGCTGATTTCTTGAAGCTTCAAAACTGTAAAATACGATTGGATTTTTAAATACGATTAATCAGTTTGTGATACAGGTGCTTGGCCTTGGGAAGGGAATATTTCTCCGATATTTCACCCAAGGAAGCAGAGATTCTGGGGGGTTAGGGAGGCGTTGAGGTGACTAAAGGAGAACCATTAATTTTCTTGAAGTCAAGTATGATGTCTCAATTTGGTTTGATAGTGGAAAGATGTTAGAGATTCTTTTTAAGTAAAGAAAGCTTTATTGATAATAGAAGCAAAATACAAGCATTAATGAAGGTAGAAAGTAAATGGAAAGATGCTAGAGATTTAATGAATAACTTTAACAACATTTCTATTGCTTTTGCGCGACAGTACATTTGCTCACAATCTTGCTCGAACATCCATTTTCTTTGTCTAATAGCCATGTGTGGAATATTGTACATGCTTTAAGCCATGGCTTCATTAATCATCATTATACTCATTATCTTAGTGTCGCAAAGGCTCCCACCTACTGTGGAGTAAGAGAGGATCAGATGTATGTAGTCTTACCCATGTACTAAAGCACAAATATATTGTTTCCGGATGACTAGTCATGAACACGGTTCGGGCCGCCCGGCCCGGGACCGGCCCGGTTCTCGGGTCTGGGTCGGGCCTAGGCCTGGTGGGGGGGCGGGTCCGGGCTCGGGCCTTGTATTTGACAAACCGGCCCTGCCGGGTCGGGCCTGGGTCCGGGCCTAATTGATTTTATTTTCATTTTTTGGGATACACCCGGGTTGGGCTTGATGGTTAGGAGGGGTTTGGGGGTTTTGGGGGGTGGGGGGTGAGGGGGGGGGTTAGGAAAGCAAAAAAAAAAAAAAAAAAAAAAAAAAAAAAAAACGGAGGCATAGCCCGGCCCGGACCCGGAGGCTACCCGGACCGGTCTTGGGCCTTCCTTCCCAAATAAAAAAGCCCGGCCGGGCCCTACCCGGAACCGGCCCGGCCCGGGTCCATGAGTACGGATGACCTATAGTGAAAATCGCGTAGAAAATTGTATGGATTGACTGTTGCTTCATAACAAAGAACCGCATACAGTTTAGTGAGCCATTTTGCTTCATTTCATCATATTCCTAAGCCAAAAAAAAGTGAGTCTTTGGCTCCATTCTAAATGATGAAAATTATTTCCATTGTACAAAAAAACATTTAAAAATGGTGATAGAAATAGTCCATGGAATGAATTATTTCTAACACGTGGAATAATAATGTAAACATCGTCCCTGCTTGTGTAAATTGATCCCCTCGACTTGTGCATAGTGCATATTGGGCATAGGCGCATAGCCGTGTAGGAGGGCTGTGATTCTAAGTTCTAACCATGGTAAATCATCAATATGAAATTCATATCTACTCGTATATTAATAGACCAATACTTGCAACTAAGAAAGAATACACAGAAGTATCATTCAATGTGGCGCTGATTCAATCAATCTTCATATCTCCAAGCATCGTCAATTTGTCACACTTTCACTTAGGGACAAGTGGACTACAGGTTCGGACCTCAGAACTTGACGGGCAGGTCTGATTTAAGGAGCAAACAACTCAGATGCTACCAATCTCTTTGCCACGAGCTTCAAATGACTTGAGATTGGCTAAGCTGTTTTCTGTTCATCATTCTATGATTTTGAGTCCCGTTACAATCTAAAACACTGTCCCACCATAAAACTCAAGGCCCCAACTTTTTTCTACTGAAGAACAACGTCAAAGCCTTATTCGCAAAAGAGTTTGGGGGTTGGCTATTTTCTACTCACTATAGCTGAAATATGCAGAATTTGGTTTAGAAAAAACTGTAGCTAATAGGCCTATAACTCTTGTTGCTCTACATGAGAGCACCAACCCTACCACCTCCTTTGCCCTATTTTATTTGTTCTGTTCTATTCTCTTTGCCGTTACGATTTTCTACCAACTGTTGGTTGATTCCCTTTTCCAGTTTCCCATTTATTACTCCCATATATTCCTCCATTAGCAATGAAAAACACTGCCACACAAGAACAGAGTACTTTCATCTTCCCGCACGAGCAAACCTCTTCCTCAAGAAATGGTAGGGAAAGTAAACAGGGAGGAGAGAACATAGAAGTTTGATAGGAAAGAAAATGTTGAGGAAAATAAACCATTGATACGAACTTATTAAATTCAAGTTTGTTAGTTGTTCAAATTCTTTTTTTAGAATCAACTTTTATCATACAAACGCTAAGAGTTTATTTCATTTCTTATGAATTATCCTAGACATTTCCTTTCCTTTATCTAGCATTTTCCGGGATCCAAACATAGCCTTAAAAAAAGTGTGGGAGGGAGGGAGGGAGGGAGAGGCACAAGGTATCACACTTCCACAAGTACCACGGTTACTAGGACTCAAAAGGTGGAATAGCCCAACCCTAGCACACTACCATGGCCACTAGATTGGCAATTAAGTACACCTCCATATATTGCCCTTTCAGGACTAACACCCTGTGCCTATAAAGTAACACCAACTATCTTCAGGACTTCATCTGAATGTCCCATTGATCATTCACAACAAATAGCATATTCCTCCCCTAGCCTGTCGAACACTACAAAGAATTTTATTTTTTTCTTCAACTATTTAAACGATGATAGTAGCCATCAATGTATTTAGCACTTAGGGACAAGCCCGGGGGGGCTGGCAGTGGCAGCTGCTCCATGGTGACCTCACCCTCCAAAATTTGATCAATATACTAATACTATAAATCTAAGCATTCTTATGTATACTTTTAGTAGTCACCCTGAAGTATGGGAACAGCCTAAAAAATAATGGAGGTTGTCCAAAAATATTACTAAAACTAAACTTAAAAACAAAATATAACTACATGTCTACATAGTAAGTGTCAACCTTCCATACTCAACCTTGCATCGGAAAAACAGAAAAATACAAGGCTATTACTCATCCTAGGGCATTTCTCTTTCGGAACGCATTTTTTCAGAATAGAACATCTCTTTTCTTTCGTAAGAACAAAGACAAGAAGATTTATTCTAGTCACTGTCCACCTTGCCATAGTGCCATCATACCCATCAAATATGCTCAATATCAATTAAGGAGGAGGTCACATTTTTAACCATGAGTTGCAATTCATTAATATACCCGGTACTTATAATTGTTTAAAGATTAACTCACCCCACAATGAAAACCCCGGCACCATCCCTGAATGCTTTTCTTTGAATAAAAACAGCCATTCCCAATAATCTCTATTAAATGAAAAAATCCAACATTTATTAACCACCATGCCAATCTCAGTTTGTAACCCACAATTATTGTGGGTAGACAATACAATCTATAGAATGAACACAAAAATGGATCAACCCAACAATAGGAACTAAATAATCCCGTGTATCAGATGGTTTATCAACTCAAATAGTCCTATATCTCCTCTCTGATTTCCCTCAATCTAATCTGTTATGCGTATATTAACCATAAACATACATGTCCAAGGAAGTTCTAAAAGAGTTCATATGTCAAGCAAAAAATAATATCAGACCTGTGACAATGCAATGATCAAAATCTCCTTATGCTGTGGGTATAGCTTCGCTGCTGCTTTGCTCATTCTGTTGTTGTTCCAGCAACTTCTTATTCTTCTCCAGGGCAGCAGCGACTTCTTGTGGCATATACTTCTCATCATGTTTAGCCAACACTTCTGAGGCCTCAAAAAAGAAATCTCCACTTCTGGCCTTCTCTGTGACCTTCAACCTGTTCTCTCTCACCACCCCTTCATCCTTCTTCCTCATCTCCTCACTGAACGGCTTTATAAACCCCTCAACCACCACAGAATGTCCTTCCCGGAAAAGATCCGGCAAGGAACCCTCGTATTTGACCAAAATGTCAGTCAATAAGTCGGTGACAACGAACTCCATCTCTGGAGAGGAAGGTACCTGCCCCACACTCCCCTCCAATACCAGCCCGCCGAGCCTGAACTTTGCCTTGGTAGGGTTTGCTTTGTACTTCGCAACCGCATCCGTCGGGGTCACGTAGAAAACGAGCTGGTCTTGGAACTGGTTGAGCACGATGATGATGAATCCCGCAACGCAGCTGAAGGTTAGAGCGTAGGTCCATAGACGCCGCGTCTGCATCTGCCTGGCCCGGGCGCCAATATCTGGCTTGGCTGATCGATGGGGACGGCTCGGGCGACTGACTGTGGAGAAGGATCGGAGAGATAGGGTGCCATGTGGGAGAGCATGTAATGAATGGGATCGAGATTGGAGTGTAGAGAGTAATTGATAGGGTTTGGGAAGATTGAAGACGGCAGAGGTGGCGCTGAAGTGGAAGATGGTAGCGGGAACGGCGGCGGCCGTGGCGGAGCGGGCAACAGTAGAGGCGAGGCGGGTTGCGAATCGGAAGGCCATTTCAGGGCAATTGGTAATTTCGGAAATCCTCTCCTTAATAGCACTACAACACTGGAAAAAGAGTTCCCGCTCACTTGAACTTTTATTATCCTCCGTCCGATTTTATGAACCTCGATCTACGGCTTCTACCTTTCTTGCTCTTTCCGCTCCTTCTGCGTCTCAAATCGCCACAAACGCCTCAATCCCTTCACTATCCCGATCGAGTCTTCTCCTGAAATCGGAACAACCCAAGCAAATGCAAGGTGCTGCTCCCTATTTCGCCGCTGATTGCACTTTGCGTAGCCCCAAAATTCTATCAAATGTCCACAAGCAGCGGCGAAGGAAGTCCACTAGCAGGAATACAACCCTACAATCTTGTGACGGGTATTCTGCCCGAAACTTCTCAAATCCCTTCACTCATATCGTCTCGATGGATTAATTCTTCTTCTGAAACCTGAACAAATGGAAGGTGTCACTCCCTCCTGCCAGATCGTTGGCTACCTCTTTCTCAGCTGATTCCAATCCTCCGTCTCAGAGGCCCACGAGCAGGAATGCTATCCTACTCATCCCCCAGGGATTTCTTCACCAAATTTGTATTTCAATTTGGAACCTTTTTTCATTCCTCCATATTTAATAATTTTCCTACGAAATTTTGACCGCCCTTGAATTGAACCCCAGAGGATTAGTGTCCTCACACAACGGGTTCTTTCACCAGATTTGTTGGAATTGGAAACAGAGGACATTTGATAGTGAAAGGTAAGAGATTTGTTTCTATTTTATTTGCATTTCCGCCTATTTCTATTCAATTTTTTAGAGTTATGCAATGCTAAATAGAGGAGATTAGATTCTTTACTAATTTAGATTAAGAAAATATTTTCTATCTACTGGCTGATACGTTAAGCATTGACTATTGATCTCTCTACTGATTATTTAGTAGATGATATGTAGTATGCTAGCTTGAGTTCTACCTACTTTTTGGTTCTTAAACATTGATTTCTTCATGAAACCAACCTCTCTACTGATAATTTAGTAGATGATATGCATTATGCTTGAGTTGTGAATTATTAATCTCCTACTTTAGAGTTTTAAGAAACTAAGCTAATATTTCAGCCTTTTATTTAATAAATACAGTTATATCATATTAAGAATATATACATTAGTTTTTCCTTGCCGTTTCAAAAGTGATTGCAGCATACTTTTAAAATATGAAAAGAGTAATTTTGCCTATATCTGGATGTAATTTACTAATGTATTTTGGTGATGCATCTTTACTATTAGTTTACCTATGCAGATTTTTTTCCCAATTTAAGTAAAAATATTGCTTTTCCGTATGGAGTTTGCTTGAATATATTATTATTGTGATGACCTTTTAGCATCTTTTTATTTTTAATTTCTATTGTTCTCCAAGCAGTTAAAAAGATTTTGATGAATGATTAGCAGCCAAGTTTGCATTGACAGTTGTATGACTTAGTAATTCTCCTTACCATTAATTGTAGATTGACCTTTATCCACTCTCATTGATCTTGCAGATACCTTCTCTAGGACTAATGCTAACTTTGTTTTATATAAATTTTAAAACAAATTTGCCTTTTGAAATTGAAAACTCTCTTTTCTCATACAATTTTCTTTTCTGAAGTAGTGAAGAGAAGGGCCATTGTTCATAAAAAAGATTATAATGGCCCTCTAACAAATATGTTTCAAAGCATGGTAAGTTTCTCCATAGGACTCTATCTAGAACTTTTTATTTCTCTCCATGATTTATTAGCTTTGAAGTGTTTCCTAAAAAACTCTCTTCTCAATTTGTCAAGCAAATATTTAGTTTCCTTATTCCTTATTTCAAGATTTATGTCATGTTTCCTTCTTAACGGATAATGGCCAAATGCAACAATGATAATGGTAGTCCCAAGGCTTCTCAAAGAATAATAATGACTAGCTAGGATAGTCTGCCTTCTCCTTCAGCAAACCAAAGCAGGGTTCTCCCAACTCTCAGATCCCTCCTAAACCATACTAAACTTGACATATCTCTAATATTGCTGATGCGGCCAATCAAGTTACAATTGCATGAAAGAATTCCAGCTTATGGTTGAAAGATGGAGGCCATTTCTATTGACATTCAAGGCAGACGATAGCACACTGTGTGAATTAGGTAGTCATTTGTATAGGCCATTGGAAGTAGAAAATCACTACCTGATACAAGGCATTTGCGTTGAGCCTTTTATCATAAACACATACCTTCTTTTGTTTCACGGGTCAAGAAGCATTTTAAACTGACATGATGTCTTTTACTATAAGTTTAGCTATGCAGAAAAAATTGTCCCAAAATAAGAAAAAACAATGCTTTTTGGAGTTTGCATGAATATATTTTTATTGTGATTTCCTTTTAGCATCTTTTTTATTGTGATTTCTTATATACTTCAAGCATTTCGTTGTTTCTATATATCTAAAAGCACTACATATGAGATGGAAAGATTTTCCCGCCTGACTATTTAGTGGATGATATTTAGTGGATGATATGTAGTATGCTTGAGTTCTACCTACTTTTTGGTTCTACCTACAGATCACCTCTAGATATACCCACCTTCTAGAAAATATATTAATGTGAGTTTTTCTTCCTTCTTCTTCACCGCATGCCAACATCAGATCACCTCCCTTCTGCCCTACCCGTTTGCCCACACCAGTTCCTGCCAGAAAATTTTGATCGGTGATGTTTTAGATACTTGGACCAACATTCCATTTTATGGTCCTTATATTGCAGAGATAAATTGATGAGCCAAGTTAATTGGCCTAAAATATTAATAAATGGATACAAATGTAATTATTATAATTATTTTAGTAACTTATAACCTATTTTAATTATCTTTCTAATAAGTATTTGCATCAAATCAAGTAAAAGTTTGGGTTTAACTTGGGACTCTTCTCCAGTATATATTCAACTAATGTTAGTTCTAATTTTTCATTGCATCATTCCATACATATAAGTTCTCTTTGTTTCATAGTTATTCATACTGTTTTTGCATAAGGTTTTACTTAAACTATTGGGCTGCATGTGAATGGTGAGAAAATCGTTTATACAAATAAATCAAGACATTAAATACTGTCTTTTTCTTAAAATGATAAAAATACAGAAATAATTACTCTTTGTGAAAAAGTTGCAGTTTTTATATTTCATGACTTCAAAATTCAAGTTTCTGCAGTTTTACAAATTTAGAAATAGTTCAAGCTACTTGTGAATTAAAGCTTTTCTACAGTTTTACTATCTTAGCTGAAAATCTTGATTTGAAAAGAAGTCTTTCCTTGATTCAACTATTGAATAGAACCGGAGAATCCTATTACTGTTACTTCAATATGAAGAAAATAAGTCATTGATGTATAATGTCTCAAATGCATAATTGCTATTTAAATTATTATTTTGTTTGATTATAGTCCAAGTAAAAACATTCTAAAACAAACTTGATTCAACATTTAAAAAAGTTAAAATTTTCTTTGTAATTGTTATTTACTTAATTCGTTTGTTCTTTCATCAAAAGATTTCTTTATGGTAAATAGTTTAAAAATATCGATTGAACTTTGTTTTTGACAAAGGTATATACACTATGTTATAAGTTTTCTCACTGTGTTAACTAATTTGAAAAAAGTTACATTTAAAATACATCAATCTTTGAGACTCTGAGGTATAACTTAAACGAATATTATATCTTCCCCTCAAAAATTTGTGCGGTATGAAAATGCAACTTATAATAATCAACAATAGAATATCATCGTCATGTGATGAATAACAAAAGTGTAAATAGAAGTTTGGAATATCAATATAGTAGCATCATAGAAAGCGACTAAAGTATATATATATGTACAAAAATATCACATAATTAAACCATAAACACACCAAATTAATGTCTTAAAGTTCATAACAAATCTAACACCTAACATTTAGTTTCTAAAAAAAGAAAATCAAGGACTAAAGAATATATTATAGTTAATACTTAATGCCTAACAAAGACAATAATAATTTCTTAAGTACTTCAATTTATTTGATTTGGATCAGTGTATAGATGTAAGAATTGAAAATAAATAATTGTGCTTCAGTTGGATATATTTTTGGTTAGATTTTTGTCAACTCGACTATAAATTTCTCTGAACCACTTTTACTTTATATTTGTGATACTATATTACACACAAATCGGTTGGTGACTAACACTTTTATTATTACTTAATTGCTTACTTGACACTTTCAGTTAAACATTAGAAGTAAATATATTACATATTTCTTCGTATCGAACAAAACTTAAGAAAAATATAATATTTATATAATTTCACAGTAAATATTTTTGCTTCATTTATATGTTAATAATAGTTACAAAGTATTATACGTGTAATTAGTTGTGATTTATCAGGTTAATCTGTTCAACCTACTAAAATGTTTAATAGGATGCCTCCTAAAATCATTTATATTATATTTCACTAATGAAACGTTTTACTCTTCTATCAGATTTTGAACTTGATCAAGGGTAAATTTAAGGGTATTGTTTGTTAGAAATTCAAATGCTCCAGCAATCAAGGGATAGGTCATTATGTGATTTTATTGACATACCATTACTACCTCACAATGATATGTCATCACTTGAAGAGCTACTCTTTCGTGAAAAATTGTGATATAATAAATCAAATTTGTTGAAGGAATGTAAAGTTGTTGACATAAATAACCAAGGTTGTCATGGCGCATGGCGACAGCCATGGCGCACAAGCCTTTTCCCATGGCGATGGCGATGGCGCAAATATGGCGTCGCCACGTGACAAAAAAAAAAAAAAACGAACTATAGACACTATACTTGATCAACACAACCACCAAAACAATATAAAAAGTTGAATAACAACACAAAAACAGTTTAAAGTACTTTAAAGTAGTTTAAAGTACTTCCAAAAAACCTAATATTCAAAAGAAGTTTCTTGTCATGCAAAATATGTTAGGATTTAGGCTTGTTAGCTTGTTATTGTTTGATGATTATGCCATAATCATCATCAATCATCCCACTCCTCATCCTCTTGGTCTGAATCTGATAGCAATGGCACATCATCCTCATTGAGTTCATCATCAAAGGGATCTTCAACGTCATCTGTCTCCTCCGCCTCCGCTGTCTCCTCCGCCTCCGCTGTCTCCTCCGCCTCCGCTGTCTCCTCCATCTCCTCTTCGTCGTGCAACTGAAGTGTTGATGCTCTTGTTGTTGTTGCTCTTGTAATGTGATTTGCTTCATTAACACCAACAACTTCTTCCACTACATCCCAATTTTCCATTTCATTTTGCTCGGCAGCTTCATCAATCCATTCATTGCAATCATCAATGTCTTCCAAACATATTTTCATTTTTCTGAAAGCTTGATCTTGAAGACGTTGATTCTGCCGAATGTATACCAAATCATTCATTTTTTTTGGCAGCAACCTTGTCCTTTTCTTGGTTTGAACCTAAAACAAGTACATAATAAATCAACTACAGATAGAGAGATAACTTAAATAGTTAAACAGTTAAATTAAATATGAAAGGCAGATTTATGAACTTACATTTTCAAAAGCACTCCAGTTTCGTTCACATCCAGAAGCACTGCAAGTTAAACTAAGGATCCGAACAGCAAGATGTTGCAAAGTGGGAGACGAGGAGCCATTTGCAAGCCACCAGTCAACTATATTTAAAATTCCAACCAACTGCTAATTAATAATCTAGAAAACAATACTCAGATTTCAGGATTTAAAATTTCAGCTTTCCATTTCAATTTTGTAGTCAATTACAGCAAGTGCTAGCCATCATTTAACTATTCCAGTCCATAACAGTAAGTTGACTGCAAGTGTAGGTCAATTAGTCAATTACAGTAGTTTTATGACTACGAAAACTCAAATTTTAAATGGTATAGATTGTATAGAATGACAATAGATTTCATATAGAAATTTAGAATGACAATAGATTGCAGTTTAGGACTTTCCAGTTTCCAGAAAGTTGAAATAAAATAAGTTAGTTCTATAAACCTAAAAATGATGGCTAGCATTTGCTGTCCTACAGAGTTAGTTCTATACTTCTATAAACCTACAAAGTTAGTTCTAGCAGAAAGTTTATAAAAATAAGTTCGTAGGCAGTAGGTTACCTCATTACCAAATATAAGTGAATAAAATACTTACATAAGAAAGAGAAGACAAATTAAAGTGTGCATACCCGGTGGTTGTTTGTCCCTATTGTTCATTGCCATATTAGTTCGGAAACTTCCTCTAGCATTTGTATAGTTTGATATCTCAGTTGAGAACTCTACACTCTCTCCAATGCTAGTGGGCAACATCTTCTCCACACACTTTATAAAGCCATCACATACTTCTTCATCTCCGAGGATTCGCCGTGAATTAGGGTAGAAGAATTGAGGATTGAGATAATACCCCGCTGCATGTAATGGAGAATGCAGGTTCTCATTCCAACGTTTATCTATTATCTTCCAAAGAGGCATGTATTTCTCTTCTTTACCTCCCAATGTGTTTTTTATTCCCAATTTCGCTCTCTCCATAGCCTCATAAATAAAGCCCATTGGAGGCACCTCTCCATCAGTAATTCTCAATACCTTCACTACGGGCAAAGAAATCTTCATAACATAGGCAACACTTCTCCAAAAGCTTTGACGATAAATCGACTCAAAACAAGATTTACCTTCCGTAGTTTTTGCAAACTCACTTTCATACCATTTCGGTGAAGCAAACATTTGCCTCAATGCGTGTTTCTGCGTGAGAAGACTTTGAAGAGTCAGAAAGTTAGTGGCAAAGCGGGTGGCAGCAGGTCTAACTAGCTCTCTCCCCTTGGTAAATTCCTTCATCAAGTCGTGAACAAGGGTATGGCTATAGATGTAGGTAGTAATCCCTTGTGCCGTCTTCACAGTTCTTCTAACTATCGGCATCTTCTTTGAAAAGTCTTCTAGAACAAGGTCAAGACAGTGAGTTGCACATCCCGTTGTGAAGATATGTGGATATCTTTGTTCTATTTTCCTCTTCGCTAATCCATAATTTTTAGCATTGTCGGTCACAACTTGTATCACACTTTGAGGACCTATTTCTTTAATCCACTCATCAAAGAGCTTGAAAAGTGCTTCCCCGGTCTTCTTGTAAGATGAAGCATCTACGGCTTTCATGAACACTGTCCCCTTGCTAGAATTCACGCACAAGTTCACTAGAGTTCTGTGCCTTTTATCCTGCCACCCATCTGACATAATAGTGCAGCCATCTAATTCCCAGAATTTTTTGTGCTCACTGACCACCAGATCTGTTTTGGCTACCTCTTTTCGCAAGAACGTCTCCCTCACTTCATGATACGTTGGTGCTTTAAACCCGGCTCCAAACCTGCCAATCTTTTCTAGTGTTTCTTTCAGCAAAGGGTCATGAACCACATTAAAGGAGATGTTGTTCCTGTAAAACCACAAACAAAGGCTTTGAGCATATTCATCCCTCTCTTTTTTCTTCAAGTGTGATGGGATTGTTGATTGTGTCAATGCCTCCTTCTTACGTTTTTTTGTTGGATATACGAACTTATCCATAGGCCCAGACACACCACCTCCCTCTGCATTTGACTGAGAACCAGTTATTTCAACGTCATCATCTCCATTCACCCTATTGGCACTTGACCCACCAGACTGCTGTACTGTGTATGTACTTCGAAACGTTTGTTCACACACATTTTTTTCTGAGTTAGCAGCAGATTCTTTCAAGACTAGCGCCTGTAGTTCAGCCCTCTTATCAGCGGGAATGAGTTCACACTGTTTTGTGTTGCGGTGCTTCCCAGTCAAGTGTTGTTTAAACCTTGTAATTCCACCTTTAGTCACGTGCCCGCAGTACGTGCAGCGCAATTCATTGTTGTTTTTTTCTTTTACTTTCTCACAGAACTCCTTAGCAAAGGCAACAGACATCCTTTGTGGATCCTTTGTGGCTCTGCCTCTTCGGTTACCTCTGTAATAACAATTAACATAAAACAGATCAATGTCATAACTCATAAGTTAAAATCTATGTATAATTGTATATGTTAAACCGTTAAGTGTAAACTGTTATAATTTTGTTATGTCTTCTAGTATCAAGTACTCTAAACTGTAAAGTGTAAAGTTTTAACTAAATTAAGTAATTAACTTATTAAAGTGTATCAGTTTATCAGTTTAAAACTTTAAATACTTTAAGTTCTAAAGTAAAAACTTCATTTTACAATGCTATAACTAAATTGATAAACTATTTAAAACTTCATTTTACTAGCATGTAGCATGATATCATATTAGCATCTTAATACTAGCTATTTAAATTACTAGCATCAGTTTAATACTTTCAGTTTAAACTTCATTTTACTATGCTTATGCTATAAGTATTTGAATTGATAAATTATCTGATCATAGCATCTATCTATCTAACTAAATTTATTTCAAAGTTTAAAGTGATAAATTGATAAAGACATAAAGTATCATAGGCTCATAGCATATAAATATATTATGCATTTAACATTAAGGAGTAAAGGCTGAGCTGCTCTGTATTTAATACTCATAGCACATGAAGTATTAAATGAAGTTCACATTTTCAGGAATATATATAATATATAAAGTTTTGGATAAATTGTAACTGTATAAACTGAACTTTTCTTCATTTATACACAGCATTAAAGAGGTAGTCGTACCTTGTGTAGTTCGAAGAAGTCAATGAGAGTCATGTGTAGAGCAGCTTTTCTGTCGTTTGCCTTTCTGTAGTTTGTCGCATACCCTTTCTTGCGCAGAGCAGCTTTAACTTCCGGATATTGACTTTGTTGTGTTTATTGACTTTAGGGTTGTAGTTAGTAATATGGGCTAAAAATAGTAAGTTTTTGTTACAGTTTTATGGTTATAATGGGTCGCAGATAATTATGGGCCAAAAGGCCACAACTTACAGCTCAAAGACGCGGCCTTTTTTTAGAAAAGGGAGTCGCATCGCCATGGCGAAGGCGCAGGTATGGCGAAGGCGCAACAATGGCGCCGCCATGTGTATTTGCCTCGCCACAGCTCTTTTCCGTAGCGCAGGGGTTAAAACTGCGCCTCATGGCGCATGGCGCGCGCGCCATTTGACGCCATCGACAACACTGTAAATAACAGATGAACAATGTGTGGTTATGACATAATCATGAAATCTATATATAAAAAAAAATAGGAGATTCTACTTTTATAAGGTTAGGGAGAAACCGGGAGAACACATATATGAAGTACTTTGTCTGTCGCAATAAGATCTTATGGTGATATAGTGCTTAATATGACTTCGAGTGGTGTATATAGCGCTACTTCTCTTGCTTGGATAAAGGACTGCACATTCGAGATTTGCGATTCCACTTGGTATGACAGAAGACTTGATGTACAACATACAAATCGGTAGTCCATTTGCTAAGACGATTGAGTTATCTAAATTGATTATACATCGATGATGCACCGACACTGCTTTGATGCTCTTTACCAGAATATGAGAGACGTCCTCTACTCCAATCATTGTGATGTGAGCTTTCCTTTTGGTGTTCAAACTATTGTATTAGTGGAGACTTTATGCAGATACTTCCTATGATTTCAAAGGCACAAGACAAGACATTGTATGGTCATACTGAATAGTTCATTTCTATGGTCATACGGTAGCATAGTGAAACTAACTATGAACATGAAGTTTAATTTCAAGAATGGTCGGTGAGTGAGTGGGATGGACAAACTATCCAATCTTTTTGCGGAATGCATTTTTAACAATTGGGGGTGGCACTTTTACGCAATATCAAGATGGAGAACCACACATTGATATACTAGAATATATGATTGCTTCAATGACGGCTTATTCTATTAAATTTATGGTTTAAGCTATATATCATGACTTCATAACTCAGGGTGATCCGATTTCCTATCTTTATTCAAGGGTTATTCTTACTTCGACCATGGATGAGGTTGATAAGGTCAAATTACATGATAGATTAGATAACGGTCCCGAGAGTAACAAGTCCATTTGAGTTGATGAAGACGAATAACCAATCAATTATGTGTTGAATGTAATATATATATATATATATATATATATATATATATATATATATATACACACACACACACACACAAAGAATTTTATAGTAATATGTAGTTTCATTTAACAGTTTCATGGACATACATGCACACCTATTTCATCGTATGATTGTTTATATTTAACTTTGAGCATTTTTTTTTAATTTTTCTATAAAATATGACTCTTATTATATTTAGTGTTTTAGTTAATTGATCTACTATCAAGTCTTTTACTTTTTAAACTAATTCATCTAATTTTCTCCGTAGGAACATTACCCCGTGCAACGCACGGGTGGAGTAACTAGTGGCGTATAATAGTACAGTGAATGAACGAAAGCTTTTAAATTTTTTTCTTTTCATTTCTCTTTTGTTTCCAAACAGATTTTCACCTGACTAATAAGACTATAATAAGACTATAACTTAGGATGTTTTTACTTTTTTGCAGGTCTGGTCTGGTCTGGTCTGATCTGGTCTGGTCTGGTCTGAACTGGTCTGGTCTGGTCTGGTAAGGTCTGGTTTCTTTGTATTTTTATAACTATCCAAGTCTGGTCTGGACTGGTCTGGTCTGGTCTGGTCTGGTCTGGGACAAATTACAGTCCAAGTAAAAATAAGACATTTAATGTTTCATGCCCATTAAAAATAAGAGTTACTTGAATATTAGAGTAATTGGAATATTTTCAATTCAAAATAATTTATCTATCTATAATAATATAAAGTAACAGGGTGTGACACATTGTTTTTTCCCTCTAATTACACATTTAATGCTTCATACCCATTAAAAAATAAGAGTTACATGAATATTGGAGTAATTGAAATATTTTCAATTCAAAATAATCTATAATGATGATGATAGATAATAATAATTATTTTTATTATAATATAATAATAGTGATACATAATTGGCGGGACTTTACTTAACGCAAAGAAAAAATCAGAATGTTTACAATATTTTGATTTAAATGTTTTCTATTATAAGCTAGACCACACTAGATTAAAAGAAACTACACCAAATCAGATCAAATTTAAATACAATAGACTTGATCAGATCAGAATAAGTTAGTAAAATATACATACACCAGACACTTACCAGACCAGATCAGTTTAGGTCATCAGACCAAACTTAAGCGGACCCGATCATAAAACTTTAGTCTAATTAAAAACATGATTGTTATTGTCTTGCAGTATAGTAATAGTTATATTATTAATAACAATAGTGTTCTATAATAATATAAAATAATAAGGTGTAGCTTGTGTTTCCATATTTAATTATTTCATACTCATTTTCTCTAAACAATAATGTGTAAATTAATAGTTAGCAATTAGTAATTATAATGTGAAAATTTTGATTTTTAAAGTTATACTATCAATTAATGTTTTTGCTTATTGAATTGGATGTTTACAAAAAAATTGATCAGTAACTTTTTTAGCGTTCCTCAATTGCATGAATCCTTTGTTATTACTCCCTCCGTCCCACTAAGATTGTCTCATACCAAATTTGGTAAGATTTGTGTGGCTCTAAATAATTCGTACCTTATCGATCACAAAAACTCACTTTTCTTAATAATCACGTCACTTCCTCATGTCCCAATGTTAGTGGGACGGAGGTAGTATATTTTATAAACACAAATACGTAACAAAATATTTATATATCTAATAAAAATTATTTTTATTATTACGAAGTGATCCAACTTTATCCAACTTTGTGCTCTGAAAAATTCATTCCAAATTTTTAACATATGTAAATCCGAGTTAGTTAAACTATTCATTAGATTTCCACTGTCATCTAATGACATGGTTAAACATATAACATATGTATCTTGTGCAACGCACGGGCAAAAAATGAAAACATCTAGTTGGAATATGGATGAGGAAAAATTGATTTGTAATAATTGCAGTTGTCAGTCCGCTCATAATAATCTCAATTATAGATTATTGTAGACTATTCCAACTTTAGGGATCTTTTGCCAATAATGGTCTGACGTGATCGATTATAAATAAATTCCTATATTTTCTAAATAGATACTTTGTATATCAAATAATCCCTATAAATAACCCCAATTTTTAATTTTTACGCTTAATTTTTATTAAAAACTCACCGTTATAGCAGGTAATATCTGGTCATGGACCATTATTGGCGGACGGTCCATATAGTTGGGATTATACAAAAATAATCAATAGTTGGGATTATAGTTAGCAGACCAGCAATAGTTGAGATTATTATTTTCAATTTTTCCTATGGAAGAACGGGGAAAAAGAATTTGTACGAACTTGTGTTTTTAGAAAGTAAAAATAGTTAAAATTACGGTTTATTTGAAAGAGCTTAAAAAACATTTCTCGGCTTTTGGTTTAAAAAACTAAAATTAGTGTTTTCAAGTGACAATTTCTACTGAAAAAATGTTTTTCGACTTTTGGCTCAAAAGAGGTTTTTATTTTTCTATTACACAAAAAAACACATATTTTATAACAATACCAATTTTTACTTTTCAAAATCATTTTTCTCAAACACTATCACTTTTACTACTAATTACTTTTTCAAAATCACTTCAAAAAAGTGTTTTTTTTTAAAAGCAAAAGTATTTGCAAACACTCCCTTAATAAATACATAATTAGTCTATAATTAGTCCATAGTATTAGTCTATAATATGCACACACAAAATGATAAGTTTATAAGTCTGTTTAGTGATCATGTTTTTCGACTTATCATGGTTATTTGACAAACTTTTTCATCAAACACGTAGATTTTGATTTTACGTGCTGAATTATCTACAAACATATAAAGATGAATGAAAGTAAGGCCATTTTAGGTCTAAAAAATTTGTTCGTGTACTTCATGGCTTACTTCACTTGTACACCACGCTCAGCGGTTTGTAAATCTTTCCACTTGCGTAGGTTATCTCCTTTACAAGTAACGACGTTTTTCTCCGTCAACTTCCTCTCAAACGGTCTCTGCTACTATGCCCACAGGGGCCAGCTCAGCCCACTTCATTAACTTCCTCTCGCACGGCCCAATTTTCTCGCACATCGCCTAGCATCCCTTCGTCTTCTTCGTCCCTTCGTCTCCAGTGGAAGTCATAGATTGAACAGAAATTTTCTTTTTTCATAAAGGGAACACATTTGGCTACAAAACGCAACCTTAGGTATGTACCGGCTGAATTTCAGGAAAAATATTAGAAATAATTACATAAATATGACCAAGATAAAGATGTTTTACAAAAATATGATTAGTTACTAGAGTAGTAATGAAATCATAGTAATTCATGTTCAAGTTTTGAACTTAAGTTACTACAACACCATGTTGTAGTAATGAATAGTCATATTTATGTGAATAACTTTTATTTTAGTAATATTCTTATAAAAAACCGAAAATATTATAATATATTTTTGCCATCTTGTAATTTGTATTGTTATAGTATAAAATAAAAATGATTGTGTTGTTGTTTATCTTGCATTTGTGCTTATAGTTGTTGGGTTGTATTCTCTCCACTTTAAGTAGAAGTTTGGTAGTCCTTTCACTCCAATTTGGGATGCACCTATATTTTAGAATATATACATTAATATTTACCCCATTACTTTATCCCTCATATATTCAATTGCCTCCATACCCCAAACTCTGCAACTCATAGATACTGTAGCCAGGCAAATAAATGAGCAAGAAAAAGGTTGATATGATTCATCAAAGAAAGAACAATCAATTTCCTGTTAAACCATTCAAATGTGAATACTTTGTTTATTTTTTTTTGGAAAAAGGTTCAAATGAGTCCTACTATCTTGAAGTCATCACTTATGATCATATATATACTTAAATGTCTACATACTCTTGAAAAACGACCATTTAAACCCCATGACTTGGAGATGACATGATTTACCAAGTTTCTTTAAACCAAACCAGCATTTATTTGTTATTTCTTTTTCACTTTCAGTCAATGAGTAAGTCAATGAGAAATTAAATTGTTTTCACGAAGCGCTTTAACTGTGTTTATTGTCATTTAGCACAATTCAATGAATAGTCTTAAATTGACTTTTACATTAGGGTTGCTATTGGCATAAGAATATGCTTATAGGCAGGAACTCTGATTTGTTCTGGAATACTTTAGAACAAAAGTAATGAGGCTGCATTAGATACCAGTTAACACTTTTATGAAAGGAAACTTAGATGGATGTTGTGAATCTTTCTATTATTTGTGTTAGTAACACAAGAGTACTCAAATGTTAAAGCTATTCTTGATATGCTTAATTATGAAAAATATTGTCTTCTGTATGAACTCTTTGTAACTAATGCTCTTGGTCTTTGTGTTCTATTTTAGGCTGAACAAATTCAAAGCGATTTTGTGCAGAGATTGTTCCTGCTGAAAGGTTTGTTACTTTGCTCGCCATTTTTTCGTAAAAAATTACATTCACGGTATGATATAACAACTAATCGTACATATAAGACATGTTGCCTTATAAAGTAATTTAAATAGCTGAATGTAAATTGAACCAAAAGAGGTACATAGAAGTTAAGCAACAATGTATATATGTTGACTAAGCTTGCCATGGCCGAAATAAACATGAAGATATATGTTAATCACATTAGATAATTCAGATTGGGAAATTTAATTATTAAATATGCTTAGTCACTTTCAGAAGAATGTTATAATGAATGCTTTAAGCAATCACCTCACTAAGTATATTAGGTGATGGTAGCTAGGAACGAAGAGACTACTATATGGTTTCTCCAAAATACCATGCTTGTTTAGAGTGTAGCAGTTGTCTCCAAAATACCTCACGTACTGGCATTTCATACAGTCTTTTATTTAAACATGTATACAGTGTCATTTGGATAATATGATGTTTGAGCCCATAGTACGTTAGTGTTTTTAATTCTTATAAAACAACAATTTTTGTAGGAAAGGATAGAGCAATGCATTAAAGAAGTTCCTCCACAAATCCCTTGAAAACCCTTAATACAAAAAACCCTTAATGTACAAGGTTTCTGTAGAATATGTTAAGATAGTTCTACCTCTCCTTCATTTGTCAGTGTCAGTGCTACTTTCTTTTTGGTGTTGTGGTGCTCTGGTCATTAGTCTCAACTTTTCGGTACAAACACTGTAAATGTCGCATTATTACATTTACTGGTGGCAGATTATTAGCCTCATAATGTTTTGGCAGATCAAAAGCACCTTCTACAGATCACTAATACTGTTTTGGTTGATTATAAGCACCTTCTTCCATTTCACTGACAGGATTAAGTTTGTTGTGTTCTATACTTCTATATAGATTCTACTAATACAGAGAAATCATCAGAAGCCTCACATTGATCTGTTTCCGTGGTTTGTTTCTCCAGTTCTTAGGACCCAAAGATCATATGTTCAGTTAATTGGGAGTCAATTTTTTTAAAACTATGGAAGCCATATTTAATATTTAGTTACATCTTAAGAATATCTTGAAAAGCCACTTCAAAATTTTTTGTGTTTAATTTTTTGTTAGTTTTTTTCCAGAGGCATACCCCTAAGATAAAAAAATAGGAGTCGAAGTGCAAATAGACTGGTTCAAACTTCAAACCCCAAGAATCACTCCAAAACATGAACCCTTGTGTATCAAATTTATTCAAATTCAGTTAAGAGATGGCACTTCATCCCAATAACTCAGTCATTTTGTAAAAAAAGACCATCCTTACAAACCAATTAGTTGCTTCCTTGTTGCCTTCTCTATGATCCAACCATTTTCATCCCCTTTCATATCAGGATGCTTGGATTTGTTGATAATATAAGCAACCTTTTTTGTCAGTTGGGACTGCCCTTCTTTCCATTTGGTAAGGCTTTCTCTAAAGCAAACATCTCCATCTGAGTAGTAGCCCGTAGCTGACAATGTTGGATCATAGGTGTTTCTTTGAATAACTTGCAGAAGTTTATAGTCATCAACAGCTTTTGCAGTAGTGTTTCTTTGAGTAGTGTTCCATTTGGTATGACAATCTGAGTTCATTATTACTTCCAATCAGACCCTCCTGAGATTGAGTATTTTGAGTTGATGCTTTTGCAGGTGGCTCTCCTGTGCAGATTTCTTCAATGTCTGAATCACTTGGATCTCCAAGATATTTTGAAGGCCCCTTTCAAACAACTCAAACATACTAACCATTAACATTTTATTATGTTAACCTTCTCAAAATAGTATTGGGCATTTTCCCTCGCGCATCGCGCGTTGTAGTACTAGTGTAATAATAAGAAAAAATGTATGGTTGGAGTTACTTTTATGACTGTATTGACTGAAGTTATTGTAGAGGGTCATCTTAAGTAATTCATATAACTTTTTCTTTATTATATTAATAAAAAGCATTTAAAGTATCATTTTTCATAAATAATAATAATACTTAGAAAAATATGTAATATTTTCTAGTATTTTCTAGAAGGGAAAGGGGGCAAATTTGCACTATAATAGGGGTAAAAGTGCAGATAAGACACTAACCTTTTTTTAGGTGCAAAAAACATGAAGTTTAATACATAACTGGCAATCTTGCCACCCACTAACGGAGAGTTGGAGACAACAAACGGATTACTAATAGGATACATTGGCTTTACTTAATTTGTTTACCCATATTACGTTTCCTTATTCCAAAAATCATTACAACTATTTCAAAATTCCAAATATTATGGAAAATGCTTGGTTTGGATTCCATAGTTACAAATCGGATCGGTCACCATGTGTCCTTCATTTGAGGCAAGAGTGGAGCACGTGTATGCTGAAATGGCACTCCAGCCACTCACTAACTGAAGTACCAAACGGAGGTAATTAAGTGGCGATGAAGAGCAGTTGGGTCTGCGGCATCAGCCGGGTGAAGATGCTAAAACATGGACTTACCGACATCCTTATCCCCTAAAACACTTTCCCGCCCAAGCCCTAAGGAAAGAAAGGAAAATGAAAAATGGAGAAGAAGATTTTGTAAAAAAAATGTGAAATTCAAGTACAACTTCTCATGCAAGAAGCTGATTCACATCCAATTCGAGAATTTTCAAATTGCATCCTTAATTACTTGTATTATTATAAATCTCTTTTTTTAAATACTTTTTATGAATATTTATTATTTAAAAACTCAAACATTTTGATGTAAAAACAAATAAAGTTAGAGTCTATTTTTTGTTATTTTAGATCTGTTTGTGGAAACAATAATTTAAAGGTGCAGAAAAAAATTGTAACCAAGGTATTTAAATTTTAGTCTCTCGATCTATCTAACAGTCGGATCTTCATATTTTATCCGAAAATTTTAGATATATATACAATATTGGTGTGATGAAAGTTCTCTCATCAGCCCGACTCAGGTGAGTGGGGGGGGGGGAGGTTGTTCCCACCATGGGTGTCATTTATCCAATGATGATCCATCACATGCTACAATTGTATAAATTAGAAAAAATCTGCTGATATTACTTCTGGAAAAAAAAAGATGAAAAAAATGTGACTTATTAACTTTTAGTGATTATAATTGTATTCAAAATTTACATCATAGTAATTATATGTAAGTGATTGCAGTGTAAACTTTGAACACAAAAATAATTACTAATAGTACTAAGTCACATTTTTGTCAGTGTCTTTCTTAGTAATATCTAAGGAAAATAGTTATAGATTAATTTTATCATTTTCATACCATGGTCGCATATAGAAGTCATTTCAGTAGACACATGCTCCACTCTTACCTATTGAAGACATGGTGGCCGATTTGTGACTATATGGAACTCAAACCAAGCATTTTCCATAATATTTTGAATTTTGAAATAGTTGTAAAGATTTTAGGAACAGGGAAACGTATGGTGTGTAAAGAAATTTAGTAAAACTAGTGTATCTTGTTAGTAATCCGTTTGTTGTCTCCGTTAGTGGGTGGCAAGATTGCCAACTATGTATTAAACTTCATGCTTTTTGCACCTAAAAAAAGGTTAGCGTCTTATCTGCACTTTTACCCCTACCATAGTGGCCAATTTGCCCCTTTTCCCTTTTCTAGAATCTCTTGTAATTAATTTCATTTATTTCTTGATTTAATTTCCTTGTATAAACTATAAACCTGTAAACTTGTGAAGTTCGAAAGAGATATCATAATACAGAGATGCTCAACCGGAATTTTAGCCAACCCAATCTTCACACTTTCGTTTTACTTGCAACTATATCAATTGTTGCAAGGAATATACTCTTGCTCACACTCTCATGTACATATTTAGTTTTGAGAAGGAAAGAACAATGTCATTTCCAGCAGCATGGTGCAAAAGAATGTGGCGATATTGAAGGTGTATATGAGCACCAACAAGCATGATGTGTTTGATTGTACCACTATGTTCTTCAGTGGTATACAAAACATAAGTTACACTTGTAGACTATACTATGATCACCTAATTTCACAAATAAATCAAAGTAATAATGTTGGGGCCAATTAATAACAAAGTAAATGGAGAAAGTAAACACTAAGTTTATCTTTGACATTTACATTTAACACCAAACCCTCTATCAAGTACTTAAATAGAACTGCTACACCTTCTTTTAGTTATAAAGCATAAAGAAGCCCCAGAGAAAACATGAAGCCCAACGCAATCGGAAAGGCCCCAAACATCCCGAACGGGGGATACCTGAACAGCATCCGGGTAGAATTATCCACTTGAACCAATTAAACAGACGGCTGGCATTGAAACGCCCCCAAAGGGGTCCCGCACTCCGAACGGGGTACTCGACCGGGGAATCAGCAAGTGGGAACCGCATTTAATGCTGAATTATGGCATGAACAAGTGGGAGCATGGGTACAAAGGCGGAAAAGGCAACAGCCAACAGGGATTGGCCACGTGTCCATCTCACCTATCCCCTCTTAGTATAAATACCTGCGTTGAATACATTGTAAAGGGTTAGCATTTTAACACTCAAAGCTTAGCAATAGAATCGTTTCTCTTGTATTGTATTTAAACTCATACTGACCTACCGTTCGGGCAGTTTCATTGTAATCACAGAATTACATAATACAATTAGCTTCTGAGTAGATCTAAATTCACTGTTTTATATTTTATACACCTTTTTATACCAAGACCAAGATCCTTAAATATCCAAAGCGTGTGTTGGGCTTTCGGATCTACAGGACCAAACCTCAACACTACCTTTGGTGAATGAGGTTATTGAGGTTATTTGTGTTCAAACAATCATCTTTAATGTTGCTGCAATTTATTTTGGTGAATGAACTTGCGTAAAACTGTTTTTGTTTTATATTAGGCACAATACCGCAAGCGAATGGAAGAAGTATATGGGCTGGATCGGGCTAAACATCTGATTATTGATAATGACATTTGGTTGGAAGTCACTGATAATCCAAAAAGGAGGCGCCGGGTTGGCGTACCTGAACAAATATCATGCCCTCAAATGTTTCAACCTTCTAAACCAATCCAGGTATTCCTTATTTATAATTATATTCTATACTACTGTATTATACTTCATTCGAAAAGCAGATGAAATAATGAAGAACACTTGCACTCTTGTCCATGAATCTTGAGTCTCTTACTATGTTTTGTTAAATTTGCAAGGTTGCTTTTTTTGTTTGATTTTTTCTACTTTCCAGTCCATGCTTATTGTCACTTTGCCAATGATTTCTTTTTTGTATTTGTTTTCCAGAACAAATGCGGTTGTATGCTTTACAAGTCTCTTCTACTTAATAGAAAGAAAAAAAACACGCTAACACAAATACATCAACATCTGGACTTTTGGTAATGAATTGCCTTTTGAAAATCTCAAGTATAGGAGAATGGAAGATTGGCTATAATAACACATGTATGAATATTGCTCATACACGCATATAGGCATTAGATCGTTTATTAAATTTAATATATTTAATTATCGTGTAATATTTATAACTACACTGTATGGGCATATTATGTGAATACACTGCCTCCCTCCGCTTTTATGCACGTACTTGGTCACAATATTTCTACCTTTGTAGGACAAGTGAGAGTTATTAGAAGGAGAAGTGGTTGAGCTGAAAAGTGAAATACAAGCTTTAATTTGAGAGTTGAAGTTGCAGCACTTAAAACTCAAAATGAGAAAATGATGGCTGAAAATATGGAGCAAAGAACAAGCTTCAGCAATGGGATGAGCAACATGTGGGGTGTTTTCTTTAGCATGGGTGTTGTTAACCCAAGCATGATGTCCTCTAATATTATTGCAACATCAACCACCATCAATGTTTGGACAGCCTCAACTCAACAAGACATTACCATTTGGACAACGGCCAGGACCATTTGGGCAACTTTTTGGACTTACATACGCCCAAGCACAACAAAAACATTCTTGGATCAACCCCCGCAATTAGGGCTCGATGGTTGTACACAACCGACATCATCACAGCCTTGCTCAAAAGGGTTGACTAGCCCTTCGATCATACGCCCTACAGTGCTGCCAACCCCCCCCCCCCCCCTGTGCGACCAACTCAAGATGAGTCATCATGCTCGGACTCTGATGATGATTTCAACGAGGATTAGATCTAAACGATGCTAGTTTGGTCTCATGTAACTTATTTGTAGTTTTGAACGACATTTTAATAACTATTCAGTATGTTAGACATCGTTTATTATATAATATGGAGTATGTTTTAATTATGTGAATACATTTAGTTACTGTTTTTAATTGATTTTTCAGTAATTTTGAATAAATAATGCATAAAGAAATATGCAATAATGGAGTTTTAATTAACATAATTACTAGACAGGTCCTTATACCATAAGGGAAGATCCCTCATTAGTTTCTTATTGTTGGTTGTGGATATAAAAAGAAGAATCCCTTATTAAGCCCTTAGACTTGTTTGTTGCGTTTCTTGCATCTTATGAGAGAAAACGGTTGCTATTAATCCCTTTAACTTATAAGGGATTTAATCCCTCATACCATGTGGAAAAGGGAGCGTTTCTATGACGGATCCCATAAGGAACAATTCCCTCATTATATATGAGAGATTAATACGGGAACACTTGCTATTAGTATATTTTCAATGACGTAGTGAGTTTTCTTCATCTAATTTAAATTTATAGAGAGAAGGAACGCGTATAACTGGATTGTATTATTATAATTAGTGCAAGTAAAAGCCTCAATGGGTTATAGTTGAACTTTTTTATATTTTCCTCTACCTATTAGTAACTTAAGGAGATTACTTGGGATTTATAAGAAACACATGCCCAAAATTGTGATTTCATTGAAAATAAAGATCAATTGAAAATGTAACAAACATTTGGAGGCCGTTTGGCAACACTGTTTTTTGACTTATCATTTTCACGAAACACGTAATTTTTGTTTTCGCGCACTGAATTGTGTTATAAGTAGAAAAAAGTAAGGTTGGAGTTACTTTTATGGCTGTATTGGCTGAAGTTACTATAGATGACCGTTATGGCTATTTTTACATACATAGTATAATTTTTTCTTTATTTTATTAAGAAAACATATTTTAATAATTTTTTTTCTTAAATCAGCAGAATCAGCTAATGCAGCCACTTCAGCCAGAACTTCATAAATTTCAGCAGAATCGACCAAAACAGCCGATTTTCACGCTACCAAAAGGGCTCTTGATATTTCTTGGCTGAAAAGCCTAATCAGCCAATCACCATGATGTTGGGGAGGAATTCACATGATGTTGGCTGTATTGCATGTCAAGGATGGTAAACTGGGAAGTTATGAAATATATAAAGCATAGAGCATGTTTGGTAGGCATAAGTCACTAACTTCTAGCTTCTGCACCATTTAAAAAGTCTTTAAAAGCTTCTAGTTATATGTTTGACATGCCAAGTTTTAAGAGTTTTTTAAAAAATAAAAGATCTTTTTTGAGATGCTACAGTGAGTAGCATCTAGAAAAAGTTTGTAGCTTTCAGCATTAATTTCTCCTAACAGTTTATATACCAAATAGAACTAAATCCAAAAGTCAGCTTTTTATTAAAAAACTGCTATCTTTTCCAGTTAAGATCTTTTCAGTCACTAAAAGACAATAGTTACTAAAAGCTCATAAAAGTATCTTTTCAGCTAGTTGTGCCAAACATACCCATAGTCTAGTCTAGATGCTAGAATTAGTAACCTTAAGATTACATGAAAGACCTCTAGGATATCTGATGTGCATGTAATTGGACAAGAGTGAAGTGTTTCCCATGTATGGCCTTTTTATTCCAATATTACTAAAAATAGGATAAAAGATAAAAAAGTGATCTGTTTTCAAAAATTCCAAAAATGTGACCAACATCACAATTAACCCTGCAGTGTAAAGTGACTCTGAGCAAAGTGAGTCCGGGCAAAGTGACCCACCGATCACAGTGACTGCCCCGCCCGTCACATTGACTGCTCCGTCGCCACAGTGACTATCCCGCCGCCACAGTGACTGCCCCGCCACCACAGTGACTGCCCCACCGCCACAGTGACTGCCCCACCGCCACAGTGACTGCCCCGCCGCCACAGTGACTGCCCCGCCGCCACAGTGACTGCCCCGCCGTCACAGTGACTCCGACCATATTGATCGTCCGGCTACCGCCACAGCGACTGCCTACCACCGGTTGCAGTGACTGACTCTGTCACTCCGGCCATAGTGACTGACCCCCCCCCACCATCCATAGTGACTGGTCGCCGGAAAGTTTTCGACCTCTGTGCCACCAAAAACAACAATCTCCCCATCCAGCTACCTAGCGAAAGCTGCCATCGTCGCTGCAACATCCACAACCGTTACCCCTTCCTTGTCCACAAAGTCCCCTCCCCTGCCCTAGCTACATCTACAAACCAGATCCCAACCTAACCCCCACTCCCTGCCCCTAGCCTTAGGCACCTGAACTCCGCCCAGCCCCTAGCCCCCTATTCCCAGTCTGCGGCACCTTCCCCTCCACCGCCCCCTGTCGTTCCCTCAGGCCGAGCTCCGACTTCGAGGACGACGGATCCGGCAAATGCGGCATTCACTGCACCATGATCTTGGTCATCGTCCACCTAGGTTGGAGGATCCGGAAGTGGCAGCCCCAAATCGAGTCGTGTAGCCCCAAATCGAAGCCATCGCCGGAGAAGATGATAGGTTGCTAACGACAATGGCAAAGACCAACCAAGACGACGGAGGAACGGAGCGGCGGAGGAGGGGAGCGGCAGAGGCGACGATGGCGTTGAAGGCATTGCCATGGGATTTGAAATTGTTGGCCTTGAGCCCGGTGTTGATGAGAGGAAGAAGAAGAAGGGACTTTTGAGATGAAGGTATGATGCGGCCGGGTGGGTGAAAAAATGAAGGGAGGGTTACTTTTTTGGACAAAACGAGAGTTGTCATATTTTTAGAAATGAAAACTTGGAGAGTCATATTGCGGCAATTTTTTCCCCATGTATTTGTGCCAGAGTTTTAGAGGGTAGGTGTCCTGAAGGTCAGATATAGATCTGAGCCCATATTTTCATTTAGTCCAATGGATTTTTTTCCCTAACAGCCCCAAAGAAAAGATGTCATTTTCCTTTCTAGAATGTTGATGGTGAGTTATGAAGTGTAGTTGATGCAAGTGTGTAGTTAGGGATTGTGGAGAGGACATGCTTAATTATAACAAGTCTCCCGCCAAAGGAGAGGTGTTTCTTCTTCCAAGGTGATAAGGTAGTGTCAAATATATCACTAAGTCAATAAATCATGTATACACCATAAACTTCTTTACTCCAGACCTTGTGGTCTTCCTTTAACCTTCATATGGTTATCCATAAACCCAAAAGGCCTCATTCTCATGGCTGATCCATATATTATTGAATGTGGAAGAAGTGGGGGTTTTAGGGGCCATCTCTACATTGCAATATTTGATAAGCAATGGAGAATGGGCATATGTGTCTCTAATGATTGAGCTGGCATGGGAGCAAAACAGAAAACTAAAATCATATTATCACTAAGCAAAAGCGTGTTTTACTTTTCTAAAAGTTCTCCTTTGACCCCAAGGAATTATCTAACTTCCACTCATCCAGACCGCATTGCATAAGAGATTCCAAAAAATCAGCAATAAGTGTAATCATGAAAATTTCCACCCTTTCTATCATGAACACACAAAAAGGGTGTTAAAGCCTCCATAAACTAACTTATATAGATTCTGCCAGAGTCAAGAAAGCATGAATCATTATCTACAGTAGTTGGTGGCCACATTGTTTTTAATGTATAACCATTTTTCCAATTGTGTAAGTACTCTCATCTCACATATACATTGTACTAAGTTGTTTCGAATATGATTTGTGGGTAGGTTTGTGACTGAATGTTTAAAATGTGATCTAGTTGCTTAAGTGACACTTCAAACCAATTTTGGATTATATTAAGTCATCAATATTAAATTACAAAAGCAAGTCATCACTATAGTCTAAGCAGATTAAACAGAAAACAAATAAAACAAGAGCATACTGAGTGTGATCTATGAGAATGCTTGAGTTGTTGTTGTTGCTGCGACATAACTTTCTGCCTCCTAAATCTCCCTCTACTATATTGATTTTGTGATTTTTTTTCATGGCTATAGTTCAAAAATGCACTACGAAGTATTATGATTCAAATAATGTGTAGATAGACATAGACTAAGAGAAGTAACTGACTTAGGGAGTAAAGATGCAATCACTATTTACCTATTTCAATTTTTGCGAAAAATCAAAGAAAATGTTAATGATAGTGTATGACAGGCAAGAAGAATTCAATCGGTCCATTTATTTCAGAATACCGCTACTTTATATTAAAACAAGAATGATATTGAGAAGGTTAAGCATTGAAGGCTAATACATATGGTAAGAAGGTTTATAAACCAACTTAAGAGCTTAGTTTGGTGTAATTAAAATTCCTTAAATAGTGATTTGAAGTGAATTAAGTTTGTTTGAAAATAGTGAATGACTTAAGCTTAGCTTGTTGTAATGAAAATTTCTTACGTAGTGATTTGAAGTGAGTTAGGTTTGTTTGAGAATAAGAATGACTATTACTAATGTTTTGGGATGCTTTCCTCAAGCACTTTGAGATGTGTGTTTTTCAGTAGCTCTAGTTAAATGGTATTTAAAGTTTATCCAAATACATGTCTTGATTTTGTATAATTGATTACGTAAAGCGGTATCACAAAAACGGACTCAAGAGTCAAAATATGCACTAAAGTTTTATAAAGATATTGAGGGTTCAAATAAAGTTATCTTAGCCCCAAAGCTTCCAAATCATACTTATCTCATAGAGGCATGAAATAGTTTTAAAAATGGCATGAAGAGGTTCTTCTAAGCAATATGAAGTTTAAAAAGGATTATGTCAAACTTACTCAAATGAATGCTCTTTGGTCATAAAACTATGTTACCTAATAAATAAACTTTTCTTAAGTTCTAAATTTTTTACTATAAATTTGGTTCATAGATGAGGGGTCAAATGTGTTTAGCTAAATGTAAAAAGTTCCAGATTCATACTTCCCCTCTAGATGCACATACTTGTATGTATTTTAAATGTCAAAAAAATATTTTCTATAAAGTGAAGACCTTTCTCAAAATTGTATTTTCAATGGTAAATGTGGTTCTTAGAGTGAGTTAAAGGGTTTACTTTAACCCTAACTCACAAAAAGAAATAATGTCAATATGAAGCCATTCAAATGAATGTAAATAATCCGTCTAGGATACTTTTTTGGCAATGAGATATATTCAAAAAAAATTATAATTATATCAGTTTTATTGTTTTCATTTTTATAATGTTACATCAATGGACATTCGTTTTAAGCAATATGCTCATAATTAGTGTATACTCGTTTGAATTTTTTATGCTCATTTATAATGTCCCATTAGTGTTCACTTCTTTTAAATTTTATACTCATATAATTATAAAATAAACTCAAATTTTAAATGATAAACAAAATATATTCGTTAATATCAATAATTCATGTAAGTATATTCATCAGTGTATGCTCATTTCTAATATACATTATACGCATTTAAGTACAACATAAAATTCATTCCAAAATTTAACATGCGATAAAAACATCACAATCGTTAGAAACACATATTTCAGCCATTTAACAAAATCTTTAATCATCAAACTAAACAATAACAAAAAATGTAGAATTAGAACAATCTAGTAAAATTTGTCCTAAACAAAAATGATTATGCAGAATAAAGCATGCATATGATAATATTTTATACAAGTGTAGCGAGCAATAAAGTAATAAACTATTTCATCAAGAAAGGAATTGAAATTCACTTTCACATTTTTTCGAACGCTTAATAGACATTCAATATTTATGAGCAAATTCAGGAAAAACAATTGTACTATTAGCAAAAGGGGCATTATGAATATTTTTTTATCATATTGTTATTTCATTTAATATTTTTTAGTAATTCACAAGCTCAAATTGTAATTATATATTAAGAGTTGTGGATGTAAAAGAAAAAAGAAAGAAGGAGAAGAACACAGTAGAAGCAAGGAATGAGTGCGGGAAAAAAAATAAGGGTTCTAACTATTGTCCTCCAAACTAAAACTAACTACAAAAATATTGATTGTACCATAAAATTTTGCGGTCATTTGACTCATTTGTGGACACTAGCCATGCTACCTTCATGCACGATTGATCTTTCTTGTTTCTTTTTATAATTCATTAAAAATACATTCGTTTAATTTTTAGAAATTCATCGAGTCAAATAAGACATATATTATTAGTTGTAGTTATTTTAAACTCCGTTGATAGTTTTAAGAGGTCTTCTTTAAATGTTAGTGAAATACAATTTTTTTTATGGACAAAAGTATCACTAAAGTTGTATAAAAAGTCATTTTTTTATCCTCCACTTTTATCTCATTATTTCTACTTTTAAAGAAGTTATCAAAAATTGATAAAGAAAATTTAGAGCAAAGTTATATAAACAACTTTATTTTTTTGTAACTACAGATGGAAGAAAAGAAAACAACATTCAAATCTAGGAAATAAAAAAACAATCATTTTTATAGATTCAAAAATACTATATTTGGTAAACGAAAACGATATTTCAAAATTCACAATAAATTTCTTCTCTGTAAATAAATAATTATGTCGGATTATATTTGGCTATAAAACAATTGATCTTTTGGTTGGTGAATTATAATAGAAAAAATTTCACTAATATTTTTCTTGAAAAATGATGAATAAAAATTTGATTTTAATTTGTAACTTTCACTAATTGTAATTGTGTTTAAAGTAACTATGATGTAATGACTATGATATAAACTTATAAAACACAATTATAATCACTAAATATTACGGAGTACTAAGAAACATTTTTATCCATTATTTTTTTAGTAATATTTTTTTTAAAAAAATCTGCTCTATATATAAATAAATGATGCACCCAATAGAAATAAAACCTGCTACCGAATGGACGTTGTTTTTACTCATACACAATCGGCCCTTTTCAATGGCAAACACCTACTGCTGGTGCCGCCGGCCACCGCCATTACTTCCACTTACACCTTCAAATCCGCAGATGCAAGGAGAACCCAGCACAAATAAAAATTGTGATGGGCAAAACAAAAGTTGTGGATGTAAAAGAAAAAAGAAAGAACTAGAAGAACACAGTAAAAGCAGTGGTCGGCAAAACAAGGAATGAGTGAAGAAAAAAGACGGAAAAGTGAAATAAGGATTGATTGTACCATATATTTTGTGGTCATTTGTCGACACTAGCCATGCTACATTCATGCATGATTGTTCTTTCTTGTTTCTTTTTTAAATTCATTAAAAATACTTTTGTTTAATTTTCACAAAATCATCGAGTCAAATACGATGTAAATTATTAGTTTTAGTTGTTTTTAACTCCGTTGATATTTTTAAGAGGTCTTCTTTAAATATTAGTGAAATATAACTTATGGACAAAAGTATTACTTGAGTTAATATGCATAATCTGTATAGCGTAAACTTGAACACAATTACGGTCATAACTTATTATCATAGTCATTACTGTATAAAAAGACATTTTTTTGTCCTCTATCTTTATTTAGATCTCATTATTAAAGAAGTTATTAAAAATTAATAAAGAAAATTTAGAGCAAAGTTATATAAGCAACTTTATTTTTTTGTAAGTAGCTATAAATGAAAGAAAAGAAAACTGTATACAAATCTGGGAAATGAAAAATAATCATTTTTATAGATTAAAAAAATACTATATTTGGCAGACTAAAACGATATTTGAAAATTAACAATAAAATTATGCTCTGTAAATAAACAATTATGTCGGAATACATTTGGCATACAAAAACAATTGATATTTTGATTGGTGAGAATTATAATACAAAAAAATCTAGGGGTGGGCATAAAACCCGAACCGAACCGGTACCGAACCGGCCCGTAATGGTACCGAACCGAATATTGGGTATTTAAACGGTTCTATAGATTTTCACCCCGAACCAAAACTGTACCGTTTGAAACGGGTACGGGACCGGTCCTAGATTTTAAAAACCGAAAAAATACCGGACCAGACCGTTCAAAAATAATGCATTCGATTTTTTATATTTTTTGAAACCAAGTATGTATTCATGTGTCCCTAAAATTGCTAAATGTGTGTGCTTATAAGTATATTGTTATTTTTTCTTTTTAGATAATTTGTGTTATATTTTGGTATATATTGAAAGAAAGTTAATGTTTTAAATTTATTAATGACTATTCATTTCTAGTAATTAAGTGTATATGACTTATTGTTGTATCATGTTTATGCAATTTTACAACTTAATCAATATAGTTTAAATCTTATCTCTCACGATCCAGTTATAATTTAAATTATAACTAATATTTAACCAAGAACAAAGTAGAAGAACGATGTTTTTTCTATTATATTCAACAATTTGATGATATTCTTTTTATATTTTCACATTAACTTAGTAAATTTAATCATTTTGCTATACTTTTTCTTAGTTATATATGTTGCACTATTTGTGTGTGTGTAAATTTTAGTATTGCTTGTGTAATTTCTTGTATTTATATCGAAACTTCATGTGAGTTGGTTTGTGTTGTGATATCTACTAATTGCAAGATTTGTCCAATTTTGTAGCATGTGTTTGGCATTGTACCGTACCGTTTGTACCGTTCCGAAACGACACGGCATCGAATGGTTCCATCCTTAGAACCGGACCGTACCGGACCGTTAGAAACCTCACGTATACATTACGAGTTTTACTAATTTCCCGAACCGTTCCAGACCGCGCCCACCCCTAAAAAAATCCACTAATATTACTCGTGAAAAAGTAATAGCTAAAAATAAGATTTAATAGTTTTTAATAATTATAATTATGTTCAAGATTATTATGAATATCCATCATTTAGTCACTACTCACATTCATATCCATCATTTTTTGTACTAATATTTTAAGTAAAACCTCTCTATAAATATTAAAAAAATGCAGTAATGTGCAATTGTGCACCCAATCGAAAGGCGAAATAAAATCTGCTACAGAATGGACGTTGTTCGCTTTACTCATACACAACCGCCCCATTTCCATGGCAAACATCTGCTGCCGCTGCCGCCGGCCACCGCCATTACTCCCACTTATGCCTTCAAATCCGCAGATGCAAGGAGAACCACTCTCCGAGCCTCAATTTGCGCTGCGCTCTCCAGGGCGGCGGCGACGGAGGTCATGTCCGCTGCATCCACATCCACGGAGAAGCAGTTAAGGCCTGCGCCGCTTGCTGAATTGCTATTAGTTTCTCCAAGCTCGTTGACTTCTGAGCCGGGATGCGTTATACCGAATCTCTCTTCTCCCGACGGGAATGACGATCATTGCTACAGTGGTATCGAGTATTTGACTGGGATTTTGTCTTCTAAGGTTTACGATGTAGCGGTTGAGTCGCCGTTGCAGCTAGCCTCGAAGCTCACGCAGAGGCTGGGGAACAACATCTGGCTCAAGAGGGAGGATCTTCAACCTGTATGTCCTTTTTAATTCATTTCCTCTTCACTCTTTTACTCCACAAAGTGCATAGAGGCTAATGTCATTGAATAATTTCTTAAGTCTCTGTAGATTCTTGTTTTCCTGACCTCAATGGCAGGTCTTCTCATTCAAACTTCGAGGAGCTTATAATATGATGGCTAGACTCCCAAAGGAGTTACTCGATCGTGGAGTTATTTGTTCATCTGCTGGTAATCACGCTCAAGGAGTTGCATTATCTGCCCAGAAACTTGGTTGTGGCGCTGTAATTGTGATGCCTGTTACTACACCAGAGATCAAGGTTAGATTTTCATCCTTCAATTTATTACGTTATTTAGTCCTTATTTCAGTTATTTGTTATTTTACCTTTTACCCTAGCCTGGTTTTTTATTCAAGCAGTGGAGATCAGTAGAGAGATTAGGGGCCACTGTTGTTCTTGAAGGGGACTCATATGATGAAGCACAAGCACATGCAAAATGGTTGGCCGAACAGAAAGGACTCACATTTATCCCTCCTTTTGATCACCCTGATATAATCATGGGGCAGGGTACAGTTGGAAAGGAAATCATGAGTCAAGCGAAATGTCCTATAGATGCAATATTTGTGCCAGTTGGTGGTGGTGGGCTTATTGCCGGCATTGCTGCGTATGTGAAAATGGTGAATCCGGATGTGAAGATAATTGGAGTTGAACCAAATGATGCAAATGCTTTGGCGTTATCTTTACATCACGGTCAAAGAATAATGTTGGATCAAGTAGGAGGTTTTGCAGATGGTGTGGCAGTTAAAGTTGTAGGCGAAGAAAACTTTCGTATCTGCAGAGAATTAATAGATGGCGTGGTTTTTGTTAATCGTGATGCTATTTGTGCCTCAATAAAGGTTATTCATTCCCTTTCTCTTTTGGATTCCATATGCCTTTTCGTGCTTATGTCTTTACTCTTTTAAGATTTAAGCAGACCACAAATCAATCACTACAGATTGGAGTTGTGTAAATTGACATATTGTTGAGTAGTATCTCTAATTGATTGTGAACTGGGTGTGAGTCTAGAATATAAGCATGAGGCAAACCTCAAACCTTGAGTGTCTTTTATGAGTGGTTTATTTAGGTAAATAATTATTCTTTCTTCTATATAGGACATGTTTGAGGAGAAAAGAAGCATTTTAGAGCCAGCTGGTGCACTTGCTCTTGCAGGAGCTGAAGCCTACTGCAAATATTACAATCACAAGGATCATAATATAGTTGTCATAGCTAGTGGGGCTAACATGAACTTTGATAGGCTAAGGTTGGTGACTGAACTGGCAGATGTTGGTAGACAACGTGAAGCTGTCCTTGCAACCAATCTTTCAGAAGAATCAGGGAGTTTCAAGAAATTTGTTGAACTTGTGAGTTGAACATTTTGTGACTATCATTTTCAAATTGTGGTTCTTTTTTAGTAGTGTATCAAAACTGTATTGCACGATTCAGAAGGTTTTTGAAAAAAGCTTTTACAACATTGAAAAATATTAAATTGCTGAGTTACATCCATCCGTTTATGATGTCCAAAATATCATCATTTGCTATTTTACGCCATACCCGATCCCCCCCCCCCCCCCATTTCTGATAGAGAAGCACATTGTTATTTCATTAAAATCTTAATTGAGTAATCATGTGATCATAAATGTCGTGATTTGATCTGACATTTTTAACTTATAAAGTTGTGATTGAATAATAAATAAGGGACATTAAATGAAGGAAGATGTAACATCATAAAGAAGTATTACCAAGTATATGTAAAGGATTTTTCTCTTTTTGATTATCTGTGTATATTATTCAGTTACCAAGTATTACCAAGTATTACCTATGCTTATATTATTCAGTTAATTTATGTTTGGTTTGATGCATATGACTGCCACTTGCAGATGGGACCCATGAACATCACTGAATTTAGATACAGATATAATTCTGGAAAAGGAAAAACTCTGGTTCTATACAGGCAAGTGCGATATTACAAAACGATTTTTGTAAATTATTTATGTGCACAGGCCATAATAGGTATGTTAATTCCTTTTTATCTTTATCTTGATTGGCTTAGAAAAAGATTCATTTGGGTTTTTTGGAAATTTCAGTGTTGGTCTTCATACTAAAAAGGAACTTGATACAATGCTGGAAAGGTTGACACTCCATCAATTTCACACCCTTGATCTTACGGATAATGACCTTGTCAAAGATCATTTACGCCATTTGGTAATGTCTCCTTGATTGAAATCATTTGGAAGTGTACCTTGTTTGATTATATTAGTTTCAACAAATTTGTATTGATTCTATTATCGTCAGGATGTTTTTTACTTGCCATATTTTTATGCATAAAAATGGTTAGGACTACAACTTTACATTAAGCAACCATGTACTCCTACTGCTCGATTGATTCAAAATCATGTAGTTAGTTGACTTATTTGTCTTCATGTGGATTAAGTGCTTTTTTTGGAACCTTTCCATTGAATGATTTGAATCTTTTTCAGATTGGTGGTCGATCAAGTGTACAAGATGAACTTCTTTGCCGGTTTGTCTTCCCAGAGAGGCCTGGTGCTCTAATGAAATTCTTAAATGCTTTCAGCCCACGTTGGAATATAAGTTTGTTCCATTACCGTTCACAGGTTCCCATTTCTAACCACTTGACGTTTCTAGTTTTATCATCTAAATGCTCAATAGTTTATTTTTGAACTAATGTTTCTATATTTGCAATTACAATTCAAAAAGGGAGAAAGTGGTGCAAATGTTTTAGTTGGCCTTCAAGTTGCGGACAATGAGATGCAAGAATTTAAGCATCGAGCAAGCAGTTTGGGTTATGAGTACGCTGTGGAAACACAAAACGAGGCTTTCCAACTCCTGATGCACTGATCTGTTCTGTCAAAATCTTGGAGATTTCCAGGAGATTGAAATACTTTCGAACAGTAATGTTATGGCTGTGTAAACCCCATTGTGCCTATTTAATACGGAGTAAAGCTTATCATTTGTAGCGAGTGTTCTTTAGCATCATCTTGTGATGTTAGGAGGATTGTAGTTCCAACTATCATGAAGGGTTTTTTAGTGGTAATGCATGGTATATTGTGCCCTTAATCATTTGATTGTGATTTTGCTAGACCAATCCAGAGTTCCTAAGAACTCATCCTTGAACTTTGAAAAAGAATTATGAGTCGCCTGAAGAATCAATTAGGCTTTCAACACCTTCTATACATTATCACGTAGAAGAAATTGTTCCCATCTATACACCTGGCAAAATTATCACTCATTGGTCAACATGGTGAGGATCTCCGCAAGAACACTAACTTTCATATTACCACTTGAGTTGAAACAAAACACTAATTACACGATCATTCAAGGGCAAGCTTAGGAGTTAATCTTTCAACCTACCTAGTTGGTGACTGGAACTCTAGACTTTCCCACAATGGGAGGAACTTGAGTGTGGTATACGATATCCACTTGGATCATTCTCATTTTCATATAAAAGTTCATTTTGCTTCGGAAGGGCTGATTAAGTGGATCTGTGGATGGAGTCAATAGTCACAATAATGTCATGACATCGATTCTTCTCGACAGCTTACTTTGATGTGGCCAAATGGGTGGGGCAAGGGATCTAAGACCTCACACATTCACACAGCTTTGGTTTTGATTCTAGGTCAAACCTGGAGCAGTTTCTACTATACATGCCAATATGTTGTAACATACAATATTAAGAAAGAATGGCCGAAACATGACCTGCAGCTTTTGAAAAGTCAAAACTATAACCAAAATCGGTTTGGACAAAAAAGTGAATAAAGTATGTATAAATTGACTTAAATGCCCCCAAGAACCCTAATCCATTTTAATCGATCAATTCAGCGCTCCCGCATCTCATCGTTTCTGCATCTCGCACCTTTCTCTCAGATGCATCCATAGACGAAGCCGCCGCCCATCCTGTCACCTCGCTCCGCCCCATCCATGGATGAAGCCGCCGCCTCTGAGTTCTGCGTGTTGTGGTTGCAACGCCGCCGCCATAACTTATATCTTCTTCTCCTTTCTTCTCAATCGACCAGATCGCTATCAGATCTCAAGGATGGTAGCCGATAGAGTTGGCCATGGTTGAGCCGTGGTGAGGCGGTGGTTGGCCATGGTTGAGCGGTAGTGAGGCAGTGTTTGACCGGTGGAAGGGGTCTGATTAAGAATTGATAGAGGTGTAGTCGGGATAGTGCCACAGGGGTAAGGCTGGGGGTTGGGCAGTGATTGAGGTTGTGCGGGGACCATGGTGTGGGAGGGGAGACGGTGGTCACCGGCCGGTCTACGGTGGTCAATGGCCGTACAGCGGTCACCGGCCGGTCGACGGGGTCAATTGCCTTGCGGCAAAAATCACCGGCAAGATGGCAGTGGTGATGATCACAACGTTTTGGCTGTCTGTATGACCGGCCTGGTCACTGGCCGGACAATGGTAGTGACTGGTTGGACGCCGATGGTTATCGGTCGGGCCGGAGATGGTCTGAACAGGTGGTCACGGACTCACGGTCACTATTGTCTGCTCACTCTCGCTATGCTCATGTTGGGGGAGCAGGCAGAGGTCACTACAGGGCCAGGTGGACTTCACTGTATGGAAGTCACTATGGAGAAAGTCACTATGACCAGAGTTGGCTGGAGTTAGTGTGGCGGAGTCACTGTGGCGGATAATTGTAACTAGACGGACGAACATCGGTCACTTGACGGACAGACAGTAGAAACTACACGAATGAACATTAGTAAATGGTCGGGCGGGGTTGGTCACTTAATGAAATTTTTGGTCATTAATAATTTTGGTCACTAACAAATTTCGGATTTCTGGTCACTAATGTTTTTTTGTCACTGAAGGATTTTGGTCACTGGATAAATTTTGTAACTATGTTATTGGTAACTGTAACATTGGTCACTGCACATTTGGTCACTGTGACGGGTTACTGTAGCAGGCTAATGGGTTTGAGCATAGTAAGGGTGTAACAGTCACTTAAGTATTATTTAGTCTTATTTTTGGAACTTAAAAGAAAAGTCTCTTTTTTTGTCCAAATGCTTTTAATTAGTATTATTTGAGGACAAACCCCCAATATTAATTCTACTATACATGCAACTTTCACGAGTAATATTTTTGGAAAAATTACTTTTGATTACAAGTAGCAAAGCAAGATAATTTATCACAAGCACTACTACATACATACACTACAACCAATGCTCTAATGGTAGACAATAAACTAATGAACAAATCTCCGATAGCTTTTAAGCTTCCCCATGATCGTCTTGATTCTGAAGATTCATCAGTCCCTTTGTCAACCAAATGGCTGTTTCTCTGGATGAAACAGCATCTTCTCCAAATGGTTTTAAGACGCCTGCCAGCTCTTCCAGCTTTTCGTGCTTCAGAAGGTCTGCACAAAGTTCAAGAAGTGATTCCAGAGCTTCTGCTCTTTCGCTGTCCAACTCACTGACCCGTTTTATTCCCTTAAGAAAATTCAGCCTGCTCATCGCTGACACATCATCACTCACTGTCTTATGCTGAGGATTATCTTCTTTGTCAGCTTCTGTGTGTTGATGAGTCACAGTACTTCCTGTTGAGCTTCTGGAATCAAAGCTTCCTTTTTTCTGACTTCCCGTTCTTGAATTTCCACCAGTCTTTGAGATTTGGTGTGTACAGCCAGTCAGGTCAGACTTGTTGATTTCAAGATTTGGGGAACAACTTTTCTTTGCAATCACTTTCACCTCATTTGCATCTTTTTTTACTGCAATATTGTGTTTAACTTGTCTTTCCTTCACTGCTTTGTGGATAGGTTTGAGATGTCGTTTTGTTCTCACAACCGCTTTCTCCTTCAAGTCATTGGGCATTAATGGAAGAGACCCGAGACGCAGGTTACGACATTGAGACAAGTATGGCTGTAAATGAGGATGCCTTACAAGCTCTGCAGCCTATGTTTACCACATAAAAATAGTGTTACCAAACAGACCCTAAAGTTTTTTTTTCTTTTTGCTTGAGTAGACCAAAGTCCGAGTTTATATCTTTCTATTTTGCTGGAGTATAATGGGTTAATATGTCCACAAGATGGTTGCTTCGTGAAGATGACCTACCTATCTTGATATAGACCTAACTATCTTGATATATGTTAATTTGTGTGTGTGTGTTTGTGCAAATCAAGTCGAGTTTCTCATTTGAACCTAATGAACTCTAATATGAAGAGAGTTTTATCCTAAAATGTTATTAAGGAGTAATTAAATGTTTGAGAATTTGTATCTTTACATGTGGTGAGTTTGATAATGTTAACAGAAAGCTGAGGCCAGGCACTTAAACATAGCAGGCCATGCCGATAGGGAGCATGGGACTGGCCTGTTTCCTTCCCATGGACCAGAAACTGAGATTCGGAAGACTAACCGTGGGTCTGTGTGTTGGACTCTTTCTTAGCATGCTTTTGATCAAACACCTCCTGAAACATTACATGCAGTGGTTTTATTTTGCAGATATTTCGACATATATTTTGTTTGTGGAATGGGATGGTGAGTAAAAGAGGACACTAACTTACAATGCTGAGGAATATATAGTAGGGAGTGGGGAAATGGTGGATCTCTTAACCTTGTTAATTAGTCCAACCATATCCTGCTTATTTGATCAGCAAAAGAACTGAATAAGTAATCTGATTTTACACATTTCGAAAGGAAAAACCATAACAGCTTCTCCCCTTATGCAAACAAAACTTACGGGAGCCCGAAAAGCAGGTTGAAGAGCAGCTATCTCAAACATACAACAGCCTGTTACATTTCAAAAACAATAACCAGTGTTGTAAAAAGCTTTAGGCATGATGACATACTGGTGTTTAGACATGATCTAAAAGCCCGTTAGGACGTATGGTGATATCTGATATGAATACGGAGAATTAAAAGCATTTGGTTATTTGTGTGTTTAACATATTTGGTTGGATGTGTAGTGTGCCTAAAGAGGTATGTAGTAATACTCCGATGTGTTGGGGTGCTTAATGTTTCTTTGAGATCTCTTAAAGATTATAATCCCAGAAAATGGTAATTACATACATTCTATTGAAAGAAGAATAAAATCAGTAAGGTAAGAGTCTGGTTACCTAGAGACCATATATCAGACTTGTAGCCATAGGGTATATCAGCAAGGAGCTCAGGACACATGTAATTTGGAGTTCCCACCATCTACATCATTAAATAAAGGAGTTTCAGAATTGTAGTAAATACAAGTTTCACTAAGTCAAAAGCAAATTTCAAAAAGAAAAGCTTGGAAAGTATTGTTTTGTCACCGAAGATGCTAGATCGTCATGGTTAAGCAACTTTGCCAGTCCAAAATCACCTGTTGATACATAATTGCATACCTTATCAGATCATATCCAGGATTACCATGAATATCAGAAAACCAATACTTAGAGCATTTTAAGTTCTGTGTGAATGTGCGGCTTACTCTTACCTAGTCTGATGTCGTCACCTTTCGTAAGAAAAATGTTGGAACACTGCAGGCAACAAATTGCACAAAAAAGTTTTTGTTAAAAATAGGAACTACATTCATTAATCACTTTGTGTGTAGTTATGTGAAGAGTGAATTCAAACATTACTTTGAGATCTCTGTGAAGAACATGATTGGAGTGAAGGTAGTCGAGGGCTAGCGACAACTGTATGAGCCATTTGCAAAGCCTCTACATGGAAAGAACACTTGTTGCTGCATTATACATTATTTTCACATGAAGATCGTGAATAAAGATTCCTTACTTCTTCTGAGAAAAACACTCCTCTTGCTTTCCTAATCATCCCAGCCCTGCATGTTGATTAAGTACACAAAATTCAAAAGAAACCATCTTCTAAAATGTGACAAATTTCTTTAAAAAGGAGATTCTTGTCACTCACATGTCACCTCCCTCACAGTAACTAGTCACAATGCAAATAGATGATTCCTGTTTTTTAGAAAAATCCGGCTGATCAATTAGTTTGTTGGTACAAGGATAATACTTCTTGTTTGTAGTTTCTCTACCTTTTCCACCCAGCCATCCTTGTATTCAACAATGTAAGGGTTATCAAGCTTTGCAATTAAGCTCATCTGCAAATGACATTCAACCATCAGAACCAATCCTTTATTTTCATCCTTCTTTACGCTATGTTTGGATCCTGGAAAATGCTGAGAACCTTGGAATATGCGAAGGAAAATGGAATATAAATATTGTTTTGAATTATTTAGATTGCTCAGTATTTATATAATACAATTAAATAAATAAAAATGAACCAAATAAATACTACTCCGTAAAAATAATTTATTGAGTTCAAACCAATGTTTTATTATCCCCAGTATTTTTTCCTTCCAGGTTTCTCCTATATTTTCTTCCCAATTTTATTTCCCTAGCACTCTGCATTCCAAAAGACCCTTAGTTTAGCAACATTAACCTCTTGGTATGCTGTGATCTTGAACTTCTCAGTCTGTTTCGCCAGACGAGTTTTCTTCAGTACATATCTGCAGATCAAATACTTCCTCCATTTCAGTCTCTTAAGAAATTGTCCATATCGAGGGACTAAAGAAGTCAACCAAAGCTGCAATCTTTTTGTATTTAAGAATTAGACAATAAGTCTGTAGAGAAGATAGGGAGAAAAAAACTTACCTTTTTTTCTCAGACTTGTGATAAACAAGAAATGCAGCTCCAAAAGCGCCGCGGCCAATTTGCTCCATTACTTCATAATCTTCCATCTTTGGACGTAAAGGGGCAGTGAATCGGTGATCCAAGCTGCTACTCATAAAAGAGAGGACTTTGCATTAATGGGATCTGAAGCAAACTCAGGAATCCCATGCCAGCTGGATTAAATGAGATCATAGAATGAGTCTTGCTGGAAGATAAATTATTAATTAATAATCAAGAAACTATGAACAGGTGAAGAGCATTACTGCTTACAAGTAATAAAGAAACAGGTTTGAGATTTTGAAGAGGCTAGCAAGAAATTGTTTTCACATTCAATACAATGTCACTTTAACTCTACATATTAAGCAATCAAAGTACAACCTTTTTGTAGAGGTTCAACAGAGGAGTCCAAAATATTATTTCATATCTGTATAGGTCAAATGCTTTAGTATTTATGTTTAGAAGCAAATGATGCCTTGATGATACTAAAGTGGGAATAAATAAATGAGCTAAAGAAGTTTGTGGGGAAATATTAAGTGAGAACAGAGGGAGATTTTGGGGCCAATTAAGCCAAAGCAAAGGGTGTTCTTGTGACAGATGCGCAAAATGCTAAAATTGAAACTAGAAAAGGTAAAATTCATTTGGGTATATTGAGATTCCTTTGGTGCATTAATGAGTAGGGTGGTAGGTCATTGTCCCTCAACTGAATGTGTCCAAGTCTCAACAGCTACAGATTCAATTTGGTTAAGAACAATCAAGATTGCAATAAGGTTTGTTCTTTCCTGTGGGCCAACCAAATTATCCATACCATATTAAATACTTGGGGGTATGGGATGTTGATTGTTGAAAATGGAAGTTACTCCGTATGTAGCAAATGGTATACATCATTCCACAACGATCAAGAATTCAAAGATATACCCAAATGTTTTAAACTCTTTAGAGTCCATCTACATGCACTCTCCATCTCAAAATTGAATACAAACTTAAAAAAGTATATGTACAATTGTACACCTCCCTAAAAAAGTTCTCCCTTTTTTAATACTCTCCGTCCCGCAAAGAAGTTTCCGGTTTGACATACACACATATTAAAGAAATAAACTTACCAGGGGTATATTTTACTGTTTTGACACTGTTTCAACACTGTTTGACACTGTTTCAACACTGTTTGACATTGTTTTGCACTGTTTAGCCTTTTGATGTAGATAACTTGCCATTTAAGGAAAGAAGAACTTCTTTTTGGGAATGCTAAAAAAGGAAAGTGGAAGCTTCATTGCGGGATGGAGGGAGTAATATGTACTCCCTCCGTCCCGCAATAAACTTCACACTTTCCTTTTTGGGCAGTCCCGAAATTAACTTCACACTTCAAAACTTTCCTTATTTGACAAATTATCTACATCAAAACAGTGTCCAAACAGTGTCAAACAGTGTTTGAACAGTGCAAAACAGTGCACTCTACAGTAAAGTCAAATTTATTTTCTTAATCTGTGTGAAGTCAAAACGAGAAGTTTATTACGGGACGGAGGGAGTATATAGTAATATACTCCGTGTGTTCTAATAAATTTTAGGAAAAATTGACAAGAATAATCCCATCTTTCACTGGTCTTCTCATAATAATCCTACCTTTACATAATCCCAAAATAATCCCACCTTTGCACCCCATCTTCTTTCATTAGACCCTGACCAAGTTTTTTACCTTTATTTGAAAATCTTATATAAATAATCTCACATTTATAAAGATATAATAGAAAAGTGAAAGGTGAGATTACTTATATGATTTTCAAAAAAAGAGTAAAAAACATGGTCAGGGTCCAATGAAAGAAAATGGGGTGCAAAGGTGGGATTATTCTGAGATTATCTAAAGGTGGGATTATTATGAGAAGACTAGCGAAAGGTGGGATTATTTTTGTCAATTTTTCCTAAATTTTATACGTTCCAAATAAAGATGATTAATACTCCCTCCGTTCTTTTTTATTAGTCCTTCTCTCTTTTTTGGGACGTTTTTTTATTTGTCCTCCTTTCCCTTTAAGGAAAGTTTTTGAGAAAATACCCCAACTTTTATTACTTTTACCCCACTTACTTTTTACAAACTACTTTCTCTTTCCTACTTTACCATCACTTTACTCTTCTTAATACACTCCCTTTCCCACTTTATCATCACTTTACTCTTTTTAATATACCATCTTTCCTACTTTATCATTTACCCTACACATTCTATAATTACCCTACTACTTTATTCTTAAAACTCGTGCCAAACCCTAAGAGGACTAATAAAAAAGAACGGATGTAGTATTAGTTATAATTTTATATGTTCAAAAGAGTTTCTATTTAAAAACGTGATGTTAAATATTTTATTTAGTACGTAGTAATATACTATTTGCATTCAAGTCCTACTTCAATATTCATATTACGTCAGTGAAGAACGAATATTCGTGTGGAAGATTGATTAATAGTCTCTTTGTGCTTTAGTACATCCGACTCCTCCTTACCCCACCGTTGGTGGGAACCTTTTTGGCACTGGGGTAAATGATGATTGATTTTTATCCTTTTATTATTTTATCTTCTTTATCTTTTTTATATTCTTTATTCTTTTAACTTTTTAGTTGTGCACACATTGTTTTTATCTTTTTATCTTATCATTTTTACCTTAGCAGAGAAATGCCCTAAATCTGTGTTTATGCGCGAACGGTTTGAGAGTGAACCTGACTGCCAAGTTTGAGAGTATTTGGTTGTGCTGCTTATGTGAATCATGAGAATGAAGAATCTGAAACTAGGACTAAGGAATATGTTTTCTTAGGATATCATGAATGCATGAAAGGTTATAGGCTTTGGTATAGGAGTGATACTTGCTTTAATGTGTTGATAAGTAGAAATGTCATTTTTGTTGAAAATGAATTTCCCTGCTTGCTTGTCTCTCCTGATGTTGCTCCAAATGAGGTGGAACATTTGCGTGTTGAATTTCATTCTGATTTACTTGTTGAAGCCAAGCCCAAATATGTGAATGAAAATGATTTTCATGTTGCAAATAAAGAAAATGATATTTTTATTAGGTGGAGCATGATGTGAATGTTGTGTGCAATGTGCTTGAGTTGCATGATTGCCAGATTATTAGAGATGAAGACATTAGGAAGCATGAGAGAAATAATAAGTGCAAAGTGTTTGACTTTATTTTCTTTGAGTTTGCTTTAAATGTGTTTAATTCTCTCTTAATTAAAATCTTTGTGATATTTGGTATGCTATTTTCTTTGTGTTTTGAAAATGTATCGATTCATGTTAGCCGACCCCAATATCTTTTGGGACTAAGGCTTAGATGTTGTTGTTGTTGTTGTTTGAAAATGTGATACCAAGTGTTTATGTGAGCTCTACTTGTGCTAGTTATAGAAATAATAGTCTCTTTTATTTTCTTTATGCTTGCTTTGTGTGGTTTTTGGATTAGTTGGAATCCCCAATTTCTCTCGCTTGCTTGCTTGCATGGTCTATTAACATACGTTGTGTTTGTTCATAGTTTTGTGATGGTTTTCGTTTTGAACTCGAGGGCAGATTGGTAGATTTCGGTCCATTATGGAATGAGTATGTTTGGTAAGCTTGGTCAGAAAGGGAACTTTGTGGTTCTCGCCTATTATTTGTATTATTTGTATGATGTACTTGTAATGGTTCAGCGATGATGAGTCTCCTCACAACCCTAGTTAGCTTTTTTCCGTTTAAAACGCGTTTTAAACACGTACAGTTTTTTTGAACAAAAAAACACGTTTAAAACGAAAAATAATGTCGGTCTGTTTAAAAAGGAAAAAAAACTCCTACTTTCCGTATAAAACGTATTTTTTCCGTATTTTTACAAAACATAGAAACATGAACTGATCAATTCAATGAGTGCATAAAATGCACAGGAGATCAACAATAGCTTAAAAGCAAAAAGGAAAACATCGTCCTCGTGACCGCGTGTTTTTGTATGGTTACAATGCAATTATTAGATACTAAAATTGATTGCATGACGGCTAAAGCGCTTCCTAAAATTAAATACCAAAACGTTAAATACTACTGGATTTATGATGTTTTCCCAATCAAGCATATCAAAATTAAGTTTTTTCTAAACCTGACATATATGTTTAGTATACTTTTACAGTTTTACACATAAATAATAATGAGCGTAGGAGTCGTACAATGTACTTTTCTCATATGTCCAGGGGCGGAGCCAAGGGGGGGTCAGGGTGATCAGCCGACCCCGCTGAAAGTTTGAGAGTATAGAGCTCTGAAATATCTTCGATTTGATATATTATGGCCCTCGTAACTCATTACGAGTAAAAAGTTATGACTTCTGGAAAATCAGCACTATCTAAACGTAAAATCAGCAAAATTTAATGTATAATATTGATATTTTCTTAAATTATATAAATAACGTATAATTAACTCATTACTTACGTGTCATGATTCAGAAACAGAGCAAAAAAAATCTATCTTATTGCTTACAAATACCTATTTATCTAAACTACAAATGAAACATTCAACTCGAACATTGCCTAAAAATGATTTACTATTTTCATTTTGTACATAGTTGAATTTCGACCCCCTGATCTATTTTTATGGCTCCGCCACTGCATATGTCATCCATCATCTTGATAAAATGATGAGTTTCACTTCAGTATTATTTGATGATCATGTAAAGATAATGATTTTAACTTCGTCTCATCTATGGTTATTATGTCTCATTTTTTAGACTTTATTTTGCAAAATTATGTCTTGGACTTAATTACTATTTTTATTTTTGTCATCGACTTATGCAATTACGAATTATTCTTTGATGTGGTAATGAGATTTGCTACTTGAATATGTGTATACTTTTATTTCTTTTTACTATATATCTTATTTTGTGAAGTATATACTTTAAATGATCAAAATAATACTCCGTATTTTTTATCCGAATTTTTGTAACATATACCGTATTATACACGTATACGTATTCGCACGTTTTTTAAAAGTCAACGTATTTTTCAACGAATTTTTGACCGTTTTTTTCAATCGTGTTACCGAATAAAACACGTACGTATTAAACCTCGTTTAATTCCCGTACCGTATTTAACTAACTATGGACTCACAACCGTGTATTTGTTACTCTACACCATCTACTAGGATCAATAAGGTGGAGAATGTTGAATGTATTGGTCCTATCAAGGCCCGCCGTCCACCTATTATGTTAAGGCATACACCCTATGTTTAGCTTTCTCTCTTATATCTCTTGTGACTCTCCTTGGCCAGTTGTATTACCATTGCCTTATAATAATTCAGTTTTGGTTCTATGGTCTTACTTATCCGTTGCAGGTGCAGTATGTTTGTTGGTGATTTGTCCAGACTTTCCCTACCTTTGGTGATTTGTCCAGCTTTGGTGATTGGTCATATTTCATTTTCCTTTATATTTTTGAATTAAGCCTAAAGATTTTACTTAACATTTTCAAGGATCCTGACATTACCTTGTAGTTTCTACAATTCTACTTACAGTTATATTAGTTGTGTTTTGGAGTTTGTCCAAAACCACACTAATTTCTAATCCAGTACACTAGTACAGGAACTAGGATCCGAAATGGTCATTTTCTGGCTTGGTTGTGATTCCTTCACAATGGGATCAAAACTTATTGTTTTTTAAGCCAGGTGTTATAGATTCCTGTTTGAACCATCCAGAAGCGGATTTTAAACCATTGGTTACTTGGTTATAACATGACCAGAACTGAACCATTTTAACCAAACTTGCAACTTGGAGAATAGTATAGGAAAAAAACTTGAATTAAATATGTTTCACAACGTCCAGGGGGGATTCAGAAATCCTCCCACAAAAAAATTGCAAAACTACGAAAACAAACAAATGTTCTCGAGTCCCAAGCAATATAACAAGTTTCACCACTGATAAATATAAAAAAGGAATAACAGTCTTGAGAAACCAAATGAAAAGAGAAATGGGTATAAAAGACCCTCATTTCTGAATCTCAAGAAACCACGTTATACTACAGACTCTACAGTGATGCACTTAACTATGATTTTACCCTGCATGAACTATGCTTTTATAATCAGCGATTCTAAAAGGCTAATGGAAAACAGTCACAACTATGGCCAAAACATTTTTCATATAGAAATGCCGCTCGACTCCGTCTCTAGATACTTGCACATCCTTTCCATCACTTCCCTTCCCTTTGCACTGTTCTGTTGGAACCTCTCAACGCATTTCTGCTCTATCTTCTCTGCCATTGACGCCAACACTGACAGCGGCTTTATCCTAATGCTAGTCTCCTGCCTGCAAATTGTCCACCCGTCTGGATTCTCAGGATGAGGGTCATACCGAATCTTCTCCTCCACGTCAATGAACTTCTCAAGGCTGATATTCCGCGTGGAAAGCTGCATTGTGCGAGTTTTAGCATCAACAACCGTTGATTCAACACAGTGACAGATGTCCTGACCAATGATCTTGGAGATGAACCATGGGCCCGGAGTATGGATGGTTATAGCACGAGTCGTGTAAAGCTTCCCTGAACTGGGGACAAGCTTGTGGTTCAAAGTGTCAACCTCACGGATGTGTGATAGGACACGTTTGTTTTCAGGATCAGAAAACTTTCTCCAAGATGCAGCAGTTACTCTTTCCCAAGGATGCTTAAATGTGTGCTCTTGTGTATATGCTTTAACCATCTTCTTTTCTGTGTTTTGAGTTTTCTATACCTGGAAGGACCAAACACTGAACACATTATGTACTTAACTAAGATTTGATTTAGAGGAAAATAGGTTTATCTCAAATAAGTGGGAGTTACAAATATCAAGACACAATTAATGCTCATTTTCCAAAAAAAATCTTGTGCATCATTAAGGGATTGTTTGGTTAGAGGATATTGGAGGGGAGGGGAGGGGATGAGTGACATTTTTTCAATTAGTTTCCACATTTAGATGATTGGATATAAAGTGAATATAAAAAATAGATATAAAGATAAAACTGATAATAAAGATAAATTAATTAAATAAAAATCAAATATTCCCTTCCCTTCCCTCCCTGATCCCTGAACCAAACAAGTCCTAAGTGATCCATATCACTACAAATGTCTTTATCGTTGCATGAATGAAGGGTATATATATATATATATATATATATATATATATATATAATATATATATAATATATATATATATATATATCTAGGTAAGAGATCACATACTAACCATGCTTAAAATACTAACTTACTAACTCAATAATATGCAACACATTGAACTTCAATATGCAGTACAAATAATATGCAACACTTTGAACTTCAATATGCAGTACAAATAATGTAAAGATGCACCGTTTTTGATAGTTTGTAGGTTAGCATGGGAGGAATGGTTAGTATGTGATCTCACCCCTATATATATATATATATGTGTGTGTGTGTGTGTGTACTATGCCATATTATTTCGATTCAAGGAATACATTGTCACTCGGTCACTCCTTAATATGTTCTAAAGGTCTAAGGTGACAATAATTTCAGAGTGGAGGGAGTAGAGTAGTACTTAGAGTGCAAGTTCTCTTAACAAGAAATTCATCAACAACACTTGGGGACAAACTATTGCCTTAGTTACAGTGGTTTAGTACAACACAGCAATCTATATAAGTACACAGTAAAAGACATTATAAATCAATTACTTGCACAGGATCACTCATGAAACTCCACGATACCATGCCATCTATCATCATCATCATTATATAAAAGCAAAATGTTTTGTAAACAACATTCCCACAATCCTGCCCAAACATCCCCATCCTGTAGAGCAGCACTCGAGTCCACCAGATAAAAGCCTCAAAAGTAGAAATATTAAACAGAAATTGTATACTAACTAAAAAATTGTATCAGCTACATTGGAGACTTATTACAAAGAATGAGAATTAAAAAATAAAGACACCATATACAGTAGAAAAGATCATCCATTTTTTTATAGCTACTAGTCCTACTACTACCTAGCAAACACTTTCTGAATGAATACATCTAAATCCTTCTACCTCTTCTCATCCTCTTTTTCATTCTCAGTCTGCAATATGAAAAATATCATCTTATGTGAGAGTGATGTGTAAACCTATTATTTTATTAGCTTATAAAAACAAAAACAAAAGTAATTTTTCTATAATGAATGATTTTTAGATGTTTCAAGTTAAGGATATAGAACTACTTTTGATTGAATGTTAAATAATGGTTAAACCGTTAAACTAAATAAACCCACAGCTAAGAGAAGCTCTGTGCCTCTGTTTCTGTCTCTGGTGAGGGTAAATATTACTTTAGTTGTATAGTTAAAATTTGCCTTTGATGTATAGCAACTAGCAATGCTTACATACAAATCTTAACTTATACATGTATTAGACAGTTAACTCGATTCATGTTTGATTTTTGTTTTACTGAGAAGTAGAATGATTTAGAGGTAAAATATTTTGATAACAACCTTGTAGAAGGCACGTTCTGAGAAATAGAATACAAAATTAGCATTAGAAAATATAGTTTAAGTGGGCTGATTTTTCAAATTAGATTACAGCTAGATTTTAAAACTATTTCCACTTACAGTTACGTAATGTGTGTACAGTAAGGAGAGTTAAACTAGTTAGATAGGTTAACTCCTTAATTATAGAAAAATCATACTCCATATATAGTATTTATGTTAGTGTTTTCAATAGTTATGGTAAAGCAGATAATTTGCTTGAAATGCATTTATAGTGAGAATAGGATGTAAAGATTAACAGTGTTTGATTTAGGGTGATAAAAATTCAACAACTAGCATTTTTTTTTTGAGTGAGATAAGGATCGAAAACATTAAATTTAGGGGGTTCAATACTGTTTTGATTGAACCCTTGAGTCATATTAGTTAGTTACTATTGCTCTTAATTGAAGCAAAACTACATTTAATCATAAGGAAAAATAGTTAGTTCACATGTGTAAAGTAAGAAGGGAATGTTAAGGAATAACAATCTATTGAACCAGATTTTTAAGGTCCAGCACAGTGATCGTTACCCAAAATTGTTACTTAAAGCAATTAAAAAACGAAACAAAAAACTTTTAATCTAACGATTTTCATACAGATTAGGAAAAACAAGAAACATATTTTCTTAAAAAGTTAAAACATAACTTTAATGGCCATCAAGGTGTTCGTGAGTAAGAATCCTTGCTGGGTATCTTCAAAGAAGAATGGAGAATGAAATCAGTACCAGACCTTTGGGTTTTAGGATGGAATGAAATCACTTTACGAATAAATTCATATGAAAACCTACCGACCTGGAGAATTCGCTACTGAACCGATGGAAGATCTTCGGTGCTTTGCGTCTTTATGTTGTAGATCGACGGACCTGATTGAACAGTGGATGAGATCTGTTTATCTAATTAGCCATGAAGAAGAGGCTGGCGGGATATCCATGGAAGCGGGTATAAGATCTCTGCCGGCGTGGAATCGGAGGAGGGTGGCGATAGTAGATCGAAGGAATTGATATCGGTGAATCGGTGATATCAGGGTGGCACGTAAGCTGAAGTGTATGATATATTGACTAGTTTCGTATACGCCCGATGCGCGAATGAATGAATAAAATGTCCAATGATTTTTTCTTTTGAAAATATGCACATTTTATGTTGATTTTATATTATTGTTTTTAGTATTAGAGACATTAACATTTGTATCAACTTAAAAATAGAGTACTTAATATTTTCATCATGAAAGAGGACTCAAAATAAAATTAAAAGATGCAAATGCGTATAAGGGCCAGACCCTATTTTACCAATTTCATATAAAAGTACTACAATATCATTAACAATGTGACAAATATCTAGTACATATTTATATATAGATGATTCACATTCGATTCAATATAAGACTTTGACATGATAACATACGAGATATGAATGAAATGTAACGTAAATAAAGATCAAGAAAAATACGGAGTATAAGATTCACTATTATACAAAGTAAATATTTTTATGGTGCGTAAATACTCTGCATATAATTTTAAATAATACAAATTATAGTCCAACTATTCTGAATATATAACAACAGTGATATAGATAAACTTCACTAAAAATTCAATCATTTAATTCATCAAAAACTAATATCAAAGTTTTAAATAAGTGGCCCTATTGACAAATATCATTTATTTGAAGGTTTGTTATAATTTTTTTTATGTTCCAAATGACAAAATTCCTTGTAAAAAATGGACCCATATTACTATATATTCAAATAGTTCATATTATTTGAAATCATTTTCAAAGTATGTATTTTTATTGGCTCATGCAAGATAGTTCATATGGGTAAAGCACTCGTGCTTAGGAACAAAATTGGAGCATACTAAGATGCAAAGCAATTATAGACCAAGTATCGTGTGGTGTAATTGCATCACTGTTGATTTCCCAAAAAGATGATTGCATGTTTGGGTCTCATCCCTATCAAGGATGTTGACATTATCATGAACGGATACGATAATAGGTTTAAAAAGTATTTCACCCCCCAAAAAGATAAAATTTATAGAACAATGAAAATATAGCGGCAAACGATAAAAGTAATTAAGAAGAATACTTTTTTCTTGCATGCTTAGGTTGTAGAAGAGTCCATCTCCTTTCTTCTCCTTTCACCGTTTTTTCTTGCTCACTTTACCTCTAGAATATATTGCTCACAAAATTTGTAGCTCAAGACTTGATCAAGAGTCCATTTGTTAACAATGAAATTGACCAAATTGGTTGATTTTGTTAAATTTGATCAAATTTCAATCAAATTGTCTATAAGTGCTTATTTAGGATGTTTTTACTTGAACTGTAATTTGTCCTAGACCAGACCAGACTTGGATATTTATAAAAATACAAAGAAACCAGACCAGACCAGACCAGACCAGTTCAGCCTGACCAGATCAGATCAGACCATACCAGCAAATTCCAGTCCAAGTAAAAACATCCTTACAAAAGCATATACTTCACGAAAAATGGTTAAAATACTCCGTAGTACTTTTCTGCAAATTCAGTAGATAAAACTTTAGCATGTCAAATAAAAAACATGTTTCATAAAAAGTTACCGGAGTCTCTGATTAGTCTGATAAATTGAAAATAAGGACTAAGAAATAGGCTCCATGTAACTAAATTACTACGGAGTAATATAAATACACTTGAAACCATTTTAATTTAGTACTCAATATTAGTTGCTTAACACCCTCTTTGTCTAGCTATGAAAGTCTCATCTTTGCTTTTTGGTCCTCCCAACTAAGATTATTTCATAGCAAATTTGATAATATTTGTGTGGTTCAAAATCATTTTTACTTTATTTTCATTTCATCAATTCGATAATAACCACATACATAAATTTACTTTTCTTGCTAAACACGTCACTTCCTCTTATACCAATATTAGATGAACCGAGGTAGTAGCAGATAAGGTAGATTTTGCTAATTAGGTCACTTGTTTTTTGCAAAAATGTTTAAGAGCTTGTTTGGCAGCTTTTGATATCTCGCACTGAATTGTGAAATAATCAAATCAGTAAGGTTGGTGTTACTTTTCTGACTGAATTAGTTAAAATTACTATAGAGAACAATTTTAGTTATTTTCTATACAGTATTTTTATCAAATCTATTTTCAGATATGTTTAGATAATTCAACTGCTTCGGTTAGTATTTCATCAATTTTGTATACTCAGCTTATTAATCCAATGCAACTTTCAAGTGGTACCAAACGGGGTCTAAGTTTTTTAAAAAGTAGGGTTGTTAAAAAGTAATTCAACTTCTACTATTTCTAGATTATTACGTAGTATACGGTATACATAGTATTTGTTAAAGCTAAAGAAGAAGAAAATAAAGATAAAATATTTGTGAACAAGGCCGAGGCCTTGTTAAAGGTTTTGGGAGCAAAAACATAGGTAGTAGCAGATAATTGTGAAGTTGTGAACTAAGACCCAATTTAATCCCACCACTAACTATTAACTAATATGAGAGCAAGGAAATACGAGCCGGGGTATTGGATATTAATTGAACATCAACTACTACAAATTATTTTCGGATGTGCCGTAGCATTTGACGTTTCCCACTAACGGAATTTGAGGGTCCACCCGGTATTAAAGTGCTTGGCAAACTAAGGTACAATAATTTTAGCTCAAAGTACAAGTTTACATTAACTTATGATTGCTACCAACACATTTTTCATACCCAAACTATCTTTACCTTCATTCACCTTTATAAGATTGTAGAGATATATTGGATAGGTTGGTTAGTGACTCCCGTACCTCTCTAAAACATGTGGTAGTGTACTTATTATTCATTTGATTTGATTAGACCACATCACTTTATTATTTTTTATTTAAATTTAAATAATTCAACTGCTACATTCTCATTGGTTCATGTGGACAAAGGTATGGTACCTTATAGGTACCATCAAATCTACCTTAATACTTTAATGTTGGGTTATTTATTGGGCCATAGAGTGGGTTAATTAAGATAGAGTGAACAAAATTATGAATTTAAGGTGAGGGAAATTCTACACACCCATTTTGTAATATAGTGTTACACACATATTTCATATAAGATAATTTTTTCTTACAATCCTAAGAAGATCTTGAATACGAATAGGTGAGACATCAAACCACAAACAATCAGTTCTGAAATAGCTTGCTTAATCAATCAGCAACCTTATCCGTTCATTGTCGCATATATTGGACAAAAATATAAGTACATAACGCTTTGATAGTTTGATGTGTCTAATGTCATCCGCTAACATCGCTTCGTAAGAGCTTCCTGCTCGGTTTTTTTTTTTATAATCCTTATTATGCCCTTGTTACTAGGGGTGAGATCGATCCGATTTGGATCGGGTTTTTGCTAAACCCATAAAAATTACCGAGAAGGTCTCGGGTTACGAAAATTGAGGACCGGAACAAAGCCCATTATATTCGATCGGAGTCGGGTTTTTTGTATCTCGGTTCGGTTCGGGTTGGGCCGGTTAAAGCCCGGACTAGATATCATTTCAATGTCCTTTTACATTTTAAAACCTATTTTTAAATAAAATTAATTAAAAATACAAACTACAAATAATAACAAAAAAATTAGGATGTTTTTAACTGGACTGTAATTTGTCCCAGGTCAGACCAGGCTTGGATAGTTATAAAAATAAGAAGAGACCAGACATTACCAGACCACACTGGACCAGTTCAAACCAGACCAGACCAGCAAATTACAGTACAAGTAAAAACATCCTTAGTCTCCAAAATCACCAACAATTCAAATTCAAAGAAGGTAATTATCTTAATATTTTATTTAAGATGCATATAAATAAATGTTATAGGTTTTCTAAAAAATATTATGAAATAGCTAGAGCATTCTGTCTGCTATCGACTTTTGGCATGGAGTGGTGTCATTTTTTTCGGCAATTCCTTTTCATGTTTAGTGGCTTTGGTAGGAGGAAAAGGCAATGGGAGTCAACGTGGTAGCCGCGCTGGACGATTTGGCAGCGAGGAGGTCCGGTCAGGTTTGGTTTCAGCAGAAAGGTTGTTTCCGTTGAGGAAGAGAGCGGAGTCCGAATCTGGCCAGGAGGTTTCGTTCGTGGGATGGGAGGTATCAAGGGCTGCATGGAAAGGATTGTTGACCAATACAAGAAGATGAATATAGGATAAGAAGCCGAGGAGTTGGTTCTGGATGAAGTCGAGCTCAAAGATGTCCCAGTTGAGGAGATCCAACCGAACTATCTGATTGTGGGGGGATTTGTTAACAGACAGGAAAATCAAGTTTCCGGTGTTCAAAGAGCTTATGACGTCCCTGTGGAGGCCAAGGAAAGGTGATTCGATCAAAGATATTGTGATAAGAGGTATCTATTTACTTTTTAACATATTGTTGATATGAAATGTGTGCTTGATGGAGGTCTGTGGCAATTTGAGAGAAATTTGTTAATTTTAAAAGAAGTTAAACTTGATGATAATCAATTTGGTGAGAAGTGAGAATCTTACTTGCACTTAGGGTGTGTATGAAAAAGGGTACAACCCTTTATAAGGAGGTATTGGTCATTGGGTGGGTTTTAAGTATGAAAAGTTGCCCAATTTGTGTTTTGTTTACGGCATTATAGGGCATTATGATAAATTTTGCCCATTTGCGTAAAGAAAAGCTGGTACTGGAAAAAACTTTTGGGGTACATCTTAGGGCAGGACCGGCAGTAGTGGGGTAAAGACTAGTCCAACAGGAGGAAATAAATAGCTGGTGGATGGGTCTTCAAGCTCGAGCCGTGATTCCCAGCATAAGGAGGACAACAAGTCGGATGACAGAGCTTGAGGGGTATGGAAGGAGTCTACATCAGGTACAACTAATAGCTCTACTAAAGATGCGGAATTGGGAAACCAGGAGGATGTGTCTGGAGAGCAGAAACGCATGCGCATATGGGAGGCTCAGGAAACAGAGAATCACATGGGGGATAATATAGCTCTGGATTACGCAAAAAGTGGGGAGGAGGCGGGCTTCGAGGTGTAAGTCCGCCAAAGTTTCTCATATAACGACCAACACTAGTGTTGAAAGATATTTTAGGTAGAAAATAGTTGATTCACGTCAGCTAGGAACATGGAAGATGGTGATGATCGGGAAGCTGGGACATGACCTTTATTTTTTCGCATTTATTTATTTTGATTGTCTGGATGTTGTAGTTTATTTTCTGTTTTTTATTTTATTCTACAGTAAGACTGTGGATTTGGATGTGGGTGATGAGAGGACTTCATTAACCGTCTTTGACTCATTTACGCTCATTAATGGATCAGCGAGTTATATTGCTTGTTTTGAGGTGATAAACTCTGAGTCTGGTTCGAGGGTTGGCAGTTGTGAGGAGTTTTTTTTGTCATTTTACCTACTATCTCAATGATGTGTTATCAATTTAAGCTTAATTCTTCCACACACAAAATTATGAAATAAAACTTGTGAATAAAAATGTGACTAAATGTTTTTATAAATATATTTCCATGGTCATTATGATAAACAAATTGAACATATTTGTAGTATATATATTCATATATTATATTGATTATATACTAAAGATAACTATTTCGGGCTTTTATCGGTCCGGCCGGATAAAGAATTTAGTGACCGTTTATGAACCCGATCTTTCATGTTCAGTCCAGGTTTTTTTTATTCGGACCGATTAAATAAAAACATCATTCGGGCCAGGCCAAGGTCGATTTCCTGGTTTCGCCTCAGTTTTTCCCACCCCTACTTGTTACGGCCCTTACGGGACCAAGCCTGATTGAGACTTGCCTAAGCCCAGCCTCTCTTTTTAAAACTTCTACACGTACATCTTGTCCGGGTGTTTGAACTTTCCAAAACGAGGAAGAAGCTGAACCAGATCCGATTCTATTCTTTCACCCAACCATCAAGTTGGAATGGCTATGACTCTATGAGACCTACAATTGTTTCACTCAATTCTAGATCGACCTTGAGCTGATTCGGCCTTTTGGCCTGAATATTACTAAAAATAGGATAAAAGACAAAAAAGTGATCTCTTTTTTAAAAAATCCAAAAATGCGACCAACATCACAATTAAACCCTGCAGTGCAAAGTGACTCTGACCAAAGTGACTTCGGCCAAAGTGACTTTGTCGGCCACAGCGACTACCCGGCTTGTCACAGTGACTGCCCCGCCGCCATAGTGACTGTCCCGCCATCACAGTGACTACCCCGCCGGCCACATTGACTGCCCCACCCGACCATAGTGACTGACCACAGTTACACGCCACTTTCCGATCATAGTGAGTCAGTGACTGCCGTCTCTGCTGTCTCCAGCCCCATCCTCCCCTACTCCTTACATCCCCGTGAGTCCCGTCTTCCCCATCCTACCCCGCCCTAGTGCCGCCGCTGACCATCACCACGGGCCGCCGTCGCCGACCACCGCCCCAGACCTGGTCACCTCCCCAGCCCCCAGCCCGACCGCCATCTCCCCCACCCCAGTTCTAGTCCAAACCGCACCCAAACAGCTAGATCTAATCCTGACCAGACCCTTTAGAATCGTTGCACCATGTCTACACTTCGTCCTCATCTTCCTTGCAACGCGACGAAATTGCAACATCCTCAAAGCCCCAATCGTCGTGACTCTGGATTCGTAGTTTCAAATTGATGAAGAAGAAAGACGATCAACTGGTAGGCTCTTGCGGTCGACGTGGCTAGGAGGCTCCGGCGAATGGCTCCTTGGCTCCAGCGATGCAAAGATAGCAGAGAAAGAGGCTTGGTGCCATGATCTGCGACGCAAAGGAGCAGTGACAGATTTGGAATTCGAGCTTTGGGAGTTCAATTCTTTTTTACAACTAGAAATTTCGAGAGTAATAAGTAATTATGTTAAATTTACACATAGATCTTACATGTTTTTCAAAAAACAAGGTGTTCATGTGAACACTTTAGAATCACTATGGCTACGCCATTGCAAGGGAGATGGATAGTTGCCCTTGGGAGATCGATGATTTTGTCTGGGAGAAATTACGGGAGAGAAAACGTGTGGAGAGAGAGGGTGTATATTGTACTCGCTTTTTAAATAATGAGTCATATTTTTGGAAAAGCTAAAACTTTTCATATTTTTGGAAATGAAAACTCTATTAGTAATATATGAGTCATTTTTCTTTCAGATACGAAATGGGATCCTATTAATGACATCTTTATGTGTTGAAGTTACAAACGCCTGCCAATGCTCTATGCTCATTCCTCGCGGTTGAAATAGAGCAAAAAGGCTTGCATATCGAAGAACTATTCAAATTATGCTTATTACCTTGCAGAGGATGATTCTGAAGGTATTATCTATTCCTCTACTATTGAGACAATAATTCCTTTACTAATTGAGAGAGTACACATTTGCAATTGACCGCTTCCATTACCAACACTATGTCTACGTTGCATGGAAAGTAACCAATGTATCCATTATTTGATCATTTTAATTGAGAATTAGGATGTCCTCTTTGGACTGATTTCAATCCCAGACCAGACCAGACCAAACATAAAATCAAACCAGATTCTGTAGTTATAATATACCCAGATGTTAGTACTGTTTGGGCTTTAGCCTACTCTTGTATAATTGTAAAGTTGGGCCAAGGGCTTTGTGTGTATCATTACTTGTATGAATACTCTTGTACTAGTTAATAGAAATCAAGGAATATTATTTTCCCAAATTATACCACTCGTTCCAGCATGTTATCAGAGCCGGTTATAGCCTAGCCGCTCGCGATTCACTTCTTCTTCCTCGACGAGAAGCACCAGCGTGCTCAAACTCGCCGCCATGGGAGATGCTTCTTCACCTTATTATTTGGGCTCGGGAGATCAGCCCGGGAACCTTGTCACTCATGTGATATTCAAGGGAGATAACTACGTAGCTTGGTCACGCGCGTTTGCCCTCTCCTTGAAAGCCCGTCGGAAGCACGTCTTCATCGATGGCACCCTTAAAGAACCGACCGAGGCAGCAAAGAAGCTCGATTGGGAGACCAATAATTCCATGATTGTTTCATGGATGTTACGAAGTATGGAACCGAGTGTTGCTATGTCAATACCGTTCCATGACAAGGCTCCGAAGCTATGGGAGTACTTGGAGAAGCGTTATAGCGTGTCCAATGGTCCCCGATTGCAGCAACTTTGTTCGGCCATAACAGAGTGCAGGCAGAATAAATCCATGACTGTGGACAACTATTACACGACACTTATGGGACTCTTTGATGAGTTGCATCAGTTAAAACCGCTGCATGTTTGCTCGTGTGGGCAGTGCACGTGCGATGTGGTCGGGAAGTTTGCCGCTGATCGGGGGGAAGAAAAACTTCATCAATTTCTTGTTGGTATTGATGTTGAGGCGTATGGGACGGTGAGATCGAATCTTTTGTCTCATAATTCTTTGCCAGACCTCAATCGTGCACATCAAGCGTTTTTGCAGGAGGAAAATTTGAGGGCAATTGCACGCTGAAAGACAGTGGCGGCCTTTGCTCTTAAAATTGATAAGTTTGCTAAAAACTGAGGTGACAAACCAGAACGTACACGGCCTGTCTGTACGCATTGCAAGCATAAGGGGCATGACATGATGACGTGTTTTAAACTCCACGGTTACCTAGTGTGGTGGGAAGACCGTCAGCGGGCAAAGGGTCAAGCAGCAGGCCGCGAGGGACATTCTGCCCGAGGAGGAAACGTCTGCACGCATGCTGTGGCAGCAGCTTCGCCCGTCTCAGAAGCTGGCAGCTCGTCTTCTAGGAGTGAACCGAACAATCTGCCTTCTTTGAGTAAGGAGCAAATCCAGGCACTTTTAACCTTGCTTAATGTTGAGTCTCGTTCTAATGAACGCATGTCGGGTAAGACATTATCTCATCTTGACTGGATCATTGATACTGGAGCCTCACATCACGTCACGGGTGATTTTACATGCCTTGTTGATCCTATATGTATAAGTACTTGTCCTGTTGGTTTGCCGGATGGCAGGAAAGTTGCTGCAAATTTCGAGGGACGTGTGCCTTTGTCATACGGCCTCACACGTGAAAACGTCTTATATGTGCCAGGATTGAACTGTCATCTCATTTCGGTCTCACAATTGACTGGTCAATCTAATTGTCTTGTCACGTTTACTAATACTCTTTGTGTTATACATGACCTACGCTCGAGGGGCCTCATTGGAGCCGGTGAGAGGCGAGATGGGCTGTTCTACTTCAGAAGATTACTTACACATCATGTTGTTCAAGGGAGTGTTCTGACAGAATTTGAGTTGTGGCATCACCGTTTGGGTCGTCCTTCTGATCGGGTGCTAAAGTTGTTACCTTGTTTTTCTACTAGTACTATTCCAAAGAAATTGAATAAAGCTTGTGAAGTTTGTCCCCAAGCTAAACAAGTCCGTGATTCTTTTCCCCTTAGTAATAATAAAGCTACTCGGATTCTTGAATTAATTCACTGTGATTTGTGGGGCTCTTATAAAATCCCATCTACCTGTGATGTAATTTATTTCCTTACTCTGCTTGATGATTATTCACGGGCTGTTTGGGTTTATTTGCTTCGGGATAAAAAGGAGGTGCATAAGTATTTTCTGTCATTCTTAGCTATGGTTGAGAAACAATATGATGTGACTTTCAAAACTGTGCTTAGTGATAATGGAACAGAGTTCAACTGCATGTTGTCTTACTTTGATACTCATGGCATTTTGTTTCAAACTTCGTGTGTTTATACACCGCAACAGAACAGGCGTGTGGAACGTAAACATCGCCATATTTTAAATGTTGCCAGGGCCTTGATGTTTCAGGCCGATGTGCCTGTAAAGCTGTGGGGAGAGTGTGTTCTCACGGCAATATATCTAATTAATAGGACACCGTCCGGGCTGTTAGGGGGGAAGACCCCGTACGAAGTACTTACCGGGGTCACACCAACGTTTGATCACTTGCGCATTTTTGGATGCCTTTGCTTTGCGCATAATTATTCCTCTAGATGTGACAAATTTTCCTCTCAGAGTCGCAAATGTGTGTTTGTTGGTTACCCCCATGGGAAGAAGGGGTGAAAACTATATGACTGGGATACCGGCGATATTTTTGTGTCCCGGCACTACAAAAAAAGTGCCCATAGAGAGCACATGGACCACATTTGTTTTTGCGATGGCAGCATAATTGTCGTTAAAAACACCATTAACCACATTTTTTTTATTTATCACACAAAAAAATGTGGTAAAAGATTAGAAACGACAGTTTTTAACCGTGGCCAATGTTTTTACCACAGTTGTTGTGCCGACGCACGTAAAACTGTCGCAAAGTTGTCGTAAAAACATAAGGAGGAACATTTACGACATTTTTGCGTCAGTTTTACGTGCGTCGCCACAACAGCCGTGGTAAAAACATTGGCAACGGTTAAAACTGTCGTCTCTAACCTTTTGCCACAGTTTTGTATGTGGTATATAAAAAATGTGTGGTTAAGAGTGTTTTGAACGACAGTTATGCGGCCATCGCCAAAAAAAATTGGTCTATGTGCGGTCTATGTGCACTTTTCTTGTAGTGCGGGATGTGAAGTTTCATGAGACAGAATTGCCGTTTCATTCTTTGGTTTCCACTCCGGGTTCTGCGCATGATCTACCCGAGTCTAACAGGTTCACCCCGTCACATGATGACGAGCCCCCACATTCGGTTGTTGTTCCAGTCGTGCCAGCTGTTCATGATTCTACTTCCTCTCCGACCTCAGCCACGACCGTCCACGAGCATTCTCCAGCCTTGGGCCACGGGTTACGTTCCAAGAGGACATCGGTTCTACTCCGTGATTTTGTTACGAACAATGTTCTTGTCAGCCCATCTCCGTCTCCACTCGGCACCGGTCCCTCCTCAGGTACGTCTTACCCTATAGCACCTTTTATACAATGTGACAAATATTCTTCTCGCCATCGGGATTTTCTTGGTGCTATACTTGCAGGTCAAGAACCCCGCTCTTTTAAAGATGTTATGACTGATCCAGGATGGCGACAGGCCATGCAGAACGAAATCGAGGCTTTCGAAAATAATAAGACTTGGACCATGCGGCAACTTCATCCTGGTAAAAAGGCACTCGGGTGTAAATGAGTTTATAAAATTAAGTACCATTCAGATGGTACTATCAAACGTCTTAATGACAGTATTGATTACACCGAGACATTTTCACCCGTTGCAAAAATGGTCACCGTTCGTACTTTCTTAGCCGTGGCCGCGTCAAAGAAATGGGAGTTACACCAGATGGACGTCCATAATGCCTTCTTGCATGGTGATCTCCATGAGGAGGTTTACACGAAACCTCTCCCTGGGTTTTATTCATCACGGCCTGGCCTTGTTTGTCGTCTGACAAAATATCTGTATGGTCTTCGTCAGGCCCCTCGTTGCTGGTTCTCTAAATTGGCGCATTCTTTACATCAATATGGATTTATTTAGTCATATTCTGATTACTCATTATTTACTTTTCACTGGGATCATATTCAGTTACATGTTCTTATCTGTGTTGATGATCTGATTGTTGCTGGTAATGATTCTGCCGCTTTATCAAAATTTAAATCATATTTACACTTATGTTTCCACATGAAGGATCTGGGTGTTCTTAAATACTTCCTCGGTATCGAATTTGCACGTGAGTCTGAGGGGTTGTTTCTCTGCCAACGCAAATATGCTTTGGATATTATTTCTGAGACCGGACTTCTTGGTTCTAAACCGACCTCCTTTCCTATGGAGCCCAATCATACATTATCTCTGGCTACGGGTGCTCTCTTATCTGATCCCGAATCATACCGACGTCTTGTGGGACTGCTCCTTTATCTTTCCTTTACTCGTCCTGATTTAGATTATGCTGTTCACATTTTGTCACAGTTTATGCAGGCCCCACGCCAAGAGCATTGGGTTGCAGCCTTACGAGTGGTTCATTATCTGAAAGGGACCTCGGGTCAGGGTATTTTGCTACGTACCAAGTGTGATTTTTCTCTACATGGTTGATGTGATTATGATTGGGCCAGTTGCCCTCTCACTAGGCGTTCTCTTACTGGCTGGATGGTCTTTCTTGGTGATTCTCCTATCCCTTAGAAGACTAAAAAGCAACATATTGTGTCCCGTTCTTCAGCTGAAGCTGAGTATCGCTCCATGGCTGTTCTAACTGCCAAATTAAAATGGCTTAAAGGTCTTCTCTCCACTCTCGGTGTTGTTCTCCCAGGGCCCATGTCTCTACACAGCGATAACAAATCTGCTCTTCATATTGCACACACTCCTGTATTTCATGAACCTACTAAGCATATTGAGGTTGACTGTCACTACGTTCGTGATGCTATTCAGGATGGGTTGATTACTACTCAGCATGTTTCCATCATAGATCAGTTGGCTGATATTTTTACCAAAGCATTGGGCCAAAAGCAGTTTTCTTATTTACTTCGCAAGTTGAGCATTTTTTATCCGCATGCTCCAACTTGAGGGGGGTGTTAGTACTGTTTGGGCTTTAGCCTACTCTTGTATAATTGTAAAGTTGGGCCAAGGGCTTTGTGTGTATCATTACTTGTATAAATACTCTTGTATTAGTTAATAGAAATCAAGGAATATTATTTTCCCAAATTATACCACTCGTTCCAGCACCAGAGACTAGACGTTACCAGATCAGTTCAGACCAGACTAGACCAGACTATATCAGACCAAACCAGCCAATAAATTTCAGTAAAAAAGAAAACATCCTCATTCTCCATAACACCATCCGAAAATACAAAAATATTTTCTAGGAAGAAAGAATATATATTACTCCTATTTTAGAAATAAAACAATTATAGCCCTATTGTTGTATTTAGGACTATTTTTAGTCTTATTAAAGGCTTATAACATGCAACTAAATACATATTTAATAGATTTATAATTTTATTAATAAGAAATAGATTTATTTTAGTAATAGGAAAACTATTATTTCATTTATAATAAAAATATTTATAAATTAATAATAAAAACGGGAAAAGATAAAAATAAAATAAAAATACAAGAATACAAAAATATTTAATGAAAAACAAAAAAACACTTATCATCATTACCCCAGTGCCACAAAGACTCCATTGCAAATGATGGGGGCAAACAAAACAAAAACAAAAACAATACCTACAAAAATATGTAAGTCTCTGCCATCACATCCTCCACCCCCTGACATCATATCACTCGCTTCGATCGCCGAAAAATAATGCAATCTTATTTTAAAAATGCCACATTCCTTTGAAAATGTCACGCAAATGACATTTTTATGCTTTGGTAATATTAAGTTTTCTTTTCACAATTCCCATCATAAAAAAAAAACTAACTTTTCATTCATACTTCAAACAACATGAATCTTACGTTTTACATTTTTGGGTAAAATGCTTAACGCACTTATATAATTGTGAGATTTTTTTTTCTTTTTCTGTTCTCAGTTTATTTTCTTCCTAAACATCTTTTTTTTCATATATCATTTCCTTTCTATGAGCCCGTTTGGTAAACCCTTTTTTCGGCTTATCAGACTTATCAGCCAGCTTTTTCACCAAACACGTAATTTTTTATTTCACGCGCTGAATTGTGTAATAAACCGAAAAAGTAAGGTTGTAGTTACTTTTCTGGCTGTATTGGCTGAAGTTACTGTAGATGATCATTTTAGTTATTTTTTCATATAATTTTTTATTTTATTTATTAATAACAAAGATTTTAAATATTTTTTTTCATGAATTAGCAGAATCAGCCAAAACAGCCACTTCAGCCAGAACTTCATAAATTTCAGCAGAATCAGTCAATTCAGCCAGTTTTAGTGTTGCCATACGGGCTCTATATCTTTAGTTTATGTACATTATTTTTCTGTCGCTATATTTGAATGTGTGGTTCAAACTTCAAGGCTTCGCTTTTCGTACTTAAATGGGCAACCTACGTAGTACGTAGTACATCTTTTAAAAGTGCTCTACATTGACATTATTTTTTTCATTGTTTTTGAATCTTAAATGTTTAATGAATCATTACGGAGCATTTCTCAACACTTTTAATAGAAAATTCTGTAAAGTATTATTGCCTTCCAAATGGAACACACTAAATAAAATTGAATGACTACTAATCTATGAACACCACAACAAGCACTATAACATGTCCCTAAAGCCACTCATAAGTGAGTAACGTCGTAATGTAAAGAATTTTTCCCAAATAAAAGTAAATAAAAGAAAAATTACAACAATAGGATTTTAAAGTTTAAATTCTCAAAATATGACCAACTCTTCCTATTCTACCCTTATCCATGTCATTCTCAACGAGTTTTTTTAAACAATAATAGTAAAACATAAAAACAAAACGTAAAGAATAAACAAAAAATATACGTGTCTCAACCACCACCTAATCCACCTTCTAGCAATGCCCAAAAAATTAAATTAGTCGTAGATTACCACTAGTCCACTACTCCGTATAAGTCAGCCCAATAGCGAAAAAAGGTGCGGGAGAGTGGGAGACGGAGTCCAGGTAAGGCTGAGCAAAATGGTTTGGTAGTTGGTACCAAACCGAACCAAACCGAAAGTTGGTGGTTTGGTTTGAGTTAACTTAAGTAAACCGTTTGGGTTACTATTATTGTGAAAAGAAAACTTCTTGAAGATAACTACGCATTTTTGCGTTCTCGAATTAATTTGAATGCGCTCCCGATTAAATTTTTAGCTGAAATTTGGTATGAGTAAACTAGGTTTGATGAATAAGATGCTCAAAAAATTTCATCAAAAAATTCCACCGGGAACCGCCCCAAATCGCGACGACCGGACAAAGTCTCCTATAGAAGGACTTAATTGACCTTTTTATGAAAGTTCGAGGACCTATTTGATAGTTTTCCCAACAGAAATGTTTTTACTTGGATTGACATTTGCTGGTCTAGTATAGTCTAGTCTGTTTAAGTCTGTCTGATTTGGTCCGATCTGATATGAACTGATCTAATCTGGTATAATAAACATTTGGTCTCTGTGTTACTGTGTATTTTATAACTAAGAAATTCAAGTCTTTTTTTATCTAATATGTTACTCCATCAGTCCGATTTTATAAGATATCTTTCATATTCACTTGGTCAACACAAAACACTCTTAATCTCTTACTTTATATAAAAATTTATGAAAGTTAAATTATTTTTTGCAGGTTTTGTAACGGTTTTAATGTAGTTTCATAATATGTAAATTTTATTTTCAGAAACTAATTTGGTGTTGACAGGGATCATTTTGCTTTATCATAAACCGTAAAGTATCTTATAATTCGGGGCGGAGTAGGCCTCAGACTTGTAACCGTATAACCGGGAAAACCGATCCGAACCGAACCGAACCGAATTTTCCGGTTCGGTTCGGTTCCTATAACTTTAGACTTTAGGTTTTCTTGGTTCGGTTCCTATAGCATTTGAACGGTTCGGTTCCGGTTCCTAGGCAGGAACTGAACTTGGTATACATTGTATGAGTAATCTTCATTTGAGGTGCTTTTTTGTGAAATTTTTTGATGGAATTTTGTGAGCATGTTTTTCATGAAATATAGATTGTGTCCACCAAATTTGAGTTTACAATTCAATCGGGAAGTAAGTTAAACAAATTATTGAAAAACACCACGCCAATATATATATATATAAATGAAATATTTTTCAATATTTTATTTAACTCACTTCCCGATTGAATTTTAAGCTGAAATTTGGTGGATATAATCTACACTTCATGTAGAATATGCTCTTAAAATCTCATCAAAAAGTTTTAGCCGGAAGCACCTCAAACGGAGGTGGTCAGACTGCGTTCTCGGCAAAAAATTCTTATCATGAATATTAGTCTTGCATAATATACCTTACATATTGTGAACCAGACCAATTTGAGTAAATGTTTTTTTTGGGAAAAAAAATATTGTTATGAATAGTTGTCTTGCATAATATATTACTACCTCTGTCCCAGGGACAAGTTCCCACTTTCCTTTTTTTGGCAGTCCCAACAAAAAGTTCCCATTTCTCTAAATGGAAAGTTATCCTGTATCAAAACAGTGTCAAACAGTGCAAAATAGTGCCAAACAGTGTCGAAACAGTGCCAAACAGTAAAATTACCCCCTCAATAACTTTATTCCCTTAATATGTGTGAAAGTCAACCCGGGAACTTCTCCCTGAGACGGAGGGAGTAATATACCTTACATATTGTGGATCAGACCAATTTGAGTAATTTGAGTAATTGTTATTTTACTACTTTAGTCCAATTTTATATTTTGTTTGTTTGTAATTATTGTATTTTTTTATTTGAGTTCACCTCAAAAAGAAATTACTAGTAATATTCTATTGATTACGTTGTTATTTTTTTATAGTAAATTACTAATATTACCGGTCATTTTATGACTACGTACTTTTTACGTATGATGCCTATTTTAAACCTTTATATTTTTGTTATGTTTGAATTTAATGCTTGCTCTTGGATATTTGTGATATTTAAACATGAGAAATTATCCTAAATAGGAGTAAAAACATTTTGAAATTCCAAAATAGGAGTATCATATTTTTTATTCCCTGAATAGGAGTAATATGTCAAGTTTGAAAAAAATGCCATGTTAAAAGCCTTGTAATGCCAAACTTGGCAGAAATTTACTCCTATTCAAGGAATAAAAAACATGATACTCTTATTTTGAAATTTCAAAACATTTTTACTCCTATTTAGAAAATTCTCTCTTTAAACATTGGGATATCATGTATGTATAATGTAATGATCATAATTTCATGATTTTAAATTTGATTTTTTTTATGTAACTAAGGTAAAATGTGTTCATTTTAGGAGGATATTAATTTTTTATAAGGAACCGAAAAAAGTAAGAACCGAACCCAAGTTAACTAGAACCGAATCAAATTTAACAACTACATTTTTAATTAGAACCGAACCGAATTTAACACATACTCCGTACAACTTTTAATAGAGTTCCATCGAATTTTAACAAGAACCGAACTGATCTTAGACCTAGGGCGGAGGGAGTTATAGCCTATAGGTTGATTTACGGCAGAAAAGGACAAAGCATGCCATCTCCCATTATGTCCGCGAGCCAACACGTCAGCGCCGATTGAAAAAGGCATCCTTTGCGCACGTCACAATCGTAAAAACATCGAGTCGCAGGAGCATCTTCGTCATTTCCTTCCCCCCACTTAATAATGTCTCCACTCCATCGCCCACCTTTGCCGACTTTACAAACCCTCCCTCCCTGTCTCTATTTTTCCTCTCTCGAACCTCCCAAACCAAACACGCCCTCCCCTTCCCTTTTTACCCCCACCTTCTCTCTCTATCTCCATTTCCACAAATCCATGGCTCAGAAACGGGACAAGGAAGAGACCGAGCTCAAGCTCCCCAATTCCCTATCCGTATGCGTTCCGGCGATTCCGATCTCCCCGCAGCTCTCCGTTCCCGACGATCAGACGAAGACGGTAAACCCTCCCGCCGGCGGTAGGCCGCGGTCGCCAGATCCGGCAGATCCGCGCGCAGATGATTCGAGATCTGGCGCCGCGAGGTCTCCGGTTGCCGAAGTTGCAGAGGAGAAGGCGGATCGGTCGTTGAAGAGGCCGAGGGAAGTCAACCGGTGCACCGGGAACGGTTGCAGGCGGAAAGTCGGGCTGATCGGGTTCCGGTGCCGGTGCGGGGAGGTGTTCTGTTCTGTGCACAGGTATTCCGATCGCCACGACTGTACTTACGATTACAAAGCGGCCGGACGGGATGCGATTGCCAGGGAGAATCCGGTGGTTCGAGCTGCTAAGATTCTTAAAGTTTGACCATAACAATAAAAAAATTAGAATCTTAACGGCGGAAAATCAGAAGATGGACGGAGCTTGGAAGCTACAAAGAACAGAGTGAACGGCGGGGAGGGGGGAGTTTGGTGATGAAATACTTTAATTAATTATTATATGTTTAGATACGTTTTTTCATGGATAAGAATGAATGAATGAATTGTTGAATGAATTAGGGGTTTGATTTGCTGTTAAATTGATAGTAAGGGTGTTGTTTGTTATTTGGAGAATCATAATGAAACCATTTTCTTTTGTTGTTTTTGGGCCTAGAAAATATTTTCATAAGCTAATACGAATGTTTTTACTTGTACTTTGATTTGCTTGGACGGTAATTTCCTGGTCTGATTTGGTCTCAACTGGTTCAACAATGTCTGGTATTTTTGTATTTTTGTAAATATTCAAGCCTGGTCTGAGACAGATTGCAGTTCAAATAAAGAGACCGTTTGGCAACACTGTTTTCAGCTTATCAGGCTTACCAGTCAACTTATTCATCAAACACGTAACTTTTGCTTTAGCCTAAATTGGGTAATAAGTAGAAAAAGTAAGGTTGAAGTTAGGGGTGAGATCGAGATGATCCCGATCCCGATCCTGATTGCCCAAATCCTGATCCCGATCCCGATTCAAACTACAAGAGGATCCCGTATCCCGTCCCGATTAAGTCGGGATCCCGACATTAAAATCCCAATTAAGTCGGGATCCCGATCGGGAATCCCGCTTAATCCCGCTAAATCCCGGCAATGAAGTATCAAACATAAAATTATGTAATTTCTTTAGTTAAACACTAAATTTGATATTCAGCGGTTTCAAAATTATTCTTTGTTCATTGTTATACCATATTTATCATCATCTACTTATAAAGTTTATTGTAATAATTATCCTCTCAAATTCACACTAGTACATACTTTTAGAATAATTTTTATTTGTAACTTCAATTAATTAATAGTATAATTTTTGAATAAGCTATCAAGGCTTAGTGAAACTTACTTCAAACATTTTATAAAAATCACTAAAAGAAGGATGTGTAACGTATATTATTTAAAATTCAAAACTAAGTAGACTTATTGAAAAACTTTGTGACCAAAGAATATAATGTATAAATAAATATTATGATTATTTACAAAAGAAAGAAATCTTAGTCTCGATCATAATTTTTAAAGAATTCATCAGAACTGCAAAATTTGTAATATTGTTGTGATTTAGATTGTCGGGATAAAAAATAATCTCTATTTAGTTAGGATCTCAGATATTCATTTTCGGACAAATGCCGAATAGTTTTAGAAGTTTGATATTGTAAGATACTCGTACTAAAAGATTAATCTATGTAAGGAATAAGTATTTAAAAAAGATATGCAAATATTTAGATACATATTCAATTTTTTTTATAAATGTATATTCATTTTTTATGTACTCATATATAATTATATACATGTGTGTGTGTGTATATATATATATATATATATATATATATATATATATATATATATATATATATATATATATATATATATTTCTATATATATAATGTCGGGATGTCGAGATTTTCCCGATCCCGACTTTAAAAAAAAATCCCGGTCCCGTCCCGACTTAGTCGGGATCGGGAAAAATTCCCGACTAGTCGGGATCGGGATTGTCGGGATCAGGATCGGGAGTCGGGAGTTTTTTCCCAGTCCTAGTTGAAGTTACTTTTCTGGTTGTATTGGCCGAAATTACTGTAGATAATCATTTTAGCTATTTTACATATACATTTTTATTTATTTTATTAATAAAATATATTTTAAAAATAGTTCTTTCTTAAATCAACAGAATTAGCCAATGCAGTCACTTCAAACACAATTTCATAAATTTTCATGCTAAAATAGATGATTTTTATGATACTAAACGGGCTTAAAAGCATTTAGTTAATAGGCCCATCGGCCCATCTTCAATAAAATCCCAATTCCTTAATAGGGCTTCCCAGTTAAATAAATTGGTCACACTTTCATTTTTTCGCCCATATTTTCTACATCGGCTTCCCATGAATTTGACGTTCGGCAAAGCAACAGGATTGGTCTCAATTTTCCGGTGATGCCCAATTCCGTACACGCAGTTTTACCAACTTTGAGGTATTTTACTAAGAATTAAAACACGGACATATATATAAATCCAGCTATCCTTATACATATGCTTATGCGTACGTGAACCATGAAAGTTAAGAGTTTTATTTTGACAACTAGTATTCTACCCGTGCGATGCACGGGAAATAATCACCTGCAAAAATATAGTGTATTAAAAGTAATTCATGTGAGATATATTAAGCAAGCTCATATCATGGTGTATGTGTTCTCATAGTACATCTCGTAAACAACAAAATTAAACATACTCCCTCCGTTCTAATTTGTTTTGCAAAATCAACATTTTTTTGTCAACCAATAATAAAAGTCAACCCTTTTTATGCATAGTTAATTCAATTTTTAATAAATAAAATTTACATATTCATAAACTACATCAAAATCTCTTCAAAGTTGTAAACTCCAAATTATAATATAATAAAAAATTGGCGTCCTAATTAAGTGAACAAAATGCAACTGTTTGACCAAGAAAAGTCAAATTTGCAAATCAATTCGGGACGGAGGTAGTATGAGATTAAGCTAACATAATGGTGTATGTGTGCCTAATATAATGGTGTGCAACTGTGCACTGTTTTTTGCAAAGTAATATGAGATCAAACATATGCATTGGTGCATAGTATTTCTATTTTTTTTAGAAATACTATGCATCAGTGCATAGTATTTCTATTTTTTTTTATCATCACCATTCGAAAGGTGAAACCAATAGAGCGGTTCACCATTTTTTTTTATCTGAAATGTTATTAAAAATATTCGTAACTATTAATTGGACTACAAAATTAAAACAAAATTAAAATTTTCATCTAAAAAGGTAGCTTGTTGAAAGTAAGATTACAAAAACAACGATAATCAAATTTTCTCCATACACTTAATACATTTTTATACTACCTCCATCCCAAAAAAAAAAAAATCTCACTTACCTTATTGGGATGTCCCAAAAAATTCTTCCCATTTACTTTTTTTGGAAAAGTTTGTGTGGCTACCATTTATTTACCTTTTTCTTATTCAACCACAACCATACATTTTCACTTTATTCTCACTTTCTTAAACTCCGATCCAAGTCCAACCGGAAGAATTTGCAGGGACAGAGGGAGTATATATCTAATATAATTCCTGAATTTCAAAATATTGCAGTCCATTCATTTATAAACAGTACATTTAAATATGTATACAGATCTGAATCAAAACCCAGCCCAAAAATCCAATCCCGATTTTAGCCTAACAGCCCAGAACACATTATGACCCATTAAATAAAAACATCTCCTAACCCTATAGCCCCCACACGATCGGATAATTCAGCACCCAGCTTCCATCTTTCTTCTTCGCATCTAACTCCAAGTTCCAACCCTACGCCGATCTACAACCCAACAGTCGAATACGCCATTACGCCCCCACATTTCGAGATGACTCCAGTCCGTTCGCATATCTCGTCGGACTCACCCAACAATCGATCATCATGAACTTCACCAATTACTAACACAACAAACGAAATACGTCTCAACATCTCCACAGAACTCCATCGCAACTGATCATCATTTCGATCTCACCGGCGGCTTCTACGTTTACCGACCGCCACAGTCTCTGCTCGAAATCAGTGTTCCAGACTATTTTCAAGAGTTTTAGCCTTAATCATCAACTACTGTTGTTAGATAAGTATTTTTCATATCAATTGTGAATTACTCTAATTAGATTCTCTTATACTCCGTATAAATGTATGCAAATTGCTAATTGATTACTACTTGATACGATGTTATCGTTAGTATAACATGCACGGAAATTTCTAAATCTCATTTTAATTCAGACAACTACTAATTGGAGTATAAATCTTTATTTTTTAAATCTGAAGCATAAATCAATATTAATCCAGAAACTACTATGCTCTGATTTTTAATCCCTAAAGTTGCATGTTTAAAATTAACCCACTTGAACATCAATATGATTCATTTGCTTATTTTTATAAATCAAATAAAATAAAACATGATAGTTTCTGAAAATTTTTGTAATTCTTTTTTATTAACAACATCTTATATGATTATTTAATTCACTTTCTTAATTTTATAATTAATTAGTTTCAAAACATGATTTTGTTATTAGTCAATAATAATAATAACATTTTGTTATATAGGATCAACTTATGCTCATATAGAGTTTTTTTTCTTACAGAATTCGCCCCAAACTCCTAATTAAAGGCTAAGAACAAAAGGAGTAAGAAAGTCTCCCAATAAATAAGTCTGCGGATCTGTTCATTGTCCCTGAATCAAAATTGGTGGTGTGCTGATGTTTTAACAGTAGGCATACACAGTTACTTATACACCTGGTTACACTTTAGTCACATTAAAAATTTAAAATAATAAAGCTCAAATTATACTAATTGAGAAATGGTAAACTGTTAATGTTGTTCACCAATTATAATAATTTCCAAATCGTTTAAGCTGTTCACTCTGTAAGTTTCACCATTTTGCTGATTTCTAGCAGCTCTGCAAAATCATGGAGCTACTTAAGTTAGGTAAAATAACCTATTTCAATTAGTAGAAGGAGAAAATAACCTATACAATAAACAGGAATTAACAAAAAAAATTAAGTTAAATTTTATGAAATATATCTTTTTTTGTTTCTAATAAGTGTATCTATCATTTTATAAATACATAGCAAACTTATTCTCTTTCAATTTATAAAAAGTGACTACAATATTAAAGTGAAATCATATAAAGAACACAACCAAACATTTGAACCAACCACTATATATACATATACATATGCAATCAGTTTTTGTATTCTGCAAAATTATATAGCTACATTAACTGATGTTTTTTTCTAGCAGGTGTGCATTATTATGGACCTACATAAGGTGTGTAAAATAAGCTCCTCTAATAACTTACCTTTTTATGTTTCTAAGAAACTTACATATCCTTTATATACCTTAAATGACAACAATATACCTTGAAACAATTTAATGAACTAATAAACTATATCAATTTTTATTCTAGCAGGTATGCAAACTGACACTGCTACTTAAGGTATGCAAAATAATACTTATGCATGTATATACTTTTCTTTCAATACATTCTAAGTGACAACTATATAGCTAAACACTGAAGCAACTACTGTATACTCAAACATGCAAAAGCTTCAATCTAATTACCCTAAGGTTATTTTTCAAACAATACTCTCATTGTTCATTTAAGAATCACATTACAGTTCATCTATATTTTTTAAATAATGTCTCATTACTCTTGAATAGTGAATTGCTATCATTTCTTAAGCATTTTACACCCAATATGTGTTATTTACACATGGATATACATTTATATGCCCCTATCATGACATGCATTCTTCAAAATATTTGCAAATGTTTACACTGTTCCAATCTGCATCTGCATATAGGCAAACAAATCTGCATTGACATCTTAATTTTAACAGTTTTCAAAAACACAATAAAACAACAATAGTACTACCGAGTCGTTTCATCTCAATACATAAACTACTAAAATATGGAATAACCTCTACACATCTTCATTTTTTATGCAATCAAAACACATTGCTATTTTCACATCATCATTGAAGTACTTGTTTTCTTTATCATTCGAGTATAATGCCTTGGTAGTAGAGATTTAGCTTCAAGCTTGGCAACACATTCTTTGCATAAAAACACTTGCTTACCTCCTTCATACACCTGTAATGGCTTGTGTTCCCTCCGCACAGTACACATTCCCACATGAGCCAATTCCTGCACATTTTCTTGCACTTAGCTTCACTATTGTAGGTGTCAATCTTAAAAAATGGGGAGTAGCAGGGAGTAGAATGAGGTCTTATGGGCTGTATAATGTTGTATATGTAGTGCTTTTTATTAGGAGAGAGTGGCTGCAATTTTATAGAACAAACTGTGCATTTTTCGTAGTAAGTGTATTTTTATTTGTAATGATTTTTAAGAGATCTAATCTCAAATGCAGCAGAAACACACACCTGTCAAAGACTCAAAGAAGCAGGTCAGAAAATTCGAAAGCCATTTTTTGACATGATATTCATCTATAATAAAAAAAAACAGATGAGTAGATTAGTTCCATCGGCCAATATTCTTGATGCTCAACCTGAAGTGGCCTGATGATCATTTGTTCGGTGCTTACTCAATTTATAGGTGTATCAAAGGAGAAAATAAATATTTCTCATTGGTGATTGCAAAAGGCAGCTACATCCTCCAATATTATTGTTGCTATTTATTTATTATGGAATACGTAGTGCTCCGTTTTACTTTATCACTTTGGTAATTGATGTTCCACTTATTGTTCTACTCTCAGAAATCCCAAGAGACACTTCAATCATTATTCATGCGGAGTATTTATTAATTTGTATTTTTTTCATGCTCCATGCTGCAATTATTATCCTGCCGGACTTGCCCATACCCCAGTGCAATTTTATGTTACATTTTTTCCCGCCCATTCTTTCCCTTGACCTTTCTTGAGAGACTTTTCTGTTTTAATATATATATAGATTTGAATTGGATTAAGCTGCTTCATTTTTAATGTTGCTTCGTTTGGCTTTTTTGTTTTTCTGCTCACACATTAATCTGATTTCGTGGTCTAGCTGAAAACCCTGAGGAATAGTCTAATTCGTTTTCTAGGGAACAGGCTTTTACAGGATGGCTGGCAGGCTTATTATCTCATCAATTCATAAAAAAAAAAGATCACTTTTTATATATAACGAACACATTACAACTAATTTCCTTTAGACCTCTCCTTGTGGTGAGTTGTGTGCGGAATGGTGCACACCAAGTTGGTGGCTAACCGTAACCCATCCCGTCAATAAATCTAATCTCCCACTAGTTTATACGTATTCACTCAGTCAATTCAGTTTTTCTCTGCAATCCAACACCGTTAATATATTCACTCAGCACATTTTTTATATTTAAATCCTTAATTTTATTATTATACATAATTTTTATGCCAAATTCTATTTTTGCGAATAATAATGATTTAAAATGTCAAACTTTTCGATGTAAAAATAAATAAATTTGGAGTTTAATTTTTAAACCATGAGATCTATTTTTGAAAAAAATAACCAAGAAATGTAAAGTATTTTAACATGAAATCATAATTGTAACACTTGAATTGACTTCACGAAAAAATGTTAGGTCTAAAAATTTCCAACAAATAAAATTTCAATTTCTTAATTTTATATATTCAATATTGATGTCATATGAAAGGTTATAAAAAGTTATGGATATTGGTACTACCTCCGTTCTTAAATAAATGCAACACTTTGACTTTCACACTATTCACATGTTCTACTTTGACTACGTTTTATTTATTAATGTAATAATATTATTTTATGAAAAAAATATTGTTAAACTTGTCTCATTGTAAATTTTCATAATCTATTTTTTTTAATTTTTTTACTAATACTAAATCATTTATATTAATGGTCAAAGTTGTGTCTCGGCAAGTGTGAAATGTTGACCGTTGCATTTATTTAAGAACGGAGGAAGTATATTTTTTATTTACATTGGAGTTCAAATAAAAAAGTTATACTATAATTAAAAAAAGAGATGTTTTTATTTCCCTGGGTCCCATGTCCCCGCCACTTGTCCAGCTTCTTTTCCTCCTACGTGCTCCAACGCAATTCTCCTTTCGGCAGGGTGGATCAGGGTCTTCCCAATTCATAATCACCAATCACTCCCATGTGTACATAATTTTGTTTGGGTTGGAGCACACGTTGGGGTGAATACCTCAAATTTGGGTTCACCCCTTGCAATGCGGACAGCCTAAGAGGTTTGTCAAAATAAACTTGTATCCATAATTTGAGGCATGTAACAAAGTAAGAATAACAAACTTTGAATTAACAAAAATATACGGAGTACTACTATAATGTAATGGTTTGTAGGTGTAGGACTCCCTAGTGTCTACATTAAGAGGCCGTTTGGTAACACTGTTTTTCGACTTATCATTCTTATCAGTCAACTTTTTCACCAAACACGTAAATTTTGTTTTCGCGTGCTGAATCGTGTAATAAGCAGAAAAAGTAAGGTTAGAGTTACTTTTCTGACTATATTGGCTGAAGTTACTGTAGATGACCATTTTAGCTATTTTTACATATAATTTTTTCTTTAATTTATTAATAAAATATATTTTAAAAATAATTTTTTCTTAAATCAGCAGAATCAGCCAATGCAGCCACTTCAGCCAGAACTTCATAAATTTCAGCAGAATCAGCCAAACAGCCGATTTTCATGCTACCAAACGGGCTCTAAGACTCCCTTGATATTTACATTAAGGGAAAACCATCGTATAAGTTCTCGTAGTTTATCAAAAACGGCAATTAAGTCCCTGTAGTTTAAAAACACTCAAACGGGTCCTCCAAGTTGTCAAAAACATTCAAATTGGCTATCTAGACAGTCATCTTTCGGTTGTCCGGTAACCCGATTACGTGGCTGTCCATGTCATTTTTAATTTTTTTATTTATTTATTTTAAATTTATAAAGTTCATCTCTCTCATCTTTTCCTTCCTCCGACTAGGGACGGAGCCACATGTATGAATGTGGTGCCAATTGACACCACTCAAATATTTTTTTTAGCTATATATATACATATATACATATATATATATATATATATATATATATATATAAATTTTCTGAAAACTAATTTGACACCACCAATATAATAGAAATGTTGTCAATGGACACCACTCAAATATTTTTTGTAGTTATATATAAAGGAATTTCATTCTAAAAATTAATTTTAACACTGGCTCTATAAATGGAATGAAGGTCAAGGTATAGAGTTTTTTCCAGGAATAATGTTAATTAAATAAATAATTCCCAAAATACTGCCGGGTTAAGAATAATTCCCAAAATACTGCTGGGGTTAACCACGGTTAAGGAAAGCCGCCACTTCAAGTGGCGGCTCTTGTGAAGCTATACAAAAGCCGCCATTTGGAGTGGCGGCTCTTGTGTCGTTGTATAAAAGCCGCCACTTGAAGTGGCGGCTCTTGTTAAACAACTAAACCTGTAATAACCTATAATAACCACCAATTTAAACAACTAAACCTGTAATAACCTATAATAACCAGATTATGTGCTCATCAGAGACTCAAAGTACATTCCAGTAAAAAAAAAACAACCAAACATATGATTTACTAAGAAAACATATACCCGAAACACAAAACGAATCAATGAAACTACATTACAACATACATCCAAAACACAAAACGAATGAATGAAACTTCATATTATGAGACTTTCACAAACGGAATCAGTACACCACAAAATTGAGTATGATCCATAAAAGTTATAATAAATCTGGTGTATCCCAAAATGATTCGATCTGCTAGTGCATACTACAACTTTCACACAATAAGTGAAATACAAATATCATAACTCAACGTGATCATCATCATCATGAAGCTCATGTAGTTGTGCTCGGGGACGTCTGCGCTGGTTACGAGGCTGAAGAACAACTCTATCACGTCGGACTGCCTGAGAAGACCCTGCTGCGGATGTAGATGCAGTGGAATGCTGAGACGCGGCCATATATCCATAATCGACTCGACCCAATACATCAGCACACAGTGAAACAATGCCTGAACAAGCGTCATGGTATCCCTGTACATCTACCGCCTCATCAAGTATAGCAGTCGCTCTGTCATGGATGCTACGCAAAGCCCGTGTCTGTAATGCAAACATGGTTATTAGTGAAAAACACATGAATAAATATATAAAGATATTTTATTGACTATGTTGTTTACCGTCATATGAAGAGCGACTGAGCTAGGCTGGTAATGATCAGTGGGTAAACGAAAACTGGGAGAGATAAACACTCGTGTGATGGTGTAATACCATGTCATGTAGTCTACAAAAGCTGTGGGGACTAAAGATGGGATCCCGTCCACTATATACGCCGCTCTATCATCCCACATAGTGATATACTGAATATGGCGCATCCCCCAATCTTCAGTGTGCTTCCCCCGTCTATCAATCTTGTGCAAATCCACAGATGTATCACAAGGTCCGGGAGTAACCTGCTGCAACCCAAACTGGCGTAGTACGCGATCAGGAAAGTAATGCTCCACAACATCAAAACATATCAAAGGCACACGTTGTAACACTTGAGATTTAATATAAATGGATTAATAGTACTACTCATACCAACAGAGGTGCATCTCCTTTTAAGGGAGCTCATTACCCAAGAACTCCAAAGTTAAGCGTGCTCGCACGGGAGTAGTCTTGGGATGGGTGACCCCCTGGGAAGTTTCTCAGGGCGCGCATGAGTGAGGACAAAGTGCGCAGTAAAGGCTCGTGGTGGTTTGTGGGGACAGTACTATTGGTCCGGAGTAACTACCTCGGGTCCGGTGGGGACGGGGTGTTACAAATGGTATCAGAGCATTTCTGGGAGATTTTTCAAAGCATTTATCCAAAAAGGTTTCTAAAAAAAAATCAAATATTTCTGAGGTTTTCTAACTCTTTAAGAGATACAACAAGTTGGTATGAAAGTCTGATTTTCAAATTAGAAATTTTCAAATAAACTTCACTTTACGTGACTATATATGATCTTCAAAAAGGCTTTATTTTTTAAACCGACGTTTGAAAATGTTCCAAGATGCTTTCTAAAACGTTTTTTTTTCCTTTATAAGATTTTTTTTTACCGGTTTTCTAAATGCTCTACAAAAAAAAAAAAGAAAAATAAATCTTATAAGTCTAGGATCGTGGTGAGATTGTGAGATTTTGATTTTTGTTGGAATTTGATAATGATTTAAAATAGGTATATTTGTGTGTATGTTCATATATATATGCTGCTTGTCTAGGAAAGACTTGGAACCATTGAGATGAAACCTTTGAGGTATGGTCATATTTGCTCGGTGTTTCATTTGGTGGAATACACGGTAGGAGGGTCCTAATTAGAAAATTTTAAGATTATATATATGCTTCGGGGACGAAGCATTCTTTTAAGAGAGGTAGAATGTAACATTTCATAATTTTATATAGTAGAAATTGGATAAAAGTTTATGCTTCGGGGACGAAGCATTCTTTTAAGGAGGGTAGAATGTGACACTCCATAAACTAAATAAAAAGAATTTAATATTAACTAAGATGTGATATTCATTTGTGGATAAATTTTCTTAGTTTATGCTTCGGGACGAAGCATCTTTTAAGGCGGGTAGAATGTGACATCCCGAAAATTAAAAAAAAACACAAATATATATATATATATATATATATATATATATATATATATATATTATATTATATCAGTCAGATAAAATGTTACGAAAGTGACAATTTAATAATTAAGTGAATGACATAAAATTTTAACATCGGTGACATTTTTAATCTGATAAAAATGTTTCGAAAAAAAAAATGACATTTTAACAATTTTAATTGAAGGGTATTAGTTATAAATATTTGTACCGAAAATACACTAAATACCATACAAAAAAAAAACTGTTAAAAATAGTTGACTTTTTCCAACCACATATACCTATACTTACACACACAATAATACGTAGATAATAATAGATGGTAATAATATTGGAGAATGATGTAAAGAAGTGTACACATTCATATGCATGCCAACACATTCACATGCATGCGTACTAACCATGGGATCACATTAGTACAAGGAGTAACAATAATGTATACAAACACATTCACGCACATGTATGTGTTAAAACCAAGCCCATCGCCAACTAACCTACACTCACATGGGTTGTTCGTAGCTACAACCTCCAACCTCATAGTATAAATAAGCAAGAACAGACCTTCAACTCTCTTCATCCCCAAACCTGCGGTATATGTATATACGCATATATATATATATATATACATATACACAAATTTCAACTCTTCGTTTTAGTCAAAACCGAGCCATGAAAACACCATAGAGACCTTCCCCTTCTCGAGAGGAATCCAATGGTGAAAGAATCGTTGAAAACGATCGTGAAACGACGGAGAACAAGCTTGCCGGAGTTCCGCCGGGCTAACCGTAAAGACGGAAAACGGAGAAGAAGAAGGAGCTGCCGCTGCCGCCAACCCATCACCGACCTTCGCCGTCCCCAAACGAGTCTTCTACCACCACCGTATCACGAATCCGTCGAGGTAACTCCCTCCCCCCTGCCTAGCTCGTTTTCTCGAAGTGTGATAGAGGAAGAAGAAGTGTACACATTTTTTATTTCTTTCTCTCTTAGAAGATTGGGCCCTTGGGCCAGGAGTTTTTATTTTTTTTATTTTTGGGCCAAGACTCCTAAGTAGTAGTAATAATAATAATAAAAATAATAATAATAATAATAATAATAATAATAATAATAATCTGCAAAATTGATAAATTTGAGATGAGAAGTATTAATGGTGAAATTGGCTGGAATAATTGATAGTAATTACTTGGATAAATTTGTTAATTGTTATTTAACATAGTTACATATTGTTAAATAATAAAAAGGAAATTGATGGTTCAATTAATAAAAATTGATAAACAAATATTATATTATAATTATTTAGTTGGACTAAGTAGAGAAAATTGGATCGTTATTGTTTTCACTCATTATTGGATTATTGAAGTAGATTAATAAGTTAACGTAATATCAAGCGTTTAAGTAATTAATTAATAAAATCAGATTAAGTTGATGACGATTAGTTAATTTTAAATAATTATATAACATTCGGATTGATTAATATAATAAGAAAATATGAATAGTTTATTTAAATATAATTCGGATATGTTTTGATAATATTGAAACACAGTTAATTCTTTGAATGTTTAAATTAAAATCTGATGTTGTAGTTAATTATATTTGGATATTTTTATTAGAATTCAAATACCGTAATTAATGACTGAATTCATAAGGTATTCTGATTAATAAAATGCGATTAACTCGAATAATTAATAAATGTACTTAACTAAATGAGTTAAATTGATCTTTTATATATAGTTAATTAAGTAAATGAGTATATTTAAAAATGATTAAGGTCTGATCTATTAATAAAATTAAGTTAGTTAATTTCGTAATTAAAGATTAGATTTTTTGGAATTAATTAATTAATTGGAACTAATTAGTGATAATAATTAAATAATGGATTTTACTAGTAAACTAAGTTCGACTAAGATAAATAAGTTAGTGACCAAATTGAAATTAGAATTAATCAGTTACTTTAATTAATTAAGTTTTAGCAGGCTATTTTCGGATAAATAAAATAATTAGGAATTATTAGTTTGTATAGCCGAAAATTAAATAGTAGTAGAAGTATAAATAAATTAAGTAGAAAATTTATTAAAGACTTAAATTATATAGTTGAATTTTATAGTCAAGTAGTACTAACTATTTTGAATAAGAGTAATAAACCGAATTAATTAAATTCAATAATGGAGTAGTTATTAATTTTCGCACATTGATAATATTAAAGGAGAGATTGGTGAATTCGTTGAAGACGTGAACTAGATTTCAAGTAGGGTTAGAGCAAAAGCGTGACTTTGAGGTAAGTTTCTCTGCCGATCCAAAATGGTTTCCTCGTATTATATATGTTATTACGTGATTAAAGTGTGAATTTTGAATATGTATTATTTGAAGTGTCATTACATTCATAGTATTTCAGAAAGTTGAGATATGGGATATTAAATTAAGTATTTTTAAACACCATTGAGAATGATTGGAGACTTGAGAAATATTCCGTGTTATGTGATTATTATATGTGATTATGTTGTGAGTTTTTGAATTATTTATATGTGTCATTTAAAGAGATATTAAATCTATAGTATTTGAGAAATACAAATTATGTACTTTTGGGGTATCAAATATTTTTAAATACCTTTTTGACTATTTAGAGAGTTTGGAAATATTTTGAAGTATATCTTGATACAAGATGAAAATTAACATTTTCATAAGAGGTGAGCACCCCGGGAGAAATCCGTGGTGTCGGTTTTTCACATCCGGATAAATGTGGAGGATTGTTAGGGCTACTACTACTTGAAGAGAACAAGTTTAGTAGTCGTTTCGATTCAAGAGATAGTGATGGGAACCGGATTCCGGGATGAGTTCGTAAATAACAAACGACTCATTGGGCTTCGGGCATAAGTATCCGAAAGTACCGCTCATCTTAAAAGAAAGTAGGAGATTTTGATTTTGGAAAGAGGAAGACTATGGAAGAGTTACTATATTATTTTCAAAGAAAAGTTGAGGACTTTAGTAAAGAAGTGATTTTTGAGAAATATCAAAGAGAAAAGAATTTTGGTGGAGTGTGTCATTTTTATATAGTACTATATGAAAAACTATTTTTCGCCAAACCTGATTATTTTACGGGGTTGGGTAGTACTTACTTAGCTCTAAAGCTAATTTTTGTTTCCCTTTCTTTGTTTTGTTTTCTGCACTTTACTTGTGCAGGTAAATCCTGCGACAACATTACCTCAAACTTTATTAAGAGGTATTACAAGGTTACATCCCCGTAATCACAACATTACCTTACTCAAACTTTTGTTTACATCCCGATATAGCTCATTACCTTACATATTGTTAAATAATGTTGTGATTACGGGGATGTAACCTTGTAATACCTCTCTGATACCAATTTGTAACACCCCCACCTTCCCTCCCAAAATAATACTTGAAATAATAGATTTATTGATAATAACTTGATTTATTCTTTCAAAACAGATAAAAAGTTTTGCAGCGGAAATAACATTAAATGGGAAATGGGTGTTACCGCCACATCCGGTCATCTCTTAACCGAATGCACAGGCAATCACCAAACAAAGTAAAACAAGTGTTCAACATAATTGGATTGTTTATTTATAACTAGGTTTGACTAAGGCATCACTAAACCGCTCTCGTGGTCATACAATCATCAGTCCACATAAGCATCATCACCTGCACAAATAAAGTGCAGGTGATAAAACAAAGAAAAGGGAACAAAAATTAGCTTTAGAGCTAAGTAAGTACTACCCAACCCCGTAAAATAATCAGGTTTGGCTAAAAATAGTTTTTCATATAATACTATATAAAAATGACACACTCCACCAAAATCCTTTTCTCTTTGATATTTCTCAAAATCACTTCTTTAATAAAGTCCTCAACTTTTCTTCGAAAATACTATAGTAACTCTTCTCTTAGATTTTCTCAAAATTCACTTCTTCTCTATCTTCCTAGTAATTTAGAAGGGCGGTGCTCAACCTTTCGACTGAGCCCGGTGGACCGTGGTTACGGACGGCCACCCCGAACAAGTGCCGGTACCACAACTGCTCTTGCGGAAACGAAACGACTACCTTAAGTGTGCACACCCCCTAAAAGGGATTCCAAGCCCTCCGAGTAGTAAGTCGTCACGAGTAATCGGGACTCAGTCTACCAACTACCCCTGAATAAGATATCTTTGAATGATTAGGGACTACTACTACAACTCTGCTTCTTAAAAGGGATCATCGATCCAATTATCACTCAAAACTTATCCTCACCCTTAGCAGTAGCAGCCCTTTTACGTCGGAACTACTACTGCTACCACAACTCTCCTTCTTAAAAGGGATCATCGATCCGAAAGTTACTCAAAAATCTCTTCTTAGTAGTAGCCCTAAACACTCTCCACATTTTAAGGGACGTGGAAAACCAACACCTCGGATTACTCCCGAGATGCCTACCTCTTATGAAATCATTCTTTTATCTTGAATTAATATACTTCAAAATATTCCTCAATTTCTCAAAATAGTCTCAAAAGTATCTAAAAATATTTAATACCCAAAAGAACTTCATTTGCACTTCAAAAATACCATAAATCTAATATCTCCTCAAAATCGCATACACATAATTTAAAATTCACTCTTTATCACAAAATGCATAATAAGCATATAATACGAGGAAATCATTTTGGATCGGCAGAGAAACTTACCTCGAAGTCACGCTTTTGCTCTAACCCTACTCGAAATCTAGTTCACGTCTTCAACGAATTCGCCAATCTCTCCTTTAATATTATCAATGTGCGAAAATTAATAACTACTCCATTATTGAATTTAATTAATTCGGTTTCTTACTCTTATTCGAAGTAGTTAGCACTACTTGACTATAAAATTCAACTATATAATTTAAGTCTTTAATCTACTTAATTTATTTATACTTCTACTACTATTTAATTTTCGGCTATACATACTAATAATTCCTAATTATTTTATTTATCCGAAAATAGCCTGCTAAAACTTAATTAATTAAAGTAACTGATTAATTCTAATTTCAATTTAGTCACTAACTTATTTATCTTAGTCGAACTTTAGTCTACTAGTAAAATCTATTATTTAATTATTATCACTAATTAGTTCCAATTAATTAATTAATTCTGAAAAATCTAATCTTTAATTACGAAATCAATTAACTTAATTTTATTAATAGATCAGACCTTAATCATTTTTTTTTTAAATATACTCATTTACTTAATTAATTATATATAAAAGATCTATTTAACTCATTTAGTTAAGTACATTTATTAATTGTTCGAGTTAATCACATTTTATTAATCAAAATACCTTATTAATTCAGTCATTAATTACGGTATTTGAATTCTAATAAAAATATAATTAACTACAACATCAGATTTTAATTTAAATATCATCATATAAAAAAAAAAACATTCAAAGAACTAACTGTATTTCAATATTATCAAAACATATCCGAATTATATTTAAATAAACTATTCATATTTCTTAATTATATTAATCAATCCGAATATTACATAATTATTTAAAATTAACTAATCGTCATCAACTTAATCTGATTTTATTAATTAATTATTTAAACGCTTGATATTACGTTAACTTATTAATCCACTTCAATAATCCAATAATGAGTGAAAACAATAACGATCCAATTTTCTCTACTAAGTTCAACTAAATAATTATAATATAATATTTGTTTATCAATTTTTATTAATTGAACCATCAATTTCCTTTTTATTTAACAATATGTAACTATGTTAAATAACAATTAACAAATTTATCCAAGTAGTTACTATCAATTATTCCAGCCAATTTCACCATTAATACTTCTCATCTCAAATTTATCAATTTTGCAGATTATTATTATTATTATTATTATTATTATTATTATTATTATTATTATTATTATTATTATTATTATTATTATTATTATTATTATTATTATTATTATTATTATTATTATTATTATTATTATTACTTCTACTACTTAGGAGTCTTGGCCCAAAAGTAAAAATAAAAACTCCTGGCCCAAACGGCCCAATCTTCTAAGAGAGAAAGAAGAAAAAAAAAGTGTACACTTCTTCTTCCTCGATCATGAACTCGAGAAAACGAGCTAGGCAGGGGGAAGGGGGTTACCTCGACGGATTCGTGATACGGTGGTGGTAGAGGACTCGTTTTGGGACGGCGAAGGTCAGTGATGGGTTGGCGGCAGCGGCAGCTCCTCCTTCTTCTCCGTTTTCCGTCTTTACGGTTAGCCCGGCGGAACTCCGGCAAGCTTGTTCTCCGTCGTTTCACGATCGTTTTCAACGATTCTTTCACCGTTGGATTCCTCTCGAGAAGGGGAAGGTTTCTATGGTGTTTTCATGGCTCGGTTTTGACTAAAACGAAGGGTCGAAATTTGTGTATATGTATATATATATATATATATATGTATATACGTAGTGTATATATATATACACGTATATATATATGTCGCAGGGTTGGGGATGAAGAGAGCTGAAGGTCTGTTCTTGCTTATTTATACTATGAGGTTGGAGGTTGTAGCTACGAACAACCCATGTGAGTTTAGGTTGGCAATAAGCTTGCTTCAACATATTCATGTGCGTGAATGTGTATTTCTTGTTCGCATACATTGGTCCATTGTGTGTGTAGGTGGGTTTTGGTCCCCTTCGGTCAACTCTTGTTTGATACAATGTACTCCCTTCGTCCCGCTATGATTGTCCCATTTTACCATTTCGGTCCGTCTCATTAAAATTGTCTCATATTTTTTTTTTGTAAAGTTCGTGTGATTCTAAATCATTCCTACTTTATTCTTACTTTATCAATTCAATATAAATTCATTTTTATTAATAACCGTGTCAACTTCTCTTGTCCCCAAATTTAGGGGGACGGAGGTAGTACTAGTATATAATTTAGCCCCAACATTTTCATTTGTGTACGTAGCATTATTTATATGATTATTTGTGTGTGCGTCACAATACATTTTGTACATTAAAATGACAATTTTATTATTTATGTTATATGTATAATTATTACTTGTTACAAAACTGTCACTTTTGCTATTTAAGTCGAGGTCTCGACATAATCATTATAAGATGTCACTTTTATTATTGAAACATTTTTATCTGGTTAAAAATGTCACTGATGTTAAGATTTTATCTGATTCACTTGATTCTAAGAAACTCACTTTCATAATATTTTGCTAACCAATAAAATTTATTTATTTTATTTTATTAAATTTTTCGAGGTGTCACATTCTACCCTCCTTAAAAGATGTTTCGTCCCGAAACATAAACTAAAGAAACTTTATCCACAAATGAATACCACATCTTAGTTAATATTAATGATTTTTTTTTTTTTTTTTTTTTTTTTTTTTTTGGAGTGTCACATTCTACCCTCCTTACAAGATGCTTCGTCCCGAAGCATAAGCTAATAAAATATCTTATAATTTAAGAGGTATTACAAGGTTACATCCCCGTAATCACAACATTACCTTACTCAAATAACTTTGGATAGCGGTTGCGCATATCATCTTCGGACTCCCAAGTGGCGTTTTCGGCCAAGTGGTTAGACCACAATACCTTTACCATTTTAACTGACTTCCTCCTAGTCTCACGAGTTTTTGTATCAAGGATCTGGATAGGCCTTTCCTCATAAGTCAATGTTTCGTCCAATTCGACAACCTAATTGAGTCAATGTTAGACATGTTGAATTTGATTTTGAAAATCGTGAGGTTACGATTTGTACCTCAGGGTTAAGGATATGTGATTCGTCGCGAATATACTTCTTCAATTGTGAAATGTGGAAAACGTTGTGTACCTAAGTACATCAAGCGTTAGTATTTGAGAGGCACTTACTATTATATTTACCATCGAGAGGTTTTAAGGTGTGTCTTACCTTAGCCAACTCCATGGGTAAAGCTAAACGGTATGCCAATCGTCCCACTCGTTCGAGGATATCATATGGGCCGATGAACCTTGGGCTTAACTTTCCCTTCTTTCCGAATCTCATTACTCCCTTCGTCGGTGAGACTTTGAGTAGGACTTTTTCTCCCACTTTGAATTCAGCTGGCTTCCTCCCCAAGTCAGCATAAGACTTCTGACGATCTTGTGCAGCTTTCATCCTGGCTTGAATCAGTTTCACCTTCTCCATGGTGTCATGTAGGTACTCTGGCCCTAGCACCACTTTGTCTGTCAAGTCACTCCAGCATAGTGGACTTCTACACTTTTGACCATATAAAGCTTCGTACGGGGCCATCTTGATACTGGCGTGGTAGCTATTGTTGTACGAAAACTCTATTAAGTCTAAGTGTTCGTCCCATGACCCTTGTAGGTCTAACATACATGCTCTCAGCATGTCTTCGAGTGTTTGGATTGTTCGCTCAGTTTGTCCATCAGTGGTTGGGTGAAAGGCTGTACTCAGTTTCAGTTTCGTCCCCAGAGCAGCTTGCAATTCCTTCCAGAATTGAGATAGAAATCTAGAATCACGGTCAGAAACAATGTCTTGTGGAACTCCATGATATTTAACTACATGTTTGATGTAAGCTCGAGCTAACTTTTCCATGCTCCATGTCTCGTTCATTGGGATGAAACGAGCGGTCTTTGTTAACCGATCAACTATAACCCAAACCTTGTCTTTGCCAGACTTGGTTGGCGGTAAGCCCCCAACAAAGTCCATGGATATAGAATCCCATTTCCATTTTGGCACCTCTAAAGGTTGCACGAGTCCCTTGGTCTTGCAACGTTCGGCTTTCACCTTCTGGCAGTTTAAGCATCTAGCCACGAATTCAGCTACCTCCTTCTTCATCTTTGGCCACCAAAAATTGTTTTTGAGGTCTTTATAGAGTTTGTCGCCTCCAGGGTGTACCGAGTAAGGCGTGTTGTGCCCCTCCTCCATGATTTTCTTCTTAATCTCTTCACATTTCATCGGGACACACCACCTTCCTTTGTGTCGAATGCTACCATCTTCGTGTAGTTTGAATGGTCCGTTTAAGCCATTCGTCATACCAGCTCGGATTCTGTCCAACTTTATATCTCCAGGCTGCCCTGCTCTAATTTCATCGAAAAGAGATGGGGTAACGGTCATGGCGAGTAACCGCGTTTCCCGATCTATTTCTCCGAAATCCCGTACCTCCAAGTCTAGTTTTTGAAAGTCCCGATATAGCTCATCAGGTAGTATCCATGTTGCTCTGCAGGAGTGTGTTGATATAGCTCATCAGAGCAACCCTGCGACAGTGTGTTGATCCATTGGATATCGGGCGGGCACTTAGCAGGGGAAAAGATTCTGGGGTGTGATTGAGATTGGTTTAAGGGCGCAACGAGGACGTTGCGATCCTAAGTGGGGGTGATTGTAACACTTGAGATTTAATATAAATGGATTAATAGTACTACTCATACCAACAGAGGTGCATCTCCTTTTAAGGGAGCTCATTACCCAAGAACTCCAAAGTTAAGCGTGCTCGCACGGGAGTAGTCTTGGGATGGGTGACCCCCTGGGAAGTTTCTCAGGGCGCGCATGAGTGAGGACAAAGTGCGCAGTAAAGGCTCGTGGTGGTTTGTGGGGACAGTACTATTGGTCCGGAGTAACTACCTCGGGTCCGGTGGGGACGGGGTGTTACACACGTGCTCGCCATATCTGAGTGTGCTCTCGGGCAACAGGAAGGCAACAGGCCTAGAATCTCATCAGTGTACGGCATCCACGTAATCTATAATATAAAATTAAGTTATACCATGGTTTATAAAAACATAAAACAAATGACTTACATTTAATGATATACCTGATCATCACACAAGCGATCTAAAGCATCTCGGTAGTATCCTAACCCAGCAGCGGATGACGTGCGCGTGACATGAGCAAATAGCCATCTGACACATTGTAATGTATAAGAATATATAACAGGATTCACGTACGTCATACAAAAAAAAATCGTAAACATACCTACGACCCAAAGGATCCTCACCACGAACATGATGTGGCCCAAGTACTGCGTGCTGATCCATATCATCATCAAGAGGACCACCATCTACCCCATGATATCGCAGTATGACAGGTCTGCCGATATGAATGTGCTCCCATGACCATAGCTGTATGAGCAATAAAAACCCACCCATCTCTCCACCGTCACGATGACAACCTCGACATAACTGCCGATATAGGTATGCTAAAGTGGCACTACCCCAGCTATAAAATGCAGCTACATCAAAAGACTGCAGAATGGGTAAATACAAGACCTGCACCTCATTCCCACTCTTGTCTGCAAACGTGGAAGCTCCCATAAGCATCAGAATGTATGCTCTCGCGTACTGCTGCACAACATCATCATCAGCATCAGCAGGTAAACCAACAAAATGCTCTCTCAACCAAGCCATCCTCAAAGCAGACCCCCGAATATCTGTCCCCGGGTGTGGCCGTACTCCCAACAATCTATGTACCACATCAACCCACAGTCTACATGCAGTCCCAGTAACTGCCCGACCCTGGATCGGTAGACCTGCCAATACAGCCACATCTCCTAATGTGATCGTGACCTCACCCACCGGTAAATGGAATGTGTGAGTCTCCTGTCGCCAACGCTCAAGTAGAGCGGTAAGTAATGCTCTATCTATATGCAAAGTCGAAACTAATCTATGAACACCATAAAACCCGGCTAATCGAACGTAATGAAGAATCCTATCGTCCACCCCCATGTGGAATGTACTGCGTAGGTGCTCACGACACCTATCTACCTGAACATCCAGGCCACGCCACACATCCTCGCTCCGGTGCGTGGCCTGCAATGTCAGGACTGAAGGATCAATCGGTCCGGGATCCACTGACACCTGCATCGGCACTGTAAAAAGTAATAAGTGTATTAGTTATTTCATTTTAATATTAAATTAAAATTATATATTTATTAATATTGCTAATGCATTTGCGAATAAAAGAACAACATTACCCAGTAGAACTCCCTACGTTTCCCTCTGATCTTCTAGCACATGTGGTCCTGTTATGCCCTGTTTGCTTGCAGTTACCGCATCTCACAGTACCTTTAGGACCTTCATCCATTTCATTTCTCAATCGTTTAGCCTTCGGACGACCTTTAGCGCGAATCATCGACGGGTCATGCACAACTCGTGGTCCAGTGTAAGTAGGTCGGTATGCTATATCTGGTATGGGCTTAAATACTCTTTTATAGGAAGCCGCATACTCCGAGGAAGAAAAAAATTTATCAACAAAAGCATCATAGGACAAACTACGGTGTCTGCATACCGCTAATATATGTGAACAAGGAATCTTATAAATATTCAGCTTCTGACATGTGCAATGGCGACGTTGCAAATTCACCGTTTGTTTTCTGCCACCCTTCCCCGTGGTTCGACCACCACGACCCGTCTCTACTTGGTATAAACCATGGCCTATGTCAAATATTGTGACCTTGTGATGCTTTGCCTTTTCCATATTTTTTCTCTATCATTTCGGTCACTTGCTGGCAGTAGCGATGCCCTTCTGCTAATCTTCTCTTACTAGTTTCTCTTCTTTCCACAAAATAGGCATTCACACGATAAAATGATAACTCAACTAAGGCGGTTACAGGTAGGTATCGTGCACTCTTCATGACACTATTGAAAACTTCAGCCATGTTTGTTGTTGTGGTGCCATACCTGTACCCCCCGTCGTGGTGTAAAGACCACTTCTCCAAACCAATGTTGGCTAGATATTCTCGTGCTTGTGCCTGCATTTCGCCTATCTTATTAAATCCACCATCAAATTTCTTTTTTTGGCGTTGACTTGCTGTCCATATGAACAGATTCTTCAGGTGAATGTCTTTAAATTGAGTATGCAGATTAGAAGCGACATGGCGTATGCAAAGCCTATGTCGTGCATCTGGCTCCTCCCATCCACCACCTACCTCATTAAATGCCTTCATAATTCCAGCATGTCGATCTGAAATAACACACAATTCTCTGCGTGTGATAAAATGACGTATGCACGCCATAAACCAGGGCCAACTCTCTCCATTCTCCGATTCACAGATCGCAAATGCCAAAGGGAATAGTTGATTATTAGCATCACTACCCATTGCCACCAACAATGTACCTTTATACTTCCCGTACAAGTGTGTTCCATCGATGGTTAGTAAGGGACGACAATGTTTAAAGCCCTTAATGGATGGCTTAAATGCCCAAAAAACCCTTTGAAACTGCTGAACATCAGTGGTACCTAAAAGATGGAGAAAATTAAGAGGACAAATTTATAATGAAATTTAATATGATACAATAATGATTTTAATAACTCATTGGTACCTGAAAGAGGTGGGTACCAATGCACGACTGTCCCTGGATTGGAATGTTGTAATGCCAACATGAAATGAGGCAATTCAGAATACGACGCCTCCCAATCTCCAAATATTTCACCGATAGCTTTTTGTTTAGCCAACCAACTTCGCTTATACGAAGGTATATAGCCGTACCTTTCCTTCATAAGCTGACTAATAGTGCGGACTTTTAGTGATGGATCGGTACGAAGAAGATCAATAATTTCATGTGCTATGAACTGAGCTGTGATACCAGCATGGTCATTGTTATCGACGTTACCTACACAAGTAGGTATATGAGGACCTGCATAACGAACAACTTTGAACATATCTAGCTTCTCATGTTTTTTGGTAGCCCGGATCCGCCAAGTGCAGCCACAGTCTTTTCTCCTCTTACACTCTGCCACCCATTTGTGTTTGTCAGACTCAACAACTGTGAAAAATTGGTTCCTCTTTACAGAGTATGCTCTAACCATGTTGATCAGTTGTTTCTTATTATCAAACTCTTGCCCAACCTCAAACTCACCATCTACAGAAAAACGACTACAAGTTGTAGAACCCTTCCATGATTCATCATATCCCGCAGGGAGCTCATAAACTTTAGTGTAGTGGCTGGATGGAGCATTGCCACTCACGAGATCACCACCATCTTCATCTGAATCTGTTAGCGCGTCGTGGTTCACATTTTCATCTGCATCATCGTCAGTGCACTGTGAATCTAGAAACGTTGCAGCACTGTTCACATATATTCCATTCTCCTGTGTAACCATATTCATCACAACTGGAACACTTGGGGATGTAAAAGACAATGGCGGGTGGCCAGGTTGTATGGGCAACACCGCCACTTCTTCAACATATATCTCCATGGTATGCATTTCAAGATTCTCGATTACAGTCCACATTCCTGTAACGGCTTCGTCGTCAGCAAGAGGCATCAACATGTATGATCCACCATGCATGGGATATTTAACCTTCAAATCCAACGTCTTCATACGATTGATGGATGTGGCGGTATAAATTTTATTCGTTATTTCAGCCAGATCCACCCCACGGGAAACAACAATTATCTTCCGAAACCCTCCTTCATATTGAACTCCGTTTGACTCCTCGATAATATTTCCTCCCCATTGACAAACAATGGAGAAGTTTCTAGACATATTCTACGAAAAAATGTTCCAAAAAAAAGTATGACGTATGCCGTTATTTTAAAATCAACTACAATTACTATAATTGAAACGAAAAGTATTACATCGTAGATACATAGTAAGATTTCATACCATTCAAGTAGGACTAATAATAATTAACTAGTGACAAAAAAATAGAGTAATGAAAAAACAACAAATTAACACATGATTAATTAACACTAGTTAATTAGTTGTAGAAAAGCAAAGTCCGTTAATAAACAATTAAACAACAACAACTGCCAGCAAATCAACAACAATTTTGAGCAAACCAAAAACAATTTCAAACAATTTCGAGCAATAACTAAAAAAACCTAGCTTTACCAAATATGGTGAAACTTGGTATAATTCAAATTTTACAAATTATATAAATTCAATCATTATAACAAGATTAAGAACTTATATATTTCACAACATCAAATACAAAGAAAATAATTAAAAAAACAACTAATTTCGAACACCAAATTAAAAAACTTAGGTTTAGCAAAAATGGTGGAATACCTCTATTCAAACGGTAGAAAGTCGCTAGAATGGAGAACAAACGACCTCGGGTACACCACGACTATTTTCCCTTTGATTTGAGCTTCTTTTGGACGAGAACTGGCAAGAATCGGGGCACCACTCACGGCTGTCGTCGTCGTCCGTCGGTTGCTGCAGAGTGAGGTCTGCTTCGTTCGTCGCCTGGGAAGGAGAGGATATGTCTACGAATTAATGAGCCGCCACTTCAAGTGGCGGCTTTTGTATTGCTATTGAAGAGCCGCCAGTCCAATTGGCGGTTTTTGTGAATACAGTTCAAGAACCGCCACTTCAAGTGGCGGCTTTTCTTAACCGTGGTTAACCCAGCAGTATTTTGGGAATTATTCTTAACCCGGCAGTATTTTGGGAATTATTTATTTAATTAACATTATTCCTGGAAAAAACTCCAAGGTATAAATATATATGAAATAATTACAATAAATCAGTCTTACGTGTAGTGATAATGACACTATATCATAGTAACTTTTAGTGAAATCTTTATAAATAAGTTTATTTCAGAAATATTCTTGGAATATTGTTTAAAGTCAAATATATACATAGTATATATAATATAGAGCCTTTTTTGACATCAAAGTGGGCCATTGTACCTATAAAAGCATCATATTTAACCATCAAATAGACTTTATTTGATTGTTTGAATTAAATTTTTGATGATTTGAATGATTCAATTTGAAACATATAATGATTTTGTATCATTTTTATTATATACGGAGTATTTGAGTTGTCGGGATATGAAATAACTATTTAATTGATATGTACTCCGTATTATTATTGGTGATAATTGATACTACCTTCACGATTGACACTACTAGTAATAATTGATGCCAACATTAGGACATGGGGAGGTGATGCGGTCATTAGAAAGAGTGGTTTATGCGATTGATATTGAATTGATAGTGTACGAATAAAATGAATATAATTTAACTTCAAACAAATTTTACATAATTTGGTATCAGATAATCTTAGTGAGACAGATTGAAAAGAAAAGACGAGACAATCTTAGCAGGACGTTGGGAGTATCATATAAAGTTATTTTCCCTATTTTAAAACCTGAAAATTGACTTGAAAATTGTAGAAGACGTATTTTTATGGATAAGTTTATTTTTAATATTATGTCTCTTGTCAGAAGTATTTTGTTAAAAAAAAATGACACCACTGAAATGAGTTGCTGGCTCCATCCCTGCCTCCTACATATGGCCTCCTTTGATCTTCTTTTCTTCCTACGGCTTCCTCTAATATTCTTGTCTTCCTCCAATTTAAACGAAGAACTAGAAACGATGAAAACTCAAGTTACGAAAAGAAAGAGAAGGGAGGAAGGGAAACATATTTTATAGGGACAAATTGTGCTGGCCGCCGGTTGACCGCACCAAACAACCCTCGTCGTAAAATAAGCCTTTAGCACCACTAGGTTACCATCGTCACTTTGTATTCCCTGTATACTCCAAAGTATCATCTTCAAATGAATACCTTAAAAATCAAGATCTAATGCATCCATACTCCATATTTCCTCACGATTTAGAGCCCGTTTGGTGACCCCTTCTTTCAGCTTATCAGACTTATCAGCCAGCTTTTTAACCAAACATGTAACTTTTGATTTCGCACGCTGAATTTTGTAATAAACAGAAAAAGTATGGATGAAGTTACTTTTCTGGTTCTATTGGCTGAAGTTATTGTAGATGATCATTTCAGTTGTTTATTCATATAATTTTTTATTTAATTTATTAATAACAAATATTTTAATTTTTTTCCATGAATCAGCAGAATCAGCCACTTCAGCTAGAACTTCATAAATTTCAACAGAAACAGTCAATTCAACCAATTTTAATGTTACCAAACGGGCTCATAGAAAAGAAATCAAGAAAGCAGACAACGGCAACCCATTCCAAGATTAGTTTTTCTCTCTCTCCCATTTTCCTTATTTCCAATTATTTAAAAATTCTAATTGATGCGTCAGGGTAAACCATCCAGAGATTCGTTTTTATTCACATTTTCTTTATTTCCAATTAGTTAAAAATCATGAAATAATGGCCTTAATATTACTACCCACCTTTTACTAGACAAATATATGACTAAATCTCTATTTCACAAAAAAGTGACTGGCTAAATTAAAACATCTGCTGCCTTCCAATTTCTCCCGTTTCATTCTTCCTGCGCTCGAGAACAGAGTAATACATCGCATACATGAAGCTCCTCTGCGTACAGAGCAACTGGACACCTCTTCCTCACCAGGTCTTCGTCGCCCTCGCCTCGACGGCGTCGCTGTCACCCTCCCTTTGCAGACGGAGTCAACGGATCGTTGCCGTCACCGCCGTCCTCTCCCTGAATGTTCAGACTTCAAATCTGTGATAGCTACGACAATTTAGGTCCGATGGCGTGCGATTTCGGTCCCAGGTCGGCGAAAATGGGCTCGCTGCTAGGATTAATGGTGGAGGTTGTGGGATGACTGTTGGGGGCTACGATTGGGGATTGCCAGTTAGGTTTGGGGACTGAGGGCTGGGGAAGGGTTGATAGGGATGGGGAAGGGGCTCATGGGGGCGGGATGTGGCTAGGCTGGGCAGGGCTGGACTGATGAGGGCAGGGCGCTCGTTAAGGGCTGCGGTGTGGTGTGGTGTTGGGCAGCTCTTGTGTAGGGGCTGGAGGCTGTGCAGGGCCTGGAGTCTGGGGAGGGGGTTGGAGGGGCAAGGCAGGTTGAGGGTGGGGCAGGTTGCTGTGTGCTGGTCGGTCATATGGGTGGTGGTGGTTGCCAGAGGCTCTCACAGTAGAGGGTTGGGCGAGGGTGCGTGGCTAGGGACAGGTCAGCGGGATGGGCAGGGCAGGGGGTGGGGACTGGTGTTTAGGTGGCTGTGATGTGGGGAGGGGGAAGGGGAGTGGGCAATTGGGTGGTGTATTAGGAGACGACTGTGAGGTGGCAGACGGTGGGCGGCAGTGACACCGACGGTGGGCGTGTGGGCGGCAGTGACACGGGCGGCTACCGTGACACGGGCGGCGGCTACAGTGACACGGGCGGCGGCTACAGTGACACGGGCGGCGGCTACAGTGACACGGGCGGCGGCTACAGTGACACGGGCGGCGGCTACAGTGACACGCGCGGCGGCTACAATGACACGGGCGGTGGCTACAGTGACACGGGCGGTGACTACAGTGACACAAGCGATGATTGTAGTAACATGGGTGGTGGTTGTAGTTAAAACAAACGCAGTGACATAAAATTTTTGCAGTTATATCATGTTTTCTAATTGTACACATATGACCTTCTTGATCACTTTTTGCCCCTTTTTAAAAGTGGTCACTTTTTGTGTAATTGGTTCAAAATTAGTATTATCCATGTGTATGGTGCTATGGAGTATGGGTGTGGCCGGTGTTTTGATTCTGTATTTCCCATTTTTATTCCCATTTTCTTTATTTTCAATAACTTTGGTGGTTGATTCTTGATTAATACGGAGTAATTAAATGGAACTCAGATCTTATGGAAGATATTAAAGAAACTGAAAATCTGGGATGCTTATACACAAACAAGGTAAAAGAATAGGTTAGTGGATTTTTTAACATGGTTTGTGGATTGTGATGCTATGAAAAAACTGGGCAACAGAATGAAGGAGAGGAGGACGATGGTTGGGGGGGAAGAAAAAGAGGGGACGGATGTTTTACAAAATAGTAATGAACAATAAAAATGCCACATGGACAGTCGAGGTTTGGTTGTGGATTTGACTAAACAATGTTTCCTTATGGATTTGACTCAATATTTTACTCGAATTTATTACTTTATCGGCACTTGTACAGTTGTGCACTTGCAAGTTTAACCCAGTCAAGTTTTTGGCGCCGTTGCCGGGGAATCGATCTTGTTTAATGAAGTCCAAAAAATCAATCACTCAAAAAATTTGAATTTATTTTTCTCTTCACAACTTCACTTGATCTTGGAATGGTTTATTTTTGTGTCTGTAGAAATTTCTTTGTGTTTGCATGCATTTGAGAAGTTGAGGTTCTAAATCTCTTGAACCACTTGATCTTGAAATAGAAAAAATTTGCAAACACATTTAGAAGGAGCAAAAAGCCACGAGGATAATGTCCACACTAAACGAGAGGAAGAGGCACGTTGTTGCAACCTCCCCATCTTGCATGGTGCTAAGCGAGGAAGCGAGAGACTATGAACTATAGCATAGCCACTTCAATGTTATGCCTCAGTTTCATGGTCACTTAGGGGAGAATCCACTAAACTTTATCACGAGTTCTATGGATTCATTCAAGGAATTCCAAGGAACAAGCTCGCCGAAGATGATCACAAGCTCAAATGCTTCTTCTTTACTATCAAAGGGGCAGCAAGAGGATGGTTCCTAGAGAAAGCTCCGACTAGCTACACTACTTAGGAAGGTATGTACAATGTCTTCTTGTCTAAATATTACACGCTCACCATGACTCAAGAGTTTAGACAACGCACTTTCAATTTCAAACAACAAAAATGGTGAGCTCTTCCAAGTTGCATAGCAACATTTTAAATCATTGCTAAGAGAACGCCCACACCACCACATTTCCCTTGATCTTCAACTTGATATGTTTTACAATGATTT